>OZ010788.1:88569474-89913224 GCA_963932465.1 Maratus speciosus
TAGTAATTTTAGTACAAAATTTTAGTATAAAATATTGTCTTAAAGGGGTGTTAAAGAATGGACGGTAAGGTAAAAAAAGGGGACGGTATAGGAAAAAAGGGACGAAATGGGGGGAAAAAAAGGGACGGTAAGGATGGAACGGTGAGGAAAATTACCACCTATTTTAGGAAAATCATGTTAAGACTAAGTGGTAGCCACAATGTTCATTGATTTTTAGAAAGAGTTATTTACATTGGATTAAATTAAAAAAAAAATAATAATTTACCTTGAAAAGTGCAGGAAAAAACCTTGGGGACGGTAAGACTACCAATAAAGCCACGATGCTTAAAATTGATATTTAAATGCTAATTTAAATTCTGCAGTAAATTTCCTGTCAAAGAATTTTATACATTCTTTCTCTAGCATACTTCTGCATGAGAAAAAAACTTGAAAAAAATTCTGTGTCTGCAACTGAAGCGATTTTCTGTATAATTTTAGAAGAGGGACGATAAGGAATCTAAAACCCAGGGACGGAGTTTAAAAAATAATAATTTGTGCAGTTTGTTGTTAAATAATATTGTTGTTTGTTGTAATGTTGTTTGTTGTTTGTAATAATAATGTTGTGCAGTTAATAATGTGTGCAGTAATGTGTTTAAAAATGTGTGCAGTTTATTTATTTATTTATTTATTTATTGCTACATATTTATATAAAACAATAGTTCCAGTTTCGGAAAAAAATTACATCGAATTATTTTTATTGAAACAATTTTATACAGACAGTTCCAAACTTAAAAATCAGCATCAGGGACACGGGACGGTATAGGAGTTTTCCTGGTATTTGGACCACCAACATCGTCCAAAACTTATTTATCTCGTTAATTTTGTTATGCAATCATGCAATGAGATGTTCCCCAGTATAGGGCAATTCCATCGTAACTGACGTAACATTTGATCATCGAATTTTGTTTTAAAAACTATGTATAAAATTTACTAATAAAGCTAGAATAAATTTTACAATTTAAAATATTTCTTACTAAGGACTTATTACTCAAATACCTGCAGATTATTCCAATCTCTCTTTTAGTCCCAAAAATTGCAATTCAAAATTCTGTAACTGACATAACATAAAATAGACTTGCATCTTTTTTGCCTTCATTAAAGTGTAAAAATTATCAAAACTATCCCGTTAAAAAAAGGGATTTAATGCTCTCATCAACACTAAGTAATATAAAATTATAACAGTAACTTATTTAATTAATTTCTGAATAATAAAAAAGAAAAAAATGGCATTTACACGTGTAACCGACGTAACATTATGACTTTACAAAGACAATAATGGTACTTAACTTAGTTTGTAAACAGTCATTTACAATGCCTTTTTATTAGGATTTTATTATAGAATATAAAAATATCAAGTTTTCCAATCATACCCTTAAATTAAACATATTATAAATTTATCCCCCCCCCCCAAAGTGATAATTTTCTGTGGAATTGCCCTATATGAAATTTTAAAAAAATACAAGAACATGTACTAAAATAAAAATTATTATTCAGGGACATAAAAGTCAAAAGATTGTGAGAATGCCCCATATCTAGTGTTTACTGGAGTTCCATTACCTGCGATTTATTCTGTTGAACTGATTCAAATATTAGACCAGATATTATGATCAATAAGGTTAGCTGGGTGAATTAGGCCCTTCAGATTCGTCCGGGATAGCTCTGTTGGCAGAGCATTGGCAGCTTAAGCAAAGAAATCTCTGGTCCGAACATTTTTCACCCAATTTGAAATTTACATCTTATATGATTTATTTACCAGTTAGAATAATTGTGTTCAAATTAATCTCGTGCTACAGGCAATTGTATTTTAACACGGGCTGTTTATAGCTTCGGTTTGTCTGTCCGTCTATACGAGCTCTAACTCGCATAAATATATACTTGGATTAACTAGAGCTTGGTATATGTTATTGAGGGCTACTGTCAGACATTCTCTAGTAAAAATGGACTGTTTTCATTTATAATTAGTTTACAGAGGCATACAAAAGAATTACGTTATATTACGGTCTATGGGGAAAAATCGTTTCTTGAATATCTTAATAAAGTTACACTATTTCAAACATGATTAAATTGATATGCATTATTGACGTGCAATACAACAGACTTTCTGTAGAATATGAAGATCATGGCATTTATCCGTCATTGACGTGGACACATAAAAGAATTCTGTTACATTATGATCTTATGGGGGAAAAATCGTTTGCAATGTATTGTAAAGATGTTACACTACATCAAACACAAGGAAATTCATGTGCATTACTAAAATTCACTACAAGATGCTTATTGTAGAATATGGAGTACATAGCATTTATTTTTTAATTTTCAGGGACAGAAAAAAAAAAAATTCGGTTACAGTAACTGAGCAATAAGCTGGAAGTACGTTTTCAGATGCGGTATGCGTTTTTAACCCTTTATGTACTGAATTATGAATTCATGAAAATTTTATCTTCTTAAGCATTTTTCGTGAATTTTTGAAACTATATTAGAAGATTTACATAAGCATTTAATAAATTTTAGAAGGATTAATTGAATTTGAATTTATAGGGATTTTGTACAATATTTATAATCCCACTCAAATCTTTTAATTCAAATATTTTTCTTATAATATTTTGTAGAATTAGGAGATGTACAAATATAATGTTCTTACAATAGAAATATAGAAATATTTCCGAATTGAAAAATACCCCCACCCCACCTCCTCCGACGCCAAGAAAGCTGAAAAGATGCAAAAGCAAAAGAAATCATCCTTTAAAAAATATTTTTCTTTTGTGTAACCCATAATGTTTTTGGAACAAAATAAAGTAATGCATCTATAATTCATTCTAAACTGTATTACTACTAATCGATGTATTAAATGAATTTTATAACAAGTTATTTTAATGGTACTTATAAGTACCGTCAGTAGATAAAGGGTTAAGCTTAAGGCTCCTCATCGGTCAGGCTGCAAATTTCCCCTCTCTAATGTTAAACCTATGATTTTGGAATGCATCCGTATTTTTCAAATTTCTCCTCGAAAAATTCAAATTTTTACCTTCTGTTTCCTTTATTCTCTTTTTGAAGGATGTTTCTATATCTTTTTTTTATTTGACAAAATATTTTTAAATACATTTTTAGTTTTATTTAAAGTGTTAAAATTTTACTTACAACTTGCCTGCTTCACTTAGATTTTAACACTTATAATATAAAATTAAATATATATTTTAGAAATATTTTGTCAAATAAAAAAGGAAAGAAGTATTCAAGAAGAACACACAAAAACAGAAGGTAAAAATTTAAATTTTCCGAGGAGAAATTTGAAAAACACGGATGCATTCCAAGCCCATAGGTTTAGCATTAGAGAGGGGAATTTGAGTCCTTTCTGATGAGGAGCGTTAGCCAAATTTTAGCACATTAGGTAGTGTGACAAATTCTATAGCTCATATACAGGGCTGCTCAAAAGAATTCGTAATTATTACTGTTTTTTAGCCTGAATTGCTCAGAGGTATTTCTTAATTGTTGTACATTTACGGATTCATCATATTTAATATAATGAAAAGGTTTGTAGATTATAAATAAATTCCCATCCAGAACTACGGGGAAAAAATGGATGTATTATTGGAGTCTATTAGATGGTAACTGCTGAAGTATGTTTTAAGTAAGGTAAACATTGAACCGCGCGGACTGGCGATACATGCAAATGCAAAACTTTAATTTCAGTTACCTGGAAACACTGTTTTTCAGTACTTTTGCCACTAACTTTTGAACACGTAAACGGATTTACATGTTTCTTAAAAAATATATAGATTAAAGTTTTTGTATTACTTTAAAAAAAGTTGTTTCTTTCAGTTATATTTTTTACGGGATTTAATTTCCTTGATTTATTTTTGAATGTTTTTTCATATTTTCTCTTGTTTCGGATGTAATTGAGAGGTAACGAATAAGCAATATAAAGTAGAAATAACGATTCAAAGAAGAAAAAAAAACTGATGTAAAAAATTTTAGCTAAATGAGTTTTAGAAGATTATTTTTGTCGTTCAGTATTAACACTTTTGTATTAACACTTTGTTTTTTAAATTTAACAACTATTTTTTATTTATTCAAAATATTAATAAATAAATGCCAAAGAAGCAATAGTCTAAATTAGTCACAGATTTCTTAATCCACGATCAAACTTCAGTCAATCTTCGTCGTTTTAAATCTTTCTGGTCCCCATAAATGCAATTTTCTCGAAATGTTTTTTTTTTTTCCCAAGATTTGCCATATTTAAATTTATATATCTATTTTTTTTTTTTTTTTTTAATCAGAGATAAAGTTATAACACTTTGTAGAATGTTTTCAGTTACGTATTCTTTGGCACAGGACCTTTTGAGTTTGTCGAAACTATCAAAAACATCGCCTTTTTCAAATCACCAAAACACAAATAATATGCAATTAAGATACCTTTTCTCCCCGTTTCTGCCTAAAGTATATATTGTTAACTAAATTATCCAGAAAAATAAATGTTGTATATACAAAATTAATATTTAGATTTTAAATTTAAAAATTCATCTCACTAATGCGTGAATTAAAATCAGTAAGTGCGGCGCTCATGATAAAACTCTAAATTATGCATATGGAAAACAGGTTTTGAACAAAATAAAGTCCTAACACACCTTCTTCTAAATTAAAAACAAAATATTCACAAAAAGTTTTGTTTAAAATTTAATTTTAGCACAAAATAAAAGAAAATTCAAAAATTTCAATTTTTCTTTCGAGTTTTTCAAGTGCAAAATCTCTCTATTCTAAAAAAAAAAGTGACTACCGCTGTCACCGCCGCTGGTTTTGAATTTTTTGTGACCGAAGGTCTTTCTTCGTTAATATTAAGAAAAATAATGCATACAAAAATATGAAAATCGGTGGTTTTATACAGAATGTACATAATATATAAACACGCTGTATTGTACAGAATGTACAATACAGCGTGTTTGATAAACACGCTGATGCAGACAGTTTTCAAATCGAAAAATTATTTTAAGAGATATTTAATGCTAAAGTTGGACAAAATCGTTCCACTAAAAAAGTTTTATAGGAGCAAAAGCTATTCATGGGAATTTAATCATTTTTAGATCATTTTATACGTTTGAAGTTCCCGGTGTGCAGACTGTATTTCTTTTTTTAATTTGACTCATTTTTTGAGGTTTTATTTCTATTTTAAATTCAAATTTTCAGCATTTCTAGAGAGATTTTTTACATTATTTTAGAAAACTAGGGGGCTCGGCCCCCTACGAGCTACGCTCGCCAACCCCCGTTCAGGCACCGCAGTCTCTAAAAGCACGCTAATTTGATCGGCTTTAAACAGATTTTGAAAGATTGCCACTGTTTTTTAAATTATAATTCATTCTCCCTATAAATGGGTTTATATTCATTTCTCTTCGATTGGGGAATTTTAAGGAAAAATCAGCTGCTGTTAAAAGATACAATGGCTGTTTTCGTCTTTTGATTAAATAAAATCAGTTAAACATTTCCAAATAAGCTAATATAATAAGCAAATCTGCATCAAATTGCAAATACATTTCACAAATACCAATGCCTTCTTTTGACGGAAACGACACAGAAGGTTAACGAATCTTAACTAAACCATTTAAGCAATTTCTTTATTTTCTGCTTCACAGATTTTTCTCTTTCAAATCATATTTTTTGTCGATGACACTTCATTTTCAACTTGTAATCCTTTTTATTTTTATTAAATTACTAAATAGTCGCTCGAAAGCAGTCTAAACACGTTCAATAAAATTAATATTAATCTTATTAATATAATCTCAAAATATCAAAATAATGTCTCGAGCAATTTTTAAATTTAAACTGTTTTGCAATATTACTTTATGTTCATTTTGGGTAATAAGTGTAATGTGACGTAAATGTGACGTGTAATTTCTCCTATTTAAGACTTCTAACGCATGTTAATGAATTTATTATTTTACAATATCCTTTCTCTTTTAAAATTCAAGTGTAAGTATAGTTTTTATGAAGTATTTTCAATAAGTTCTTGCTTTTCATACGTAATTATTTAATCCTAATTTGAAAGTTTTTTTTTTCTGTTAATAATAGTCACGTGTAACATAAATTTTTAATTTGAAGCAAACATTATTATTTGCGCTGTTTATACAGTTGGCAACAGTTTAAATTAATACCAATTTCTAAAATAAGTAAAAAATATTTCTCGAAATGCTGAAATTGAATTTAAAATAGAAATAAAACCTCAAAAAATGAGTCATATTAAAAAAGTGAATGCAGTCTGCACACCGGGAAATTCTATCGTATAAAATGATCTAAAAATGAATTAATTCCCATATATAGTTTTTGCTCCGATAAAACTTTTTTAATGGAACGATTTTGTCCAACTTTAACATTAAATATCTCTTAAAATAATTATTCGATTTGAAAACTGTCTGCACCAGCGTGTTTACCAAACATTTTTCTATAATACCGCCGATTTTCATATTTTTGCATGCAGTATTTTTCTTAATATTAACGAAGAAAGACCTTCGGTCACAAAAAATTCAAAACCGGCGGCGGCGGTGACAGCGTAAGTTACTTTTTTTTAGAATAGAGAGATGGTATTAATTTATACTGTTGCCAACTGTATAAACAGCGCAAACAATAATGTTTGCTTCAAATTAAAAATTTATTTACACGTGACTATTATAAACAAAAAAAATCATTTGGAATTAGAATTAAATAATTATGTACAAAAAGCAGGAACTTATTAAAAATTACGCCATAAAAAGTATACACGTGAATTTTAAAAGAGAAAGGATATTGTAAAATAATAAATTCATTAACATGCGTTAGAAGTCTTAAATAGGAGAAATTACGTCATATTTACGTCACATTACAGTTATTACATAAAATGAACACAAAATAATATTGCAAAACAGTTTAAATTTAGAAATTTCGCTAGACATTTATTTGATATTTTGAGAGGATCTTTTCAACTATTTTTGTTAGGAAAGCGCAAATAATATTTCATTTCTAACAAAAGTATTTTCACGTGAATATTTAAAAGAGAAAGAATAGCTTGGTCAAAATTACGTCAGATTAAAAACAATTAATTTAAAATGTCTCATTTAAAAGAACTTTATTTTCGCTTTGTTAAAAAATACCAGGAGACAAAGACTCTGTTTACTTAATTCCTTTTATATTAGCTTATTTTGAAATGTTGTTACACGTGTCTACGTCATCAAGTTACTTTCATTTCGACGTTTTATTTGTATTTTTTATTAATGTTGTACTAATTTATTTGTTCTTTCGTTATTTAAAATAAAAATTGTCAATTTGTATAATTTGGCGAGTGGTTTGACGATTTATATAATTTGGCGAAATTGGTCGACGGGATAATCAGGTAGTAGCGCAGCGGATTTGGTGTTAAAATTCCCCAATCAAAGAGAAATGAATAGAAATCCGTTTATAGGGAGATCGCCACTGTTTTTTAAATTATAATTCAATCTTTCGAAATCTTTTTAAAGCCGGTCTAATTAGCGTGCATTTAGAGTCTGCGGTGTCTGGACGGGGGGTGGCGAGCGTAGCTCGTAGGGGGCCGAACCCCCTAGTAAAATAAATAAATAAAATATTTTTAATTATTATGTCGCATATTTAATTAAATATGTGATTTTTTGCTTGTTTGTTTTAGCATGTAAAACTATAAAGAAACGCATATTTGGTTAATTTTTTAAAGCTATAGCGTACATAGTTTGAAAGTAACAGTGCGTACAAACTCCAAATTTACTAATTTGAGGAAACATGCTTTAAAGTTTCAGTATCTACGGACTTTCAATTATACTCACCGTCTATAAATGATTATAACTCAAGGAAATAATGCACATTTTTGAATGGGGTTTTTTGTATATAGTTGAGAAATTTTAAAAAATTCGGTATAAAACATAAACCGAAATTTTTTTTGAAAGTTTAAACCGTCTTTTTCAGTCTTTTACTGAAATTTTTGAAAATCTGATTCTCGTATTAAAAAGTATTCACAAACACACAAAGAAAAATAATTTAAAATTATTAATTTTCTTAAGTAAATATTTTTGAAAATACCGAAGGTAAATTATTATTTATTCTTTTCTGTATTCAAAAATATATATAAAAAAAAAATATATGCAAAAATATTATTCAAATGGTACAGATGTCATATTCGCCCCATATTGGCGCGATTTTTTTCTGTTGCCAATTTGGCGAAAACATCAACAGCATAAACAACATAATCCGGGTTACCACATCAAGCAAAATAACGATACTTTGGCGCAAGTTAAGTACCTGTTGCCTATATGATATTGGCGACAGAAAAAAATCGCGCCAATATGGGGCGAATATGACATCTGTACCTTTAAAATTATTATGTTTTGAAATTAAATTAAAAATTTGTTTAAAGAATTTTACATTTGAAATATATATATCAATATATATATATAATATTTGAAAAGGGGGGGGGGGGTGATGAGCAGTAAGTATTTATAAATAAAAAAGTAAAATTTAGTGTCCCATATAAAAAAATCATGCAAAAATATTATTCTTCACATAAGATATATCAAATTTTAAACATGGCTAAAATTTTAAATTATTAAGTTTTAAAATTAAAATAAAAATTTGTTTAAATAATTTTACATTTGAAAAAAAATTATATAAATAATATTTGAAAGGGGGGAGGGGGCAGTAAGTATTTATAAATAAAAATGTAAAATTTAGTGTCCCATATAAAAAAAAATATGCAAAAATATTACTCTTCACATAAGATATATCAAATTTTAAACAGGGCTAAAATTTGAAATTATTAAGTTTTTAAATTAAATTAAAAATTTGTTTAAAGAATTTTACATTTGAAAAAAAAATATATATAAATAATATTTAAAGTGAGGGGGGGGGGGTGAGCAGTAAGTATTTATAAATAAAAGAATAAAATTTAGTGTCTCGAATCATCGTATATGGGATATTTGAAGACACTCATTAAAATTCTCCCATCATCTTAAATAGATTTTTCATGTCAATAAAGGACGCTTTCACAACATAATGAGTGCTCTTTTCCTGGTTATCAACATCACCATCAGTTTATCTTTGAAGTTCAATATTGCGATTTTCTACGTAACGCTACAAACAAATATTCCAGATGCTTTCCGTATCAAGTTTTGTCCAATCTTTTATTTATACTTTTCGACGGAAGGGTTTGATGCGCTTCATAAAATCAAATGCTGCCATTCAGCAGCTGCTTTGGCAGCTTATGCCCGACGGAAATATGATTTTTTTTCTATCCTTTCTATAGCAGTGCAAATTACGCGAATGTCGTTATTATTTTTTTTTCTCTTTCCGTTTCTTTTCCTTCCCATTTACAACCGAACAAACGACAGTCATTTCCAGTTTGGGAAAGTGGTTATCTCTGTGACTCAGTTTGAAAAACGATCCCTAGCTCCATTAGATAGGAATAAAAAAGAAAGGCTCATAGCTTCATATTTACTTCACTCTTAATTCATTTTAAGCTTCTTTTTGAACTTAACGTATCTGTATTGTAGGCTATTAAAAACTTTACTTTGGTTTTTAACCCCTTTGAGACGAGCGTGCTTTACAGAATTTTTAATATTTCATCACCGGTTAAAAAAAAAAAAAAAAAAAAAAAAAAAAAAAATAGAATGTTTTTTCCTAATTTAAGGGGCTGTGCATTAATAACGCAGGGATGAAGGATTTCCTCCTCTTAATACATTTTTGGGCATTTTCTGGATTGATGCAAAATTGCAAAGAAAATTTTGAAAGTATATTGGGGGGGGGGGGGGGTTACGTAGCTTTAAGGGGGGAGGGGGAGCCTCCCTCCCAATATGCTCAAGTATTGGGGCGCCACAGAAGGTTTATGGGCGCCGTTAGGCACCCGTAGAAAAGGGTTTATCAGTAGTAAAAAGTAATTATAAAATAATTTTATTTTTAATTTAAAATTACAACGTGAGTTACTTTTTATTTTTACATACAAAACTTGTATAAGGCATTCAATTTTAGACCTGTTACTTCCTCTACACCCCCCCCCCCCCCTATCCCGAAGAAAATTTTTACAACCGGAATGAAAACAAATGAAAGCAGGAATTGTAATCAATTGCAGGATAGAAGTACAATTATTTCCTTCTTATCTCGGTAGTTGTTGGTCACCCTTGGCAGTAGAAAGAAAGTGAAAAGGAGTACCTGGAGGGATTAGAAAAGTTCGCAAATAAGTTCAATAGTAGGGCGCCACGAAGCCCAGTGGTATAGTGGCCAGAATATCTGTCAGCCGCGCTGCAGGTCGAGAGTTCGACTCCAGACTGGGCAGGGTTCACTCAGCCTTTCATCCCTTCGGGGTCGATGAAATGAGTTCCAAGCTTGCTTGGGAATTAAACACCAAGGGTCCCGCGTTTGGCTGACCACTTGATTTGGACGTATACTGCACAGCGCCTCGGGGCCCAGGGTCAAGAAAACAGGGATAGGCAGTGTCGACCCAGATCCTTCATGGATTGTGTAGTCACAGAGATTAGTTTAGTAGGGTCTAGGGTGCCACAGAAGGTTTAAGGGCGCCTTCAGGCACCCACAAAAAAGGGATTTAGATTACTATATCTATTTCCTAATAAAAACAATTTATATATATGCGGAAGAAAAAATTCCGAAAACAGGAATTGTAATCAACTGCTGAACAGTAAATGTAATTTGATCCTTAAAAAAAACTAAACCTATGGCTGTACAATCCATGAAGGATCAGGGCCTACAGTGCCCAACTCGGCTTACTTGACCCTGGGCCCCAAGATGCTAGAATTTGATCCTTAGAAATACAATTATTTCCTTCTCACCTAGATTGGTCACCCTTAGCAGTAGAAATAAAGTGTGGAAACAACTGAAAGTGACTGTAGGGGATGAGCACATTTTTCCAATATATCCAAATAATAGGGTGCCATAGGTTTAAGGGCGCTGCCAGGCACCCTCAAAAGAAAGGGTTTAAATCACTACCTCTATTCCCCTACAAAAACAATTTATGCATGCATAAGAGAAAATTCTGAAAACAGTAATTGTAATGAATTGCGGGACAGTAAGTATAATTCGGTTCTTATATAAGTATAATTATTTCCTTCTTATCTCAGTAGCTGTTTGTCCCCGTTGGTAGTAAAAAGAAAGTGAAAAGACGTGGAAGTGTCTGGAGGGGATTAAAACGGTTCACAATTATGGTCAAGTAGAAGGGCGCCACACAAGGTTTAATGACGCCGTGAGGCACCCATAAAGAAATGATTTAAATAGTAGTTACAATTATTTGTACAAGCGCTTTAAATGTTAAATTAAAATTATAAAGTAAGTTACTTTTAACATACCATATTTGTATAAGAAATTTAATTTTAGAATTGTTACTACCTCTATTCCCTAACAAAAGCAATTTATATATGCGGAAGAGATAATTCTGAAAACAGGAATTGTAGTCAATTGCGAGAGAGTAAGTGTAATTCGCTCTTTAGCAGTTCATTTTATCCTGATCTCAGTAGTTGTTGGTCACACTTGTAGTAGAAAGAAAGTGGAAAGAAGTTGAAATGACTAGAAGGGGTTAGAACAGCTCAGAGAGGGTGGAGGTTGCCTAGAGGACTGCACGGGCCGAAATTTCTAAGGCCGGACAAGCCCCAATACAAAACAAAACTATCTTGGTTGGTTTTTAAACCTAAAAGCCTAAACCTAGGGCCTTTAAAAAATTAAAAAACCAGAACGGCTCAATTTCTACAAAAAAAATCCGACTTTTCTTAACATATAATTAAGATTTTCTTTTAAAGAGTGCTGCATACATATTTATACATACATATTTATTTTTTTTAAAACTTGTCACATCGAGGTCCTCTTAATTTTTTATTATCTGCGCAGCCCGTTTGAAAGTTTGACTTTATTTCGTCTTGTACGGAACTCCGGCCGTGCAGATGCAGATCTTTAGACCAATGTCAGACGGGCGTCTTTTTTGCTGCTTTTTTCTGACGTATTATCCATTCACCGTGTGACATTGGTCTTAAGGTTGTCATTTAGCAATTATCCGGAAAGAATCCTCGGAATAAAAATTTCCTCCACCTAAAGTTTGAATTCTTTGAATTCCCCTCTTGTGCAAAATGTGACAACAGTGCATTCCGGTCATTTGGAAGATTGGAGATATGTGTTTCTTGAAATGAATGTGTGTATATATACATAACGAACGCCTCAAGAGTAAATAAACGAAAAAAATAAACTAGGTGCTTTTTTACAAAATGAAAACAATAAAAAAATTTACGAAGGAAGCAGGTTATGTAACTTAATTTATGAAATATTTGTTTTAAATTGTTGATGATTGAGCAGAACGTAAGAGCATTTACAGTTGTTCACTTTAGTTAAAGCTCAAATTCCTTCCAAAATATTACATTTGACACATTCTTAAAATCATCATCATCTGTTCGCATGTAAACTTTCACGTATTTTTAAGCAGTTCTCTAAGAATCAAACAACGCTGGAATTTTTCTGTAAAAATCAAAACTGATATTTTAAATAGGCTTTCGAGACGTGATGGTGAGAGAAGTGATCACCAGGTAACAATCAATCTACAATTCCATGCGTGTTTCACATATTTAAAAAGAAAAGAAAGTTTTCTCGGTTCGTCGGTTCGTTTGTATTTGAATATGAAAATCTGAAAGTTTGATGCATGTAGACATGAAATCAATATTCTAACTGTGTTGCATCAAATATTTTTGCATTTTCGAGAGGGTGGAAAAAAATCTAAAAAAAATCCTCCTTAGAACAAAACTCATTTAACAATTTTTAACTTTGTTGAAAAGTTTTTGTCTTTGTTGCATAAATCTATTCAAATGGATTAATGTCTGCCAAATGTGGTGGACATTATTCCACCACATTTATGTGGTGGATTAATGTGGTGGATTAATGTGGTGGAATAATGTGGTGGAATAATTGCCGTCCACAACATTTGGCAGACAAACTTTCCAAAATTTAAGGTATATCGTAGCAACTATACACTTATAATAGATTATTTACAATACTGCTTTGAGTTAATGAGGAATGTCTAAATATCCTACCAAACTAGTTGGATGTGCCAATCCCAAAACTTTCTTCTGTCTCATACAGCTAAATTTAAAAAAAAAAAAAAAAAAAAAAAAAAAAAAAAAAAAAAAACTACATATGTTAATACTTCCATATTAATACTATACCAACTTAGATTTTCATCTTAAATTCGTACTTTAACTCGTTTTTACTCCAATTAATTGAATAATCTCGATCATGATATTTATTAAAATCAATAGTTTTTCGTTATTCTTTTCTACATCAACTGTTTTCGAATAGCAGGCTTAAAAGGACGCGAGTTCCCGTCGCTGCACGAGCCTCCGATGGACAATAGAACTATAAAAAAAAAAAAAAAAACAAGAAAATTATATACAACAATTGCTATCACATAACCCCTTTTCGGCGGAATATTTTAAATTCAGGGAGGACCTGTTTTAAAATCAGGGAAGACAAAAAATTTGGTTCAATTCTATAGATAACTTTATGCACTTTTGGATGGTATAGTAAGGAAAATGGACAAAAATCGCTATTGCAGCACCCCATACAAGCAGAGTTTTTTCAAATTCAGGCAGGACCTGCTTTCCATAGCTAATACACATTACACGATAAATTATAGGTTCAATTCTATGCATAACTTATACACTTTTCGATGGTAGAATGAAAATGGCACAAAAATCACTATTTCAGCGCCCTCTTCCGTCAGAATATTTCCATATTGAAGGAGGACCTGCTTGCCATAGCCAAAAACTCACACAGAAAATTGGCTCAATTCTATGCATAACCTCATACCTTTCGATGGTACAATGGCGAGACACGGACAGAAAGACATTTTGTATAAAAATGTTTTTTGGGATCTCTGACCCCTAAAACGTGTAAATCCGCCGAAAGCCAGACGTCTAAAAAATTTAGATTACAATACTTTCTTCTATTGAAGATAGAAAAAAGTAAAAATCGCCTGTGAAACTATAGCTTCTGAGCTCTTTTCTTCCGGATTTTTGAATATTTAACCAATAATATCGATACAAAATGTAATCAATTATGAACAATCTTACCGCTTGGAGTCTTTACATCCCCACGCAATATATATCTACATTAGGTAGATATATATTGTGATACACTGATATATCTACATATATCAATCGACAGTGCAAAATGTGTTTTGAAAAGGTGAAAATATTAATCAACATAATTGTTGTGTAAAGTATCATAGAAGATGAATTATACATGAAAGACACGATGATAGCACGGATTAGAGCTGCTATAATTTGAATTGTAGGAACCTTAGCATGGATAGAGACGACGTTGCGGTGGAAGGGGGGGGGGGCGAAAAATGAAAATTATAAAAGGGCGCCAAAGTCAGATCCTCCCCCCCCCAATAAAATTTTCAAGCTACGCCCCTGGGGTGGGGGTGGGGGGGTAACTTTACTCTTCAGCCATTTTGTCTATTTAAACCCTTAGAAGTTCTGAACTGCTGTGTAGAAGAGGTATTAAATCAAAGGTCAGCTTATGCTATGACCAGCTGAAAATTTATGTAAATAAAGTTGATTGAGGTATCGTTCCCGAGTGAAGTTTTCTTAGACTTTAAAAGGGAAAGGAAGTTTACATAAGGTTCTTTTTTAAATAGAATATTTTATCCCATTTATACAACTTTTTGGGGTAGTTTCAGTGATGTATTTCTGGAGCAACGATTACTTTGATGTGCATATATTTAGCATGGAGAATTCTTTTTTCCCCTTATAGTCCAGGCAGTAGGGAATTTTACCTAGCAAAATTAATGGTAGTTTAGGAATTCGGCTTACTTTGTTTTTTGGGTCGCTGAATCCGAATTTGTAACTTCCCACCAAAATTTCCCCGGCACGCCCCCCCCCCCTAAATTTTGGTAAAAAGCCCCCCAAAAAAGGTTTTTATTAAAAAAATCAATTTTTTTATTGTTTTAAGGGAAAAGTATCTAGAAATTCGTAAAGTAGACAAATTTGCAACAAATTAGGTATATGACATTATGACTTAGGATGAAGAGGAAGGGGGGATCTGTCTCGGAACATGTGCGCGGTACTCCGTGGACTAAGTTGCGCAATTCCACTTAACCACTCACACGTTTACATTAGCACTCCCATCTCCCCTCCGAACTTTCCTTATAAGGTTTACTTTAAGTTTTTTGGGTCGCTGAATCCGAATTTTTAACTTGCCCCCAAAATTTTCCCTCCCGAAAACCCCCCAAAATAGTTGTTATTAACTTAAATTTCGTATTGTTTTAGGGGAAAAGCAGTACGAAACTCAGAAACTAGACAAAATTTGGAACAAATAGAATATGTGACATTATGACGTAGGATAAACGGGGAGAAAGGGGGCTGCCTCGGAACATTACCGCGCGCTTTTCTCAAAAACCAAATTTTATCAAAAAATCAATTTTTTTTGGGGGGGGGGGGGTTGCCGGGTGAAATTTTGGTGGGAAGTTACAAACTCGGATTCAGCGACCCAAAAAACATAAAGTGAGTCGAAATCCAGAACTAGTATTAATTTTTCCAGGTAAAATCCCCTATTGCTTGGACTTCATAACTTAGTGCACGTAGCGCCGCAGTGCATGTTCAGAGGCAGCCCTTCCCCACCCCGTTCATCCTACGTCATAATGTCATCTATCCTATATGTTGCAAATTTTGTCTAGTTTCTGAATTTTGCAATGCTTTTCCCCTAAATCAATAAAACAAGTGGGTAAGTGTGATCACAGATCGTACAGAGGGTTTCGTTTAATATTTCTTTCAAAACACTTTATCCTTTTGAAAAATCTGTTAGTTCCACATTTCGCAACCAGGGGCGCACTCTATTCTTAACAAACCTCTATCCGAACGAAACTCCGTTTTACATACTATCCGTAGATATATTAGTCGAGGGGATTGGGCCCATAGCACCCGAGATAAGTAGGCGCCCCTGGCGGTAAAAAGTGGAACTAAAATATGTAAGGCTATGGTGCATAATATGAAAGAATGGCCAAAGGGGTGTCGGCAAAAGTTGGAAAGGTGCTCCCCGGTGAAAAGGGCGGAGGTTAGAAAAATTGCTTAAAATACACAAGTTAGAGCCCGGAGGAGTGAATAATATAAGACTTTTTGAAAAGTTTATGATTTCTCGTGCGGTCTGGGGTATTCAGCTATAAGTATGCAAAAATTCATGTCTCCAACTTAATTACGGGCTCTCTTAGAAATAATTGCTTAAAATACATATGTGGTAGCTCAAAGGGTTAAACATAAGACTTTTTTAAGATTTTATTATTTGTCGCCTGGCCTCAGGTGTTCTGCTATAAGTATGCAAAATTTCAAATCTCCAATTTAATAAAGGGCTCAGTTAGAAAGAATTGCTTAAAATACGCATGTGGGAGCCCAAAGGGTTAAATGTACGACTTTTTCAAAATTTTATTATTTGTCGCATGATGGTGTTCAGCTATAAGTATGCAAAATTTCACGCCTCCAACCTAATTAGGGGCTCACTTAGAAAGAATTCTTTAAAATACACATGTGGGAGCCCAAAGTGTTAAATGTACGACTTTTTCAAAATTGTATGGTTTGTAATTTGATGTGACGCGTTCAACTATAAGTATGCAAAATTTTACACCTCCAACCTAAATAGGTCCTCACTTAGAAAGAATTGTTTAAAATACACATGTGGGAGCCCAAAAGGTTAAATGTAAGACTTTTTGAAAAATTTATGATTTGTCGTTGGATGTGAGTTGTTCAGCTATAAGTATGCAAAATTTCACGCTTCTAACCTAATTAGGGGCTCACTTTGAAAGAATTGTTTAAAATACACATGGGGGAGCCCAAAGGGTTAAATGTACGACTTTTTGAAAAATTTATGATTTGTCGTTTGATGTGAGTTGTTCAGCTATAAGTATGCAAAATTTCACGCCTCTAACCTAATTAGGGGCTCACTTTGAAAGAATTGTTTAAAATAGATATGTGTTAGCTCAAAGGGTTAAACGTAAGACTTCTTCAAGATTTTATGATTTGTCGCGTGGCCTCAGGTGTTCTGTTATAAGTATGCAAAATTTCAAATCTCCAATTTAATAAGGGGCTCAGTTAGAAAGAATTGCTTAAAATACGCATGTGGGAGCCCAAAGGGTTAAATGTACGACTTTTTCAAAATTTTATGATTTGTCGCATGATGGTGTTCAGCTATAAGTATGCAAAATTTCATGCCTCCAACCTAATTAGGGGATCACTTACAAAGGATTGTTTAAAATACACATGTGAGACCACAAAGGGTTAAATTTACAACTTTTTCAAAATTTTATGATTTGTCGTTTGATCTGAGATGTCCAGCTATAAGTACGCAAAATTTCAAGTCTCCAACGTATATAATTTCTGAGAACGGGCTCTGTGACAGACAGACAGAGGAGCGAGACGAATAGGGTTTCGGGGGGGGGGGGGAATTTTGGGGGGAAGTTAACAATTCGGATTCAGCTATCCAAAATACTTAAAGTAAACCTTATAGAGAAAGTTCGGAGGGGAGATGGGAGGGCGAATGTAAACGTGTGAGTAGTTAAGTGGAATTGCGCAACTTTGTTCACGCAGCACCGCGCGCATGTTCCGAGACAGATCCCCCCTTCCCCTTCATCCTAAGTCATAATGTCATATATCTAATTTGTTGCAAATTTTGTCTACTTTCTGAATTTCTAGATACTTTTTCCCTAAAACAATAATTCAGCGACCCAAAAAACATATAGTAAACCTTTTTCCAGTACTACCATGAATTTTGCTAGGTACGGCCCCTATACGGTCTCTATTGCTGGGACTATTAGAAAAGAGAAACCACCTAGAATATATGTTGTAAAAGTTAATCACTGCACTTCATATAAATTCATCAGATATATATTTAGATTCACACTTTTAGCAACTTGCCTTCCATTCTCTTTTTTTGATTCAATGAACCTATACATTTTTTGTTAGCTTATTTTTAAGTATTTTCCAAGTTACAAAAAGAAAATAACAATCATACGTACAATTATATTTTATTGTATAAATTCCTGTTAAAATACATATAAATTACAAAAATTTACTGCCATTGTATAGATTGAAAAAATTTCCACCGTTTTTTCTATTTCCCGCTTTCATGCCTGATAACGGTATCAACTTTTTTGAAATTTTGGACCCCCTTCTCTCCTTACGATATCATACGTCATCATTCGTCAATACCCCGCCCCCTCCGTAATGATATCGTTATCAATGTCTAAAAATTCTTTTGATTTTTAGAATTTATTTTTTTGTTTGGAATGATATACGAAAATGGTTACATTTATTTTGCATAGTTTACTGATTTAAATAAAGAGAAGTCAATAAAATATTCCTTTATATGTGAAATAACGTTATATCAAATAACACTTAAAAGAAATAGTTAATATTTAAAAGTATTTTTGTAATAGATTTTTGTTACATAATGCATTTAACAGTAATAATCTCTTCTTTCACTTGCCCGCACAGGAGTGGTCCAAGTTACAAATAAAAAGAGAAAATTTTGGTTGGATCAAAAATGATAACGATATCAAAAGACAACCCGCCTCCCCCTAGAGATATCTTATATCATGGGCCAGACCCCCCCCCCCTCCCTCCTAAAATGATAACGTTATATATGCACAGCCCCTAATTGCAGAAATGCCTTTATTAAAAATTATTGGTAGGAGTTATCAAAAATTCTGAGCACTTTATTCCTCACGTATACGTGACGCTCTGTCGAGGCTCCTCATCTGCAAATTCTTCTCTCTATAATGCTAAACCTATGGGATTGGAATGCATCTGTATTTTTCGAATTTCTCCTCGAAAAATTCCAATCTTTACCTTCTGTTTTTGTATGATCCTGTTGAAGGGTGTTTCTTTTTTTTTTATTGGACAACATATTTCTTAAATACTTTGTTAGTTTTATTTAAAGTGTTAAAATCCTACTTACAACTCGCCTGTTTCACTAAGGTTTTAACGCTTAAAATATAAAATGGAATATATATTTTAGAAATATTTTGCCGATAAAAAAGAAAGAAACATCCTTCAAGAAGTACATACAGAAAACAGGAGATAAAAATTTTAATTTTCCGAGGAGAATTTTGAAAAATACAGATGCATTCCAAGCCCATATGTTTAGCATTAAAGAGGGCAATTTGCGTCCTGTCTGATGAGGAGCCTTAAAAAGATGCTTGCACTGTGACATGTGCGTCAGTAAAGACAAGGAAAGGAAGGCGGTTGTCGTTTCTGAATTTTGAAATTAAATTTTCTTTCCCTCTAATGATATATATATATATATATTTAAGTAAAATTTATTTTTTGCAAATGGCATGAAATAATTAAAACACTAAGAGATAGAACTAAGGATTTGTCTCTGTCCTCCCGAACCATCCGTGCAATTTTTTTGTTTTTTTAATTCTGTTCTATGCGTTTATGTCTAACAAATTTACCTAAAGGCTGTTCTTAACTGCTCTGCTCAACAAGCACAAAACGTTCTTGCACATTTACAAATTCAATTTTTAACGGAAAGATATAAAATTGGAAAGCCTGGCCATGGAAGCGATTTTAAATTGAACTGTTTTTTTCCATTTTTGGATCAATCAATTACCCATTGAGTTATAAGCAATTTCGATCATGTGACAAACCCGTTTTTCTCCCGCTCTTAAGGGTTTCGAAAAAAGATTTTTCCACCGTCAACAGCTCGAAATTTTCTGAGACATTTCCAGACTCATTTTTGAAAGGAAAAAGACGAAACTTGCTGAGGTGATTTCTGAAGAGATGTATAAGAGGCCGTGTGATTTCATTTTTCTCTCAAGTAATTAGAATTTGATTTTTAGACAATTATTTTCTCAGTATGATCATGTTTTTCATTCCCAGATCTCCCACTTCGGAAAATTCGGTTCAAAACGTCAACTTTGACAGCATTTTTTGCAATATTTTCTGCATCTATCAAAAAATCGACAAGCACGGCACATTATGTAGTTTCTAAATAAGAGGATTTGCCAGTTTGATGCGTTTGAGAGCAAAAATGAATTTAGAAATAAATCAGAAAATAAGCAGTTTGGATGGGAATACACCCTTAAGTGATTTTTCTACATTCGCGCGGAAATTCGGTTCAAAACGTCTACTTTGACATTATTTTCTGAAAGATCTATTGCGTTTGCAAAAAAAAAAAAATGGAAAAAACAGTTCGATGACATAGTTTCTGAACATCAACACCAATTAATTTCATACATTTTCGAACAAAAATAAATTAAAACTTATGTCAGGAAGTTGCCCTTTTGGATTTGAGAACAAAAACAGCCTTAAACGGAAAATTACTCCCTCTCCCTCTTTTGTGTCTGACCAAAGGAAGAATGAAGTTTCAGTTCTCTCTTCTTGAAAATTCTTATTTTAGCTTATTTCATGTATATTCTCTATTTTAAAAAACGCGATCTACGGATTACAGATACATCGTTCCAAAATCTTATCCTTTCAGGAAATCAAAAGCATAATCTGAAGCTTTTATTGGTTTAATCCGCATTTTATTCGTTTTCTCATTGGTCTATACACCAACCTTTACTTTCAACAGAGATGGATACTTCTGTTGCCACTACGACAAGAAAGTAATAAAAACGGCAAAAAAAAATTAATAACTCGGAAACAAATTGAGATACAGCTTTCAAACAAATTACATTTAGAAGTACATTTTTTTTTCTATACGACGGTGTAAAAAGTAATATTGTGGGATGTTTAGAAGTTTAAGAATGAAATTTCATTTAAAATGGGTCGTCAGATTTCTTGGACGATGGAAAAGCATTTTCCTGAACAGCCAATGAAATGCTCGGATAATATGTACGAGTCGCAGGCGATTTTTGTCGCTTGCAATTTTTACGTGTAATAACACTATTAATGTGTAATTCATGGCGTACGTAACGTATGATCAACTCTGTGCGATTTTTTATGTCTTAAATTTTAGTCTTTGAAAAAAATCATTTTCCAAATGGTCGTTGTAATTTGTTAAATTACATTTTTATTTTTTTATTTATTCTTGTTTTATTGTTGTCTTGGTCGATACCCAGAAAAAAAAAATCATATTCTCATGAATTATTTTCTTTTAAACTTCTCGTATTAGTCTTTTTCTTCTCTTAAAGAACATCCCCCCCCCCCCCTCCCTCACCTGTTGCTATATGTTTGCTCTTCTTAATCCGGAACTACGGTTTTCGCTCCAGAACAAGAGTGAAATCGAGAGGAATAAATTTCGATATCTATTAAAGTATGCCTGCTCATGTGGTTTCTCAGCCACCCTCGTCATTTCACTCTGGATTCATAAACACACGATATCTCAAATCATCTTTGCACAGCTGGAGCAAGTTTCAGATTTCACGGATAGAAGTGGTGATCTTTATTGTTTTTTACACATTAATATTGTAGAACTTATTTTTCTATTTAAAAATAGAGTTAGTATTCGAATAAATATGGTTTTCTCTTAAAAGTAGAGATCGACCGAAAATTCAGTTTCGTTTTCGGCCCAAAATCTGAGTTTCGCCGAAAACGAATTTTCGGCAAAAATGCTACTAAAGATTCGGCCGGACCGAAACTACCTGTATTCCAAAAATCTCGTTTCTTTAACAATTTTTAACATGATTCATTGATTCGACCTGTATCGGCTCAAATGAGACACTGTTTATTTATTGCTATAAAATGTTTTGCAATTATCAGTCATGACTGACTCAAGACGTGGGTGCAAATTATAAAACAAGCAATTCCTATAGGACCAAACTTTGAAGACGCTTTTCACGTGCTCATTAAAAGCTGCAGACTTAGCAGTAATGGAAAATCTTTAGTTTGAAACCGCAGAAGTGTTTAGGATACTCTTAGAGAAAGTTCTAGTATAACAGATGATCAAATATAAAAATCATTACAAAAGATAAATCGAGGTATGTATACCTAAAACATTTTTTAATTAGATGAAATTCGCATAATTAGAAAATCATTCTGTTTCGTCGATGAATTAATCACATTTTATTTTATATGAAAATAAAAAGTTTTAGTCAGAGGCACAGAGAGCCAACTTGGGTCACACGCAGGGATGTAGTGGAGGGTATACGGGGGTATACGCCGTATACCCTCTGGATTTTTTTTAAGGAATACCGTATAACCTCTGTTTTCCAAGAAAGCTATAGTATATATACACTAGGGTATACCCTCTGCCTTGAGCGTATACCCTCTGGGTTTTTTTTTTTACGACTACACCACTGGTCACACGTATAATTAATTAATAATTATATATGTGGATATTTCGCAAGCAACACCTGCATTAGACTGTGTGTCCCCGTATTTTCCGCTTCGAGATTAAAAAGGAAACGAGCCTTAACGAAGCTGTGTGAAGTGGAAATGCGGAAGAGTTAAAGAGAACGAAATGAGTTTTTACGACGCAGGGTTTTGTTAAAAAAGAACAGAACATATTACGGTGAAATAAGATTGAATATTTACACGACGTAAGAAAATCTCTGAAATATTCAACGACGTCCTGAATTATTTAGCGATAAGGGTCCTGCATTTACAAGCAAAGAATTTGCTGATTATTGTCAAGATGAAAATATAAAGCACGAGACAGTTACAACTGGCCTTCCCCGTGCCAATGGTCAAGTAGAGCGACTTAATTCCACCATAATTTCTGTAATCTCTAAAATGTCCAAAGACGAACCGACCAAATGGTTTAAACATGTTCCTAAAGTTCAACAAGTCATTAATTCAACTTACCAAAGAAGCATTAAGAGAACACCGTTTGAAATATTATTTGGTACAAAAATGAAACAGAAAGAAGATGTACAAATTATTGACCTCTTAAACAGTACAGTCGAAGAACAATTTATGAAAGACAGAGAAGAGCTCCGTAAAGAAGCCAAGAAGAATATTCTGGAAATTCAACAAGAAAATCGCAAGCACTATAATTTACGACGTAAGAAACCCCGTGAGTACAAGCTTGGTGACCTTGTAGCAATTAAGAGAACCCAGCAAGGACCAGGTTTAAAGTTGAAATCTAAATTCTTAGGTCCGTATAAAGTAATCAAAGTGAAGTCTAATGACACCTACGACGTAACGAAAATCTCATCAACTGAAGGACCGATAAATACTAGCTCCTGTGCTGAATACATGAAACCTTGGCCTGACGATAACTGAAACTTCAAAAACATTTTTTTTTAAATCTTTTCTTCTTATGTGTTTGTAACAATTTTATAAGTCAACCCATATGATGTTACGCTACTTCAACTATGACGTGCAGATTTTTTTTTTCTTTTCCCCTAAGAACAGTTACTGGTTTTTGTTTTTTGTTTTTCAGATTCTATTTTACCACATGTCGCTGCGGCAGCTCCAGATGTCAGGACGGCCGCTTGTGGAGATTTCGCAAGCAACACCTGCATTAGACTGTGTGTCCCCGTATTTTCCGCTTCGAGATTAAAAAGGAAACGAGCCTTAACGAAGCTGTGTGAAGTGGAAATGCGGAAGAGTTAAAGAGAACGAAATGAGTTTTTACGACGCAGGGTTTTGTTAAAAAAGAACAGAACATATTACGGTGAAATAAGATTGAATATTTACACGACGTAAGAAAATCTCTGAAATATTCAACGACGTCCTGAATTATAGACTTTAAGCTAATTAAAGAACGAGAAGAGTGTTTATATCTGTATTTTTTATTTGTGTGTTCGTCCCAATAAATGTCAGTGCTCGTCCTAAAAGTGAGTTATGTATGGAGTCTCACCCCCATAAATATACTTAAAAAAACGTATAATTAATTAATAGTTATATATATTTTTGTGTGTATCAATTACTTTAAAAAAAATTTGGACGTTTTCGTTTTCGGCAAAAAATAGGAAGATTACCGAAATTCGGTTTCGGTCTTAAAAACATGTTTCGGTCGAATCTTACTTAAAAGTTTCCAACCCACAGCAGTGTTTCTGAGAAGTCTAAAATATATCGACATATCTTCCGGCCGTCATAACAGAAGCCTTTTTATTTTAGAATTTCATAATTTTTCGATTAAATATCAATTTTCTGAAGTGCTTAAAGCCATATTACTCTCTAACAAGATCTTGGAGAAAATATCTTTTCTCTCAAAATTAATAGGGCATTTAAAAATCCAGACATTTAATAAACTACAGATGTAAACAACATTATTAACACTTCATTGACCGATGACGAATATACTCGTCAATAATCTAGTGCGTTAACTCAATCAAAACATCAACCAAAATTTTAAAATAATAATATTTGGTTTATGTCATAGTGCAACGTTACTACTCAAAAATTCTGGTGGATATGTTGAATAAAAAAAAGCATGTCAATTTTGCAAAATTGCAAGTAAACAATGTGCTAACAGCCAGTACAAAATAAAATCAGAGTTTTAAACAAGCTCTCATCTGCATAACTATCGATGAAAACCAAACATATATTTTAAATTCAGGTATCTGCAGTCGGCCAAATTTCTTTTAAAAAAGGGGGGGGGGAGAGAACTTTGTCTATTTTGATCACTAAATTATCCAAGGGAAAAAAACTGAAACAGCTGTTCGACTGGAACTATGTCTTCTTGCAATTTATGTTTAAAAAAAGCTTAGGGGCCGTCTTTATAGTGAAATCGTTAACGAACACCTAATTTTGGACGTCATAATTGGCTTTTGTACTTTAGGATACCGAACGGGAACTCATTCGACCAAGTAGTTTAGGAATTATGAAGGTTTAAAGTTTGGAACTCCTAATGCTAAATTAATTTGTAATCGTTGTGAAACAGATTGCAATGCGAGTTGTTTTTTAAGCTTAACTCGAAAACTACTTAGTGGAATGAGCTGTAATTTTGAATTCGCATATTTGAAGTTTCCAGAAATAGTGTTTTATTAAAAACGGTTACAGTTATTTTTTTTTCGAAAATACATATTTTTAAGTTAATTTTTAAATATATATATATATAAATTGTAATCTATAAAAATTTTAACAGAAGTTGATTTATAAAAGCTGCAAATATGAAAATCCAAAATTACAGTTCATTCCGACAAGTAGTTTTCGAATTATTCTTAAAAAACTACCCACATTGCAATCTGTTTTGCAACGATTACAATTATACATTTTCAGCCCGCAGATTTAGGACGCTACCTGCCGGGCCATCGATTACAAATTTATTGCTTCTATCGAACGGCTTATTCGCGCTGAAAGTAGGGTTATTTTGAAGACTGAATGAAACCCTTTAATGTAAGCAACACGCGAAACATGGGTCGTGTGTTGGACCTTTAAGTGTTTTAAAAATACAGTGAAACCTCTCTGTGCGACCACCTTCCTGAACAACCATCTTTTTCATGGAACGAAGTTTATTCCCATAGGCTCAATACTAATGTTAACCTGTATTCAGAGACCACCCCAGTTGAACTCCCTCCATGAGCGACCCATTTCTTTGAAGAAAATGAAACAAATTCCGTTTTTTTCCTGGTTGCTTGAAGAAGGTTTTATTAGAATAATAAATCCGGAGAGCGCATTATTCATCAAACTTCTAAACTAAGGTTAGAATTTTTATTTATTTCGGTAACTTTTAAAGGTTTAAACCCCTTTGTGTCGTTTTAGGCAATGAATTTAACTCTGACAAAGTAAGGATGGCGGTCAATAAACTCCCCTGCCCTATTCTGTCTGGAAACTCTCAAAGAAATAGACAAATTAATGAAATCGTCATAATTTGTTCCCGTCCAAAAAAAAAAAATTGCATTTATTTACTGAACTTCGAAAGTACTTGGAAAAAAAAGTTACAGACGATAAACCGTAAAATCAAAGCAAACGTCAATGTATTCATTTTTTAAACTCTGCACTAATTAACTTATGTAATTAACTTTTGTTTTGATACTTAAATTTTCATATTTTTTCCTAATGTGAAAAATAAATTTTAGTAACATTAATTGCTACCTTTTTTTCAACAATTTAAAATCTAGATTTAAACATGATCTCCATTAAGAGACCGCCTCTTGGAGCGACCAATTTTTATTGGAACGGAACGTTATCGCTTTATGGAGGTTTTACTGTATGTGTAAAGTCCAACTATTTTTAGAATGCTCTGATTAGTAGATTTCGAGATGATATATATCGTAGGAGATACAAGAACCCCAGAAACCAAGGGTATAAGTGACAAAATTGAAAAAATTGAACTAAGTGCACAGACGAGCTGGAAATATGCTTTTTTCTTTTCAGGTAAAGAAATATAAGTGATTTTCTAATTATGTATTGTGTTTTGGAGATCAACCACTTTTGCCGAATAATGATCAATATTGATTAATTATAAATTTAAAGAAAATTGCACTCTACTTTTTTTCATATTTATTGAAATAAGAGTTCAAAGACCACTGTGAAACAAGCAGCAGTTTGCAGTTTCCTATTTCAATTCAGTCAATTATTATTAATGTTCAACTTTAACGTCAATTATCTTTGAAGTCAATTTACTCCAAATCGAAATTTTGACACTTGTACCCCTTGGCTTCTGATGTCCTCATGTACAAATAAGGCTAAGTTTGTTATTGACGAATTTACGAGAGATAAACACTCACCAGTGCATTTTCGACCGTTTTCCTCCTGAAAAATATATTTATGAGGATTTTATAAATATGTTTTATGTCTTATGATTTTTAAGCAAGTTTTTGTACCTGAATTTTTTAACAGAATTTTTCTTGTATAAATCCAATCTGATTGTCTCTGATTGTATGCGTGATCGCAGCTTTAGAGTGGTTGCATAAGTATGCGTGATCGCAGCTTTTGAGTGAATCTTTGTAAGCATAAGAACCATTCTTCTAAAAATATTCTGCTTCTTATAATTAATACAGTTAATTTAATTAATTGAATATTCTGAAAATGTGATATGTGGTTAGTTTCAGTTGAATGATTAACCAGAACGTTAGAACCTAAATTGTCGGACTTGAATGCACATTAACCTCTTGAAGGGCAGTGGGATTTTTTTTAATACCTTTTTAATTTGAATCAAGATTTGTACTAGAATTTTTTAACACTTTCATTGCAGCAATGACGCGCCTTTGTCCCACCCTTTGCGCTAAGAGCCTGAGCCGCTCCTCGCAGCGCTAAAATTGAAACAAAACACAAATTCTTTTAAAACTTGTTTATTTTACTTTGAAAAATAATAATCAATATCATTTCGCACTCTAATGATTTGTTTGTCCTTACAAACATTAAAAAAAATAATAAAATGTCGTGTCCGTTTGGGAAAATCAATTCGCACCGGAAAATTCTGCCCGGTAATTATTAGACATTAGATATCGGAATCAATGTCTAATAATTAAATGACAGAATTTTCTGTTACGAATTAATTTTCCATGATTGATAGCTAATATTCCTGGAAGACGAGTTATCTCGTCCCTCGCGATGAAAGTGTTAATATAATTTTTCTTTTAACTTTGGTGAAAAGCAGCTGTAAAATTGCATTTCCGTAATTACAAATAAAAATTTTCGAAAATGCTTGTGTGACTTTAACATTACAGAAACACAATTACTTGCCCTTGAAAGGGTTAAGGGTTAAAATATCGAGCCAACTCTCGCAAGTTATATTTTTGCATTTTACATGCACAATATCTTATAGTAGTTTTAACTTTAACTTTTTTAATTTAGTTAAAAAAAATAAAGATTCTTTTTAATAATTGGTTAAGTTTAATTATACTAGATAAACTTGGGTTGTTTCTTGGTAGTTATTAGTCTTCATCAAAAACAGGATACCCTATTTCCCTAATCCTATCCTTTGTCTGTCAGAAAATAAAATATTTCAATTTCTTTTGGGAACAAACTGCTCTTTCCTATCGACAGATTTTTCTCTTCACTTTAAACTCAATCTCTTAAATTAAGTTCTCCATTCGAATTATTCGCTCCAACAAGTGTTGGATTCGCCTCGTTAACTAATTCATTCCGGACAGGAAAGACAATAGAAAGATAATGGTTCTTAAGTTTCCGATGAAAATTAATTTCAATTCCAAATCAAGGTTCTTAGCTTCGCGCAGACGATAATAGTGAATTGCTCAAATTGTAATTTGATGAAATAAAGAGTCAAATAACTATCTAATTTTCCTTTAATATAGAACGTCTTTTATTCCTAAATGAATGACTAGTTTGAAAGAAGTTTTCTTTCTTGTTATAAATTCAATAGTTAAGAGCGTTTTTTGTATTTTTTTAAATAATTTTCACTTGTTTGCTCTTTATTTTCAAAACAATTCTCTCATCTGGTATATATAGAGAGATTTGTTAACATTTTCACTGAATTAAAAATATTCCATTATCAAATAATTTACTTGTTACAAATCACTCATATCCAGAATTTAATAGTGGACGAAATTCCACGTGTAAGAAAAAAAAAATTCTGGTACAAACGCTGAAAATTCATAAAATTCAAAGTATCGTAACTCGGTAAGTTTTGTCATAGGAGAATGGAATTTTTACTGTTTTACTTGCCCGAACATGGGGAAAGTTTTCCTAAATATTTACTCACAGGACCGTATAAAAATTTACCTTTTGCAACTTAAAAAGAAAAAAAAAAAAAACCCATTTTGATTTAAATGGCTTTAGATGTGATGGAAAACAACATTTGAACATTTTTGCGTTTGCGACCATAATATCTAAAGCTGATGATTTAGGAATTAGCCAGCCCCGTGCGAAGGGGGGCGGTCGACCCAGGCGCGGAAATTGAAGGGACAGGAATTTTATACTACCAACGTCTTTGTTTTGCTATCGATCATTTTTGGAGATTTCTTTTCTCTCTGAGGACCACTTGTTTCTAACCTCGTTGTTAGCGGTTTTTACCTTGCCAATTTTCCCATTTTCTCCGACTCAAATACTAACAACTGCTGAAAATGGCTAGAAAAACAAAAGAGAGAAAGTTTGAGAAAAATCTGTCCAAAACATCGCAATCTCTCTAACAACTAACTGCAATTTTCTTTTATGTTATTTAGTTGCTTGGAATTTCTGAATTATTATAAAATTACGCGTTTTAAAGTTCCAAAATGAACGCAAAATATTTATTCAATAGACTTTATTTCTGTTTCTGCACTTTATCAATTTTATGGCACCTGTCACAAAGAAAAACTGAGGGGGGGGGGGGGGGGGGGATTGAAACTTTGCCCCGGGCGCAGTTTTTTCTTCGCACGGCCCTGGGATTAGCTATCAGGTAGCGGTAAGATGGGGCACTTGCAGGGCCGGATTAAGGGGGGGGGGCTACGGGGGTTGCAGCCCCGGGCCCTCAGCAGTAGCTTAAGTTGTATCAAGTTTCGTTTTAAAGATTACTTAATTAAAAAAAAAAAAAAAAAAAAAAAAAAATCTAAAATGATAAAAGTACTCTGCAATGGCGAGAAAAAGTTTCACATATCAAGTGTCAACATGCAATTATTTTTCCTTTTTCCAATTTTAAAGGTTTGCAAATCTGATACAACTGTTACTATGGTATCCTTTAGTATTTTTACCCTCTTTCCCCGAGACAAAAGAAGAAAAACATCTTTGTTCTATCTCTCTCTCCTACTTCGCAATCTCAAAAGCATATGTGCTTAGCATAAGTGTTCCAAGAAATTACTAACGAACACAGGACCGCGACCCCCACTGGTTACTGGTTGGCATCTGCACTTCCGAAGGACATTGACCAGTATAAAAATAGCAAATAAAGCCTTTGTGCAACAATATTAAAAAGCAGAAAAACCAACGTTTAAAATGCACAAATAACATATGAAAAGCAGCAAACAGCTGTTTCGAATCTACTAGCGAGATTCTTCTTCAGTGCAAAAGGAACAGCGTGCTAGAAAAAGCAAGGCTGAGCAAAATCAATTGCAAAGATTTTGCTCAGCCTTGCTTTTTCTAGCACGCTGTTCCTTTTGCACTGAAGAAGAATCTCGCTAGTAGATTCGAAACAGCTGTTTGCTGCTTTTCATATGTTATTTGTGCATTTTAAACGTTGGTTTTTCTGCTTTTTAATATTGACCAGTATCTTTCAACATAAGTGATCTTTGCGCAAGTGACCGTAGTGAAATCGTCTTGATATTTTTTTTTTCTCCTGCATAAAGTCCATGCGAAAAACAAAGAATCGAAGGGTATGTTTTTCGTAAACTTTCATTTGAATACTAGCTGACCCGCTCGGCATTGCCCGGGGACCGTTATAATGAACTAAAAGAAAACTCAAGTTTATATGATTTGTGGATGGTCCCCCCTCCCCCTGTAAATTTAACGAATTACCTTTAACATTTACACGATATTTAATTTATGTATGAAAACCCCCTCCCCCTCTAGAGTGAGCCACTTACCTTTAACAGTAATACGATTTTTAATTTACGGCTGTAGTGAGAAAACGTAAGTTGGTGCTAAGAAGAAGACTGCACCAAAAGATCCAACAATCACAATTGATGTTAGTTGAAGTCTTTGTCGTTTATGTAGTAGCTGGGGAGGGGGGGGGGGGGGTAAGAATGTTGTTACAAATAAAGACCAGTGAACCGGACCAATTTTAAGAGATCGGCTCCTTTAGGGATCCCAAAACGGGCCAACTGGTAGTTGGGAGCTGGGCCCCCAAAAAATGTGTAGAAAACGGTCCTAGGCCCCCAATAAAAATGTAATTTCGTTGGCCCTGGCAGAGTAGTCCAAGACTCACCTTTATTGTTATGCATCAAGAGGATGAGATAATTAGTTGGTGAGAAATGCATGGCGCACAAAAAGTTCAAGGGGTCCCGAACCGGGTTCTAGGGACCACGTTCTTGAAAGTAAAAACGGGGGAATGACTAAATGGAAAAAAGGCCCTCGACACGAAGATCGGATTAAAAGAGGGGTGATTTATTAACAATTTAGGGCACAAAAACTTCAAGGAGCCCTGTAATGGGCCTCAGGGGGCCAGCGTCTTAACTGGAATATAGTGGACATAAGGAAAATTTTTAATAGTTTTTAAAGTAGCTGGAGAACGCTAGAACTATGTTAAAGAAAATTGCAAGAAAAACGGATCATTTTTAAAGAAGTTGAACCAAGGGCCCGAAGAAGGCGATTAATATTCAAAATTGGTGATAGCTAAAGTCTGAGATTTTTTTTTCGCCGTTCATGCAGTAGTTAAAGGACTTAAGAAGTTGTTAGAAAAAAAAAATGCTAGGGAATTGGACCATTTTTAAGAGAGCTGTAATACGGGGCCCTAAAGGAGCCAACTGATAGTTCAGAGCAGGGCCCTAACATGAAAGCATGTTAAAAGGTCTTAGTACTTGTACTTAGTGCTTTAGATCTTCAATTAGTCAAATTAAGCATAGGGTAAGAATTAATCATTAGAATTGAATTTTTTTAAAACGCGCAAAAAATGGGAGAAATGCTTAAACAGAGCCCTGTGGTCCCAATAAAAATATGGGGGTGTTGATACGGGGAAAGGAGTTCAAAACTCAACTTTTTTTAAAGTTATGCATTGAGAGGGCACATAATTAAGGTCTGACTGGAATGCAGAAATGGGGGAATAACTAAATGGAGAATTAGTCCCCAAAATGAAAGAAAATCGGACTAAAAGGGGGAAAGTTATTACCAGTTTAGGGCATAGAAACTTAAACGGGCCCAAGGGGTCCGGACCTTAAAAAAATAAAAATCTGAGCCTCAGGTGCACCAGGGCCTGTCTTGGACTATCCTCACCCAAATTTTCAGACTTCTACGTGCGGTAGATTTCGCTAGCCATCGCACACAGGCAGAGCTAATTTTTTTTTTATTGGTATAGATTATAAGAAGATTTTAGGAAATGCAATTGTTTAATTTTTCCTTTATCTTTAACCCCTTCGCAACGAGCGTCCTTCGCAGAAGTTTTAATCTTTTGCCCCTTGTTTTTCGAAAGAGAAATTTGAACCTAATTGAATCGTAGAAATGCTAAGATTAATAAGGCAAAGTACATAATAAAAAATAATTGATGGGAATAATCGAGAACTCTGAGCACATTAAGCGGCATGTATACATGATGCTTGTCTCCCAAGGTGTTAATAAATGTTTTTATTTCAGCTTGTGCTTGAGTATGAATAAAACCATTTTCTTAACTGTATATTTTTAAGGTAGCTTGACAAAAAAAAATAAATAAATAAATAAATTTTTAAAAAAATACACGTCTCATGTTAGTTCGATTGTTTGTGAATTATTTATCGTCATCTTGTTACCTTATTAATTTAAGTTAGTTGATTTCTTATGAATTTCATTAGTTAAATAGCTTTACACACATTTATTTTATTAAAATTTCCATATTCATGGATTTTTCTTAATTGTACCATTTACTAAAACTTAATACGTATGGGTTAAATTGTTTAAAATGCACACATTAATTTATTTAAGGTCGTTCTCAAATTCCCAGCCCAACAATGTGAAACTTTGCATTTTCTGACAATTTTTTAAACGAGCATAAAATTGACGGTTCTGACTGTTGAAGGGAATTGGAATCGAATAACGTTTTCCATTTTTTGATAAATAAATTGCTTATTGAGAATTACTTATCTTGTCACGTGACAAGTTTTACCCCTTATTCACGCTGCCGCGTCCGAAAATTTGGCAATTTTGGTAAATTTGCCGCGTCCGGAAATTTACACTTACTTTGACCGTATTTTCTGAAAGATCTTTTGCTTTACCAAAAAATGGAAAATGCCATTCGATAGTTCCTGAATAAGATCACCCGACAATTTTATGTGTTTCTGAACAAACATACATTAAAAAATGTGTCAGAAAGTACTTCCTTTGTATTTGAGAACAGTCTTAATTAGATGTATCATATTTTGCACAAAATGGACTTAAATCATTAAAAGTGAAAAATTTTAGCATACATATTTAGAACTTTGAATTCATTGTCATATGGATTGAACTAGAGAAGTAAATTTTCTAAGTTTGAAGCGTTGAATTTTTTTAAATCAGGGAAAACTGTTTTTTCGTAATAAAAATTTATCTCACAATCACATTTTCTAACAAAATTAGACGGTCTGCCCACTACAAGCTACACTCGCCAACTTCCGTGCAGACTCCGCTAAAAATACGCTAATTTGTTCTCATTTGAAAAGATTACCTGATTGCCGAAGTTTGATTAAGAAGAATTTTATAAAATTTCTCTAGTTCACCAGGCAAATGGGCACTACTCTCACAGCATTTAGGACCAAATCTCAATGTGGAACCTGAAAAGTTTGTGCAGAACAAGATGGTGCTGTCGTTACGAATGAGTAAAAGCACTATATTTAAATTATGACAATATTTTGTGCATTTTAGAACGTATAAGTACGATCTGAGAAGTGAAACTTTACACTAGAAGGGAGGCAAAATCCCTATTAAAGAAGTTTTCCAAATTTCAATGTGTATTAATGTGTGCACTTTGGCATGATATTTTAGAGCGATTCCACAAAGTAAATTCATCCCTTCAAAAACAAGCGCTTGATCTCTTTACTGGTTGCAACTATTTGGATTCGCTCTTAACCCTTTATGTCCGGACAGTACTTTAAAGTATCAATAAAAAAACTTGTTATAAAATTCCTTTAATACATCGATTAACAGTAATGCAATTTACAATAAGTTACAGATGAGTAAAAGCACCATATTTAAATTATGACAATATTCTGTGTATTTTAGAACGTATAAGTATGAACGGAGAACTGAAACTTTATACTAGAAGAGAGGCAAAATCCCTATTAAGGCTGTTCTTAACTGCTCTGCTCAACAAGCGCAAAACGTTTTGACACATTTACAAATTCATTTTTTAACGGAAAGATATAAAATTGGAAAACCTGGCCATGGAAGCGGTTTGGAATTGAACTGTTTTTTCCATTTTTTGATCAATTCATTACCGATTGAGTTATAAGCGAATTTGATCACTTGACAAACACATTTTTCGTCCGCTCTTGAGTGCTCTTCCTTCCTTCACGCGGAAATTCGGTTCAAAACGCTCACTTTGACACTATTTTCTGAAAGATCTATTGCGTTTGCAAAAAAAAAATAGAAAAAACAGCTCAATGACATAGTTTCTGAACAACAATACCAGCTAGTTTCATGCATTTTCGAACAAAAATAAATTAAAACTTATGTCAGAAAGTTGCCCTTTTGGATTTGAGAACACCCTTAAAGAAGTTTTCCAAATTTCAATGTGTATTAATGTGTGCAGTTTGGCATGATATTTTAGAGCGATTCGACAAAGCAAATCCATCCCTTCAAAAACAAGTGCTTGATCTCTTTATTGGTTGCAACTATTTGGATTCACTCTTAACCCTTTATGTCCGGACGGTACTTTAAAGTATCGTTAAAAAAGCTTGTTATAAAATTCCTTTAATACATCGATTCACAGTAATACATTTTACAATGAGTTAGAGACATTTTATTTTATGTTGTTCCAAAAGATGATGCATAAAATAAACGTGTTTTTAAAAGCATGATTTATTTTTCATTCGCATCTGTTTAGCTTTCTGGATGGTTTCAGTTCTTAAATATTTTTATATTTCTCTTGTACATTTCCTAATTCTGTAAAATACTTTAAAAATATTTTATATAAAAAATTTGAATGGAGTTATAAATATTCTATAAAATACCTATAAATAAATATTTCGTTCATTAATTTTAATTGGCAGTATACTTCTAAAATGTATTGATTGTGTAAATCTTCTAATGCATTTTCAAAAAAATCAGGACAAATACTTCAGAAGATTGAAAAAAAAAAAACAGTTTTGTGTGTGTGATGGTGGTGGTGTGTGTGTGTGTGGGGGGGGGGGGGATTTCAGGACAGGGGCCCAACATTTTCAGTAGCCCCGGGCCCCAGAAATGCTTAATCCGGCTCTGGGCACTTGTATACATACATACATATATAGTTTGTAATAAGACTTTAAACTTGGGGGGATTCTCTTTGGAGAAGTACACTGTTAATGTCCAATAGACAGGTTTAAACGGGTCCGGGTCATAAAGTTCGTGTTCTCGTTTCTTTTTCATTCATGACGTGCTTACTCAAAGTGATAGCATCTTGACTGCATCGTCTTCAACCGGTTATGATGTCTGATGCTCGTAAGCTTGATTGAAATTTCGTGACTTCTGGCATGCAAAATGTGGAAGCATCTTCGCGAGGACAGCACATCCGAATTTAATGGGGAGTGAACCATTAATTAGCTCAATGCTTCGATTTCTAGGAGATAAAAATCTATTTTAATCCGTACGTACACGTGCAGATCAAATTTTCAAATTCTGCGACGAGAAGTCATAATTTATTTCTCTAGGCTTTCCCTTCCAAAGCCTTGGTCAGTTTGACCTTTTTTATTTATTTTCAAAGATTTGGAAGCAAAGTGCACATAATCAACAAAATAAATTAGCCCCAGGGTAGGTAATAAACATGCCAGGAACCCTCCTCCTCTATTCCTCACATTCTCTTGCAGTGCCAAAAAAAATCCCCACGTGAAAAGAGCCGCCATCGTAGTATGAGGTGCAATCTCTGAAATGGTTGGTTGGTTGGTTTATTTTTGACGGCCTATTATCTACTCAAGGGATATAGGCCCGAGGGGGGAGTGCCCTCCGTGGGGGTTTTTCTATGGGAACCTAACCCGTATTTACGCATGGAAATCCGTGGCTCGAAGAAAACCACGAAAACTCCGAACGATTAGACCGACGGGCGCGATTGGATCAGCTTCGAGAGCAGAACCTCTCAGCCACTGGCTCTGAAATGGTACTGGGTTGACCACAGAGTCCACAGTAAAACGGGGCGCTAACTCTCTGTTCTGTTACACTGAATGCAGCGAATGAATAGCTCATGAATACAAAATGCTATTGTTTTAATTTAAATTAGGGCAAAAGACTGATTTCCGCTCATGGGGCACTATGAGGTTGATATTTTCATATTCGATTTTCTTTTTCAAAATATGCCGACGTTGATACGATTTTCACCGATTTATATTTTTTACTTAAACAACTACATATTTTATGAGGGTTCCGTGCTTAACCCTTAAATGCGCGATTTTTTATTTTGTTTCGAAAAAATTATATATGATTCTCTGAAAGGTTTATTACACAGGAAAAATAATGACAAAAAATCAGAGGGATATTTTTCATATAAAACGTCAATCTTTTATTCTGTTTCGCATCTGTGATACAAGTAAAAACTACTGTCGTGTGGCTGTTTTACGCTAAAACAATGCAAATTAGTAAATACTTTAATAAGTATGTCTCCAAATACCTTATTTTATGCAATTATTTATTTTATAAAACTTAACCTTTAACCCTTTAATTCCCAAAATAGAATACGTTCTAGAAATTACGTAGTTCAGAGAATCTGACTTTACACCAGAATGTTTCAATGGTTAATTTCGCTTTATTTAAATACGTAATGTCTGTTTTTTAATTAACGCAAATATTGCTATTTTAATATTCTGGTGTGAATTAGGTATATGCGAATAAAAAAAATCTTTTGAATTCAAAACAGTGTTGTTTGCATATATGCAAAGCTGCGCACTAAAGGGTTAAAAAGTAAAAACAGAACCATTATAAGATCACTCATGTGTCTGTCTGTCTGTCCATCTGGCACAGCCGTTTTTCTCGTAAACTATGAAACGTGGAAAATTCAAATTTGGTAAAAGTAATAAAGGCTATTGACCTGCATATTTATAGATTATTAACCATTCAGAAATATATTTAGGAAAAATGTAGGGGGGGCTAAATAAGTTACTTAAAAAATATATTTTATATATATCGTGTGAAAGCTCTTGTAACGCCGAACTCAAAAATACATTTTTTTTTTAATTTTAGGTATCATACTTTCAAAGATATCGTCGAAAATGTAATGTAAAAATATATCCCCTCCCACTCTATTACCGAATCTACTGTAACTGAATTATGAAAAAATTAGGGTAGTATAGAAGGTAATGTAAACCTTGCGGGAAAATTATAGCGATTACCCTAGGTCACATAGTTTTTGAGAAAATCGCATTTTTCCGTTACTCACAAATTTCAATTTGTGGGCGCTCAGCAAGGGAGTTGAGCGGCGCTCGAGTAACCTATCCTCGCGAAAATATAAAAGGATTGTTGATTAGGATTTTCGAAAAAAATTGTCGGTAATTAGCCGATGTCGCGAGAGGGGTCTGTCCTCTGGCGGCCAGGAGCAGTGATGTAATTATTATTAAATGTTTTGTACTCCCGCCCTTTGTCGCGAGTTGGAGTTTTCCTGGTGGACTGGGCCATTTGCCTTTTTTTTTTTTTTTTTTGTAAACTTCCATATTGCTTTATCAAATAAATTCTGGGTTCTATGGTCTGTGGTACGTGGCCGCCCTTGGCGGGTGAGCATCGCCCCGTGCACTTCTTATGTATGTGCGTCTGCATTCGGCCGGACAGGGCTGGACTGACGAGCCCGAACGTGTCTGGGAAAATACCGGGAGAGACGTTAAGCTCTAAGGGGCAGGCCTGGCCGGCCCTGAGCAGTCTCTCTTAGGCTGCCTAACCCTTAAAGACACGGGCGGTTTGGACATACATAAAGACACGGGCGGCGTACTCTATGCGCCCTCGGCTTTTGAAGCCTTGAGAACAATTTTTAATGATATATTTGTGTAATGCAATGCCCATACTTACTAATTCATATATTTCTTGTACGGAATCCTCTGTGCGCGAGTAATACTCGCACTTGACCGGTTATTATTTAATTTCATCTTATTTTGAAAATAAAATTTTATGTAAGCGCAACACGAATCATGAAAAATGTTCTCTTCGCAACACCTTCTTCCCCGTACAGCTCTCTAAAAAACCGAAGATGAGGCAGATTTTTAATGTTTTCAGTTTAGAACCAATTGATAAAGTTTCTCTTTTTACATTCTACTCGCAGAAAGACCTGGCTTTGTCCATGTTAACCACGAGGGCCTTACAGGTAAAATAAATAAAAATGCAATAATATGGCGATCACAATAACGGAGCTTTGTACATTCCAGCACATAAATCGGTAAAAGACAATCAGGAAAAAATGAAGTTAGTTGGTGATAAACATAGAAAAAAAAAACTTCGATTTCAGAAATGAGAATGTGCTATTCTTTGGTGCATGTACCGGGAGTCCCAAAAATGACTGATTGATTTTAAAATTCAATAACTTGCAAACGGTGACAGATATTAAAAAAATTCTTGCAGGAGGGTTAAGTATGATTACAGGAGTTTTTTTTTTTTTTTTTTTTTTTTTTTTTTTACTGTAATTCTTGATTTTAGTACGAATTTCAAACAATAGATGCCGCTGCGAGAAATAGGGGCTAATTCCAGATCCGATTTTTGGTACTTCGGGATCCATTCAAAACATTTTAATCTCCTTTTTTCACACTGGAGAAGAGAAAGGCCGAAAAATCGAGACTGGATTTAGCGCCTATAGCGTGCAGCGCCATCTATCGCTGCTGTTCGTAACTAAAACTGGGAATCACAGCATAAAATATTCCTGACATCTTACATAACCCTCCTGGAAAGATTTTTTAAATATCTGTTACCGTTTGCAAGTTATTGAATTTTTAAATCATCGGTCATTTTCCAGACACCCAGTAACAGAAAAATATAAGATTTCCCTGTATAAGATGGAAAAAAAAAAAGAAAAGAAAAGTGCCCAGTTAAACTGATGGCACTGAGCTCATAGTCTATTCACACTATTTGTATATTATACTCTTACTTCAAAGAATAATGCATTTCGAAAAATAAATTAAGGCGTGGGATTAGCCCCCCTCCCCTTGTTTCGCATCTTTATACTTAACCAATGAGCCTCCAAATCTCATCAGGGAAGCGCCTTATCAGAATAAACCGGTATACCAAATTTGAAGCAAATCGGATAGAAAAACCCTTTATCTAAATTAAGGGGGAGTATTAGCCCTCGTTCTCCCCCTTTATACTTAATTAATGGACCTCCAAATCTAATCAGGGAAGCGCCTTGTCATAATAAACCGGTATACCAAATTTGAAGCAAATCGGATAAGATAACCCATTTATCTAAATTAAGGGGATATTATCCCCCCGATCCCTCTTTATACCTAAATAATGAACCTCTAAATCTAATCAAGGAAGCGCCTTATTAGAATTAATGATATACCAAAATTGAAGCAAATCTGATAGTTTTGCATGAAAAACCCGTTTGTCTAAGTTAAGGGGGGGGGGATTAGCCCCCCGTACCCCCCCCCCTTTATACTTAACCAATGAACTCCCAAAACTAATCAGGGAAGCACGTTATGAGAATGAACCTAGAAAAAAAATTGAAGCAAATCGGATATTTCTACCAAGAGTTATCGCGTTATGTACGTACGTACATACAGAACCTGCGGGCACATTAGCTCTCAAGCTTTGATAACCTGTGAGCTAAAAAATCAACCAAATGAAGTAGCATCTAGCGAAACTCTATTTCGTATGGTATGTATATATTATTAAAAACTGTTCCTCTGAAAAATGTTTTACGCAAAATATCTAATCAAACATCAGTAATAGCTGTCTTAATCGTCTAATCCTCCATAAACGGATTCATAGTCGATGTTGGCGACGAAAGCGCTAAAATTAGGTCTAAAATCGGTGAAATACTTGTTTAACTACTTTTTTAGCAGATTGGTTTAGCTGTATTTTATGCTCCTACCTAAAACTGTATCAGAGATAGTGTAAAATGACGTAAGATTTTCGACACCCCAATTAAATGGGGTCAACCGCAATGATTTCTTTCTGTGTTGTAAATTGGTATGAAATAAATGTATTTTTCTTTTTAGGTGCGTTCGTAATTATATAAATACGTAGCACCTATAGTCGTCGTTCAGTCCGTCTGTCTGTCCGTCCGTCTGTCCGTCCGTCCGCATATAACAGAGCAAAAACTACCCGACCGAATGATCTGAAATTTTTAATATATAATTGCTGCAAACTTTTGTCGAGCCATTTCCAATTTTATGAAAATCGGATGTATAGTTTAATTACAGGGACAGTCAAAAGTTTTTCTTTACATTACGGCCAATGGGAAAAATTATTGCAAGTGAATTTTAATGATGTTACAGACTTCCGAATGGTCTGAAATTTTTAATATATAATTGCTGCAAAATTTTGTCGAGCCATTTCCAATTTTATGAAAATCGGATGTATAGTTTAATTACAGGGACACCCAAAAGTTTTCCGTTACATTACGGCCAATGGGAAAAATTATTGCAAGTGAATTTTAATGATGTTACAGACTTCCGAATGGTCTGAAATTTTTAATATATAATTGCTGCAAAATTTTGTCGAGCCATTTCCAATTTTATGAAAATCGGATGTATAGTTTAATTACAGGGACACCCAAAAGTTTTCCGTTACATCACGGCCAATGGGAAAAAAATATAGCAAATGCATTTAATGATTTTAAAGCCTTCCGAATGGTCTGAAATTTTTAATATATAATTGCTGCAAAATTGTGTTGAGCCATTTCAAATTTTATGAAAATCGGATGTATAGTTTAATTACATGGACACCCAAAAGTTTTCCGTTACATTATGGCCAATGGGAAAAAATTATTGCAAATGCATTTTAATGATTTTACAGCCTTCCGAATGGTCTGAAATTTTAAATATATAATTGCTGCAAAATTTTGTCGAGCCATTTCAAATTTTATGAAAATCGAATGTATAGTTTAATTACAGGGACAGTCAAAAGTTTTCCGTTACATTACGGGGAATGGGGAAAAAATTATTGTAAATGCATTTTAATGATGTTACAGACTATGCACTTATGAAGCGCAAAAAATATACATTCAGTACAATATGGGGTGCAAAAAATAATTATAAAACTAGTTATAGTACGAACGCACCTCATTTGCCACGTTTGACGAGCAATTTCCAACTTGTTTTTTTTCGCTTCCGTGTGAAGTCACAACCTGAATACGTATTTTCACGATCTTCACCTAAACATGATTTGCCATTACAATTTTTGTTCATCTTGATGTACACTATAACAACCTTCTGAGTTTGTCGGATGAATATCTGAAAACCTGTATACCTTTTTAGGTGCGTTCGTAATTATATAAAGACGTAGCACCTATAGTCGTCGTTCAGTCCGTCTGTCTGTCCGTCCGTCTGTCCGTCCGTCTGTCTGTCCGTCCGCATATAACAGAGCAAAAACTACCGACCGAATGATCTGAAATTTTTAATATATAATTGCTGCAAAATTTTGTCGAGCCATTTCCAATTTTATGAAAATCGGATGTATAGTTTAATTACAGGGACAGTCAAAAGTTTTTCTTTACATTACGGCCAATGGGAAAAATTATTGCAAGTGAATTTTAATGATGTTACAGACTTCCGAATGGTCTGAAATTTTTAATATATAATTGCTGCAAAATTTTGTCGAGCCATTTCCAATTTTATGAAAATCGGATGTATAGTTTAATTACAGGGACACCCAAAAGTTTTCCGTTACATCACGGCCAATGGGAAAAAAATATAGCAAATGCATTTAATGATTTTAAAGCCTTCCGAATGGTCTGAAATTTTTAATATATAATTGCTGCAAAATTGTGTTGAGCCATTTCAAATTTTATGAAAATCGGATGTATAGTTTAATTACATGGACACCCAAAAGTTTTCCGTTACATTATGGCCAATGGGAAAAAATTATTGTAAATGCATTTTAATGATTTTACAGCCTTCCGAATGGTCTGAAATTTTAAATATATAATTGCTGCAAAATTTTGTCGAGCCATTTCAAATTTTATGAAAATCGAATGTATAGTTTAATTACAGGGACAGTCAAAAGTTTTCCGTTACATTACGGGGAATGGGGAAAAAATTATTGTAAATGCATTTTAATGATGTTACAGACTATGCACTTATGAAGCGCAAAAAATATACATTCAGTACAATATGGGGTGCAAAAAATAATTATAAAACTAGTTATAGTACGAACGCACCTCATTTGCCACGTTTGACGAGCAATTTCCAACTTGTTTTTTTTCGCTTCCGTGTGAAGTCACAACCTGAATACGTATTTTCACGATCTTCACCTAAACATGATTTGCCATTACAATTTTTGTTCATCTTGATGTACACTATAACAACCTTCTGTGTTTGTCGGATGAATATCTGAAAACCTGTATACCTTTTTAGGTGCGTTCGTAATTATATAAATACGTAGCACCTATAGTCGTCGTTCAGTCCGTCTGTCTGTCCGTCCTTCTGTCTGTCCGTCCGCATATAACAGAGCAAAAACTACCCGACCGAATGATCTGAAATTTTTAATATATAATTGCTGCAAAATTTTGTCGAGCCATTTCCAATTTTATGAAAATCGGATGTATAGTTTAATTACAGGGACACCCAAAAGTTTTCCGTTACATTACGGCCAATGGGAAAAAATTATAGCAAATGCATTTTAATGATTTTACAGCCTTCCGAATGGTCTGAAATTTTAAATATATAATTGCTGCAAAATTTTGTCGAGCCATTTCAAATTTTAGGAAAATCGAATGTATAGTTTAATTACAGGGACAGTCAATAGTTTTCCTTACATTACGGGGAATGGGGAAAAAATTATTGTAAGTGCATTTTAATAATGTTACAGACTATGCACTTATGAAGCGCAAAAAATATACATTCAGTACAATATGGGGTGCAAAAAATAATTATAAAACTAGTTATAGTACGAACGCACCTCATTTGCCACGTTTGACGAGCAATTTCCAACTTGTTTTAGGTGCGTTCGTAATTATATAAATACGTAGCACCTATAGTCGTCGTTCAGTCCGTCTGTCTGTCCGTCCGTCTGTCTGTCCGTCCGCATATAACAGAGAAAAAACTACCCGACCGAATGATCTGAAATTTTTAAAATATAATTGCTGCAAAATTTTGTCGAGCCATTTCCAATTTTATGAAAATCGGATGTATAGTTTAATTACAGGGGCAGTCAAAAGTTTTTCTTTACATTACGGCCAATGGGAAAAATTATTGCAAGTGAATTTTAATGATGTTACAGACTTCCGAATGGTCTGAAATTTTTAATATATAATTGCTGTAAAATTTTATCGAGCCATTTCCAATTTTATGAAAATCGGATGTATAGTTTAATTACAGGGACACCCAAAAGTTTTCCGTTACATCACGGCCAATGGGAAAAAAATATAGCAAATGCATTTAATGATTTTAAAGCCTTCCGAATGGTCTGAAATTTTTAATATATAATTGCTGCAAAATTTTGTTGAGCCATTTCCAATTTTATGAAAATCGGATGTATAGTTTAATTACAGGGACACCCAAAAGTTTTCCGTTACATTATGGCCAATGGGAAAAAATTACTGCAAATGCATTTTAATGATTTTACAGCCTTCCGAATGGTCTGAAATTTTAAATGTATAATTGCTGCAAAATTTTGTCGAGCCATTTCAAATTTTATTAAAATCGAATGTATAGTTTATTACAGGGACAGTCAAAAGTTTTCCGTTACATTACGGGGAATGGGGAAAAAAATTATTGTAAGTGCATTTTAATGATGTTACAGACTATGCACTTATGAAGCGCAAAAAAATATACATTCAGTACAATATGGGGTGCAAAAAATATTTATAAAACTAGTTATAGTACGAACGCACCTCATTTGCCACGTTTGACGAGCAATTTCCAACTTGTTTTTTTTTTTTTTTTTTTCGTTCAGGAGGCTCTACCCTGAACTCCGCGTTGAATATAAATTTTAAATGCATAAACATAAATAAAAAGAAAAGTGCCCGGTTAAACTGATGGCATTGAGCTCACAGCAGGCTATTCTCACTAATTGTATATTATACTCCTATTTCAAAAAATAATGACCCTCGAAAAATAAAGAAATCGACAAAAAAACCCATTTATCTAAATTAAGGTGGGGGGATTAGCTCTCCCGTTTCCCTCCTTTATACTTAACCAATGAACCTCCAAATCTAATCAGGGAAGCGCCTTATCAGAATAAACCGGTATACCAAATTTGAAGCAAATCGGATAATTCTGCATGAAAAACCCATTTAGCTAAATTAAAGGGGGATTAGCTCCCCCGCCCCCCCCCCTTTATACTTAACCAATTAATCCTCAAAACCAATTAGGAAAGCGCCTCATCAGAATGAACCTATATCCAAAATTTGAAGCAAATCGGATATTTCTATCAAGAGTTATCGCATTACGTACATACAGAATCTACGAGCACATTAGTCATCAGGCTTTGATAGCCTGTGAGCTAAAAAAGGTAGATTTAAGACTTATGTTGCACGGAGATTTAGGTAGGCTCCCCTTCCTTGGCGAAAAATCCTTAGTTCATTTTTTCCCTCATAGTGTTTAATTATTTATGTTATTTGCGAGGAATAAAATTTACATTTTTTATATGATCAGAGATAAAGAAAATTTAGTTAATTTTTTTAATTCTAAAGAGGGAATCATTCCAGAGGGTTCAATCCCCCTCCCCCCTTCTTGCTGGTGCCATACCTTGCTATTTACAGTCGTCGAAAAAAAAAAAGTAAACACCCCTTATAGTCTAGGGGAAATGTACCAAAAAAAGGGGGTTACCTTGCAAAAGGTCGGGGAAAAGATTTTTTTTTTCTGAATTGTTTATAATGATGCCAACATGAAAAAACCAAGTTTTCTAACAAAATTTCTTAAAGCTAAATTTTCTGTGCCCAAAAAACAAGAAAATTTTGGGACCTTTTTTGGTTTTTTCGAAATATCTCGAGACCCGTTGCCGTAGCATGTTATTTGTCAATTACAATATTAAAGAAGATAAAATTCTCTACAACTTTCACATTTACAATTTTTTTATACACTCAATAGCAAGCGCAGTACGCCATTTCAAAAATAGGACCATGTTTTCAATTTTCTTAAAAACCGTGAAAAACGCAGTTCTGCCCCGATTATTCAAATGTTTCCCACGGATTTAATCGTGTATGTCAACTTCTATATATTATTTGTAGTAAATTATGTGTTTCAGGGCTAAAACTAGCCTTTTTTGCACCCGTGCCAAACATGTATTTTGGCGCCCCCTCTTTTAAAAAGAAAATTTACCACGGGAATTTTAATAAATCTCTAATAGCCGGATTTTGAAAATTTTAAGTGTGTAAGCATTAAATACGTAATGCTGAACTACGTAATCAGCTTTGCCAAATATTGATTCATTAAAACCTTGAAAGCCGTACCGAAAGGAGCCGAAATATATTCCGCTTTAAGCAGGTTTCCATCTTAGCAGGTATAATTGTTCATATTCTTTCTCTTGAAAAAATATGCACTTTTCTTTAAAGACCGAATTCCGTATATACAGATTTCATTTTCAAAGTTTTTACGGTAGATGTCGTATTGAGGGTTTAAAGTCCCAGTTATATGAATTATAGGACTAAATTAGTCACACGAAGACATTCGCAAGGTAACATTAAGCCTATGGGAGCGTTCTTGAGAAATATCTCGCTCGCATTTTGTTACTTTTAAATAATTTTTTTTTTTTCATGAGATACCTGAGATAAATATCTAATGTTGGGCTTTTGTACTTTTTCGGGTTTGGTTGCTTTTTCTTTCTTTTTTTTTTTTTTTTTTTAAATATATTCGGAACTTTAATTTTTGGAAAACTGTTTGGAACCCGTTCTGAAATTTAAAGTATCCTGTTTGAGCTTTAAAGCAATTAATAGATAATCTTAAAGTTTTACATATTTTTGCATGCTGAAATGATATAATCTCTTGTTATATTTATTGATATAAGTGGAAAAAAATCGACAATATATTTTAAAACTAATATTTTAAATATTTTTTATGAAACTAGTAATCTCAAATATTTTATTAACAGAATTTATAAATTTTACAAAATATAAATGCATAACATTAGTTAGTGAAATAATCTGGTGTCATTTTTATTGTAGCTATTTTATAAGGTAAAAGTATTTCGTTCATAAAAGAGATTTATCTTTTGAGTTCCCCCCTTTTATATGGAACTACAATTCAATGTTTGCTATCTTTAAAACAGTAAAACATTAAAACATATGTTATCAATAATTGGTAAAATAAAATATACCATTGTAGTGGGGAATAAAATGTTTTTCGCAAATTTTCATACCTGGGTGATTTTTAAAAAAAGTCGTGTTTTCTGTCCTTTCACATTTGCACAGAAAAATAGTTAAATATCATAATTTTAATAATTGCATTTTAACTATCATGTTTTTTAATGATAATTTACTGATATATTATTATTTATAAAAAATTTAAAAATAAGAAATATATTCTTTTGTAGTCAAAATATCATTACCGTAGGTTGTCCCAACAAGCAATTTATTAGGTAAAGATTTGACAAAGTTCTATTTAAAACAGATGGTTATAATTTTTTATACATTTTTATGTGTTAAGAGGCTACTTCAGTCAAGTGTAAAGACCCGTTCGCTAATGCTAATCCAATGGAAGGAATTTATAAAGATATCTCGGTTACATTTTAATGTTTTTAAATGATTTTTTTTTGCATTGGATAGCTGAGATCGATCTGTATGCAGGCCGTTTTTTACTTTTTCGATTTCGATTGCAGATTTTTTTTATGAGGATGCTTTCAGTTTCGAAACCGGTTCCGAAAATGAAAGTGCCCTCATTAAAAATATCTGTAAACAAAATCGAAAAAGCAAAAAATGGCCTTTGTCCAGATCGATCTCAGCTATCCAATGCAAAAAAAAAAAAAATCATTTAAAAATATTAAAATGCAACCGAGATATCTTTATAAATTTCTTCCATAGGATTAGCATTACCGAACCGGTCTTTTCACTTGACTGAAGTAGGCTCTTAAGATGCTACTAATAAACAAAATATTTATTTTCATTAATTAAACTTATCTATAATTCTTAATAATTTTTTTTTTAAACCGTGTCCCAAGAAAGAGTGTCATTGCCATGCTTCTGACAAAAAGTTCCTCCGGATTTTTTTTTAGAGGACAGCACATGCCTTTTTATCAAGGCAAAAGTACTCCTTAAAAGTCAACTTGTTATCAGGTTTAGGTGAATAGAGTAAATAGTTTTATAGTTTCAATAAAACAAGCAAAGACTTTGAATGTTTTGGTGAGTATTCTTTTGTAAGTCATTACCGTACCCAATTCTAATTGATAATTAAATGAACTTTTATTTCTTAATCTGCTTTCATTATATGAGAAATAGAAAATCATTGTATGGGCCAGAAGATATAATGGCTGCCATTTATGCCTGGGGGAAAAATAAAAATATTTTGCTTAATTTGTCATTACCGTGCTTACTTATGTCATTATACCAAGTGCATTAAAATTTAAAAATTAGTTTTAAAATGTTAAATTAGTAATTTGGTCTCTGCTGATGCTTGTATATTAATGTTTATGAGGTAAGGTAATTATTAACAAACAATTAAAACTTTCTGATTATTTCTAAAAATTTCATTTTGTTATTCCAAAACATGGACAGACTTTGAAAATGACCCACCTTATTCCATGGATACCTGGAAAAATATGTATGCATTATAAAAATTATAAAATTTATTAAAATTAAGCAAGAAATCTTTTTTAATTGAAACTATCGTGCTAATAACTTACTATAGACTGAAAAATTCTTTTAAACGATGCTTTGAAGTTAAAATTGTATACACTTAAAGTTACTGTCTAAATATGAAAATTGTCTCATTCATCTACACTCTACCCTACTTTTAAAATTATATAAATTTATTGCATATAAAATGTCTGTTGAGATGAAAATAAAGACTTTCGAGTGTGCAAATAGATAATTTATTGCTACCAATTTTTAGAAGCCGACATACACAATTGAAATCTGCGTGGAACATTTGAATAATCGCGGCAAAACTACTTTTTCACGGTTTTTAAGAAAATTGAAAAAATTGTCCCATTTTTGAAATAGCGTACTGCGCTTGCTATTGAGTGTATAAAAAAGTTGTAAATATGAAAGTTGTAGAGAATTTTATCCTTTTTAATATTGTAACTGACAAATAATATGCTACGGCAACAAGTCTCTAGATATTTCCAAAAAATTTGAAAATGTCCCAAAATTTTGTTGTTTTTCGGCCACAGAAAATTTAGTCTTAAGAAATTTTGTTAGAAAACTTGGTTTTTCCATGTTGACATCATCGATACTAATATTATAAAGAGGGGGAAATTGTTTATTTGTAGAAGGTAAGCTCTGGAACTACCGAACCGATTCTAAAAGTAATGGTATCAAAATGATGGTGTTAGTCCAACTTAGAACATAGGCTATATCTTACGTCCGTGCCACTGGCCAAAAGGGGGTGCACGAGCAAAAAACGTTCTAAAAATGCGATTTTTGTGTTGCTGAAGGGCCTAGAAAGATGAAATTTGGAATCGTAGTTACTTATAAGATATTAATGAGCTCTAAGGACATTTCTTAAAAAAAAATCGAAATTAAAAAGGGGTAAAAAGGGGTGTTGTAAATTGGTATGAAATAAATGTATTTTTCTTTTTAGGTGCGTTCGTAATTATATAAATACGTAGCACCTATAGTCGTCGTTCAGTCCGTCTGTCTGTCCGTCCGTCTGTCCGTCCGTCCGCATATAACAGAGCAAAAACTACCCGACCGAATGATCTGAAACTTTTAATATATAATTGCTGCAAACTTTTGTCGAGCCATTTCCAATTTTATGAAAATCGGATGTATAGTTTAATTACAGGGACAGTCAAAAGTTTTTCTTTACATTACGGCCAATGGGAAAAATTATTGCAAGTGAATTTTAATGATGTTACAGACTTCCGAATGGTCTGAAATTTTTAATATATAATTGCTGCAAAATTTTGTCGAGCCATTTCCAATTTTATGAAAATCGGATGTATAGTTTAATTACAGGGACACCCAAAAGTTTTCCGTTACATTACGGCCAATGGGAAAAATTATTGCAAGTGAATTTTAATGATGTTACAGACTTCCGAATGGTCTGAAATTTTTAATATATAATTGCTGCAAAATTTTGTCGAGCCATTTCCAATTTTATGAAAATCGGATGTATAGTTTAATTACAGGGACACCCAAAAGTTTTCCGTTACATCACGGCCAATGGGAAAAAAATATAGCAAATGCATTTAATGATTTTAAAGCCTTCCGAATGGTCTGAAATTTTTAATATATAATTGCTGCAAAATTGTGTTGAGCCATTTCAAATTTATGAAAATCGGATGTATAGTTTAATTACATGGACACCCAAAAGTTTTCCGTTACATTATGGCCAATGGGAAAAAATTATTGCAAATGCATTTTAATGATTTTACAGCCTTCCGAATGGTCTGAAATTTTAAATATATAATTGCTGCAAAATTTTGTCGAGCCATTTCAAATTTTATGAAAATCGAATGTATAGTTTAATTACAGGGACAGTCAAAAGTTTTCCGTTACATTACGGGGAATGGGGAAAAAATTATTGTAAATGCATTTTAATGATGTTACAGACTATGCACTTATGAAGCGCAAAAAATATACATTCAGTACAATATGGGGTGCAAAAAATAATTATAAAACTAGTTATAGTACGAACGCACCTCATTTGCCACGTTTGACGAGCAATTTCCAACTTGTTTTTTTTCGCTTCCGTGTGAAGTCACAACCTGAATACGTATTTTCACGATCTTCACCTAAACATGATTTGCCATTACAATTTTTGTTCATCTTGATGTACACTATAACAACCTTCTGAGTTTGTCGGATGAATATCTGAAAACCTGTATACCTTTTTAGGTGCGTTCGTAATTATATAAAGACGTAGCACCTATAGTCGTCGTTCAGTCCGTCTGTCTGTCCGTCCGTCTGTCCGTCCGTCTGTCTGTCCGTCCGCATATAACAGAGCAAAAACTACCCGACCGAATGATCTGAAATTTTTAATATATAATTGCTGCAAAATTTTGTCGAGCCATTTCCAATTTTATGAAAATCGGATGTATAGTTTAATTACAGGGACACCCAAAAGTTTTCCGTTACATTACGGCCAATGGGAAAAAATTATAGCAAATGCATTTTAATGATTTTACAGCCTTCCGAATGGTCTGAAATTTTAAATATATAATTGCTGCAAAATTTTGTCGAGCCATTTCAAATTTTAGGAAAATCGAATGTATAGTTTAATTACAGGGACAGTCAATAGTTTTCCTTACATTACGGGGAATGGGGAAAAAATTATTGTAAGTGCATTTTAATAATGTTACAGACTATGCACTTATGAAGCGCAAAAAATATACATTCAGTACAATATGGGGTGCAAAAAATAATTATAAAACTAGTTATAGTACGAACGCACCTCATTTGCCACGTTTGACGAGCAATTTCCAACTTGTTTTAGGTGCGTTCGTAATTATATAAATACGTAGCACCTATAGTCGTCGTTCAGTCCGTCTGTCTGTCCGTCCGTCTGTCTGTCCGTCCGCATATAACAGAGAAAAAACTACCCGACCGAATGATCTGAAATTTTTAAAATATAATTGCTGCAAAATTTTGTCGAGCCATTTCCAATTTTATGAAAATCGGATGTATAGTTTAATTACAGGGGCAGTCAAAAGTTTTTCTTTACATTACGGCCAATGGGAAAAATTATTGCAAGTGAATTTTAATGATGTTACAGACTTCCGAATGGTCTGAAATTTTTAATATATAATTGCTGTAAAATTTTATCGAGCCATTTCCAATTTTATGAAAATCGGATGTATAGTTTAATTACAGGGACACCCAAAAGTTTTCCGTTACATTATGGCCAATGGGAAAAAATTACTGCAAATGCATTTTAATGATTTTACAGCCTTCCGAATGGTCTGAAATTTTAAATGTATAATTGCTGCAAAATTTTGTCGAGCCATTTCAAATTTTATTAAAATCGAATGTATAGTTTATTACAGGGACAGTCAAAAGTTTTCCGTTACATTACGGGGAATGGGGAAAAAAATTATTGTAAGTGCATTTTAATGATGTTACAGACTATGCACTTATGAAGCGCAAAAAAATATACATTCAGTACAATATGGGGTGCAAAAAATATTTATAAAACTAGTTATAGTACGAACGCACCTCATTTGCCACGTTTGACGAGCAATTTCCAACTTGTTTTTTTTTTTTTTTTTCGTTCAGGAGGCTCTACCCTGAACTCCGCGTTGAATATAAATTTTAAATGCATAAACATAAATAAAAAGAAAAGTGCCCGGTTAAACTGATGGCATTGAGCTCACAGCAGGCTATTCTCACTAATTGTATATTATACTCCTATTTCAAAAAATAATGACCCTCGAAAAATAAAGAAATCGACAAAAAAACCCATTTATCTAAATTAAGGTGGGGGGATTAGCTCTCCCGTTTCCCTCCTTTATACTTAACCAATGAACCTCCAAATCTAATCAGGGAAGCGCCTTATCAGAATAAACCGGTATACCAAATTTGAAGCAAATCGGATAATTCTGCATGAAAAACCCATTTAGCTAAATTAAAGGGGGATTAGCTCCCCCGCCCCCCCCCCTTTATACTTAACCAATTAATCCTCAAAACCAATTAGGAAAGCGCCTCATCAGAATGAACCTATATCCAAAATTTGAAGCAAATCGGATATTTCTATCAAGAGTTATCGCATTACGTACATACAGAATCTACGAGCACATTAGTCATCAGGCTTTGATAGCCTGTGAGCTAAAAAAGGTAGATTTAAGACTTATGTTGCACGGAGATTTAGGTAGGCTCCCCTTCCTTGGCGAAAAATCCTTAGTTCATTTTTTCCCTCATAGTGTTTAATTATTTATGTTATTTGCGAGGAATAAAATTTACATTTTTTATATGATCAGAGATAAAGAAAATTTAGTTAATTTTTTTAATTCTAAAGAGGGAATCATTCCAGAGGGTTCAATCCCCCCCCCCCCCCCTTCTTGCTGGTGCCATACCTTGCTATTTACAGTCGTCGAAAAAAAAAAGTAAACACCCCTTATAGTCTAGGGGAAATGTACCAAAAAAAGGGGGTTACCTTGCAAAAGGTCGGGGAAAAGATTTTTTTTTTCTGAATTGTTTATAATGATGCCAACATGAAAAAAACAAGTTTTCTAACAAAATTTCTTAAAGCTAAATTTTCTGTGCCCAAAAAACAAGAAAATTTTGGGACCTTTTTTGGTTTTTTCGAAATATCTCGAGACCCGTTGCCGTAGCATGTTATTTGTCAATTACAATATTAAAGAAGATAAAATTCTCTACAACTTTCACATTTACAATTTTTTTATACACTCAATAGCAAGCGCAGTACGCCATTTCAAAAATAGGACCATGTTTTCAATTTTCTTAAAAACCGTGAAAAACGCAGTTCTGCCCCGATTATTCAAATGTTTCCCACGGATTTAATCGTGTATGTCAACTTCTATATATTATTTGTAGTAAATTATGTGTTTCAGGGCTAAAACTAGCCTTTTTTGCACCCGTGCCAAACATGTATTTTGGCGCCCCCTCTTTTAAAAAGAAAATTTACCACGGGAATTTTAATAAATCTCTAATAGCCGGATTTTGAAAATTTTAAGTGTGTAAGCATTAAATACGTAATGCTGAACTACGTAATCAGCTTTGCCAAATATTGATTCATTAAAACCTTGAAAGCCGTACCGAAAGGAGCCGAAATATATTCCGCTTTAAGCAGGTTTCCATCTTAGCAGGTATAATTGTTCATATTCTTTCTCTTGAAAAAATATGCACTTTTCTTTAAAGACCGAATTCCGTATATACAGATTTCATTTTCAAAGTTTTTACGGTAGATGTCGTATTGAGGGTTTAAAGTCCCAGTTATATGAATTATAGGACTAAATTAGTCACACGAAGACATTCGCAAGGTAACATTAAGCCTATGGGAGCGTTCTTGAGAAATATCTCGCTCGCATTTTGTTACTTTTAAATAATTTTTTTTTTTTCATGGGATACCTGAGATAAATATCTAATGTTGGGCTTTTGTACTTTTTCGGGTTTGGTTGCTTTTTCTTTCTTTTTTTTTTTTTTTTTTTAAATATATTCGGAACTTTAATTTTTGGAAAACTGTTTGGAACCCGTTCTGAAATTTAAAGTATCCTGTTTGAGCTTTAAAGCAATTAATAGATAATCTTAAAGTTTTACATATTTTTGCATGCTGAAATGATATAATCTCTTGTTATATTTATTGATATAAGTGGAAAAAAATCGACAATATATTTTAAAACTAATATTTTAAATATTTTTTATGAAACTAGTAATCTCAAATATTTTATTAACAGAATTTATAAATTTTACAAAATATAAATGCATAACATTAGTTAGTGAAATAATCTGGTGTCATTTTTATTGTAGCTATTTTATAAGGTAAAAGTATTTCGTTCATAAAAGAGATTTATCTTTTGAGTTCCCCCCTTTTATATGGAACTACAATTCAATGTTTGCTATCTTTAAAACAGTAAAACATTAAAACATATGTTATCAATAATTGGTAAAATAAAATATACCATTGTAGTGGGGAATAAAATGTTTTTCGCAAATTTTCATACCTGGGTGATTTTTAAAAAAAGTCGTGTTTTCTGTCCTTTCACATTTGCACAGAAAAATAGTTAAATATCATAATTTTAATAATTGCATTTTAACTATCATGTTTTTTAATGATAATTTACTGATATATTATTATTTATAAAAAATTTAAAAATAAGAAATATATTCTTTTGTAGTCAAAATATCATTACCGTAGGTTGTCCCAACAAGCAATTTATTAGGTAAAGATTTGACAAAGTTCTATTTAAAACAGATGGTTATAATTTTTTATACATTTTTATGTGTTAAGAGGCTACTTCAGTCAAGTGTAAAGACCCGTTCGCTAATGCTAATCCAATGGAAGGAATTTATAAAGATATCTCGGTTACATTTTAATGTTTTTAAATGATTTTTTTTTGCATTGGATAGCTGAGATCGGTCTGTATGCAGGCCGTTTTTTACTTTTTCGATTTCGATTGCAGATTTTTTTTATGAGGATGCTTTCAGTTTCGAAACCGGTTCCGAAAATGAAAGTGCCCTCATTAAAAATATCTGTAAACAAAATCGAAAAAGCAAAAAATGGCCTTTGTCCAGATCGATCTCAGCTATCCAATGCAAAAAAAAAAAAAATCATTTAAAAATATTAAAATGCAACCGAGATATCTTTATAAATTTCTTCCATAGGATTAGCATTACCGAACCGGTCTTTTCACTTGACTGAAGTAGGCTCTTAAGATGCTACTAATAAACAAAATATTTATTTTCATTAATTAAACTTATCTATAATTCTTAATAATTTTTTTTTTTAAACCGTGTCCCAAGAAAGAGTGTCATTGCCATGCTTCTGACAAAAAGTTCCTCCGGATTTTTTTTAGAGGACAGCACATGCCTTTTTATCAAGGCAAAAGTACTCCTTAAAAGTCAACTTGTTATCAGGTTTAGGTGAATAGAGTAAATAGTTTTATAGTTTCAATAAAACAAGCAAAGACTTTGAATGTTTTGGTGAGTATTCTTTTGTAAGTCATTACCGTACCCAATTCTAATTGATAATTAAATGAACTTTTATTTCTTAATCTGCTTTCATTATATGAGAAATAGAAAATCATTGTATGGGCCAGAAGATATAATGGCTGCCATTTATGCCTGGGGGAAAAATAAAAATATTTTGCTTAATTTGTCATTACCGTGCTTACTTATGTCATTATACCAAGTGCATTAAAATTTAAAAATTAGTTTTAAAATGTTAAATTAGTAATTTGGTCTCTGCTGATGCTTGTATATTAATGTTTATGAGGTAAGGTAATTATTAACAAACAATTAAAACTTTCTGATTATTTCTAAAAATTTCATTTTGTTATTCCAAAACATGGACAGACTTTGAAAATGACCCACCTTATTCCATGGATACCTGGAAAAATATGTATGCATTATAAAAATTATAAAATTTATTAAAATTAAGCAAGAAATCTTTTTTAATTGAAACTATCGTGCTAATAACTTACTATAGACTGAAAAATTCTTTTAAACGATGCTTTGAAGTTAAAATTGTATACACTTAAAGTTACTGTCTAAATATGAAAATTGTCTCATTCATCTACACTCTACCCTACTTTTAAAATTATATAAATTTATTGCATATAAAATGTCTGTTGAGATGAAAATAAAGACTTTCGAGTGTGCAAATAGATAATTTATTGCTACCAATTTTTAGAAGCCGACATACACAATTGAAATCTGCGTGGAACATTTGAATAATCGCGGCAAAACTACTTTTTCACGGTTTTTAAGAAAATTGAAAAAATTGTCCCATTTTTGAAATAGCGTACTGCGCTTGCTATTGAGTGTATAAAAAAGTTGTAAATATGAAAGTTGTAGAGAATTTTATCCTTTTTAATATTGTAATTGACAAATAATATGCTACGGCAACAAGTCTCTAGATATTTCCAAAAAATTTGAAAATGTCCCAAAATTTTGTTGTTTTTCGGCCACAGAAAATTTAGTCTTAAGAAATTTTGTTAGAAAACTTGGTTTTTCCATGTTGACATCATCGATACTAATATTATAAAGAGGGGGAAATTGTTTATTTGTAGAAGGTAAGCTCTGGAACTACCGAACCGATTCTAAAAGTAATGGTATCAAAATGATGGTGTTAGTCCAACTTAGAACATAGGCTATATCTTACGTCCGTGCCACTGGCCAAAAGGGGGTGCACGAGCAAAAAACGTTCTAAAAATGCGATTTTTGTGTTGCTGAAGGGCCTAGAAAGATGAAATTTGGAATCGTAGTTACTTATAAGATATTAATGAGCTCTAAGGACATTTCTTAAAAAAAAATCGAAATTAAAAAGGGGTGAAAATGTGCGAAAAGCGTTCTAAAAGACGTTCTAAATGGCAATTTTTACGCAATTTCAGGAAGTACCAAACCTATTTAAAAACTAATGGTGTCAAAATGATGGTGACAACACTTGCTCCAACATAGGCTACGTTTTATGTCGGTGCCACTACCCCTAAAGAGGGTGCAGGAGCAAAAAAACGTTCGAAATTGCGATTTTTGTATTACTGAAGGGCCCAGTTACATGGAATTTGGAATGGTAGTTACTTATAAGATATAAAACATCTCTAAGAACATTTCTTAAATTCGAAATTTAAAAGGGGTGAAAATGCGCAAAAAGCGTTCCAAAAAACGTTCTAAATGGTGGTTTCTACACAATCTCAGGAAATACCAAAACCCATTTAAAAATAATGATTGGAAATTGATGATGACAGCTCTTGCTCCAACATACGCTCTATTCCATGTCGGTGTCACTACCACCTAGGGGTTGCAGAAGCAAAAAACGTTCTAAATTGCGATTTTTGTGTTACTGAAGGGCCAAAAATCCTGAAATTTTGCAGGACAGTTATTTATAAGATACAAATGATCTCTAAGAACATTTCCTAAAAAATCGAAATTTAAAAGGGGTGAAAATGAGCGAAAAGCGTTCTAAAAAACTTTCTAAATTGCGATTCCTACGCAATCTCAGGAAGTACCGAACCGATTTAAAAAATAATGGTGTGAAAACGACGGTGACAGCCCTCGCTCCAACATAGGCTATATTTCATGTCGGTGCCACTACCCCAAAGGGGGTGAAGGTGTAAAAAACGATCTAAATTGCATTTTTTGTAATACTGCAGGGGCTAGACACTTTAAACTAGGCATGGTACTTACTTATAAGATATAAATGATTTCTAAGAACATTTCCTAAATAATTTGAAATTTAAAAGGGGTGAAAATAGATAAAAAACATTCTAAAAAACGTTCTAAATTGCGATTCCTATACGCAATCTCAGAAAGTACCCAACCGATTTCAAAAGTAATAGTTGGAAATTAATGATAACAGCCCTTGCTCCAATATAGGATATATTTCATGTCGGCGTCACTACCACCTTGCGGTTGCATTTTAAAGAACGTTCTAAATTGTGATTTTTGTGATACTGAAGGGGCTCGCAACTTGAAATTTGGTATGGTAGTTACTTATGAGATGTAAATACTCTCTGAGAAGAGTTCCTTAAAAATTTTTAATTTAAAAGTGGCGAAAATAAACGAAAAGCGTTCTAAAAACTTTCTAAATAGCGATTTCTACGCAATCTCAGGAAATATAAACCGATTTTTCAGAAGTAATGATTTGAAATTGATGGTGACAGCCATCGCTCCAACATAGCCGATATTTTATGTTGTTGTCTCAACCACCTGGGGATTACAGGAGCAAAAAATGTTCCAAATTGCGTTTTTTGTGTTACTGAGGGGGTCTAACATTTTAATTTGGAATGGTAATTACTTTAAAGATGTCAATGTTTTCTAAGAATTGTCGAAAGAAAATTCCAAATTTAAAAGGATGAAGTGAGCGAAAAGCGTTCTATAAGCGTTCTAAATTACGATTTTTATGCAAACGAAACCGATTTCAAATATAATGGTAGCAAATTGATGGTGATAGAACCCAGGGGTGCCCAGAGAGGGGTTTGGTGACGCAAAATGCGTCATAAAATTTATTTTTGGGGGGGGAATTTAGAGAAAAAGTACATTTTTGGGGGGATTTTTAAAATCTTATTTCTATTTCCTTTTTTTTTTCACTATTAAAAAAGTTTTTGATTTTTTTTAATATCACTTTTAACTTCTTTTCAACATTCAATTTCCAGAAATGGTCATGTTTTTTTAATTCTTTAAATTCTAGATAAGGGCAATAAGAACCGATTTTGCATCTTAATATCTTTGAAAGTGCGGGAATAAAAATACTTGGTATACAGGTGGGAAAATGTTTAACACATTCTGAAGGGCAATTAGGACCGCAAGACGTGATAAAAGGAATGGCTTTCCAAAAGCGTCTTACGTAATTTATTATATTATTTGACAGGGTCGAATCGTACAGTCCGAGTGCAAAAATACATTCTTGATGGGTATGATAAGAAATAACAACAAAATAAGCATTTCAGAGGAAGAGACAACGCTGAAATTACTTGACGATTTTCAGAAAACTAGGATTTAAGTACAGTACATTTTAGTGATGTTAGAAGAGTAGTATTGTATGTCATTAAAACAGTATAAGGTAAACAACCTGTACAGAGAAAAAGACTTCCAGCTAGTGATGGGCGAAAACGAGATGTTTTTATAGATTTTATCGATTGTATAGACATCTCGATATTTTTTGATTGTGCAAAATTTTTCTCGATGACTCCAGTTTGCCAATTGCTTTTATACCATACCCGATTCGATTTTATCAAGAATCGTCTGCCGGAAAGCTGAAATGAGTCAGGTTAATAAGGACTAGATGGCTACGCCCGCTAGTGCTCCTTTTCTTTAATCAGGGCCTCTAATTTATACGCAATCTTGTAATATGAAATCTCACACTGGGTCCCCGCTGCATACTGCACCGTATAGAAGGCGTGGTGTGCACACACTGCAAAATCTTGTAAATAAAAAAAATCTCGAACCGAACGAACCTCGAACCGGATCCTTTGGGGAGTCAAAGGGCGGGCACAGGAGCTGCATAATATGAATAAGTGGTCGCAGGGATTTCAAACGATATATCACATGAGGGTTATAGGCAAAATTTAGAAAACTGTCCCCGGGAGGGCAAAGTGGAGGAAGGGTCATCGGAGGGGCATAACATCAATAAGTGGTCACAAGCCTTTCCAACCAAATGTCACATGAGGGGTCTTGAGCTAAATTTGTAAAAATGCACACCGGGGTGCACAAGTGGGGGGAAAGGGTCGCGGGAGGTGCATAACAGGAGTAAGTGGTCACAGTCCTATCAAACAATACGTCACATGAGGGGTCTCAGCAAAATTTCCAGAAGTGCCACCCGTGGGGGGAAAGTGGGGGGAGGGACACCGGAGGTGCATAACATCAGTAAGTGGTCACAGCCCTTTCCAACCAAATGTGACATGAGGGGTCTCGAGCTAAATTTATAAAAATGCCCCTCCCACCGTGAGGGCAAAGTGGGGGGGGGGGGGAGGGGCGCGAGAAGTGCATAACATGAATAAGTGGTCACAGTCCTTTCATACAATATGTCACATGAGGGGTCTCGGTTAATTTAGAAAAGTGCCACCCTGGGTGTCAAAGTGAGGAAAGGGGTACGGTAGGTGCTTAATATCAATAAGTGATTGCAGGACTTTCTAATGATATATCACATGAGGGGTGTCGGCAAAAATTAGGAAAGTGCCCCCCCCCGAGGGTCCAAATATCGCAACCCCCAGGAATTCAGCCCCCTTTTAGAAATTTCATATATTATAATATTTTTCGGAAAACTTAAAAAATTCGAATTAAAATGATGAAAACGCAAAAAAGTTCAAAAACTGGGGCCAGATTGGAAAGGGGAGAAGAAAGTCTCATAATATGAAAGAGTGATCCGAGGGCTTTCCAATGATATATCACATGAAAGGCTTAAAAAAGGTTGAAAATCCCCCCCCCCCTCCCCGGTTTGTTCACTCTTTCGGCCCGGAATTCACGCATGCCCCACTTTTAATTTTTTATATTTAATAAATAATATCTACCGGAGGACTCCATAAAAAAAAAAAAAAACACATCTAAAATTATATTCATTGTAGAAATCACTACGGTTTTAAAAATTTGTTCGCCCCCCCCCCCCCCCACCCCCGCACCCTCCTCTTTGAAATTTTTATATTTAATAAATAGTATTTAACAGAGGATTCCAGGTATGTGACAGCTTGATAGGGCTAAAATAAGAGGAACTTTGAATAGTACGGCTTCATTTCACAGCTCATTGTCATGCCTCTTTCTCTATCTCGTCTCGATAAATCTTCTCACATCTCTTCTCTGCCGAGAACGAGAAATTGAATTCTCGTTCTCGGCAACCTATGAAAAGGCACTAATCGAGAACAACATATCGAGAAGTGAAGAAAATTGATTTCTCATTCTCGGCCAACATACGAAATGTTGAAAAGCGCGAGAGGAATAATCGGGAAGTCAAAAGTCGAGATGCCGGTGAAAAATCATCGAGATGAGATTTGCGGAAATGCCAGAGAAAGAGAGAAATGAAGCTTTCAGAGTCAACTTACCACATTTCTGGTTTAAGTCATAGTTTCTCGAAGGAGTGCATTTGCTTATCCAATCTCTTTTTGTTATTAACCGATATGAGTTAGGAGGTATAGTGGTTTATTTATTCAGTTCTGTATAGTCCTAATTTCAATAATTACTGTTGAATTTAGTGTCATTTTGCCCCGAATTTTCAATGTTTCTCTAACTTTAGCTCTGTCAAGCTGTCCCATACCTGGGGCACTCAGATAAATATTATTTATCAAATATAAAAATTTCAGAAGAGGAAGGTGAGTGAATTCTGGAAGGTGCGAGAATGGATCGACGGGGATTAATTTTCAAATTTTTACCGAGCCCCTCCTGTGACATAACATCGGAAAGCCCTTTGACCACTCTTTCATATTATGAACCTTTCTCCTCTTGGAGTAAATTTCGGGAGGGGGAAGCAGTAAGGGGATGATTTTTTTTTTAAATCGTTGCGATTTCTACAAGAAATATAATTTTAAGTGTGTTTTTTTTATGGAGCCCCCCGGTAAATATTATTTATTTAATATAAAACTTTAAAAGTGAGGGTTGCGTGATTTCCAGGTGTATTCTGGTAAGAAAGAGTGAACCCATGGGTGAGGGGTAAATTTCAAACTTTTTGGACCCATCATGTGATATGTCATTGGAAAGTTTTCGGACCACTCTTTCATATTATGAATCTTTCTTCCCTCCTCCCCAATTTGGCTTCCCGGGTGAGGCGCTTTTCGAACTTTTTTGAAATCGTAGCGTTTTTATCATTTTAGATCGGATTTTGTTACGGAACCCTCAGATGAATAATTTATAATACATTAAAATTTCAAAGAGAGGGGGAGGGCGTATTCCGTAGCGCGCAATAGTTGGAATCCTGGGGGCACTTTTCTATCCTTTGCCGTCACCCCCTCCTATGATATATCATTGGAAAGCTCTGTGACTATTACTTCATGTACATACCTCCCGCGACCTTCTCCCCTTTGACCCCGCGGGGGGTCACTTTTCTAAATCTAGCCGAAACCCCTCATGTGATATATCGTTGGAAAGCCTTATGACCACTTATTCATATTATGCATTTATTGCTCCTCCCCTACTTTCCTCCCCAGAGGGGTCATTTAATGCATTCCAGTAGATGGTCTTCTAATAAAGGGGAAATCATAGAACTAATGTCAAATGACGTAAAAACATCAATAAAAAATATTGATACTATTTACCATCCTTTCAGTTCATGTTTTTGCCACTAGGGGTGCTTTTTATTCTAATTTCTTTGGCCAATTTGCTGCTAATTGTCGAAAAATTCTAATTATTGATATTAAACTCTTCTTACCGTTTCATACCTACTCACGACTTTTCAACTTTTTGCAACCAAACAACGCCGTTACATGACTTTTCCACTATTATGGCTCCATTATAGCCTCCCTTCGGTTTGTTGTTTTTTAAATCCATCTCTTTTCAGTTACCATGTATTTACTAAATACTGCTTTATAAACATATAAAAACAATGATTTTAATAAACGATTGTAGAACATCTGGATTGCAGGTTCTCGGAAGTAATCGATGACTATATCGATTGTTTTTTTTTACAGATTACGATTTTTTTTATTGGTCCACGAATTATTTTAGGGGGAAGGGATAAATTTATAGAAAAATTAGAATTTTTTGGGAGGGAAAGGAGGATTAATTACTAGATAATAAGACTGAAAAATTATAGTGTGAAAGAAAAACATACCTATACAGAATACAGGGGCTTACAATAGATTAGGACTATGTTTTAATGGTATAATGTCTGCCATTTTATAAGAATCCGTACTTGTATAAGAGTATATTGTATGTTGTTAAAGCAGTATAAAGCAACACTTGTACTGATATAAACGCTTCAATCCACAGTTTATTTTAGGGTTGGCGGTGATTTAGAGAATTTTTTTGGGAGGGTGAGATTAAACTGTATGACTAGATAGTATTAAAAAAATGATTGGGAAATCTTAAGTGTTAATGTTTAATCTTAAACAAAAGCGTATGTACATGCAAATATATTTGATATGCGTTTGATATAAACGACTCGTCTTTAATATTTTAGTTTTCTTAAAACAATATGCAATTTTTGTATTTAAGATTTATTTTGTAATAATTTAAAAGATTTTTATTTTAAATACTTGTAAGTAAATCTTTATTTTCATAAAAAAAGTAGCTTTATTTATTAAAACGTATGTAGTGAACACGGGCTTGTCAGTCAGGACTTATAAATGTGAAAACAATCTTTTATTATTTATTACGCTGTTAAAACTTTTATTTCATGTTTGTATGACAGTACGTAAGAATACTATTATTAAATAATTTAATAATAAGAATATATTTTGCAATTGATTTTCTGTTTAGGGGGGGGGGGGGGTGGGGACTCAGTGTTAATGTATGAAGATTTTTTTTTGGGGGGGGGGGGGAATTTGCGTCATTGGGTTTGGGGGGGATGGTCACCACTGATAGAACCTGCTCAAACATAAGCTATATTTTATGTCGAGAATTGCAGGAGCAAAAAAACTTTCTAAATTGCGATTTCTGCGGTACTGAAGAGGCTAGAAACTTTAAATATAGCACAGTAGTTACTTATAAAATATACATGTCCTCTAAGAACAGTCGAAAATAAATTCGAAATTAAAAAGGGGTAAAGCGAAGGGAAGGAGTGAAAAGCATTCTAAAAAAGTCTTAAAGTACGATTTCTATGGAATCTCAGGAAATAATAAATCGATTAGAGAAGTTATTGGTTGCGAATCAAGAGTGATAGTCCCTGATCCTATACGGGCTATATTTTATGCCGGTGTCACTACCACCTGGTTGGCAGAACAACAAGAAAGCCTTTAAAAACATCTAAATTCTGTTTTATATAGAATATTAGGAAATACCAACCGATTTCAAGGTTAATGTTGGCAAATTAATGGTGACAGTCTCTGTTTCAACGTTTTTCAAGACATTCTATTTCAACTCTGTTTCGGCATTTTTTGTTGGTGCCAAAAACACCAGGGAAGTGGTAGACTGTTAGACAAGAAGCTTGGAATTTGACATGATGGTTAATTTTAGGAGGTAAATGTGTTAAGATGGTTTCTAAAAAATTCAAAACTTCAAATGAATACTGAAATGAGCGTATGAAATGAGCATAAATGTCTCAAAATACTTTCTAAATTATCATTTAATTGGAATTAGTTTTAGTACTTCTTATTAATTAAAATCTCATTTCTGTCTATTGCACTTTCATTATGAAGTTTAGTCAAACTGTGGCTTAATTTGTAATTTTTGAATTATTCCAAAAAGTGTTCTAATAAAAAATAGTCATGCAAATATCACTTGGCATATTTCAGCTATTACGCGAGCAAAGCCGCGGGGTTTGCTAGTTATAAATAATTTAGAAAAAAAAAATCTTTTACCCGACCTTTTGCAAGGTAAAATGTACATTTCCCCTGGACTATTACTAACTCTGCAAAAAATTATCGTTGAAAAAAGTTACTGGTACGAGACGATTGGTAATAAAGTCTACTTTTAAAATGATGCATATAAAATTTGCTTAGGTGGCCATCTACATATTAAAACGAACCATAACTAAAAACAATTTTTTATGCAATTCGTACGATAAGTTTCCGAGAAATTAATTATTATTTTAAAACGAGCGTATTTTAGGGGCTGTATCCAAATTGAAGTTCGGTACTCGATTGTTGACCGAGAGAGCCTTCTTGATCAAGGCATCTTAAGTGCCACTCAAGCAGTCATTGAAGACTGCTATAAGTCATTGAAGACTGCTATAGATTGATTACAGGATAGCATAAGAAATTTTAAAATATCTAGTCACTTCTATCATAGATGGCCCCTTAAACTATCATTTTTCCGCGTTTTAAGCATGATCTGAAAACTACTTGGAAGAAAAATGTGAAATTTTGGGTTTCCATAAAGCAGAACTTAATAAATCTAAATCCATAAAAAAAAAATTATTAATTTCATAATTCATATCATAAAATTATAAAAATTGCAAATTCAACGTATTTATGTTTGCATATTTTAGTATTATTGCTACACAAAAAATTAGCACATTAGGAGTATAATTTCAGGAGATATTAATGAAAATATGAAAATGTAATTTAACATTAGAAGCCCTAAATTTGAATGTTTATAATTCAAAAACTTGTCGTCATTCAAATCATTTGAAATATCTTATTAAAATTGGGTATTGCCATTGAAAAAAAAATGAAATTTGGGTTTGTTTTAATATGTAGATGGCCCCTAAGCAAAATTTATACACATCATTTAAAAGTAGACTTTATTTCCAATCGTTCGGTACCGGTAACTTTCTTCTACGAAAATTTGTTGAGGAGTTAGTAGGGGGTGTTTACTTTTTTTTTTTTCCACGACTGTGTAAACACCCCCTACTAACTCCTCAACAAATTATCGTAGAAGAAAGTTACCGGTACCGAACGATTGGAAATAAAGACTACTTTTAAATGGTGTATATAAATTTTTCTTAGGGGGCCATCTACATATTAAAACAAACCATAAATTCATTTTTTCAATGGCAATAACCAATTCTGACAGCATAAATGAACTCTACACCTTTCAATTGGCCTAAAAAACAATTTTTATGCAATTCGTACCATAAGTTTTCGAGAAATTAATTATTATAAAACGTGCGTATTTTAAGGGCTGTATCCAAATTGAAGTTCCGTAGTCGATTGTTAACCAAGAGAGCCTCCTTCTTGATCAAGGCACCTTAAGCAGCCTGTTAGACAACGGGACAGCAGAAGAAATTTCAAAATATCTAGTCACTTCTATCATAGACGGCCCCTTAAATCATCATTTTACCGTTTTTTAAGCATAATTTGAAAACTATTTGGAAGAAAAATGTGAAATTTCGGATTTTCATAAAGCAGGACTTAATAAATCTAAATCCATCAAAAAAATTGTAGGTTGCAATTCATAATTTTTTCGAATATTAATTTCATAATTCATAATTCATATCATAAAATTATAAAAATTGCAAATTCAGCGTACTTATGTTTGGGCACATTAGTATTATTGCTACACAAAAAATTAGCACATTAGGATCATAATTTCAGGAGTTATAAATAAAAATATGACAATGTAATTTAACATTAGAAGAACCAAATTTTGAATGTTTATAATTCAAAAACTTATAAATCAAATGGCTTGAAATTTGGTGTCTAGGCATAGTTTGAACCAAAGATTTGAAATATCTCGTTAAAATTGGGTATTGCCTTTAAAAAAAAAAAGAAGTTTAGATTCGTTGTAATATGTAGATGGCCCCCTTAGCAAATTTTATATACATCATATAAAAGTAGACTTTATTTCCAATATTTCGGTACCAGTAACTTCCGTCTACGATAATTTGTCGAAGAGTTAGTAGGGGGCAGGGGGTGTTTACTTTTTTTTTCCACGACTGTACATATACATCGTACAAGGCAACTATAATTAATTTTTTTTCTGATGTACACGGCTGAAAATGTTTTTTAATATTGATTATTTTTGTATTCTCTTTTAGGATGATCGAAGCCATGTCAGGTTCGAGAAGATTCTTGCTGCTGCTCCTACTGGCCTGTGTCACCTGTGTTGTTTTGGTGCAGGTGACTCTAGATGGGTGGAATTTCAGAACTTCTTTCTCTTATGGTGTGCATGCGGAATCCAAAAGTAATAGCATTTTATATGTTTAATTACTCTTTTTAGAATGTAATTTTGTGTACTTACTTAATATACAGGGTGTCCCATTAGAAGGTAACCCCGGAAAATGTTAGTTCAAAAAAATAGTACAGGAGGAAATAAAACAAAACAGTTACATGTCCCAGATAGCATGAACATTAGCAGCAAGTTTGATTTTTTTCTGACATTGTCTTGACAAATTTGAATTGAGAAATTCGCAGCAAATTTCCCGCAAGGTATACCATCCCCTACTTGCATCTTGCATGAGTACTTTGCTGTGAAACTGATGTCAAGACTGTCTTTAATTCACGAAAGTGACGAAAGCAAAAAAATCCCTTTGTTGAGAGAATAGACAATCAGCAAGTACGCAGAAATTGCAGAAATTTTATTCGATTGGCACCGCTTTTTCTAAACGCTATACTTATCAAATACCAAAAAAGGCTCGTATTGAAGTACCGATGCATGCACCTTCTGACGGTGTGTTCGCATCAATAGATCTGATCAGATCTATGGACCCCTCCGAAGGGGTTAAACTTACAGTGTAACAGTTGTACACAGATAGTGGAGCGTGGAAAGATTACTACTGTGCAGTAAGTTTGCAGTATTTTTGATTACTTGTTTGCCGTTAATTTGCAATAAATTTGATACAGCATGAATTTAACTTGCACGACAAGTTTGCTGCAAGTTCAAAGTGTGGTGACTTCGGCGTTTGCGTTATCTTGCTGCAGTCTTGTTATGAACTTTCAGTCTTGTCACGCTGAGCTTGCTGCAACTTTGCAGGTTTTCAAAGCAGGACTGCTGCAATTTTTCTGAAAATTAAAAATGCTATCTCGGGTCATACCTGTATGTTAAAGAAATGGAGCAATTGCAGGAGATGTTGAAAATGCCTTGCTGAATTTCCAAACACAGCTGAAATAAATATTCTTGTGTGTTAAAAATACTAAATGCCTTCCTAACTTCTCACTGGAACAAAAATACGTAAAAAAAAAAGGGAGGGAGAAAAATATTGCGCCACACATAGAATACGAAACATTCTCCATCTATACACATTACCAGAATGTCATGAAATTTCATCCTTTGGTATGGCAAAAGGAAATAAAAAGATAGGTTGGCTGAATGGATCACAATTATTTTTAATGTTATGGCGGTCAACATATTAAGAGCCTATAACTTGTCATGCGATATAAAGTTAATGTTAACCCTTAACTGCTGTGACAAAAAATGTCGCATAAATACTGTCAAGCGGTCTCTGAGACCGCATGATCGATGGGTGAATAAAAGGCTCGATTAACTCATAGAATACGGTTTCTAAACTTAACTTTATGTCAAGGCTCGAAATGGAAAAATCCACGCTATTTCAAAATTATCGTCAACTAATTTTTTTTTTTTTTTTTTAAGTACAGTAAAGTCCCAATTATGAGAGTCCCGCTTAATCGAGTTTCCACTTTAACCGAATTATTTTCTTCTGATGGACTGATAGCTTCCATTATCATGAAACAGCCATTATAAATGAAGTGTTAGATGAAGATGAAAGAGCAGTCGTAAAAAGTTAGAACTCTGATTTCTGGTCAGAATTGGGGGGGGGGGGGGGGGAATGGACATTTATTTTTTTTTTATAACCTACTCATTGCAGGCAAAAAAAAAAAAAAAAAAAAAAAAAATGCTTATTTGAGTTAGATTTATGCTGAAGTGTCAGTTACTGGTTAGGTATCAATAACTGGGGGTTTCACCCTATGCGAGTAAGTAAAAATAAACAAGTTAGAAAATGCATAACACATTTGAAAAACCAGTTTCAAGGATTACCATCCATAGCCGGAAAGATACTCTAATTCTCTTGTTCAGCAGTTCAGCCCAATATATAATCTATAGATTTGTATGCATCCATCTATAGGTTTCATACAATCTATAGATTTGTATGCATTTGTATGCTAAAAATTTAGTTCAGTTAGAAAAACACATAACACAGTTGAAAATTCACCTTCAGCAATTTCCATCAATATCAACAGAATTGTACGCGATTTTTTTTTTTTTTTTTTTTTTTTTTTTGTGTGTGTGTACAGTTCTATATGTTATCTACAGATTTTCTTATACACGCCATATAAAGCTAAAATTTAATTCAGATAAAAAGCGCAAAATACGGCTAAAGACTAATTTTCAGAATTATTGTAAGGATCATCCGAAACAGATTTTTAAGACTGAAACTGAATTTCGGTAATCTTCCTATTTTCGGCCGAAAACGAAAATATCTCCTTTTTTTTAAAAAAAGTAATTAATACATACATAAATATACATACTTATTAATTAATTATACGTGTGACCCAAGTTGGCTCTCTGTGCCTCTGACGAAAACTTTTTATTTTCGTATAAAATAAAATAAAATAAAATTAATGACACAAAATAATTTTCTAATTACTATACGAATTTCATCTAATTTAAAAATGTTTTAGTTATACATACCTCGATTTATCTTTTATAATGATTTTTGTAAATGATCTTCATCTGTTTTACAAGAACTTTCTTAAAGAGTATTCAAAACACTTCTGCGGTATCAAACTTAAAGTTTTCTATTACTGTTAAGCATGCAGTTTTTAATGAGCACGTGAAAAGCATTTTCAAAGTTTAATCATATATGCATTTTGTACAGGCCGAAACTAACCTTTTTTGTACCTGGGGCAAACATGGATTTTGTCCCCCCCCCCCTCCCCCCCGTTCCACCTCAAAATATATTTACAAAGAGAATTTTACTAATTTTTTTAATAGCAGACTTATTTTAAAATTTTAAATATGTAATCATAAAATATGTAATACTGAACTTCGTAATCTGCTTTGTCAAATATTGATTCATTAAAATCTTGTAAACGGAATCAAAAAGTATAAAAAAAATCCGCTTCATACAGTATCCTTATGCCATATCATCCTTAGTTTCTTCTATGCTTTACTTTTATTTTTTCTTTGCATACCCCAGACAAGACGATTTTAACAATAACATAGACGTGAGAAAAATGACACACAAAATCTTCATTTGGCGCCCCTTTGTTGTGGCACCCGGGCCACATGCGAATGTGAACGGGAAGAAACGAGATTTTTAGAATACAAATAGTCCGGCCGAATTTTCGGCGAAACTCAGATTTTGAGCCGAAAACGAAACTGAATTTTTGGCCGATCTCTTTAATTATCAACCATAGACGACGACATATCCAGTTCTTTCTTTAGCCCCGTATATGAATTTATTTATACATTCCACAAACATCTCTTAACCTTTAACCGATTAAAGAAACAAGGGACCTTCAAACTCCTTTTTTTTTTTTTTAATTGCACCTTAAATACTATTCAAGGGCACACTATATGCTTTATGGCATATATTTATCACACAAGAAATTAAAAATTTTAGAAAAATAAGGAAGTTTCCTGAATATTTTAAGCGTTATCAAAAACTTTCACAATGCCCCCCCCCCCCCAACCCCACTCCATGGCAATTAAAATCCCCAATAATTTTTATGCCAGTTTGTTTGGTTTACATATAAAAATAAAACTGAATCGAATTTTATATAATTGAATATAAAGGTAAGAAAAAAAATATTTTCAAAATTTTATGAAATTTTCAGCATTTTTGCATCATACTTCTGCACTTAACTACCTTTTAACTTTTTCCAATTACATTTAGTTTAAAAAAACTATGCACAGTTTTATTTGTATATGTAAACCAAACTGGTATAAACAATATTGTGGATTTTAATTGATATGGGAGAGGTTGGGACATTTTGAAAGTTCTTGATAACGCTTAAAATATTCAGGAAAATTCCTTATTTTTCTGCAATTTTTTTTTTTTTTTTTTTTTTAATTTCTTGTGTGATAAGTATATATGACATTCATATGGTGAATAGTATGAATAGTAACCTTGAATAGTAATTAAAGCGCAATTAAAAAAATATATATTTAAAAAAAATGAGTTTGAAGATTCCTTGCCCCCCACAAGCAGGGCTCGACTTAGGCTATGGGGGGGGGGGGGGCTTCTATCTATGTATAGAATTCTTTTGTGAATAATGTGGAAGTGGCTAGTACTAAACTTCATATTGTATGTATGCATTAATTTTGCACCCGGTACTGGTCACATCTGTATACAGGGTATCGCAAGAAGATGGTCACAACTTTGAGAAAAAATACTAGTAGGATAATAGTAGAAAAAATGATAAATTGGTTGATACAAGCATTTCTTTGCTAACTTGTACTTTGCTTATCTACGTACGTTATAAAATGTTTAAAAGAAAATGCCCCAAATTTATCATAATTAATAGTTTTAATTTGCTTGAAAACTATAGAATACTAAGTTGTCATAATAAAATTTGAATCATTAGTTTTCTAATGATATAGTTTATTTTTTGCATAGGTGGAGGGGGTACTGGAAGTAGAGAGGGGAAGGGTGACTGCACTCCTTCCTAAATGTTTGAAAATATATGAATTTTGGTCACTTTTGACTAATTTTAATCATTCGGCACCTTTTACTGAAAATCCTGATTACTCTCATGCGAGGCCCCTAAGAAGGGGGGGGGGCGGGCAGCTGCCCCGCCAGGGACGTAGCTAGGAGGGGGCCAGGTCGGGCAGTGCCCGACCTGGAAAAATATTTGCCCGTCCTAGCAGAATTGACTAGACAACCTGATCGACACATTAAATTTCCGAACTTTTCTCTCCCTCATTAAATTTTTTTTTTTTTTTTTTTTGAATAGACCTTAACTTAACTAACAGACACCCATTCCTAAAACTTCTCAATTCAAACAAAACAATTTTAACAAAAAATTCATTTGTGAAGAGTTTTCTTTTTCTTTCATTCCAAGAGCTGAAAGACATTTTTCGCTTTGTTGCGTTGTAGAAATTTAACTTACTGCCTCCCCAATGTGTCAAACTGCAGTCTTTAGAGAATAATAGGGTTTAGAGATTATCCTCTTAACTCCTTGTCCTTTCCTCAAATTGATTAACTGATGTCCGCGAAAATCGTTTTCTTTGTACAACTGTCGTACATGAAATTTATTGTAATCGGGTACGGGAAACCAAAGGCATGGATTTCAGGTTGCAGTTGGCTACCTATTTATGGCTTGACAGGACAGGTTACACAAAATATGCAACTATCATGTGTTACAATCATGTGATTTTGTGATTGTTAACTTCACTATGTTGCTTTTGGGCTTTTCAACAAAAGTGGAAATTGTTTTTTGAGAGCTTTCTTGACACTGTTGTAAATTATAAAAGTTTGTAAAATCAGTGTCACAGTGTCACACAGAATCGCAATATCTAGAATGTGTTTTTCAGAGCAAAGGGGTTTTATAATTACATTATAAATGGCATCTATGACTGTTTGCATTTAATATTTTATGTTAATTAAATGATATAAATGTAATTTAGAAACGAGAATATTACAGAAATTAATTTTATCCTTTTTATAAGTACAAAAAGTGTTTGTTTCTTCTGGTGCTTTCCCGCCCCTATGTTATTTATTCCATTTTTAGTTGTTTTATTCCTTTCTTCCTATAAATATCTAAATCAGTCACATAGTTTCTGTATGGAAAAGGGGAAATAAATGTAGGATTGTGAAACGGAAATATAAATTGAAAAATTAACTAAAATACTAAACGAACATTAATATTTTTAAACTATGAAATACTCATTTTTATTTAAAGCCTTTTTGTAGAAAATATTTTTGTTTGCTCGGCTATGCAAAACTTTATAATGTGTTCGCGGACATATTTTTAAATGTAAAAGCATGACATTCGCAGGCAAAATTATTGAAGTAATTTAGAATCAAATAGCATTTCTCATTTTTTGACAAATGTTTGGAATCTTGAGCTTCAAACGATTGTGTCTCAGATTATAAGTCTGCACGGAGTGCAATTTCTAGGCCCGGCCCATAGAAATATCAATTAAATCATTCCCAATCCGGCCTGACTCAACTTCTACAAAAAATCAGTTTTTTCATAACATACAATTGGGATTCTTTTAAAGAATACTGCAAGAGCATTTTTAAATTACGATGTGTTCGCAAGGCAGAAAATACACAATAGCAACATTAACGATTACTCAGAGTCTTAGACGTTTCAACATTCAAATAAGGATGCATTAAAAAAATAATGTAGTTTAGAATAAAAGAAAAAAGGAGGGTTAAAATCCTGATAACTTTTGAAGCTGTATAATGAAAAGTAGATTTGTGAAAATATTTCTCTGTCCTTTATTAAGGCTTTTCTCAAATCCAAAGGAGCTAATATCTGACACATTTCTGAGTTCATTTCTATTCGGAAACGCATAAGACTAGCAGGTATTCTTACTCAGAAACTATGTAATTGAATGACATTATACATTTTTTGATAAAGGCAATATGTAAAGTGAGAAAATATTGTCAAAGTTAGCGTTTTGGATCGAATTTCCGGAAGCGACAGCTCGGGAAAGGAGAAAAACCTGCAATCACGTGACAAGAATATCTTGTATCTCGAAAGTAATTTCTTTATCAAAAATGAAAAACGCTATTCGATTCCAAATCCCTTCAATAAGCAGGCCTGTTAATTTTATGCCTTTGCAGTTAAAAATTAGTTTGAAAATGTGTCAGAAACTTTCGCATTGTTGAGTAGAGAATTTGAGAACGACCTTAAGGTATATTTCCAAAGATTCCGTTACAGAAGTTCATTATCGCTATTAATATTTTTACAAAACATATTGCCTGCTCTACACATCCTGAGAACAATTAAGTGCAGTTCCGGCCCGGCTCGACTATGTAGAGAAAAAAAAATGCAAGCCTGTTCTCGGCCCGGCACGAGTCTTCTGAAAAAATTAAGCCCGGGTTCAGACACAATGGAACTATCCACTGCCGATATCTATGCTGGACATGTTACATTTCTGTATTGATGTTGCAAAACTAGCATCGACTCGTGACGCACATTTATACTTATTCTCGGGAAAGTCATATTCATTGAAAATGGTTCATAGGCTTCGTCTAAATTTTTATATTGAGCCGGTAGGCCCGCTTAATTTTTTTTATTGGCCCGGCCCGTTGAAAAAATTATCATGATTCTGCCGGCCCGGCCTTTTTGAAATTTCACCTTCATTTTGCTGGGCGGGGTACGGGCCCCGGGGCAAAGCCCGGCCCCGTGCAGACCTCTATCTCAGATGATCTTTCCTAGCCTCAAATATTGACTTTTAACACATAGACATATTTTGCACTTTTTTCTGAAATATCCTTTGTCTTTATAGAAAACAGAAAACACTACTTGCTATCGTGGGGTCAGAATAAAAATAATTGCAACTTTGCATTTTGCATTTAAGCATAAAAATGACTTTGTGATTGTGTTAGAGAATAGAGAGTTCGAATGGAGGCCATAATAGTGAATTATGTTGACATATATTTTCATGATGGTTTTTATCTGTGTGATACTTGCTTACCAGCCCGGCGTCGCCCGTGATCTGATGATATTAACCTTAAATTTGTTTTAGTTTATATCTTTAATCCGATTTTTAAAAAAAAAATTATACTTTTAAACAAAAATATTTCCAAACGAACCTCGAATGGGAGGCCCCGCAATATTTATACCGAATAGGACATTTTAAAGTAAAATTAAAATGTGCGCTCGTTAAAGGATGTTGCATATTTTTCCGTATTTCAACAAAAAATAGCGGATTTAGAATTTTAAAGGGCGCGGATTTTTTCTTTAACTCAACAGACATTTAATATTAAAAAAAAAAAAAAAAATAGTTCTTACTGTCAAAACTCTTTAAAATTTTTATGAGTCATAAATATAATGATTTCAAATCCTGTATACAAGATTCGTGGAAAACTATTGATATTTACTAGTAAGGCGCTGGTAAGAAAACTTTTTTTTTTTTTTTTTGTCCAAACTGTTTGAAATTGTTATTAGTTATAAACACATATTATGGTTTTGAAGCATGCGTAAGAAATTCGTGAAAATATATTGATATTTAGTTGTGAGAGAGTTACCTGATTCGTAAATAAATAACATTATTAGGGTAATTTCCAGGGCCTTCTTTATATTAAATTTTAAATCATCTAAAATTCCAGAAATTCTGTAAAACCTGCGTAAATGGAACCTGTCCATAACAAAATCCTGTCTTACATGAGAGCATTTCATGGTCCCGCTGAAAGGAATATCATACAATAATTGATGAATTTAGGGGGTAATCCGGGAGGAGGGTTCTTCTCTGAGCATCGAAATGTCACTCCCGGAAGCTTTGTAATTTTGTGCTTATTAAAGTTGTAGAAGTGCAATTCTCACCCGCTCCACACTGTCATACCACACCGGGAGCATCAGTAAACCCTCCCGGAAACAAGTGCCTAAATACAACACTGCAGTTATGCTTCCTAAGATGGAAACTTGTCGTTTTTTTTTTTTTTTTTATCCCTTGCTATTCCATTTTTAAAGGTTTTGCTGTAAATGAATTTCTTGGAATGCTGTATTATTAGTTTATTATTAATAAAACATAAAAATGCAAGTCTCCATTTTTCTGCGGAGATGTGTGTATGTGTGTGTGTGTGTGGGGGGGGGGGGGGGGGGTTAGTGGCGCTGTTTGTAGCAATCCTCAACAACATCTCACATTTTTGGGGAAATCCATATTTACAAAAATTAGTTTGTGGATAGACGGTGAGATGAAAGAATATAACTTTTCAACTGCATTCGGAAGAGCTTTAAAACTTATTCTGAATACGTAATATATTTTTTTAAAAGATCGTAAAAGACTAAAAAAATTTTGCCCCTCTTGGAAAAACATTTGCCCGACCTGGTGGCATTGTCTAGCTACGGGCCTGTGCCCCGCATACCCCTGCATAAGTCAGGCCCTGTCTGCAAGAGATGTTTTTTGATACAATAAGCTAAATATAGGGACCATACACCACTTTTACCATACTAAAATATTTGCCTTATATAATCGAAATATGTCTACCATTAAATAAAGCGAATATTGCAATTTAAAATTAGTGGTGTCGAAAGATTTTAGAAATGAAACAAGCAAACTATCCTCTCGCACATACGGTGTACGAGCAAACCTGTTAAAGGGGTTAATGCATGATTTTTTATTTGGGTCGGAAAAAAAAATATATTGAGTCTATTTTTGTTAATTATCCACTAGAAAAATAGTGAAAAAATTTGTACATGCATCTGTTGGACATAATGGGGGTGTAATTGAAAAAGACGTAACGAAAATTACAAATAGAGCTCATGTAAAAAAGTACGTGGTAATTTAAAAACCATATAAAATTTATTTTTGAAACATTCTATTTTATGGATCATGCTTCGAAATAAAAAGCATAATTTATAAAAATTCTGAAGAAGAATATAAGTTAAAAATGCGAATTATTTTAATCGGAATCGGAATATTGTATTATGATATGATTTTCAGAAATATTAATAAAGGAGAAAGTGTTATTCATATAGTAATTGATTTAGAATAAAAATTCTATAGTTATTGGCTCATTTTAAAAGGGTCTGTTAGACTCTTTTACATTTTCTCAGTGTGCTTCGGCAAAGTATTACCCTTAGCAATGGAAACAGATATTCTCTTTTATTGTAGAACCAACAGATGGCGACACTAAACAATCGATTCTGTTTTCACTCTGGATTTTAATCGCCGCTACCGCCACGTCTTGCTGCTTTCACTGCTAACGTAATCGTTTCGTTTCATGTTGTAAATAAATAGGCTTATGTGTTTTCGACATGGCGAATCCTAATGCTCATATAGCTTCTTTATATTCAGAATTATTGCGTGCAGGTGATAGTGGAGAATATGATAAAGCTTTGAAAGTTGCGAATAAAATTCTCCATGAGGATAAAGAAGATAAAAAAGCTCAACATTGCAAGGCAGTGTGTTTGATTCATCTATCCGAATTTGAAGAGGCCTTGAAGATATTGGATAAACATGTGAGTAACTCTCACTTTGAAAAAGCATACTGCTTTTACAGATTAAACCGTATACAAGAAGCTTATGATACTTTGAAAGCAATTAGCAATTCTGAATGGAAAGAAAAAGAATTATTTGCCCAAGTTCTTTATCGATTAGAAAAATTTGAGGAATGTTTTGATGTTTATAAAGAGTTGATCAAAAATTCTGAAGATGATTTTGAAGAAGAAAGAGAGACTAACTTAGCAGCTGTTGTGTCAAATCTATATGCTGAGAAAGGAAAAGAATTTAAGAAAGCGCCCCAACTACGGGAACATACTTATGAACTGTGCTATAATGCTGCTTGCATTCTAATTAATCGAGGTGAATATAATGCAGCTATAGAAAAGCTCAAAGTTGCTGAAGAATTATGTAAGAAAACCCTCGAAGAAAATGATGCTACCGAAGAAGAAATTGAAGCAGAACTTGGTGTGATTAAAGTTCAACATGCATATGTTTTACAACTGCTTGGAAGAAATGATAAAGCAATGAAATTATATAACAATGTTTTGAAAAGTAAGCCATCAGATTTAGCCATAGCTGCTGTTGCCTCAAATAATATTGTTACTCTAAATAAGGATCAAAATGTGTTTGATTCCAAGAAAAAGATCAAAACTGCTACTGCTGAAAGTTTAGATCAGAAGCTAACTTCGAAACAACGACAAACAATTGCCATCAATAACTGCCTTTTACTTCTTCACACGAACCAGATTGATCAATGCCGCAAAAGTATACAAGCATTTTCAAAGAGGTTCCCATCCTGTGCTGCTGAAGCTGCTCTGTTATCTGCTGCATTGCACTGTAAAGAGAAAAAGGTTCAAAAAGCTGTTGATGTTTTGAAAGAGTTCGGAGCATCTCATCCTGACCAATCACAAGTGCTTTCTTTTACTCTTGCCCAGTTATTGCTTACTCAAGGTCATATTAGCCAAGCTTGTGATACATTGAAATCTATGGGTGATGTGTCTTATACTCCTGGTGTTATATCTGCTCTTGTTACTTTGTATCAAAGTATGGAGGATAACGATTCTGCAGCAGCTGCTTTGCAATCTGCGATTAAGTGGTATAGGAAAAATTTACCTAAATCCCAAGCCCTCAGTATTTTTATTCGTGAAACAGCTAAGATAGAACTAAGAAGTGGACATCCCCAGGAAGCTGCTAAACTATTAGAAGAGCTGCGAAAAGAAAACCCAAGTGATCTAAAAACTTTAGCTCAATTAATATCGGCTTATTCGCAGTTTAATCCTGTCAAAGCAAAAGAAGTTAGTAAACACCTACCTCCTGTTTCTGAAGCCACTCTGAAGGTAGATGTTGATAATTTAGAATCTACAAGTTGGACGATGGGTGCTAAATACATTAAAAAAGGTGGTAAATCCGACACGCCCTCAACCAAGCAAGAAAGCGGTGATGGCCTTATTCAGAAAAAGAAAAAACGCCGTAAGAAAGGAAAATTGCCTAAAAATTACGATCCTTCTGTGGATCCCGATCCCGAGAGATGGCTTCCTCGTAGAGAGCGTTCTACTTACAAAAAGAAAAAAGACAAGCGGGGAACTGCAATTGGTAAAGGAACACAAGGTGCTGTGTCTGGTTCAGAAGAAATATCCAAAAGTAATGTTGCTTCAAACGTGCCTTCCCCAAATCAAACTACAACTCCTACTTCACCAAATGTTCAAGGACCAAGACAAGTTAAAGGTGGCCAAAAGAAAAAGAAGAAAAACCGCTGGTGAACTTAGATATATAAATGACAATCAATATATTTGTTTACTATTTCAGCAAGATGAAATATTTTGAAAAGCCAGTGGCTTGTTTCTTTGTTTATATAAAATTTAGTAATTTAAAACAATTGGCAATTTTAAAATTTTGTTACGTTTTATTGGACTTTCATAACAGTAAAATATTTAGAAAATAAAGGTTGATTAATATTATGTCAAGAAAATTAATTTCACATTTGGCATAAGATCATTTTTGTAGTTTGTATTCTTCAATAAACAAAGCATATTAATAAGTAATGAGCAATCCTTTAGAAAATCAAGTAATTTTTAGTCTTAAAAATACTTCAATCTGGGTAAGTAACATTATTTTTATTGTTTGATTTCAGGTTGTGTTGAAGAAGAAACCTAAAGAAATCTGTTTATTTTGAAAGCTTTTATTTATGATTTTGTAGTAATAGCCCTTCTGTCAAAATGTTTAATTCTTTTGGAAGTTCTGCGAATTGAAAACTAATTTACAAATCTAGTAAGTTTCAATTTCAATGTGTCATTCAATAGTAGGTATATATTGTTAATTTTAATCTTGTCAAGAAATTTACTGTCCATTTTAGGAAATGAGAACTCCCAAAATTAATATTTTGCAATTATTTCACAGAAATATTTTCAGTGTTCAGAGTTAATTATCTTAAATTTAACAAATTTGACATAATTTTGTTTCAATTAAATGAGAAGAAATAGCATAATGAATCTAGTCTATCTTCCAAACACAACAATTTCTTATGTTTGTTTTTGTTTAAATTAATTATATCAAGACATTATTTTTTAATGTTGTATAGAAATTTATTTCGTAGCTACTTAGTTACCCCATTGACCAATTTCGCCAAATTATACAAATTGACATAATTTTTATTTTAAATACCTAAAGAACAAATAAATTAGTAAAAGATTAATAAAAATACAAATAAAATGTCAAAATAAAAGTAATTTGATGACGTAAACACGTGTAACTTCCTTGAAGTCAGGTGAATGTGACATTTACGATCAACCATTATTGGCATCTAATCTTATAGTCTGGAGATAGATCTTTGGCCGGCAGGATAACTAAGTAGTGCCTAGTAGTTTTTTCATTGATCTTTGGGAATGAAATAAAATTTTAAAAAATTTAGTGGTATGTTATTTTGGTATTTGTAATGCAGAGTCCCCCCCCCAAGACAGTTTCAGGAGGGTGCTACACCCTGCCTGCCCTTAGGTGTACAAAATAGCACTCTTCTTGCCCTTCATCCAAAAAATTAGCACCCTTGCCCCCAGTTTAAAAAAAAATGCCATATATTAAAAGATTTACTTGCATAGTAAAAATTGACTATTGCTGTCTTTAAAAGCCCTGACTATTAAAATATTGAAAGTAGTTTTTAAAATAAAAAGAATGCCTTTAAAAATAAAAATGTGCCATTAAGAATCCAAAATGTGCCATTAAGAATCCAAAATGTGCCCTTAAGAATACAAAACATGCCCTTCGGGATTCAAAAATGCCCTTTTTTTAAACCTAGGCAGGGATATGTTTAGGGAGAAATAAGGTCCTTTAAAGGACCCTTCACAAAATTTTTCATCTCAAAACAGGACCCTTCACAAAATTTTTCATCTCAAAACAGGACCCTTCACAAAATTTTTCATCTGAAAACAGAACCTTTCACAAAACTTCTCACCTTAAAAAAGGACCCTTCACAAAATTCTTTGCCTTAAAAAAGGCCTTTTACAAAATTTTTCCAGCTCTAAACTATACCTTTCACAAATTTAATCATTTAAAAGTAAAATGCGACCTGTCATTTTTACATATATAAAGAAAACATGTATTTTACATAGATATATCTTTTAAAATATAGGGTAGGGTAGATGTGCCAGTAATGGATACCCCTTGATGTTTTTGGTTCATAAAAAAATAACTAATAAATATTTAGCTTTAATTATTTTTTTTTATAATTCCCCCTTGTATGTTTTATAAAACTATGTTATTGTTGACACTTTTAATCAAACCAATCAGGAAGCAGAAAATAATGTTTCAAAGTTTTGCTGTTTTTCTGTGAAAATCTTAATGAAGAGGTTAAGAGCTGGCTTCGTTTAATTAATTTATATATTATTTATTTTCTTGCAAAATTTGAATGTTTTTGTTTGAGTAGCATAGCAATAGAAAACTTTAAGTTTTATATACTAATGGCTATTTACAAAATTTCATTTATTTTTAAGGTTTTAAGAGGGGGTGTCCATTACTGGGATGGTTAATTAGTCATTTTCCAGTAATGGACACCCCATGTAGACATTGCTAAAAATGCAATTTTAGTAATGTTTATAGTGCATAAAATACTTTGGCTTAACTGCAAACCTAAATAATCAAATTTAATTTTTAAATTATACTTACCAAAATGTAATAACACCAAAATTTTTATAAATAGCTGCTTTTAAGTTATTTTATGCGATTAATAAAATTTCGATATTTTATTTTATTTATTATTATTATTTTTTTATGTAGTACATATGTATATACCTCACATATTTTATAATCTGGCAATCAAACCAGCCAAAAAGCAGAAAATACTGTTTAAGAGCACAGTCAAAGAGGGCTCATAGGGCTTAATCCCTCTCTGTTTAAATAAAAACAATTAAGTTACAGAAGCTATTAAAAATACATTTTCTGTCTTAAATGTTTCCTTATTTAAAAAAAAAGTAATACTATTAATGAAAGTTATAGGTAATATTCATGAAACTAGTAAATCTGCAGATCAGTGGCCTCAAACAGCAGTTCGACAGTTTTATTTTGAAATTATTTTATTTAGTATTTAAAATATTCAACTCACAGTATCATTTCCTTCATATTTGTAATATTAATTATTATAAATGATATATCAAGTAATCTCTGGAAGATTGTTAAAAATAGTGACACAAAACTAAACATTAATATTCCAAAACCTATTTTTATTACCTTTTAAATTCACCACTGTTTCAATAATTTGATAGGTGTAATTGTCTGATATTTAATATTTTAAACTATCCATCTAAAATAATTAAAACATCAATCTTCTGATAATTACAATAATTGATGTAAACAGTAAATGGTTATCACAAATATTTTATTAATTACTGGTATCCTAATTGTTAAATTTATTTAAAAATAACCATTTTGTTTCATTAGTATGTATTCATTAAATTCTGATTCTAAATACAGCCATAAAAACAATTATATTTATTACTTTTTATGGGGTGTCCATTACTGGAACAGAGGGTGTCCACTACTGGGCCAGAGGGTGTCCATTACTGGGCTTTTGGGTGTTTTGATATATTTCTGTTATTTAAAATTAAATTTCTATTCACATGGGGAAATGAGGCTATAAGAATGGTTAAATATTGTTGATAGATTAATATAATATTGAAAAAACTGGAATATAATAATTATAACTACCCTATATAAAAAAGAACCTGAACATAATGATCATTTCAAATTCACAAAATTAGGACTAGATTTTTCACAAATGTAAAAAAACTGTTCACAATTTCATAAAAACAGGACCCTGAGAGAAAAGTCTAGACAGACCCCTGCTAGGGGAAACTCTGTGTAATGTGATAATTTTTCTCAGTATTAAGAAAGTTTTAAAAATCTTGTGTAATAAAATTAAATGTGTTTTGATACACTCCAGGTCTTGAAATTCAATTTTTTTCTAGGAGGGGAATCTCCCTATCAACATTTATAAATATTGGGGAATAAAACTGCATGAGAAGGAGAGAAAATTATCTTTTTTAACCCTGTGTTTATTTTAACATGATATTTAAATTAACAATTAACTGTAGGGAAGAATGGGGAGGAATGGGACCCTTTTTAGCCAGGGTTGGCACGGTTTAAACCAAGTGGTTTTAACCATGGTTTAAACCACGGTTTAAACCAATTGGTTTTTTTGTCAAAAAAACCATTTGGTTTTTTTAGAAAAAATCTAATGTAATATTTTCTCTTTTTTGTAATTTATTTGTTTTAAATTATTGATAGAAGTAATTTCTACTTTTAACACTTCATCTCAGCAGTCAACATGAGACATAATGAGCTTAGGTCATGTTTCTATGCATGTAGAATGAAAATTAGCATGTGCTGATGAACATATCTGGTACCCTAAAGATTTTTCTTAAAACATGTGAAATTAGAAAAGATAAAATAGATAAATAATATTCAATATTTAGCATAAAATATTTTCATTTAAAAAATGCAGATTATTTACAGCAGTTAATAACAAAATACAATGATTTTTAAGATTTTGGTTAAGTCTTAAAAGAAAATTTTCTGGATTGAGATTGGGGAAGATTATCCTTAAAGAATTTAAAAGAGTAACTTAAGATATCAAACTGAATAACACAGCTTGCAAAATCTGAGTGCTAGTTATAGCATTTCAATAATACCAATCAATCTTTTCTGTTAGTTGCGGAATCTAATGGCCAAAAATGTTGACTTGGACACTTGGAGTTATCACTCAGAAAACAAAATAACCAGAAGTATTTGGATATTAAAAAAATAATAACAACCACAGAATAATACCATATTCATGAAACTGCATCAAATGTTTGATTGATTGATTATTATATTATTAATCAAAGGATTCTTCATACGATTTTCAAGGTATCAATGTTCACTGTGTAGAACAGTTTACTGTGAACATAAGACATAGCTGTTACTAATAATGTTTAAATTAGAAATGATTTCAATTTTCTACATAATTGACTGTAATTATTTAATTTAAATATTTTCAAAAGTTATATTACTTACATAATATCCAAAAATGTTTATTTTATCAACAGATATGCATCTGTATGCAATAGGAAATTATATTTAAAAAAACCTGGTTTAAACCAAATAAACCGGTTTTTTTGGTTTTTTTCCAACCCTGCGGTTTTTACAAAAATAAGAAAATCAACTTTGTTTGATACAAAAATTTCAATCTATAGAATACAAAATGAAACACTTTCTAATGTCCTTGAACTTTGCAGAAACAATTTTATAATTAAAGCTATTGTAAGTTTCAAAATGTGTATGGGACAGCTAAAATAAAGTATGATAAAGCACAAATAGTCTGTCGGCTACATATACAGTCCCCGGTAGCAGAAAGTGCACAACGTGCATCACAGATTTATTTTGGACCTTGCAGATAAATTTGCTAACTTGAAAAAAAAAATTTTTTTTTCCTTTTTTTTTTTTAAGTACGAAAACTCTGACAAAAATATCACGAATTCAACAAATGGTCGCCGAAAAATATCAATTTTAACAATTGTCTGCATAAAAAATCAGTAATTTATAGCCAAAGGGTCGCTATAAACACCCAAATTTCGTCAAAAGAGTCTAGAAAAAAACAAGAATTTCGTTCCAGGGTTGTGGGAAAAACGCAAATTTAGTCAAACGATCGAGAAAAAACGCAAATTTATGTCAAAGGATCGCGAAAAACGCAAATTTATGTCAAAGGATTGCGGAAAGAACACAGAATTTCATCAAAAGATCTCAAAAAACATAAATATCTGCCAAAAGATCGCTGTACAAACTTTAATTTTATCCAAACATCCTGAAAAAAAAAGTGAATTTCGTTCCAGGGGTACGAGAAAAACGCAAATTTCTGTCAAAGGATCGCGAAAAAATGCAAATTTCTGGCAAAGGATTGCGAAAAACACAGATTTCTGTCAAAGGATCACGAAAAAAAGAATTTATGTCAAAAGATGGCAGAATTTCGTCAAAAGTTCACGAAAAACGCAAATTTCTGTCAAAGGATTGCTGTAAAAACGCAAATTTCGTCAAAAGATACCAGGAAAAATGTGAATTTCGTCCCACGGGCGCCAAAAAAACGCAAATTTCTGTCACAGAATCCCAGAAAACACACCAAGTTCGTCAAAGGATCGAGGAAAAGACACGAATTTAGTTAAACGATCGCGGGGGAAAACGCAAATTTCTGTCAAAGGATCGTGAAAAAACACAAATTTCTCTAAAAGGATTGTGGAAAATTTGCGGAATTTTGTCATAAGATCCTGAAAAACGCAAATTTTTGTCAAAGGACTCCTGATGGGTGAACAGAATTCCTAAATTTTAACTTAGTTTACTCCTGACTTCTGCTTTTTTAATGATACCGTATCTTTATTTTTTATTTTTTGCACTTAAAGAAAAATATCAAGCTCTGTTCTCTTAACTTTTTATTATATATGAAATTTCTTTTCATGGTACCTTACTAAGTTAAAACACATCATTCTTCAAAAAATCTCTAATAATATAATGTCTTAAAACATACCTTTTGTAAAAAATGAAAAGATCTAATAAGATTTCTGTGGAATAGATAATCAATGTGGTCACTATTTTCCTTATGTGTTATTCTATGTCATTTTTATCAATGGATCTAAAAGTGTGAAATAGTGCTGGAATTTTATTTTTTCCCGAGTGTATTAACCAGGGTTGGAAAAAAAACAGGTTTTTTTGTAAAAAACCAAAAAAACCGGTTTATTTGGTTTAAACCAGTTTTATTTGGTTTAAACCAGGTTTTTTTGGTTTAAACCGGGGTTTTTTTTAAATATAATTTCCTATTGCATACAGATGCATATCTGTTGATAAAATAAACATTTTTGGATATTATATAAGTAATAGGGATACACCGAATATTCGGTATCTATTCGGTATTCGGCCATGTTGCCGAATATTCGGTTTGGCCGAATATCAAACTATTCCGTATGCTGAATACTCGGCTTGGCCGAATAGCAAATTATTCGGCGTGCTGAATATCGGAATATTCGGCCGAACCGAATACTTAAAAAAAACTTTAAAAAATTATTTTTTAAAACCTTATACAACTTTTACGTTTAACAGTCAACTTATAACGATATTCAGAATAATTACAAACAGAATCATATTTAATAAAAGAGAATGTTTTTACATTATTTATTTGCTGTTTGTTTATTATTTAAGAAAATTAACCAATCACGAGGATTTTCATAGGAATTAATTATGTACAAATGCAAGTTCCTCAGCATTGTCCAGTAAATAATCTGTTTCTTGCTAAGATTTTAAGAACAACGTTTACAACCTCTGAAAATGATTGCCCACTCCAGACACTGATCTAGGATGCATTTAAAAACTTACTTGCTTGATCAAACGGAGTAGAACAGTTATTCTTGCTAAGTTGTAACCATATAAAGTTTGAATCGATTGTATTATTTATTAACTTTAGTCTCTTCCTGACAAGCAGATATATGTACCTGTACAATTTTTTCACAATTTCTCTTTGCTTTTAAAATGTTTGTTTTAGAATTTAAGAAAATTTTATTCATTTGTTTTAATTCTCAGAAGAAGCCATGAAATTTAAAATTTTATTAATTAAAAATTTTTTTATAACTATCCTGTTCTTAAATAACTCAAAGCAGATTTTTTTCAGCATAAAGTTTGCTTGAAAAAAGCTCTTTTTTATTAGAATAAAAGTTTGTTTTAAATATTATGTAAAATTGTTTTAAAATTTAACATTTTAATGCCTTTAAACTTTGAAATGTAAAAGTATTCGACAAGCCGAATATTCGGTATTCGGTTCACCTGTTGGCCGAATATTCGGTATTCGGCCAAAATCACTATTCGGTGCATCCCTAATAAGTAATAGAACTTTTAAAAATATTTAAATTAAATAATTACAGTCAATTATATAGAAAATTGAAATCATTTCTAATTTAAATCAGGGTTCGCAAGGCTGGGCCCAGTTCGAAAAAACCCGGTGGGTTTTTTCAGAATGGGCCCACTTGAAAAAGCCCACTGAAAAACCCACAATGTGGGTTTTTTCAATTTTCAGAAATAGTTTAAAAATTTAAACAACATACATTTAATGAATTTAAGTCATTTCAGTTAATTTTGAAAAAAAATTAATATATAAAAGCTATTACATACACATCTGAAGTAAAATAAAAATGTATTTCAACACATTGAAATACTTTACTAACATAGAACCTAGTAGGCAACATACATAGTACATAATTATACGTAAAGGTTATATCATAAGAAGGTCTTTAAATAAAAAATTCAAATCAACGATATTGATGAAAATAAAAAATATGTATTTTTACTTTCTTCTATCTTTACAAGAAGAAAGTATTGGATTCGTGAAAAATTTCGACTTCCAGTTTATGATGGATTTATACATTTTAAAAAGGTCCTGAAGATGATTTGATGGTTTTTAGAAAATGTCTGTGTGGGTGCTGTATCTCAAGAACCTCAGAATTTCACAAAACTTTAGATTGAGTTAGACCATGATGTAAACTGGTACTGATTAGTTTTTGGTGTATACTGCCCAACAGGTGGCGCTGCTATGCTGCATTTATCTCAATTTTTGCAATAGCTTTACCTCAAGAACTAATGCACGGATTTTCATAAAACTTCAGATTGAGTTACAAGTTAAATTGTTGCTTATTGAATTTTGGTGCATATCGCCCAATGGGTAGTGCTATGCCGCATTTTTTGTGATTTCAGCAATGACTCTTATCTCAAGAACTAATGTACGGAATTGAATAAAAATTTAGATTCAGTTAGACCTTGATATAAACTGGTGCTGATTAGTTTTTGGTGTATATTGCCCAACAGTGGTGTTGTTGTGCTGCATTTATCTCACTTTTTGCAATAGCTTTATCTCAAGAGCTAATAATGCATAGATTTTCATCAAACTTCAGATTCAGTTAGACGTTGGCGTAAACTGTTACTGATCAGGTTTTGTTGTAAATTGCACAACATGTGATACTTATACCTCCTTGTTAAATGCATCCAATTCAACAAATCTATATTTTAGAATCCTCATGATGGGCATAAATTGTCATTTAATTTTGGCACTGTGATAGCGAATTTTGAATTATTAACATGTATGAGATAGATGAAACTTTTGGGATTGGCACATCCGACTAGTTTACCCCTTTTTTCTTCCTACTTATATATTTTAAATTTTAATATTCTATTCATTATTTAATTTAAAGAAAATTAACAATTTTATATCTTCTATTATATTTAAAACTAATTTGCGAGAAACACTGACATTTAATTAATTTAAATTCATATAATTTATAGCTTGTAAAATAGCATTACAATTATATTGTATTTAAGGGAACAATGTATTTTTTTTATGTATAGTGTATATAATATATAGAAAATATAGTATACAATAATGTAATTACGCATATATTATACTTTTGAAAAAACCCGATTTTCCCCGGGGAAAATTGGGTTTTTCATGAAAAAACCCATGTGTGTTGGGTTTTTTCAGAAAAACCCGGGTTTTTGCGAACCCTGATTTAAATATTATTAGTAACAGCTATGTTTTATGTTCAAAGTCAACTGCTCTACACAGTGAAGCATTGATACCGTGAAAATCATGTGAAGATTCCTTTGATTTAATAATATAATAATCAATCAATAAACATTTGATGCAGTTTCATTAATATAATATATATTATTCTGTGGCTGTTATTATTATTATTATTATTTTTTAATATCCAAATACTTCTGGTTATTTTGTTATCTGAGTGATAACTCCAAGTGTCCAAGTCAACATATTTGGCCATTAGATTCAGCAACTAACAGAAAAGATTGATTGGTATTCTTGAAATGCTATAACTAGCACTAAATTTTTGCAAGCTGCATGGGCGTACCCAAGGGGGGGGGGCTGATGGGGCTACAGCCCCCCCCCCGAAATTTTCGAAAGTGATATGAAAAAGTGCTGCTTTTTCGTCTTTATTTTTTGGAATTTTTTTTTTTTTTTCAATCATACAGCGGACTAGCCATTTTAATAAGTCCCATATTAGTGCACATTGACAACGAAGCAGAGAAAGGGGGCAGACGGGTTACAACCCCCCCCCCCCCCCTCCTCCCAAAATAGTCGAAAAAGGAAATGAAAAAGTAATTTTTTCTTACTTTTTTAAGGTAAATCTGTTATTTTTTCTTCCGTCATATAGCAAAATAGACATTCTCGTTAACACCATATCAGTCCACATTGACATCACAGCATACCTAAAGATGGGGAGGGGGCTGATGGAATTTCATCCCCGTCCTCTCGAAATGTTCGAAAATGAAATGATAAAATAGTGCTGAATTCTTTCTGCCTGTTTAAGAGAAATTTGCTTTTTTTTCAGTATCGTTCAACACACTATATTAGTCCATATTGACACCAAAGAAGATAAAGGGGGCTGACGGGGTTACAGCCCCCCCCCCCCCCCAAACCAGAAATAGTCGAAAAATTAAATGAAAAAAGTGTTTTTCCTTACTTTTTTAAGATAATTCTATAATTTTTTCTTCTGTCATGCAGCAAAATAGCCACTCTCGTTAACTCCATATTAGTCCACATTGGTATCACAGCACACCCGAAGGTGGGGAGGGGCCCAGTAGCAGAAAGTTATGGTTGTGTCTGCGACAGCAATTTAGTGGGATGAAAATTGTCTGCGGGAGTAGCATGTTACATTTTCTTATGTACAAACATTATGAGTGTTAAAATAAACAGCGTTCTTACTGATTAATACAAGGGGTGATTCTGAGTAAAAAAAAAATTCTGAAATTCACAGCAAATTTTCCGAAAGGTTACAACAGAGGGGGAGAGGGAGCGAAAATCCACTGCCGGCACTAATTATGTGGTTTTTTTTCGCGATTTTTTGACGAAATTTGCCGTTTTTTTCGCGATTTTTTGACGAAATCTGCTGTTTTTTCACGATCTTTTGATGAAATTTTCCGTTTTTTCGCGATCCTTTGGCAAAAATGAGCTTTTTTTCGCAATCCTTTACGAAATTTGCTTTTTTTCCTCGATTCTTTGACGAACTTCGTGTTTTTTCCGCGATTCTGTGACAGAAATTTGCGTTTTTTTGGCGCCCTTGGGACGAAATTCCCCTTTTCCCGTGATCTTTAGACGAAATTCGCGTTTTTACAGCAATCCTTTGGCAGAAATTTGCGTTTTTCGCGATCTTTTGACGAAATTCCGCAAATTTAATTCCGATCTTTTAAAATAAATTTTCTTTTTTTCGTGACCCTTTGACAGTAATCTGCGTTTTTCGCGATCCTTTGACAGAAATTTGCGTTTTTCCGCGATCGTTTTACAGAAATTTGCGTTTTTTCGGCGCCCCTGGTACGAAATTCCCCTTTTCCCGTGATCTTTAGACGAAATTCGCGTTTTTACAGCAATCCTTTGGCAGAAATTTGCGTTTTCGCGATCTTTTGACGAAATTCCGCAAATTTAATTCCGATCTTTTAAAATAAATTTTCTTTTTTTCGTGACCCTTTGACAGTAATCTGCGTTTTTCGCGATCCTTTGTCAGAAATTTGCGTTTTTCTGCGATCGTTTTACAGAAATTTGCGTTTTTTTGGCGCCCTTGGGACGAAATTCACCTTTTTCCCGGAATCTTGTGACGAAATTCGCGTTTTTACAGCAATCCTTTGGCAGAAATTTGCGTTTTTCGTGATCTTTTGGCGAAATTCCGCAAATTTAATTCCGATCTTTTAAAATAAATTTTCTTTTTTTCGTGACCCTTTGACAGTAATCTGCGTTTTTCGCGATCCTTTGACAGAAATTTGCGTTTTTCAGCGATCATTTTACAGAAATTTGCGTTTTTCCGCGATTGTCTGACTAAATTCGTGTTTTTTCCTCGATCCTTTGATGAAATTCAAGTTTCTTCCGCATTTTTGTGACAGAAATTTGTGTTTTTCTCGCGCCCCTGGAACGAAATTCACGTTTTTTTTTTTCAGGATTTTTGGATAAAATTCAAGTTTGTACAGCTATCCTTTGGCAGAAATTTACGTTTTTCGAGATCTTTTGACGAAATAACGTGTTCTTTCTGCAATAATTTGACATAAATTTCCGTTTTTTCGCGATCCTTTGACATAAATTTGCGTTTTGCCCACAATCGTTTGACTAAATTCGCGTTTTTTCCGCGATCCTTTGACGAAATTCGTGTTTTTTCCGCGATCCTGTGACAAATTTGCATTTTTTTCACAACCCTGGAACGAAATGCATGTTTTTTTCCGGGCTCTTTTGACGAAATTCGCGTTTTTATAGCGACCCTTTGGCTATAAATTACCGATTTTTTATGCGAATGATTGTCGAAATTGATATATTTCGGCGACCATTTGTCGAATTTGCGATATTTTTTGTCAGAATTTTCTCTCTTTTTTTTTTTTAAGGAAATACTTTTTTCTTCTTCAAGTTGGCAAATTTATCTGCAAGGTCCAAAATAAATCTGCGACGCACGTCGCGCGTCACGCACTTTCTGCTACCGGGGGGAGGGGGCTGTTGGAATTACAGCCCTCCTCCTCTCGAAATAGTAGAAAATGAAATGAAAAAATAGTGCTGCATTTTTTTTCTGTCTGTTTGAGATAAATTTGCATTTTCTCCCCTATCATTCAACAGACTAGCCGTTCCCTTCGCTGTAGTTCCATATTAGTGTACAGTGACACCACGTTATACCCAAAAAGGTAGAAGGGGGGCTAATGGGGTTACAGCACTCTCTCCAAAAAGTCGAACATGAAATGAAAAAGTGCTGATTTTTTTTTTTTTTTTTTGAGATAAATTTGTATTTTCCCCCTATCATTCAACAGACTGGCCGCTCTCTTCTCTTTAGTTCCATACTTGTGCACAGTGGGCCCACATTATACCCAAAGAGGTGAAAGGGGCTAATGGGGTGCCCCCTTCCTTAATAGTCGAAAATGAAATGAAAAAAAGGCTGATTTTTTTCTTCTTGTTTCAGATAAATTTGTAATTTTTCTTCTGCCATACAGCGAAAAAGGCCATTCTCGTTAAATCCATATTAGTCCACATTGACATCACAGCATACTGAAAGAAGGGGAGGCGGCTGATGAGCTTACAGCTCCCTCCTCCCGAAATAGTCGAAAAAAATATTGCTTTTTTTCTTTTTGTTTGAGATAAATTTACATTTTTTTCTCCCATTATTCAACAGACTATCCACACTCTTCTGTTCAGTTCCATATTAGTGCACAGTGACATCAGATAATACCCAAAGAAGTAGAAAGGGGCTGATGGGCTTACAGACCTCTCCCAAAATAGTTGAAAATGAAATGAAAAAAGTGGTGATTTTTTTCCTTTTTGTTTGAGATAAATTTGTTCTGCAATTGTTTTCTGAAATACAACGAACTAGACTTTCTGGCTAGTGTCATATCAGCACACTGTTACTCCACTGTATACCCACTGAGGGGAAGGAGGCTGATGGGTTTATAGAGCCCCCTTTCGAAGTAATCAAAAATGAAAAAAAACTCTCTTTTTTTCTTTTGAGATAAATTTAAATATTTTTTGTGCGACACAACTATTCTGGTTAGCCCCATAGACTAGTGCATAGTGATGCCCCAGCATACACCCAAAGAAGTCGATGGTGACGGGGGTTATGAGGTTACAGCTCCATTCCACCTCCGAAGAGATCGCAGTGAAATGAAAAAAAGGCTGATATTCCTTCTTTTTCAGATAAATTTGTTTTATTTTCTGTCATGACGAAATTGTTTTTCGTGTTAATCCAAAATCCTCCCCAGTCCTGCGACCAAATTTACTTGAAACCACAAAATCAATTTTCAAATGACTAAAAAATAGCTCCATGCCTGTTTTATGGGATAAACGAAAACGTATATGGTCAGTTCAAGAGACCTACAAGTAAATTCGACAAATCTAAAAGTAGTTTAATTTAAGGAGATTTTTAATTTCTCTCATATTCGGCGGGCACCAAGATTGTCAATGCGGAAGTATTTTAATGCACAGTAACACTACAGCTAATCACAAGTCGATTTCGGGTAAATTGGAAAACCGGAAGAGTGACTGTAAAAGTAGATTATTAAATTTCATTTTTCTGCCGCATCTCCATGCCAAAAATTTGTGTTTTTTCCACGTTTTTATGACAAAATTTACGTTTCCTCAGCAGTCCTTTGAAAAAATTCGCTTTTTCTGCGGCTTTTTGCCGAAATTCGCGGGTTTTTTGCGCACTCCTTCGTCGAAATTTGCGTTTTTTCCACGGATCTGTGACGAAATTTGCGTTTTTCTCGTGATCATGTCGAAATTTGTGTTTTTTCCGCGTTTTTCGTCGGGTTTTTGATGAAATTCAAGTTTTTTTCGCGGATTTTTTGCCGAAATTCGCGTTTTTTTTTTTACGAAATCCTTCGTCGAAATTTGTTTTTTCCGTGGCTTTTTTGACGAAATTCGCGTTTTTTTTCGTCATTTTGATGAAATTCGTCTTTTTTTCTGAGGCTCTTTGACGAAAGTAGCTTTTTTGCGGCTGTTTGACGAAATTCTCTTTTTTTTCCCGCCGTCTTTTAATGAAATTCACGTTTTTCTGTGGCCCTTCTTTGTGAGCCTGCTTTTTCTTTTTCGCGATCCTTTGACGAAATTCGTATTTTTTCCGTTTCATTTGACGGAATCCGTGTTTTTTTAGCGATGCTTTGTCGAAGTTTGCGCCTTTTCTGTTGCCATTTGACGAAATTCGCGTTTTTTCCGAGGTCATTTGCCGAAATACGAGTTTTTTTTACGCAATCTTTCGTCGAAATTTCCGTTTTTTTCTCGTCTTTTTGATGAAATTCACGTTTTTTTTTTGCGATCCTTTACTAAATTAGCATTTGTTTCACAGCCCTTTGACGGAATGCGTGTTTTAAGCGATCTTTTTTCGAAATTCTCGTTTTTTTCCGCGATCTTTTGATGAAATTCGCGTTTTTTCGGCGGCCCTTTGACAACATTTGCGTTTCTTTTCGAGATCCTTTGTCGAAATTGTCTTTTTTCGGCTTTTTGACGAAATTCATGTTTTTCTGTGGCGCTTCTTTGTTACCCTGCTTTTTCTTCTTTTTGCGATCCTTTAACGAAATTCGCGTTTTTTCTGCTTCCCTGTGACGGAATGTGTGTGTTTTTAGCGATCATTTTTCAAAATTTGCGTTTTTTCTGGGGCCCTTTGACGAAATTCGCGTTTTTTCTGTGGTCATTTGCTGAAATTAGCGTTTTTTTTATGCAATCCTTCGTCGAAATTTGCGTTTTGTTCGCGGCTTTTTGACGAAATTTGCACTTTTTTCTCGCCTTTTTGATGAAATTTGCGTTTTTCTCTATTCCTTTGACGAAATTCGCGCATTTTCAGATTTCTTTTGAAGGAATGCGTGTTATTTTACCGATTCTTTGTCCAAATTTGCATTTTTTCTGCAGCCCTCTGACGAAATTTGCGTTTTTTCGGAGGTCATTTGCCGAAATTCGCGGTTTTTTACGCAATTCTTCGTCGAAATTTGCGGATTTTTGACGAAATTTGCGATTTTCCCCCGTGTTTTTGATTAAATTCTCGTTTTTTCCGATCCTTTACGAAATTAGCTTTTTTTTTCGCAGCCCTTTGACGGAATGCGTGTTTTAAGAGATCTTTTTTTCGAAATTCGCATTTTTTCCCCGACTTTTTCATGAAATTCGCGTTTTTTCTGTGATCATTTGCCGAAATTCCCTTTTTTAGGCAATCCTTCGTCGAAATTTACGTTTTTTCCGCGGCTTTTTTGACGAAATTTGCTTTTTTTCTCGTCTTTTTGATGAAATTTGCGTTTTTCTGCGGCCTTTTGACGAAATTCACGTTTTTTCTGTGTCCCTCTGACTAAATTCGCGTTTTTTCCACTTCCCTTTGATGGAATTCGTATTTGTTAGCGATCTTTTGTCGAAATTTACGTTTTTTCTGCGGCCCTTTGACAAAATTCGCGTTTTTTTCTGTGGTCATTTGACGAAATTCGCGCTTTTTCGGTGGCCATTTGACGAAATTCGCGCTGTTTGACAAAATTAGCGTTTTTTTCTTGTCTTTTTGATGAAATTTGCGCTTTTCTGCGCCCTTTTGAGGAAATTTACGTTTTTCCTTGTCCCTTTGACGAAATAAGCTTTTTTGCGATCCTTTACGAAATTAGCTTTTTTTCGCAGCTCTTTGATGGAATGCGTGTTTTTAGCGATCTTTTTTCGAATTTCGCATTTTCCCCGGAAACTTTTGATGAAATTCGCGTTTTTTCTGCGGCCTTATGACGAAATTCGGGTTTTTTCTGTGCTCATTTGACGAAATTAGCGTTTCCTCCGCGAGCATTTGACGTAATTCGCGTTTTCTCCCTGATCATTTGACAAAATTTGACTTTTTTTTCACAATCCTTTGACAAACTTCGCCTTTTATCCGTAGCCCTATGACAAAATTTCGTTTTTTTTCCTTTTCGGATCCTGTAAAAAAATTGGAATTTTTTTTTCTGCGAACGATTGATGAAATCGTTTTTTTTCGGCGACCATGTCAAAAATCGCGATATTTTTTAAGTCCGAATTTTCGGAAAATTGGGAACAAAGTCACCCCTGCCCCCCCGCCCCCTGGCTACGGCCTTATTGACAAAAATGATTTCTGTTTATAACACAATTCAACGTGTTTCGTAAGATTTAGAACATTATGGAAATTTAAGTCAGCCCCCCCCCCCCCCCCCCGAAATAAAATCCTGGGTACGCCACTGGCAAGCTGTGTTATTCAATTTGATATCTTAAGTTACTCTTTTAAATTCTTTAAGGATAATCTTCCCCAATCCCAATCCAGAAAATTTTCTTTTACAACTTAACCAAAATCTTAAAGATCATTGTATTTTGTTATTAACTGCTGTAAATAATCTGCATTTTATAAATGAAAATATCTTATGCTAAATATTCAATATTATTTATCCATCTTATCTTTTCTAATTTCACATGTTTTAAGAAAAATCTTTAGGGTACCAGATATGTTCATCAGCACATGCTAATTTTCATTCTACATGCATAGAAACATGACCTAGGATCATTATGTCACATGTTGACTGCTGAGATGAAGTGTTAAAGTAGAAATTACTTCTATTTATGATTTAAAACAATTAAATTACAAAAAAGAGAAAATATTATATTAGATTTTTTCTAAAAAAAACCAAATGGTTTTTTTGACAAAAAACCAATTGGTTAAAACCACTTGGTTTAAACCGTGCCAACCCTGGTATTAACCATGTTACGTATTTATTATTGTCTAATTCTTCATAAAAGATTAATTTTTGCTATTTACTTATTTAGGTTAATATTATAGTTAAAATATAGTTCTATTTATTTATAGTATTAATCAGGGGTGATTCTTTTCCGAAAAATTGAGGTAGTCATTTTCGAAAATTAAAAGAAAAAAAAAATCGGTCATAAATCCGAAAATTCAGACGTAAAATGTATCGTGAATTTCGACGAATGGCCGCCGAAAAAAAATCAATTCCATCAATCGTTGGAAGAATAATCGCCAATTTCGTCAAAGGATCGCGGGGAAAACGCGAATTTTGTCAGAGGATCACAAAAAAATGCAAATTTCGTCGAAGGATCGCAAAAAAAGTATATTTCGTCCAGGGATCACGAAAAAATAATGCGAGTTTCGTCAAAGAATCAAGGAAAAAATGCAAATTTCGTAAAGGATCACGAAAAAAAAGCTCATTTTTGTTGAAGGATTGCGAAAAAACAGCAAATTTCATCAAAAGATCGCGAAAAAAATCAAATTTCTTTATAAGATCGCGAAAACACAGCAGATTTCATCAAAAGATCGCGAAAAACGGCAAATTTCATCAAAAGATCGAGAAAAAACGCAAATTTCATCAAAAGGACGCGAAGAAAAACACAGTTAGTGCCGGTAGAGTGAATTTTCACCCCCTCCTCCCCCTGTTCTAACTAGAGATGCAACGAATATTCGGCCCATTCGGCCTGTCTGCCGAATATTCGGCTTCGGCCGAATATCAAGTTCATTATTCGGCCTTGGCCGAATAATACTGTAATAAATGTTTTTATATTTTCACAGTATAACTTTTCAATTTGACAATTTATATTCATCATATATAATATAATGAAAATTTTATTTGAAATTAACTAACACTTTTTTTCCCATTAACTTTCATACTCCGAATGGGTTTTATCTATCCATTTTTATATAAGAGGCTAAAATTTAGGAATCATGTTAAAAAAAATTTTATGCTGTAAAACAAAGTAAGTAAGTACAAAAAGTATCTATAATAAGCTAACATAATCTGTTAACCCTTTGTTGCATACTCTAAAACTGGCAAATTCTCAACGTTAAATTTAGTATTTTCGTACTAAAAGGATCATGCTGAATGAGAAAATAATTATTTTATGTATAACAATTTTTAATTATTTGAGTTACAGCTTGTCCACTGTAGTGGACACTATGAACACAGAATTGAAATGTAGTGCTGTTAGGAAATGAAGATTTATGATAGTTTTCTTCTAGATAGAATATTATCATATTCTAAAAGCAATCGTGGTTAAAATTGAGAAAACATTCATTGATGGTGAAATTTGTAAAAACAATCAGTTTTTGCATCGATGCAAAGCTAATTTTTCGTTTTACTCATGAATATGTTGACTTATTTTTACATAGTTCCATCTTGCATCGTTGTGCACTTTGGGATGTTTGACGGGGAAAGTTTTCCACTTTGTCATATCTGGTGTCTTGTGTACAGAATTTGCTCTTACTGGCACTTGTTTTAGTTGTTTTCCTTCCAGCACATCACATACTGCAGAGTGTGGAATCAAATGCGGTTCACCAAATCTGGCTGGTCAATTTCAATATATTATTTTGTCTTCCTGTCGTATCGCTTTACTTTCCTCTTGGGCTCAACACTGTGTATATTTGAAGCAACAGTAACCCGTTTATTGTCAAACATTGACATACTAAGATATTGTGCTCCTTGTCTACCATGTAGTCGATAGAACCTCTTCCAGCAATTTTCATCTCTTTCCCTGGTTTTAGAGGACAGTGTTCTTTTCGGTCTTTACGTAAGGCGCAGGTTGCAAATAGACCGATATTTTTCAAAAGTACCAAGACCTTCGTTGAAGCAAATAAATTATCAAAAAATATATAAGTTCCAGTTGGTACTGCTCATGGAAGACGAGTCACTATTTGGCCCAATTCCCCAATTTCAGAGGCATATTAGATACCACAGACTTCTTGTTGTCACCATAAAATTCAAATTCATGAACAAATCAAGATTGTCCAGCTCTTATCAACATTTTGTATCTCCACTTGGATGGTTTTTTTTTTCTAATATACACTTTTAAAGAATGTTTAGCTTTGAAAGGCATCATTGTTCATCCACTGATTGACAGATCTCTTGCTCGGCTACATCATTGAAATTTTGGTTCAAATGAACTATGATAGGTCGAATCTTTTGTAAACGGTCATAGTCAACATCTTTTGGGGATTTCTCTAAAGAAGAGTCATTTTAATGAAGAACAGATAATATCTCTTCCCAAGGATTTACAGGCGTGGCATCTGCTACTAAATGTTGTCAATTTTCTGGAGACAACATTTAGTCGACTAACGTCTAAAGCGTAAATCCCCAACAGACATGAAAAGACTAATGCTTAAAAATACTTCCATTTAATTAATTGTAATTTGTTTGATTTTTGTGCAATTTGATAATCTATATCTATTAGACTTAAATGTCAATAATTTACAAAGTTCGTTAGCAAACGTTGTCTTGAACATCTGAAGTGGTGTTTCAGCAAGTAAAGCCTTATTTTTTCGGCTTCAGTATATTTAATAGATGAGCGTACGAACAGTTTTCTTTACCCACTCCCATTTCTAAACACGTCAAAATTATATTTTAAAATTTTCACTCTTCACACTCATGACATCCACTTCGGTTGGCAGAGTAAAATGTCATAATGTTGATGCTGTGCATGGCGTCCACTATAGTGGACATTGTGTAAAACCTTCCATAAAATAAACAAAAAAATATTTTTATACTTGTTTTTCAATTGTTTATTAAGCCAAGACATCTAAAAACAATAATTAATGAACAAATTATAATTTAAATAACATTATTATAGGTTTCGAAACATTTTCGTTCATGCTGAACAATTTACCGGCATTTTAATGAGACATACATATTAATTCTATCTCAAGAAGTAAGTTAACCGTCTTTTGGCACCATCTCGATTTTTTCCCTAAAAGTATGAGTGTCAAAAAGTAGCACAAGCTTTAAATAGGAACTGTGAATGATATAGGTTATAGGTAGGATAAGAAAAAAATTGCAATTTTGTTTACTGTAGTGGACAGTATGCAACAAAGGGTTAAATTTAAAATTAATCTATTCAAAATTGTTTTAATACAGCTGTACAAGCTAATTCAAAAATTTTTTCTCATAATGGGAAGTTCAACATTTAACACTTGTTACATAAAAAAATATTTCTTTCAATAATGTTTTAAATTATACCTATAAAGAACATAAATATATGATTGATTAGATATAGATGTATTATATGTATAAGAAATTTAAGTCGTATATGCTGCAATACTTAAGAGGTTTTTTTTTTAGTAAAATACGCTTAAAAGTTAAATATAATTTAAGTTTTTTTAAAACTTTTACTATTTCTTATTAAATAATGAAAGAAATGTAAATACTAAATTCTTTTAATTAGTATGCATTAAAACTTTTTAGATATTTTTTTCAAGAATAGCATTGTAATGCCTTAAAAAACAGTTAAAATATTTTCAATAAACATAGATTGGGATGCAGAAATAATAATAATTCAGCATTCTCAGGTGATAGTCTTTTTCTTTTTTTTTTTTTTTCGTAAATGTTACCTGCTTCTGAAAATAATCTCTCACTACATATGGGTACTTCCTGGTGCAGAAAGGTACTTTTTGGCTAATTGTGAAAGGTTTGGAAAGTCTTCCGAATTTTTTGCCCACCACTCCAAAGTTGTCTTTCTAGTAGTGGCTGGGAAAGAAAATTACTAATTTCTTTTACTTCTTCACATTGAGGGGCACTTTCTATAGAGGCTTCACTGCTGACAGCAAAGAAAAAAAAAATAATAAAGAAATAAAAATTTTGTTAAATGTGAGCTTTATAAAGTCTACAATGATTTGTTTCCACCATTTTAGAGGATATTCCTTTCACCCTTTCTATCAGCGGTTTTTCTTAAGATAGATTTCTTACTTTTTATTTTATTTCATCTGAAAACTGAAGCTTATGTTTCCTAGTACTTTTAAAATTTTGTCATTATTTTAAAATGTAACAACAACACACATAATATCTATTAAAATGTAACTAGATAGTACCTGATCAGGAACTTTTGCAAAGAATTTTTTTTTTTTTTTTTTTTTTTTGGGGGGGGGGGGTCTGAATTATATTATTGAGGCAATTTTTAGGCCGAACATAGCCGAATATTTTTCAGAGTACAATAATGCTTTAAAAAATTAAAAATTTGTATATAAATAATTTTTTTAAAGAAAACAATTCATTTTAATTGTGCATATAGTGCATACTATATTTTGTTTTTAGGCAAAAATAAGTTCATTATTCGGCGGCCGAATAGGCCGAATATTCGGCTGTAACTTGGCCGAATATTCGGTATTCGGTTATTCGGCCAAACCACTATTCGTTGCATCACTAGTTCTAACCTTTCGGAAAATTTGCTGTGAATTTCAGAATTTTGTTTGTTTTTTTACTCAGAATCACCCCCGGTATTAATCAGTAAGAATGCGATTTATTTTAACACTTATAATGTTTGTACATAAGAAAATGTGACATGCTACACCCGCAGACAATTTTCATCTCACTAAATTGCCGTCGCAGACACAACAATAACTTTCTGCTACTGGGATACAGTCTAAGAAGGATTGTAGTTAGGTAATGTCTGTGCCACAATATCAAATTCCAGTATCTTCATTCAGGATTCCATAATTCAGAATTGTCAGTCAGTCTCACAGATGACATTAAAAAATCTTCAATTCAATTTATTTACATTTTGAAGTAAATGAATATATTATCAATGTTATAATTAATATATTACCCTCTAAAAATATTCGCATATTAGCAATTTACATTCATCTTATTAAAAAGAAGGAATTTGACTGGGGGCAAATGGGCCCAGGACCGGAAGATGGGACCACCCATCTTGTCCCATTCCTCCCCACTACCTTCTTTTATGTTAAACTTCTTGTATACGTAAAAATACTGCTTTTTAAGCTTAGTTTAAATTATGGATAACACACAGTATAATGTTCCATAAATAGGGAAACTGTTACATCTGAGCATAAACAAGTCATTAGATTAATATATAGAAAGCATAAAAAGTATATGAAAAAAAATTTACTTTTGATTCCTAAAATAATCTTTTTCTTTCTACAATTGCAAGCTTATGCAGATCAACAACTTTTTTCATCTGAAGATTGGGCTGTTAATGCTTCATCTAAAGTGCGATTGATTAAATGTTTAGAATGATTGATACCTGAAGAGAAAAACCTACTGTCCCATTCCACCCCACTCTCCCTTATGTATCATTGAAAGAATTTGTGAACAATTCAGAAATTTTTAACCAAATGTTACGCTTGCTTAATGAGTTTCATTCAGTTTTGCAGTCTTAATATTCCATGTAGTGATTTTCACAAACAAAAGCAAATTTTTCAAACATTGGAGACATTTCTTGGGCAAGAGGCTTTCACCTGCGAAATTCTCTTGGACAGGATTTCAAAGTTAGGGTGTGAATCCGGTCATGAATTTCAGGCCCAGTACTTGGTACTTGAACTACAATATTTAAAAGTACTGGCCTGGTAGCAGAAAATTCTCCATATATATCTGCGACAAATACTTCAGGGGCAGAAAATAATCTGCAGATAAAATATCTTACATTTGAAGCGTTAAAATTAATCAAACAATCACTTACCTGTAATGTCTTTATGCATTTTATTAATAATAATCTTAAGTTTTTGTATTAAGTAATAAAGAACTAAACATAATACATAATATAAAGCGAACTAAAGGTTCGATGGAAAAAGAATCCTCAATAGTGAAAAGAAAATCTGCGACTTCCGTCTTGAACTTTCTGCTACCGGGGGTACTTGACCTATTATTGCTTTGACCACTTTCTATAAAAGAGTAATTGTCCCCAAAATGTCGGGCAATGAGATTTAATACCAAATATGCATATTTTATTCGTTTTGTCACATTCACAATTTTTGGCCAATAACAACGGCTGAATTCCTTGTCTGTATATCCTGAATACGGAATATTGTCCAGAAATTCCCCCTTGAAAAATTAAAAAATATATATACAGTGGAACCTCGATTATCCGGAGTAATTGGGACCGACCATCTTTCGGAAAATTGAAATTTTCGGATAATCGAGAATGCTTCAATTTTGAGATTAAGGAGAAATATATGCAGTATTTCTTATTATGGTAACAAGTATGCCTAATAAAAATAAAGCAATAGCAAAATAGAAATAAGAATAAATTACCTGAATTTTAATTTCGAAATTAAGTACCTTTTACATATATCACGAGGATTTGAAAAAATGTTTTGCTTGTCGCAGTTTCGATTGCTTTTGCTTTGAAGATATGTCACAGTTTTTAAATATTATTAGTTCATCAGTATCACAGTCTTTCTGCTGCTCCAGCCTTGCCAAACCTTTTGCAAAACATTCAAAAGCTTCAGAATTGCTAATTTATTCGTTTTCTTTGTTCCACTCCGCAGGTTACAGGAGCTCAAGTTAAATTCAAAATAACTCTAAGAAAGGGGATCGAAAATGTTTATATGTACTTGTAGTTCAGAAAGGACCACTTGCCCACAAAAAATATGATAGTTAAAAAAAAAAAAAAAAAGTTTTCAAAATGGGTTTTGCACGCAAGAAATGTGATAGTTAAAAAAAAAAAAAAAAAGCTTTAAAATGGATTTCGGTTAACCGAGAGTTTCGGATAAAAGAGGTTCTACTGTACTATATTAATTTTTTGCTTTGTAAAAAGATCATTTCTACAATCAGTTTAGGCCTTTTTTTTTTTTTTAGGAATATCTTTCTAGAAAGTCAGACGTACATGTACAAACTCTCTGCAGTTAACTGTTCCAATCAATCACTGTACTCTTGCTTAAATCCAACTGTTTTTACTCATTTGATTGTTAGCAGTTAATCTGACCAGCCATAAATAAACCTTAAAATGCAGTTACAAATGATTTTGGAACTGTCAAACCACGTTTCATTAACAGACATTTGCTTATCCTAGTTTTAACTTTTAACATTATATCGTCATTGCTTATTAGTCTCCAGATAGTTTCATTTTGTCATTAATGTACATTTTTTAATGGCAGAATTCCATAAACTTGAAAATAGTTTATGAAGTTCTGTAGATGAAAAATCTCAGATATTCGATTTTATTTTTGGAAATGCAAGATAAAACAGAAAAATAGCAGTTAACCATATATCCTGTGTTGGAAAAATTAAACTGACTTATACACAAAATATCTAAAAATGGAATATGTACATCATATGCTAGCTCTGCATCTTAAATCAAACGTGATGTCATGCTTTTGTAGTATTGACATCAAATCCAATCGTTTGGTGACAGTTTTTTAAGTGGTCAGTGGGATAATAGACAAGTACCGATTTTTGATTTGTAATTATTTCTTTAGGTAAATAATAATAATATTGATCAACGATCGCAAAATATAGTATAAATAACAAAACTGAAATTTTCCCACATGTAACATTTAACCATGTGTCTCTGAAATTTTTTTTTTAAAGATGAAAAGGAGTGTATACTTGAGACCTTGCACTTTTAAAATGTAGTAAGTCATTTAAAAATCTGAAAAAATTCATACATCAAATTTAGACCTTACAAGTACTTTATGCTAAAATTATAAAATGTTATACAGTAGATAGAGGCAAACTCCTTCAAATCCCCACATCTTGAAACCAGGGCTTGTGCGGATTTCTGTTTACATTTTTTAAACAGTAATTTGAATGTAGTTAAGCATTGAAAATTATAATGAATGCTTACAATAAAGTAAATTATTAAAATAACTAAGTAAAATATAAAGATACTTTAATAATTATTGTGAAAGTGGAATAAAGTTTTTTTATGATCTTTCCTTTTGTATTATTATCAAACTAACATATTTTCTTTTCCTGTCTTTTTTCCTTTGAAATATTGGAATCAGCCATATTAGGCAGAATTATGTACGAAATCACGAAAAAATAAAAATAATTACAGATTAAAACCAAAAGGAATGCAAAAAAGTAAGCATAAACAATATGACTTCAACAGTTACAGTTGCAGGTATTGTGTGAAAGCTTCTGTTATGCTGTATTTTTATCTTAGATAAGAATATAATTTACACCATAATCGTAAAATAACGAAATTTTATGTTGTATTTATCCAGATTTAATAAACAAAAAAGCTTGATTGATTAAATAATGTCTTGGGGGGGGGGGGGGGGAGTTTGTGATCGCCATTAATACTAGCGGCATCTTGATTTTTTTTTTTTTTTTTTTTTTTCGGATATAAATTCATATTTTCTTTATAAAAATGTTTGAGTTTGGTCATATTAATAATAAAATGTGTATGTTATATTGACAAAATAAAAATTGAAGCACGGTGAAACATATGAAGAAAAGTAAACAATTCGGTTACAGTTTATACTAGCAAATATTGTACAGGACCTATAATATGGCGAATTTTTGCTATAGATATGCTAATTTACATCAGAATCAAAAGTAACATAATTTTATGTAGTAATTAATCAGCTGTAATAGCCAAAAGAGCATGATTAACAAAAAAATTAATAAAAAAAAAACATTGCGATCTCATCTGATTTTTGAGCACCATCTTGAATTTTGTTTGTGCAGCTTAACTGTAAGTTTCACTGTTTACATCTGAAAAAATATGCGAATTTTAGGCGTTTGTGGATTTAAGAGAGTATATTGTGTATGTAATTTTTTTATATACAAAAATTTCAAGAATAAACTGACAAAATCTCCAAAAAATCGTTAGATTCAAAATCTGGTGTGGGTCAGATTTGCCTTTTTACAGAAATCGGGAAAATTTCTGTTAAATTCATCTTTGTCACACCTAAACATTAAGGCCACCAAAGATGACTATGCAAAAGTAACCTATATACGGAGTGATCTTATAAAGTGGATAAAATTATTTTGGTACTACTCTATTATCCCGTCGACCAATTTTGCCAAATTGTACAAATCGCCATACTATACAAATGGAAGGTTGCCATTCTAAAATTTTAAGTTAGGAAAATTTATGATGTTATATAAAAAAACTCACTAAAGAATAGGGTTACCTTAATGATGACATTCACTTATGTCATAGCCACATACCAAATATAAATTTGATTTATTCAGATGATTTCGGACAAACTAAGAATAGTTTACATAATTTAAATGCAGAATTATTAAATTAAACCATAAACCAGGGGCGGACTGGCCCACCCCGCGATCGCAGGGTGGACCAAACGGGTGTAGTGGGCCAAAATAATAATAATTTTTTTTTCAATAAAATGAAAAAAAAATTAAAAATTACGGAACTTAATTTTTCTCTTCCTTTTTTTTTTCCAAGTGAAGCAGGTTTTTTTTTTTTTTTTTTTTTTTTTAATGGTGTTTGTCCTAATTTATCTTTTCCCTCCCCTCTCCCATCAGCAATCTTTGGAAGATCTGTGCAAATTACTTATTTTGTATAGAAGCCGAAAGATAAGGAATAAAGTAAAGAGCATATAATTAGAGGTCTGCATGGGCTCGGTCTTGGCCCGCCGGGCCGGCAAAATGAATGCGAACTGTCAAACGGGCCGGCAGAAATAAAACAATCTTTTCAACGAACCAGGCCGACAAAAGAATTAAACGGACTTGCCGGGTCAGGCCGACAAAAAAATTAAACGGACCTTCCGGGTCGATAAAAAAAAAATTAATCAGGTCTATCGGCCTGATATAAAAATTTAAACAAAGCTGATAAAATATGAACCATATAAATATGCTGTACGAGCCGATGCTAGTTTGACAACACTATAGAAATAACATGTCCAGTGTAGAGATCGTCATCAGACAAATACTTCATGTTTGAGCCCGGGCTTAATTTTTTCAGCAGACTCGTCCGCGTCAAAATCAAGTTTACGTTTTTTGTTCTGCATAGTCAAGACAGGCTTTTATTGGTCTTAATTATTCCCAAGATGTGTCGGTGGGCAAAATATTTTGTTAAAATGTTAATAGCGATAATGAACGGCCTGACTATTGAAGCGATTTGGAATCGAATAGCGTTTTCCCATTTTTGATAACTAAATTACTTATAGAGTTATAAGCGATTCTTTTCATCTGACGGTAGGTTTTCTCCTTTGCGTGCTATCCAGAAATTCGATTCAAAATGCTAACTTTGACAATATTTCCTCAAAGATCTATTGCCTTTATCAAAAAAGGAAAACCATTCAATTACATACTTTCGGAATTACCAATTTTATGCGTTTTCGAAAAGAAATCAATTTTGAAGTGACAGGAAATAGCTCCTTTGGATTTGAGAACAGACAACAAATTACAGTTATATTTTTTAAACTCTACTTTTTATTATACAGCTTCAAATATTATGATGGTTTTAACCCTCCTTTTTTCTTTTATTCTAAACTGCATTAATTTTTTAATGAATCTTTATTTGAATGTTGGAAAGTCTAAGTAATAATTAATTTTGCTTTATGTATTTTCTGTTTTGTGAACACATAGTAATCTAAGATATACTGTAGAATTATACCATTACTATGTATGCAGTATTCTTTAAAATCTTAATTGTATGTTAAGAAAAATCGGAATTTGTTTTGTCAAAATTGAGTTGGGCCGGACAAGGTCTGATTTAAATGATTTTTTGCATTGGCCAGCACGGGTTCGGGACCTGGAAATTCCGACCCGTACAGACCTCTAGCACATATGGTCAGTGAAGTGTGGGAAGTTGTTTGGTAGTATGGGTCTGCTTGTGGACATTTACATAGTAACAAAAGATTGGCAAGGATTACCTTATACAGTCGTGGCCAAAAGTTTAGGACCACCGTGCTGAAACTAGCGTTTCTAAAATTGAAACCACTGATAACGTCATAAATCAAATCGATTTTCGTCAGATGGCGTCATTACGTCTGACAGTGGAGTTACTGTATTCGCTTTTCTTTTGAACTTTGAGTAATAAATGTTGCAGATGCAATTTATTGTCTAAATCTTAAATTTCAGTGGTGGTCCTAAACTTATGGCCACGACTGTATATTTAGGGATGATCTACAGATCAAGGTTCTTGGAAGGCAAGGATTAGCTTATAGAGAAAAACAAGAGGAGGCAGCCGTAGACTTGGATAATAGAGACGTTAACCACGACAATTTTTTAGAATTGGTAATGCTGCTATGTAAATATGATCAAATTTTGTACGGCCATGTAGCACAGGTTATAAAGCGAAGCCATGGAAGAAGATCTTCAGAAAGTATGAAAGGCTAGAATAGAACAGAAAGAAGAACAAAATGACAATCTTAAACGGCATGGAAGTTGATTATATTCCTGTCCAAGTCATTTATAAATAGGTTAATTGCTCATCTAGAATTGCTGCAATTTTCCCAGCACTATTCTGATTATAATCAGTCGCTATTGCATCAACAATCTCGACATAGCGAGCTCTCAGCCGCTTACAGCAAAGAAACGAGCTATTCAGAAGAACACATTAAAGATGATGAGAATTGATGTAAAGTTAATAATAAATGCAAAAACAAATCTAGCTTGTGCATTAGAATTATTGTGCGAGTTGAAAGCCTGTGGTCTTATTTATCCAACCTTGTACATATCGACTTTATCATGCACTCAAGTATCTTGTGAACAAGTATTCTTAACACATAAAATTATAAAGAACCCCTTGCGGTCATCTCTAGGACAAAAACTGTTAGATGATTTTATCCTATTCAATGTTGAATGATCTTTTGATTGTGATTATGATAAGATCGTAGATGATGGAGTTGCTCAAGTTAAAAAAAATTGTCAAGATATCTGACATTCTAATTAGTTAACAATGAGAGTATGAGACAAACTATTCAATTTTCAGGTACTATACTGATATTTTAAAGAAACATGAATCGATGTACAAAGTGTATATATGTGATAATTTCAAATAACAAAATAAAATGTACAAATGAATATAATGATAATTTCAAATAACAAAATAAAATGTACAAATGAATATAATGATAATTTCAAATAACAAAATAAAATGTACAAATGAATATAATGATAATTTCAAATAACAAAATAAAATGTACAAATGAATATAATGATAATTTCAAATAACAAAATAAAATGTACAAATGAATATAATGATAATTCAAATAACATATTAATCAATGTACGTGTGTTTATTTTAACAGTACGATCACTTTCCAGTATAAGCTTCACTCTTTTTAAGTTTTTATTTCTGTTATTGCCATGAATCAAATTCCAATTTAGTGCTTCCAGTCTATTATGGTCGGGATGTGGGGCATAGGTCCCAGGCTCCTCGAGAAACAGTCAGAAGTAAGTATAACATTTGCAATGTAGTGTACAGACAAGTCCAAGGTTTTTGACGGTATAGTGGTTAGCATGTTAGCGTTCCAAGCAAAGGAGCCTGTGTCCAAATTCCGAGTGAGGCATCCATGTTTCTAGGTGTTGTCAATGTGGATAGGTTAAGGTCAATGACTCCCTATTCCCGTTGGGAACCTTTTCACAAGTAGCCATCATCTATTCTAACGATATTGTTGGCCGATGCTGACAGCGCAATTGCCCTGCTATTGGACCAAACAAAAAAATAATACAAAGAATAAAAATATCCAAACATAATTTCCATACGAAATTTCAAAACTTTTTATTTATTACGTGTATACCTTTTAATTGTTTAAAGTTTATATATTCAAAAAATAAGCAAGTTAATATCCCTACCAGCAAGGTTTTTTATTTTTTTTTTACAATAAAATTACTACCAATTGAAAATAAACTATTTACAAAGATGCTAATATATCGGAGTTAAGCCATCTTCATAGAATTAGAGCCAAAGGTGTGTTGATAGTCAGTATTCAAACATTTTAACAATGGGGTTGTCGATTGATGAACCAATGCATAAGTCTAGCGGGGTGAGCCAAACTATGCCAGTCCGCTTCTGCCATAAACAAACAGATATTTTTAAGATATTACATTTGTGAATAAAATTTACGTATTTAAAATGTAATAATCAAATTTATTAAGGGACATAATAAATATCAATGATAATGGAAGTTTGTAAGAAACTTATGTTCTTTATTTAGTCAAAAAACCTAGACGGGTATAACTAAAACGCATGTAAACATTAGATATAGACTTGAAGCCAAAAAAAAAAAAATATTTGTGGATAAATATCTGTGACATCAGCTGAAACTAATCTATTATATTTTTTCTTTTTTAACATGATGTAATATCGTTTATTGACTTATATTTTTTTAATTACAAAAGAACAAATTACTACTAAACTATAATAATATAATGTAGTTACTTATAACTACCTTATAGTAGTAAAACGTTAATAAAAATACAAATAAAACGTCAAATTTAAAATCACTTGATGACATAACGAACACATAATGTTTTTAATGTCAAGTGAATGTGGCATTTATTGGCCATTATTGGCATTTAATCGTATAGTTTGGCGATAGTTTGTTGGTCCAATGGTATAATCAAGTAGTATCACTATTTCAAAATTTTATTGTGCAGCTATAATTTGTTTAATTCTAGACTAGGGATACACCGAATAGTGATTTTGGCCAAATACTGAATACAGTACAGAACCATTTATTCGGAATGCTTGGAATCAGATGTATTCCGGATAACTGGTTTTTCCCATGGAATAAGGAATAGAATAACTGGTATCCTATATCTATGGTTTTTCCAGTTAACTGGTTGTGCATTAAAGCAGCATCCATTTGATAAGTTTTGTGGAGTGTGTGTGGTTGTGTTATTATTTCTGATTTTAAATTATTAGATTACTTGGATTAAAAATCAATGCAAGAAAGAGCAAAAGTTAACCAGAGTTTAAAAGAAGGTAATTTATGGGAATCCCTTAGGAACAAAAATTCTTCGGTTTCTTCTGCATAAAAATTAAAACATCTAAAATACAACTAAATATGTTTTCATTTCAAATACTAGATGTTGTCACCAAATTATACAATTGCTTCAAGCAAAGTCTATGTCAAACTGGCAGTATATGACACCTTTTTCTGAAAAGATTCTGAAATCAGTCTATCAGAAATATCATTCCGGATAACTGGTTTCCGGATAAATGGTTCCATACTGCATTTGGCTAGCCGAATAGTGACCATCAAGCCAAATACCGAACATTCGGCCAACCGAATAGTAAATATTCAGCCGAATACCGAATATTCGGCTTGCCAAATACTTTTAAATTTCAGAGGTTGAAAGTATTAAAAAGTTAAATTTTAAAACAATTTTACATAATATTTAACACATATACTTCCATATTAATAAAAAAGATCTCTTTATAAGTAAATTTTAGACTAAAAAAAAATCTATGCTTTGAATTGTTATTTAGGAAGAGGATAGTTTTAAAGCTTCTTTAATTAATAAAATTTAAAATTTCATGGATTCAGCTCTGAATTAAAACAAATTAATATATTTTTTTTTAACAAGTATTTTAAAATCAAAGTGAAATTTTGAAGGAATTGGAGGGAAATTTTTTCAATCATATTGCACTGCTCATTTGTCCGTTCATTTTCCTACACGATACTTTTCAAATATCAAATGAAAAATGTAAAAGCCTTCTCTTTTACTTAAATATAATTCTGTTTCTAATTATTTTAAATATCTTTATTAATTGACAGTTAAAAATAGAAGTTGTTTTAAAGTTAAGTTTTTTTTTAAGTATTCGGTCTGGTGATATTTCGATATTTGGCCAAACCAAATATTCGGTATACTGAATATTCAGCCTATCGAATAGTTTGATATTCGGCCTAACCAAATATTCGGTAGTATAGCCGAATACCGAGTATTTGGTGAATCTCTATTATAGATGATTACAATTTGAAAGCAGGTCACTAATTGCTGATGTAAAGATCAGACAAATTTTCAATTTTGTATAATACAGTAAAACCTCTAAATAATGGGCACTTTTGGAGCGTGGAATTAGTCCGCTATTCAGAGATAAAAACATATACAGATATATGTGTGTTCGGACTTGATAAAGTGTCCATTATGGAGGTTTTAATGTGTTTTGTATTTATCTCTATTTTATTTCTTATCTTTTACTTATAAAATTTTGAACAAATTAAAGAGCAAGTTGAATAATGAATTCACTTATTTGAAAAACCCATGAATTAAGACTTATTTCCTTTGAACATTCATTTTCTCGTACTCTTCTAATTTATTTGCGATTTAAAAATGTTTAATTGAAATTATGAAATTTAATACAAAATCATTAAACAATAAATAGCAGAAACAACCAAAGCTTTTGCTTGTGAAATAGTCATTATATACTTTTGCTTCTTTTCCACTTTCAATTTCATTGTCACTGAAGTTTTAAAATTTACAATTGTCATATTGTTTGTAACTTTGGTATCAAAATTTTGTTATTGCATTCACATATTCTAATCTGTCAAGTTCAAGGTATTTATTTTACACTTTATTTCTACTAAAGCAAGTAAAATCAGTGTTCTACTCTTTTGTATTTATAACACGGACTGGAAAATTTTTATTTTTAAAAAAGAATATCGTAAAAGTAATCTTAAAAGTTGCTTTCTAAATTACAAGTAAAGTAGTTAATGCTATTCTAAAATATCAAAGACACATGTATAATGTTTATTATTTGTTTTTCAGATTTGCAAGAACTGGAAATAAAAGGAGTTATACAACTATCCAAAGCAGAAGTGAAGTCTGAATCCACAACTTCAGTTGCACCAAAGAAAATTACCTCATCTAAACCATTATCGACAAAAACAACATATACAAATTCCCTTCATCATAAAAATATTTCTCATCATTCTGAAGGAACTGGACAAGTAAGACGTATACCACTTGGTAAAAAGTCATTAAAGTACCTTAAAGAAAAACCTTTAGTGAACAGACAAGATCGAATTCAAGAAATTTTGAAACAAAGTAATGTTATTCGTGGGAGATCTACTATAGATCCTATGAAGTCTATTAAATCCATGCCAATTGTGAACCCTAATAATGTGACAAAAATCATAATACTAACTTATTTTCGTTCTGGTTCTTCATTCTTTGGTGATCTTCTACAACAAAATTGGAAAACATTCTATCATTTCGAACCTCTTCACTCTATGACTTACAACAAACGAATTGGAGATGATGATATACAAAAAGCCTTTGACTTGTTTAATGGTGTTTTTAATTGTAATTTTACTGAGCTAGCAGATTATATGCAGTGGGTTAAACAACCTCATTGTCAGTTTTTATTTGCTCACAATTTATTTTTACGTGTTACATGTCACAGTAATCCCAAAACATGTTTTAATCCCACATTTGTCAACGCAGTATGCCATAGGGCTCCAGTTCATGTTATGAAACTCACTCGCTTACACATGCGTCACTTGCAAACTTATTTAGAAGAAAACCCTCATATGAATATAAAAGTTGTTTACCTGACAAGAGATCCTAGGGGTATTGTTAGTTCAAGGTGGTCTTTAGATTGGTGTAATGGAACAGAATGTTCTGATCCAAATGTCCTCTGTCGTGAAATGTCAGAAGATTTAAAAATATTTGATGAACTTCAGAAGCAAAATCCTTCTAATTTTATAAAAGTAAGGTATGAGGATATATCTTTAAATCCTGAAACTGAAAGTCGCAAATTATTTAAATTTCTCAAATTGCCCTTTTCAACATCAGTTCAAAGATTTTTGAAAACTCACACTGTAGGACGAAGAACTGATGATAATAATCCATACTCTACTAGACGTAATACAACAGCCATGGCCAATTCTTGGCGCGAACGTTTTACATACAAGCAAGTTGTGGATGTTCAAAATATATGTGAAAGTGTGCTTAAAGACTTGAATTACTCCATTATAATTACTCCAGACCAATTACCCTTTCCAAATGGAAAAGTGAAAGCAACGACAAGTAATTCATCCCAATCAAAGATTGTCAAATTTAACAAAAATCCATTGTTTTTAAAATCTCAAATACTAAATAAAACTTTACCAACTGAAATAGTTAATAATATCAAGTTAGTTACAAATAATTCTTCAATACAAATTTGGAATAATACAAATATTGAAATTCATAAAACGTTATCGAGGGATTCTTCTAAAAATAATAGTAGGACAGACTACATTCTTGTAAAGCAGAGTGTGAAAAGGTAACTTTTGCTCCAGCCTTCTAGTGTTTAGCAAGTTTATATTAGAAAAAACAAATCTCATTTTCTTGTACTTGTAAAGCACTGAAGTTCCTAAACAGTCTATATTTTTCACTCTATTTAAAGTGAGAAGTACCTTTCTAACTTAGAAAGAAAAGAGAAGTGAAAAATGTGATAACTGAACTTGTAATTAAGTTATTTTCCACTGAACTATTTGATGCATATTTCTATTAAAAGTTACTAATGATGTGACTTTTTGTAAATGCTTCATATGGGACTCTTGAAATAGAAGTTGATGTAAATTTGTAATATATGCTTTTATAAAAAGACTCGGCATCATAAAATTGCTTTTCATTTTATACTTCTAAATTATTTAACAAAAATTTTGGTTATGCATGTATGGTGTTTCTATTGTAATATGTTTGTATTATATTTTGTTGTATGAAGTAAGATTGCATTTAAGTAAATGAGTTGCATCTAACCTTTCTTTTGTGTAATAACATAATTTGTAATTTGCCTTTTTTTTTTTTTTAAATGTTTTGTCTTTAAAAATATTAAAAGCTAACCAATTTTCCTCGCCTTCCCTTATTACATATAAATATAGTACAGGAAATTTGTTTTTTACTTGATAGGTAGCTAACCGTTATCTCAGACTAAAATATTCTTAAAATAATTTAAGTTTATTTTACCTAAAAGATAAAAAATATTGTATTTTTTCTTGAAAATGTTAATACCTTCATAGCAAATTTTACTACCAATACTTTAAGGATATTGAAATTTTGAATTTTGTTTAGTGCATCAATATTTCTTGAAAGTTACATTTTTCTTCAGAAACAAACATCATTTCTTTTTTTATGTATATTTTTTATTAAATCTAAATAAATTTTTGTCTTGGTGATAAAATCATAGCTCATATGCACCTTTTTTAAGGCATAGATTTACTGTTGCACACTGTAGTTGTGGGTATTCAAGTCAAGAAGTTATCTATCTTGTGCAATGTTCATATGAATCTTATCACAACTTATTGCATAACATTTCTGCTTCATTGCAGAAAAATAAATTGAGGCATTTTACTGTGAAACTATTATCATTTCATTGATTTATACCAAAAGATCATTCCAATCTGGTGCATCCTATTGGAAACTGATTGTCAATATTTTATTTAAATTACTAAAGCTCACGTCACGATTTTTCCATTGTAGTTAAGGTTCTTGTTTAAATAACTTATATATATAATATATATATAGCCATTTATTTTTTACCTCTTAAAAATTATTTTTAACATCATTTTTCATTGCTTTTAAAGCAAAAAGTTCTAAATTTTAGATTTTATGTTGCAATTTTATAAAGAATTTCATCAGTTAATTTTTAAGATAATCATGTAATTTTAACCATTTTGAGTCCCATGCAGTATGATTACACATTTCAATTTCATAAGTCAGTATGCTCAATTTTACTGATTTTGTTCATAGCATCATTATTTTTTTCATTATGTATATCATATTAGTAATGCATTTTGTTTGTAAATTGTTTTTAATCAATAAAAACTCATATGTAACAGTATTTGTTTAAATAAAACAAGTGATGTCACACTACTTGGAATTTTCTTTTTTATATAAATCAAGACAAACATTATAGTGCTTTTCAGCAAGATTTTAATAAATACTTCTTAGAACTCACAGTTAATATGAATGAGTTTTACACAAAAAAGACTTTTTTTGCTGGATTATTAGAAACAAACATATCTTTAAAATAATGTAAAACTTTCTAAAGTGCTTTTTAATAAACATATAAATGCCCTTTAAAAAGTAAGCTAAACATTTCACTTTACAGAAATTAATTTTTTGTGCTTTAAGTGTTAAACAGAAACTTTCTATATGCTAGAAATTTAATGTTTTGAAAATATCAAGTTGATGTTATCAGCCATTAACATATTTTAAAACAATATTTTTAAAAACTAGGTGTATTGATATGTAAAAGAAAAAGTCAGAATTTACTAACAGAGGTCTGTTTAGAAAGAATTTGGGTCCTTTAAAGGATCTATCACAAAAATTTTCACCTCAAAACAGGACTCTTCACAAAATTCTTTGTCTTTTGCAAAACAACAGACCTTTCAAAAAAGTTTTCCATCTCCAAACTGAACTTTTTACATTTGACATTACTTACAAGCCATTAATTTGAAATTTGATTTTCATTTGAAATATTGTATGCAAGGCGAATGTTTCTCTCTGGAAAATTTCCAAGTATTAATATAGTTCCAATCGATGCTGGATTTAATTAAATTTCATGTTTGCCCCACGTCGGTGGCTCACGGAAAAATATTCCATCTTGTGCTGCGTACCTCCTTGCCAACATGTTATAGTGAAAAGTACCAGGCTGGGAATCGTTACATGTGGTTTAATCAGTAGAATGTCAGTGTGCTATACTGATAGCCCGGGTTCAAGTCCCGGCATGGAATGTTTTTATCTAGGTTGCCCTTTGTGCCTTTTAAGCAATTAATTTGAAATATTGTATGCAAGGTGAATGTTTCTCACTGGAAAATTTCCAAGTATTAATATAAAAAGTTGTTCACAATTTCACAAAAACAGGATCCCTGACTAATCTATAGTTCATTCAAGATAGTAAGACATCGAATAAACATAAGGGTTCCAGTTTTGCTCCTCTCCCTCCCCTTCCTTATTTGGCAGTTTTCTAAAAAATTATAGACAGATATTTAATGTTTGAAATTTAACTAATCAAATGAACAATTGCATTTAATTGATGCAATAATTACACAAAATAGACATTTACATTTTTTAATGAACTTTTCTTCAATATGTCCTTGACATCCGTAGAGATGGGAATGCTTGGTAAAAACCCGGAAACATTGGGAAAATGCCTGGGTTTTTTTTTTTTTTGGTTTTTTTTTTGTTTTGTTTTTTTCCCGAGGGGCTATTTTTCCAAATTGGAAAAATTGAAATTTCATTTATAAAATAATGTAGTCAAAATTTTATAATTGCTACATCCCGATACTTTTATTTATATTTTTTTCATATTTAATGTCCCTCATGAAAACCTTAACATGGAAAATATTACTTGTAAGCAGGGATCTCTTTAGAAAGAACTTGAGTCCTTTAAAGGATCCTTCACATTTTTTTCACCTTAAAACAAAATTCTTTCTCTTAAAAATTGACATTTCAGAAATGTTTTCCAATCTCCAAATTAAATCCTTCACAAATGTAACAATTTTAGAATTAAAAAAACCTGTTGTATAATAGCTGCAATCAACAATGAATCTATTATCTAGCTGTATATATGTACAAAGGACCATTTCAATAATGTCTAAATAAGAATTTAAATATGATCATTTCTAATTTTAAAAATTCCAATTACATATTTTAGAAATTCCCAATTTTTTACAAAAGTTTGCAATTTTGCAAAAACATGATCGTGGGAAAAACAATCCAAGCACAAATCCCTGGTAAGATAATTAAATGCAACTTCTCTTGTTAAAAATGAAAATTAAAGTGCAAAATTATTTTAATATTATACCAATTAATGAAAATGGTAAGGTGGAAAATTTAATGTAAAATTTGAAACATGCATTTATTTTTATTCACGTAACTGTCATTATTGTCAGAAAAATTTCTTTTCATAATAACATGCTGTTGAAATTATTTTTTTCTTCTTTTCCTGAAATATAGATTCTTAGAGTTGTCTAAAACGTATTTTTAAAAATGTATAAATCCATACAAACTTTGCAAAGAAATTGTAAGCAAATCTCTGAAAAATCTAGTTAAACAATTTTTAAACATGGAAAAATCCACCTGTTTTAAAAGTTTCATAAAAAAAAAATACACTTTCAATATTAAGAAACTGCAACTTACTAAAACATAGTTAGGGTTTAGACTGGAAAGTTGTATCAAAACTAAATATGCAGGAAATGAAAATTATAACTGTAGGGAGGAAAAATGTAATATGGTAAAATAATGCTAATTTTTAAACAATGGAAGATATGAAAATGATAATAGTATTTATAGTAATATCAAAACTACAATAATTTGTTTCATTTAAACTGGCATCCTTTATATATTTGTTTGTTTCCTTTAAACTGGCATCCTTTATATATTTGAAAACCAGTAGTATGTAGATGGGATGTACCATAAAATTGCTTTCAAACTGCAGTGATATTGGTTGAAACTTAAGATTTTTTTGTTATTATTTTTTAAATTAGCTCTACTGATATAATTAAACAAATGCTACTGAAAAATCATTTCAACAGACACATGATATATTACAAACACTGGTGTCAAATTAAGCAAGAAAAGCTACTGTCAGAATTCTGAGACTGAAAGGATAAACTTTTAAAAGCTGGCTTGCTTTTGTTTTCTCTTTTTTTTTTTTTTTTTTTTTTTTTTTTTTTTTTTTTTGTAATATATTCATGTAAATTGAAAAAAAAAATTGTGTGCATAAATAATAAAAAGTTTATTTTATATTTTTTAAGAAAATTGTCGGAGTTTCCTCTTAGTCCGTACAACTTAGAAGAAATTCCGTGCTATTTATATGCTGCCACCACCGATATGATTACGTGATATCGGTCACGCACTGAGAGGATTGTTTAAATGAAAACCAATGCTTTCAATTAACTAAATTAACAGTTTATTTACACAATACAAAACACTATTTACATTTAAAACTCGGATGTAGGTGATCCGGTTCAACATTAGATTAAATACAGTAAAGCTGGCTGTGTACTGTTAAAACTACGTTATATCACTCTCACTCTATACGCGTTAAATTAGCTTTTCCGGAGATCAATCTCAATCTCCCAACACATGGGCTCTAAGCCTAAGCTCTGCGAGCCTCTCTCAATCATACGCTCTATCCAAGAGCTATCCGCAGGAACTCACCTTGTACTTCGCGCTGTAGGCTCCAACTGCCACGCTCTGTGCCAAAAAACGACTGCTTTCCGCACCCTCTGCTTTTACTCCACGTAACCCCCAGGGTTTCTACCAGGCTCGCATTTCAAGCTCTTTTTCTCGTTCGTGGAATGCCTTTGTCTCCCCCTCTTCAACAGACATCTCAAAAGGTCGTGCACACCCCTCTCCAACTATCTTTTTTTCCCTTCATTCCATCTGTACATTTTCACCGGCTCAATCCAGTTTCAGATAAGGAAAGAATGTTACTTTGAAATTCCAGTACACAGGCCATACAATATATAATATATTAAGACAAAAATAATATAGAACCCTAGTTCTAATAGCAGATGTTTCTCAGAACCTGACACCCCCCACCTTAGCGGAAAATATGCCATTTAGGGGCTAATTTTTCCCAAACATATAGTAATATCACAGAAGAGTTCAATAGTCTCTTTGCAGGTTCTTCATTATTATTATTACATACTATATATTTCAAGGTGTCTGAACATTATCTACTGACATCTCTAATGAACCGTGTACTAATCTTATTATTACAGAAAAACTACACATGCTAATACACTATTATAAACACAAAATTCAAATACAATTACACATACATAAAAAAACCAATTTGAAACGTGATGACATCCCTTTCAGTTTGCCCACTATTTAGTCATTGATGCCGATGGGCTAGCAACTGGCTGTTCTTCCAAGCTCTTCCTATGTAGCCTAGAAATTGCATCAGCGTTCAAATGTTGCGCTCCTGGACGATGAGAAATACTCAGGTTCCAGCGTTGCAAGGCAAGAGCCCATCTAGTGAGTTTGAGGAACCTTGGGGTTGTTTCTGTGAGAAATTTTAATGGATTATGATCAGTTATGATCTCAATTTGAGATCCATAGGTCCACTTTTCAAACTTCCGACACCCGAAGAGAACACTCCAAGCCTCTTTCTCTATACTCTGCCAAGCACGCTGAGCCAGAGCATAAAATAACATGTAAAGTATGTGACACTAGTGTCGCCTAGTACCACGGTATTGTCGCCCAGTGATAGGGTATGGTGCCGGCAACTTTTTTTTTTAAACAGGTGAACAATATAAGCTGGACTCTTTGACTCAGGAGATAAGAATGGCAACAGATGTCATAGCAGTAAAAGAAAACACCGTATCACAGTTACAAAATGCTGTTTGTTTTGCTAACCAAGTAGATGGTTCTGTTGAGAAATATGGAGTTGATAACAAATTTGTTAGAGTACGATTTTTTTCAAAAGAACAGGACATAGAATGTGTTTTTCTAGGACAATGTAAATTCAGTAAGCGAGGAACAGAAAGCTTCGTGGATTTTGTCAAGGTTGTATTTGATAAGTTGTGCACCGAGAATATCGCAAAAAATAAGTTGACAGGCTTAACTATAAGTGGGTAAAGGAAAATACAGGCAGAAACAGCGGTCTCTGTGCTCTTATGAAACGGTACTTGGGTAAAGACTAACTTGTGTTTGATGCTTTGTTCAGGTCTGACTTAACTGTGTCGAAGTTGGAATCATCAAGCAACATTTTATCGAGTTTCTGCTCTACGCGTTAAAGTGTTTGAAGAAATATCTGGAACAGAAAATCAAAGTAAGTGCCTTTTGTTTCTCTGCATATTTTGAAGTACAGTTCGTGAAACACTTAAAAATCTTGGCAAAAGCAGTATGGCACAATTTTTCTTTCATGCAAAAACATTGAGAAAACATTGTGAACCATCAACCCTACTCATCAAAAACTGAACAAACTTCTGCTCGCGGGTTTATTCGATTATAAATAGATTTAAAAAACGTGAACAACATCTGGCTTGCCTAATGCTAGATGTTCCGATACACTTTGAAAACCTTGAGACAGACAGTCAAAGTTCTTTCATTACACTGCCTGATAAAGAATTGATATAGAATTTGGCAAAGAAAGATTTTCACAAATTCCTTGACGCTTATCAAAAATGGGTAAATCCTGAGGGATACGAAGAACAGTTAATGGAAATAAATGAAGGCACTTAAGAATCTGAAAGTGTTTAGTAAATTGAAGAAAATCCTCACAAACGTAAAAACAACTCGTTAGTTTCTACCAAGAGATGCTGGTCTGCAATGAGAAAAGAAACTATATTGAGCTGTAAAGGATTTGTTCCTCAAAAATTGGAAGAGGATAAAGTGAGCATCTCCTACAGGATAGATGCTTTGTTAAATGTACAAAGACCAACAGAGGTTGCTAGTGCAGTGTACCTTGATATTGAGAACTTTTTTGGTAAAGACGAAGTCGCCTATTTAAATGATGATGTGATGGCTTTGTTGCGCAGCTGAAAATCTGCGTCCTTCTCATTGACAGCAAGACTATTTCTACTTTAAAGCATCTCAACCTCACTCTGTTTTAAACAAATTGGTGCTGTCATAGGTTTCTTTGACACATCACAATGTCGGCACATAAAGTTGTTGGCACATGGAGTTGTGTCCATACATACAACGCTTAAATAAAAAAAAAAAAACAGTCGGAACTAGTATAAAGAGAAGCCTTAAACTCAAGGATGTTCCTTGCTCTTAATGGAATTGGAACAACTTTTTATGATCAAAAACCGGTTATTGCAAGGTTCCTAGAGAGCAAAGTAAAAGTAGAACATTTCCTGATAAAGAAACCTATGAGAAACATGAGTTTGTCAAAAAATGCTTTGCTAAAGATGGTTATTTGTAAAATTGGGGGTTAAATTGTTAGGGTTATTATTAGGATTTTGCAAACATTATAAATAATAAAGTTTAAAAAATTTAAAACACGAATAAAATCGTTTTCTCTACTGCTTAACTCTACTATTTTTATAAGACAGTCCCAGTCTTGTATAAAACCAAAAACTTTCTGCGCACATAAATATTGGGTCAAAAACTTTCTGCAAATTAATTTAACGTTTAATAAAGTAACGTGCTTTATTATTTTGACGACATGGATTAAAATCAGTAGTTTTAAAATAATTACCATTAAATAAAAAATTAATTAATATTAATTAAAGAGTAATTATTTTGGTTAAAAAATAATAAACTTAAAATCCATGGTAGGAAGGGTGAATTCCTATCAATTATTTTGTCAATGCTTTTAGAAACAGCCCAATCCTTAATATTGTGACCTCTTCACACAAAATGCCAGTCCCTCTGTTCACAGAAATAATGTGACATTGCTTCTGAAACAACTTAATCACATTTTGTAGGGAGACGTCCATTCATAGGTATTATCATTAAAGAGACCGATGAGTTTTTACCACGACCATTTGACGAAATTCTCGTTTTTTCCGCGATCCTTTGACGAAATTTGCGTTTTTTCTGAGATCCTTTGACGAAATCCGTTTTTCCCCGCAATCCTTTAACGAAATTCGTACTTTCCCGCGGCGTTTTGAAGAAATTTGCGTTTTTTTCGCGATTCTTTGGCGAAATTCGCATTTTTTCCCAGCGATTCTTTGGTGAAATTTGCATTTTTCTCGCAATCTTTTGACAGAATTCCCGCTTTTTCCCGCTATGCTTTTACGAAATTCGTTTTTTTCCTGCGCTCCTTTGACGAAATTTGCGTTTTTTCTGCGATTTGACGAAATTCCCTTTTTTTCGCGACCCTTTGGCGAATTTGCGGTTTTTGCTATCTTTTGACAAAATTCTCGTTTTATCTGCGGCCCTTTGACGAAATTCGTGTTGTTTTTCGCGGTTCTTTGCGAGATTAGTTTTTTTCCGCCGTTCTTTTACGAAATTTGCGTTTTTTCGCGATAATTTGACAAAATTCGGCCTTTTTCCGCTACGCTTTTGCAAAGTTTGTTTTTTTTCCTACATTCCTTTCACGAATGTAGAAATTCTGCGGTTCTTTGACTATCTTTTTTTTATGACTCTTTGAAAAAATTCGCGTTTTTTTCCGCGGTCCTTTGACGAAATTTGTGCTTTTTTCGCGATGCTTTGACGAAATTGGTGGTTTTTCTGCGAACGATTGATGAAATTGTTTGTTTTTCGACGACCATTTATTTAAATTCGCAATATTTTTCAGTGATATTTTTTTAGTCTGAATTTTCGGACTGATGGCCAATTTTTTTTTAAATTTTCGGAACAGAATCTCCGCTGACAAACAATAATCAATAAATCATAGGGGAGACCGGGGCAAGATGACTATGTTAACAATTTTTGTTGTTTTTTAATTGCTTTTTAAATATAGTAAAATTAATTTTACATGAACTGTTAGCGTATTCCTTGTAGTATTAAATATATTACCATTTAATTTTTCAAATAAAAAAAAATAAAGGATAATTTATTCTTTCATAACATTAACAAATCGTCATCAACACTGAAAAAGGTTGAACATATTTTATCTTCAGAATATGTTACATGGTTTAACAAATGATAAGCGTGTTTTTACATCTTACAAAGTATCAGACTAAGTATAATGCATTGTAACGTAATGCTGAGCTGTTTAGTTGCGCAGCTAACAATAGTCATAAATAAAAATGCCATTTTCATAATTGGAACATTCCTCATGCCACCACTCTTGGCAATTTACAGCACTGAATCCATTCTTATGCTGGTGAGTCACAATATTTGCATTATTTGGGAGATGGAGGGGGAAGGGGGGGGGGTCTTGACCCCGAGGTCGAACCCCATCGAACGGTACTCACTTATACCGATCGGACGATTGGAAGCGGAGATACGGACCCCGATAGGGTTTTTCTTTCGGGGGGGGGGGGGGGCTAAGGAGGCTTAGTGGATGGCAAAAATGTCTTCGTCTGGTCGCCTCCTTTCGAAAGACACCTCCCCCGATGCGATGCGCCCATTAGCCCCAGAGGAGATAGAAGCGCAATGTCGCGCAGACAAACACACAGACAAATAAGCGTTTGCAGTATTTAAATAGAATGGACAATACAGTTAGTTTAATAAATTCCGAAACACGGGGCTCGTCATCTTGCCCCGGACTGCCTGTTTAAAAATATTCGTTTTCATTGCCATGAAGGAAGGCGATTGACATTTATTCATGGTAATAGGTAGTATTTAAACTAAGTTACTCATAAACATTAAAGAGAAACGATATATCTAACCTGTATCTGTAGCAGGGCGTATTTACACATGCATAAAAGTTATAACGTGGCAGCAGTAAACAAAGCTTCACAATTAACACAATAATGGAGATTTCAGCGTCTCTATACTATTGTTTAATGAACGGTCCATAGGAGAGCCAGTAGTGTCCGGTTGATGCTACCACCTAGTGGAAAAGAGAAAACACAAATTTCTGTTTTTAAAAAACGGTGACAAAAGATTAAAATTTTTGTAAAAGGCTCCCGTCCCGAAGGGGTTAAAGAAATCCGCGTTTTTTCCGGAATTCTTTGAATAAATTCAAGATCTATCCGCGATTCTTTAACAAAATTTGCGCCTTTCCGCGATTCTTCGCAAAATTTGCATTTTTTTTTGCGATCCTTTAACAAAATTTGCATTTTCCCACCGATTCTTTGACAATATTTGCATTTTTTCCTTGATCCTTTCGCGAAATTGACGTTTTTTTTTTCAGCAAACGATTAACGAAGATTTTTTTTTCCGGCGATCATTTGTCGAAATTCGAAATACTTTTTTTTTAGTCTGCAGATGCTCTAAAATGTCTGCGACGCCCGTCACAGCGTCGCACACATTCTGCCACGGGGGTGAACAGTTCGCATAAATATAGCTTTTTCTCATGACTGGATTAATTTCTATAAATAAAACCTACTCAATATAGTAAATAGAACTTTCTTTTATAGGTGGTAATTTTTTAAAAATCACCTGTATAGTTCTTCTTACATTTTTTAATAGTTTTATAAATTCGAAAAATTGTTCACATGTGCCCCATCAGCGGGGTAGTTGTGAACACACGTGGGGCACATGTGAACACAAGGAAACAATATCCTTTGACATGCTTTTTATTCTGTTATTCATTTGTCATCGTAATCATTAGTTAATTACCTGTGAAATTCACCATACAGAAATATATATATTTATTTCTATAGTTTCTGGGTGATATGTTTAAGAAAAGATTATAAATTGAAAATAAATAGATTTTGGGGGTGGAGGCTTAGATGATTCATTAAGTATTGTTGAAATAAAATGAAAAAAATAAAGAACCAATTTTTAAAAAGAAATTAAAACTTTTGAATTTTGCTTAGGATTTTTTGGGGGGGAAAATTTTAGGGAGGGGGCGTTTACATACTATTTATCTCAAATCTGCTGAAATACGAAAGATTCCCACTGCTGTATTTGCCTTATTTACTCGTAAATTATAGATAAAGAAGGGTTTTTAAATGATTTTTAAAAAATCTCGACTATAACCCCCCCCCCCCCCCTAACTTCTTTTGCTTTTGAAAAAGGGAGGGGGTTACAATAGGGATTTTACGATAGTTATCAGTTTAAAAATTTTACTTTCTTAAAATATTACTCATATCTATCTCCATTTAAAGCATCATATACATAACTGTTTTAGATATGGAAGTAAGCCATCATTGCAAGTTTAGAACAAATGTAATAGAAAAATTTGCAAAGTTGTTCAAGGTAATACTTTTTATTAACAATGCATAAAAAATATTGTTGTAAACTGTTTAGTAAAATAATATATAACACTTATTGCATTTTAGAAAACATTAAATTTATTTAACGTACAATTGAATGTAAACGAGCTTGTTGCTCTTTATGTATTTGCTGAAAGATGTGTTTGATGAAGTTTCAATGCAAAATCAACTTTGTGCGAGGAAAATATCTTCTATTTCAGGAAAATTATAGATAATGGAACTGACATTATTTATCATTAAGTTAACTGAAAGGAACAGAATCACAAAATGATTATTGGGACACTTATGTACTGTTCATATATGCCCCAACTTGTATGTTCACAAGTGCCCCACATTGCTGCTTCTGTTAAATTGATAAATCATTAATATTTCTCAATTTTAGAAGAAAAAGAACTTCATCAAAAATATTTATTAGTATTCATAGTATATGTTAAAACACTCAAATTCAAATAAATGAATGAATAAATAAAGCTATACGCTTATCAACTTGGAACAAAGATTTTACTTTTGAGATCTAAAAACAGTGTTTTGGCTACAGAGGACAAAAAAAATGTCAAAAAGCTTCAAAAAATTTTTACCATATGTCTACAGCCGCTGTCATCTTTAGTAATTTTTTTCAAATAAAAAAAAACTTATAATAACTATTGAAAATTTGCGATGTTCACATCTGACCCCTGTTCACATGTGCCCCCAACTCCCCTACATCGTACATAAAATTGGGGAATATTTTTAATTTGCCAATATTTCAAAAAAAAAAAAAGTTACAAACAAGAACAAAAATTACGTTTTTCTTTCTGAAAATCGTGCAAAACTTTCCGCGCACGGCATGCGTCTATTCTTATACAACTCTGGACAGTCCTTTGTTATTAAAATTTTAAACCATTGTAACTGTTATTGTAGCATTTTGGAAATATTTTATTGATACAGTTTGATTTTTTAAAACATAAAGAGTAAAATCTGATTCCTTGTTTAGTTCCAGTCTTTCCAAAATATTTGTAAAAGTCAAAATATGTTTAACCACTACAATTATTCATTTTACATTTCGGAAACATGTTGTAAAATTTAACATAGTAATTTTATTTCATTTTTAAATTTGATGATTTTCATCCATCAAGAGGGAAGTATGTTTTCTTGATTAGTTCAACATTGGGTCTAAAACTATAGTTAAGGTACTATTTCACGAACTATTTAACGATCCTCCTCGATTTCCTCATCAGGTGCATGCGTTCCACCCCCAATTACATGACCTAAAAACTTAGTCAATTTCTCTCCAAATTTACATTTGTCCAGCCTAATCGTAAATTTTATTTTTAAGTTCTTCTATGACAGACCTAACATGCTCACAATGCTCTTCCCAGGTGTCGGAGAAAATGATGACATCATCAATATATGCTTGTGCATACCTCCGATGACCTTGAAGAACCTCATTCATATCTTTTTGGAACGTAGCAGCTGCCCCTGATAAACCAAAAGGCATAGTACGCCACTGATAAGTCCCATTATGAGTTATAAACGCTGTCAAATGTTTACATTCCTCAGCCATTTTGATCTGCCAATAACCCCTCAATAAATCAATCGAAAATAAATATTTAGCTGCCCCCGCAGTATACATGATTTCCTGCGAATCTTTCATAGGAAATGTTGGGACCTGCGTTACTGAATTTAAAACTCTATAATCTATATAAAGCCTAACAGTTGCGTCTTTTTTCGCCACGCAAACAATTGGATGACTAATTTCTGCATTTGACACTTCCATTAGATTTAATTCTAATAACTCCTGAATCTGTCTATCTACTTCCTCTTTATAAGCAACAGGTACACTATATAACTTTGGCTTTTTCCTTGCCACACTCGGTTTCAAATCAATACAGTGCTCCCCTACTTCCGCTGGTCACACAGGACCCATAAATACCTCTTTATTCTTCCTCAAAATGGACTTTATATCCTTGACTTGACTATTCGATAACCCTTTTATTTCGAACCTTTCTATGTCCCGTTCTACCTCTTGCTCCCGGTTTAAAATAGGAATTTCTCCAAATTCCTCATCACCTTCAAAAACAATATTCACTATATTACACTTAGCAATAAATTATCTTATTTTATTTTGGTGCACGTGCTTCCTACTCCCGTCGGCTAATTCAACTATAAACGAATGCCTGTTTCGGTTTTCGACAATAGTTGCCGGCCCTTGCCACCTAGAATATAACTTATTAGTTGAATCGGGGATTAACAGTATTACTTTATCGCCTACTTCAAACGTTTTTTCTTTTGACCTTAAGTTATAATGATAGGCCATTCTGCCTTGTTGCACCTCGGACTATAATTTTGCCTCATTTGCGGCTCTTTCTAAGCGTCCCCTAAGTTTATTCAAATATTCATGAATTGGCATAGTATCTAACTGTGCCCCCTTATTTTCTCCTGCCCAGGATGACTTGAGAACTGATAAAGGACCCTCCGGTGCTCTACCATATAATAATTGAAAAGGTGCGATTCCTGCCGTAGAATTTGGGACTTCCCTATACGCCCATAATATAAATGGTATTTGTTCATGCCATCTTTTCCCTTCTTCCCTAATCGTATGATGCAACATACGTTTAAGCGTCTGATTAAAACGTTCCACAAGACCGTTAGACTGTGGGTACTGTGGAGTCAAAAATCGTGGACTAGCCCCTAACCTTTTCTCAAATTCTTTCGTTAAGTCGGCAGTGAAATTGGTTCCATTATCACACGCGATTATATTTGCGATTATATTCCTGTCCTTGTAAATATGTGAAGTAATGCATCACACGCTGTTTTAGCAGTTAAACTTTTTAGGGGTATTGCTTCCGCCCACCTGGTATGCTGGTCAATTAAGCTTAGTATATATTGATGCCCTTGTGAACTTTTAGGATCAATAGGCCCAATTAAATCAATATTAACCACCTGAAATGGAAGTTCTGGCCGCGATACTGGGGAAATAGGAGCTCTATCATTCACTTTAACCCCTCTAGTCAATTGGCACTCTAAACATGACTCACAAAATTGTTTAGTTTCTTTCGCCATCCCCTCCCAATAAAACGAATACCTGATTCTCTGTAACGTTTTCTTGGCCGCATGATCTAATTGCGCTATAGTTTCGCCTACCAATTTCCCTTTATGATACAATAAACCATCTACAATATAATAATCTCCTTTATCCATTTTAGCTAATTCCCAAGCTCTCTCTAACTCTTTACATTCCAATTGGGATTTCTTAAACTTATCTGAATTGCTAAAGATAACTTTATTATTTTCCTCCACTTCCGTTTTTTCTGCATTCTGACTTTGGAAATTTTCCGATCTCGCTTCTATTGCGTAAACATTACAATTATCGCTGCTCCTACAGGCCCGTAGCTAGACCATACTTCCAGGTAGGGCACAGATTTTTCCAGGGGTGGCAAATTATTTCTTCATTTTTATTTCGATCCGTTATTCGTAGTTCTTCAAAAGCATGCATTGCGATTTTAGGGAAATTATTTTTCTTTTAAAATATAAGATATTTCTAAAGTCAGTACATTTTTAAAGTTTCTTCAGAGACATAATAAAAATAGTCGAACCTCGTTAACGCGAACACTCAAGGGGAAATTTTTTTCATTCGTATTAAAAGTAGTTCGTGTTATCCGAACTTAAATACATTATATACAACAGGACGGGGCAATCGAAGACAGTTCGTGCTAAAAGTAATTCGCGTTAAGCGTGTTCGTGTTAACGAGGTTTGACTTATATTAAAGTTAAATAAGATATTTGGCATAACCAAGGCCGTAGGAACCGTTTCCCGTAAGTCCTATTTGGGAGGGGGGTGAGAAAAGTCAGGGGTCCAGTAGTAAGTTATTGTACCTTTGAGCCGAATAATGCATTTAACTTTTATAATTATTTTTAATGCATTGTGATGTAGTGGGCCAGAGCTTTTTGACTTTCTAAGCTCATGTAGAATAATCGTTCAAAAACAACACATTTTTCTTACCAAAGTTCTTTATTAGAACAACTAAAATTAAGATGAAATATGCAATAATAAATGTACAACTAATAGAGAGACACTCTCACTCTTTATAAACATATCTATGCCTCGAACATTCCAACCGGAGTGAGCGATTCAAACTCCACATCTCTCATTTTCATAAAACACGACCTCTCTTTTCGATGTCTCGAGTCCACTGTCCAGATCTGCGTACTAGCGACTCCTTTAACTTTTTTTTTCTTTTCTTTCCCCGGGAACGAGCGAACGTTCCCACACATTGTCCAGTCCCACTCATTTCTTGGAATGTCGAAATCTTCTATTGACCAGATCCCAAGGACAGAGATAAGCATACTATCTCTCTTCCTGCATACCGATATATCGCCAAATTTGGCGAGCAAAATTAGTCGCCAAAAGTGACGCCAACTTGGCAATATCTCTAATATTTCGCCAAATTCCCAAAAATTTCCATTGTAAACCAATGGGGTTTATTTGCTTGCAGAAAATCAACAAATTGAGATATTTTAATGGAACAAAAACTAATATTAGCTTACGGAATTATATTAATTATATTTAAAAGAGTCCAAGTAAATAAAATTAGGAATAAAAGTAACATTATACAATACTTAGCATGCTTTTCACTTGACTTTAAGCAAGTTAATCGTGTTTACGTCATTAACGGATTTTTATTTCGACATTTTATTTGTATTTTTATTAATGTTACACTAATTTATTTGCTCTTTCGTTATTTAAAATAAAAATTACGCCAATTTGTATAATTTGGCGATTTATATAATTTGGCGAAATTGGTCGACGGAATAACTAAGTAGTAACGTAATTTTTTCACAAATGTCATATACGCATCGGGTTTGGCGTGATTTTTTTCTGACGCCAATTTGGCAAAAATATCGCTTTCGAATACCAGTTACATATATATTTTTAAATTATTTGCTATCATTTTGAAAAGGAAATAACAATAAATAAATAAAACAATTTATTAATAAATAAATTTGTGATTTAATGAAATAGTTCGTAAAAGTCTGTAATTTTCAAATATTATATTTTTCAAATGCTCATTTTACTATCGACAATGTTTTTTCTTTTAATTTTCAAATGTTTCAATTCACGTGATTTTCATTTTGCGCCAACTATTACGCTTGGCGACAATGGTATCCGTATAACGGAAAAGTGCCCAAATCTCACTTTTTGATGCCCGAATTACACCAAGCTTTTTTTTAAAAAACGCCAAAGCCCCTACAGTGGAAAAGTACCAAACTGTCTATTATTTAACTACAAATAAATTGTTTACTAAAAAGGTGCATAAAAATTTATTAAAATATACCGTTACAAAATGAATGAACTGGTCTTTAAAACTTAAAAACCATTGATGTTAAAATCATAATGAAACAGAAAAAGATGATTCCTGAGATCTTTCGATCGCTAACGCGATCATTTTCAAAGGATACTTTCACTGGAATGTCGCATTCACTGAGCTATTTATACACCAGTCTGGAAAAAAGGGTCAGTCTGTTATTTGTAGTTTTTTAAGTTTTAAAGACCAGTTCATTCATTTTGTAACGGTATATTTTAATAAATTTTTATGCACCTTTTTAGTAAACAATTTATTTGTAGTTATTTTAATGCAAGGTGAATTTGTCATTCCACTCTGAGCTCATTTGAGTTCTATGTTTTTCAATTTGTCTATTATTTAGCGCTATCTGTGTTATAGTTTGTACTATATGCAAAGGGGGGGTGGGGCGGTGTGAGCGAAGAGTTTAAACATTAAATATTAAAGTTTCGGCACAGATGTCATATACCCATATTGGCGCGATGTTTTTCTGACGCCAATATCACATACACAACGGGTACTTAACTGGCACCAAAGTGTCGTTATTTTCCTTGATATGGTAACCCAGATGTTGTTGTTTATGCTGTTGATGTTTTCGCCAAATTGGCGTCGGAAAAAAATCGCGCCAATATGGGGCGTATATGACATCTGTGCCAAAGTTTCTATAAAGCAGTATAAGACTAAAAAATTAAGAATAAAATAAATGCAAAAAAAAAACTAAACAAGAAAGAAAAATCATGCGTTAAGCATAGAATATGAAACACTTTCCTGAATGCTTTAACAAAACTTCGTTATTTAAGAAAATAAGGTAAATAAGATAACTAAGTAAACATTTTAGAAAACGCATAAAAAATTTTAAAATTTGATTTCAGCAGTTACCGTCCATAGCCAATAGTACCGTTATTACACGCCGCTATTTAGCTAAAATTTAATTTAAACAACTCTTAAAACTACTGTAATCACATTTCCAAATATTATCATCCATAGACGGTTATGAATCCAATTTTTTGCGTGACCCTGTGTATCATTTTATCTATATTCTACAAACATTTCTTAGTAAACTAAACGCAGTTCAGCGTAAAAATGCATAACTCCTTTAAAAACCACCTTTAAGCAATTTACTCTCATATTCAGTAACCCTTACGAATTCTTTTGTGTAGCCCTGCATATGAACTATAGCATTTATACACACAGTATAGTATGCATAAATGTAGTGAAACATAAAAGCGCATATCATAATTAAAAATGCATTTCCAGCAATCATCGCTTATGTACAATACTTCGGAGAAAAGTTTCTTGGCGAGAAAGAAGTTTGCCAACGTACTTTCTGACAACCTATTTACTGCTTCATACTCACAAGCAATTTTTTCCATATGTATACAATCTATCTATCTATCTATCTATATTATAAAGGACAAACATATCTGTGCGTAACGCATACGTCATTTTGCGAATGGCAACACTTTGAAATTTCAAATAAAAATTTTTGCAGTTTTCTCTACTACAGATTTTTAAACTTCTAAACATAGCACATTTTAAATTTTTACACCGTCGTATAAGGAAAAAAATGCTTTTTTAAATGCAATTTGTTTGAAAACTGTATATCAATTTATTTTTGAGACATTAATTTTTTTATAGTTTTTAATACCATTTTTCTTATCGTGGCAACAAAAGTACCCCATTTCTATTGAAAGTCATTGAAAGTCAACGGAAAATAGTCGAAAATATGAGATTTTGTTGCCATTTTCTCATAAAACCTGAAAAAAAGTTGAAATTAAAATATAGGCTATATGTCAAGAATATTGTCTGTTATTCCGTGATAATGACGTCATATGCATACTTTTCTATAGACGAAGTTTAAGACTGGATTGTAAAAGTGGATTGCTTTAGCGGATGCAAATGGCGTCATTTTATAAAAAAGCGTGTATTTTAATTCTTAAACCTGAATTATGTTTTGTGGAAGTGCGTCATTTTCACAGCCCAGCTGCTTTGAAATTCTTCACAGGTGAAAATGCTTCACTTTTGAAAATAATGTAATCGAAATCACACCAAAGACTTTTAAGATGCATAGACCGGCAATTCCCATTTAAAAGCATGCGAAATCATGGCAGCCATCTGAAGTAAATTGAAACACCTGAACCGCGAGGTTTGTACGTCAGCTGTGGTTATTTACCATTAAGTGCTATGGCTAGAATGAGCTTAAAAATTAATTTTTATCAATACTAGGGGGCTCGGCCCCCTACGAGCTACGCTCGCCAACCCCCGCCCACACACCGCAGACTCTAAATGCACGCTAATGTGATCGGCTTTAAAAAGATTTCGAAAAATTGAATTATAATTTAAAAAACAGTGGCGATCTCCCTATAAACGGATTTCTATTCATTTCTCTTTGATTGGGGAAATTTTAACGCCAAATCCGCTGCGGCACTACTTGATTATCCCGTCGACTAATTTCGCCAAACCACTCGCCAAATTATACAAATTGACATAATTTTTATTTTAAATAACGAAAGAACAAATAAATTAGTACAACATTAATAAAAATACAAATAAAATGTCGAAATAAAAATAACTTGATGACGTAGACACGTGTAACAACATTTCAAAATAAGCTAATATAAAAGGAATTAAGTAAACAGAATCTTTGTCTTCCGATATTTTTTAACAAAGCGAAAAGAAAGTTCTTTTAAATGAGACATTTTAAATTAATCGTTTTTAATCTGACGTAATTTTGACCAAACAATTCTGTCTCTTTTTAACATTCACGTGAAAATACTTGTGTTAGAAATAAAATATTATTTGCGGTTTCCTAAGAAAAATAGTTGAAAAGTATCCTCTCAAAATATCAAATAAATGTCTAGCGCAGTTTGTAAATTTAAACCGTTTTGCAATATTATTTTGTGTTCATTTTATGTAATAACTGTAATGTGACGTAAATATGACGTAATTTCTCCTATTTAAGACTTCTAACGCATGTTAATAAATTTATTATTTTACAAATTCCTTTCTCTCTTAAAATTCACGTGTAATTATAGTTTTTATGACGTAATTTTTAATAAGTTCCTGCTTTTTGTACATAATTATTTAATTCTAATTCCAAATGTTTTTTTCTGTTTATAATAGTTACGTGTAAATAAATTTTTAATTTATTACACGTATAAATATATATATTTTTTAAGCAAACATTATTGTTTCCGCTGTTTATACAGTTGGCAACAGTTTAAATTAATATCACTTTCTAAAATCTGTAAAAAATATCTCTCGAAATGCTGAAAATTTGAATTTAAAATAGATATAAAACCTCGAAAAATGAGTCAAATTAAAAAAATAAATCAATTCTGCACACCGGGAAATTATAACGTATAAAATGAACTAAAAATTATTAAATTCCGATTTATAGTTTTTGCTACTATAAAACTTTTTTAGTGGAACGATTTTGTCCAACTTTAGCATTAAATATCTCTTAAAATAATTCTTCGATTTGAAAACTGTCTGCATCAGCGTGTTTATCAAACATTTCTGTATAACACTACCGATTTTCATATTTTTGTATGCATTATTTTTCTTAATATTAACGAAGATAGACCTCCGGTCACAAAAAATTCAAAACCGGCGGCGGCGGCGGCGGTGACAGCGGTAGTTACTTTTTTTTAGAATAGAGAGATATATGAAGTTTATGGCATATTTTTTTACATGAAGCTATTTTTTATAGCTAAATATGCGTTATAAATATTGAATTTTCAGAAATAAAGTTGAATAAGGCGATTTATTAATAATTTTATGAATGGTATATTTGAAAATGAGTACCTAATTTTAGCATGCCTTATAAACCTAAATAAAGACGAAGTTTATATGGAAACAGATTGTTAAACATTATAATTCCCCCTTTTTTCAAGTTTGACTTACAAAAATAACTGGTAGGGAAGTTCAGATTAAAGGTAGCAATGTTAACATAATATAGTAATTTACAAAATTTTAAATTACTTGTAAAGAAATCTACGTTTGTTAAACTATTTTTTATGCAAAAAGGTAATTAAAAAAATGCATATTAACGAAAATAACACTATATTTTTATCCTTGTAGGATGTTAATTGAAATACTTACTTGCTATACGAAAAAAACAAAAAAATTGATGAATAATAAGTGTTTTTTTTTAAAGGCCTAAATGAAATAGGGTAGACTAATACTTAATGATCCGCAATGACAAAATATGCTGAAAAAAGCATTTTCTTAGGTAAATTAAAATATAAAACATTTAAACTGCCGTACAACAGCTGTGATCAAAAATCCTCAGTTAAACTGACAGTTTGCAGGTCTATGTATCTTAAAAGACTTTGAATCACACACTGATAAAACGCAATGTTTTATAAAAATTTAGAGTGTCTTTATACAAGAGAGATGGCATGCAAATAATAGCGATTTATATTACAGATATTGATGATTCTCCCCTGGATGGATTTGCTTCGCCGAGTTAGACAAGCAAACAAATAATTCGCGGTTTAAAATAATATCATGTTCCTGAAGTTTTTGTCGAAAATTCTCCCGAATAATGAAAGTTTAATGCTATTCTTTAGGACATTCTACTATAATTTTATCAAAATAACATAATTTGCTTAATTTAATTTTTCCTAATTTTATATAATCTATATATTTAAAACACAAGTGTGTTTTTTAGTCATCTGCCCTGATCTTTCTGCTGAACCAAATTTACTAATATATATATATATATATATATATATATATATATATTTTAACTGAAAGCTCTTCATTTGTAGATGTGATCGAACTATCCGTTTTTTTTTTAATATCCCCACTTTTATATTTTAATTTTAAAAGCATTTTATGAAATTTCTTCAAAATGGCGAAAATTAGGTAGCTTTCATTATTGCAGACAAGAGAGAAATAATGAGGTATTTTTATCTTTAATCATGCTATTTTCTGATAAAAATTAAAAATTGTTGATAAAAATTGTTGTATAGGGTTTAGTGTCGCAAAATTCCATTAGGAGCTGAATATTATATTAGGGGCATAATAACGGAAATTGACATACTGCTTTTGAAAACACGCATTTTTCCTCATAAAGTTTCTATATTGTTTTTCCTTCTGCATGTGTACTGATACTAAGCTTCAGACACTAGACATTTTGCACATAAAGCAACAAACATTTTTCCGCATTTGTTTCTGACTATTTATGCATAACGAAATTAATACTTCCTTTATAAACAAATAAAAGAATAATATTAAAAAAACCCACCAATCTGACATATTTGTGAAAGACAAATTAACGAAATTAATACTTCTTTTATGAACAAATAAAAGAATGATATTGAAAAAACACAAATCTAACATATTTGTAATCGTACAATTTAAATTTTTAGATCACCACAAATAGGATTTTTTTTCAAATGGAATTTGTTTGCAAAGTTCATCCAAGTTTACTGATTATCTATGGTTTTAAAAACAATTTTTAAGCATGAAATATTTTTTAATTTATCTATATCGCTCGGAGCTCGATTACGAAAGATTAATCCGTTTGCCCTTAAAACAAAATAAAGAGTTCATCATTTTCTTACGGCTGATATCCATTAAAAAATCTTCCCTATGAATAAATAAATAAAATAATATAAATAAAACACAAATTTAACAGACATGTATAAGAAATTATCAGAATGTAAAAGGATGCTGTTGCGAAATCGCGTAACTCCTCTTACCCCTTGAATAAAAAACTAGAACAAAAACGCACCTACAGTGTGTTACGTCAGACCGAATGATCCTACTGCGCATGAGCGAACAGAACTTTTTTTCCTTTTTTCTGTGAGAATTGACTCAGATTTAGATTAGAACAGAAACTAGATATGAACGTAGAGAAAGGAGAATAACTTTTAAAAAAGAAAACTTTAATACTCGAATTGTAATATAATGTAAATAATTTTTGTTTTGTGAGTGTCTAAGCATGTTGTGTACGTCTACAAGAATGTTTAATGTAATATAGCTTTTTTGTTTCGAAGATTCAAGACTTATTATTTGGATGTTGTATTATTTAATGCATAGAATCCCCGGCTATTTCTCCTTATGCGAAGGAAAGAACAGGTAGGGCATTTAACTTTTATTTTATGATTGTATAAGTTGAAAGTTTTTTATTAGATAATAAGATTAATAAGAAAATTAGAAACAGAGAATAAGATCAGTAGTAACATTTTGGCATCCCTTCCGTGGATATAACCTAATTATGAGATAAATAGAATAAGATATTAAGATATTATTTGATATTATTTGATTAATTTCTTGATAAATAATTAGAAATTATTTATCAAGCTATTTAATTTGAAGAACTGAAAAAATATTGAGAACTGTTGAACATATAGAGAATTGTACTTTTTAATAGAATTTAGTTGTTGTTGTTATTAGTTCGCAATGGCTGAAAGTTTAGTTATCGCCAAAAAAGAAAGAGCTGTGCTACGTGAAAGCATAAATAAGTTTATAAATAAAATAGAAGCTATTTTGAAAGAGGAAGAACCAGACATTTTTGATTTGGAAGAGGTAGTGGAACAGTTAAGTGTGACAGAAATGGAACTGACACGAGCAGACGGGGAAATAAAAAAAATTGGTGCAAGAAGCACAATTAGATACAGAATTACAGGGCGCTCGCGAATTTAAAGAGAAAATTACGTCATGGCGCTTTAGAGCAAACAGAAAAATAAAAGAGTTAGATAAAAAGAAAACACAGGATGATTCGTTTTCTAAACGAGAAAATCCCTTAAAGGAAAACGTAAGCATTAAATTACCGAAACTAAATATCGCAAAATTTTCTGGGGAATTTGTTGAATGGCTTTCGTTTTGGTCAGCTTTTGAAACAACCATTCACAACAATGACACATTAGATCCAGTAGATAAATTTAACTATTTAAAAAGTTTTCTAGCCCCCATTCCATTAAAAAGTATAGATGGATTTTGTGTCACTGCAGAGAATTATTTAAAGGCCGTCGATATTTTGAAAGAAAGGTACGGGAATAAGGATATGTTAATTTCGGTACATACAAATAAACTTCTTAATTTAACTCCACTCAGACACTCGAATGACACCAAATCATTTCGAAAACTTTTTGATGAGATACAAACGAACATTAGAAGTCTAGAGTCGCTTAACATTTCATTAGACTCTTATGGAAGTTTATTATCCTCCATTTTATTTAAATTATTACCGAGAGACCTAGTTTTGGAATTTAATAAAACGCATGAAGACTCAATTAATGTCCAAGATTTAATATCGTTCTTACATAAGCAATTAATATCCAGATAGAAAATGTATGCGTCATCACTCAATGAAATAAATGAAAAATCAACACAAAATAATTATGTTGCGCAGTCATTTAGGAAAAATCCTTCCTTCCCCCCCCCCCCCCACCGAGTCAATAAATTTAATACGCAGAGTAATAAATTTGATTCTCCGAATAGAAAATTACCGTCAGCGAGTGATTTATTGGTTCAGAGCGAAAATGAGACTACTTGTGGATTTTGCTTTGGCAGGCACCAGACAAATAAATGTTTTAGCACTTGTAATTTACCGTTTGAAAAAAGACTTGATTTACTGAGAAAGAGAGGCCTTTGTTATATTTGTTTATCCCGCGGACATATTGGGAAATACTGTGTATCGAAGGATTTATGCGGTATTTGTAATTCGAGACACGCCCAGATAATGTGTAATAAAGAAATAAATTCAAAAGGGAAATCTACTAATTCAGAGAGTAGCGATGTTACGAGACCAATGCTGTCAAATCAGGATATAATTTCTAATGTCTATTTACAAACTTTGATAGTGGAGATCCGTAATGATAATCAATCTTCCGAATTTATTCGTATCATTATAGATACTGGGAGTCACAATAGCTATATAACTAGATATGCTGCAAATAAATTGAAATTAAGGAAAATTCGATCAGAAACAATTAGACACGGACTATTCGGAGGGGTAGAAAAAACGAGTAAACATAATCTCTATGAATTTACTATCAGTAATTTAGATCATAGTTTCCGATTTAAAATACAAGCTTTAGATGAAGGAAAAATTTGTTCAGGAGTAAATTTATGCCGCGATAGCGAAATGATAAAAATCTTAGAAAAAAGGGGAGTTCATCTGACCGATGTTCGTGAAAATAATCGACTATGTTTATATGAGAATAATCCGGAAGAAGTACACATTTTAATCGGCGCTGACATGGCGGCGAAATTATTCACAGATAATATAAAATATTTTCCTGATTTGGGTATAACAGCTTTTGAAACAAAGTTAGGCTGGACAATTATGGGGAAAACAGAGGGTAATGGAAATGATTCAGAAAGTTCGTTGTCAGTTCTATCGCTGTCATTATTTACTTCAAATGCCAGTTTATCACAACTGTGGAACTTAGATACCTTGGGTATCACTAATGAAGATTATAAAAATAAAGACGATTTAGCAAGAGAGACTTATAACCATTTTCTTGAAACAGTCAAACGTGATGAAAGTGGCCGCTACGAAGTGGCACTACCCTGGATTGTTGATAATTCAATTTTAGCGAGCAATCGCGTATTAGCAGAGAAACATTTGCGCAAGACAGAACAAAAACTTATCAAAACAAATAAGAAAACAGAATATGAAGAAATTTTTAATTTGTGGAAGGATAATAATATTATAGAAGAAATTTCAGACGATAAGGAGAATAAAGTACATTTCTTACCCCACAGACCAGTAATTAAAGAAAATAGAGAAACTACGAAAATGCGTCCAGTTTTTAATGCCTCCGCACATAATGCAAACTCCCCTTCTTTGAACGACTGTCTCACAAAGAAACCTAATTTGATTGAAATAATTCCGAGTATTTTGAATCGTTTTCGTAAATACAAAATAGGTATTTCTTCAGACATTGAAAAAGCATTTCTCCAGATAAAAATCACAGAAAAAGATCGCGATTTTTTACGCTTTCTCTGGTTCGACTCCAAACATAATTTGAAAGTTTATAGACATTGTCGCGTAGTCTTCGGACTCACTTCAAGCCCGTTTTTATTAATGGGTACACTAAACCATCTTTTAAGTCAAGTACCCGAACAGTGGGAAAATACAGCACGAATTTTGAAAGATTCATTTTACATTGACTAGTTTAAAATCGATCGCAGATACTGGAAAATTTATAACAGAATCACAGTGTATTTTATCATCAGCTCATTTTAATTTAAGATGTTGGCGATCAAATTTGCCTCAGGCCATGATCGATGTTTCTGAAGAAAATACAAAGTTAGCACCAGTTTTGGGATTGGTCTGGGACTTAGAGCAAGATAGATTAATGCGTAAAATAGAAGAAAAGATTGAAACGAAAGAACCACTCACAAAGAGAAAAATTTTATCGATTACCCAAAAGATTTTTGACCCCATAGGATTCTCCGCCCCGAGCACTCTTATTCCAAAATTAATTCTTCAGGAAACCTGGAAACAGAAATTAAAATGGGATGAAGAACTTCCTGAAAATTTAAGAAAACAGTTCGACTTCTGGTTAAAACAAATTAAGTTTTTACAAGAAATTCAAGTTCCACGTTGGTTGAATGTATCGCCCGAAAATGAAAATAACATTTCCTTGCATACCTTTTCCGATGCGAGTAGACACGCCTATGCCACTTGCGTGTATCTTAGATATCAAACACAAGAAGGAGTTAAAGTTCAGTTAGTCAATGCTAGAAGTAGAGTAGCGCCCATTAAAGAAATCACAATTCCTCGACTGGAGCTACTCTCGTGCCTCATTGGAGCTAGACTCGCTAAAACTATCATGAATGATCTTCAGTTAAAACCAGAGAAGACAATCTTTTGGAGCGATTCCTCAGCAGCTTTAGGGTGGATAAGAAGAGAACAATCTTGGGGTACATTTGTCCACAATAGAGTTTTAGAAATCAGAAGCCTTACCCAAGTTGAAGATTGGCGACATATACCAGGAAATTTAAATCCGGCAGACCTCCCATCCAGAGGATGTTCCTTTGAGCAATTGGAGAAATCACGATGGTGGGAGGGACCAGCTTGGCTGTATTTACCGGAAGATCAGTGGCCACAACCGGAAGAACACCCTGACGAGGATATAATAAATAAAGAAAGGAAAAAGACAATCCTAACACTTTTAGACAATGAAGACACTGATTTACACCGTTTTTATCGATATTTTTCCTCTTATAGAAAAAAACATAAGAATGATTGCATTTATATATCGTTTTTATAACAACACAAGAAAGAAAGAAAGAATTTCATCACCTAACATCTCCGTTGAGGAATTTGAAAAAGCAGAAAAAATACTACTCAGATTAGTACAAAAGGAATCCTTTTCAGGAAACACACATCCCAAATTAAGAGCCTTAAGACCATTAGAAGATAAAAACGGACTTTTGAGAGCAAAAACAAATATAATCTGTAGACAAGACAAAGAAGATTTTCGTTATCCAATAATTTTGCCCTCAAAACATCCTGTGGTACAGAAGTTAATTTTTGAAAAACATTTAGAAAATCATCACGCTGGAGTTAGCATACTAATGGCTCAACTTCGAGAAAATTTTTGGATTTTGAAATCAAGAAAGTATATCAGAAACGTCATTAGACAATGTGTTAAGTGTCAAAGATTCCAAACACCCAGAACAGAAGTCGAACCAGGAATCCCACCTGAAGACAGAATCCGAGATGCAGCTATATTTGAAGTGGTGGGAGTCGATTTAGCCGGTCCTCTATACCTTGCCGATGGTTCAAAGGTGTGGATAGCTTTATTCACCTGTGCTGTCTATCGAGCAGTACATTTGGAATTGATAACATCTTTATCAGCTGAATGCTTTATGCAGTCCCTAAGATTTATAGCACGGCGAGGCAGATCATATATATTTTACTCAGATAACGGAAATAATTTTGTTGGCACTAACAGAGCCCTTTCTAGTGTGGATTGGCAAGCTATAAGTACATTGGCCTCCATTCAGAAGATCAGATGGAAATTCAACCCCCCTTCAGCCCCCTGGTGGGGAGGGTGGTAGGAACGCCTCGTGCGAACAGTGAAAGATATTTTAAGAAAAGTTTTGGGTCGCGCCTCATTAAATTACGAAGAACTGAGCACAATACTCTGTGACTGTCAAAATGTTGTCAATTCGAGACCGATAACATACATCTCCGAAGATAATCGCGATCCCGAACCTTTAACTCCATTGATGTTTCTTCAAGAACTGCCTACATCCGGTGTCCCAGATATAGATGCATTAGACTCCCAAGATCTTAACAGACTAGCAAGATATCGTCAAAGAATAAGAAATGATCTGCGAAACCGATTTAGAACGGAGTACTTAGGACAGCTGCGGCAACAGTCTATGAAGAAGAATTCCAAACCTTTGCAAATAGAAGACATCGTTCTTCTAGAAGATACCAACAAAAGACGTCTTCACTGGCCTTTAGCCAAAATAATTGATATATTTCCCGGAAAAGACAAAATAGCAAGATTGGCCAAAATCCAAACAGAAAATGGCATTTTCCTCCGTCCTTTCCAACGCCTGTTTCCTTTGGAAATTGATGCAGCTAGCAATTCCCCATCAGATAACATAATTCAACAGAAAGTGAACTTTAATGTCCATAATGAACAACGAAAGATTACTCCAGAAGTCGATCAGACTAGAATCAGTGTAGAAAAGAACCAACCCAGTGACAGAGATATCTCTCCTGTGGTTACCAGAAGTGGGCGACTAGTGAAACCGCCTCTGAGACTCCGATCTGGACTTCTAAATTGTTGAGTTCCTCCCATGGATCACAACTCAAGGTGGGAGGATGTTGCGAAATCACGTAACTCCTCTTACCCCTTGAATAAAAAACAAGAACAAAAACGCACCTGCAGTGTGTTACGTCAGACCGAATGATCCTACTGCGCAAGAGCGGACAGAACTTTTTTTTCCTTTTTTCTGTGAGAATTGACTCAGATTTAGATTAGAACTGAAACTAGATATGAACGTAGAGAAAAGAGAATAACTTTAAAAAAAAAAAACTTTAATACTCGAATTGTAATATAATGTAAATAATTTTTGTTTTGTGAGTGTCTAAGCAGGGCCCGACTAACGCAGGGGCATGCGGGGCAGCTGCCCCGGGCCCCCCAAAGGCAGATATAAGTTTTAGTTAAAGGAGAGCCAAATGATAAAATATATCCAAAAGTGACCAGATTCGAATTTGAAGATTTTTTCATTTTGTGATATTTAATTTCTTCCTTACTGATTTCATTTTTTTTTAAATATATAATTTTAATTAAAATATTACAGTAATATCACACATCTGCTATCTGTTGCTTTCTGTTTTCATGTTATGAAACTTTATACCAAAGTACTTTAAGGCATCATGGGGAATGGCAGTAACAACACAACACGTATTGAAATTTGTTTCTATTATTATTAAATGCATGCCACCACTTGCCTTTTTATATGATAGAATCACCCAAATGCATGTTGATTGAATACAAATATTAAGTTAAATAGAAAAGTATTAACACAAACAGCCAATAATGCCTGAGAGAACTGTATTTACATTTTAACGATTCACATTTATCCTTATATTCCTATAACAAAAGAAAAAAAAAAACTTTCTTGTACTATACTGTATACAGATGTGAATAGTACTTGGTATGAAATTTAAGTCTACATACAATAGGTATGAAGTTTAGTTTTAGTCATTTCAACATAATTCACGAAAAATTTCAAAAGATCGAAGGGGGCCCCCCGAATAATGTTTGCCCCAGGGCCCCCCACTGTCTAAGTCGGACCTTGTGTCTAAGCATGTTGTGTACGTCTACAAGAATGTTTAATGTAATATAGCTTTTTTGTTTCGAAGATTCAAGACTTATTATTTGGATGTTGTATTATTTAATGCATAGAATCCCCGGCTATTTCTCCTTATGCGAAGGAAAGAACAGGTAGGACATTTAACTTTTATTTTATGATTGTATAAGTTAAAAGCTTTTTATTAGATAATAAGATTAATAAGAAAATTAGAAACAGAGAATAAGATCAGTAGTAACAGATGCCATAAGTAGCAAAATCTTGGTCAAATAACTCTTAGCATGCGGCTAATAAGAAAATATCGCTTTTGATAAATTTCAAAAATTTATTTGATTGTAAAATTCGCATTTTCCATATGAAAAATGCTTTTTTAAATGTAAGTAGGCCATCTAAAAAAATTATTCCATATGAAAAAAAATATTAGTTTTCAATTAAAAAAAAAAGTTTTCACCTATATTCTTTAACCCGGGAAGCCCGGGTACGATCCCCTAGTTGCCGAAACGTCAGTGAAGGCTTACTGTGGAGACACGAAAAGTTTTGGTTTCTGTTAGTCTGTCTGTCTGTTCCGCGATAACTGCCGCAAAAAGCATCCGATCGGCTTGAAATTCACTGGGCATGTTGATTAGGTACCCGGACTTAGCTGTATAGTTTTTGGTTAAATTTGGTTCATTCGTTCGGGAAATATGGAACATTTTATTTTGCTCTATAATGCTTTTCAATGGCAAGTCAGACGATTTTCAGATTTTCATTTGTTGAAAGAAATGGCTCATATGAAAAATGGATTTAAATGGTAAATTTTTGATGCTGAAATTTTTAAATAACATTATTAAATTATTCCAATAAATTATGTCAATATATTTGCGAGATTTTTTTAATATAAAGGATTTTGTTTTATCAAATTGACATAGTGCATATTTCATTTTTTTCCTTTTCTTTCTCTGTTGCCTAGCAACGTATTTGGTCCTAATAATATTAGTATAATTCCGTATATAATGCTTGAGTAAAGCCAACGTCAAAACAGATGAATTAATGCATTTGTATCTTTGCATATAGAAGGATTTTAACCCAGAAATAAAAATAGGCAATATTTCATTTATTTTATTTATTGTATTGAAATATTTTGCTTAAAAATACAAAAGTTCATTATTTTCATAGAGAATAACGTAACATTTTCCCATAACATTTACCAATATTTCTTTAATTGTTGCCAAGAAAATGAAAACCCGGAATAATATTTTCTTTTAAACAATTTTCAATTGAAATGTTTTGTCGTGAAACAGGAAAATGAAAAATAAAATTAAGAATAGAAAAATTAATATGGCGGCATATTAAAAATAAAAAGAAAACTCTCGAGTATTTCTTAATATAACAAGATGAAAAGCTTTGAGTAAGTACGCATAGCAGGTGAATTAGACGTCATTTATCGAAAACAAAGATGCTGGAATAAAAAGATCTTGGGTAAAATAAAATTAACTATTATTCACGGAGGAAAGAGATAGATGGAGATGCAGTATGCCGTAAAAACAGTTTGCAATACGATGTGCGTTATCGCTCAGATTTAAATGCCCTCATTCGGCCCAAACAAAACAAGCACGTGGAACAGGGACCAAATTCTTTGACTTCATCCGTTTTTTTTTTTGTTTTTTTTTTTTCCAGCCCGTCGTTGTGTTGTGCCGAATGTAGCGGACTTTAGGGTTACATTTTTGGCGTTACTTCAAGATTTATTGTCTGTGTACGGTTAACATGAATATTTTATTTTAAACTTAAATTTTATTAATTTAAAAAAAAACTTATGCTTATCTTTATAAATCACAGCGTAAAAAAAATCTAAGATATACTATAACCATCCGCACAATCAATAAAAAATTACGAATGTAAATTTAAATAGACTACGGGGGGTTCAGGGGGGCAGAGCCCCCCTGAAGAAATGCAATTTTTGATTTAAAAAGTTACCAGAATAAGTAGCTCATCAGAATTTCAGAACATCAATGTACAACCACTTTTTTAACACTTTTAATTTCTGAAACTTTACGAAGTATCTTGTATGCTCATAAATATTTATGCAATTTGAAAACTTTAAAAAGCGATTTGTAGGAAGTTGAATATTATGCAATGAGTGTTAAAAAACAACGACTTGCAAAGATGACGTTGAGGCTCCTGATCTGCAGATTTACTAGTTTATTGCCGAAACGTCAGTGAAGGCTTACTGTGGAGACACGAAAAGTTTTGGTTTCCGTTAGTCTGTCTGTCTGTTCCGCGATAACTGCCGCAAAAAGCATCCGATTAGCTTGAAATTAAGTGGGTATGTTGGTGAAGTACCCGGATTTAGCTGTATAGTTTTTTGTTATATTTGGTTCATTCGTTCGGAAAATATAGAATATTTTATTTTGTGCAATAATGCTTTTCTATAGCAATTCAGACGATTTTTCCATTTTCATTTATTGAAAGGAAATGGCTAATATGATTGAAGGATTTAAATGGTAAATTATGGATGATGAAATTTCCTAATTTACTATTCCTAACATACATTATTCATATTAGTTTGAAATTTTGTGTATACATTTGTCAGTTTTTTTTTTTTCGGTGTATAACATATGGAGGGAGTTTATATGTTTGTTCCAATAATGTGAAATATTTTCTTTTACAAATTTAATTAAAATAAATGCCCATATTCCATTGTTTTAATTTTCTTTTAATTGTTACCTAGCAACGAAATTACACCTAAAAATATCGTAAATGTGAAAGTGTGTGTAATTCTTTGAAGACAAATCAACGTCAAAAGGGCTGAATTAATTAATGCCTTTGTGTCTTTACATATAGATGGAATTTACCCCAGAAATAAAGACAGGCTGTGTTCTATTTATTCTGTCCAAATGTTTTTCCTTTAAATTAAAAAGCTCATTATTTTCATAAGGAATAAATTGACATTTTGCTATAAAATCTTTTTATTTACCGTTGCCAAGGAAATCAGATCGCGGAATAATAATTTATCCTAAACAGTTAATTTTGATTTCAAAAATTTTCATGTGCAAGAGGAAAATGAAATAAAAAATAGGCATGAATACGTCTTCATATTGGAAATTAATTCGAATGTACGAAAAGAATGTGAATTTGACCTCATATATCAAAACTAAAACGAATACGCTTTGACGTTGAAATAAAAGGGCTTTGTGTTATGATATTAATTCTTATTATTAAAAAAAAAAATTGCCAATATCTCACGTTTTATCGTTTGCACGACTAACAGAAATGTTTAATTTTTAATCGAAAATTTCAATGAGAAAAAAAATCTTTTGAAAAGCAAATAGATAGTAAATGTCAAAATTATGCACCTTAAAATTATCTCTGTGGAAAGTGACGTCACTGTATCGGGAAATAAATATTTTCATTCTTTAAAACCAAACATTAACTAGATTGCCTGAAAAAATATTTTTTGACGAGTGTTACTTCTTAATGCAGCCTCATTTCAGAAAATATGAAAGAAAAGTGCTTTATTTTTAAAAGTAAATTACATTTTCGTTCATAAAACCTAAACTTTTAATATAATAGCCTCAATGTAAATCATTTTCTGTCCACCGGTATTGACAAATAAGGCTCGGAAGTGTAAAAAGAAATCTAAGATTTACAATAACCATTAGCGCAATCAATAAAAAGTTATATATGTAAATTTAATGAGACCATGGGAGGGTTCAGGGGGGCTCTGCCCCCTGAAGAAATCTACTTTATTATCTAAAAAAATACCAGAATTAGTAGCTCATGAAATTTTCAAAATATCCTTACATAACGTTTTCAATTTAACGCTTCTAATGTCTGAAAACTTCGTATTTTTTTATTCTTATAAATAATTACGTAATTCGAGAAATTTAAATTGCGTTTTGCAGGAAATTGAATATTACAAAATTGTGTTTAAAAAAAGACTTGCAGAGCTGACGTTGAGGCTCCTGATCTGCAGATTTACTAGTTTATATATATATATATATATAAGAAAGTCTGGATTTTGTATTAATCAACGCGCAACCGAAACTACTGAACCTAAAATCTTGAAATTTTGGGTAAAAATACTTCTTATCACATAGAGTGCCGCTAAGAAAGGATTTTCTAAAATTCCACCCCTAAGCGGGTTAAAAAATAGAACGAACTTTAAAAAAATTCCTTAAAAATCTGATTTTATAGTTATTTTTCAACTGCTAACATATTTAAGTGTAATTTTTGTATGCTGAATCGAATGGTACTAATCAAATTCTTTTAAGTCCAATAGTTCGCGAGATATTTCATTTTATTCTAATTTGGCGATGTCTTTGGCGCTAAAACCTCAAATTTTCAAGTGATAATTTCTAAAAATATGTTCGTTACTATAGCAACGAAAAAATTTAAATTGAGCAATTTTGTTAATCAATTCTTTTGGTTGAATAATTAAAACAGCTGTATGAGTTAAGTAAAAAATTAGAAACGCCTCGAAACTAAAATTTTTAAAAATTGGTACTTTTTCGCGATACCAATGCCAAAATGTATGCTATTGCGCCATTTATTTAAACCCTAATCGTGCAAAGGATTTTTATTGCAAACTGTGCCAAACATTAAGATTTACTATTTATTGAACGTGAATATTTTTTTATTAGTATTTAATTGTAGCAAAACACCTTAAATTGTTATTTTTCGAAAATAAAAATGTCAATGTCAATAACATTTTTATTTGTACACGTCAATTTGTATAATTTGGCGTGTGCTGAGGCGATTTATATAATTTAGCGAAGTTGGCCGACGGGATAACTAAGTAGTACCTTGATTTGTAAAAAATAGTTGGTGAAAGCCTATAATTTTCAAATGTTATAAATTTTAAATGCTCATTTTTGTATCAACAAAATATTTTTTTTTTCAAATGTTTCATTTTATTTTGCGCTATTATGATTGGCGACAACGGTGTAGGTATAACGGAAAAATACCAAAACAGTTACCGATTTTATTTAAAATACAAAAAATAAAATAAAATAAAATAAAATAAAATAAAATAAAAATGGTTTAATAAGAAATAAATGTTGTAAGACGGAAATATTTAATTTAAATATGAAAGCAATGTTTGTACTGCTAAAAAAAAAGTTTTCATTTTCAAAGCTTTAAATTCAAAAAATGTTTTGCAATTTGTCATTTGCTCCTGGATGAAAAGAAAAAATGGGAAATTTTATGTTAGCCGTACCGTACACAAATCTCACCAATAGCATTTTTTAAATCGCAAATACCAGCCCTTACATTTTTACTCATCATCGTCTACTATAATATAAAACGTAAATTCTTATTTCATTCCGATTGCTTATAACTCAGGTTCTACTGAACGGAATTTTGTAGAACTTATACTGTTAGTTAGGCAATTTGTTTCAGGAGTGTTTTCCTTCTATATATAAAAAAAAGTTTTGATTTAGAAATGGACCAATGAAAATCTGCGTAGATATTCCGGGTAGATCGGCATCCAATTTGAATGCTTAAGCATGGCCTTTCATCGTTAATATTAAAAAATCTGTTGCATACAAAAATATGAAAATCGGTGGTATTATAGAGAAATGTTTGATAAACACGCTGATGCAGACAGTTTTCAAATCGAAGAATTATTTTAAGAGATATTTAATGCTAAAGTTGGACAAAATCATTCCACTAAAAAAGTTTTATTGGAGCAAAAACTATGCATGAGAATTTAATCATTTTTAGATCATTTTATACGTTATAAGTTCCCGGTGTGCAGATATTTATTTTTCTTATTTGACTCATTTTTTGAGGTTTTATTTCTATTTTAAATTCAAATTTTCAGCATTTCGAGAGATATTTTTTACAAATTTTAGAAAATGTTATTAATTTAAACTGTTGCCAATTGTATAAACAGCGCAAACAATAATGTTTACTTCAAATTAAAAATTTATTTACACGTGACTATTATAAAGAGAAAAAAAAACTTTAAAATTGGAATTAAATGATTACATGTTAAAATCAGGAAAATTACGTCATAGGAACCATATTTACACTTTAATTTTAAAAGAGAAACAAAATCTTAAAATAAAAAAAATCGTTATTATGCGTTACAACTTGTAAATGGAGGAAATAACGTCATATTTAAAATGGCCAAAAAATATGCCAAAACAATTTAAATTGAAAAATATATTTGCGCGAGATATTTTGAGATAATCTTTTCAACTATTATCGTAAATTCGAAGACAGCGCAAATAATATTTTCTTCTAACAAAAATATTTTCACGTGAATATTAATAAGAGAAATAAAATTTTGGTGTAAATTACGTCAGATTTGAAACGATACATTTAAAATGAATTATTTAATGAACTATCTTAAAGCGCTGTTAAAAAATACCGGGAGACAATGACACTGTTTACTTAATTCATTTTACATTAGCTTATTTTCAAAGGTTTAACTAATTTTTTAATTAAATACGAAAACAGCCATTGTACCTCTTAACAGCAGCAGATTTGGTCTTAAAAATCCCCAATCCAAGGAAAACGAATGGAAACCCGCTTACAGAGAGATCGCTACTGTTTTTTAATTCAATATTTTTAAAGCCGATCAAATTAGCGTGCTTTTTTGATTTTGGTGTGCCTGAACGGGGGTTGGCGAGCGTAGCTCGTGGGGGCAGAGCCCCCTAGTAATGTTAAAAAATATTTCTACGCTGCTTAGTGATAGCTATGGGAGTTTTAAAATTAGGTGAACCCGATTATGAAAGATTACCTTTTATTTAAAGTTGTACTGAATGGATTTTGATGCTTTGCGGAAAAGTTCTCAGTGGTGTAGTAAAAAACTAAAGGATGTACGCTATATGCAGACAGTAATATACTAGAGAATATATATGCTATTGCTATGGAAGGCGTGCAGAGTTTCTTAAAAAATCCAGAGGGTATATAACATAGACCTACCCCTACATCCCTGAGAGTTCTATAATCTGGTTAACACGATTATGAAAGACATATTTAAATTTAACTATCTATAATATATATGAAATGCAAATAGAAATTTCGTTCTGGCTGCTTAGAACTTGAGTTCTGCTGAATAGATTTTTCATGGGACTTACCTTGTTAGATAATTTTTCAGAAAAGACTTTAGTATATCATATCGTTCTATGTGGCTTGGTTAAATAATTATGGGGACAAGTCAAAATCAGATGAACAGGATTATGAAAGATTGGCTTTTCTAAAAGTTCTGCTGAATAAATTTTTATGGGAACTGTTAGACCGGGAGGCAACAGAACAGACAATTACCTCATCGAGTTCACGGCTGAAATTCCAGAATTAGTTAAAGTTCGATTCGAATATTAAAACGCAATTGGTCTGCCTGCCAAGTCATATCTTGGTGGAAAACACCTGAAAACCCGATTTTAGCAGTTGGTTCATGGGTTTAACAATGTGTTATTTACACATGTGTTATTACAATGCTGCTAAGTGGAATTCGGTGGAACTTGCTCGGTTAGTTAATTTTTCAGGAAATGTTTTAGTAGAAAAAACATATCGTTCTAGGTTGTTTGTTTATAGTATTTTGGCTGAAAATTCTAGAATCACGTGAACCCAATTATGAAAGATTAGCCTTTTTAATAGGCTCTATTGCACGGATTCTGAATAGAATTGCATTGATAAATTTTCAGAGGAAGCGTTTTAGTATATTGCATATTGTTCTATCGTACTTTACGAAATCCTATAGTAAAGGATCAACTCGCATGATCGAATTCACAGATATATTTCGTTTGATTCAAGGTTTGTTTAGAAAAACAGCCCAGCGTAGCGGGCGAAGGCTGCTAGTTTAATATAAAAAATGCTATTTACCCATTTTTATAAAGAAACAGAAGTAATTTTTGCACAGATGTCATATACCCATCGGGGTTGGCGTGATTTTTCTCTGACGCCAATTTGGCAGAAATCTCGCTTTCGAATACCAGTTACTTATATATTTTTAAATTATTTGCTATCATTTTGAAAAGGATATAACTATAAATAAATAAAAGTTTGATTAATAACTATAGAACAAAACAGTTTATAAAATTAAAAAATAAAAATAAAATAAAAGTAAATAAACAATTTATTAATAAATAAAAAACAATAGCCGGGTTACCATAGCAGGCAAAATAACACCATTTTGGTGCCAATTAGGTATCCATATCTGAAATCTGTGCCGTAATTTGAATATAACAAAATATTATATATATTTAGAAACGATTTTTTTTATGTATATAAGTGCATATACAGGGTGTCCGGTCTCAACGGTGTCCAAAGGCTAATTGCTAAACCGTTAGTCATAGACATATAGTTCCAATTGCAAAAATGTTTTAAATGAGGTAAAGAAGTATTTTTAAAGCGATTTGGGTCAAGAAAAACATTTATTAAAAAATTACGAAATTTAAATTTTTATACGGTCCCCAGGTCCTATAAGTGATATTTAGGAAAATTATCCTATTGTACTGACAAGTAATACAAAAAAAGTCCCATTCCTCTGCGATTAAAACTGACCGAGTAATAGATGTTTAAAGTTGGAGTATCTTTTTTGCTGCAAAATAGGGGTCAGTCACAAATTTACTAGAAATAAAAATAATCGTCAGATATAAAATTTAACATTAAACATTGGGAGTAAATTAACATTACAATTATATTTTGAGATTTTTGTTCATTCTGACATATTAAAACAAAATATACAACTTGTACTAAAAAAAAAAAAAAAAACAGAAATTTTGTTAAATGATTATAAAAGCAACAGTCACAACTCTGTAGAAAATGATACATAGATAACCAAATCTAAAACTTTTTTTTTTATGCGTATATTTTTTATACATAACTTTTGAATGGCTGATCTGAATATGTTAAGGAAATTAAAATGTCCCTTTTTGAAAATGATCCTCATATCACTTTTATTTTCTTTTAAATTACACATCAATTATTTGAATTATATGATTCTACCTGTGCGATTACTTCGATGATTTAAATAAACATAACAAAATTGTTACAATACTTTAATATTTTGTTCTAATAGAGCACAGATTTATCCATTAAATTTCGGACATCATATAACCGCCCACATTCTCTCTTTTTAATTAACTTTTCTTTTTTTAAGATCTTGTTCCATTTGTCATTTTATTGTAATGATAAAAAAAATAATTATTATTATTATTTTTACATTACCCCTTCTGAAAATTCCACTGTCTCTCCCCTCAGCAAATATTCATTAGAGCAGTTATTTTATTTATTTTTTTTAATTAAAAATTAGGGGGAAAATACTGTTAAATCAAAACATATGTTAAATTATTAAATTTGAACATTTAAAAATTTATATATTTTTTCTTTTGCCGTACTTCTCGCTAAGCAAGTTTCAAAAGCATATAAATCACTTTTGCCATCAAACACTTGCCTCTGCATTTGCTAAGCACGAATACAGCCAAGATGAGTCACTTTGACGCCGAAACCTCTGGCCAATCAGATTACAAATTGGTAAAACGTGGTTGAGAAAAAATATGCATTTTAAACCTTAGAAAGTATTTGTATGTGCATGATTTGAGGCCGCAAGTGTTTTGGCACATCTATTGTACAAATAAAGTTGTTTACCTCATTTTCCTTGTCCAATAGGAAAAAATTTCACTCCATTTAATATTTATTTTTTGTTTAGCAAGTATAAATTGCATTTTGATTTTGGTCTCTGAAATATTTTTTTCAAACAAGTTTTTATAAAGAACTAAATAGTTGAATTTGAAAAAAGCATAATATCATCAAAATGCATCATAGGCAATCCTTGCATATACATCGCAATGTATCTGACATCTTTTGTGCGGCACTGTATAAAAAATATAAACGCAACCCACTTTCATTTGGAAAAATTACATTGTGAATCTTAGTGCCTTACATAAATGTTACTCATTTTAATTTTAAAACTTCTGTTTGTAGGTAATAATGTATACGAAATTTTTGGAGTGGTCCTGTAAAATAAGTATAAATGGTACGTACCTAAAATCATATTAATATTACATTGTCATTGGATTTACTTAATTATGCAAAATTTAATCTTGATCGGATATTTGGAAGTGAGTTAAAATTGGAATACAAATTTTGAATTAGGAAGACAGATATGAACGTCGAAGTTAAAAGCTTATGAAAATAATACAACTTTTTAAAATAAAATCATCAAAAGAAGCACACTCATTTCCTTACAAAAAAAAAAAAAAAAAAAAAAAAAAAAAAAAAAGTCAAAATACAATTGAAGACGTCAGTTTCGAAACTCGCCTTATCCGAAATTTAAAAAATCGTGTTTCTCTATCAATCTATTCTATTGGTATAAATGTACCAATCAAGCACTACAATCTCTAAATTTTCAATGAATACCAATGGACGCATTTAAAGGTTTTACGCGATTTCCCAAAATTTGATTTTCTCGATAAGGTGAGTTTTGAAACTCACTTCTTCAATTATTTTAACAAATCTGAAAGTTAATTACTAAAGATTAACACTACCGTAATATTTATACGGGGGCAGCACCTTCAGTTAAATCGCATTAAAAATACTTCTTTACATTATTTAAAACCTTTTTGTAATTGGAACTATATGTCTTTGACTAACGGTTTAGGAATTAGCCATTGACCATCGTTTGGAGTGGACGCCCTTTATAATACTTTAAGCACTTCGTGTACGACCCCTGAAAGCTTGGTCCAACTCATCTGTTTTCAGTTACAGAAAAGTGGTTTAAGTCATAAAATTGAAAATGTCGTAACTCGGTCAATTTTAGTGCTAGATGAGTGGGACTTTTTTGTCGTACTTGTTAGAGAAATAGGAAAAGTTTACTAAATATCACTTATAGGACCGGGGGACCGTATAAAAATTTAAATTTCGTAATTTTTAAATAAATGTTTTTCTTGACCTAAATCGCTTTAAAAATAATTCTTTACCTCATTTAAAACATTTTTGTAATTGGAACTATATGTCTATGACTAATGGTTTAGGAATTAGCCATTGGACACCGTTGAGACCGGACACCTTGTATAAACAAAAATAAAAGTTCATTAGATTTGTTTTCATAGCTGTTTATATATTTTGGCAATATATCTCACTTTCTGATGCCCGAATTGCGCCAAGCTTTTTCTTAAAAATGCGCTATTATAGAAAAGTACCTAAATAAATAATTAATAGAAATAACCAATTATACAAACTAAAACTTTTTATATCGAGATCTATGCATTGTTTTTAATTTCGATTAAAAATACATATATCCTTGGATAACTTCAGTTGAAATTAGGTTGACAGCTTAATATCTCATTCCATAAACCTAAACAAAAACAAGTGATTCATTCATCATGAACCGTAAAAAATATTAAATCATTGAGGTAATCATTCACAAAGTAAGTTCTAACAATCAATGGACAATATTCTTATGACGTCATAGTAGGTAAAATGGTGGCGGTATCGTTTGTTTATGGTTTGAATTCACAAAGATTTAATTTTGCAATGTCTCTTAGTTACATTATTTTATTGTCATATTTATGAGCTCAGAACAAAAGCATATTTTTTAATTATTTAGTTATTAAAGACGGAAAAAAAGTATAAATGCATGATTTGAAAAATTCAAATATTCTTTCTTAATACTAAAAAATAACATCGGGAAGTAACAGCGGGTTTAAGTTAAATAAGTTTAACTGTTTAATTCTGTTATAATATTCAAAATAACTGTATTTATTAGATTTCAGTATACAACATCAGGACCTGATTAAACTTTCAAGTTAGAGGAATTACAATGACATTTCAGGAACTTTCTTTTGGAGAAGCTTTTCTAAATTTTACATAATGGAAACTCTTCACTTACAAATATTATTCCTAGGACCGACAGAACATGAGAACGGCCTGCAATTTTACACAAGTTTTTGAAAACTACTTTTTATCAGAAATTTTACTAAAAACTGGTTAATTTTTTGTTATAGCGGCCCACAATATTAGGATTATGACAAGTTGCAGCCAATTTTGCCAATTTCGTAACCAAGATCGTGAAGCACACACATATAATACCATTTCATGAAATCGTATACGATAATTTAATAGTTTTTACTTTACTTCAAGTATGTAATTTATTAATTTTTAAGGCTTAACAATCTAAATTGTCCAATATATGAATTTTAAAAATATGTAAACAAAGATTGAATAGACATGACCGCAAAAAGCCTAAAATCTGCACAACACTTTGAACCAAACTGTGCAGATTAGTGGTCTTCTACGGTACACAGTTTTTCATAAATGTGTTTCGTTCTTAAAATGTGTTATTTTAATCTATCGCTGCGGAACAAGCGAGGAAACTCATATTCTTGCACATGATTTGTACATATCTTTATATCTAAATTTTCGTCATTTTTGACGGGCTACCTTTCTAGTATAAAATAAACAGGAAAGCTCATCAAGTTTATTTTCATAGCTGTTTATATGATCTGACAACAAATCTCACTTTCTGATGCCCGAATTACACCAAGCTTTTTTTAAAAAAAACGCCACAGTCCCTATAGTGGAAAAGCACTAAATTGTCTATTATTTTGTGCTATCTGTGCTATAGTTTGTACTATATGCAAAGGGGGGGGGGGGATCGAAAAGTTTAAACATTAAATATTAAAGTTTCGGCACAGATGTCATATTTTGGCGCGATTTTTCACGACGCCAATTTCGCGAAAACATTAACAGCATAAACAACAACATCCGGGTTACCATATCAAGCAAAATAACGACACTTTGGCGCCAGTTAAGTACCCGTTGCGTATGTGACATTGGCGTCTGAAAAAAATCGCGCCAATATGGGGCGTATATGACATCTGTCCCGAAAAAGCGTTAAGCATAGAATATGAAACACTTTCCAACACTTCGTGAATGCTTTAACAAATTTTTCGCTATTTAAGAAAAATAAGGTAAGTAAGATAACTAAGTAAACATTTTAGAAAACGCATAAAAATTTTAAAAAAAATGATTTCAGCAGTTACCGTCCATAGCCAATAGTACCGTGTAAGAACTTTACTAATTACCCCTAAAGACTATTTTTTCACGAACTATTAATTCGGGAGAAGATCCCCCTAGGGTCTTCTGGACTTTCCCACGCTAAGAGAAATCTCATAAACTCATAGTTCATCTCTGAACAAAGCTATGGTGCCGTCGAGTCTGCAAATATGAATGGAACTGGCAGTACAATTTCGTTCCGGCGCTAACTTAACATTCCATTGAATTGCACAGAGAGCAGGTGTTTCAGCCTTCCATGAAGAGCGGTGGCAACGGCCGAGGAGGAGGAGGAAAGGCATATTCTCCTAGAGAGGCGAGCTTCAGCCTTCGAAAAATAGGCGGTGGCAACGGCTAGGGGGAAAAAGACTAGTTTTCCCTAGGACTGGTAGTTTCAGCCTTGGAGAGAGGCGAGGTGGCAACGCAGGAGAAGGAGTTGAGAAGCGAGAGAGTGAGGACGCTGGCGAGGAGGTCTTGCTGGATCTAGTGGTGAATAAGCGAAGCGAGGAGATGAGATAGATGGTCGTCCGATCAGTCTTTTCTCCGATTGAAGCACTATATCTGGGGAAGCAGCCCGTTGATGGAACTTTTTATCCTGTTAAAATGACGAGAACCCAAGACTAATATTATTTAAGTTGTATATACTCTTATTTATCCTAGATATCAATGTAAATAAAGGACTTAGATTTTAGTAACTTACGCTACCATAGACTCTTGTCCAGTGATATCTAAGTCCCTACAGTGGTGGCAGCTAAAGAGGATTAAGAACTGGTGAATATAATCTATCACAGTTCGTCAAAAAACAGGAAGGGCCGCAACCAGGCCGCAAGTTAGAAAGGAGACCTTGATCCCCAGACCAGTCTTCGGCAAATCCAGCAGGGATTCCAGAGCCAAGGCAATCCGACGCCGTGCAAGAGGTTCCGGAGAGCTGAAATCGACAGACGGAGATTAGAAAGGAGACCTTGATCCCCAGATCAGAGTCTTCGGCAAATCCAGCAGGGATTCCAGAGCCAAGGCATTCCGACGCTGTGCAAGAGACGTAAGACGTTCCGGAGATTCGAAATCGACAGACGGAGGGTAGAAAGGAGACCTTGATCCCCAGAGCAGAGTCTTCGGCGAATCCAGCAAGGTTTCCAGACCCAAGGCAATCCGACGCCGTGCAAGAGACGAGAGACACCCGAATGCAGAAAAGTAGAGCCCGCCGGATGGTTTAGCCTACAGATGACCGGAGCTGTACCAGTCTAAGACGGATGTCAGAAGAGCAGTCAACAATATCTCAGGTTAGCACTCTTTATTTGATTCATTACAGAGATTTAATCGAAATAGTATAGTTAATAACAAACATGTTTTTTTTTAATCATTGTATATTTAATAGAGTTTAGGAAGTAAGGAATTTGATAATAACATTTTGTGAAATTTTTCCAACTGGATTCTAAGAAATTTAAGTAAATATTAATTTTCTAAAGTTCCTTAAAACTGTTTTAAATAAGTATTACTTGTACTAAAGGTTAATAATTCAGTGAGGATAATTTAAATTGCTTATGAGAGGTGGCGCATCGTTGGATGCACTGAATGCAAATAAATTAAATTCTGTTTTGTATGTGAATTTTATTCAGAATGTATATTTTCAAAATTTAAGAGACTTTCTGAGCAATTTACTTAAAAGAAATGATACCAAAGAATATATAAAGTTATATATGAAAACTTGGTTGGTTAATGATAAGGCTGTTTATCATATTAATATTATTGAAATTGTTGTGATATTTTTATGTCGCGAGAGTTTGTGATTATCCACAACTAGGGAAATATTTAGAGGCTTCGAAGTGGATAATTGCATGATTGGCATAGCATTTTTATAACTGTTAATTAGTAGGAAACATGTCAGTGTTTGCGGGTAAGAAAAAGTGCGATCTAAAAGAGTTAGCTATTGAATTCGGCGCGAGCATAGAAGAGTTGGATAATATAGCCAAAATATTAAAAAACTCGAAGAAGCAGAGGACTATGACGAAACTTTAGCACTAGCCCAGCTAAAAATCTTAGAGAAAGATAGGGTTGAGAGAGAAAATGAAGAAAGGTTAGAACGAGAGCGGAATAAGGCCTTTGAGAGGGAAGAAAAGGCTAAGGCTTTGGAGCGGGAGCATGAATTGGCAAAAATTAGGTTAGAACGGTAACCAGATGAGTTTAGTTTAGCTTCTAGCCAAAATGAGAGAGAGCCGAAAATATCTTTAAAATCAGTCCTGCCCAAATTCGACTCCGATAAGTCCGAAATATCAATCTATCTCAGTTTATTTGAAAGACAAGCGCAGAAAGCCCAAATCGAGAAAAGTCAATGGGTTACGCATTTACTAGGATTGTTACCGACGGAATTGGGGGAGCTTATCTTGAGAGAACCACCCGCGTGTTCCGACGATTTTGATCATTTAAAAAAGATGTTACTAGAAAGGTTCCAGCTTTCGGCAGAAGACTTTCGACTAAAATTTGTTACGACACAAAAGCCCGAAAACAAAACGTGGAAAGATTACGTATATGAGGCTTCCAATTACTTTGATCAATGGTTAAGTGGTTTAGAAGTGGGAAATTTCGACCAACTGAGAGAGCTAATAATCACAGATCAGTTAAAAAGAAAGGTTAATCCGGAAACGAAGCATCATTTCATTGATGTTTGGGGCACGATAATCACTCCATTTGAGTTAGCAAAGAAATTAGATGTGTATGATTTGGCTAAGAAAACTATGAAACGGCTAGGGCCCTCGAAACTTCAAAACCTTTCCCAACCTCTAGAGCGAAATAAATTTGCGGAGCAATCAAAAACGGATAGTAGAACAGAAGAGAGTAGAACTAATTGGAGGGATAAAGACAACTCGAAAAATCGAGATGCAATTTTCGATAAAAGAAAGGAAATTATGTGTTTTACATGCAAAAAAACAGGGCACTATAGTTACTCCTGTAATGAGTCAAAAAAGGCTGAAAAGGCCGAAACAGTTTACCATATCGCGGGCCTATAAGACTTAGAAAGTGCCTTTGAACCCTACGTCAGTCGCGGGTTAATTAATGGGAAAGAAATGACTATTCTACGCGATAGCGGAAGTAATTTGGACTTAATATCAGCTCACGATGTAAATGAGGACCATTTTACGGGTGAAAGTGTATGGGTTAGACAGGCATTAGATAATAAACTTCGGTGTTTACCTATTGTAGAAATAGAAATTAATCTGGGTACCGGGGATACTATAAGGACAAAGGCGGCCGCAGTAGATAAAGAAACGGACATGGTTCATTATTTGTTAGGGAACAAAACGCAGCAATTAATTGACAGGCGGAGACGATACCCGCGTTCAATCATCGCAGTTCGCACTGGGCCACGAGCGCACCCCGGAAACGCGGATACGAAAAGCGAAACTAAATCGCAGAGCTCGTCCATTCCCCCTACCGTAACGGAGAGCGAAAAGGAAAAACCAGCCGGTTCACCTAAAACGATGGACCAGCCAATTCTCCGCGCCGAGGTAGAAAGAGGAATTTTTAAGTGCGACCCCCCGAGGTCAGGGAGTAACCCAGAGGAGGGAATCTCTGTCGAAGAGAAAAGGGAAATTTTTCTACCTGTAGTTGAGAGCGCACAGCCTGTACCGAATTTGAATCCCATTAATGAACAGGTTTTGAACTTGACTGAGAGAGGCGATTTAGCTGGAAGGGTGGGAAGAGTCGAGACTTTAAAATTCAACCCCTCGGACGCAGTCGGAGAAATAGGAGCCAGTTTAGTAACGGAGAAAATGCAAGAGACTTTACGCTTAAGCGAGACCGTACCGCGGGATGAAAACTTGACCCTAGGAAACAAAGAAAATGTGAGTGATGCGCAAGAGAATGTCAAGTTCGATTGTGTTAAGCAGAGAGCGGACGAGGTGAAATCACATTTTGAAATGAACGAAGGATTGGTGATTAGGAAAATAAAAGATCCCAGGGAATCTGACCAAGAACAAATGGTAATCCCGTTGAAAGTCAAAGGAGATATGTTATCCTTATGTAAGGAGAGTGCAGGTAGACTTCTAAGTACGAAGAAGAAGTCAGGTTATAAATTCTTGAATCGTTATTGTTGGCCAAAAACCGTAAACGAAATTAAAAAGTTATACGAGAGATGGAAAAGAGATGAACGTTCTAAAGGTTTAAAATTCATACCTAAATTGGATTTAATTAGGCGCATCAGGCAATTTCGAGAATTATTAGTAGAAACGGGGACTAAAACTCGTGAGGTTAAGAAGAATAGGGATGTCTTCCAGATTGATCCGGGAGAAAACTATTCGAGTACGCACGACTTAGATTTAGGCGCTAGAAGGCAAGACAATTAGAAAAATGTTTCTCCTAAGATATTTGGGTTGTTGTATTTAAACAACGCGAAAAGGGTTTCCGATTATTGGAGTAATCATATGGGACAAAGAGGAGTTGCATTAAACTGCATAAGAGGAGTAAAAATGAAAGTGAAACTATCTAGCAGAAAATCAGCGCAGAGTACCAGTAAATATTGGGTAAGGTTGATCCGAAACAAAAACCGTGAATAGTCCAAGATTGATCTACTGGTCATTGATGCGGCAACCTTATCATTATACAATCAGGCACCGCCCGGGAAAAGAAAGAGTGCACTATTGCTTAAGTAGGGTTGAATAATTTTAGGAAAATTGTATATAATTCTCAAAAAAAGTGCTTGCATCATAAGGTATAAATAATTTTCATTTTGTATATATTGTTGTAATACTCATAATAATGTTCCTGGAAAAGTGTGTAAATTTATGTGTGATGAGTACAAAAAAACGAATGGTTAACCTCTGTGGTGAACGAATTTTGAGTGTAACACTGACTTCACTATAGATTTTCCAGCTACGTGAAAAATCTCTCTTGGAGGGGGGATTGCTGTAAGAACTTTACTAATTACCCCTAAAGACTATTTATTCACGAACTATTAATTCGGGAGAAGATCCCCCTAGAGTCTTCTGGACTTTCTTACGCTAAGAGAAATCTCATAAACTCATAGTTCATCTCTGAACAAAGCTATGGTGCCGTCGAGTCTGCAAATATGAATGGAACTGGCAGTACAATTTCGTTCCGGCGCTAACTTAACATTCCATTGAATTGCACAGAGAGCAGGTGTTTCAGCCTTCCAGGAAGAGCGGTGGCAACGGCTGAGGAGGAGGAAAGGCATATTCTCCTAGAGAGGCGAGCTTCAGCCTTCGAAAAATAAGCGGTGGCAACGGCTAGGGGGAAAAAGACTAGTTTTCCCTAGGACCGGTAGTTTCAGCCTTGGAGAGAGGCGAGGTGGCAACGCAGGATAAGGAGTTGAGAAGCGAGAGAGCGAGGAGGTCTTGCTGGATCTAGTGGTGAATGAGCGAAGCGAGGAGATGAGATAGATGGTCGTCCGATCAGCCTTTTCTCCGATTGAAGCACTATATCTGGGGAAGCAGCCCGTTGATGGAACTTTTTATCCTGTTAAAATGACGAGAACCCAAGACTAATATTATTTAAGTTGTATATACTCTTATTTATCCTAGATATCAATGTAAATAAAGGACTTAGATTTTAGTAACTTACGCTACCATAGACTCTTGTCCAGTGATATCTAAGTCCCTACAACCGTTATTACACACCACTATTTAGCTAAAATTTAATTTAAACTAAAACACTCTTAAAACTACCGAAATCACATTTAGATATTATCATCCATAGACGGTTATGTATCCAATTCTTTGCATGGCCCTGTATATCATTTTATCTATATTCTACAAACATTTCTTAGTAAACTAAATGCAGTTCAGCATTAAAATGCATAACTTCTTTAAAAACCACCTTTAAGCAATTTACTCTCATACTCAGTAACCATTACGAATTCTTTTGTGTAGCCCTATACATGAACATGAACTATAACATTTATGCACACATTAAGTAGTATGCATAAATATAATGAAACATAAAAGCGCATATCATAATTAAAAACGCATTTCCAGCAATCATCGCGTTTGTACAGCACTTCAGAGAAAAGTTTATTGGCGAGAAATAACAAGAAACGAGAAATAAAAAGTTTGTCAATGTATTTTCTGACAACCTATTAGCCCCCGGAACGGTATGCTATTTCTTTCTCCCAGCTTATTTTGTCTCCAAAAAATAACGTTACCTTACAGACGCTAGCAATAAACAAAGCAGAGGTATTTATTGTACAATTAAATGCTCTATAGCAATTTTTTTAATTTCTAAGCATTGCACATTTTCAAAGTTTATACCGTCGTATTTGGAAAAAAAAAAGTACTTTTAAATGCAATTTGTTTGAAAACTGTATCTCGATTTATTTTTGAAACATTAATTTTTTTGTAGTTTTTAACGACATTTGTCTAATTTTGGCAACTCAAGTACTTCATTTATGTAGAAGTAAAGGGAAGATAGTTGAAAAATAGCAATTATATCTTTTTGTTGCCATTTTTCCATAACAACCGAAAGAAAATGTAATTAAAATACGTGCTATTTTGAAAAAAATATAAACGAATAATAAAACATGGAGCTATTATAAACTATATTTAATTTTAAGTATCTGTAGACCCTTTCAGTTTGACGTCCGTCATGACGTTTTGGTTGGAAACTGACTCCAAACAAACGGTTGCTATGCGTCATTTCTTTTTAAATATAAATCGTGGAAAATGTTACCAGTACATATTAAGTATTAAAACACTTAGATGTGAGATATAGATATAAGATATAGCTGCAATACACAAGCAAAATAGAAAATACAACATAGCAACCGTTTGTTTGGAGTCAGATTCCAACGAAAACGTCATGACTGACGTCACGACTGAAATCGTCTATATTAATGTTACAAACAAATGAATGCCTATGAATCATTAGATAGCCGTTTTTTTGTCTGGTTTCTTTAATGGCGGCATCTTTTTGCTGCATTTGTGTATTATTTTTAGATAGTGAAATCCTATACATGCTTTAGTGTAGATATTTAAGAGTGGATCGTAAATGTGGAATTCTTAAGCAGATGCGAATGATGTCATTTTACATAAAATAACAGTTTGTGCTGTAAGTCGTAAAATTGAAATATGTTTTGTACTATTTATATATACATATATTATTTTTTTCATCGGGGGCGACACTAAATTCTGAAAAAGCCGAATTCCTGTTTTCTAGTTTACAGTTTCATATTCACAAGCAATTTTTTCCATATATGTGACGGGGAAAAGGAGACTCATACTCGAATAATAACACTTGCTAACTTTAAGAATTAAATATATTAAATGAACTATTTACACTATATACAATTACAATTAAGTAGAACATTAATGAAATTAAACACCCATTCGTCTTAATGAAACGTCGTTGAGAGCTCGGTGTTTTGGCAACCACCTCTTTTACCTTCTTTTCCCGCATCTGTCGAATGTTCTAAAAAAGGTATTCTTCTCACCCGACTCGTGGCGCTGCCGTCGTCTCTTACAGACTGTTGCCACAGGTCACACTCGTCCATCCTGATACGCACGACCTCGTGCGCACCATACACTTAAACACAAACTTAAAAAAAATACCATATCTTTAAAAAAAAATACACAGAATAAAACAGAAAAAAAAATAAAGAGAGAAAAAATGAAAATCGTCGTCAATGCCGGTGGCATTTCGTCTTCCATCTCGTCTTAAATGGTACTCATCTTAAATCGTACCCGTCTTAAATGGTACTCGTCTTAAATCGTACCCGTCTTAAATGGTACTCGTCTTAAAGAAAAAAAATATGTATATATATACCCACCTATATACGTCTGAAAAACAGAAAGAGAAAAAAACACAAATCGGCATCTTCTAATCGTCTTCTTCCTTTTAAAAAAAAAACTGAAACTTCATGCAGAAAAAAAAAAAATTAGAGTCTGTAATCAAATAAAGTCACAGAATGTTCATATAACAACAACAACAAAAAAAAATGGAGTTGTCCACAGTTCTAAAGTTCTTTATGCAAAGCACAAAAAAGTAAAAAAAATGTCTTTGTAGTTCACAGAAAAAAAAAACCACAATACTTTACGGAATACACTTTTCAGCAGCAGCATTGAAGAAAACAAAAAAAAATGACATCTCGGGGATAGTTGAATCACAATATTTCACAAACAAAATTTTAACTTTTTGTTAAAATTATTCTTGATGTAAACACAGGTGATGAAAAAAAGAAGAAATACACAAAAGAAAATATTTTGTAGAAAGACGAATTCTTGAATTTTTTTTTTCTCATATTCTTGAAGCACCACACAATATGTACAATAACGGAAAGGAAGAAAAAAATAAGAAAAACACTTTGAATGTCAAATTTTACGTGGTTGACCACGGCTTCATCATATCGACTGCAGTGGATGCTCTTATTCGCGATCGATTTAAACGATCGCCTTCAGATGAAAACAAAAGTTTATGCAATAATTTTATTCGATTCGTCTTTTCGTTTTTCAATGCAAAAGCGATGACTGGAATGTCATTTAAAATCATGATGAAAAGAAAAAAAAAACAGTAAACAGTACTCACCCACTAATTTCTGTCGTTGAAAAAAGATGAATGAATTTATTTCCAGTTTGGAATAATATATTGCTGCAGTTATTTCAAAATAACTGAAGAGTTGGCCAGTCGCCAAGGCTGTAGAAAATAAATTGTATTCTTCACACACGACATGATCTTTATAAATTTACAGCTACGGCTTACTTTCTGAAAGAATTTTGGCGTCGTTATAAAAATGATACTTGTCTTGTCTAGGGTAGAGAATTGAAAACAAAAATAATTCAATCCCGGCTCAAGCCCTCATGTGACGGGGAAAAGGAGACTCATACTCGAATAATAACACTTGCTAACTTTAAGAATTAAATATATTAAATGAACTATTTACACTATATACAATTACAATTAAGTAGAACATTAATGAAATTAAACACTCATTCGTCTTAATGCGTCTTAATGAAACGTCGTTGAGAGCTCGGTGTTTTGGCAACCACCTCTTTTACCTTCTTTTCCCGCGTCTGTCGAATGTTCTAAAAAAGGTATTCTTCTACGCCGACTCGTGGCGCTGCCGTCGTCTCTTACAGACTGTTGCCATAGGTCACAATATACAATTTATTGAATATAAAAAAAAAGCTGTTTACCCATTTTTATAAAGAAACAGAAGTAATTTTGGTACTACTTGGTTATCCCGTTGACCAAAAATCTATCGCCAAACTATAAGACCAGTAATAGTTGATCATAAATATCACATTTACTTGACTTTAAGCAAGTTAATCATGTTTACGTCATCAACGGATTTTTATTTCGACATTTCATCTGTATTTTTATTAATGTTACACTAATTTATTTGTTCTTTCGTTATTTAAAATAAAAATTACGCCAATTTGTATAATTTGGCGAAATTGGTCGACGGAATAACTAAGTAGTACCGTAATTTTTTTCACAGATGTCATATACGCATCGGGTTTGGCATGATTTTTTTCTGATGCCAATTTGGCAAAAATATCGCTTTCGAATACCAGTTACATATATATTTTTAAATTATTTGCTATCATTTTGAAAAGGAAATAACAATAAATAAGTAAAACAATTTATTAATAAAAAAAACAGTGCCGTAATTGCTATATAAAAAATATAATACATATTTAGAAATGGTTTTTTATGCATATAAATACATGTATAAACAAAAATAAAAGTTCATTAGGTTTTTTTCATAGCTGTTTATCTATTTTGGCAACATATCTAACTTTCTGATGCCCGAATTGCGCCAAGTTCTTTTTTTAAATGCAAAGTGCCCTATAGTGGAAAAGTACCTAAATAAATAATTAATAATAATAAATACATGTATAAACAAAAATAAAAAATTCATCAGGTTTGTTTTCATAGCTGTTTATATATTTTGGCAACACATCTCACTTTCAGAAGCCCGAATTGCGACAAGCTTTTATAAAAAATGCGCTATAATGGTAAAGTACCTAAATAAATAATTAATAGAAATAACCAATTATATAAACTAAAAAAAAATTATTTCGAGATCAAAACATTGTTTTTAATTTAGATTTAAAAGTACATATATCCTAGGATAGCTTCAGTTGAAATTAGGTTGGCAGCTTAATATCTCATTCCATAAACCAAACACAAGTGATTCATTCATCGTGAACTGTAAAATATATTAAACCACTGGAGTGATCATTCACAAAGTAAGTTCTCCAACAATCAATAGACAATATTCTTATGACGTCATAGTAGGCAAAATGGTAGCGGTATCGTTTGTCTATGGTTTGAATTCGCAAAGACTTTATTTTGCAGTCTCTTAGTTACATTACTTTATTGTCATATTTATGAGCTCAGAACAAAAGCATATTTTTGTAAGTAAAGTCGCATGACAATATTTAAATTATTTTTTTCAAAAGATGAACTCTTGAACAATAGACATTTTTTCCTGACTCCATGTATTTATTTTATTTTTTGTTCAGACGAAAAACGTGAGATGTTCTAGGATGAGTTTTATGTTGTTATTAGGGTTTGGATATGTGTTTTTCGTAGTTGCTGTGATGTGTTTGTCTAAATAAATGTTTTGTGTGTTTTTTAAAGAAGTTATGTTTATAGTAAAATAATTATCATTATTTTAACTAAAATGTTAAAAATAAATAAAATTTTTTTCATTATTTAGTTATTAAATAATGAAAACAATTAAAAATGCATGATTTGAAAAATTCAAATATTCTTTCTTAATACTAAAAAATAACATTCAAGTAACAGTGAGTTTAAGTTAAATAAGTTTAACTGTTTAATTCTGTTGTAATATTCAAAATAATTGTATTCATTAGATTTCAGTAAACAACATCAGGGCCGAATTAAACTTTGAAGCTAGAGGAATTACAATGCCATATCAGGACCTAAGCTTTTCTAAATTCCACATATTACATGGAAACTCTTCAGTGTTACAAATATTATTCCTAGGACAGACATAACATCATAACGGCCGGCAATTTTACACAAGTTTATGAAAACTACTTTATATCAGAAATTTTATTAAAAACTGGTTACTTCTTTGTTATAGGGGCCCACACAATTATGATTATGACAAGTTGCAGCCAATTTCGCCTACGTCGTAACCAGGATCGTGAAGAACACACTTATAATACCATTTCATTAAATCGTATACGATAGTTTAATAGTTTTTACCTTATTTCAAGTGTATAATTTATTTATTTTTAAGAATTCTAAATTGTTTAATATAAGAATTAAAAATTTTTTTTAACAAAGATTGAATAGACATGACCGCAAAAAGCCTCAAATCCGCAAAACACTTGGAACCAAACTGTTCAGATTAGTGGTCTTCTACTGTACACAGTTTTTCATAAATGTGTTACGTTCTTAAAATGTGTTATTTTTCATCTATCATTGTGGAACAAACGAGGAAAACTCATATTCTTGCACATGAGTTGTATATATCTTTATATCTAAATTTCCGTCATTTTTGACGGGCTACCTTTCTAGTATAGTATATTTTAATAAATTCATTTGCTTGAGCTTTCTAGATGCGTAAAAAAAAAGCATTGAATTTTTCATGATTGAGGTCGTTTCCCACGCCAAATTAATGTATTATAAGGGTTATTTTTTGGAAAAAATATGAATTGCACTAAAAAAAATTTCGCTTTCTTTTCAACATGACCACTGAATGCTTATAAAAAAGTGGTTTTTTTTTTCTGGTACTTCGTTATTCCGTTGACCATTTTCCATAAACTATACTATCACCAAACTATCCGCCAGACTCTAACCCCCAAAAAGCAAATAGAACAATGTTGTAAATAAATTCTTAAAAAAAAAATATGCAGTGGGAATATTCTCTATACCCGCTGACATAGACGCCGGGAATATTCTCTATGCCCGCTGACATAGATCGGAAATATTCTCTATGCCCGCTGACATAGACCGGGAATATTCTCTATGCCCGCTGATATAGACGCCACCGCTGATAAGCTTCTTAGCGTTACCCAGGATGCGCCACATGGAGGCGAGCATATCATTGCACCCCTTCAATTCTTTCGCCGCTCCCAGGATCGAACCAGGATCCTTCTGTATGGAAGGTTCGTGTGCTGACCACCGGACCATAGGTGGCGATGACCAATTCTTTCAAAAAACCTATATATCAATTATACATGTAATGCATCTCCATACCTATAAGGGGGTTACCATAGGAGAAACCTTGTTCTGTCGCCAAATACCACCAAGTTTGTCGCCAACTTGGCGATATATCGCCAAATTTGGCGACCAAAATTAGTCGCCAAAAGTGGCGCCAACTTGGCGATATCTCTAATATTTCGTCAAATTCCCAAAAATTTCCATTGTGAACCAATAGAATTTATTCGCTTGCAGAAAAGCAACAAATTGAGATATTTTAACGGAACAAAAACTAATATTAGCTTACGGAATTATATTAATTATATTTAAAAGAGTCCAAGTAAATTAAACTAGGAATAAAAATAACATTATACAATACTTAGCATGCTTTCCCAAATATAAATTTTAAGGGAGACCAAACTGGTCGCCAAGGGCGGCCAGTTTAGTGTATATATGTATGTCAACTGTAAAAAAAATGTATTTTTATGAATTGCAAGACTCTATTATCAGAAAATTTTATACGATAATATGAAAAGAGTGCATTTGATTGGAAAACAGTACATTTGATTGTAATCATTAAAATTCAGGAAATTTCCGTGACGAGTTATCATCATTACATTAACTTTTCCGGTGTATACCCGTATCATGAAGTTAGAGAAAGGGGTGATCAAAAGGTGTCTTACATTTCATGTTTAATCATTTGTTTCCGCATCAACGAAGAAATCCGTAATCCGTTAATAAAACTAAACTGATATTTATTAGTCAATTATAAATCATTGGATTCAAATTCTTTGCATAAAACTTTAATTAAGATGAAATTAATGTTGTGTAACACAGAGACAGAGCATAACTTTAGCATATGGGTGGGATGGCCCCATAAATTAAAAGGTATCACATAAAATACTACTGGTCAATCATACAAGAACAACTATACCTGGAGTTTTCGTCTCTGATTCACAGTACATTTGATTGTAAAATAGAATATTTAAAAAATCAGGAGTATGGAAAAACATGTGAAAATCAGGAGACTCCTGTCGAAATCAGGAGACTTGGCAAGTCTGTATACATAACATACAAGGCTTTAAAATGGGTATACTGCCTAATGAGAAAATTAAATTAAAAAATATGTGCAAGGCATCAAGAGGCTACATTAGAAGTATAACTTAATAACCCCCAAATAAACCCTGACATGCGTAATATCGCAGAGTGAGGGTTTATTTGGTTAAAAAAAGAATTCGGGACATGTCTACCACCAACCTTTAGGACAGGTTTACCACAAACATCAACCACCACCAACAACAATTTTTTAAAGAACATCAATACATTAAAAACAAGACACATGAGCGGTCAAACATTATTTTATCATTAATTACAAACATTCTTTCCATTCTAAAAATATCTTGTTTTAAATAGGTATTGTCTGCGATATACACAAAGTCCCCAAACACACAAAAGTTAACAAGAGTTAAACAAAAAGCATCTAAAAAAGGTGTACCTTAATCTCTTGTCTTCTTTAAGAGAAGAGTATAAAAAGAGCCCTGAAATATAAGCAAGATTTATCAAAGTTTCACATTTTAGAAGTAATTTACAAATCAAAATTTTTAACACTGAATATGCCCAGTGCCCAGGCCGTAACAATTATTATTATTTTTTAAACTTACAAATTACTTCAGAAATGTGATATTTATAATTGTAAGAGTTATAGCATCCATTTTTAGATGCTTTTTGTTAAAGATATAAAAAGGTCAAGGCATTAAGAGGCTACTTCAGTTAAGCATTTAGAAGTAGCCTCTTAATAACCCCCAAATAAACCCTGACATGCGTAATATCGCAGAGTGAGGGTTTATTTGGATAAAAAAAAAAAAAAATTCGTCCTTTAGGACAGGTCCACCAAAAAAAAAGGGTGCATTTTAGCACGCCCGCAAAAAAGGTGGTGGACCTTATACTCGTCTTTAAGAGACAAGGGATAAGCCTACCATGAGTACCAAGATGAAAAATATAACAATGATAATGACTTAAAACAATAGGCATTAAGAGGCTACTTCAGTTAAGCATTTAGAAGTAGCCTCTTAATAACCCCCAAATAAACCCTGACATGCGTAATATCGCAGAGTGAGGGTTTATTTGGTTAAAAAAAGAATTTGTCCTACCCTGCATTAAGTCTCCTTTTTACAGTCTAAAAAGAACTTTTAGATGCTTATAATATAAGCCCAAGGATTTGAGTTGCGAAATTGCTATAAAAAAGGTGGAAATCCTCCTTTAGGAGGAACTCTTACATGCTTAAAAGACAAAAAAAAAAAAAAAAAAAACTTTAAATATCCAGGTTTCTCATTTTAGAAGTAATTTGCAAAGTAATTAATTGCACTGAAAATGCCCAGTGCCCAGGCAACGATATATATATATATATATATTTTTTAACAAATTACTTCCGAATTTTGAAACCTTAGGAAAATAAAGTTTTTTTTTAATGTGACATACATATTATATAATGTTATTTATATTTTAAATTATATTTGAATTATATAATGAATTATATTATCTTTGGTTGGGAACTTTAAAATCAGGAGCTAATCAATTAATGAAAGTCCCCAATTTTAGGAGCATACATTTCTTCATATTTAGATGCAATGAAAAAGGCAAGACTGTACAGCAACGGCAGGAGGATTAATTAGTCTCTGAATGGTGAGCAATAGCAAGTTTCCTTCCCATCGAAGTCAAAAAAGAAATACGGGTAGCTTTTATACTGGGAATCCAGGTAATTTTTTAATGATTTTCTATTGAAGAAAGTTTTAACCCCAGATTTAGTTAGAGTCACTTGTCTAGATGTTTTTGTTCCACGAGTTGTTTCCCGGATTGTTCTTCTAAAAAGGCCATCATAAAAAAAGCACGAATGAGGGAACTTCGCAGTTGGTGGCAGGTTTCTCGGCACTGTATACACCTATGGAGAGAGAAAAAAAATTAAGTATTTTGAATACAACCCCCTTAGGAGTAGGTAAAAGGATATAGGTAGGGGTAAAGTATCCAAGGTCCTATACATAGAGGGCAGTCAATTTGAAATACTAATGTATCATGCACCTAGAATTTAAAAATAAATTTTGATGGGGAAAAATGGTCCTCTCACGGCCTTTGATGCAGGGGTGTTCAACAAGTGAAGCGTTCCGCGGTACCTGGTTTAGTATTGTTTTGGTGTACCCATGGTTCTTACGCATACAAAAAAAAAACTCCAACAGAAGATATGCAGAGGATTTAAATGTCGATCGTACAGAGAGCGGGGAGAAGTGCCCGTAGGTAAAGGTCAAAATTAGCACTGGCCACAGGGCCAGTAAATGAGAAAAAGTGGCTAGTGAAAAAGTGTCTATCAGCGGCCACCTTCCAGCCACTTTTTTACAAGGAGAGTAAAATTTTCTTGCATTTCATCAACGACTCTACTTTTTTTGGTTCCAATATATTTATATTAACATATATTTTTCTGCTATTCATTTTTAGATGAATACTTATAGAAATTTTACTGTTTGGTATTTTTAAATGGAAAAGTGGCCACTTAAAAAACTAGTTGTACCGACCAGTGGCCGCTAATGAAATTTCCCAGTTTTGACCTATACCCGTAGGGCAGAAGAGCCCCACAAGGAGGAACAGTAGACGTTTACATCGCTCAGATACAGGGGCGAGAGTGGCCGCACCCGTCGTAAGCGCCGCACTCCTCAAAATTGGTCTAAATAAGCTTAAAAATATCGTAAACGCCGCACCTGTGGGAAGGCTACTTTTGTCGACAGTGTCTCATTGACCTAACTTTAATCAAAGATTTCTGAACAGTGCAGGGTGCCTCATTTTTAATAATTTAGGATTCTAAAATTTTATTTAAATCAAGTTTTAAATATTTTTATGTAATTTTTTTACTTAAGGAGACGTTAATTGGCATTAAAACCATCCAGAGCGTGGGACGCGGTCCCTCTCCTTAGGCGCGCCACATTTTTTAAATTTAACTTTTTTTAACCAACTTTGAGTTGTCAATATCTGAGTGGAAGAGTAGTAAATTTTCTTTGTCCACCTGTATGGTTCAGTATCATCATACAAAATGCACAATTTTCATAATCGGTAAAGTCAGAATGTTTCGCGTTGTTGAGCAGGGGACTTGAGAACAGTCTTATAATAATATATATTCATCGGATTAATGAATTTTTATTTTATCCCAATTTTACGCTTCCATAAAATACGGTAATTCCAATGATACTTTAAAAGTTTCTACGAGTTTTCTTTGAAGTAAGTTTTGAAAGAGAGTAAATATCTCCCATTGTTATCTAGTTCGAACTCTTGCAACCTGTGAATGACATCGCATCAAAATACTACTTGTAAGTGAAGCTTGGAGAAAACTATGATTGACAGCCCCACCCCTTTCCTTGTAAAGAAAACAGTTCACAGGAATAGTAAAATTCCAAGTAGCGGTAACTTGGTACATATTTTTTTCATTGTCGCTTATTTAATAAAAGGATTAGGAAAAGTTTATAGAAAGAAAAGTTTATGTTTTAAATAGGGATGCAACGGATATCCGGCATATCCGGCTGATTTTTCAATATCCGAAATATCATCGGATATCCGAATCACAACCACCGGATATCCGGCAGAGCACAGCAAAGCAAATATATAAGGATAAGAGAACTTGTTTGACCCAAACAACGCCAAACAACTTTTGTTTATAATGCAAAATATGATAGTAAGTTTGTGGTTCATGAGTAAAACGTAATTCTCAAAAGTTTAAAGAATTGCCAGCTTTCCTAACATTGATATTTGAACTCTTTATAATAAATTTAAGAATTTACGTTTACATCTTTTAGAAAATTGTACCTTTACTTTCAGAATGTGAAACAAAATTTGAAGTTGTTTATTAAAGTATGACTTTATTAAATTTTCTTTCTCTCTTTTAAGTTTAACAATTAAACAGGCCTATTTTTACTTTCTTCTATCTTCAATAGCAGAAAGTATTGTAATTTAGATTCTTTCAATTTCTGGTTTTTGACGGATTTAGACGTTTTAGGGGTCAGATATCTCAAAACATGTTTTGCAAAATGTCTGTCTGTCCATGTGTCACCGTCATACCATCGAAAAGTCTATGAAGTTATGCATAGAATTGAACTTAATTTTTTGTGTATGTTCTTGGCAGCCAGAAGACCCTCCATGAATTTGGAAGCTGGCCCTCCTTCAATACTGAAACATTCCACCGGAAGGGGATGCTGTAATTGCGATTTTTGTGCCGTTTTCATTATTGTACTATCGAAAAGTGTTTGAAGTTATCCATATAATTGAACAAAATTTTTTGTGTATGGTTTTGGCTATGTACAGCCGGTTCTCCTTTAAATTGGAAATATTACGCCAGCAATTTTTGTGCCACTTTCATTCTCGTATCATCGAAAAGTGTATGAAGTTATGCATTGAATTGAACCAACTTTTGGTGGTACATTTTTAACTATGGCCGACAAGTCCAATTTGAAACTATTCCGCTAGAAGGGGGCAATATAATAGTGATTTTTGTGTTATTTTCATTATTTTATCATCAAAAAGTGTATGAAGCTAAGCATAGAATTGAACCAATTTTCTGTGTATACTTTTGGCTATGGCCAGCAGTTTCTCCTTGAATTTGGAATATTCCGCCAGAAGATGGCACTGTAACAGCATTTTTTTTGTAAAATTTTCGATTTTTTTTTTTTTTTTTTTTTTTTTGGTACTGTATATTAGTGGCTCATGAAGCGATGGGAACTTCACATCCTGCTAAGCTGGCTATTCACAAACAGCTGATGCACAACAGAATAGTGAAAATATTGTTGATTTTAATAAATATCATGATCGAGCTTAACTTATTCTTATTTTGATTAATTGACTGGAGCAGAAATTTTACATCAAAATCAAAGTTGGTATAATATTGAAGTATTAACATTTTGAACTACTTTTTGAAATATTAAGATGTATATGAGATAGAAGAAAGTTTTGGGATTCGCACATCCAATTAGTTATTTTTGTAACTTCATTATAAATATTTAAAATTAAAAGTAAATTTCTTTTTACTTATAAATATCACAGTAATTTAACTTAAAAAAACTAAATGTGACTTAAAACAAAACAGTATTAAATAATTAAAACAGAAAAAAGGCATCAACTAAACCTATGTTTGGAGAAAATAACTCTTTAATCATAGGTATATTAGTAGATATTTTATGTTTAAATTATAAAAAGAAAGTAAGTATTTCTTTGTGAAAATACTCAATTATAGGTATATTAATTGGTTAAAATTTGTTATATAAATTATCAATATTTCATTGTACATATAAACAGAATATTTTAATGTTTAAATTACATTTTTTATCCAACATTATTAATATACATTACATGGCTTGAATTTTGAGATGTGTTGGCAGGATTCGTGCCCTAAAGAATATTGGGGGTGGGAGGCTCTTGTTTCCAAAAAAATCATTTTCCAAAAATTTTTCTTTGTAAAACAATGATCAAGTCTCGGGACCGACTGACAAGTTTCATGACATTTTCCACTATCGATTGGCAGATTTCACAGTTTCTTCTTACAACAAATTGACAAAATTCACGTTTTTTTTCTGCATCTGACCGAAAAATTTTGTGATTTTTCTCCACAACCGACTGACGAATTTCACTATTTTTTCTGGAGACCAATCGGTGAATTTCTTAATTTTTTTCTCGCGATCAATTGACAAATTTAGCAATTTTATTCTGTGACCGATTGGCAAATTTCCCTGTTTGTCCTTGCGACATATTGATGAAAGTAACGATTGTTTTTCTGCATACGATTGAAAATTTTCGTGTTTATTCTCTGCGACCGGCTGAGGAATTTCACGATATTTGCTCGAGACGGACTGGCAAATCTCATGATACTTTTCCTTGATCGATTGTCAAATTTCGTGACATTTTCCCACTGTCGATTTCCCATGAACTTCAGTTTTTTTTCTTGCGTCCAATGACAGTCATCTCTGTCATTTTGCTCAGTCTTGCTTTTTCTCGCATGCTGTGTCTTGTACTATCTGCACTGAAGAAGAATCTCGCTAGTGGATTCGAAACAGCTGTTTGCTGCTTTTCACATATTATTTGTGCATTTTAAATGTTGGTTTTCTGTTTTTTTATAAAACAAATTTGTTCAGAAGTGACATACAATCACCAATATGCATTATTCATGTAAGTTAAAAATTAATGCACTACAGATTTTGCAAAGTTTTCTAAAATTATTTGAGAGCATAACCATGTGTTTCCGATAATTTCTAAAGTTATAAAAGTTGCTCTGTGTTTTTTGTCAAAAGTGTAACTTGTGAAAGAGGCTAAAGCACGCAAAATGGAATAAAATCTAGATTAAGAAGTTCATTTGGCAATCCAGTTGTTAATTTCCCATAACATCAGGTGAAAGTTGAAAAATAGACATGGTATGTGTAAAGCTTGATTCTGTTTCTTTATTTTAATAAAATAAAAATTTTGGATAATTATCTTGAGTTGTTAATTTAAATTATTTCAATAGTATTTTGTCATGTCTGTATAAATGTAATTCTTTAAGTGGAACATAAAAAATAACGGGGTTTAAAGATTTCTTTTTTCCTTCCTAACAGTTCAACTTCCCTGCATTTATAAATTTTGGGTAGGAAACTCCCCTCCTGGGAAAACTTGAATTTCAAGCCCTGTGTGAAACATGTTTGTAATTTATTGTTCTGAGATGGCATTATATAAGAAATAATTCGCCATATAACTAAAAACATATCTAGTGCCGGATATCCGAATCCGGCAAACAAAGGAGCTTCGGATATCCGGTATCCGACAAAATCAATATCCGGTGCATCCCTAGTTTTAAACCAGTTCTTTTAAAATTATAGTATTAATCAATAATTATTAAATCGTGAATATTGCACAATGCAACATAAAAGATTGTTGATATAAAAATAAAGTAAGACACATCATTTCTAAAAAAATCTTTTCTGACATCACAGCAGAAATCTTAGGATAACTCACCCCCCCCCCCCCCCCACCCCGTAAAATGTAAACTGATAGCTGAAGAGTTATCCTTATTGTAGCCTAATAATTATCATTAAACTTATGATTACTTTTAATAATAAAAACTTTGTTGCACATTTTCTGTATGGTATCAAATTCTGCCCCATTCTTCAAGCGTGCTTATAGAAGAATTTAGTAATTTAGCTATTCTACCTAAATACTTTTAAATAATCACTTTTAATGATCTACTTTAAAAAAATCAAATTCGTGATATTTTCTATGTGCATGTTAGCTCTGATATCTTGAAATCAAGAAACTTTTTCTCCGATTAAGTCACACACTAATGACAATTTATAATTCTAAATGATTATTAAACACATAAATCAATAAATAAATTTAAAATGAAACATTCTAATCTAATTAAATTTGATTACGTTAAAGGAGGGGACTCTGTGCTGATGTGACGGCTTAGCTTCTAACTTCATTCCAATCTTATCAGTGAGAGGTGGAATGGGACGCTCTTGACCGAGTTCTTCGAGTAAAATAACCTTGTGTCCTCCTTGCCAATAACAAACATCATTACTCTGGCAAAAAAAAAAAGATTACAATGCAGAACATGGTTTATGATTATTCACTGTTTCTGAATTAGATTTATTTAAGACATAAAATTAAGCTTACATTTCGATCACTTGTTAAAATCCCTTCTCGGAGAAAATATTGCGCAACTCTTTGTCGTAATTCCAATGGCTGCCTCACAGGGTCTCTCAAAGTGGGTGGTGGTGATTGTCGTGGTGGTGGTGGTTCTATAAAAAATGTGATATGCCAGGTTTATATAACAACATTTTACAACACAAAGTACAACACACACATAATTTATAAAAAATAAGCTAACCTTTTAAATGTCTATATCAGGGTGTCTACAGAAATTGTAAAAAAAAGTTCCCTGATTTTTCCATGATTTCCCTGACTATCTTTATCAGACTTCCCTGATTTCCATTATTAACAATACACATACGGTACTTTTTCACGTATGCCGATTCCTCGTATAACACTTGCTAATAGTAAATAGTATCTCATTGGGAGAAAAACATCAAAATTGCCTAATATTCATTAAGTATTGGTTGACAGTTTTATAAATCCAAACTCAAAATTTAGTCCAACAACTTCATATAGCGGCCAATGGATATAGGGTTACCAGAAAATTTCCTCATTTTCTGAAAAATATTCAATTCTAAGACTTATTTACATCTGACGGGATAGCTAATTGGATTTAGCAGGCCACCTGGTCAGGTTATGCTAATGTATCATTTAAAATTTTTTTAAATGCGTAAATTGTCTTCAATATAAGCGCTATATAAAAAAATGAGGATATCTGACCACCTAAATTTGCTTTCAATATCAAAAACTCATACCATGTGCATCTTTTTTAAAATATTGGGAAAGACTAATCGGCATGTAAAAAAATATGGTACATAAAATAGACGAATCAGTCTCGTTGGCAAGATGAAAATGCAAATATTTTTGCATATAGACAAATTTCCCTGATTTTCAAGTATTTTTACAAAGTTCCCTGACTTTTCCAGATTGATAAACCTCCCTGATTTTTCCCTGATTTCCAGATTCTGTAGACACCCTGTATATATACCCCATTGCATATTTGCAGGGGTAGTACTGGTCCTAGGTGATATTTCAGGACATACTTTTTCCAATATTTCAGGACAATTTCAGGACACATTTACCCAGCATACTACTTTTTTTTCCATGATCGTTTGCCGAAACTCGAAATTTTTTTCCGCAATCGTTTGTCGAAATTAGAGGGGTTTTTCGCGATTATTTGCCGAAATTCGTGATTCTTTTCCGATAATCGTGTTTTTTCTTCGATCGTTTGCCGAAATTTGTGGATTTTTTCCCCGCGATCGTTCGACAAAATTCGATTTTTTTTCGCAATCGTTTCACGAAATTTGAGATTTTTTACACAACCACTTCGCGAAATCACGATGTTTTTCCACAATCATTCGACAAAATTCGTGATTGTTTGACAAAATCCGAGATTAATTTCTGCAATTGTTTGAAGAAATTCGTGATTTTTTTTCCCTTGACCGATTGATAACATTTGTGACCTCTTGATGAAATTCGCGAGTTATTCCGCAATTATTTGATGAGAGTCACGATTTCTTGCTCGAATGATTGGCCGGAATTTACGATTTTATTCATGGACCGTTTGACGAAATTCTCGGTCTTTTTTGTGGCGCGCATCAATGCGATTTTTTTTCTTTTTTACGATTCCGCTGAAATCGCTGATCGATTTTTAAAATAGCAAAAAAAGTGGAAGTCTGCCAAACAGCGTAACGTGACATCCCTGCGAATTATACTGAATGATTGACGACATTCCCAATTTTTTTAGAGATTGGTTGAAGACTATCGCAATTTTTTTCAATGACCGATTAACAAAATTTGCAATTCTCCTTCCTGTCCGACTGACAAATTCCCATTTTTTTTTCGACCACTTGACGAAATTTGAGTTTTTCATCATCAGATGATAAAACATTTCACTATTTTCTGACTCTCCAGCACCTATTAATTCCAAAATACTGATTTTGTGCAATTCCGTGAAAAAAAAAACAAAAATACTATATATATTCGCGGAAAAATCATGACTGTTTGTGCTCTAGTACAAAACTCGTGAAATTTCAGGAATTTCAGGGCATGTTATCATATTTCAGGACATTTCAGGACGTTTTTTCATTTTTCAGGAATTTAAGGAATATCAGGACAAGTACTACCCCTGTATTTGTGGTCGATCTGCCAAATGCCGCTTATTACTTTTACCATTACGTTAAAAGCCTTATCGTAAAAGCCCAAAAGTATGTGGCTACAATACTGCCTACGAAGAATAATGGCTGGGAACGCGTTTTCAGTTGTGGTACGCGTTTTTAAATTTGATTTTTTTTTTTCCCTATTCCGTGGCGTTTCTAAATTCTATATATCCTATACAGTGCTATACAAAAGACCTCAAGATCAAAAATTTAGTACGAACGCACCTCATTTGTCACGTTTGATGTACAATATCCGACTTGTTTTATTTCCTATGCGATTCCGTCTCAGAAAATATTATATAACGTGTTCCAATACGTGGAATATAGACACGGATATGAATCCTAAAAAAAGCATCTTTTAAAAATTACTTATCAATATGGGTGGCCCCGAAAATCAGGCCCTTATCATTGTAGCAATATTACTCTCTCTCTTTTACCTCATGTTTGTTTTCCCTAGTTTCTGTTTCAATGAAAGAGCCCTAGAGAAAATGCATCTCATGTTCGCACGGTCCTTGATATTATCAAAAGTAACTTTTAGCCCTTATTTTTTTATGCAAAACGGTACTCGGCAATACCGAGTAGTTGTAAGAATTTCATTTTTTAAGCATATGAATTTATAAGCTGATCTGTAAAAAGTTATTCGAATATCAATGTATCATATATATCAGGTATGAAAGTGGGAAATGGGAAAAAAGGTGGAAAATTTTTTCCATCTATACAATAAGGCCAAACTCGTATAATTTACACACATTTTAACAGTTATTCATACAATAAAATGAATTGTAACTGCACATGTGATTGTTATTTTCTTTTTGTAACTTACAACAAAGTATTAAAAGAAAAAAAAATAAATAACAATAAATGTATAAATTCATTAAATCAAAAAAGAAAATTGGAAACAGTTTGCTAAAAGTATAAATCCATCCAAATGTATCTGATGAACTCATGAGAAGTACAGAGATTTATTTCTCAAAATAAATGTATTATTTTGAATAATTTGACTGCTTAAGACTTTACTTAAAAAAAATAAATAAAATCTTGCTAAATATATGCACGGCAAATTGATCTTTACTCCAGAAATACGTTTCCAAAAATGCATCACTGAAATTACCCAGAAGTACCTTATGGAATCTTCCTTTCCCTAGTTAAAGAACTTAATTTACACCACTTTCAGATGCTTATAATAAAAGCTCGTCTTTGATTTGATAGTACAGCAATTCAGAAACAAACTCCAAGGATTTGAGTAGACAAAATGTCTACTTATTAATCTTTCTAGACCCCCCCCCCCCCCTATGCGTCTAATATTTTCTTTGCATTTTTACATCAATCCAGAGAATGTCAAAATTTGCTTTTAAAAAGGTGGAATTCCTCCTTTAGGAGGAACTCTTTCATGCCTGATATATATAGCAATAATTCATAAAACTATAGAAAAAGTTATAGAAAACATATAGAAAAAGTTAAGCACAAAAACTCTCATTAGTTTCACATTATACAAATAAAAATAAGTACTTTAATATATAAGAAAACAGAAAACACTTATTTTGGATAAAGAAACTGAAAATACAATAAAAAATTTCGGATTAACTGTTCAAACCTCCCCCCCCCCCCCCCCCAATCAAAGTCTTGAGTTTGAACTCTTAAAATGTTACCTTTTTTTCCCATCCTAATTGCAAATCTTAATAACGTTAAAAAAGTATATAAACAATCATCTTATCTAATTAACCTTTTCATCCCATTTTCCATTCCCTTTCCTTCCTCAAAGTTTGAAATCTTTAAAATTATTTTATTTTAAACTTTATGCTCTATCTGTTACTTTATTGTGACAATTTATAATTGGGGTTGAAATTTGTTTTCCTCTTAAAATTGATAATTTAGTGACCACATAAGTGACCCTAAATTACAACATAACACCAACAACAGAAAATTATATTAGATTTAAATATTTTTAAATCAAATGCTATTTCTATATAATAATCAAATATATATATTCATAATAATCACCTTCAGGTTCTCTTACTGGCAAATTATCTGACTCTGAAACATGAGATTCTTGTGATGAACTAGATGATGAAGTAGATGAACTAGAAGATGAACTAGATGTACGTGGTTGTGATGATGGACGAGCAGTTAAAAAATAATTGTGGGTGATAACGTTTTGGGTGACTGATGACGGAGAACAAGATTTCGATAAAACCATTTGAATGTTCATCATGGTGGGTGAATCTTCTACGTCATGCTCTGGTGGTTGTTCTGGTGGTTGTGCTGGGTGGTGGCATGAACTGGCACAATTTGTGACGTTGCCTCAATACTTGCTGGATCAATACTTGCTGGATCAACACTTGCTGGATCAACACTTGCTGGATCAATACTTGCTGGATCAACACTTGCTGGATCAACACTTGCTGGATCAACACTTGGTGGATCATCTTCAAAAACAACATTACTTGCTGAAGTCCCTCTAATCGAAAATTGGTGTAAGACAAACTCACATTCTAATTGAGCACCAGAATCGCTTTCATAACAGATGATATTTGGCTCGTATCTAGGCCGCCCTCGTTCCGTTGCTTTGATTTTTTTTCTTCGCCCCCGACTGTGCTTGGGATAATACTTCATGCCGTCTACTGTTACCTATAAAGTAGAAAATTAAATAACAATATTTTAACTGAAAATTGAATGAAATAATTTAAAGAAATCTAATTTTAGATTTAAACCAAATGATGTTTTATAAATATTTAAAATTACAAATATTATAGATGAAATTAATTACTAGAAAATTTACTTACGGATTGTGGATAGCCATCTGGCACATCTCGATCCAATTTTCTCTTTGGAGGCATCAAGGGTGATCAAAGTGAGCAGAAACACTGAAAACAAAAAATATGCTCATTTTTAAAAAAGCAGTAGTGACATAGTATAAGAGCCATATTTTAAATCAGGGTTGGCAAAAAACCAGGTTTTTTTTGAAAAAAACCAAAAAAACCGGTTTATTTGGTTTAAACCGGGTTTTTTTAAAAATCTTTTCTTATCATGGAAGACGGTAGTATTTCGAGTGACGCAGCCTTAAGCCTAAAATCGTATCGTATCGTATCGTATCATAGAATTCGTAGATGGCGGAACTCATATATACAGCTAACTCGACATCAAAGAAAACGCGAAAAGCCGCCTTTTAATAACTCAGCAGATATATGTCTTATTGTTCTGAATTTTCTAGAACAGTCTTATATCTGCAGTCTAATCGTATACTGAAATTTTTGCATTTCTACGTGCAGTATATTTTGAGATCTAAATAGCCCTTTTTAAAGTGAAAACATTGGTATAATATCGAGGAAGTTCCTAATTTGAAAATCTCGAAAACGGTTCTAACGATTATTTTTAAATTGATACATAATATAAATGTGATTAAGGTGAGGTGAATAACACTTTTCTTTTTTCTGGGAAAACTCTCGTTCATTAAATAATTCGATTTTTTTTCTCTCGAAAATGACACGGGCAATTTTTTAAAAATCAAATAAATATGTTTCAGATGAACCAAATAACAATTTACTTGTTTCCAGCAAGACTCTTGTTCGTTTTATAATGCGCATGAAAAATCGGACTATATTTCTTCCCATTCTATGGAAATTTCACCGAAAATGCATGACACTGTATTCATACACATGCTTTCTTTTTAACCACTTTTGGGGAGAAAAATTTTGTCATCCCACTCGCTGAGTGGCTAAGGGCCATCGTTTACTGACCTTAAGATAGGCAGTTCGATACTCGATGATACGTGATTTCACATGTGAATGTTTTTTTTTTTTTAAGTCTGCTAGTTGACCATTATTCTCAGCTCCTTTGTAATTTTTTTAATTGCTATTAAGTTAAATAAAATTACAATTATAATGACGCCAATTTGATGATGATTATTTCTTGGCAATTTTTCAACAATAAAAATATTACCATAAATTTTATAAATATATTTAATTTCAATCACTTTACAAAAAATATACATTAATAATTATTATTTGAATATAAATCACACGATGAGAAACGTAAAAAAATATTTCATTTCAGCTCTTCTTTTTATAATATCATTTTTTATTATTATGACGGTCGATCAATATATAATCACTGACAACCATAATATTATTATTATTATAATTATTATTTTCCTTGCATAAAAGCTATTGTGATGTAATAATTCTTTTATAATAAATAATTTAGTTGAAATGTTTTATTTATAAATATCAATGAAGTTTGATAACCCCGAGACAATTCTTTGCAATATTTACAGTTTACATAATAAGCATATCAGAATTCTGGTGTCGCCATCTTTTGACGCAATTGCGTTGTATATAGAGAAATGTTTGATAAAAATGTTGAAGTAGACAGTTTTTAAATCGAAGAATTATTTTAAGAGATATTTAATGTTAAATCTGGATAAAATTGTCTCATTAAAAAAGTCTCATAGGAAAAAAAAATATACATGGGAATTTAATCATTTTCATTCAATTTAATCATTCAATAGGAATTCGAAGTTTGCAGAGTGCATTTATTATTCTTAACTTGCCTAATTTTTTGACGGTTTATTTCAATTTTAAATTAAAATTTTCAGAATTTCCAGAGATATTTTTTACATATTTTAGAAAAGGTTCTTTTAAATTGTTGCCAAATGTTAAAACAGCGCAAAGAATAATATATCCTTTAAATTAAAAATTTATTCACACGTGACTATTATAAACAGAAAAAAATCCTTTTAAATTAGAATTAAATGATAACGTGTTAAAAGCAGGAAAATATTAAACATTACGTCATAAAAATTGTTTTTGCACATGCTTACTTAAAATGAAAGAAAATTATAAAATAATCAATTATTTTCAAATTAGAATTAAATGATTACGCATTAAAAGAAGGAAAACATTGAAAATTACGTCATAAAAATTATATTTACACATGAATATTAAAAGAAAAAGAAAATTTTTAAATAATAAATTCATTGATATGTGTTAAAAGTCGTAAATGGAGGAAATTACGTCATATTGGCCAAAGTGGCCAAAACAATTTACAAAACACATTGCAAAACAGTGTAAATTAAAAAATATATTTATATGAGAGATTTATTTCAAATTTCGAGATGATATTTTTAACTATAGTTGCTAATTTTAAGGTAGCGCAAATAATAATATTATCTTTCGAATAATAAAAATATTTTCAGTTGAATGTTACAAAGAGAAAGGAAAGTTTGGTGAAAATTATGTCAGATTTAAAACGTTACATTTAAAATCTCTTATTTAAAATCATTTTCTTATAGCGTTGTTAAAAAATACCATAAAGCAAAGACTCTGTTGACTTAGTTCCTTTTATATTTGGTAATTTTCAAATGTTTAACTAATCTTATTTAATCAAGCAGGGAAACAGCAACTAACATCAGCTGATTCGGTTTTGAAATCCCTCAGTAAAAGGGAAACCCGTTTACAGTAAGATCGCCATTGATTTTTTAATTATACAGAGCAGCCTTGATTATCCGAGCTAATTGGGACTGTTAGTAAATCGGAATCGGAAATCTCGGTTAATAGAAACTGTGTGTAAAAACTCGCCGTGCTTGCGAATTTAACATCTCTTTTAAAAAAATATATAGAACGTTTTTTAAATCTAAAATCGTATCGTATCGCATCGTTAAAATCGTATCGTATCGTATCATAGAATTCGTAGATGGCGGAACTCATATATACAGCTAACACGACATCAAAGAAAACGCGAAAAGCCGCCTTTTAATAACTCAGCAGATATATGTCTTATTGTTCTGAATTTTCTAGAACAGTCTTATATCTGCAGTCTAATCGTATACTGAAATTTTTGCATTTCTACGTGCAGTATATTTTGAGATCTAAATAGCCCTTTTTAAAGTGAAAACGTTGGTATAATATCGAGGAAGTTCCTAATTTGAAAATCTCGAAAACGGTTCTAACGATTATTTTTAAATTGATATATAATATAAATGTGATTAAGGCGAGGAGAATAACACTTTTCCTTTTTCTGGGAAAACTCTCGTTCGTTAAATAATTCGATTTTTTTTTTCTCTCGAAAATGACACGGGCAATTTTTTAAAAATCAAATAAATATGTTTCAGATGAACCAAATAACAATTTACTTGTTTCCAGCAAGACTCTTGTTCGTTTTATAATGCGCATGAAAAATCGGACTATATTTCTTCGCCATTCTATGGAAATTTCACCGAAAATGCATGACACTGTATTCATACACATGCTTTCTTTTTAACCACTTTTGGGGAGAAAAATTTTGTCTTCCCACTGGCTGAGTGGCTAAGGGCCATCGTTTACTGACCTTAAGATAGGCAGTTCGATACTCGCTGGTACGTGTTTTCACATGTGAATGTTTTTTTTTTTAAAGTCTGCTAGTTGACCATTATTCTCAGTTCCTTTGTAATTTTTTTAATTGCTATTAAGTTAAATAAAATTACAATTATAATGACGCCAATTTGATGATGATTATTTTTTGGCAATTTTTCAACAATAAAAATATTACCATAAATTTTATAAATATATTTAATTTCAATCACTTTACAAAAAATATACATTAATAATTATTATTTGAATATAAATCACACAATGAGAAATGTAAAAAAATAATTCATTTCAGCTCTTCTTTTTATAATATCATTTTTTATTATTATGACGGTCAATCAATATATAATCACTGACATCCATAATATTATTATTATTATAATTATTATTTTCCTTGCATAAAAGCTATTGTGATGTAATAATTCTTTTATAATAAATAATTTAGTTCAAATGTTTTATTTATAAATATCAATGAAGTTTGATAACCCCGAGACAATTCTTTGCAATATTTACAGTTTACATAATAAGCATATCAGAATTCTGGTGTCGCCATCTTTTGACGCAATTGCGTAGTATTATAGAGAAATGTTTGATAAAAATGTTGAAGTAGACAGTTTTTAAATCGAAGAATTATTTTAAGAGATATTTAATGTTAAATCTGGATAAAATTGTCTCATTAAAAAAGTCTCATAGGAAAAAAAAATATACATGGGAATTTAATCATTTTCATTCAATTTAATCATTCAATAGGAATTCGAAGTTTGCAGAGTGCATTTATTATTCTTAACTTGCCTAATTTTTTGACGGTTTATTTCAATTTTAAATTAAAATTTTCAGAATTTCCAGAGATATTTTTTACATATTTTAGAAAAGGTTCTTTTAAATTGTTGCCAAATGTTAAAACAGCGCAAAGAATAATATATCCTTTAAATTAAAAATTTATTCACACGTGACTATTATAAACAGAAAAAAATCCTTTTAAATTAGAATTAAATGATAACGTGTTAAAAGCAGGAAAATATTAAACATTACGTCATAAAAATTGTTTTTGCACATGCTTACTTAAAATGAAAGAAAATTATAAAATAATCAATTATTTTCAAATTAGAATTAAATGATTACGCATTAAAAGAAGGAAAACATTGAAAATTACGTCATAAAAATTATATTTACACATGAATATTAAAAGAAAAAGAAAATTTTTAAATAATAAATTCATTGATATGTGTTAAAAGTCGTAAATGGAGGAAATTACGTCATATTGGCCAAAGTGGCCAAAACAGTTTACAAAACACATTGCAAAACAGTGTAAATTAAAAAATATATTTATATGAGAGATTTATTTCAAATTTCGAGATGATATTTTTAACTATAGTTGCTAATTTTAAGGTAGCGCAAATAATAATATTATCTTTCTAATAATAAAAATATTTTCAGTTGAATGTTACAAAGAGAAAGGAAAGTTTGGTGAAAATTATGTCAGATTTAAAACGTTACATTTAAAATCTCTTATTTAAAATCATTTTCTTATAGCGTTGTTAAAAAATACCATAAAGCAAAGACTCTGTTGACTTAGTTCCTTTTATACTTGGTAATTTTCAAATGTTTAACTAATCTTATTTAATCAAGCAGGGAAACAGCAACTAACATCAGCTGATTCGGTTTTGAAATCCCTCAGTAAAAGGGAAACCCGTTTACAGTAAGATCGCCATTGATTTTTTAATTATACAGAGCAGCCTCGATTATCCGAGCTAATTGGGACTGTTAGTAAATCGGAATCGGAAATCTCGGTTAATAGAAACTGTGTGTAAAAACTCGCCGTGCTTGCGAATTTAACATCTCTTTAAAAAATATATATAGAACGTTTTTTAAATCTAAAATCGTATCGTATCGTATCGTTAAAATCGTATCGTATCGTATCATAGAATTCGTAAATGGCGGAACTCATATATACAGCTAACTCGACATCAAAGAAAACGCGAAAAGCCGCATTTTAATAACTCAGCAGATATATGTCTTATTGTTCTGAATTTTCTAGAACAGTCTTATATCTGCAGTCTAATCGTATACTGAAATTTTTGCATTTCTACGTGCAGTATATTTTGAGATCTAAATAGCCCTTTTTAAAGTGAAAACGTTGGTATAATATCGAGGAAGTTCCTAATTTGAAAATCTCGAAAACGGTTCTAATGATTATTTTTAAATTGATACATAATATAAATGTGATTAAGGCGAGGTGAATAACACTTTTCTTTTTTCTGGGAAAACTCTCGTTCGTTAAATAATTCGATTTTTTTTTCTCTCGAAAATGACACGGGCAATTTTTTAAAAATCAAATAAATATGTTTCAGATTAACCAAATAACAATTTACTTGTTTCCAGCAAGACTCTTGTTCGTTTTATAATGCGCATGAAAAATCGGACTATATTTCTTCGCCATTCTATGGAAATTTCACCGAAAATGCATGACACTGTATTCATACACATGCTTTCTTTTTAACCACTTTTGGGGAGAAAAATTTTGTCTTCCCACTGGCTGAGTGGCTAAGGGCCATCGTTTACTGACCTTAAGATAGGCAGTTCGATACTCGCTGGTACGTGTTTTCACATGTGAATGTTTTTTTTTTTTTTAAAGTCTGCTAGTTGACCATTATTCTCAGTTCCTTTGTAATTTTTTTAATTGCTATTAAGTTAAATAAAATTACAATTATAATGACGCCAATTTGATGATGATTATTTCTTGGCAATTTTTCAACAATAAAAATATTACCATAAATTTTATAAATATATTTAATTTCAATCACTTTACAAAAAATATACATTAATAATTATTATTTGAATATAAATCACACGATGAGAAACGTAAAAAAATAATTCATTTCAGCTCTTCTTTTTATAATACTTTTTATTATTATGACGGTCAATCAATATATAATCACTGACATCCATAATATTATTATTATTATTATTATTATTTTCCTTGCATAAAAGCTATTGTGATGTAATAATTCTTTTATAATAAATAATTTAGTTGAAATGTTTTATTTATAAATATCAATGAAGTTTGATAACCCCGAGACAATTCTTTGCAATATTTACAGTTTACATAATAAGCATATCAGAATTCTGGTGTCGCCATCTTTTGACGCAATTGCGTAGTATTATAGAGAAATGTTTGATAAAAATGTTGAAGTAGACAGTTTTTAAATCGAAGAATTATTTTAAGAGATATTTAATGTTAAATCTGGATAAAATTGTCTCATTAAAAAAGTTTCATAGGAAAAAAAATATACATGGGAATTTAATCATTTTCATTCAATTTAATCATTCAATAGGAACTCGAAGTTTGCAGAGTGCATTTATTATTCTTAACTTGCCTAATTTTTTGACGGTTTATTTCAATTTTAAATTAAAATTTTCAGAATTTCCAGAGATATTTTTTTCAATTTTTAGAAAAGGTTCTTTTAAATTGTTGCCAAATGTTAAAACAGCGCAAAGAATAATATATCCTTTAAATTAAAAATTTATTCACACGTGACTATTATAAACAGAAAAAAATCCTTTTAAATTAGAATTAAATGATAACGTGTTAAAAGCAGGAAAATATTAAACATTACGTCATAAAAATTGTTTTTGCACATGCTTACTTAAAATGAAAGAAAATTATAAAATAATCAATTATTTTCAAATTAGAATTAAATGATTACGCATTAAAAGAAGGAAAACATTGAAAATTACGTCATAAAAATTATATTTACACATGAATATTAAAAGAAAAAGAAAATTTTTAAATAATAAATTCATTGATATGTGTTAAAAGTCGTAAATGGAGGAAATTACGTCATATTGGCCAAAGTGGCCAAAACAGTTTACAAAACACATTGCAAAACAGTGTAAATTAAAAAATATATTTATATGAGAGATTTATTTCAAATTTCGAGATGATATTTTTAACTATAGTTGCTAATTTTAAGGTAGCGCAAATAATAATATTATCTTTCTAATAATAAAAATATTTTCAGTTGAATGTTACAGTGAGAAAGGAAAGTTTGGTGAAAATTATGTCAGATTTAAAACGTTACATTTAAAATCTCTTATTTAAAATCATTTTCTTATAGCGTTGTTAAAAAATACCATAAAGCAAAGACTCTGTTGACTTAGTTCCTTTTATATTTGGTAATTTTCAAATGTTTAACTAATCTTATTTAATCAAGCAGGGAAACAGCAACTAACATCAGCTGATTCGGTTTTGAAATCCCTCAGTAAAAGGGAAACCCGTTTACAGTAAGATCGCCATTGATTTTTTAATTATACAGAGCAGCCTCGATTATCCGAGCTAATTGGGACTGTTAGTAAATCGGAATCGGAAATCTCGGTTAATAGAAACTGTGTGTAAAAACTCGCCGTGCTTGCGAATTTAACATCTCTTTTAAAAAAATATATAGAACGTTTTTTAAATAATAAAAGTAAATATATGTAAAGTTCTGTTTCACAGCTTAACAAATTTAAAAAGAAAATCAACTACCAGTAGTAAATTTTAAAATGCAAATTGAAAAATTTACGAAAGTTCACACAGCCACTGGAAACAAAGCATTGTTCGCTATTGACTTCTCAGGGTCCATTGTTTCTTTGGAGTTGAGGGCTTTTGGGGGCAGAAGGGCCTGTATAGCACGGACAGTGAGCTAAAGAGTGTGGTTATTTTTAAGGCTCATTCAAAAGGGAAAAAAAATCAGACTTTGTTATCGGCTCGGTTAACAGAAACCTCGATTAATCGAAGCTCGGTTAATCCAGGTTCTACTATAATTCAATCTTCCGTAATCTTTTTAAAGCAGATCAAATTAATGGACTTTAGCACAAAGTCACATAGCTGATAACTGCCATGCTTGTTGGCCACCTTTTTTTCAAAAAGTTTGCATCACCTTATTCAATTAATGAGATATCTCCGATAAAATAAGTCACATTTTCCCGTTCTAAAATACTGGTATCCAAAAATCGTAGCATGTAACTGACACTACAAGTACTCGTGGAACTAGACTATTTTAAGTCTGATTTTTATTATAGACTATATAAAATTATTAAAAATATATATTATGATAGGAACTAGCGGGCTTCGTCCGCTATTTACGTTACGGATATAAAAATCATGTTTTTTTTTAGGGAAAAAGAAATAAAAACCTATTTGACGATAGGTTTATAAAGACACATTTTGTATTTGTTATATTTCCGGGGATGAGGAGGGGGGGGGGCTATTTTGATTAAATATCGCAATTAGTCTACATGGCAGATATAATTATGATAGACACTAGCGGGCTTCGCCCCTCTATCGCGCCTTATGGGTCCAGCTTCCATAATTCAGAAACTACCTTTCGGACATCAATGCAACAGATTCCAAACGTTATAATTAACTTAATAATCACCCTATATAGCATTAAAGTAAATTTATGAGTACTGCATACTATTTTTTTATCGTAATTTCTGAAGAGAAAAAATTATTTCGGTTCCATTCTTAGGTACTGGTCTGAAAAATTTTGAAAAAGGGGGGAAGGAGGGGACATGAGACTGCTGTTTGTCAAACAACACAACGGGATCTGGCTTATTCAACTTGGTTTTTGATGACTTCAATTGGAAGGTGGTTTGTTTAAAAGAGTGCGTTCCCTGCCCCATGAAAATTGGAACTATTGGTGCTACATCTATGTAAGGATTTAATAATTATAAATTAACATTTTGGATTTATTAATTTAAGGATAAAGTGTTTTTAAAGGAATATCAAATGAAACCCTCTGTGCGATCTGCGATTATACTTACCCAGTTGTTTTTATATACAAACTGCTATAAGGAAAATTGTAATAAAATAGTAAAAATTAATTCTGCATTAAATTCCATAAGTATCTTTTTTTAAATCATTTTATCACTAACCTCAAAAAAGTAATGATATCAATGCAAAAACCCTTGACGGGTTAAAAGTTTCTGACGCAGCACTTTATCTTATGCTCTAAGAATTTTAAATATGGAACTTAAAAATACTGATATCAAATTTTGAGTGACGTTATGCTATTTCTTAAAAAATATATTTGTATTTATTTCACCATTTTATTTTTGTTTTATTTATAATCGCATGTGCAAAAGTTAATGAAAAGCTGCATAAAATTTTATTCGCTGTTGCTTTATCATTTACATCTCTCATAAATTCAAAATATGTGTTTTAAAAGATATGATATAAAATTTAAGTGACGCCTTGATGTGACTTTAAAAGGTTTGTTTTTTAAAATTCAATTTAAATTATTTTTGACTTGGTTAAAATATTTTTTTTACATCTACACAATACTTTTAATTTTCCAATTCACTGTTAAATATATCACTTTCATTGAATCTATACTATGCATTGAAATGTATTTATTTCAATAAATTGATTTATCTTTTGTGTCACGCTATTCAAAATTGTGAGTAAGATTTATGTAAATGGTTTCTTTGCGTCATTGTGTCCAAACTACATGAAATGTATGAAAAAGGATAGTTTGACGCAAATAAACCATTTACATAAATCTTACTCACAATTTTGAATAGCGTGACACAAAAGATAAATCAATTTATTGAAATAAATACATTTCAATGCATAGTATAGATTCAATGAAAGTGATATATTTAACAGTGAATTGGAAAATTAAAAGTATTGTGTAGATGTAAAAAAAATATTTTAACCAAGTCAAAAATAATTTAAATTGAATTTTAAAAAAACAAACCTTTTAAAGTCACATCAAGGCGTCACTTAAATTTTATATCATATCTTTTAAAACACATATTTTGAATTTATGAGAGATGTAAATGATAAAGCAGCAGCGAATAAAATTTTATGCAGCTTTTCATTAACTTTTGCACATGCGATTATAAATAAAACAAAAATAAAATGGTGAAATAAATACAAATATATTTTTTAAGAAATAGCATAACGTCACTCAAAATTTGATATCAGTATTTTTAAGTTTCATATTTAAAATTCTTAGAGCATAAAATAAAGTGCTGCGTCAGAAACTTTTAACCCGTCAAGGGTCTTTGCATTGATTACATATACATGCATATTTATTGATAGAAATAGACATTGTTGGATATATAAATAGCATAACTTCATTTGAAAATAATTTAAATTAAATAATTACAGTCAATTTATGTAGAAAATTTAAAAATTCATATTTTAATTTAAACAGTATCAGTAAACAGTTAGGTTCAAAGAACAAACTGCTCTACACAGTGAAACATTGATACCCTGATAATCTTTATAAACAATCTTTTGATTACTAGTAATAAGCATTTGATGTAGTTTGGTGAATATAATATTCTTTTTCACAGTTATTCAAAAAATAAATTTCAAATACTTCTTGGGGTTGGCAATTTGAGTGACAATTTGAAGTCGACATTTTTGGTCATAAGATTCAACAGATAACAGAATATATATATTATATAGATTGATATTATTAAACTGCTATATAACTAGTACCCACTTTTTGAATACTCTCTTATTCCACTTCATATTTTGATTTTAATTCTTAAAGATAATTTCCCCAATCAAGAAAAATTTCTTTTACAGCTTGACCAAAATCTTGAAGATCAAGCTATGTGCAGTTATTTGGCTCCATATTCAAAATCACCATGCGTATTATGGCAGATTGCTTTAAATAATCTCCCTTTTTTTAAAATGAAAATATTTTATACTAGATATTGAATATTTTTAATCTATTTTATATTTGAAAAATTCACATGTTTTAAAATTTTTTCTTTAGAGCAATAGAGCAAGAATCAACACATACTAATTTGTAATTTCCATCCTATACATGTAAACATGACCTAGATCCACAATATCTAATGCTTATTGCTGAAATAAAGTGTTAAAAGTAGAAATTTTATATACCCGATGATTTGAAACATTTAAATTATAAAGAAAAAAGAGAAAATGTCATTAGATTTCTTCTAAAAAAACCAATTGGTTTTTTTGAGAAAAAAACCAGTTGGTTTAAACCGTGGTTTAAACCATGGTTTAAACCATGGTTAAAACCAATTGGTTTAAACCGTGCCAACCCTGTTTTAAATTAAGTAATTTCTTGTGACCGATTGCAGAGATCGGTGATCTGCTGAATTTCCAAGCCTATTTGATGTAATTTTATCTTTTTTTGCAATAAATTTAAAAAATGTAATTTTTCCAATGATCATTTGATGAAAATAGTTTTATTTTGCTCGATTGTTTGATGAATTTTGGAATTTTTTTTGCCGCTACAGAATGCTGAAATTAGTGATTTTTTTTTAATTAATGAAACTCTGTCGTTTGACTAAATTCGCTATTTTTTTACTGCAGCTAATAATCTTTTGATGGAATTTTCGCGATCTTTTGACGAAATTTCCGTTTTTTTCGCGATTTTTTGACGAAATTTTCGGGGTTTTTCGCGATCTTGATGAAATTTTCGGGTTTTTTCGCGATCTTGACGAAATTTTCGGGTTTTTTCGCGATCTTGACGAAATTTTCGGGTTTTTTCGCGATCTTGACGAAATTATCGGGTTTTTTCGCGATCCTTTGAAGAAATTTGCGTTTTTTTTCGCGATTCTTTGAAGAAAGTTGTGTTTTTCCGCAATTATTTGACAAAATCCGCGTTTTTTCGCGATCCTTTGACAAAATTGGCGTTTATTTCGCGATCCTTTCACGAAATTAGAGGGTTTTTTCGCGATCTTTTGATGAAACTTTCGGGTTTTTTCGCGATCTTGACGAAATTTGCCGGTTTTTTCGCGATCCTTTGAAGAAATTTGCGATTTTTCACAATTATTTGACAAAATCTGCGTTTAGTTAGCGATCCTTTGACTAAATTAGAGGGTTTTTTTCGCGATAAGTTGACGAAATTAGAATGTTTTTTCGCGATCCTTCGACGAAATTAGAGAGTTTTTTCACGATTTTAAGAAGTTTGCCTTTTTCCGCAATTCTTTGACGAAATTCATGATTATTTTCAGTGACTGGTTAGCAAAATTTCCTATTTTCGTGATTTTTTCCTTGCGATCGTTTGACGGAATTCCCGATTTTTTAAATAATCAGTTGACGAAATTCGCAAACTTTTTCGTATCCGATTGATAAAAATAGCGATACTTTTCAGGATCGTTTAAACAAATTCGTGATTATTATTTTCAGTGACTTACTGACGAAATTGTGATCTTTTAACAAAAATCGCGATTTTTTTCCAGCGATCTTTTGACGAAATTAGCGAAATTTTGCATTTTTTCTCTGCGACCGATTGAGGAATTTCACGATATTTGCTCGTGACAGACTGGCAAATTTAACGTTACTTATCTGTGATCGATTGACGAATTTCGTGATATTTTCCCACTGTCGATTTCCCACGAACTTCAGTTTTTTTCTCACGACCAATCGACAAATTATTTTATTTTCACGATGATTGACGAAATCAGCGATATTTTTTTCTATGACCGATTTACGTATTTTGCGATGTTTTTTCCGTGTACCCAAAATAGGAAATAACTAAAAGGGCAGCAACGGCCACCGGAGACTGAGCTCTATCAAATTGGCCAATAGTCAGCACTAAACAAAATGAGATTACACTTGTGGTGCACATGGAAAAAAAAACTTTGATGAACTTCAAAAAAACATCCAGTGGCACTTCCTCTGCTTAGTAAATATATTTTCATGTTATTACGGGTAAGAATTATATTCAAATAAATAATATATACAAAATGAAACTGTCTATAAAGTACTGCACTAGGACAATGGTTCCTAGCATATATGAATGTGTTAGTAATGTGAATAAAAATGAGATACTTGTTTATGTAAGAAATACAGTAAAATCTCCATAACGGACACTCCCGAATAGCGGACACCTCTATTTAACGAACAGTTTTCAAATCCTCACTCCCAAAACCTAACTTTTTGTATGTTTAATCTCTGAATAACGGACATTCCGAATAGCGGACAGTAATTTTGGCGATAAAGGATGAAAAAGTATTTTTTTTACGAGGGAAAAAAAAAGTAAAAAGACTAAATTTATCAGGGAAATGTGTCACAAATTTTATGATCACAGATAAATGTAGGGGGTAGGCTGGAGCCCACGTCCAGTGTTGAATTAAGGGGACATCCCCCCCCCCCCCCACCAGAGCATTGAAAGTGAGAATTAAAGGTGCCAAGAATGCGACGAGAGCAGGCAAAAAAACTATTTTGCAATGTCGGTTACTGCTTGATACTTGTTTATGATTAATATTTCAAGAATGGAAAACGATTAACTTTAAAAGAAAAATTTTGAATTGTAAGTGCATCTGAGAAAGAAATATTGAGTTTACGGATACTTGCTGAACGTTTTAAAATAGGTAAAACACAGGTGGGAGAAATTTTATTAAATAAGAAATTTGTGGATTACAACACCAAAAATGTGAAATTGAGGGAGACTAATTCCATTGAAATTGATTCTATAATTCTGAACAGGTTTACTTCAGTTCGTTCAAAAACACATTCCTATCAGTGGGCCTTTGATTCAGGAAAAGGGTTTAGAAGTCGCAAGAACTTGGATTACACGATTTTAAGGCTTTCAGTGGGTGGCTGGAAAAGTTCGGATCTCGACATAACATCGCTTTCAAAACAATACGTGGGGAAGCAAAATCTGTAGATCTTAAAGAAGTGGAGGATTGGCCAATTTGTGAAGGTACGAGGAGAGAAACATTTTTAACGACAGATGAAACCGGACACTTTTTCATAATTTTTCGGCGGAAAAATGTAAAAGACTCACTATTTTATTATGTTGCAATATGTTACTAGAATTTGAAATTCCTCTTATTATTGGAAAATCTCTGAAACCCAGGTATTTCCCAAAGAACATTCAATTTAATAAATTTGGTATTGTGTGGAGAGCGAATAAGAAAGCGTGGATGACCAGTCTTTTAATGATCGAATTGTTAACTTCCTTTGATAATAGGATGAAAAAACAACAAAGAAAAGTTCTCTTGTTTTTGGACAATGCAAGTTCTCATCCAAAACATTTGAAATTCAACAATGTTAAAATTATGATTTTTCCCCCAAACACAACTTCAGTATGCCAGACACTTGATTAAGGCGTAATACACAATTTTAAAGCCTGGTACAGAAAACTTATTTCGACACATTCTTTCAAAGTTAGATTCTATAAATACACTTGAGAACTGCCTACAATTAGTTAATGTTCTCGATGCTATAATTTGGATTTCCGCAGCTGTAAAAAAACATTAAACTGGAAAGCGTACGCCAATGTTTCAGAAAAGCAGGCTTTATATTAACCTTTAACTGATGTCACAGAAATTGTCACATAACTAGTGTGAAGCGGTATGTGAGACCGCTTCATCAAAAGATTTAAATAAAGAAATTTGTAAAAAAAAAAATCAAAATATTCCAGGAACTAATACATTTACTCTGAAAAGAGTGATATGGTTTGGGAGGAGGAATTGAAAAATTTTCTCAGCATATCGCGCACCCTTGCTTCAAAAGTGCCACAACCCAAAAATTATGGCCGCCATTCTACTTGTTTCTTACGTCTATACCAATCACGTAAAGCACAAGATAGTGCACTGAAAATTCAGCCATAAGGTAGCAGTTGTATTTGGAAAAGGGCCACTGACATACACATCCCCGGAACGGTTTTTCGCATTTCCTGAAAAACTGCGTTTTCTGAGTTATGGCACTTTTAAAGAAAGGGTGCGAGATGATTTTGTTTTATAATAACTGATGCAGTAATATTTGACATGGCCTGAAAAATACATAAGTACTAAATATTATTTCTAATTTAGTTGCAGAGAAAATAAAAATGACCAAGAATGAAACGTTATTGTTCATATTTGCACCAGATAACATCAGTTCTTAATCCCAATAAAAAGTAGAATATTTAGATTATTTTATCAAGAAAAATTCATTAATACTAATCAAACATAATAAATGGGATGCATTACCTTTATATAAAAAAAGGTGGAAACTGGCTTTAATTTCACTCTACAACTTTCAGCTGAATATAAGCATTTATTAACAGTGATTAGATAATTAGGGTAGATGTGCCAGTAATGGACACCCCTTGATGTTTTTGGTTCATAAAAAAATAACTAATAAATATTTAGCTTTAATTATTTTTTTTATAATACCCCCTTTCATGTTTTATAAAACTTGGTTATTGTTGACACTTTTAATCAAACCAATCAGGAAGTAGAAAATAATGTTTCAAAGTTTCTCTGTGAAAATCTTACTGAAGAGGCTAAGAGCTGGCTTCGTTTAATTAATTTATATATTATTTATTTTCTTGCAAAATTTGAATGTTTTTGTTTGAGTAGCAATAGAAAACTTAGAATTTTATATACTAACGGCCATTTAAAAAATTTCAATTATTTTTAAGGTTTTAAGAGGGGTGTCCATTACTGGGATGGTTAATTAATCATTTTCCAGTAATGGACACCCCATATAGACATTGCTAAAAATGCAATTTTAGTAATGTTTATAGTGCATAAAATATTTTGACCTAACTGCAAACCTAAATAATCAAATTTAAATTTTAAATTATACTTACTAAACTGTAATAACACCAAAACTTTTATAAATAGCTGCTTTTAAGTTATTTTATGTGATTAATAACATTTCAATATTTTATTCTTTATTCTTTTTGTTTTTTTAATGTATACCTTGCATTTTACAAATCTGGCAATCAAACTAGCCAGGAAGCAGAAAATGTTGCTTAAGAGCAGAGTTAGGGGAGAGTGGGGGCTAATGGGACAGTGGCTAAATTTCATTGAAAATATTATTTTTCAGAAAATATTATGTTACACCTGAATGACAACACCAAAGCTGCTATCTTTAACAACAAGAAGTCAGCCATTTGTAATTTGTTGAAAGTGTGCATGAAGAAAGTTTGTTTTCAACTATAAAAAGTAACTTTGATTTTTTTTTACTTCAATGACATTTACAATTCATTATTGCCTGAAATTATTCATGAGGCTACTAATTAATGTAACACAAATATCTTATTTTAAATTAAACTTACTTAAATTGTCTTTGGATAAACATGTGCTATGTAGATTAGAAAAATATAAAACATCAGCATATGGGGACTAATGGGACATTATGTGGCACTTGTTATTAAAATAAACCATGGAATTCAAGAACTTTTTTTGAGTTACCTTACAAAAAGGTGCGATTCTCAAAAGTTTGTCTACCCCGAAAAAGTCGAAAAACACTGGACTGAAATGAAAGACATTGTAAAGTAGTTGCCTCAGCCTACAATAGATCAAAATTCGTTCATCAACTTTAATATCTTTTCATTTTAATTTTTCGGATTTTAATAGGCAGTAATTAATACTTATACTGCTTATGTACATTATATTTTGAACTAAAATGTGTGAAATAGGTACTGCAATTCTCCTTTTTGTGTTGATTTTGATATGTCCCATTAGACCCACAGGATGTCCCAATAGACCCCAATCTCGGGGACTAATGGGACAAATACAATAATGTACAAAAGTCATATTTAAAAAAGAACAAAAGCTATCTCTTTTTATTAATTTTTTTTTTTTAAGCCAATACTTCCCTTTTTATGCCTAAGAAAAAAAAAAAATCCGAAATCTGTTAATTTCACTTTAGAATACTTAAAATTCTAAAATTGTCCCATTAGGCTCATAGGGCTTAATCCCTCTCCACTTAAATAAAAACAATTAAGTTACAGAAGCTATTAAAAATCTATTTTCTTTCTTAAATGTTTGTTTAATCACCTCTGACAGAAAAAAAATGTAATATTAATGAAAGTTATAGGTAATATTCATGAAACTAGTAAATCTGCAGATCAGTGGCCTCAAACATCAGTTCTAGTTTTATTTTGAAATTATTTTATTTAGTATTTAAAATATTCAACTCACAATATCATTTCTTTCATAATTTGTAATATTAATTATCATATAAATGATATATCAAGTAGTCTCTGGAAGATTAATTATTAAAAATAGTGAGGCAAAACTAAACACTAATAATACAAAAAAAAAAAAAAAACCTTTTAAATCTTTTACTGTTTCAATAATTTGATAGCTGTAATTGCCTGATATTTAGTATTTTAAACTATCCATCTAAAATAATTAAAACATCAATCTTCTGATAAATACAATAATTGATGCAAACAGTAAATGATTACCATACCACAAATATTTTATTAATTACTGGTTTCCTAATTATTAAATTTATTTGAAAATAACTATTTTGTTTCATTAGTATGTACTATTCATTAAATCCTGGTTCTAAATACAGTCATAAAAACAATTATATTTATTACTTTTTATGGGGTGTCCATTACTGGAACAGAAGGTGTCCATTACTGGGCCAGAGGGTGTCCATTACTGGGCTTTTGATATATTTTTGTTATTTAAAATTAAATTTCGATTCATATTGGGAAATAAGACTATAAGAATGGTTAAATATTGTTGATAGGTTAATATAATATTGAAAAAACTGGAATATAATAATTATAACTATTAATAAAAAAATACTTTTAAAAGAAATTCCTTAAGGCTGTTCTTAACTGCTCTGCTGAACATGCTCAAAACGTTTTTACACATTCACAAATTCATTTTTTAACGGAAACATATAAAATTGGAAAGCCTGACCCTGAAAGTGATTTGGAATCGAGCTGTGTTTTCAATTTTTTGATCCATCCATTACCTATTCAGTTATAATGGATTTCGATCACCCTGCTAGTTTCATGCATTTCCGAACAAAAATAAATTCAAACTTATGTCACAAAGTTGCCCTCTTGGATTTGAGAACAGCCTTAAGGGTGTCCATTACTGGCACATCTACACTATATGAAACTTCGTAAAAAAATTCGGTGCGATCGCAATTTACTCTCCTTCTTGGCGCAATTTTCAAAAATCGCCAAATTGGCGCATTTTCGCGTACTAACTCCCGGAGCGCTGCAACATCCGGGAGAGAGTACGCAAAATTATTATTTGTTTTCTCTTCTCGTATCTCGTATGTTTTGAAACAAGTATCTATCTAGACAAATGCTTAAAATGTGAAAATAGATATTCGATCTAAAAAATAACATTTTAGCCTTAATTAGTTTATTAAAGTAAGGTAACACTCATGATGATGAATAAAAATACTCACCTTCCTTAAAGCTTTGTTGTAAAATATCACCCTTATCAATTTTCAAATCTTCACAAAATTACACTAAGTAACATTCTACAAGTCTGGAAAAGTGAAAACACACGGGATGAGTTCCATATCCTGTGCCGGAAGATTTTTGGCGAAAAGAAATCTCGCCAAAATGCCGTTTTGGCGGCATGAAAATTTTTCCAAGATTGAAGAAAAACATCATTTTTAAATCTTTGTATTAATTATAAATCAATGATTTTGCACCATTTTTAAAGATAGAAAATGATATAAAAACATGGATTTATAAATTACACAAAGATTTAAAAACGAAGTTTTTGCGCCATCTTGGAAATTTTTTTCCGATACAATTACACAAATTTTAGCAGCATTCTAAATAAATGTCCTTTTTGAAATTAATACTTGTTATTGTCAGGGGGGGCTCTGCCCCCTGAACCCCCCGTTCTTAAAACATTTTCGACATTAAAAAAAGAGAAAAGAACTGGCCAGAAACTTTTTATAAATTTCAACAATATTTCAAAAACTATTATTTTTAATGCAGGTAAAATCCCGCTCACAACTACCAAAAAGAAAAAAAGTATAAAAATAGAAAAAATGTATAAAAATAATTTAAAGAAATAATAGAAAAGATGGAACATAGAAACATAGAAAAAATGTATAAAAATAATTTAAAAATGCTTACACACAAAATAAAAACAGTAAGAATTTAATGTTTATAAAATGATCCCATTTAGGGTCTGAAACAGGGTACCAACTATTCATCTGAAAAAGCACATGTTTAGATTTATTTAGAATGCTGCTAAAATTCGAGCAATTGCATAGGAAGAAATTTTCAAAGTGGCGCAAAAACTTCGTTTTTAAATCTTTATGTAATTTATAAATCCATGTTTTTACATTATTTTCTCTTTTTAAAAATGGTGTAAAATCATTGATTTATAAATAATATAAAGATTTAAAAATGATGTTTTTCCGCAATCTTGGAAAAATTAACGAGACTTTACTTACATCGACCAGCACAGAGTAGTGATGGGCGATAACGAGATGTTTTTCTCGATTGTCTCGATTGTATGGACATCTCGATATTTTTCGATTGTGTAATTTTTTTCTCGATGACTCCAGTTTGCCAATTGCTTTGATACATCATATATTATATATTATATACGTCATACATTTATCAAGAATCGTCTGCGGATGAACTGGAATGAGTCGGTGTTAATAAAGACAAGGTTACGTCGCCCGCTAGTGGGCCCCTCCTTTAATCGGGCCCCTAAGTTATACGTAATCTTGTAATATGAAATCACGAACAGGATACCCGCTATATACGACACCGTATAGCAGGCGTGGTGTGCACGCACTACAAAATCTTGTAAAAAAATATAATCTCGAAACGAACGAACCTCGGACCGGATCTCTTGGGGGAGGGGTCAAAGTGAGCGGAAGGGCAAAGTAGCTGCATAATATGAATAAGCCGTCACAGGTCTTCAGGCCTTTTGAACCATATGTCACACGACGGGTCTGGATCTGAATTTATAAAAATGCCCTTCCCGGGGGGGCAAAGTGGGGGGAGGGGTGCGGGAGGTGAATAACATGAGTAAGTGGTCATAGGCCTTTCCAACAATGTCACATGAGAGGTCTCGGCTAAATTTAGAAAAGTGTCCCCCGTGGGGGAAAAGTGGGGGGGGGCGATTACCGGAGGTGTATAACATCAATAAGTAGTCACAGACCTTTCCAACGATATCTCACATGTGGGGTCTTGGCTAAATTTGTAAAAGTGTCTCCCCGGAAGTGGGGGACGGACACCGGAAGAGCATAACATCAATAAGTAGTCACAGACCTTTCCAACGATATCTCACATGTGGGGTCTTGGCTAAATTTGGAAAAGTGTCTCCCGGGGGGGGCAAAGTTGGGGGGACAGACACCGGAGAAGCATAACATCAATAAGTAGTCACAGACCTTTCCAAAGATATCTCACATGAAGGGTCTTGGCTAAATTTGGAAAAATGTCCCCCGGGGGGGGCAAAGTGGGAGGGGCTGTCACTGGAGGTGCTTAACATCAATAAGTAGTCACAGACCTCTCCAACGATATCTCACATGAGGGGTCTTGGCTAAATTTAGAAAAGTGCCCCCCGTGGGGGCAAAGTTGGGGGGACGGACACCATAGGTGCACAACATCAATGAATAGTCAAAGACCTTTCCAACGATATCTCACATGAAGGGTCTTGGCTAAATTTGGAAAAAATGTCCCCCGGGGGGGCAAAGTGGGGGGGCTGTCACTGGAGGTGCTTAACATCAATAAGTAGTCACAGACCTTTCCAACGATATCTCACATGAGTGGTCTTGGCTAAATTTAGAAAAGTGCCCCCGGGGGGGGGCAAAGTGGGGGGGACGGACACCATAGGTGCATAACATCAATGAATAGTCACAGACCTTTCCAACGATATCTCACATGAAGGGTCTTGGCTAAATTTGGAAAAATGTCCCCCGGGGGGGCAAAGTGGGGGGGGCTGTCACTGGAGGTGCTTAACATCAATAAGTAGTCACAGACCTTTCCAACGATATCTCACATGAGTGGTCTTGGCTAAATTTAGAAAAGTGCCCCCCCGGGGGGGGCAAAGTGGGGGGGGCGGACACCAAAGGTGCATAACATCAATAAGTAGTCACAGACCTTTAAAATGATATCTCACAAGACGGGTCTTGGCTAAATTTGGAAAAGTGTCCCCCGGGGGGCAAAGTGGTTGGACGGCCACCGGAAGTGCATAACATCAATAAGTAGTCACAAATCTTTCCAACGACATGTTACATGAAGGGTCTTGGCTAAATTTAGAAAAGTGTCCTGAAATTTCATATATTATACATAATATTTATCGGAGGGCTCCATAAAAAAATCCGATCTAAAATGATAAAAACGGAAAAAACTAACTCCCGCAGTGGGGGCCAAATTGGGGAGAGGAGGAAGAAAGTCTCATAATATGAAAGAGTCATCCGAGAGCTTTCAGATAACATGTTACATGACGGGTCCAAAAAAGTTTGAAAATTGCTCCCCCTCCCTCCCCCCTTTGGGCCCACTCTTTCGCCCCGGAATTTACGCAGCCCCCACTTTAAAATTTTTATGTTCAATGAATAATATTTATTGGAAGACTGCATAAAAAACCTACATCTAAAATGATATTTAAATTTATTATAGAAATCGGCAAGGGTTTTAAAAATTTGTTCCCCCCCCCCCCCCCCCCGAATTTCACCTTCGGGAAGAAAGGTTCATAATATGAAAGAGTTGTCAAAGGGCTTTTCGATTATATGTCACAGGAAGAGTTCGGTAATTTTTTTTTTTTTTTAATTGCGCCCCACCCACTCTCACGTCCTCGGAACTCACCCGACCCACCTTCCTCTTTGAAATTTTTATATTTAATAAATAATATTTATTGGAGGGCTCCAAGTATGTGACAGCTTGGTAGGGCTAAAATAAGAAAAACATTGAAAATTAAAGCTTCATTTCATAGTTTATTGTCATGCCTATTTCTTTCTCCAGCTTGCCCCTCGATATCTCTTCTCGGCCCTTCTTGGCTGAGCGTGAAATGACAATCATCGAGAGTAACATTTCGGAGAAAGGACGAAAACTGATTTCTCATTCTCGACAATGTCATATGAAATGTTGAACAGAGACCGAGAGCGAGGAACGAGAAGTGACGAAGGAAGCAATCGGTGAGATATCTCGAAGTAAGCGAAAGGTTTGCCCTCGAGCAGAATGTCTCCTCGATATAAACGAGCAGTTTGCGTCCAGAAAATAGATCTCGAAGTGCGAGAACTCTCTCTCGCACTTCGAGAGAAAGGAAGCTTTCAGAAGAGTCAAACTTACCGCGCTTCTGGTGTAAGTCATGATTTCCCAAAGGAGTACATGTTTTTTTCCATTCGCTTTTGTTATTAACCGATATGGGTTAGGAGGCATAGTGGTTTAAGTTATCAGTTCGAGTTTTTGTTGATATAGAAGTTTTCTATTGAATTTGGCGCCAGTTTGTCTTTGATTTTCAATGTTTCTCTTATTTTAGCCCTCCTAAGCTGTCCCATATCTCTTAATATTAGAATGCTATTGTTAAAACAAAACTGCACTGCAAAATATGTGTTTTCAAGATTTTAAGTGTCGCCTCAGGGAAGAGGATTTTTCAAAATTATTTTACCCCACTCATGTAATATATTAAAATAAGGGTAATTTCATAACCTTTCTAAATCTACCTTTCTTTTGTCAATCCACTGTTAATTTTAGACTCCTGGGCTTAAAATGTTCTAAAGGAATATACTTAGCGGTGGTTTTTTTCGTACTCTGGTACGGTATCTTTCACTCATAGGAAAATTATAAGACTAACATCAAATTGCGTCTAAAATCGAATAAAAAATATGGGCATGTGTTTCTTAATTTTAACTCCCTTCTTCGCCTCAAGAGGGCGCTTTAAAGTTTTGTTTCTTCAAACCTTTAGTATACTGTTTGTCCAAAAATTATAAAATTCACAAAATAAAGTGTTTTCACTGTTCCCTATCTTCTCGTATCAATTTTATTTTTACTACCACCAGGGGACGCCGCCCAGTGAAACATTTTACTTTTAGCCTCAGGCTATTGGTATTTTTCATCTGTTTTTCATAATATTTTGTCTCATTATTTTTCTTCCTTGTAGATACTATTCTCTAAGTTCTTGACCCATTCTGACCATTTGGGCACTCATTCTGGACCACCTGTGGCCCATCGGGCCCCTCTTCATTTGTCTGGCTCTAATCACACGCTTCACTTGTTCTTTTACCATTTATTCATTTTCTTCATTTTTTTTCTTATTCAATGGTCCGTTTTTTTTTTTTTTTTTTTTTTTTTTTTTACCATTCTCAACTTCCCCTAGTCCTCTCTTACATCAAGTTAACTTCCATCCTTGGTCTGCCCTACTGTCAATTTGGGGCCTAATGCCCCTTCGGGGGGGGGGGGGGTCTTCTACCTTTTCCAGGCCCATCATCTAATACCACGTTGGTAAGGATTGGAAGATTAAAATTATCCGAAATACCAAAAATGAAGTCCATTGAAGTTTCATTTTAGTTATAGAATTCCCTATTAGCGATATATTTGTCTGTTTACCTTTCTATTTTTCGATAACACTCCTTTGTTTTCGATAAACGGAGAAATTCAACAGCATTAGACTCACTTTAGACATTTAGGGACCTTTAACTTGTATCAAACCTTTTACCTTTATCGAAAAGAGGGAAATGCTAATCGATTCTAGCTAATGCGCCTAAAATAAAAAATAAGTTTGTAAGTGTGTCAGAAAATAGCGCCTTTGGATTTCGATACAGACTTAAAGAGTCATGTTGGAATCACTAGGCACTGGAAAACAGTTTCCGTGTTAGACAGGTTCCCTCTTAGCAGGTATCTTTATCGTACTATCCTTACGTTTTTCGAAAGCAACTTTTGTTTTCGATCAATGGGGAAACTTCCAGAGCATTTGACATTTAGGGGAACTTTAAACTGTATCAAACTTTGAGTTATCGAAAGAGTGGAAAGCTTATTTGATTCATCAAATGCGCCATAGTTACGCGATTTGGACATTGCAGTTTCATAAAGAAGAAAGAGGAATTTATTCCAAAGCCAAATTTATAAAAAGACAATAAAATCTTTTAAAACATTTAAATAATGTTTTAAAGATAGATAAATGAGTTGAAAGTATTTTCTTAATGTATTTAACGTCCCAATCGATCGTTATCTTTTAAGAAGCATGTTTCTTGACAGCATATTGGATCTTATATTTGAAATAAAGAATTTTGAATATTTCTGAGGGGCGTTGTTCATTTTGCTGGCATCTGGACCTACGCATATATGAAAAAATATTTGATAAGTTATGCAAAATTCAAAATACATATTACTATGCTCATACAATGTGAATTTTACAGCATTTAAAACAAATATTAGTAAGTATGCACATTTCATGAAATAAATTTATATAGAACATAATTAGATATTAATCCTTTAGAGTTTATTGGATTGTATTAAAATCTAGTATGGCACATAAAATTCGAAGGATAAATACTATAGCGAAGATGGTGTAATATTAAAGTTGATTTGAAGTTTTGAAAGAACGCATTTTCAATAACAATTTAATTATTAAAACCGCTAGTGCAGAGAAGGAGGTAGGTTTAGGGATATTAATATCGCTTTTAGAACGCTCTAAAACTATTAAGATATATACAAAACCCGTTATATTAACATGATTAACAGATTTTTGAAGACTTCATAAGGGCTGTACTTATATAACAGTATCAACTTTTTGATAATTTTGGACCCCCTCCCCGGCAATGATATCGTTATCAATGTCTAAAAATTCTTTTGATTTTTGGAGTGATATACAAGTATGGTTACATTTATTTTTCTCATACTTTATTGATTCACATTGAAGTCAATAAAATATCATTTTACATATGAAATAACTTTATATCAAATTAAATAACACTTAAAAAAATAGTTACTATTTAAAAGAATTTAATAATAGCTTTTTTCGCATAATGCGTTCAACAATAATAATGTCTTCTTGCACTTGACCCCGCACGGTGTGTGTGTGTGTGGGGGGGGGGGGGCAAACAGTACTTCTTATCAACGAAGCAGACGGACAAAATTCTTTCTCTTTTACTTACTATTAAACACAAAATATAATTTCAAACGTACTTCGCATGCGGTTTCTCTAACAGCGGATTATATATGCATACATATATTACAGAAGAATAGGAATGCCAAACGTTGGGGTATTCCATATTTTGGAATTAAATAATTTTATAATCATTTAAAGATTTTAATAATAACTTTGTATTCTCATAAATATAGATAACAGACTAACAAAAGATATCATATAATTTTGATGTAATGACCAAGTTACAAATAAAAAATGTAAATTCTGGTTGGGTAAAAAATGATATCGATATCAAAAGACAAATCCCCCCTCCCCCTAGCGATATCTTACGATATCATGTGCCAGACGTCCCCCCCCCCTCCCCTCTCCTCTAAAATGATACTTTATATATGCACAGCCCTATATTAGGAGCCCCTCCATCAATTGAAAATTGAATGAAAGACAATAACAGCAAATTAAATTACTGCTTTTATTTTTTCCACCTCCTTTCTATTAACTTTAAATGAAGATTATAGAAGATAAAGTCATCGAGCATCTAAATGTTAAATTTACATTGATTGCTTAAGTTTTTATTGCACCCGTTTTCAGTTCCCATGTATTTACTGTAAAAACTGCTTCATATGCATGTAAAAGCAATGATTTTTTAGTGTTATTATTTTAGGAGTAGTGATGATTCAAAAGATCCCAGCTGCGCCGTTGCAAGAAACAACAACAAACAATATATCTGTTTGCACGTTCTGTGTTAAAATCTGTAGTTAGCGGTGGGTGAATAAGAAATGCGTCGTATCCCATAGATAAGGAGACGTCATCATTAAACTCGTTAACTTCAAATGTGAAACCTCAAAAAAGCAGAACGTAATGAAGAATTTATCGAGTCATTTCGTAGTAGTTTAATACTTTTTTGAAAAAGAAAATGGGACGTTGCTTTAAAAAATCTATAGTTTGGGAATTTTTTAATAAAAACTATGAAAACGATAAAGTTATATCAGTGCAATGCATGAAATGTAATGCAATTTTAAGGTATTTTGGAAATACAACAAATTTGAAGGATCATCTAAAAAGGAAACATCCTGTTCAATTATCAGAGGTTGAAGCACAACAGAATCCCACAAAAAATACTGATAGTGATGAATTATTGAATTCGGGAGTATGTAAACAAAATACAAGTACTTCAAAAATCAGCAAACACACAATTGCAACAGAAAACGTTTCTGCTTTTCCTGCAAAAAAATTTAAGCAAATGCGTTTGTATGGCGCAGCCCAAAAATCGGGACCTTCTAGAGAAGAATGCCATGAATTTGAAAAAGATTTAGTGTACATGATTGCCGTTGATTGCCAACCTCTTTCTATAGTAGAAAATCGCGGTTTTATTTTTTTTATCAAAAAATATGTGCCTCATTTCAAGATCCCATCTCGTAAATTAATCTCAGAGCATGTATTACATGAAGTATATCAGTCATTAAGTTCTGAACTTAAAAACATGCTTAATTCCATCGAACATTTATCCATAACTACTGACATGTGGTCATCTGATAGCAATAGATCTTTTTTAACTGTCACTGCGCATTTTATTTCTGATTTTAAAATGCATTCTCCAGTTTTATCTACGGAAGAAATTGAAAGTGATCATTCAGCTGTAAGCATTTCACAAGCGACAACATCTTAAATAAATGGCAAATCAATGAGAAAGTTTTTACGGTTGTAACAGATAATGCTGCTAACATGAAGAAAGCTGTAACTCTTGAAACTGCACTCTGAGCGTGCACTCTTGAAAATACTAAAAACACACAGATTTTTTTTTTTTTTACTATAGTATAGCCCAAAATTTAATTTAATAAAATTTAAAATATCATAACTCAGTAAGCTTGAACATACATGAAAGCATTTTTTTTTCTTTTTTTTGCTTATTAGAGGTACACGGAGTAAAAAAAATCTAACTATAACTTACACCTATAAAAGTTGAACCGTGCAAAAATTTTAATTTTGTATTTTAATACGTATGCAGCAAATTGTAAAACCATATCTAAATTTATACTTGAAATTGAATGAGTTCTTGATTTGAATATTTTTTTTAATTGGATGTATGTTTCTGCCATCAGAGGTTTGAGAGATAATCACTATAACCTCTGATTTGAATCAGCTAGTATCACAGTATAGTACCACAGATACAGAGTTCTAAGTATAGTAAAAATGCATTATACACCATCAAAACGGTTTACAAAATCAAGCCGTTTATCGCTCAAATCATTCGACCCAAACAAGACAAGTACGAGGAGATTCATTGGACAGGGTAAGGTTTTCAAAATGAGCCGTAAGTGTTTGGGCCGAATTGTAACCGGTTTTAGGGTTGCATTTTTGGCTTCAAGCAAAAGCAGCACATTTCATCAACATTAGTCTTAGTGCTCTGACCCTAGTATACTAGAGTCCTGCATCGGGACGAGCAACCCGATGTTACCCACACTCGACTACACGGGTCGGGTCAGAAGGTCAAGCTATTCCCTCTTTTTCACTGACAGACTACTTCAGTCAAGCGAAAAGACAAGACCCGCTTGCTAATACTAATCCTATGGAAGAAATTTATAAAGATATCTCGTTTGCATTTCAATATTTTTTATTTTTATTTTTATTTATTTTTTTTTTTTTTTTTTTTTTGCATTGTATAGCTGAGATCGATCTGTACAAAGGATATTTTTTTACTTTTTCGATTTTGTTTAAAGGTATTTTTTAATGAGGACACTTTTATTTTCGAAACCGGTTTCGAAAGCGAAAGCATCCTTATAGAAAAAATCTGCAATCAAAATCGAAAAAGTAAAAAAACGGCCTTTGTACAGATTGACCTCAGCTATTCAATGCAAAGAAAATCCTTTAAAAATGTTGAAATTCAAATGAGATATCTTTATAAATTTCTTCCATGGGATTAGAATTAGTGAGCCGACTGAAGTAACCCCTTAAGCCTAAATCACGAGCAAATAATTGCGATAGCAGAATTATCGAGAAAGCCCTATCACTACTATGAAATTTTCGGCCAAAATAATAGCTAAGTTTTCCAACAACTGTTTTTAGCTTCTCTCGTTATAATCGATTGTAAAACATCTCGATTGTAGATTCTAGGAATTAATCGATGGCTGTATCGATTGTGATTTTTTACGATGTCGATTTTTCTCGATTGTCGAATTCTCGAGAATCGCCCATCACTAGCACAGAGAGTAATCCGAATGTGAGTGTCAGTGTGGCATCGGAGCAAATTCTTATCTAACCGAATTCAAAATTTGCTGACTAACAGTTCCCGTGATACTAGTAAACCAATAAGCTTCAAGATCTCACGTGAACCAGTTGTCCGGTTTTAAAAAGGCATTTCCGAAAAAAAGCAACCCTAAAGCCGTTCCAACGATCCGAAATCCGACGAACAAACTTAAACCAGATCAAAACATTTATCGCCAAACAAAGCGCGCCAAAAAAATCGCCAAATCTTCCGGCACAGGTTATGGGACTCTTCCCAAACACACTAGATATGTACTGATGAGTAGCTCCACATATATGTAAATAATTAAAACTAAAATAGGTAACACTCATGATGCAGTTCTGGGGACAGACCTTTACTGTTTCATATTGTCATCAGATAATAAAAACATTTTTTTAAAAATGTGATTATATGTTTGTTTATTGCATATAAGCCTTATTGCAGCACTCAAATTCTAAAATAGATCTAAAAAACTGATTTAAAAAATAAATAAAAATATTGTGGGTAAACTGAATGGTTGGTTGGTTGGTTAATACTAGGACATTTGCTGTTTTCTTCGAGTGTGTTCAGAGGTGCATTTTGCGCCGCGCGCGCGCTCAGAAGTTTATGTCATGGAGTAGGTCTTATCGAAGAAAGGAATTTTAACATAATTCAATTATTTCATTATCTTTAATGGTTCAAAAAAGGTAAAACCAACGACTATATTTCTTTATCCTTCCAAAACATGGTTTTCGTAACAGGACTACATGCCTATGTTCACTCAGATAAAATCTAAAATAGTCGGGAAAAACATCACGTGACCTTCTTTATCTACTTTAGCCCATTTAGCATTTAAAATTAGTTAACCAACCGCACACAAACTCCGCTCAAGCTGCTCAAAAAAATTGTGTGGGCGATTTGATCACGTGATTGTGCGTTTTCTGCTTATGTGTTATTGGTTGTGCATTGTTTGGTAGGTTGATTGATACAATTTAAGAATTCAACTGGTGATCTAAAAATTTTAACTTTTTAACAATTTTCTTTTTATTTATTTAAAAATGATTTATCAGTTGATTTATAACTTCTGTGATAAATAGAATGCTGTTAGTAAACCAAGATTGTGATATCAATATATGAGATTTGTTTGTAATCTACTATACTGGATGGATTTCAATGGAATTTGCACTGTTAGTTAGACAGTTTTTCAGAGAAGGTTTTAATATATATATTTCTTATTTTATGATTGCATATTTTAATACCGTGTGGATAACAGACCAAAATATATCATAAAACATGAGAAATAAATGGCATTCAAAATTCTGTTAGTATAAGCAAAATACTTACTTATACTTTCAGTAGAAAATTTAATTCTAATTCTAATCATACTTTATTCACTACAAAACTAGACAGCAGACCTATATATTTTATCTCTTTAAAAAATATATCTACAGATATTTTTAGTTAAAATAATCTACAACTATTACATTTTATTTTTATAATGTTCAAAGTAAAATATGATTTCCAGCCTAGTCTCGATAAAAATTCACTCGTAAAATATTCAAAAAAAAAAAAAAAAAAAAAAAAAAAAAAGAAAGAAAGAAAAAGAAAATCAAGGAATTATCCTACGTGCAAAAGGATATATTTGCCCAATATATATTATTTTTTCATTTGGATTTGCTTAATGTTTATATCATTATACATATACATATATAATCACTTAGAAACGAAACTTTAAATATTTAAAAGGCGTTCAGATGTAAAACTTTCATCTCGAAATACCTAATTTTCTCACATTTAAATAAATATTTTATTATTATAATAAAAATACACGTGCCTCTGTATAATAAAAATAAAAAATATATCTTCATCAAAAATATCTTATTCATTATGAAAAATATAAAACAACCAATAAACAAAATAAAAAAAAACTATGATTACAATGTGGGACTGGAGGGATTCGAACCCAGAACCCCTAGTCTCGAGTTCACTGCCTTATCCATTCAGCCATCTAGCACACGTTCGTTTTGTAACAAAATATCTTTATAATTAGCACCATAATTAATCAAATCCATGATCTGTTCCTGAACACACTACGTGTTATTCCATCCATGATATTTACCCACTCCATGTTCCTGTCTCCTGAGCTCGCGCGCGTAACGCGCGTGCAGCTTGAACACACTCTTCTTCTCGCGACATGTTTATTAGTTGGTTGGTTGGTTTGGAACATTGACCTACGGCAAAGGCAGCTTTGTCTCTCGAATCATCCGATTAGAAGGAAAAGGGAGAAACCTGCATCCTGCATTATAATTTTAAACGTAAGAAAATGTATTTTTTACTTTTTGCATGATAATCCATATCTTTATCCCACATATATCGTCAGAGCACGTAGTATCTTTCTGCTTAATTTTGATTTTTTAATTCTTGAGTATTTTTTTAAGTATTTAAAAACTGAAGGGCAGATACAGATGGGTGGATTTCACATGTTACAGATAGATTTCTTTCCTATGCTCAGTAGAGTTGAATTTATTCAAATGAAAAAACTCAATCCGGGCAGTCCGATATCTATCTATGTAAAATAAATAACCTTGATTTAGCGGCAGACGGTAGTTGTCGGGAAGCTCGGCTCTTCAACAACCAATCACAGTGAACCATTGAAGGAGACTCTTCCCACAGATCGCCAACGCGCCAAGAGCAATCCAGTCACTACGATCTCCATAGGGAGCGGAGCTACACCGAGACGCTAGTGTCTCCGTGTCGTTGGCGTCCCCGTTCTCGCAAACATCCACATTAATGGATTAGATTCATGTATAGTAAGAAATCATTAATATTTTTTATAAAATTTTATATCAAAGTTACTAAAGACACATTCGTGTACGAAGTTCTTAAGAAGGGACTATTAATCGCAATAAATGTGACGATACACGTGGTCTGACTTTAAGCGATGTGGAATCGGACAAAAATCTACAATCTGTTATTAAAGAAGTAACAAATCCTCCTTAATTGAATGTGTATTGCTTTTGATATATGTTATAATTCGTATCATATACACTAGCAATATTTTTTTCGATTATGCTCAACGTGATGACGGCTGCACAACATGACATTCTAGGAAACGTGGTAGACGAATTGCTGAATTCCATTCAAGATCGTATAGCTTGATGTAATTGTTTTGCTTGTTAAAATTGAATTATATTTAATTAAGGTAAGTATTTCACCTTTTATCCGTAATTTTGGAAAATATTTATTAGTGTGAAATTTGTTTTGCATTTCCTTTTATGTTAAAACTTTCATTTGCATAATGTTGAGAGTAAGAATGCTTATTTCATTTTAAAAACAAATTTAGAAATTTTATCCAATAATGTATTCAATTATATAATTAAATATGTAAATTCTGAGCGTTGACCATATCCGTCTTTTTGGTTGAATAAATCCATTCGTAAAAAATGTTACAACACAACTAAAATTTAAGTAATGTCATGGACTGAAAAAAACATCAAACTAAGTGTAATCCTTATGCTGAGCTGAAAAAAATGTCAATGCTGAGCGATATTCCTCTCGCTTTTTTTAAAGACAGTTGCATGTGTGATATGTCAAAAAATAATGAAATAATCATGTTTTAATAAAACATTTTAATACAATATATTTATATGTTATAAAAATTCAAATCCAAAATGATTGCAAAAAGAAATCCATTGAATTTTCTTCCATGCATTATAAGTAAATTTTCCATTAAGTTCCAAAAAAATTCTGTGATTTTAGAAAAAAAAAAATTAGTCGATTGCATTATTTATTAATGAATTTCAAATGCACAGCATAAATGTATCATGTTGCTATTTTATGCTTTTCTTCATTTTCCATATTGACAGGTAGGAAATTTTCACCTTTTTTAAGGGGATTAAATAAAATTTCAATGTACAAATTCTGTTCTTTAAGTTTCTTTGTAATGTAACATAAAACAGTAATAATATTAACTTATAAATTTATTTTAAAATGCATAACAATAATGACTGTCCTGTACATGTAGACCTTTTTTCCCAGTGTTTCTAATTTCACGAAATACAAAATCAAAGGGGCTGAAGAATATAATAAAGAATAAAATTAATAGCATGGGTCTGTCCAGCCTTTTTTTACAGGGTACTGTTTTTGTGAAATTGTGAACAAATGAATTGTCTAGTCATAATTCTGTGAATTTGAAATGATCGTTACATTCAGGTTCTTGTTTATACATTTTTAAGAAGATATATGTAAGTAAAATATACATTTTTTCTTTATATATTTAAAAGTGACAGGTCAGATTTAACTTTTAAATGATTAAATTTGTGGAATGTTCAGTTTAGAGATTTTAAAAAAAATTATAAAAGGCCTATTTTTAAGACAAATTTGTGAAGGGTCTTTTTTAATGGGGAAAAGTTTTATGAAGGGTCCTGTTTTGAGGTGAAAAATTTTGTGACATGTGAAGGGTCCTTTAAAGAACCAATTTTCTTCCTAAAGAGATCCCTGAATAGAATAGTCTAATATTTTTTTTTAAAGTAAAAAAAAAAACTGAAATGTACATATTCTTGTGGTCATACAGGATGCAAATTTTGTGTTTTCTAGCAACAATACTGTTGGCTTCATTTTGATTAGCTTCGCTAATACAGTGAAGAAATTTTAACACAAGTGTATTTAAAACTCTATCATATATAAATAGAAGTGAATAGTTGTGAATAAAAATAATGGCTTTGGTGTCCTTAATTTCACATGCATAGTTATTTTTCATATTGTGTGCCTAAAGCAATTATTTTTGTTGATATTTTCGCATGCTTATGTGCAAAGTTGCTGCATTTTAGCCAGCCTAAAAAAAAAAAAGCCAATTTTTTTTAAAAATTTAATTAAAGCCTGCTTCTATATATATATATATATATATATATATAGAAGGTAATTTACAGCCATTTAAAACAGGGTTGGCAAGTTTTTGACATGCGACTGATTTTAACCATGGTTTAAACCTTTATGCCAAAAAGTGTTAAAAACCTAGATTTAATAAAATAATATCAAAGAATTATTTAGCAGAGTTAGACTTTAATCAATAAATTCTAAATAAAACTGCATAAATACATTAAAAGTGTGGGGGTATAAACTGCACAGATATATTCTTGAAACATATTTGCATAGAATATGGTAAACTGCAAATAGTTTGAGTTGCATGATTTTTTTTATTATTTGAATAATGCATGCTTTTAAAATGAAGAGTTAGTAAATCCTTAATTATTTGTAATCATTAAAATTATGTAGGTTTAATCTAAATTTTGCAGAAACAATCTATCAAAATTCGTATCTAATGAGCATATTTACCTTCCTTAAGATCGAACAAATTCGAAGATATTTCACTTCTAGTACAAAACCAGTTTTCTTGCACCCTATTATTTTTTTTAAAGAAAAGGTTTCTTAAGCAGCTACTTTACTAATGCGAAAACACCCACCCGCTAATGTTAATCCTATAGAGGAGAATTTTGTTTGAAATTTCATCCATTTAAATGATTTTTCTTAAAGTAAAAATGAAAAACCTGCTCAATAACATTAATTCTATAGTTTTTTTTTTTTTTTTTTTTTTAATTTAGTTTGCATTTCAATATTTAAAGGTTTTTTGCACTGGATAACTAATATCGATCTACAAAGACTGGTTTTTACTTTATTGATTTTGCTTGCAATTTTTTTTATTATTAGGATACTTTCACTTTTGAAACAGGTTTTGAATTAAGTTAAATAACTATTTTTTTCCTACTGGTATGGTAAACTATAGATAATATGCACGTTTGTCAACAAACTGGCTTGTTGCATGATAACTCAACTTAATGTAGGCAAAAATTCTAACTTCGCTTGAAATTATGCTAAAATGGTCGTAATTTTCATGTAGTTATAATATATTGTATTATATGTAGGAAATAATACTTAATAAATACTAACTCTGCAAGAATTGTTACTTTTTGGCTACTCCAAGTTGAGAAGTATGTCTTTCTTTTGGGTGAGTTATGTCGCGTTCACATTATCTATTCATTTGTCCTAATTTCAGGAGATATTCCGGAAATAAGATAATTTTATAAGTAAGATGTGATTGTCAGTCACTAACAAAAAATTAATTTTGGGATAAAAGGTTTAAAGTATCACATTTTAATCATTGTATCCCAACATTTAATTATTTTCTCTTTTATAAAATAAATGTTACTTTAATTTTTCTGTGTTGGTACTAAATGGAAAAATAATTAATGCTGCAGAGAAAGTATTTATTAAAAGCTATATATATATATGTTTAAAAATAAGGTATTCAACCATCCAAGTATGGAAAAAAAAAAGCACACCAGAAATCCACATGACTTGGAGAGTTAGTCATAAACAAAGAAAAAAAATATAATTTCATATTTGATTACAATTTAATGTACACTAAAACTACATTGCACTATCAGTAAACAAAAGCAATGCTATATTAACAGCATTTTTTCTGTTTTGTTCTGAGTTTACTTACATATTTGTGTTTTTGAAGGTTTAAACCAGTTAAAACTAAAGCACTTGTTAAACCTATGCCACATCAAAAACCCAACCCTGGTTTAAAATGAACTCTTATAAAACTGCTCCTTCTGGCTGTTAATGAAATTTCCCAGTTTTGCCCTATCTGAAGTAATTCTTAAGAACATCCATATTTGGTTAGTAATCAGTATTCTAATGACTTATAAAAATAATGTATCTGAAAAATATTTTCTGTTACTAAGTGATAAGTCCATATGAAGAGATTAAATCATAGAATGGCCAATGTTGAAAGATCAATTAAGAATATTCAAGGGTATCTTAATACATGTGAGTGTATATAAAAAAAAAATAACTACATAAGTTTTTTCATAATACTGTTTTTAATATTGGTTTTATTAAATGGTTTTAAATGTTTGTGAGGAAAAAGTGACTTAATTAGTAACCTAAAAGTGTTTAAGGACAGCATAAAGCAATTGGTATGCCTTTTTAAAATTTAACTGACATATTTGCAATTCTGGCTAAAAATCGCTAGCAAAACGGCATTAAAATTTCAAAAAGCTAGGATGCAGCCTTAATTGTAATCCCTCAACATTTGAACATTCTTCTTGAGATGGCATGGCAATACGAATACAGCCAAATAATTTGGCTTGTAAAGGCTATGGCGCACATGTGATTTACCCTGTGGTAGGAAACCAGTGTTTGTTTATGCTTTTAAACAGCTTGCTGCTCAGCTTACCTACTGTTGAATTTTTCCCCCCAAAAAACATTGATCTGAGTATAAAATATTAATGTCTAATCATGTTTGTTTCTTAAAGTTATACATTCAGACTTGCCAAGTCTCCTGATTTTGGCAGGGGACTCTTGATTTTTGCTTATTTTTACATACTCCTGATTTTTGACATATTTCTCCTGATTTTCTATCACATTTTTTCTCATTGTTATTTTATATCTAAATATGCTAGAAAAATCTTGGATGTTTATTTCTTCTCTCTGTTTGATTAGTGCTATTTGATATGACACAAATTCAGATAAAATATATAGGATGCCTCTTTAAAACTTTGACTTACTATGGGCAAAATTTCAGTTTTCCTTCTTAAATGCAAAAATCTGGTACCATTAATTTTATTTTCTATAATGAATAAATTGTAACGTTATGTTGCACACTGTAAATTAGTCTCCTTTTTTAATGGAATCACCATGCATAATTTTATTTTTGTTAATAATTTCTTTATTAAGAATTATCATTTGTAACTTTTCTAATTTTTCAGAGGCAAAATTTGTATGAGAAGACAAAATCCATTCCTTGTATTTATAATGATGAATTTTAAATTGTTTTAACACTTATCTCATTTGCTTAGTTAAAAGTACCTTGAGCCCCTTAATTAAAAGCATTTTTAACTTATTAAGTACATATAACTGCAATATTATTTCAAATAAATTATTTTTTTTTTAATGTTTATTGTTTAAAAAAAAAAAAAAACCTGATTTTTCCTCTGGAACTTGGCATGTCTGTACATTCCAAAATTAGTTTTTTTCCCTTTATTTTATTTTCTGCTCAGATTTCTTGTTTTCATTTTAACATATATACAGTGAAACCTCCCTGTGTGACCACCTCCCATAGGCTCAATATTAATTTTACCTCCATTCAGAGACCATCCCAGTTGAACTCCCTCCATGAGCGACCCATTTCTTTGAAGAAATATTAAGCAAATTCCATTTTTTCCAGGTCGCTTGAAGATTTTATCAGAAAAATAATTCCGGAGAGTGCATTTTTCATCAAATTTCTAAACTAAGTTTAGATTTTTTTTTTTTTTAAATTCCGCTAACTTTTAAGTGTTTAAACCCCCTTTGTGCCTTTTTAGGCAATGAATTTAACTCTGATGACAAATTAAGAATGACAGTCAATAAACTACATTGCTTTATTCTGTCAGGAAACTCTCAAATTAATGAAATCGTCATTATTTGTTTCCGTCTAAAAAAATTTTGCATTTATTTACTGAACTTTGAAAAGACTTGGAAATAAAAATTATAAAAGATAAAACAGTAAAATCATAGCAAACGTCACTGTATTCATTTTTTAAACTCTGCAGTAATTAACTTATGTAATTAATTTTTGTTTTGATACTTAAATTTTTATATTTTTTCCTAATATGAAAAATAAATTTTAGTAACTTTAATTGGAGCGGAAAGTGGTCGCTTTAGGGAGGTCTAACTGTATATTAAATGAAAATAGTTTGCAGGATTAATTGTATGGTATGCGAGTGTCAAAGCATTTGACATATTTTTAATAAACTCTGATATTCTTTATCTGTGTTCCTAAAGTGTCAACTTTTTTTCAGTGACGATTGCTGCTCATGCCATTATCATCACCCACAACTCATATCATACCATTCACAATATTTTCTCAATTACACCTAATTTTGTTTATTGTTGTCTGTGGAAATGAAAAAAGAGAGAATTTATTGCTGGGTGTTGAATGTTGAAAAATTGATAATCCAATCAACATTCTATTTCAGCATTAATTCAAGAGGTATAATTTTTTATTATTATATTGTTGACACATGTGTCATTTCAGAACTTTCTTGGGAGGTGGGAGGGGAGGGGGGGTTGATCTTGTGCACATCTGTTAAGCAATTGGAGTTTTTTATTCTCACAAATATTTTTTTAATTATACTGAGTACTTATTCTTTATTTACATTCATTCTCACTTTGAGAATGTTGAAATAGCAAGGTTATAGTAAATATTATGGATAACTGTTAATTTCTCTAATTGGTTATTTGTTTAATGATAACACTAACATTTCTATAAAGATACTGATTATTTTTCACAAGTCTGACCAGCTGTTTTAGATTTTGTAAGATTAAGGAGTGCTGTACAGTGATCAATGTATTTTAGATGCATCGAGTTTCTGAGGTGGCCAGCTGCTTCCCCCAAATGGTATCCCTGACTGTTGATTAAATATAAGTTTTTGGTTTGTTTTATAAATTATATCTTGTATCTTTTTTTGAGAGTGGCTTCATTTGCAATAACATGCTTTCCCTTGATTATGATTTATGTTCAGTTGTTTGATTTGTGTTCAGTTTGTAAAAGAATGAGTATTAACTGTGAGTTATTCCTACAAATTTTGTATATAATTATTTTTTATTTTATATTAAAGAATAATAAACAATTATTCTGATTTAAAAATTTAAGTTCGCTTAATATAGGAAATTTCATGTCATGAAATTAACCCTCCGTCGATCACTATAGGCCTGACAGGCACAGCACAATTATTTCTGTTCACCACTAGAGCATGCAAGGTTACTTATTTTGAGTGTAATAAGCGAGTTTTTCATTCAAATTTGAAATATTCTCTTTGTACATCCTAATGAAGGTCATTGATCACTTTAAGAGTGTTAGAATTGTCAATTAATTGCTAAAGACGATTTTCTAACAGGCGCCTCTCATGCTTATTGTGCCCAAACTCGGGTATCCCAGAGTTGAAACCAGTGGATAGTTAAGGGAGTGTTACAAACTGTTTTGTAATTTTATATAATAATGGAAATTTTTTGTTGACAGTGTTAGAAAAAAAAGCATAAAAGTTGGCAACTATCATTATTATGACATTTATTGGTTCTAAATATTAAAAATTAAGATCCTCCTGTATGTTTTTTTAATAAAAATTTCATTTTACTTTTTAAAAATAACTTATAAGGGTTTTTAGCACAGTAAAAGTGAAGAAGGGGGACATTCCTGATGAATTTAAAAAAAAAAAAAAAAAAAAAAAAACAGTTAATAGTAAAAAAAAATTCATTGTTTCACCTAATTCCATTCAAACAGTTCTGAAATTATGAATATTTAATTTTTGTTCAGAGCATTTTATTTATTTAATGCCTTAACAGAATATCAATTGCTTTTATTTTTTAATGTATGTGTTTATATCTCAATCTATAAGTTATATTCGGAACTGACTATATGTACTCAAGTAGGGTTAGAAATTAGCGGTTGTTAGTCATCAAATGCAACTAAATTATTGGATTTCATGACCACATAATTATGCCTAGTCGTTAAATTTGACGCTTAGCTTTCTTTCACTTTAATTTGTGTTTACATGCGCTATCATTCATACCTTAGCAAAAGTATTTTTCCCTGCTACCAAGAGCACCTATTTTTAATAAGATACTGTATCAAGAATGTTTTAAAATTTTAGTGCTACCCTCTTTAAGTGATTTAAGTACATTAACAATAAGAGAAAATGGATCAGAGGATTTTTTACCCGCCAAAGTGAAAGACAATTTGTAGTTTTGATTTCCTTTATATGTTTTTGTGTTTAAAGATAGTCTTAAACTGGATATTCAGAAGGATGAATATGGTACTCTTTCAATTCTTTGCCTAATGCCAGTAGAAGCTTATTTTTTGGACCTTTAATATGTGTTATTTTTTAGAATTCTGTATTGCTTTTTTGCTTTTATGCTGATATGTTAAAAATAGATTTTCATGTGGGTTTCTGATAAAAAAAAATTCTTAGTATAGTTTATTTCATATTTCTATTCCTGATTCTCATAAAAAAATTGAAGTCTTGGCTGTGCACTACAGGCACATATGTTCAAAAATCTTGTACTCTCTGGATTTTGTTCTGCAGGCATTTAACTGGGTAGTTTCAAATTAACCTAGTGTTTGGCTATCTCACAGCCTTAGCAGTCAGCAGCATAGACACAGGATTTGTTCATCTAGCCAGTTAGATCTTCCAAAAACCTTTTTATTAATCCTCTATAGTACTGGCAAATTCTGATACATGGTTTTCTTCTTACTTCCATAGAATAATATTAGTATACAGTAGACTCCCTAAAATCTGCATATCATCGCAGATGTAAACCATGAAATTTAAGTTCAGATGTAGTGACAAAATTGCAGAATTTTTTAGTTTTATATCATTTCATATGTATTTTAATGTGTAGTTCTGGATAATATGACTGAACTAGTGGTTTTTAATTAAGGAAGTATAAATTTTGGAAAAAATCAAGCTGATATCACTGCTAATCACAATCTTTTTACCAGAATATATTTATGTATTAATCAGTTTTTTTTTTTTTTTTTTTTTGTTATTATCCCTTTCGGGACGGGTGGTGCATATATGCATCATCAAAGGATGCATGCAGAATTTGTTTTTGGCACCATTAATAAATAAATGTATTATTTATCATTTTTAAGTATTTTCTGGTATTTTACAAGTAAAGGGAACTGTTTAAAAAAAAAAGTGGTGCTATTCAAATAAAATTTGTTTAAGGGACGCCATCTCGAAACGGTTAAGACTTTCTAAACCTGAAATAAAACTTCCTTTCTTTATGATTTTGATGTGAATATGGTACCTTTATGAGGAAAGTTTCACTGAATAATTCAAGAAAAATGTATCTCATTATATTTAGTTATACATTATTTACTTACTAGTAACTTTTAATAATTTAATGCTTTTTAAATTATCTTATTTTTTATCATTTTAGTTTATTACTTTATATAATTATTTTAATATTTTGCTGCATTGCAAGCATTCATTATAGTTTTGATTGCATTGTTATATCAAATATGCCAGTCAATACTATAACATGACATTTCCACTTGGCATGATGTAAACTGGGAGTATTAACACTTATCTGTATTCTGTCTCATATCAACAAAATTTTTATCAGGAAGTAGGAAAATGCAAGGGCTTTTGGGGCCTAAGCACTTCCCATTCAAATCAAAATACTTTTTTAAAATCATATCAACTTTTTCAAAAACTAAATTTATATCTTCTGTGTTTGATAATTTATCTATAGAAAGAAAACCCTAGTACATAAATAAGTAATAAATATTGATTAAATTACTAAATATAAATCAGATCATAGGCTTAAATGCATAGCTGCCAACTCTTCCGATTTTTTCAGAATTCTTCCGAAAAATCGGCATGTTTTCCGATTTTACGCGCGTAAGGCATTTTCTTCCGCTTTTCGTCATTTTCTTCAGATTTTCGGCCTTTTCTTACGCTTTTTACGCGAGTTTGGTCAAAGGATCGCGGAGAAACCCCGAAATTTCGTCGAATGTTCGCGGGAAAGACGCAAATATCGGCGGAATATCGCGTAAAAAACGAGAATTCCCCCCAAAAGAGCGCGTAAAAACAAGAATTCCGTGAAAGGATCGCGAAAAACGCGAATTTCGTCAAGAGATCGGGTAAAAAAAGTGCCGTCAAAAGATCGCGTAAAAACGCTATTTCCGTAAAAAACAACGCGTAAGAACGTGAATTCCGTTAAAGAATCGCGGAAAAAACGCGTCTTTCGTCAGAAGATCGCGGAAAAAAACTCATTTCACCGATGGATCGCCGGAAAAAAACCCAAATTTCGCCGAACGATCGTGGGAAAGACGCGAATTTCGTGAAAAGATTGCGTAAACAAAACGTAGGGGTGATTCTGGTCCAAATTTTCCGAAAATGTATGGCATTCATTTCTGAAAATTGAAAAAAAAATCTCACCAATTCGAAAATTCGGATATAAAAAATATCGCGAATTTCGACATGTTCGCCGAAAAAAATTAATTTTGTCTATCGTTTGCAGAAAAATCGCCAATTTCGTCAAAGAATCGCGTAAAAAACGCAAATTTCGTCAAAAGATCGTGAAAAAACGGCAAATTTCCTCAAAAGATTGAAAAAACGGCACATTTCGTCAAAAGATCGCGAAAAAACGGCATATTTCGTGAAAAGATCGCGAAAACACCCACAAATTTTACCAAAAGATCGCGAATTTCGTCAAAGGGCCGCGGAAAAAACGCATAGCTAGTGTCGGTAGTGGATCCCCCCCCCCCCCCCCCTGCTATAACTTTTCAGAAAATTTGCTGTGAATTTCAGAATTTTTTCACTCATCACCCAAAAAAAAAAAAAAAAGGTGTTAGGAGGCAGAAGTTTTAAGTGTCTTTTAATGTGAAAGGTAGGAAATTTATGAATGTTCAAAAGAAAAAAAAAAAACTAATTTTTAATATATTCAAGTTTTTTTTTTTTTTTTTTTTTTTTTTTTTTAATCATAATATATATATTGTGTAATTGCAAATTAGTGAATATTTTATTTGAGTTTCTCTTTCAAATTTGTTTATTTACAAGGATTCAGTTGTTTTTTAGTCCTTACTGAAAGTGTTATAAAACTTAAAAAATCTTTTGATTTTTCACGAAAATCTTCTGATTTTTTGTCCAAAATCTTCTGAGTTTTACCGAAATTTAGTTGGCAAGTATGCTTAAATGACATCATCTCTTCAAGTATTATTTATTTTAAATTTTATTTAAGGCTAAAAGCTTTTAACCGAGGAGGGTTTTTTTTTTTCATGACAGTATTATTTTTAATTTGACACGCCTTATATTTTATTTATACTAAAATCTAGACAGCTTCAATAACAAAAAAATGGAAAAGTTACCTCTTATTATAATTATGTATGTTTGCATAAAATTTGGGCACCCTTCAATAATTAGAGCTAAAGTTATAGCCATTTTAATGTGTCCAAGAGCTTCTATTTATATTACCCTTTTTGGGGTGGGGTGGGGTAGAGGGTTTTAACAAATAAATCCCCTTGCTTATGTTTTTTTTATTAAAAAAAATGCACACCTACATGAATTATAGTGAAGTTTTAGTCGTTTGAATGCGTTGTGTCTAGTGATGTGGAGAAAGATAAATACCAAGTGCATAAGTATTTATTTTTTGGTTATATACCCAGTTATTAACTGAATCCAGGGATAAATATCCAAAACTTGGGTATTTTCATATTTTGTTGTAAAATATCATAATCTGGAAATCAGGGTTGGGTTTCTTCCAGGACAGTGGACGAAACTGGAAAAAACCAGAAGAAATGGAAGAAACCAACAGAAAACAAAATATATGCTCAAAATTAATGTATATTAACCATGTAAAAGAATTAAACTCGAAGTATGATTATATGAACCCTAAATTGGAAGATTTAATTAGCATTAAAAGTATTATTTTTGGAAAAATAAGTCATTTTTTTAATAACATACTTCAGGTTCAGCAAACATTTACACGTGATGGATTTTACAACTTTAGAGGTAGAGGGATTTTTTTCTTTTTTTAATTATGCCATTTATGTAAAAAGAAAAAAAATTACCTACAAAATGTTTGTTTTTCATATAAAAATGCATTATTTTAAACTGCACAATACAGAAAATAAACAATTATTTATACTAGCATCTAGCATGCATATCTCAATGCTGATTTTAAAAGACTAATTAAAATTAAATAAAAAGTTCTTAAAATGTCTATGGGTATGCCGAAATGGTTTTAAACTCTCCTGAAGTTTTCTGTAGGACTTGAAAGAATTTTTTTCATCTTTTGCATTCATCCATTCCAAGTTGAGAAACTGATTACAGCATCCTACTGCTAAAAGACTTTTTTGTTATACTATGCTGCATTGTAGTAAGAAAAGTGAGGATTTTAATGAATTTTTTTAAATACAGTAATTATTGTACTATATTACTTACCTTAATAAAATTTATGTAAATTAAAAGCACTGTCTTTTATTTAAACGAGTTTCATTCTACCACTGGTGAATGATCTGCGTACTATTTACTACTAGTTTCATAAGTTTAATATAAAAAAATGCTTGTTAAATTGAAATGGATGATATTTGATTTTGTGCATTTTGGATAAAATTTCTTTTCTTCAGCCAATGGTTGAAGATCTGACAGGTATCGTGGCTAAAAAACTGATGTAATTATTAATTTAGCGTATATAATTAATTACATTTATATAGGTCTGATGGAATTAATTTACTTAAGGTTGTAGGAAGAAAACATTTATTGTATCTTACAAATTTGAAAGTTATATGGTAAATTCTTAAAGAATAAGTTTCTTCCATTTCTTCCACTTGGAAGAAACCTATTTCTTCCGTCCGGTTTTTTCCACTGTGGAAGAAACTTGCCAACCCTGCTGGAAATCATAGGATAGAATGTTTCAAATAGGATCGCAGCTTTGAGTTTAGTTAGAGAAAAATGCCTACATGTTGTTCGATTGTGTAGCCATGCAAACCTTTTCTATTTACTATGTTCTGATAATGCTAGTAAATTTAGAATTATTATTTTTAAAACAAATGTAATTGTTGTACTGAGGACCATCAAGCAAAGTAACCATTTGTATGCAATATTCAGTTGAATTCAAAATGAAAAATGATTCCTTGAAATTACCAAGAAAACTAAATTGAGAAGTTATTTGCATTTTCTTTTAAACATTTAGCACCCAAGTGATTTTAAAGTTTGTTTTTAGTGCATAAAAAAGGGGCTATAATTTTGTCTCATAATACCAAATAAATACACTTCTTTAAATACAAGAGCAGGAGAAAGTTTTCTTTCTAATCTCATAGTGGTAATGTACGATTCAGGTAGGTAGGATGTGCATCATGTTAATTGTAGCCCTTTATAAGGGGAAACAGGGATTTACTTGAGGAAAAAAAATGGTAGTAGACCGGGGGGCAGCTACACAGACCATCACCTCATCGAGTTCACAGCTGAAATTCTAGAATTAGACAGAACTCGATTAGCATATTAAAATGCACCTGATCTGCCAAGTAATGAAGATGCTTAGTGGTTGATCGGCAGGTTTATCATTGTGTTTTCCTGCACTGAAAGGTATGAAAACATGGAGGACTGGGAGCAGAAAAACACATTGGTAAACCTACCAGTCATCCAAGATATGACTTTGCAGGCCAGTTGCATTTCAATATCCAAATGGAGTTTTAGGTAATCCTGGAATTTCAGCCATCAACTCTATTAGGTGATAGTTTGTGCAGCTGCCTTCCGGTCAATGGTGTTCATGTTCCAATAGTAGATGAAAAAGTAAGACTATACCAGCATCCAGTCATAATGAGAAATGTGTTGTGATACATTAACATGCACAAAAGAACCAATAACATGCATTAAACCCTTTAGAAAGCTATATTAAAAATACACTTTGATGACAATCTATTATCCAAGAGAACTGTCAAATTATGACAGTTAGTAAAGAAGCTTAGCAGCTAAAGCAAAATGTTTTGGATTTGTATTGGAAAAAAAAATTCTATTTTTAAACCATTTGTAGAACAAATTCAATTCTTTCAATCAAGTTAACATTGGATTGATTTAGTAATATATGGAAAACTTAACACCATAATATATTGTCCATGTAACTATTTCAACTATCTTTATTATTGAAAAAAAAACTATAATTAATCCCTTCCATCTTGCAACAGATATTTTAAATCACATAGTGCAAGGGGCTACAGTTGATTCAAAGAAACTTTTTAATGTCCAAATTGTCAGAATGGGAAATAAGTAAATAGCTATTCGTGTGGAAATTAAGATTTTTCAATTTATATTTGTAAAAAAAAAAAAAAGAGGTTAAGATCATCTTCAAATTACTCGTTTGAATTTCAATATTTTTAAATGATTATTTTTGCATGCGATAGCTGAAGTTGGTCATCGTTAATAGAGCCTTTTTTAACTTTTTCAACTTTGGTTGCAGATCTTTTTAAAATAAAGGTACTTTCCCTTTGAAACCAGTTCCCAGAGTGAAAGTACATTTTAAAAAATCTGCAACCAAAATCGAAAAAGTAAAAATGGCCCTATTAGAAGTCGACCTTATCTATCCTATGCAAAAAAATATATTCAAATAAGAAATTTGAAAAGAACCGTACCATAGACTTAACATTAGTTTGTGAGTGTCTTCATATAACTTAAGAGTTCCCTTAAGCTGCCAATGTTTTACCAACTGAGCTATCCTGGACAAATCTAGCGAATATAATTCACTCAGACAACCTTTTGATAATGACATCTGGTTTATTATCTGCAACAGAGAATCATTAGTAATCAGGGCTTAATTTCTAACAAAAAGGTACCGGAGCCCTAATATTCTGCGGTACCGGTACTAACGACAGTGCCGCCCCCCCCCCCTAATTAAAAATTAAAAAAAAAACATTATCATTAAACATAAAAAAATTATTAAAAATAACCAATTAAAAATTATCCTACTGTTACAAAAGAAAATCGAACTGAAAGCAAATTCATTGTTCAGTCTCTTGAGTGGCGTCGCCGACATAAATTTGCAAATTCGGTTTTTTGGAAGCGCTATTGCACTGGGCTCTGGAGCCCTGTACAGTCAACTGTGAAATCCGCAAACGTCCATTATCTGCACTACACGTTGGAATGTAAACAATGAAAATTGTCATTTAAGACTTAAACTCATAAAGTTGAATTGGTATATATTTTTTTCCAGTTATCAATTTTCCAATGAATAAATATTTAAATATAGATTCGATATAAATATAAATTTCCTTGAGTAACAAAGTTTTATCTCACAGCAAGAAGTAATAAGTGTTCATACACTACAGAAAAAAATTATTGACAACAAACCAAATCTGAAACTTCCGTTGCACTGTGTCAATTTTTAAAATAATGAATAATCAGTAACATTTGTATTGTATATAATTTTTTTAAAATTAACTTAGTTTCCAGTTATTTTTTTTCCAGTTATCAATTTTCCAATGAATAAATATTTAAATATAGATTCGATATAAATATAAATTTCCTTGAGTAACAAAGTTTTATCTCACAGCAAGAAGTAATAAGTGTTCATACACTACAGAAAAAAATTATTGACAACAAACCAAATCTGAAACTTCCGTTGCACTGTGTCAATTTTTAAAATAACGAATAATCAGTAACATTTGTATTGTATATAATTTTTTTAAAATTAACTTAGTTATTGAATATTTTAAACCAGTGTTGCATCATGTTTTTCTTTTCCATTGTAATTGTACAGTTGTTCCTATTTTATACTCAAGACTTTAAAAAATAAAATGTAAACAAAGGGATGATCTATAATCCACAAAACCCTTGGTGCCTAAGTTTGCGGATTTCACAGAGTTGACTGTATTTATGAGCTCCGGTGAATTCCAACCAATATTCAAATATTTACTAAAACAGAGAAGTACCGGAGCTGGGCTCCAGTGCAAATTAAGCCCTGTTAGTAACGGAAGTTTATGTAAGTAAACTTCATTAATTCAACGCAATTATTCTAATTTGTAAATAAACTGTAGAAGTTCAACTGACTGAAAAAGTCTCTAGACTGCGATTTGAACCATAGACCTTAGCAGCTGCCAATGCTCTACTGACTGAGCTACCCTGGACAAATCCAGGGGACGCAGTTTGCTCGGACAACTTTTTCATGATGATATCTGGCCTGTTATCTGAAACAGTTCAACAGAATAAATTGCAAATTATGTATGCCCAAGTAAACGTTGGATATATAATTACACTTCATTAATGTAATACAATTACTCTAATTGGTGACAAAATCATAGGAGTTTTTCCAACTGAGGGAAAAAAAGTGTCCAGCTCAGAATTTGAACCCAAGACCTTGTATTAAGCTGACAACACTCTACCAACTCATCTATCTTGGACAAATCCAGTGAACACAATTTACTCAGACAACCTTGTCAGGTCTCTGACTTTAATGAGACAAATGCCTAATGAGAATTACTTTTAATTAATTTTGCTTTTTTTATTATTCTATTTATTCTGTATATCATTTTCTACGTACTTCAGTTATGGACAGTTTTTCATATTTATGTGATTAAGAGTACCACTGTATTCATATCTGTATTGTATGAAAAGCTGTATTGTATACAAAGAAATACTAGAAGAGGTTTCTGTCTATATCGGAATGTGGATAACAATAGGGAGCCAGATAGTGACAAGCAAGGATGATGAACAAAAGACAACCTCCTGTAATGACCGGTCAGTGAAGAAGCGGGGTCTAAAGGGACATGTTGGTTAAGGGATGTAGTGGAGGGTATATGCTGTATACCTTAAGTGCTCCATATACCATCTGTTTCTCAAATAAAGCTATAGTATATACTCTAGCCATTAACGTTCATGACTAATCTATTCCCTCTGGTTTATTTATGACACTGCGTGGGTCGCCCTTGATTTTACAGGTGGAAACCCTGAAGCCCAACAGAAGTACCAGTAAGGGAATTCGGTTTTCGTAAAGATGAAAATAAGCAGTCGCCACTCGGCGACTAAACGTGAATAACTGGCGATTAAAATATGGAAAGTACCGGCCAAATGCAGGATTTTTCAAAGGGATTTCGTCACAGATTCGCGGAAAAAAACCTGCGAATTTTGTCAAAAGATCACGAAAAAAACGCACGTTTCGTCAAAGGATGACGAAAAAACGTAAATTTCGTCGAAGGATCGCGAAAAATCCCAAATATCGTCAATAAGTCTCGAAAAAAAGCTTAATTTCGTCAAAGAATCATGAAAAGAAATCGCTAAGAAACCCAAATTTCGTCAGATCGCGGAAAAAACGCAGATATCGTCAATAGATCGTGAAAAAAACGCAAATTTCGTCGAAGAATCACGAAAACCCCCAAATATTGTTAATAGATCGCGGAAAAAAGCGAATTTCGTCAAAGAATCGTGAAAAAAACGAGACTCTTGTCAAAAGATCGCGGAAAAAAACGCACATTTCGTCAAAGGATCGCAGAAAAACCCGAATTTCGTCAAAAGATAGCTAAGAAACCCAAATTTCGTCAATCGCGAAAAAAACGCAGATATCGTGAATGGATCGCAGAAAAAACGCAAATATCGTCAATAAATCGCGAAATAAAAGGCGAATTTCGTCAAAGAATCCCGAAAAAAAAACGAGAATTTTGTCAAAAGCGCGCAAAAAAACCCCGCACATTTCCTCAAAGCATCGCAGAAAAACCTGAATTTCGTCAAAGGATGGCTAAAAAAAACAAATATCGTCAAAGAATCGCGAAAAAAACGCAAATATCGTCAAAGAATCGCGAAAAAACGCAAATATCGTCAATGGATCGCGGAAAAACGCAAAATATCGTCAATGGATCGCAGAAAAAACGCAAATACTTTCAATGGATCGCAGAAAACGCGAATTTCGTCAATAGATCGCAGAAAAAACGTGAATATGGTGAAATAAACGCTAATTTTGTCTAAGAATCGCGTAAAAAAAGATAATTTCGTCAAAGAATCGCATAAAAAAGAGAATTTCGTCAAAGAATCGCAAAAACGAATGCAAATTTCCTCAAAGAATCACGAAAAAAGTGCGAATTTTGTCAAAAGATCGCGAAAAAACGCACATTTTACAAAGGATCGCTTCAGAAATACAAACATCGCCTATAGATCGCGGAAAAACGCGAATTTCGTTAAAGTATCATGAAAAAAACACATAATTAGTACCAGGAGGGACCCTCCCCTTTACATTTCAGAAAATTTGCTGTAAATTTCAGATTTTTTTTTAAATTTTGAAAAATACCTAAGCATAGTGGTACGTATGTAGTTAGCTATATAAGCATGTTGCATATAAATTTGCTGTTAACTTAATTTAAAATAGATTGGAAATTAGTATCTCAAGTTTATTCAAAACAATGTGAATTAAAATATTTTTAGTTATTACATAAATTACTTATTTACTCTAAACTCATATATTTTCAAATAAATATTCAGTGACATAAATGTACTTTACTGACTACTAAAGAAATTATTCTCAGTAGCTGGCTACTAAAAAAAATCAGCCTACCGGCCAGTGGCCACTAAGCAAAATTCCTTATTTTCATCTTTGGGTTAGAGGTGAAACGCATGGTTTGGAGAAATTAACTACTTGTGCTGTGGGCATAGACACATAGAGTATTTTTCTAGTGAAAAGTATGAGAGTTCTGGATAGACCTGTGCAGTTATCGGACTGAATAAGCTAGTTGAGTACAGTCAATAGAGATGAGAAGAGTATATACTTTTAATGATATGACCTAGTATGTAGATAATATCTTAATGTGTAATTTAACATTTGGCAAGATTTACTATATCCATGTCTATAAATGAAATTAGTGTTTTGTTGTAAGTGTAAATAAATTTTTCATTCAGTATTATTTGAAGTATCTTAGTTACTAATTCCCAACCTTCTCACATCGTGTCCGGTATCACTTACCTATAACAGTGGTGGAAACATATCTTGCATCTTTACGTGTGGTGGACTAAAATTTAAATAATAATTATCGTATCGGCAACAAATGACTACAAACCTTTTAAATAAATGGAAGTCCAAGTATGCATTGAATAAGTAATTATATATACATCATTAATTCAACACAATTATTCAAGTTTGTAAATAAATCATAGGAGTAGTAATTTTTCTACTGAGGGGGAAAAGTGTCCTGACTGGGATTTGAACCCAGGACTTGTCTTAAACCGACAACGCTCTACCAACTCAGCTATAATGGACAAATCCAGTGAACACAATTCACTCTGATAACCTTTAAAGCCATCTAGTCTGATCTGAAACACTTCAACAGAATAAATCAAAAGTGATGGAACTCGAAGTAAATGTTGTTGGTGTTATTTATGACGGCACGAGGGATATTGGCGCCGAGGGGGAATGTCCTCCGTGGGGGGGGGGGGTCTTTCTGAGAGTACCTAGCCCGTATTTGCGCATGAAAATCCAAGGTTCGAAGAAAACCACGAAAAACACCGAACGATTAGGCTTACGGGCGTGATTGAGTTCGAACCTAGCATCTCGCGTCTGCCAGCTAAGTAAATGTTGAATGTGTAATAACACTTCATTAACTCTCATTCTACTATATATTTATGCCATATTTACATAAAAGCGAGTTCTAAACTTTCGAAAAGCGAAGTAATTTTATTTAAAAGAGTAATTCATAAAATATTTGAAAGCTTAATTTTTTAGTCGCATTTAAAAGGTTGTCCACAAGTGAGTTTAAAAAAGAAATCAGAGTTTAAGAGTTACCTCTTCCTTTTGTCATACCACCACTTTGTATGCATGCGTTTTTGTCCAAAATCACCTCAACCAAATCAATTTTATTTCCTGTATGTGGCATTTTATATAGAGACACCTAGCAGTAGGCTGCCGCAATAAGAAAATAATGAGATACGAGGTATTAGTCCAAGAGCCGACAACACAAAAACCTATGTTATCAAGCACAAGAAAAAAAACCCTTCATTTTATTGAAGAGTAGAAGTAGGGGAATCTGATCCATGTCAGCCGGAAGTTAAGTGGCGCATAAGCTAAAAATTAATACCACTAGTGGTTGACTCGTAGGTTTATCATTGTGTTTGTCCTACAAACAAAGATATGAAAACATGGAGGACTGGGAGCAGGAAAACACAATGATAAACCTACGAGTCAGCCACTGGTGGTATTAATTTGTGGCTTATGCACCACTTCACTTCCGACAGATATGGATCATTAGATTTCCCTACTTATACTCTCCCATAAAATAAAGGTTTTCTTCTTGTGCTTGATAACATAGGTTTTTGTGCTGCCGGCTCTTGGACTGTATAGTCAGAGACTTTTAAGATACAAAGACCGGCAAACTGTCAGTTTAACTGAGGATTTTTTATGACAGCTGTTGTACGGCAGTATTTATGTTTTATATTTTAATTTACCAAAGAAAATGCTTTTATCAGCATATTTGTTTATTGCGGGTCATTAAGTATTAGTCTACCCTATTTCATTTAGGCTTTAAAAAAAAAAAATACTTTTATTATTATTTAACTTTATTTCTGGAAATTCAATATTTATAACGCATATTTAGCTATAAAAAATAGCTTCATGTAAAAAAATATGGCATAAACTTGATATACAGGGTGATTCATAAAAGATGGGCAGAACTTTAAGGGGTTATAGTACACTTAAAGACAAATAATATTAAATAGGAGACTAAGGGTCCCAGACGTATTCCCAAGAAGATAGGGGGCATTAAAGTTTAGGGTCCGAAATTTCAAATGATTATAAAACATGGAAAAATTGGTCGATTCGTTTGCGGTTTTTGCAAAAAATTTTCTTTATGCCAGTATTTTCTTGAAATAAAATTTGAAAGTTCAATTTCAAAAAATGCCGATAGGGGGCGCTTTAGACTTTGGAGTAACATAAAACTATTTTTTAACGTTATTTTTTGTATTTCTTTAAATGATTTCGAAAGCTTAGACTTAAACTTAAATTTTGATCTAAAAATCTGAGTCCTAACGAGTAGTTAAGTAGCATAAACTGAAATTTGAAATTTGAAACCCTTCTCCCCCCAGAACAAAAATCAGTTATTCCCGATCTTTGTGTCATAGATTAGGCTCTAACTACTGCCGCGTTTTGCTAAAATTATTCTTTATGTCAGTATTTTCTTGAAAATAAATTTTAAAGAAAATTTTCAAAAAATTCCGATAGAGGGCACTTTAGACTTTGGAGTAACGAACAACTATTTTATACCGTTATTTTTTGTGTCTCATTAAATGCTTTCTAAAGCTTAGACTTAAACTTAAATTTTCAGCTCAAAATCTGAATCGCTGAGCGTGGTTCAGTAGCGAGGGGAGGGGGTTCAAATTTCAACTTCTGAACATAGTTCAGTTTGCACTACTTAACCATGCCCAACGATTCTGTGCTGTGATACGAGGCAAAAATACAACTTTCGTCAAGGACTGCATAGTCGGAATTCACTCATAAAGGCACTGGCACAGTTGGAAACGTCGCTCATGCAAACGTTAAAGCTCCATTCCTGACGCTAGTCACTGGGTGAAGAAGGAAACAGAAAGTATGCAAATGTCAAATGGGGAAGAAGAAGAACACGTAGGCAAAATTTCGACACGATTCAGGCATAAAAACCACTGAACGGTGAGTCAAGTGTAAGTCGCTGTAGTAATGAATCGGAAGATGGTGCCCTTCACGAATAAGGAAAAGGCTGAGATGCATTTAATTTACGGAGCGGCAGATGGAAATGGTGCAGAGGCACAACGAATGTACGGAGAGCGATTTCCCAACAGGCGGTTGCCTAACCGCAAAACTTTCGAGCGCTTGCACAGACAGTTGTGTGAGACGGGATCATTTCTCGCTTCCCGGTCGAATGCAGGTCGTGCAAAAAAGGACGAATCAGTAGTTGTTGCAGAAGTCATTCTGGATGTAGTAGCGGCGCAGCCAAGTACAAGTACACGAACAGTGGCTAGGCAGGTGGATACCTCACAGTCCATGACTTGGAGGGTACTGAAGGATGAACATTTGCTCCCGTTTCATGCGCAACGAGTCCAGAAACTGTCTCCAGGGGATTATCCAAATCGTATTGAATTCGCCCGCTGGTTTCTGCAGCAGAACGCGCTAAATCCACATTTTGGACGAACTGTGCTTTTCACCGATGAATGTACCTTCACACGTGAAGGTACATTTAACACACACAATGCACATGTATGGGCGGATGTCAATCCACATGCTACGTATCCACATGCTCATCAGAGACGCTTTTCCATCAATGTTTGGGCAGGAATCCTCGGAGACCACCTAATCGGACCGTACCTTCTTCCTGAACGCCTCAACGGTAAAACATACCTCACATTTCTGCAACATGTGCTGCCAGACCTGTTAAACGTTGTTCCTCCACGCATCCGGCGGGTCATGTGGTTCCAGCACGATGGAGCGCCAGCCCATTACGTACGAGACGTCCGCAACTATCTGGACATCACATTTCCGAACAGATGGATTGGTCGAGGTGGTCCTGTTGCTTGGCCTGCTCGCTCGCCAGATCTTTCACCCCTCGATTTCTTTTTTTGGGGACGATTGAAGGCTCTTATGTATGAGACACCCATTGAATCCCCCGAGGAACTGGTCGCCAGACTTTCCGCCGCTGTAGGGGAAGTGCTCGAAAAGCCTGATGTTTTCGCGAATGTTCGCCGTTCCATTCTTCGCCGTTGTTCTGCGTGCATAACCTCTGGTGGTCACAATTTTGAACATTTATTGTAATTACATGTTAATAAATATGCTTTGGTAACATAATCCTAATTTGTGTCTTTTTACCTCGTATCACAGCACACAATGTGTGGACATGGTAAACTGAACTGTGCTCAGGAGTAGAAATTTCAAACCCCTCTCCCCAGAAACTTAACCACGTCTAACGATTCAGATTTTGCGCTGAAAATTTAAGTCTAAGCTTTAGAAAGCATTTAATGAGACACAAAAAATAACGGTATAAAATAGTTGTTCGTTACTCCAAAGTCTAAAGCGCCCTCTATCGGAATTTTTTGAAAATTTTCTTTAAAATTTATTTTCAAGAAAATACTGACATAAAGAATAATTTTAGCAAAACGCGGCAGTAGTTAGAGCCTAATATACGACACAAAGATCGGGAATAACTGATTTTTGTTCTGGGGGGAGAAGGGTTTCAAATTTCAGTTTACGCTACTTAACTACTCGTTAGGACTCAGATTTTTAGATCAAAATTTAAGTTTAAGTCTAAGCTTTCGAAATCATTTAAAGAAATACAAAAAATAACGTTAAAAAATAGTTGTTTGTTACTCCAAAGTCTAAAGCGCCCCCTATCGGCATTTTTTGAAATTGAACTTTAAAATTTTATTTCAAGAAAATACTGGCATAAAGAAAATTTTTTGCAAAAACCGCAAACGAATCGACCAATTTTTCCATGTTTTATAATCATTTGAAATTTCGGACCCTAAACTTTAATGCCCCCTATCTCCTTGGGAATACGTCTGGGACCCTTAGTCTCCTATTTAATATTATTTGTCTTTAAGTGTACTATAACCCCTTAAAGTTCTGCCCATCTTTTATGAATCACCCTGTATATTCATAAAAATTAATTTTTAAAGCTCATTCCAGCCATAGCACTTAATGGTAAATAACTCACAGCTGACGTACAAACCTCGAATTTCAGATGTTTCAATTTAAAAATCAGATGGCTGTCATGATTTCGCATACTTTTGAATGGAAATTGCCGGTCTATGTATCTTCAAAGTCTTTGGGTATAGTATTTGATTCCTTAGTCGATTGTGGACAAAAACAAATCGCCAAGCTAACGCTTGTGAAGTCTCAATCGTATAATCGAACTCATGCAGGCGAGTATTGCCAAGTTCTGAAATAAAATACGCCTACCAATACTACTAAAGATTGCCTCTGGACCATACCATATAGAGCTGAATCGTCCCATAATTGTCATTTCCTATACAAGGCATAATGGACTTTACCCACGAATGGCAACAGCCACACCCCTGCGACTATAGGTACCCGCCGAAAAAGACCGTTGGACGAAGGAGAAGCAGTGTTAACATGTTCTTCATATCTATGCACTTCACCCGAGGCTAACGAGAAAGACAGGCTACCGCGGTGGGTCCGATTCTTCTTTTTTTACAGACCGCTGGAGTCATGTGATGCTCGAATGCACCAATGAAGGTGTGCGAAAATAGCATCACGTGACTCCAGCGGTCCGTAAAATAAGAAGAATCAGACCCACCGCGGTAGCCTGTCTTTTTTGTTAGCCTCGACTTTACCCATGTGATGTCAGCCGCGGGTAAGAAGAAGAAAAATACCAATAGGTGTCAAGAACATTTTAAAACTGCTCCCCCTTCGTCCAATAAACAGTTCTTTTTGGAGGGTATCTACCGGGTCTTTTTCGCAAGGGTTTTCCCCGCAGAGGCGTGGCTGTTGCCTTTCGTGGGTAAAGTCCATAGGCGTGAAGAATATTTTAACACTGCTCTCCCTTCGTCCAATAAACAGTCTTTTATCTACCCGCGGCTGACGTCACGTGGGTAAAGTCCAGGCTAACGTGGTGCATCCCACGTGTCTTTTTTTACAGACCGCAACAGTGACGTGATGCTCTTTTCGCACACCTTCATTGGTGCATTCGAGCAACACGTGACTCCAGCAGTCTGTAAAAAAAGATACGTGGAATGCACCGCGGTAGCCTGTCTTTCTCATTAGCCTCAGGTAAAGTCCGTAGGCGTGAAGAACCTTTTAACACTGCTCCCCCTTCGTCCAATAAACAGACTTTTTCGGAGGTTTTTCCTCCGCTGAGGCGTGGCTATTGCCCTTTGTGAGTAAAGTCCATTTGTTTGGACAAACGCGCATGTCTAAGCAAAATCTTAACATCATATGTCGCCACTCATATAGAAGCACGTTACTTAGCAAGAGTGGTTAGGTATAAGGAAAGGGCAGCTGACGTCACTGTTGGTCAGCAAGGAAAACCTGTTCATTCATTATTACGCCTATTATACACATGACCTCCGGGAATTTGATTGGTATTTAACAGATCTGTGATATGATTGGCCTACGTCGCCATTCCTGCAATATCGCTATAATAAAAATGTAGTGGTAGATTGGTTGACGGAAGTGTTTGTAAACGTGCCCTTTCCTTATAAGCCACGGAGTAAAGAGAAAGAATAGTGTTGAGGTGTGGTGTCTGGGGGTGACGCCGGAAATGCAGCTCTAAAATTCATATTCATTATATCCAGCCCAACACACAATAACTTGCTTTGACGCGTCTATCAATTCAAATCTACATTTCTTTGCTTTTGCTTTTACCATTAGGAATTGTTATTCCTTATTCGCGTGTTGACCACAGATATGATTAAAATTTAATTTTAAAGTGACTAATATATCATTTCACAAGTAAGAATTAGGTATGATTAAAATTTGGGTTTAAAATGACTAATATATCATTTCACAAGTAAGAATTATTTGATTATTTTATCATATGTATTTTAGCATCAGTATCAGAAGCGTAAGTTCGAAAGGAACAAAATTCTTTTGTTGGACGTTTGTTATTGCCCCAAAATCGCTGTTACCATTCTTCTTTTTTGTTTAAAGGATTAAACTTAAACATAAGCAGCTCACTTTTATTTAGAGAAATGCACAGGTGACGTCAAAGAATTCGGCTCTTATGTTTTATTTGGGCCAAATGAGGGCATTTGAATTTGAGCGATAACCGGCATCATATTGCAAACCGTTTTTACGTCATACTGCATCTCTATTATTTCTCTTTACTGTATGGGTATTGTACAAGGTACTATACCTACGTGCTATGAGGTGGATATAAGAGAAAGTACTATTTTTGTGACAACATTGGCTGTCATCTGCATTAATTTACGGTGTTGCTGGTAGAGTGTTTTTATCAGGGTGCGTCCAATGGAGCTAAAAAAAGTGACTACTTACTTCACGTCACGGTTAATTTCAACCAAAGACATATATATCGTTGGTTTCAATGTAACAGCTTCAAGCACTTGATCGCAACAGGGCCGCCTTAACCATCGGGTAAACCAGGGTTCCGACTCTTTATATATAATTCAAAAGAACGTTTCCTCCGCATAAAATAATATTTTTTTTTTGTTCTAGATTTGTTTTTAAATCTTTCTTTGCAAGAAAAAAATGACTATTAACTTTATTTCTTACAGACGAAATTGACATAATTGTCAGGGCTGTATAGATTTGATGATCCTGGGAGTGTGAATTAAAACAATATTTTTTGTATTATCTATATTACGTATGATACACATAATTAAAAAAAATATTAGTCTACTATCTCAGTATACATTGAGTAATACTAACTGCTTTGCCAAAGCCCCACGCGATGTTGCGCCGGGCTTGGAATGCAATCTTTCAGTTTGTATCCACCGAATCAAAATCATCAATTTGTCAGCCTGTATCAACATCGACGAAATCCGATTTGCAAACAAAATGCCTATCGAATTGTTTTGAATGAACTTTCACTTTTGAGATAAGCTCTTAAAACTAGACTCTACAAGGTTTTAAACTTACATCAGCAGTCGACAAGCATCAGCAATGTTTCCAAACTATACGTGACTTATTTTAACGAATACTATCTAAGCATGATGATGACAAGCAATTCTGACAAGATGCTATGGAATAATCAAGCATCTTCAATACAATCAGCTGTGATTGAAGAACATCAGGCGCACAGACACGAAATTTCTGAGGGGCACAAAATTTTTCATAATTTCATTTAAATTTCTATTAAAAGTCATATTGTGAAAAAATAGGATATTTGAGATATTAATACGATGAAATGGCAAAAATATATCTGAATGGTTAAAAACACATTTCAATAAATAATAAAAAAATAATTTATTGGAACTATTTTTCAATTTTCCGGAATACTTAATTTTTTTACTTTACACTTTTCGGAAAAGTGTGTAATATCTAATATGTAAAAAAAACTAGTATCAGTAAATCAACCAATCTAAGGGGCACGAAATTTGAAGGTACCCTGAGCTCAGAAACTTGCTAGTCGGGCCCTGAGAACTACGGCCATTTTAGAACAAAAATCGTGCCCACATGCACGGTTTGATAATTGGATGGTTACAGGATCGTCAAATTTCTGCCCAAATTCCTGTCGATGAATAAAATTTTAATTGGCACCGTATTTGTAGATTTAGGCTCTGTTCATATGACGGCGATTAGATCGCCTCTGGTCGCGCCATTGGTCCTTGACTCGCTTCTTGCCAGTCAAGGACCTGTGGAGCTACTCGTAGCTATGCAGTATTCCTCGCTGTACCCCAAAACCTTTGAAGGCCTGTTCATTCCTACAACAACGCGTTGGACGAAAAGGATATCAGCGTGTATGATTCGGGTATGATCTTCGGATATCCCAAGCAACCCGTAAGTTTCTAATTACACTGGCCAATTTGAAGAGACAATAATTGCCGCAAAACGACGAACAAGGCTGGCTCCTCCTGCGACAGTTTTCCAAATATTTCATTGGTTCCTATCTACGTTGCTCCGTTACACCACAAAAGAAACACTATGCAACATACGTACAGGATACATGCTCATACTGTGCTTAGACGTTAGGCACGCCACACACCAGGGAAACATGCGGCAGAAAAGAGTGAGGCATGCGACAATTGCACCCTGTTAACAAAGAAAAAACCGGTTTGAACAGCAGAATTTGCCTCATGTCTTATGATTATTATCGCATGTCTCTCTGGTGTGTGGCGCGCTTTATTGTCCAAATTATGACGAACCTTCATTCCAAACTTCGCGATACTCATCTGGGCAAGTTCGATATTCGATAATACGATCATAACTAAGATAGTTAGGAAACATCAGCTTGACGTTAGTGGAATTCGCTTTAGTCAAGAATCGATGGGAACTAATCGAATTTTCTATTCCACATGCCGGCAATCTCATCTCGAGGAGCCCTAGTCTCACTCGAATAATCAAATTTGCCCAGGTGAGTATAGCCAAGTTCTGGAATGTAGGTTTGGGTTTGACATAGTTTGGACAAACGCGTCTGGTGGCTGAGAGGTTCTACTGTCAAAGCTGACGAGAAGGAGAGGTGCTGGGTCGAATCCAATCGCTCCCGTTGACCTAAACGTTTGGAGTATTTCGTAGTTTTCTTCAAATCTTTGGAAACATTGCGTAAATACGGGTTAGGTTCCTTTTAGAAAGACCTGGGAGCTCCGGAGAACACAGTGCATCTAAGGCTTATATTTCTCATGTAAATATTCGGCCGTCATAAACAGCAACAAACACAAATGCATCTGTCTAAACATGATCTGATTATCCTACGTCGCCATTCTCGTACAGAGGCACTCTAGGCTGAATCTCAGATGGTTTCTTGAGAGACTGAGAATCAATTTGCGATTCATTTTTGGGCTGTATGTAAAAACTTCATCCTGGCTCATTCAACTCTTTAGTTTTATTAAAAGTATCCTGATATTGAAAGTCTATAGAGATGAGGACTTGTCCTTCAACAGTGGATTGAAAGAAGATATCGCTAAGCGAGCACGAAAACGTGCGAAGAGTTTCTTTTAGAGTGCATAGACACATCCTCGTTGATGTATTGTGAAAAGAAAAATTGGCAACATATTTTTCTGTAAACAAACATTTGGGCGTCAGGGAGAATCGCGGCACATTGCATGAGACAAGATACAAATTTTGAAATTCGAATTTATTTCTCTTCTGTTAACAGTTAACAGGAAAGAAACAGAACTAGCTGTTTCCGGATTCACGCTTTGTGCCTCCTGTCTGTATCGGTGTACCCGCCGGGTCTATGCCCCCTAGATATTTGAGAAAGCCTTGACAAACGTCACACAAAGCAGGCAAAACAAAGAAAACAGATCATTCATTAGCTGGTGGATATCCACGAGGTAACGAATGATCTTTCTTGTTTGTTTTGCCTGCTTTGTGTGACGTTTTTATGACGCGTGTCGAGGCTTTCTCAAATATCTAGGGGACGTTGATATGGCGCACCATAAATAGACGGCTTGCACATGACGTCACATGTTCAGAAGAAACTGGCATCGCTTCATATGGCGCCCAAATATAAGGCGAATGTGGTGTTCTCCATTTGACTTATTAGCACTATAATAATAAAAATAAGAAAAATCTAAATTAAACAGAAAGGCAACACGTGCTTTTAACGGTAAACGGAGAGTTCTGACGTTCCGTGTGGGCTCCAGATGCAACACCAGATTAGAACATCTGTCATTGCTAATAGCAACGTGACGTCAATGCAAGCTGTCTATAGTAATAGGGAGCCTAGATATGCGAGAGGTGACATATGATTCTCAGACGGTGCCTAGACAGATACATTTGCTCAAATTATGGCAAATCTTGGCATTTTCTATTCCAAAATTTGGCGATATTCGCTTGAACGAGTTCGATTATGCCAATAGGAGCTTAGATATAAGAGGCGACGGATACGGTGTAAAATATTTGATTGGTTGAAACGATTCTGGACAGGAGCAAATCGCCAAACATCTTGGAGGGTCAGCCGTCGCCAAGCTAATATTTGTTAGCTTGTCATACCGTGACCAACAACATACAAGGCCAGTTCCTGTCTTTTAAAACGTCACATAGAGTGGGTCATCTTTACACGATGATTGGTACACCCGTCGTTTTGTGCCAATAGCCGTGTAAAGATGATCCATTCAGTGTGACGTTTATAGACCTGACAGGCCATATAGTGTAAACACAGCATTAAAGTCATGAACTGGCCTTGTATGTCGTTGGTCACGGTCATACATAATTGAACTCGTCCAAGCGAGTATAGCCAAATTCTGGAAAATAAAAAGCCTATGTTTGCTATAATTTCGACAAACGCGTGTGTATCTCTAAGCACAAACTGAGCATCATATGTCACCTTTCTCATATCTAGGCGATTTGCTTTTCTTCAAAATCGTCTCATCCAATCAAGTTTTATACAGTCCGCCATTCTGATGTCGAGGTAGGCTATAAACACGACCAGTTGTGGTTGGTAAACATGATCATGTTGAGAACAAGTATGTAGCGTTCCTCCGTATGAGAGTGGTGACATATGGGTAATAAAGATTGATTGAAACGATTTTGCTCAAAAATGAATCGTCAAACATCTTTGTGACCCTGCCATTTTCGCTAAAGCTAATATTTGTTGACTTGTCTCATTCGTCTTATAGACCAGTCACCACCCCCTAAATACAAGGCTTGAGTGCTGACACAACAATGGCGGATGCCGAAGGCGGATTTTTTTAACATATGTAGGGTCCCTTAAATTTAGACACTAGTATTTTATAAAAGATTTCTTTGACTTGTTTAATCTCAGAAAAATAAAGTGAAAAAACTTTTGAAAATTGTTGGTGCCAAAATTCAAGGGACCGTGCACCACCTGAAAAACATCCACCTTCAGCAGTCTCCATTTTTGTGTAAACGCTCAGGCTTAGGCGGTGGACAAGTTTCAATAGACGCTTTCAGTGTGACGTCAGTCATGACGTTTTGCTTGGAAACTGACTCCAAACAAACGGTTGCTATACGTCATTTGTTTTTAAATATAAATCGTGGAAAATGTTACCAGTACATATCAAGTATTAAAACACTTAGACGTGAAATATAGACATAAGATATAGCTGCAACACACAAACAAAATAGAAAATACAACATAGCAACCGTTTGCTTGGAGTCAGTTTCCAACCAAAACGTCATGACTGAAATCGTCTATTCCCGTCATATCCTAGGAAATAACTTAGCAAGGTGGTATGCATTTTGTTAATCCACTAATTTCTGTTGATTTTTACTAGTTTTATAATAATTGTTGGATTGGGGTCACGTGGCTGAAATTGATCAATCGAATTCGTTCAGACGAGAATTGCCAGCTCTGAAATTGGGATTTGCCATAGCTTGGACAAAACCTCCAGTCTGGCCATGCCCGTATGTCCTACTCTCTTATAAAGATACCCTATCTTATAATGGAGGATATTCCAAATATGGGTTCGAGGCTGAAAAGAGTCACGTGATACCGGTAATTTACCCAAGGAACTTCTAACTGATAAGAAGGGAAGATACTACTGCTTTGCCTCATGAACTGTTTCATTGGCTAGCGGCGATTTACATTACACGTCTACGGAGCCTTCCCTTCTTTACGCTAGAAGTTTTTACCTTGACCATGTGATCAAAACGGAGATGGAATATCCACCATTTACCCAAAGAACTTCTAACTGATAAGAAGGGAAGATACTACTGCTTTGCCTCATTAATTGTTTCATTGGCTAGCGAGGATTTACATTACACGTCTACGGAGCCTTCCCTTCTTTACGCTAGAAGTTTTTGCCTTGACCACGTGATCAAAACGGAGGGAGATGGAATATCCTCTATTACCAGGGGCACATATACCCTTTAATTTTCAAAGGTCTATATTTACTGATCGAATGGACTTTACCCACAAATGGCAACAGCCATGCCTCTGCGGTAATATACCCTCAGAAAAAGACTGTTTATTGGGCGAAGGGGAAGCAATGTTAAAATGTTCTTCATGCCTATGGACTTTACCCACGAATGGCAACAGCCACACCTCTGCGGGCAGGTGCCCTTCGAAAAAGATTGCTTATTGGACGAAGGGGAAGCAGTGTTAAAATATTCTTCATGCCTTGTATTATACATATCTTCATGCCATATTCTTGTGTTTTTCTTCTATCTACCTACGGCTGACGTCACATGGGTAAACTCCATTGGCGTTTTCCTTCTGCTTACCTGCAGCTGATGTCACATGCGTAAAGTGGAGCCCATTTCGCCACTCTCTAATACATAAAGGCAGATTGCAAGCACACTGCGTTATCAAACGTTTGTGATATTGGAAATTACAGTTTTTATAAAATGCGATATAGAGCAGTTCACATCACGTGACTTTTACCGGAGAACAATGAAAAAAGCTGTAGGACACACAAACAGAAAAAGCATTGATAAAGGTAGCGATAGCTGTCCTACAGCAGCAGCAAAAACCTGTTCGTGACGTCACCTTGCACAGGTCTATTGAAAATTACAGTTTACGCATTGGACTTTACCCACGAATGGCAACAGCCACGCCTATGCGGGTAGATACCCTCCGAAAAGAACTGTTTATTGGACGAAGGGGAAGCAGTGTTAAAATTTTCTTCACGCCTATTGGTGTTTTTCTTCTGTTTACCCGCGGCTGACGTCTATACGCATATCTAGGCTCCGCCACAGATTAAATACTTTACATATTATTTATGAGATATTTAATCTGTGGGCTCCGTAGTCAGACAGGCTGGACGACAGTGGATATCTCTCCAAGGTGCTTGGCGATTTGCGAATCATCAGAATCGTCTCATCAAATCAAATCTTATACACTCATCCATTTTCATGTCTAGGTACGCTATAAACACGACCAGTTGTGGTTGGTAAACATGATCATGTTGAGAACAAGTACGGGTTCCTCCGTATGAGAGTGGCGACATAGGGGAAATAAAGATTGATTGAAAGGATTTTTATCAAAAATCAATCGTTAAACATCTTTTTGACTCGGGCATTTTCGCTGAAGCTAATATTTGTTGACTTGTCTCATTCGTCTAATAGACCGGTCACCAATTACAGTTTCGAGGCAAACGAGAAAGACAGGCTACCGCGGTGGGTCCGATTCTTCTTTTTTTTATAGGCCCGCTGGAGTCACGTGATGCTCTTTTCGCAAACTTTCATAGGTGCATTCGAGCATCACATGACTCCAGCGGTCTGTAAAAACAGAAGAATCGGACCCACCGCGGTAGCCTGTCTTTTTCGTTAGCCTCGTTACAGTTTCAAATGACGTCACAAATCGGTCAAATATCCGTTGAAGGGCAATGGAGGTTATTCCAAATATGGGTTCGAGGCTGAAAAAAGTCACGTGATACCGGTAATTTACCAAAGGAACTTCTAACTGATAAGAAAGGAAGATACTACTGCTTTGCCTCATGAACTGTTTCATTGGCTAACGGGGATTTAATTACACGTCTACGGAGCCTTCCCTTTTGGTTTGGTTTATTGAGCACATACATCAGACTTGTGTGCTTGACCGCAAGGCCCGCTTATAAGTCATCGTCGATATACAGAGCCTTCCCTTCTTTACGCTAGAAGTTTTTACCTTGACCACGTGATCAAAACGGAGATGGAATATCCTCCATTGATTGGTAGCGGAGAGGATTGTGCGTGCGATTGGAGGTCAACCGGGCAGTTGTGATTGGCTGATAAAAAGATCATCAGCTTATTACAACTTGCGTATTGCAAATGTTTGTATCACAGAAAACAATCGTAAATTAAAATACACTCTTAAAAATAGTCTGAAAAATTACCTCTGTTTTTTAAGGTTATCTATTTTCTGACCAATGAGAACGCTACATAACCACCTATGTAGCGTTCTCATTGGTCAGAAAATAGATAACCTTTAAAAACAGAGGTATTTTTTTACAATATTTTTAACAGTATAGTTGACGGTTTATATTAAAAGAGTTCATACATAATATGATGACTACTCTGATATTAAAACCTTCCGTAATGCAAGGTGCAGTGAAAAAAGTTGCCTTTAAATTCGTTCAGCGATTGATATGAGAACATTGCGGACATACATGTATAACTAAGGATGGAAAAAAACAAATCGCCAAGCATCTTGAGAATCCTTTATCGCCAATTTAGTACTCGTTAATGTGTATCACTAGCTCAAATAGGTATTTTGAAGCTCTGGAAAATGCAAGTTTGCTATGACAGACGTTTGACTATGAATTCGATTCTGAACGCTGTCGTTGTTCATTTCAATGGCAACATTTTTCTCTATTATTGTTTCCGACACTAATGATATTGAAATCGTTCAGACAGCGCTCAGAATACGCTCCTGGCGCTGCGCGCGATCTGATTATTAAAAGATTCAAGAGACGAGTGGACATATCAATTTTCCACGGTGGATAGCTCTGCAGACGAAAAACGCGTTCTTTCCGCACCATCCACGTACGCCATATATGACTTTGATCGATAGTCGTCCTCTGCACAAGACGCGGCTAAATATGGCAGACGCAGACGGGAGTAGGAAAGGTATCAAGTGACCTCATTTATGAATGCTCCATCTACTGGATTTTACTTAGGCGACATACGATAAATATCCGATAGGTTAAAAGGGTTTTGAACAAAAGCTTGTCATTATCTCCATTCTATTTATTTATTGAACATATACGTCTGACTTTTGTGCTTGACATCAAATGCCGCTTATAAGTCATCGTCAATATACAAGGACAAGATAGCACAAGGAAATTTACAACATTAGAGAATTACATCCGGGAGCTCCACTAGGAGTGTGCAATGGAGCCAGCGGGAGTTGAACCTACCTACGCTCTCAGGTGATTAGCGACGCGGTGCTTTAACCACTCAACTACGGTGGGCCCTCTTCATTCTATTTGTTGATGAGTATCGTCAAGTTCAAGAATGTGGGTTGCTAGTTAGGACAGAAAATAACTTCTACTTCGTGTAGGGTAATCAGATTTTATTTCATTGCAACTCGGGTAGATTTTAATCGTTTAAAGTTTGGGTTGACCCATTTTTTCAAATAAAAAATTATTCTAAGTATCTTTCAGATGATAACTATATGATGTGATATGAATATTAATAAGTAGACTAGCTGGCTTCGCCCAACAGCGGGCTCCTAATTACATCGGAACCTCTAATTTATACGAACCTTGAATAAAACGAATGTCGAATTAATATGAAAATTTTACAATATACGAACCTCGTGTTCGAATTTCCGCTGCATACGGCATCGTATAGTGGACGTGCTGCGCACGCGCCGGCGAAATTATATGAATTTTATCCAAAAAACGAACCTCCGACATGTGTCCCTGCTGCTCCAGCCATCGTATAGGACTACTGCAAAACCCATTAGTACCTCCTTCCACTGCTAGAGGACGCAATATGTTTCATATGAATCTCTGATACGCGTCCCTGTACCGTACGGGCGATTCAAGCAATCGAATACGGCCTCTGGTGGAGAAAAGATAATAACTTATCGCTTTTGGAAAATCCCGTGCAAACACATTACGTTACATGTATTTTTAATTTGTTCAAGATTACTTTTTTGCACAATTTCAGCTTTCATGTGACATTAGCGTTGTGTGTTATATGAGAAGTTAAACATTATCGAATTATTTGAAAACTTAAAACTTTCAAATGCGTTTACAATGAATAATGATTTCAATGGCACTTTAGCATTAGTTAAAGGGACAATTCTCCTATACCGACAGCTGCGATTAGCGCACACTATAAGCCTTTTTAAGTTCCAATAGCAGGTGTGCTGCAAAATTTTCTAATTCCACCTTCTACCGCCAGGGGGCGCACTGTTCTAAACAAACCACCTTCCGAACGAAACTCAAACTTGTGTCCACGCTGTCTCCTGCATCGTTTAGCAGGCGTGCTGCTAAATTCTTTAGTTCCACTTTCTACTGCTAGACGGCGCAATATGTTTTACATGAACATCCAATACAGGTCTCCGTACCTGCGGCACAATACAGCACGAGTGCTGCACATGCTTTGCAATATCTGTTAGTTTCATTTTCCACGCCAGAGAACGAACTCTGTTCTAAACTAAATCGTCTATATCCAAACGAAACTAGGTTATTCAACCTATCCGTAGATACTTGTATATTAGTCGAGGAGGCGAGGACTCGAATAAGAATTTAAGAAATTTTCTGAAATTATTATTCAGAAATAATGGTAATCATTACACATAAATTAAGACTGTGTGAGAGGTTATAAACGAAATACTAATGTAATTTGGAATTAGTTTCGATGATATATGAGTAATAGAAGTTTAGTTATTAAGATATGGCTCAGTTAAGCAGAAATCCACATAGGTAGGAGGCGGGGGAGGGGAGATGGAAGTGCTCTTCAACAAATATCTAATTAAGACTACTTAAGTACTTTGTCAAAAATTGGGACTGGCAGATGAGCCAGGAATATAATTTAAAGATTTTACTGAAATTACTATTCTAAAATAGTGGTAACTACTACTAATAAATTAACTTTAAGACAGCATGAGATGATAATTAAGATATTAATGGATATTGGAATTAGTCTCGAAGAGGTATGAATAACAGAAGTTGAGTTATTAAGATAGGGCTCGGTTAAGCAGAAATCAACAAAGGGGAGAGAGGAGATGAAAGTGCTCTGTGACAAATGATTAATTAAGTCTACTGCACTAGTCTATCGAAAATTGAGGATGACAGATTTGGTAGGAATATAATTTAATGATTTTGATGAAATTACAATTTGAATGAATTTTAATAAGTAAACTAATTGGTTTCGCCTGCTAACGGATCACTCCTTTAAAACGAATCTTTAATTTATACGTAAATCTCGAACCGGGTTCCCACAGCCTGCAGCAACGTATAGACCCCTTGCATTGACGTCACGTTGCTATTAGCAACGACTGATACTATAGCTTCTGGAGCACAGAACTCCCCGTTTGCCGTTAAAAGCACGTGTTATCTTTCTCTTTGATTTAGATCTTCCTTATTTTAATTATTATAGTGCAAATAAGTCTAAAAAATCAAATGGAGAGCACCAAATTTACCTTATATTTGGGCGCCATAGGAAGCGATTTCAGACATGTGACGTCATGTGCAACCCGTCTATAGCATTCACCGGCGTCCTTGAACTCATATTAAATTTGAAACCGAACAAACCTCGAACCAGATCCCCGCTGCCTACGGCACCGTAATCTTAGATTCCACTGCTCAGGGATTTCCAACAATATATCGCCCCACCAGTGGCTGAGAGGTTCTGCTCTCGAAGCTGGTAGGCGGGAGGTGCTGGGTTCGAACTAAAGATGAAAATAAGCACTCGCCAGTCGCCACATGGCGACTAAACATGAAAAACTGGCGACTAAAATTATGGAAAGTACCGGCCAAATGCAGGATTTTCCAAAAGGGATTTCGTCACAGAATCGCGGAAAAAAACTCTGCGAATTTCGTAAAAAGATCACGAAAAAACGCACATTTCGTCAAAAGATTGCGAAAAAAATGTAAATTTTGTCGAAGGATCGCGAAAAAAACCAAACATCGTCAACAGATCGCGAAAAAACCTGAACTTCGTCAAAGGATCGCTAAGAAACCCAAATTTCGTCAATAAATCGCGAAAAAACGCAAATTTTGTCAAAGAATCGCGAAAAAGGGCGGGATTTCGCCAAAGAATCACGAAAAAAACGAGACTTTGTCAAAAGATCGCGAAAAAAACCGCACATTTCGTCAAAGGATCGCGGAAAAACCCGAAATTCGTCAAAGGATCGCTAAGAAACCCAAATTTTGTCAAACGATCGCAGAAAAAACGCGATGAATCGCGTAAAAAAAAGCAAATATCGTCAATGGATCGCGTAAAAAACGCGAATTTCGTCAATAGATCGCAGGAAAAAAGGCGAATTTTGTCAAAGAATCGCGTAAAAACGAGAATTTCGTCAAAGAACCGCGAAAAAAGCGCACATTTCGTCAAAGGATCGCGGAAGAAACGCAAACATCGCCAATAGATCACTGTAAAACGCGAATTACATTAAAGTATCGTGAAAAAAACGCATAATTAGTACCAGAAGCCCCCTCCCCCACCTTTACATTTCAGAAAATTTGTTGTAAATTTCAGATTTTTTTTTCTTTTGTTTAAATACCTAAGCATAGTGAGGCTTTTTAAAATCGATTGGAAATTAGTGTCTCATGTTTTTCAAAAATGATCCTGTTCCGGATTTTCCGAAAATTAAAAAAAAATTGTGGCAGCCATTTCCAAAAATTCTAAAAAAATCGGTCATAAATCCGAAAATTCGGACGTAAAATATATCGCGAATTTCGACAAATGGTCGCCGAAAAAAATCAATTTCGTCAATTTTTCGACGAAAAATCGGCAATTTTGTCAAAGGATCGCAGGAAAACGCTAATTTCGTCAGAGGATCGCGAAAAAACGGCGAATTCCATCATAAGATCGCGAAACAACGGCGAATTCCATCATAAGATCGCGAAAAAACGAGAAATTCCGTCATAAGATCGCGAAAAATCGGCAAATGTCGTCGTAAGATCGCGAAAAAACGGCAACTTTCATCAAAAGATTGCTAAAAAACGACAAATTTCGTCAAAAGATCGCAAAAAAGCAAATTTCGTCAAAAGATCGCGAAAAAACCACAAACTGCGTCAAAGTGGCATGAAAAAAAAAACATAGTTCGTGCTGGGAGTGGATTTCTCCCCCCCCCCCCCCTCCATCTCTGTTGTAAACCTTTCAAAAAATTTGCTGTGAATTTGATTTTTTTTTTTTTTCCTTGTTACTTAGAATCACCCCTGTTCATTAAAACAATATGAATTAAAATATTTTTATTTAGTACATAAATTACTTTTTTTACTCTAAACTCATATATTTTTAAGTTAAATATTCAGTGACATAAATGTACTTACTGGCTACTGAAGAAATTATTCCTAGTAGCCAGTAACTGGCTACTAAAAAAAATCAACCTACCGGCCAGTGGCCACTAAGAAAAATTCCTTATTTTCATCTTTAGTTCGAACCCAATCGTGCCCGTCGGCCTAATCGTTCGGAGTTTTCGTGGTTTTCTTCGAGCCATGGATTTCCATGTGTAAATACGGGTTAGGTTCCCTTAGAAAGACCCCCATGAAGGGCACCCCCCCTGGGCCTATATCCCTCGTGCAGATAATTGGCCGTCAAAAATCAACCAACAATATATCAGGAGGGGTGCCGGCAAAAGCTTGGGGGAGGGGCACGGGAAGTGCAGAGTATGAATAAGTGGTCACGTGGCTTTCTAACACTATATTTCATGATGAGTGTTGGCAAAATTTAGAAAAGTGCCTCTCCAGCCCACAAAGTAGGGGAGGTGCATATTATGAATGAGTGGTCACAGGCCTTTCTAATGATATATCACATGAGGGATGTCGACAAAATTTAGAAGAGTTCTTCCCCAGGGGGAAAAGTGAGGGGAGGGACACCGGAGGTGCATAACATGAATAAGTGGCCACAGGACTGTTCAACAATGTCTCACATGAGGAGTGTCGGCAAAAGTTAGAAAAGTGCCCCATAGTGGGGGCCCTACCATCATCACCCCCGGAATACCCCCTTTTTGAAATTCTTACATATCATAAATAACATTTATGGGAAAGCTCTGTAAAATAATCCAATTTAAAATGATGAAAACGCTGAGATTTCAAAAAATTTAAAAAAGTGCCCCCGGGGGGGGGGGGGGGCAGAAAGGTTCATAATATGGAGGAGTGATCGGAGGGCTTTCTGATCATATATCACGATAGGTTCGGAAAAAGTTTGAAAATCCCCCCACTAAATAGGTCCACTCTCGTGCACCCTGAATACCACTCGGAATTCACACAACCACCCCTCTTTGAAATTTTTACATTTAATAATTATTTAACTGAGGGATCTGTCAAAAAACCGCATCTGAAACTATATTTATTGTATAAAACACTATGTTTTAAAAATTTCTTTGCATGCCCCCCCCCCCCTCCTCCGAAATCCAACTCCTCTGATTTATTTAAAATTTGTAGGTGTTTTTTTTATAAAATATCTGAAATTTTAAAATCGATCGGTTAGTTAGTAATTTTCTTGATTTTTATAAATTCGCGATTGGACTTCGAAAAGTGAAACCAAAATTTGCATTCTTTTTGTGCGCTAGTTTCCCGTTTTTAGCTCACAGGCTATCAAAGCCTGAGAGCTAATGTGCCCGCCCGTTCTGTATGTACGTACGTACGTATGTATGTAACGCGATAACTCTTGATAGAAACATCCGATTTGCTTCAAAATTTTTTTCTAGGTTCATTGTGATAAGGCGCTTTCCTGATTAGTTTTGGGAGTTCATTGGTTAAGGATAAAGGGGGAAAAACGGGGTTAGTCCAACCCCTTAATTCAGATAAATGGGTTTTTCATGCAGATTCATTCGATTTGCTCCGAAATTGGTATACCGGTTTATTATGTTAAGGAACTTCCCTGATTAGTTTTTGGTGTTCATTGGTTAAGGATAAAGGGGGAAAAGGGGGGTTAGTCCACCCCCTTAATTCAAATAAATGGGTTTTTCATGAAGAATCATTCGATTTGCTCCGAATTTGGTATACCGGTTTATTATGTTAAGGAACTTCCCTGATTAGTTTTGGGGGTTCACTGGTTAAGGATAAAGGGGGGAAAAGGGAGGTTAGCCCGCCCTCTTAATTTAGATAAATGCGTTTTTCATGCAGAATAATTCGATTTGCTCCGAAGTCGGTATACCGGTTTATTGTGTTAAGGAACTTCCTTGATTAGTTTTGGGGTTCATTGGTTAAGGATAAAGGGGGAAGGGGGGCTAGTCCACCCTCCTTAATTTATATAAACGGGTTTTTCATGCAGAATTATTCGCTTTGCTCCAAATTTGGTATACCGGTTTATTATGTTAAGGAGCTTCCCTGATTCGTTTTGGGGATTCATTGGTTAAGGATAAAGGGGGGCTAGTCCACCCCCTTAATTTAGATAAATGGTTTTTTTGCAGGATTATTCGATTTGCTCTAAATTTGGTATACCGGTTTATTATGATAAAGAGCTTCCCTGATTAGATTTGGAGGTTCACTGGTTAAGTATAAAGGGGGAAACGGGGGCTAATTCCCCTTCACTTATTTTTTTGAAGGGCATTATTCTTTAAAATAAGAGTATAATATACAATTAGTGTGAATAGCCTGTGAGCTCAATGCCATGAGTTTAGCTGGACACTTTTCTTTTTTATTGTTTTTGGATTGTTTCCCAATGTTTTCTAATGAGATGGTAAGTTATTAATTTCTATGGTATTTCCCACAGGATTACCTTGAGATATGAAAGTCCGGGTTCCCCCGATATTTCCTTTTTATACACTGCTCTCGCATCTCTGTGTGAAAAGAGTAGTTTCGGCCAACCCCACCCCCACAGGCACCTACCAACATTAATAGTATAGAAATTTGTTCATTTTGCTACTTAAGAGATAAAATTGATATTCAAGATATTATTGTAGACTACTTTTATGCAATTATATTAGCATATGGTTTAATTTCAGTTTCAGTTTGAAGAGTGTGATGATCAGGTCGGGTTGTCTTAAAGTAGAATTTTCGAGTTCAGGTCCATTATACCACAAACTGCTGGACACACTAAATATAAGCATGTGCTATGTTTATATTCATAAAGTCAATCAATCTACTGGCAGCAATGTAGATAAAACTGACTTGCAAAAAAAAAAAAACTGTTTTCAAAACACTCTTGGTAAAATATGCCAACTGGCATGCAATAAATAAATAAAAATATCGGAAATATTAAGCTATACTAATAAAGCACTAAGTTTGCCTGTGTGCGATGGCTAGGAAAATCTATTGCAAGTAGAGGTTTGAAAATGTGCATGACATAGTCCAAGACTTGTGCAAATGCACACACCTGAGACTCAAATATTTAAATAATTAGCTGAGATATTAATGACAAATAACAAGTAAAAATTAAATTAAAAAAATATAAAAACCCGACTGTGTAAAAAGTAAACTAATTAATTATTTCTCATCAATGTGAAACTATTTTTTATATTACTTACCTATTTTTTTTATTTACTTGTATTGATGACTTTTAAGTTGTGTTTAATTGTTAGTTCCTATCTATAAACACTGTTTTGATGAGGCCTATAGATGTCTATGAAGGTTAGAGTTGCAGTAAAGCTAGAGATCCTACCTACACAACTTCCAGGTCGTGTAATATTTAAACGGAGCTTCTGACTGTAAAATAGTCAATGAAACATCGTCTTAATTTTGAAAGGCCTATCCAATGATAGGCCACTCAATATGGTACGTAAAAAATTTTTTCATCTCAACCGCCATTTCGTATTTTACGGCCACCTTTTTGAATTTATAAAAACAAAACCTAGCCTATAACCATCGGACGGTTAAGACGAATCGACAGAGACCTCATTCATTAAAATCCATCCAGCCGTTGGGATGTTTCGAAGGTATAAAGAAATCCACATACCCAGATACGCGTGAAACACATAACCCTTTTTCGCAGTCGGGTAAAAATGAACAATCATCAAAAAGATGAAATTTTTCTCAAAATGGCATGTAACATCCACACTGGAATATCACTAGCAGAGAAGATCCAAAGCCTCATCAGCTAAACAGTTTAAAATACTGAATATAAAATATCCACCAAAGTATAATACTTTTAACTTTCTAACGGAAAAATTTGTTAAAACAATATGAATGTTAACTCTGAGAAAAAATTTCTTTTAAAAACTTGTTTTTCCCCATCTTTCCAAGCTCGGATCGGCTCGACTTTTCAGAATGCAAGAAAATAAAAAAATACCCACTTAATCTTGGTTTAAGGAAAAGTTTTCTAAGGTTCAAGAAAAGAGTTTTCTATGAAGTTTCAAGGTTTGGTTATGTAATGCTCTGCAATGCTGAAAAATCTGCATCGGCCTTGGAAATCAAAGTATGAAAATAAGAAAAATTCCAAATTACATAGTTATATGTTAGATTTTCATTTGAACAGTGCAACCCGTTTAAAAAATACAAATATTAACCCTTTTTAACCAAATTCCTTTCTGAAAGTTCCTTCGGGTGAATTTAATTTTTTTTAGCACACTTTGAAATTCTGCATCCACTATTTTTTTTTATCAAAATATGGAAAAGCAGATAACTCTTACTTAAGGATAGTACATTTTACTTTAAAAAGACATATTAGGTTTTTTGAAATATTAATATTAACCCTTCCAGAGAAATTAGCCTCTGAGAATTACTTGCAACTTCATCTACTATTACATTATTGGAAATCCTGTATCTGATTAGGAAATCAAAATACGGTAAAACAAAACATATTGACTTTAACCCTTTAAGACTGCAAGATTTTTGGTAGAAATGAAAAGTTTTGGTGGTTTCCCCTAATTAATAGGATCATATTTGATTAAAATATACATCCAATGCCAGGTTATGTCAAGGGAGTATCCATGCAATTCTGTGGGTGCAGGCTCGACTTTAAATCGAACAAAAAGGAGGAAAATGTTTTTTCTTTTTCTTTAGGATCACCTACACCAGGGTCGGCGAACCTTTTTACATCCACGTGCCATTTTTTTCCAAAAAATGTTTTACATGATCCTGACGTACCAACAAATTTAGTGGATCAAAGTAGCAAAATTAATTAAAATACTTATTTTAGGATTTAAAATATACGGGTAAAATTTTGTAATATACTTAAATATTTAAAAAAGTCCCATTTCTCATAATTCAGTTCAGCTTCGGTTGAATTGGAGCCACCTGACAGGTTTCTACTTGAGTTTTTCATAATTTTCATTTCCGAAAAATTCTATCAGAAAAAAATATCAAAATGGCTTCTTTAAAAAAAATTTTTTGTATGGAATTGAATTAGAATTTCCAAGTTATCATAATTTCACCCTCACCGTTTTTGCTTTTGTTCGTTATTTTCCGATAATCTCCCAATTCTCTCTTAATCTCAAAAAGTTTTGAGCCAATCTTGAGCTGGATTGGGATTTATAAAGTTGCATTTCAATTTATTCAATCTGTATGAGAGCGACAACCAACCTCAATATACATTATATTTACTCTATTTTAATTTTTACATCTAAATTCACAAAAGGAAAATTATTTACACATAAGTCCAATAAAATAAAAGATATCAGGCAAAAAATGTTGCACATAAGTTAATAGAAGTTCCATTCTTAACCCTTTTCGGTCGATGCCGCCATAGTGGCGGCATTTAATTTTAATCCACAAATGTCACATTGACACCAGAATTTTTAAACAAAATTTTCGTTTTCTTATGTACACGAATAAATACATTTACTTATTTACAAATAAATTTTATCTTAAATTCCGGTCCCATTGTGACATTTGAGGATTAAAAAAACAAAAATTTGCCTATGCCTGGGAGGATTACTTGGATCTTTAAGGTTTAACAAATCAGCTGTTTTGCAGGAAGTTATACATACGATACAATCATAATAGTTTAGCTTGTATTTTCCTTACAAAACTTGAAAATTGAATGTATCAAAAATTGCATTTTGTTAATTACCTTGTTTCACACGCGAAATTTTAATTTAGAATATGAGTCTATGCCGTGCCGAAAATAATCTCCCGCGTGTCAGCTATGGCACGCGTGCCATAGGTTCGCCTTCCCTGACCTACACTATTGTGTAGGTCAGGTCTTAAAGGGTTATGAGCATAAAATAGCTTGTTTTAAAAAATAATACAGTGAAATCTCATTACAACAAATCTCTGGGGAACATTGATTAAATTTACTATACTGAAAAATCCGTTAAATTGAATATTTTTATAATGAAATAGGATTTTTTTTTTTCAGCAATTCAAATATTTGTTAAACTGAAAAATTCGTATAAGTGACATTCACTGTAATGCATTTCTCTGTATTAGTTAACATTCTTTTTTCAAGGCTAAAAGAAACTAAATCTCGATATTTTAACACAATTTCTTTACTCAGTCATCTGATACATCCATTATATAACATATGAAAACCAAATTTAGAGAATTAGAAGCATTTAAAAAAATAAAATCTGGTTAATATTTGCTTACATCATGAATATTACACCAGTGGCTTTTGCAACTAAATATCAATATTTTTGCATATATATATATACAGGCCTTGCAAATATTATAGTTATAACTCATAAAAATTTCAAAGAGTTTCGACAATAAAAAACTATTTAAAAAAATAAATGGATTCAATGACGATCAATGTGAAATAAAAAGCCTCCTAATTTTTTTGGGGAGGGAAACCAGGGTTGGGTTGATTTTTGACGGCCAATTATCTACACGAGGGATATAGGCACGGGGGGAGTGCCCTCCGTGGGGGTCTTTCTAAGGGAACCTAATCCGTATTAACGCATGGAGGATCCACGGCTCGAAGAAAACCACGAAAACTCCGAACGATTAGGCCGACGGGCGCAATTGGGATCGAACCCAGCACCTCCCGTCTACCAGCTTCGAGAGCAGAACCTCTCGGCCACTGGTGGGGCGGAGGGAAACCAGGAGAGATTTAGTTTTTTTTTCAATGTCTTAAAAATATCACTATTTTATTTGCTATTGTGCAGGCGATCATTTCTGCACATGCGTTTTTTCTTTATTTTTTGCTGTACCATTTAAAAAAGGGTCAGACATTAAGTGACAGTTTTCTTTCTCCACCTCACCTTTTTTTTCTTTACTTTGCCTTATTAAAAATACAATATTTTAAACAGGTGATTCAATGATTTTTTAAAAACCTATTTACTTTATTTAAGGAGAGGCAAATAAGAACATAACAATCAAGGTAGTGGGGCTTCCAACATTATGTTTGTTTGGAAAGATTTTCATGTTCAATTCATACAACACTGACTTTAGGTATATTTAAGGTTAGTATTACATGCCTGGATTGTTCCAGTCTTTCATTTAAAAATATAAATAGACCAGAATGGAAAAATCCTTACTTACCCAATAGTATGCAGCCGGCAGCAGGGATTCCCCTACTCCAATACATTTGTATAGATACGGTACATACTCTGGTACATTTGGATAGATTTTCATTTAAATATATAAAATCCTTCTACACCTCAAAACAAGCTTTTTTTCAATTTTCTTTAATTGAATTTTTTAATGCAATTTTCACAGTTTTTTCATATTGATTGTTCAAAATTAATAAAAAGAATTCAGTTTCAATAATTTAGTGCAATATAGTGAGGTCTATGTGATGCGGGTAGAAAGCAGTCGCTGAAATATAGGGGGCCAAATTTATACTATTAACCTCGATTTTCCTACCTGTTTTACTGTAAAATATACAGGGTGTATCTGAAATGCTTCGAAAAACTTAGGGGGATGATAGCACTCATCAAGATGAACAAAAAATGCAATGGAACATCGGGTCTCAACTGATGTTTAAAGGGTGATAATCGCAAAACTAATAAAAATATTGAAATCTCGCATGCTGCTTTTCTGCAGAACTGGCTAGTAGCATGAAGCTGGTTTTCCTTTCACTTTGTGCATATCCAGTCAGAAAGAGATAACAAAAACTTGGAAGAAATCCAAACAAATCTTTGAGCAGGAATCCACATATGCAAATTTGAGTGTGTCCGCCAGTCGTTCCTCCGTAGATGTACCTACTCTGTGTAATAAAGTCAGCAGTCAACACTTTGAACAATTATTGTTAAATATTTGTTTTCTCTGGGCATCACGAGCTGTGTTGTGCCTTTTCTGTGCAATAAATAATTTTCTGGAGTGTTTCTTTCTTGTCCAGTTTGTCCATTTCCAGACGCTTTTTCTCGATTTTCACCCTTTAAACATTATTTGCGACACCATGTTCCATTGCATTTTTTGTTTGTCTTCATGAGTACTATCATCCCTCTAAATTTCTTGAAGCATTTCAGATACACCCTATATATATATATATATAACCATTAATTAAAAATTACTGACCACCAATATATATATACATACATATATATGTATCAGGAATTTTTTACCCATGAAAGTACATACATTTATCGTTTCAAAGTTATTGAACTGTACCTTAATCCACACACTAAAACAAATTTCTGACTAAGAACCAGTGGTGTAGTCCTGGAAAATAAAGTGGGGGGACGCTTAAATAGTCCTGAACATAAGGTCCGTGTCACATGGGTCAAACTTGTTTTTAAATCTTGTCTTCCATCTTGAATTGCCGAGAAAAGTAATTAAAAATTAAACATAGTTTAAATTAAATTTAAACTTTCAAAAATCACATTTTATCAGGTTTTTTCTAGAATTATTTAGGCTAGAAACCCTAGTAAGTAGATTACGTCTAACATGTAAGTACAATATGTGAATGTTTTTCAAAGATTGGAATTCTAAAGAGATGAAATTAAAAAACAAGTTCTAAAATCACGGTTTCATCATGATTTTAGTTGAGCTATTTTAGCAAAGAACTCGAGTAACGAATCTCAATATCGACCTCATTTTCGATATATTTAACACGTTATAGTTTATTAAAGTTTTCAATTTTGTTGGAAGATATAAAAATTCAATGCTTTTATTCTTAAAATTGTTAGTTTATTAGAGAGCTTATCTTTGAAAAAAAAAAAAAACAATAGGTTTGGGAAATCTGCGTTCTCCAGGTTCCTTGCGTCCCCCTTGAAAATAAAAACTAAGGGGACGTTTGAGATAAAATAAAAAAGTGAGGGGACGCCGTCCATCCGCGTCCCCCCTCGACTACACCACTGCTAAGAACTTCTTTTTTAAAACTTGTTTTAGGTCTTTATCTCTTTTGTTACCTTCTCTTTCCTGAGTCTGTAATTTTATTTTTGTACTAGAGATAAAAACATAACTTTTAAAATAGTATGAGGTTTCTATCTTGGAATCCAAAAGGGTTGCATTTACACTGTTGTACTGCACTGTTAGATACATTTTTTTCTACACTCAGTTCCCAAATCCTCTTTGCCAAAATATAAGTGCTCTTACATTATTTAGTTGTTCTGAATTTCTTAACTAAAATTAAACTTTTAAAGTTCTAAAATAAATGTGAAATATGTATTCAGTACAACTTATTTCTATTTCTGCCTTTTTTCAATTTTGTAACACCTGTCATAAAGAGAAGGTGGTGGCGGCAGTGCAAATTGAAACCTTGGCTCAGAAGCAATTTTTCCTTCACAGGGTGCTGAATATAGCAAATTTTTTCTCTGTAATGTTTTATCTTTTCAAAAAATGTTTATAAAATTTTTGGCATGTAATAAATATTTATTTTTATATTCACAAAAAAATCTTGTTTCAATCTTTTAGCCTAATATAGTGAAGTTTGCTCTCAGCAATTTTTTGGCATTTGTTTCCTGAATGAGAACTCCCTGTTAAAGTTTGCTATTGCTGCGGTTAAATTGGAGATGGAAGAATGTAAATTATTTCCTATAGGAACGTGAACGATTGCATCAAAATAAAATATCGCAATAAGTAAGGGTACATTTCATTTGAGAATGGAGCAAATGTCGCCCAGATGTGTATACATTTTATAAGGGAATGCATTGTCTTTGATTTCTTTTTAAATTTGTGAAAAATCAGGATATTAACATATTTGAATTTTTTTTAAATATTTTCCAAATGATTCCCCCATTCAGCAATGTAAAATTTAACTTTGGATGGCAAAACATGACTGTAATTTTTTGAGCAATTTTGCTATAGAAACATATGTAAATGTTCCCCTTGAAATGAGAACAGAGAAAATTTACGCATGAAGCATAGATTATGAAACACTTTCATTGTTTAGTAAGGTAAAGAAAATACCCAAATAAACAAATTAGGAAACACATAGCAGATTATTTGAAAACTAAATTTCAGCAAGCACCATCCATAGCAAAAAAGGTATTCAAATTCTTTTGTACAGCCCTGTATATGATCTATAGATTTCTATATATAATACATAGGAAGGGAAAATTTAGTTTAGTTAAGAAATACATAACCCTGTTAAAAATTCACTTTTGCCAATGGGCGGAAATGTACTTAAATTCATTTCTAAAGTCCTATATATTATCTTACAGATGTTTATACCACAAGACAAACTAAAATTAATTTTAGGCAAAAAATGCTTAAAACTACTAGCATTACACTTCCAGAAATTACTATCTACAGACAGCAATGTATCCTGTTCTTTAGGTAGCCTTGTATATAAATTTATTTATACTCTTCAAATATAGTTCAGCTTGAAAATGAAAAACTCAGTAAAAAACACTTTTAAACAATTTACACCCATACTATTTATTGCTTACGAATTCTTTTATGTAGCCTTGTATATGATTTATAAAATTTATGCACACAACATAATATACAAAAACTTAGTTAAAATTATCAATGCATACTATAACTAAAAATGCTTTTACATCAATAATCAATAATATACAGTACTCTGCCCACAATATCTGCTGCGCTTTCCTGTAAATTAATATTAAATACTATGCATATCATATTCTACAGCAAACATCTTGTAGTGAACCTCAGTAATATGCATCAAATTCATTATGTTTGAAATACATAAAATAATTAAAATACACTGCAAAAAGTTTTCTTTGTAGGCCATTATGTAATCGAATTCTTTAGTGTAACACTTTAAATTAATGATAAATGCTTTGCACTTCATGTTTTACAGAAAACATGTTTTAACACACCTTAGAAATGAATATTAGTTTAATTATGTTTGTAATAAAGTAACATGATTAAAATATATTGCAAAATATTTTTCTTTATAGATCATAATGTAATGGAATTCTTTTGAAAGTCCATGTAAATGAACTATAAATGTACACACGTCATTTGATATACGCCATAGTAATTATCATTAACATATACGAATTACATGGCACTCCACATATATGAAAATTAACGCACAGAAAGATGGCAGAGAAAATTGAAGTTATAAATATTTTTCAACTGTTTTCAGACTCCCCCCCCCCCCCCCTCATGCTTAGTGAAGTTTCATAAAAGTAACTTTTTAGCTCACCTGGGGAGAAAAAATGAGTAAACCTTCATTTAGATGAAAAGTATTTTGATCTTTAAACTTCCTTTTATGCACATACACAAAAAAAAGAAGAAAAGAAAAACACTAATGACGAACATATAATGGTGGCTTTGTTTTTTCATATTTCGCTACCAATGCTCTTGAAGGAAATATGAATTAAATAAAAGAAAGTTTTCTGCCTTCCGTTTATGAAACTTGATATATTCATTAGTATACAGCACTACCACATGCGTTTTGTGATGCATACACATTTTTCAAAGTAAGGAAGAGTGGGGAGGAATGGGACACTTTTGACAAAAATAAGAACATTAACTTAGTTTGACACAAAAACAAAAATTTCAATTTATAGAATAGAAAATGAATATATTTCTAATGTTTTTGAACAATATGGAAACATAATTTGCAGAAACAATTACATAACTAAAGAAATTGTAAGATTCAAATGTGTGTCATACCTCCCCACTAACAGGGAGATATGGGACAGCTATAAAACAAGGTATGATAAGCACAAGTAGTCTAGTGTTGGCTATATATACAGTCTAACAAAGATTGTAAGTTGATAATGTCTGTGCCACAATATCAAATTCTAGTATCTTCATTGAGGATTCCAGAATTCAGGATTGTCAGTCACAGATGACGTTGAAAAAATCATCAGTTAAATTTATTTACATTTTGAAGTAAATGAATATAATATCAATGTTATAAGTAACACATTGAATGCCAAGTCAATTTTGTCTGTCTTTCCGTTTGGGCCATGAAATAAGATTCCCACTACCAGGAGTGGGAAAATGCATCATTTTACTTGCCACTGGCGAGTGAATTTTTTGACAGGGTGAGTGACTTTTTAGGTAGTCTTTGAAAATTGCAAACTATAGAGGTATGTCAAAAAGTTTTTTTATTTAGTAGTTAGCTATATATTTCAACTTTCATCTCTTGTTTATATTTCTTAATTTTATAGGAAAAAAATTATGAAAATAATAGTAACCAACTATTTTTGAGTTGCGTAATTTTGTCATAAAAATTTTAAACTGTACGTTGCATTTTACTGGCTGGTGAAATAAATCCTTGGCTGATAAGATTTTCTAGAAATTCCCCACCCCTGCCCACTACACAATCAATAAGTATAAGTCACCGATCACTGACACAGCCTAAACGGAAAGTTCAGTGTCAGTCATCAATACATTTTAGCAATTAACATTCATCTTATTAAAAAGAAGGAATTGGACTTGTCCCATACCTCCCTTTGCTGGAATGTCCCACTCCTCCCCACTACCTTCTTGTATAAACAAAAATGCTGCTTTTAGCTTTTAGGCTTAGTTTAAATTATGGATAATATACAGTTTAATGTTCCATAAATAGGGAAACTATTACATCTTTACATAAACAAGTCATTAATATATAGAAAACATAAAAAGTATATGAAGCAAATTTACTTTTGATTTTGATTCTTTAAATAATCTTTTTCTGTATACAAATGCAAGCTTATGCAGATCAGCAACTTTTTTCAAATGAAGATTGGGCTACCATTGCTTCATCTAGTGTGTGATTGATGATATGTTTAGAATGATACATAAAGAAAAAACCTACTGTCCCATTCCACTCCACTCTCCTCCCCTACTATCTTTTCCATAATAATTAGTAGCTTGTGTTAAGTGTAGGAATTAGAATTAAATGGATATAACTAATTTTTTTTTCACCTTATTAGAATACACATACATAGGTTTAAATTTATGCAATTATATAATGATAAGATATAATCATTTTAGATACTCATGAAGGTATATATTTGAATTTCCTACAGTCACATACTTATATGATTGAACAAAACTGCTGATTGTAGATTCGGTGAAATGCCTGTACCTTATTTAAATAATAATAATTCTGTAATTCAAAGATAGCTACAAGTAGCATTTGACAATTAAGATAAATTAATATAGTTATTATGAATAAATTACTTAATGTAAATAATAATTATTAAAAAAAATGGTATATTGTAACAGACAAACAGGAATTACCGTGCTTTTTTGGATAGCTCAATGTTTATCTGTTTCTGTATTATAAAACAACATACAATTTATTATAACAAAAATGTATTTTCATTCATAGGGAGTTCATAAATGAACATCTTTCACAAAATTTGAGTGTTGCCACAATATATTTATGAAAAATATGTCATCTTACCTGTAACTGACCAACATTGAACATCTAACAGACAAACACATAAATACATAAAAAGAAGCTAGGCTGATTATGAAGGATTTTATTGATTTTGACTATTCAAAATTTTATAAAATGCATTGTAAATAAAAAAAAAATATATAGGTTTAATGCTATCAGAAAAAAAATATATATATTACCTATTTGATGTAAAAAATGAAATACTGAAAATGGTAACATTGGTTCAGAATTGCCCTGGTACTGTTGATCATATAAATTTCTAACAGTGATGATATATTTTTTTAATCATTCATTAAATAAACAGTTTTTAAGTGAATTATTTGTATTTTCAGTAGATCCTGATTTATATTAGCATTAACAACATATAAATAGCAATTTTCTGTTTCATAAAGATCTGATTACTCTGATAAAGTTTTAAAATGTAAACAAATCAGACTTGAAATGCACGAAATAAACAAAGCTTTTAGCCTTAAATTGTATGGATTTTTCAATGCACTGTGTGCATATATATATAAACAAAGTTTATCAACACGAAACTTTTAATTAAAAAAATGAGAAAGCAAACATCTACAAAACTTGCTTCTTTAGATCACAATGAACATGATATAAAAAAGGAAATAAATATTGTGTACTGCTATATTATTTACATGAATTATAGGAGATGATTATCTTATTTCGGCTTTGTTTTTATTTATTGTTACTTTAAATTATAATCTTTTAAAACAGAACATTTTATTTTAGTTAGAATTTTCAATCAAATATTATATCCCATCTTGCAACTTATGAAAGTTTCACGAGCTTTATTAATTACCAGTATGCTCTTTTAAAGCAAAATGTGACTTCATTATTATTTTACAGTCTTTTCCTAATAATAGATATAAGAAATATTAAATCCTCTTTAGAGATATATTGTAACAAACTGATCCACTGTTGTTACATCACATGAATAAAATGGAATTGAAAATAATTATCTGAAAAAATTGCATAGAATGCAGGTTGAATACACTTTGCATTGGCTGTAATACGTCTCAAAGCATCCATGGAAGAAAATGATGATAAATTAACTTTAAAAAATCCTTAAAACATATAAACACAATGCTCCTCGTAATAAATGAACGAAGGAATATTTTTTATTTACTTATTCATATAATGCAACCCTCTGCTGCAAAACATCAAACATGGCTACTAGGATTCATTTATCTCACGTTGGCGAAGCTTTGGCTTCGATTTGCCGTTCGTTTACTCTGATTGGTTGTTCGAGAGCCCGAGCTTCCCGACATCTACTTTCTAGTGATTTAGCCGGCAGACGACTGGAGGATTCGGCAGCATGTAAATTTCAGTCTTTAATTTCATTAATTTCAACAAAAATGTACAAAACAACAGCCAAAATAAAAATTAAAAAAGGAAATTATAAAAAAGAGATTATTTTTGTTTTGTTTGTTGTTTTGATTTAAATTAAGAAATTAATGAAATGAAAGTACTTCAATTCACGTGCTGCCGTTTCCATAGTAATGCGAATGTCTACGTCGAAGAATGTTCTACGTTTAAAAAGTACGTATTTTTATAATAATAATGAATTTATTCTAAAGTTTTTATTGTTATTGTTGCACATTATTATTAATTACTTTTTATTAATTATTTTATTTACGCAGTCTCTGAAATTATTGCCACATTCTTCAAAGCAGTTCCCAGAAAAGGTTGAAGATATAGATAAAGAAGATTCTGGAAATCCACAGCTTGTCTGGAGGTAATATACTAAATATATTTCTGTGGTATACTTTGTTGTTAGTATGTGAAATATTTACATAATATATTTGCATTTTTAAATATGTATTGTTTTTAAATGGGGATTTTCTTTTATTTTTAACATTTGATTTCATTAGCATACTTCAATAAGTTTCAATTCGGCTTTTTCTTGTTTAAAACGTTACCATTAATTACAATTTAATGTGTTAGGAAAACCTTGCTATTTAAGTAGGGATGCAACGGATATCCGGCATATCCGGATGATTTTTCAATATCCGAAATACCGTCGGATATCCGAATCACAATCACCGGATATCCGACTTCTCTGCCGGATATCCGGCAATGCGTAGCAAAGCAAATATATAAGGATAAGAGAAATCGTTTGACCCAAACAATGCCGAACAACTTTTGTTTATAATGCAAAATATGATATAAGCCCACTATTCATGAGTAAAAGGTAATTCTCAAAAGTTTAAAGAATTGCCAGCTTTCCTAACATTGGTATTTGAACTCTTTATAATAAATTTAAGAATTTTTTACATCTTTTAGAAAATTGTACCTTTACTTTCAGAATGTGAAACAAAGTCTGAAGTTGTTTATTAAAGTATGACTTTATGAAGTTTCTTTCTCTCTTTTATGTTTAACAATTAAACAGGCCTATTTTTACTTTCTTCTATCTTCAATAGAAGAAAGTATTGTAACAGATTTTTTCGATTTCTGGTTTCGGTGGGCTTAGACGTTTTCGAGGTCAGAGATCCCAAAACATGTTTATACAAAATGTCTGTCTGTCATCATACCATCAAAAAGTGTATGAAGTTATGCATAGAATTGAAACAAATTTTTTGTGAATGTTTTTGGCTATAGCCAGCTGGCCTTCCTTCAATATTGGAACATTCCACTGGAAGGGGGCGCTATAATCGTGATTTTTGTGCCATTTTCATTATTGTGCAATCGAAAAGTGTATGAAGTTATACATAGAATTGAACCAAATTTTTTGTGTATGTTTTTGGCTGTGGCCAGCAGTTTTTTCTTCAATATGGAAGCATTCTGCCGGAAGGGAGTGCTGTAATTGCGATTTTTGTGCCACTTTCATTATTGTACTATCGAAAAGTGTATGTTAAATATGTAATGATAAGTTATCTATATAATTGAACAAAATTTTTTGTGTATGTTTTTGGCTATATCCAGCAGGTTCTCCTTTAAATTGCAAATATTCCGCCAGAAGGGTGTGCTGTAATAGTGATTTTTGTGCCCTTTTCATTCTTGTACCATCGAAAAGTGTATGAAGTTATGCATAGAATTGAACCAATTTTTGGGGGTATGTTTTAGGCTAACAACTAACTGGTCCTCCTTCAATTTGAAAATATTCTGCTGGAAGGGGGCGCTATAATAGTGATTTTTGTGTTATTTCCATTATTTTACCATAAAAAAGTAAAGCATAGAATTGAAGCAATCTTTTGTGTATATTTTTGGCTATGGCCGGCAGTTTTTCCTTGAATTTGGAAATATTCTGCCAGAAGGTGGCACTGTGACAACGTTTTTTGTAAAAATTTTTCAATTTTTTGTACTGTATATTGGTGGCTCGTGAAGCCATGGGAACTTCGCACCCGCTAAGCTGGCTATTCACAATCAGCTGGTGTACAACAGAATAACGAAAAAAATTATTGATTTTAATAAATATCATGATCGAGATTAACTTATTCTTATTTTGATTAATTGACCAGTAGAAATTTTAGATCAAAATCAAAGTTTGTATAATATCGAACTAATAATATCGAAGTATTAACATTTGGAACTACTTTTTGAAATATTAAGATGTACGAGATAGAAGAAAGTTTTGGGATTGGCACATCCAATTAGTTATTTTTGTAACTTCATTATAAATAAAGTATTTAAAATGAAAAGTAATTTTCTTTTTACTTATAAATATCACAATAATTTAACTTAAAATAAAACTAAATGTGACTCAAAGCTAAACAGCATTAAATAATTAAAACAGAAAAAAGGCATCAACTAAACCTATATTTGGAGAAAATAACTCTTTAATCATGGGTATATTAGTAGATATTTTATGTTTAAATTATAAAAAGAACGTATTTCTTTGTGAAAATACTCTACAATTATAGGTATATTGATTGGTTGAAATTTGTTACACAAATTATCAGCATTTCATTGTACAAATTAATTATTAGCAATTATCAATATAGTCAATCCCAAATCCCGTAGCAATTATCAGCATTTCATTGTACAAATAAACAGAATATTTTAATGTTTAAATTTCATTTTTTATACAACATTATTAATATACATTACACGGCTTAAATGGCAGATACATGTCTTGAATTTCGAGATGGAGATGGCAGGATTCGTGCCCTAAAGAATATTGGGGGCGGGGGGCTCCTGTTTCCAAAAAATCATTTTCCGAAAATGTTTCTTTGTAAAACGACGATGAGGTGTCGGAACCGACTGACAAATTTTGCGATAATTTCCACTATCGATTTGCAGATTTCAGTTTCTTCTTACAACAAATTGACAAAATTCATGTTTGTTTTTCTGCATCTGACCAAAAAAGTTTGTGATTTTTCTCCACGATCAACTGGTGAATTTTTTGATTTTTTTTTTTTTTTTTTTTTTTTTTTTTTTTTTTTTTTTGAGACCGATTGGTGAATTTCATAATTTTTTTTTCCCGCAATCATTGACAAATTTAGAAATTTTATTCTGTGACCGATTGGCAAATTTCCCTGTTTGTTGTTGTGACATACTGATGAAAGTAACGATTGTTTTTCTGCATCCGATTGAAAAAATTCATTTTTTGTCTGCGACCGGCTGAGGAATTTCACGGTATTTGCTCGTGACGGACTGGCAAATTTCACGATACTTTTCTATGATCGATTGACAAATTTCATGATATTTTCCTACTGTCGATTTTTCATGAACTTCAGTTTTTTTTTCGCAACCAATCGACAAATTATTTTATTTATTTTCACCATGATTAACGAAATCGGCAATTTTTTTTTTTCTATGACCATTTTACGTATTTTGCGATGTTTTTCCTGTGTGCTCAAAATAGGAAATAACTAAAAAAGCAGCAACAGCCACCGGAAACTAAGCTCTACCAAATTGGACAATAGTCAGCACTAAACAAAATGAGATTACACTTGTGGTGCATATGAAAAAAAAAAAAAAAAAAAAAAAAAAAAACTGATGAACTTAAAAAAAAAACATATTTAGAAACAACAAACTAGTTGTTTCTTGCAATTAACAGAAATTAGGACATGACTTTTTGAAATCAACCTTTTCTCGTGTAATAGAAGAAATCAATTGACTATTCCATTTTCAAACTTTGGATATGGATTTAAAATTCCGATGCATAGAACATAGTTCAATTAACAAAAATACCAGGGATTACAGTTTTGAATATAATTCCATTAAGGATATAATAAAACAAATTTGCTCAGAAGTGACATAGCATCACCGATATGCATTATTCATGTAAGTTAAAAATTAATGTACATCAGATTTTGCAAAGTTTTCTAAAACTTTTTCAGAGAGCATAACCATGTGTTTCCGATAATTTCTAAACTTATAAAAGTCGCTCTGTGCTGTTTGTCAAAAGTGTAACTTGTGAAAGAGGCTAAAGTACGCAAAATGGAATAAAATCTAACATTAGGTGAAAGTTGAAAAATAGACATGGTATATATAAAGCTTGATTCTGTTCCTTTTGTTTTAATAAAATAAAAATTTTGAATAATTATCTTGAGTTGTTAATTTAAATTGTTTCAATGGTATTTTGTCATGTCTATATAAATGTAATTCTTTAAGTAGCACATAAAAAATAAGGGGGTTTGATGATTTTTTTTTCTTTCTAACAGTTCAACTCCCCTGCATTTATAAATTTTGGGTATGAAACTCCCCTCCTGGGAAAACTTGAATTGCAAGCCCTGATATTCAAAGAGATATAGTTTTTGTAAATTATATTTCAATATGTTTAAAATGTTTTAATGATGTGTGAAACATGTTTGTAATTTATTGTTATGAGATGACATTATATAGAGAAATAATTCACTATATAACTAAAAACATATCTAGTGCCGGATATCTGATCGGATATCCGGCCGGATATCCGAATCCGGCAGGCGAAGGAGCTTCGGATATCCGGTATCCGATATCCGGCAAAATCAATATCCGGTGCATCCCTATATTTAAGCAAATATCTAAAATATGGTGGAATGAGTTAAGAGAGTGATTTTAAATGAGAATTTAAGTTATAGTTAAAACTAAAGTTTTGACTGAATGTTTAATGTGCACCAATTTGAATTTAGAGGAGAATCAAGGAACATTTTGAATTTGTTTGGAAAAACGTTGATATTGCTGCAGTGGATTTTCCGTTGAAGAATTGTCACTTTGTGTCGCAGTCGCGTGTTTTTATTTGTTTTCTCAATCTTGTATATTTTGAAACAAGTACTTATCTGGATAAATGCTTGACAGGTGAGAATAAATATTCGATCAGTTATTTTTCTTTTATTTTTACCTGTATTTTTGAGCATTGATTGAATTATGTACGAAAGAAAGGTTGATTGTTCCAAGCTATGAATGACTAAAAGTGACAGATTGAGTGATGCTTTTGAATGGCATCCTAGAGCACAAGGTAAAATTATGAATAAAAAAACGGGGGGTTCAGGGGGGCAGTAGCCCACCTGATTAAAAAAAAAAAAAACATTGTTTTGCTCCCATTACTGTTAACAAACGATCTTTTTTAATAATTTGGGTAAGTGAAAGTTTTGTTTTTAGGTATATTTGATAAAATGTATTTTAAAAAATATGAAATGTATTTTTTTTTAAATGTATTTCGAAAAAATTGGAAATTTTATGTATTATTTTTACTCAAAAATACAGGTTAAAATAAGAGAAAAATGACTGATCGAATATCTATTTTCACATTTTAAGCATTTGTCTAGATAGATACTTGTTTCAAAACATACGAGAAGAGAAAACAAATAATAATTTTGCGTACTCTCTCCTGGATGTTGCAGCGCTCCGGGAGTTAGTACGCGAAAATGCGCCAATTTGGCGATTTTTGAAAATTGTGCCAAGAAGGAGAGTAAACTGCGATCGTACCTTTTAAACTTTGAATTGATGATATAAAATGGTTATTTGTTTTGTTTTGATTATTATTATAGAATAAAGACTTTGAAGTATAATGATGTCATGAGTGTTACTTTATGAAAGGTAACACTCATGACAGCATTTAAGATCTGCATAATCTTTGTTATTTTAGCAGAGTTTACCCAAGGTTTAAAAAAAAGACACTTTTTTTATACTTAAGAGTACATTTTTATTCTTAAGGGCACTTTTTTCTTCTTCTAAAAACACTTTTTAGATTCTAAAGTGTTCTTTTTGGGGGGAGAGGTTGGCATTTTTTCTGATTTATTTAAAGCCACTTATAATATTTAAATTCAGGGGACTCTTTTCAAGTCAACAATGAGGAAGTTTTTACTATGCAAATAAATTTTTTTAAACAAAAAAAAGAGTAAGGGCTAATCTTTTAAGAAAGAAGCAAGAAGGGTACTGATTTTTTCGATGAGGGGCAAGGAGGGGGCTATTTTGTAAATCAAGGGGCGGTAAGGGTGCAGCAAGGCCCCCAGATGGGACATCGAGTCAGTATAGGCAAAAAAACCATGAAAAGGGGTCTGCTAACGGCATTGGTGCAACTTTAAAAAGATTAGCTGATCAGATTGTCGCACATAGTGCCAATATACCTGATGCTGAAACTTTATTTGACGCATTACAAAGCAAGAATTTAGAAGTGAAACTATTTTTCATACCAGAGGAAAAATTTTTTGATTATTTACAACAAATAACTAGTCTTCGCACTGTTCCATACACTCATTCTATCCATCAAATCATAACAATGAAACGTGAGGAAGTCTTTTATTGTAATTTTTCCTGCTTTTGTGAAGAAAACAAATGGGCAGAAGGAAAATTTTGTAAATGCTTTGAAACAACAAGAAAAGTCTCACTTATTAAAGAGATTAAAAACATTCAAAATCTAAAGAGAAAAAGACCTATTTATAGCAGTGAATCTCACAATGATTCTTTGATTTCGTCTTTTGATTTTGAGAATAGTTCAGAATTTAGTGGGTCTGAACCTGGAAGTGTAAATAATCTTCAACCAGGTACTTTATGTGTTAGTTTAATAAAAACAAAACATCTTATCGATGTGTTGGAGTTATTCAAGAGTATGATGAAGATGGAGAGTTGAAAGTTGTGTTTTTCAGGGTAACTGATAAAAAGGGCCAAATGTTTGGGCTAATGAAAGAGGATATCTCATATGTGGAATATAATCAAGTTATAATAACTTTACCTAGCCCACAAATTGTTATGAAAGCAATAGAATCTATTATCATTTTCCATTTCCAATACAGTGTATTAAAAAAAAACAATGCTTTTTATCAAGAGTGTTACCATTTGTCATGAGTGTTACTTCATGAAATGTTTTAAATTTTAACCATTTAAAGATATTTTTTATCGTAACTTTTATAGGAATTAAGAGAATACTTCAAATAACATATTTTAACAGTAAAAATATCCTCTAAATTTACTTTTTTTTATTTCATTACAACAATGTTCAGTGGAAAAAAAACAAAAAGTAACACTCATGACAATGTACACAGTAATTTTTTTTTTTTAAATTAATTGTATTTGCTCATTTTGTATGTATCCTTGTTAAAGGACCAGTATGTAATTGAAAATTTTCATTTTATAGAAATAATCATTTTTACTTAACTAAGAAATTCAATCATTTTGTCTGGTAACACTCATGACATTGGAGCCCATAGATTCATTTTCAAAGTTAAATATCTTTAATGACATAAAAAATTAAGCTCGAATATTATTATAATCTAAAAGATGAATTATTTTTAAGCCTGTGTATTAACAATCAATTTAATTTCAAACAATTTTGAATTTTAATTTCTTAAAATGCTGTTTTGGCAAACTTTTTGAAAATGACCCACCTATTATTTTATGTAATGTAATTTTGGTACTACTTGGTGTCATGGCCCAGTATAATTAATCGTAGAACTAATAAAAAGAAAATGTAGTGATATTACCTATGCATGCATTGTTTTTAGAATTAAAAAAAATCTATTCTTGTTGTTTTTATGAATAAAAAAAAATTTGCCAGCATACAGTTTTCTTTTTATCGAAATTATTATGCTGAGAGTGTAATAGAAAATAGTATTATTTTTTAATAATACTACCTAATTGTTTATTTAGTTAACTTTAAGAAGAAAGAAGCGAAGAAATGATCATATGAAAACTCTCCGTTTGGAGAGGTGCTCTACATGATTCCTCTTTTCTTTTCTTTATATAATTAAGCTACGGAAAATGTGCATCTAAGAATCTCGAAAACAGTGAAATTTGAGGTCCAAAATATTCTTAAGATGAATTTTTGTTGGCTTAATAGCTATTCGCGTTTTAATTACTAGACAATTAAAAGATGCACTAATAATTATAAATTGTCTCTATACTATAAAATATTTATTTTTTGTGTTTCTAAAATATATTCGGGTCATTTCAGCAACACCAGGCGTCTTGATGGACCTATGGCAAAACTCCCCTCTTCAGGGTCGAGTGGAGAATAATTATGAATATGAGCCGAAAGATGCAAGTGCAATGGGCCCAACCAGCCAATAGGTGAGTAATGCATGCAAAATATTCTGTATCAAATATTTGAATGCTCATCACATCTTCTGTGATAATGTTAATCCTTCTCAATTGCGCATCATATATGTATATGACAATATTTTCGCTCGTTATTTACTGGGAGAGCAGGAGCGGGTATTCTTAGAGCGCGTGCCCGCCTATAAGTGGTGCTAGCTGTGCAGTTGGTCGAAACCCAACTCTATAAATATTGATGTTAGCCAATTTTTAACTTACTAACCCATAACAGTTTTGCATGTTAACACGAGTTTTCTCTAACCGCTGCATGTATTGCATGAATACATACTATGCATGACTAATTTGTTATGAAGTGCAAAATGTATAATGTGTTTTCAGCACTGAAGCAGATGTAGGGGAGAGTAGAGATGTAAATTTTCCGGAAAAGTTGAAGTGGCAGAAAAAAACCGGTTTTTTTCCAGTTTTTTTCTGGAAAAGTTGGAAAAATAGGAAAAATTGATTTCCTATAAATGTTTCTCAAAAATAAGTTATATTTTCCTAAAAAGTATACAATAATAAACTTTTTCAATATTTTTGCACACTAAGAAAAATTATTTTCCCTTTATATGCGAATACGTTATTTAAAAAAAGAGAGGAAAAAAAAAGCCAGCTTTTAAAAGTTTATCCTTTCAGTCTTAAAATTCTGACAGTAGCTTTTCTTGCTTAATTTGTCACCAGTGTTTGTATAATATATCATGTGTCTGTTGAAATGATTTTTCAGTAGCACTTGTTTAATTATATCAGTAGAGCTAATTTAAAAAACAAACAAACAAAAAAATCTTTCGTTTCAACCAATATCACTGTAGTTTCAAAGCAGTTTTAAACTGTATTGTGCATCACACCTACATAGTACTCATAAAGAATGCCAGTGTAAAATAAACAAATTATAGTAGTTCTGGTATTATTATAAATACTGTTATCATTTTCAAATCTTCCGTTGTTTAAAAATTAGTATTATTTTACAATATTATTCCCCCCCCCCCCCCCTTCCCCACTTACAGTTATAATTTTCATTTCCTGCATATGTAGTTTTGATACAGCTTTCCAGACTTAACCCAAACTATGTTTTAGTAAGATTTAGATTCTTAATATTGAAAGCGGTATTTTTTTAAAAACAAAACTTTTAAAACGGGTGGATTTTTCCATATGTTTAAAAATTGTTTTCAAATAGATTTTTCACAGAGATTTGCTTACATTTTCTTTGCAATGTTTGTATGGATTTATGTTTTTTGAAAATACATTTAGACAACTCTAAGAATTTATATTTCAAGAAAAGAAAAAAAAATTATACATAATTTCAACTGCATGTTATCATCAAAAGAGTTTTTTTTTAACAATAGTGAAAAATTATAGCCATGTGAATACAAATAAATGCATGTTTCAAATTTTACATCTTACCATTTTCATTTATTGGTATAATATTGAAATACTTTTGCACATGAATTTTCATTTTTAATGAGAGAAGTTCCATTTAATTATCTTACCAAGGATTTGCTTAGACTTTTTTTCACACGATCAAGTTTTTGCGAAATTGTGAACTTTTATAAAAACTTATGAACTTGTAAAAAATGTGAATTAAATGTAAAAAATGTAATCGGAATTTTGTAAATTAGAAATTACATATTTAAGTTCTTATTTAGACATTATTGTCCTTTGTACATATAAACAGCTAGATAATAGATTCATTGGTTATTGCAGCTATTGTACAATAGGGTTTGTTTTTTTTAATAAGTGAAAGAATTTTGTTAAAGGTCATATGTTTTAAGGAGAAAAAACTGTGAAGGATCCTTTAATAGACTCGAGTTCTTTCTAAAGAGATCCCTGCTTACAGATAAGATTTTCCATGTTAAGGTTTTCACGAGGGACACTAAACATGATATAAATAAAAGTATCAGAATGTAGCAATTATAAAATTTTGACTACATTATTTTATAAATGAAATTTCAATTTTTCCAATTTGGAAAAATTGAAAAATAGCCCTTCGGAAAAAAACTGAAAAAACCCGGTTTTTTTCCGAGCATTCCCATCTCTAGGGGAGAGTGTGGGCTAATGGGACAATTTTAGAATTTTAAGTATTCTAAAGTGAAATTAACAGATTTCGGATTTTTTTTTTTTTCTTAGGCATAAAAAGGGAAGCATTGGCTTTTAAAAAAATAATAAAAATAGATGGCTTTTGTTCTTTTTTAAATATAATGACTTTTATACACTATTGTATTTGTCCCATTAGTCCCCGAGGTCGGGGTCTAATGGGACATCCTATCAAAATCAACACAAAAAGAATTGCAGTACCTATTTCACACATTTTAGTTCAAAATATAACGTACATAAGCAGTATAGTATTAATTACTGCATATTAAAATCTAAAAAATTAAAATGAAAAGATATTAAAGTTGATGAACGAATTTTGATCTATTGTAGGCTGATGCAACTTCATTACAATGTCTTTAATTTCAGTCCAGTGTTTTTCTGCTTTTTCCGGGTAGACAAACTTTTGAGAATCTCACCTTTTTGTAAGGTAACTCAAAAAAAGTTCTTGAATTCCATGGTTTATTTTAATAACAAGTGCCACATAATGTCCCATTAGTCCCCATATGCTGATGTTTTATATTTTTCTAATCTACATAGCACATGTTTATCTAAAGACAATTTAACTAAGTTTAGTATAAAATAAAATATTTGTGTTACATTAATTAGTAGCCTCATGAATAACTTCATGCAATAATGAATTGTAAATGTCATTGAAGTAAAAAAAATCAAAGTTACTTTTTATAGTTGAAAACAAATTTTCTTCATGCACACTTTCAACAAATTACAAATGGCTGACTTCTTGTTGTTAAAGATAGCAGCTTTGGTGTTGTCATTCAGGTGTAACATAATATTTTCAGAAAAGTCATATTTTCAATGAAATTTAGCCACTGTCCCATTAGACCCTTGTCCCATTAGCCCCCACTCTCCCCTATGTAATCCTTACATGTACAATTTTGTTAGTGTCAATGAAATGATTGTCTAGAAATTTTTTTTATATGAGTTGATCATTTTGCTATACTCTGTATGTTTTGCGAGTGTGTGCATATTGTCTGTCTAAAAGAAAACAGTGTATTTTACATTTTTTTTTTTTTTTTTTTTTTTTTTTTTTTTTTTTTTAAGTTTGCAATTTTTTTTTAAAAATATATTTCACCTGATTAGGGAACCTATAAATGTTGATGAATTTTAGTATCACTTGATACTAGTTAGTATCACTTGATATTAAAACGGCTGTTGAGATAGAGCCAGATATGTCCAAATATTCTAATTATATATTATAATTCATATAATTCCGCTTAATATTCCGTAAGAAAATTAAAACATTGCCATAATAAATAAATATATAAAACACTGTCAAATTTATTAGATTGATTTTAGAAATGTATGTATATATCTTTGATTCTCTCTGTTACATTTTATACTATATAGGGGCTGTGCGTATTTAATGTTATCACTTTAGGGGGAAAAGGGGATTTGATACAGTCTTTCCCACTTAATCGGGTCACGGATAATCGAATATCCGCTTATTCGAATAGAATCCTCCTGAATCAAATTTATTCCCATTGGCTCTATGTTATTTTCCCCCGCTTAAACGAAATACCTTTTACGTACGTCCCCGCTTAATCCAATAACAACTGTATGACCGATGTTTAAAAACAGGCGCTGAAAGCACGTTTCAGCTGGAATTTCCTTCATTTTCGGTTCCTTTACGCTAAAAACAAATTTTCAAATTCTTTCTGCAATGATTTCGGCCGGTAGGTGTATAATGAACAGGTCAAAGGATTTTCCCACCTTGATCTCCCCACCATCCCTTCTTGCTGTTAACGAGGTTTGAATGCCGTCACTTCGAGACTCAAGCTGGTAGTTGTGGTATTTTGTACATTCGAAAAATAACTCTATATTTACTCCATTAAAATTCCACTTAAACAAACCATTTTAAACTATTTTTTAAGGCAGTATAAGTAACGTAAATTAGAAGTAGTAATAAGTTATTAAAATCAATAATTGATTATAAAATTATTTAAAATGTTATCTATGAAAGATTCTGAAAAAGCGCAACGCGCCTTTTTTTTTTTTTTTTTTTTTGTCTAACATTTATTACTTTATTCATATTACAGATTAGTGATTGCCCAAGAAGATGCCTAAAAGGAAGAGAGAGGAAAGATACCCTCTAGAAGTAATTATTTTTTATATTTTTTTCATGATCAGTTCATTTTTGCAAGTTAAATGCTTAAGCTATAGTTAGTACCTTATTCATGCGTCTGTCCATTTATGAAGTTTTTTTTTAATTGAAAAATCTAGTCACAATTTTGTGAGCATGCAATAGGTACTTTGTTGACTTCAAATGTTTTGTGACAGGTTAAATTTTATTTTAAAACAATTAATTTGTGAAAAAGTTTAGGGAAAAGTCTATTTTGAAGATCCCAAATTTTTCTTAAATAAATCCCCATAATTTGTAAGCTAAGCAGCAATTCCTACTGTCAGTAAGCATGATTAATTGTTGAAATTGTCAACGGTTGAGCAGATAATACTGACAATTGATAGTTTTAGGTTTTCAGTTATGTGATTATTTCATCTGGTAACTATTTTGTCAATTATTAGATTAATATAGTATTGTGTGAATTAAAAGTTAAAATGTCATTTACCAATACTAGGTATAGTTACAGAGAGCTTTTGGATTTTTTGGTACATAAGAAAAATGGTTCACAGAAAAAAAGATCCAATGTGGCTTTATTTTACAGAAAAAAAATACTATATTTGCTAAAGATGTAATAGTAATATGCAGGGTTGTTTGCTTTAAACCACGCTGGTTTAAACCAAATGGTTTTTTTTCATGTGGTTTTTTTCTCTTTTTCCCTAATGTTTTCCTTTATTTTAGACGACTAACTAATTTTTGTAAAATTAGCTGGGAACTATTCCAGAAAACTCGCTTTCTACTGTTGAAACAAACTAAATCTTCTTCTATATACAATTTTTTTTTTTTTTTTTTTTACAAAAGTGTTTACAATAAAAAACTTGGTTCTCATTCGACCAAAAATCTATCGTCAAACTATAAGATTAAATGCCAATAATGGTTGATCGTAAACGTCAGATTCGCTTGACTTTAAGCAAGTTACGTGTGTTTATGGCATCATGTGATTTTTATTTCGAAGTTCTATTTGCATTTTTATTAATGTTATACTAATTTATTTGTTCTTTCGTTATTTAAAATAAAAATTATATCATTTTGTATAATTTGACGAGTAGTTTGGCGATTTATATAATTTGGGCGAAATCGGCCGACGGGATAAGTAAATAGTGCCAACTTAAATTCCACTGCCCTTCTTACCCCCATAAATGAGATTATATTTAAAAGAAAACAAGCATTTTTGTATTATATTCATGACTTACTGGTGTTTTCTAAATAGTAATTTTTAATTTTTTTTGTTCATAAAAAAATAGGTATAAAAGAAAAGTTTTTTTTAAACACTCTTTTATAAACATTCAATGTTCATTTTTGAAATCGTAACTTATTTCACTTTACGGTGCAGATGTCATATACGCACCCCGCTGGCGCGATTTTTTCTGACGCCAATTTGGCAAAAACTTCGCTTTCAAATACCAGTTACACATACATTCTTAAAAAAAGAATAACAATAAATAAAGAAAAGTTTAATTAATAACTATACAAAAAACCAATTTATATAGTATTTAATATATAGTGTTTAAACCATGCCAATTTACTGTATTTATCTATTTTATGATTATTTTAGATTACATATTGTGGTGTGGTTTTTATATTGAAGAACAAAAGAGGAAGACCTAAGAAAAGTCAGGGGTCTACTCCTAGTCATTATGAGTCAGTTGATGGCACCACGAGATTAGCGTTGGATTTTGTTGAACTATATCTGACATCGTTGCAACCAGGAGCCGGAAGTTCTACTCAGGCTTCACCTCAACTTACTCAGGCTTCACCTCAACTTACTCGGGCTTCACCTCAACTTACTCGGGCTTCACCTCAACTTACTCGGGCTTCACCTCAACTTACTCGGGCTTCACCTCAACTTACTCGGGCTTCACCTCAACTTACTCGGGCTTCACCTCAACTTACTCGGGCTTCACCTCAACTTACTCGGGCTTCACCTCAACTTACTCGGGCTTCACCTCAACTTACTCGGGCTTCACCTCAACTTACTCAGGCTTCACCTCAACTTACTCAGGCTTCACCTCAACTTACTCAGGCTTCACCTCAACTTACTCTGGCTTCACCTCCACTTACTCTGGCTGCACCTCCAGCTACAACTTCAGAAGATCTACGCAACCAGGTTGAACAGTACATTCCTAATGATGGAGTATTATATAGAGACGTAAGTTTGTTTTTCTGTTATTCCCCAAATATTATGTATTTGATCTATAATGATTATCTGACCCCTGTATTGTAGATAATTGTTTAGCTTATTTATTTCAGGGTGATAAAATTCTCTGCAGACTGGCTGCCGGACGGAATGTGGTCGTAGTTATGAGGGAATTGGGACGTAAAGTATCTGACGATAAGCAGGGCTTCTTGATTTCTCATCCTCGATATCTACAAGTACAAAAAGTAAGCTAAACCCTGTTATCACTTTAATTATTGTTTTTCAGTTCAGTTAGTTTCTTAGTTCAGTTAACAGAAAAAATCACTAATTTCGACAAATAGTAGCTGATCATCGAAAAATTCAATTTCGTAAATCGTTCGAGGAAAAACATCGCCATTTTCGTCGCAAAGGATTGCGAATAAAACGTAAATTTTGTCAAAGCATAGCAAAAAAAATCGTAAATTTCGGCAAAGGAACGGGGAAACAACGCGAATTTCATCCAAGGATTGTGGAGAAACGTGCATTTTTTCAAAGGATCGCGGAAAAATGCGTGTTTTGTCAAAAGATTGTGGGGGAAAATGTGAATTTCGACAAAGGATTGCGAAAAGATGCGCATTTCGTTAAAGGATCGCGAAAAAACTCTAATTTTATCCAAAGATCACGAAAAAACGCAATTTTGTCAAAGAATCGCAAAAAACATGCGGACTTCATCAAATAATCGCGAAAAAGGGGCGAATTTCGTCAAAGAATCGTGAGAAAATGCGAATTTCGTCATATCACAAAAAAACGTGATTTTCGTCAAAGGGCTGCAGAAAAAAATGTGAATTTCATCAAAGGGTCGCAATAAAAAACGCTACGGTCTCTTTAGAAAACAACACACACACACATACAAATATCTAAATCTATTATTATAGATATAACAGGGGTGATTCTTTTCCGAAAAAATAAGGCTGTCATTTCCGAAAGTTAAAAAAAATCGGTCATATATCCGAAAATTCGGACATAAATTAAACCGAAAATTTCGACAAATGTTCGCCGAAAAAACGCTAATTTCGTCAGTGAATCGCGAAAAAACGGCAAATTTCGTCAAAAGATCGCGGAAAAACGGTAAGTTTCTCAAAGGATCGCGTAAAAAACGACAAAATTTGTCAAAGGACCACGATAAAGGGGGCAAATGTCCCCCAAATGATCGCGAAAAATCAGCAAATTTCCCCCCAAATGATCGCGAAAAATCAGCAAATTTCGTCAAAAGATTGCGAAAAATCGGCAAATTTCGCCAAAAGATCGCGAATAAACCGCAAATTTCGTCAAAGGGACACGAAAAAAACATTTTTGGTGCCAGGAGTGGATTCCCCCCCCTTTCTCCCCCCTGTTGTAACCTTTCAGAAAATTTGCTGTGAATTTCAGATTTTTTTTTTTTACCTCAGAATCCCCTCTCCCTGCTCCCGCTGTATTTTCGAAAATGTGATGTGAATTAGTTTGAGCCAATACTTTCTTTCAGACTACAAACCTACATTAATAAGGACGCGAAGATTTCCATATCGTGTGCTGGTTTTTTTTTTTTTTTTTGTGATAAATGCTTCAATGTAGTTGTTGCGATCTTAAACCTTTGGGGTTGCTTTCTTCATACTTACATGGATTTTATCTGCGTGACGTCAAATCTGCAATGGCTCTTTGGCGCAATTTTGGATCTTTTCGCCAATCGCGCCAACCAGCACACAATATGGGACTCTTCCCATAAGGGCTAAAAGTTACTCTGATTTTCTTGTTAGTGCTTGTTTAAATTTTATACTATTTGTGTGATATTATTTGGATAGCTTCGTCATTTTATTTGTAAATATGAATCGGACTGTTGATTTATATATTAATGAGTCTGTAATAGTAAAACATAAAAATTTTGGGTACTATTTAGTTATTCCATCGACCAATTTCGCCAAATTATATAAATCGCCAAATCACTCGCAAATTATACAAATTGACATAATTTTTATTTTAAATAATGAAAGAACAAATAAATTAGTATAACATTAATAAAAATACAAATAAAACGTCAAAATAAAAATCTCTTTATAACTTAAACACGTGTAACTTGCTTAAAGTCAAGTGAATGTGACATTTACGATCAACCAATATTGGCATTTAATCTTATAGTTTGGCGATAGATTTTTGGTCGACAGGATAACTAAATAGTACCTATTATTGTCATGCCAGGCGATATAATTTGTCTGTCCCGCACTATAGATTTTTCTTTGCATGATTCGCTGGATAACCAAAGATTAAATCAGATTAGCAATTACGGATGTTTTTTCAAAATGGAAAAATTTTTGGAACAGATATTGGCACACATGTCATATGCAGGGCTCCCAAATGGTCCCCCTTTTCTCCCCAAAGTCCCCTTTTTAATAAAAGGTCCCCTTTAGTTCCCTTTTATGCATTTTGGTCCCCCTAGTCCCCTTTTCGGTGACTGAAAAAATCAACGCAAAATAAAAAAAATTCTAAAAATCGCTAAAAGTTCAAAAATCATAGGCGACAAAATTTGTTACAGTGGGCTAAAGAGTTGTAACTGGAATTCTTCCACGAATGTTAAAAAATCACCATGGAATACGGACAAATTTTAAGAAACTCATTAAGAAATCTCATTAAAATCCTAAAAATTAAACTATCGCAGAACACAAAAGTTACTATGTTAAGCTACTGCTTGACCAGTCTTCAAAGACAGGCCTTTGCGTGCTGCCAAAAAAATATATAAATAAATAAATAAATAAAAAACAGAATGTGTCAAATGGAGAGAAGCATTGAATTAGGAGGAGACGAAAGATTCAAATTTAAAAAAATGAATTTAAAGCTCACAACTCTGAATCATTTAAAAGGAAATGGATAGAGTAAAATGCCTTTTTGCATATTTTTAATTATTTGAATGCAATTTCTTTGAAAGAAGACAATATACCCCTACAGAAAACTTTCTGTTGAATCAAGAATTAAAATATTTCTTCCTTTCTCATTATTTTTTTCATACCCTTTAAAATTGTTTAATAGTGTAATTTATAACTGAAAACAATACTACAATACATATTTAAACATCCAAATTATCATAACATGTTTCTTTGGTTTAAAGATATTCTTTTCTTGGAAGAGAAAGCTAAAAATTTTCTGTACTATTACCCAGGGCCGGTGCAACCATCGGTCAAACGGGGCTACTGCCCAGGACACCAAGTCTATAGAATTCGAAATAACGTTTCCTTGGAATCTTTTTTATCCACATTTGATTTTCAATGTTTTTTCATGATAAAAAAAGTTAGTATTAACTTTATTTCTTACAAGCAATGTTGATATAATTTTAGGGGAATGTATAGATTTGGTGAAAGTAACTGTGAACGTAAAAAATAAATATTTAAAGTATTGTAAATTATAGAAGATTTTTCGAAATCGAAAATAATTATGCATATCACATGTGAAATTAGTGGTATTTTGGTACATTTAATATCTATATTATATGAGGGCGTGAGTTTCAAAACTCGCATTATCAAAAATTTAAAAAATCGAGTTTTCTCTATAAATTTATTCTTGCATTGAAAAAACACAAGTCTGCAAAAAAAAAAAAAAAAAATCTAGTTTTATCTTGTATTTCAATTTCAGCCCTTGTAAAATCTTGATCTACAATGAAAACCAATGGACGCAGTTAGAGGTTTTTCGTCATTTCCCCAGATTTGATTTTCTGGATAAGGCAAGTTTTGAAACTCATGTCATCATATATTATTCTATGATGCATACAATTTAAAAGTAATTTTTATTAGATCAATATGGCAGTATATGTTAGGTTCCATTAACTCCTTTGCCTGGGCCCTGTGCTATATTGCGCTGGCCCCGCTAACTGCTTATTACCTCATAAAAAGCAAAATCCTTTTTTAGGTGCGTTCGTAATTATATAAATACGTAGCACCTATAGTCGTCGTTCAGTCTGTCCGTCCGTCTGTCTGTCCGCATGTAACAGAGCAAAAACTACCCAACCGAATGGTCTGAAATTTCAAATATATGATTGTTGCAAAATTTTGTCGAGCCATTTCAAATTTTAGGAAAATCGGATGTATAGTTTAATTACAGGGACAGTCAAAAGTTTTTCTTTGCATTACGGCCAATGGGAAAAATTATTGCAAGTGCATTTTAATGATATTCCAGAGATCCGAATGATCTGAAATTTTAAAGATATAACTGTTGCAAAATTTTGTCGAGCCCTTTCAAATTTTAGGAAAATCGGATGTATAGTTTAATTACAGGGACAGTCAAAAGTTTTTCCTTACATTACGGCCAATGGGAAAAATTATTGCAAGTGCATTTTAATGATATTAGAGCCTTCCGAATGATCTGAAATTTTAAAGATATAACTGTTGCAAAATTTTGTCGAGCACTTTCAAATTTTAGGAAAATCGGATGTATAGTTTAATTACAGAGACAGTCAAAATTTTTTCTTTACATTACGGCCAATGGGAAAAATTATTGCAAGTGGATTTTAATGATATTAGAGGCTTCCGAATGATCTGAAATTTTAAAGATATAACTGTTGCAAACTTTTGTCGAGCCCTTTCAAATTTTAGAAAAATCGGATGTATAGTTTAATTACAGGGACAGTCAAAAGTTTTTCTTTACATTACGGCCAATGGGAAAAATTATTGCAAGTGCATTTTAATGATATTACAGCCTTCCGAATGGTCTGAAATTTTAAAGATATAATTGTTGCAAAATTTTGTTGAGCTATTTCAAATTTTAGGAAAATCGGATGCATAGTTTAATTACAGGGACAGTCAAAAGTGTTCCGTTACATTACGGGGAATGGGAAAAAAATATTGGAAGTGCATTTTAATGATGTATCAGACTATGCGCTTTATGAAGTGCAAAAAATTATGCATTCAGTACAATATGGGGTGCAAAAAAATAATTATAAAACTAGTTATAGTACGAACGCACCTCATTTGCCACGTTTGACGAGCAATTTCCAACTTGTTATGTGCTTGGAAACAATACAAAATTGTCAGAATTCTATTTATCCTCCACAAAATAAAAGGTAGGGGAGACTTCTCTATTATTACCCACTTTTCATTTATCAAGGAACTTGTCTTAGCCAGACCTGTTACTCACATGACCAGTTTTTGAAACAGAATGTGAAAGAATCATCGCAAAATGCAAAAAAAAAAAACCTCAAACTGCATAAATTTTTTAAAAAAATGCAGTACCAATTCTGGATAAATTGTATTCAAAATATGACAAAATTTATTAAACTGTGCTGAGATTTATTTAGTATTTTGTGGTGATCTTTTTAACTTATGTTGTCAATTCTAAGACAGCGCAAATAATAATTCTTCCTTTCAAACAACAAATGTATTTTCATGTAAACGTTAAAGAGAGAAATAAAATTTTGGTGAAAATTACGTGAGATTTAAAACGATATATTTAAAATGTGTTATTTAAGACAATTTTCTTATAACGTTGTTACAAAAATTCCAAAAGTCAATGGCTCTGTTAGATTTGTTCATTTTATTTAGGCTGATTTTCAAATGCTGTTTACTGATCTTATTTAATCAATTGTGAAAACAGCCATTAAATGTCTGAACAGCAGCTGATTATACCTTAAAATCCCTCAGTGAAGTGGAAATGAATGGAAATCTGTTTACCGTGAGATCATCACTGGCTGTTTAATTATTATTCAAATCTTCCATAATCTTTTTAAAGTGGATCAAATTAGCGTGTTTTTAGAGTCTGCGGTGTCTGAATGGGATTTGTCGAGCATAGCTCGTAGGGGGCAGAGCCCCATAGTTTATCAGAAGAAAGTATTGTAATCATGAAAATAATTTTCATTTTTTGATGGATTTGCATATTTGGTTGACCTGGGGTTGACCTGAATACGATTTGACTATTTTTTAAAAATCTCTCTCTATTTGTGATACAAAATTTGTAGCTACTCTATCTCAAACTAAAGCATGGAATTTCATTAAATTCCATATTTAATTAGACTTTAGCACAGATAGGTGCTGATTAGATTTTTGTGCGTATGGCCCAACAGATGGCATTGCTATGTTACATTTTTCACAATTTACATGATAATTATACCTTAGCATCCTTAGGGTGAAATTCCATCAAACTTCACATTCATTTAATCCTTGACATAAATTGGTATTGATTAGATTTTGGTGTATTTCATGACAGGTGGCAGGCACTACTGGGTTGCAATTTTAATGATTTCTGTGAAAACCAGATTGCGGCATGTTTGGGATTAAATTTCACCAGATTTGATATGTAAGATGATTATAAGTAACTGATGATTCAATATTGGTTTTGCTCACTCCCCACGGGACTTTACCATAGACTTTTTCCGATGAACATTATAGCTTATCCTAGCTTCTGTTGTGTAAAAAGAAACTAAATTTTATGTTTGAGGAAAATAATTAATAATATATATATTTATCTAATTTTAAATTTTAATATTCAACAGAAATCGCTATTATGCTGTGTTCTTTTTATTCACTGTTATTTTTTACCTTTAAAGAGAAATATCAAGATGAATGCCGAAATATTGAATACTTTCTATATTCTTACAATAGGATATTTAAATGTGTTTCTATAAAACTGTGTACATTGTTTAATGACATAAAGATAACCACCTAACATATTTTCTGGGGTAATTTTAAAAATTTACTTGCATATTTAGGAAAATTGGTGCAATATTTTTACTCATGATCCTTTTTTTAGTCTCCTTCTTTAATAAAAATGGTCAAGTTCCCTTTTTGAATAAAAATGGTCCCCCATTTACTCATGATCCTTTTAGTCTCCTTTTTTAATAAAAATGGTCCCCGAAGTTCCCTTTTTGAATAAAAATGGTCCCCCAAAGTCCCCTTTTTAAATAATGTTCCTCCAAAGTCCCCTTTTTAAATAATAATGGTGCCCTTTATAGGTGTAAATTAGCGGTCGCCACTCGCCACGTGGCGATTAAAATATCGGCCATCGATCGCCACTATAGTCGCCACTCGCCAAGTGGCGATAAAAAAAATCTGTTATCGATCACCAACTGAAATACAACTTTTTTCATGGAAATATGCATCTCTACTTTGATTACATCTAATTAGCAATCTGATTAATTCTTTATCCTACCGGATGCAAGCAGATTGCAGCGATTTAGCTGTATTTTCAATATTTCAGTTTTTCGCCATGCTCGCTCTTCAGTTGGATTATTTTTTCAAGAAATATAGTTTTATGCAAAATATATTCATCAGCTTTGATTCCACATGTATTTCAAATAATATATTCCTTTTTTTTTTTCACTGGATGCAAATGCAAGTGGATTTTAACCCTTTCGGGTCTGGTTTACTACTAATAGTGCATATCTTTTCATCAAGTATTATTTTGTCTTAAAAATGACTTTTGTTACTATCTACGCATAGTAATGATAGTATATGGCTATGCTTTTTTTATTATGAGTTCATTTATGTTTGGACATTTAGTAATTTATTTTATACATATATTCACTCTTTAAATTTAAAATATAGGTTACTTTTCTGAACGAATCGTGTGGTAAAACACAAACATTATAAAGTTGTAATATCTGTTAAACCCTCTTGTAATATGAGATTTTCCAAACGTCTCCAAAAACTCTTAACCTATTATCATATCAGTAAATCTATTTGGATAGCTACGATTAAGATTATTTAAATAAAAGTAATTTTGTTCTCAAAATTGAAAAAAAAAAATGGACCCTAAAGGGTTAGGACATTACAATATCTTCAATGTGTTTGATCAGTTAGATTATTTTTCTGCAAGAGGTACTGTTTAATCCTGCGGAATACACTCACCAGCTTAGATTTCAACTGTATGTAATGTATATGGTATGTTAACACATTTAATTATTAACTAAAATCGAAATAGCATTTTATTGTGTTTTGTTTGTTTTTTTTTTTTTTTTTTTTTTTGTATACACCTAGTTGTTGGAATTTAGATTTAATTACTAACTTTTTATGTAAAGAAAGTAACAGTAATCTGATTGATAATTGTGTTTATGAACATTTACAAACAATCCAAAAATATGTTCTAAAAAAATTAATATGATAACAATTTTGTAGTTTTAAAGTAATTTTCTTGAATTTCAACTGTGTCCCTATTCTTATCATGAATAGTTGGCTGGTATAAAACTCTGATTTATAGAAAATATGTATATATACAACAATTATAGTTTTATCTAGATGCCAAGAAAGTTTGAAACATTATAGTGGCCACTAACTTTAAAAAGTGGCCACTAATGAAACTGAGTCTACCGGCCACTGGCTACTAACTCAATTTCTCAGTTTTCACCTATAGTCCCCTTTCCCCCTTTTTGGGGACTAAAATGTGTTGGGAGCCCTGCATATGTCATATATTGGCGCGATTTTTTTCTGACGCCAATGTCATGTACGCAACCGGTACTTAATAAGTTTTTGATAAATGTTATGCCTATGACTGTCTCAATAAAATTATGATGATAATATTAATAACAATGTCATTTTAATAATTTTCAATACTGTTATTATAATAAAAAATGAGTCATGTTAAAGATTTGATAAACAAATAGATACACAGATATTCCTTCCGCTCGTCTTTGAATGTTACTCTAGCGATCCCTCTTAAAACTAATTACAAACAGACTAATGCCTGACAAAGAGACAGATACACTTACGCTTGTCCTTGGTCATCAATCTAGAAACTCCACGCCTTTCGGGATCCTCAATATATTCAAATTAAGGCCTACAAACATGAAATATCAAGTTTTGATATAATAATGCCATTAAAAAAATAAATAATTCGTAGGTAAAAACTTGCCAAGTTCTAGATTTATTATTAATATGCTATCAATAATTTTTATTTTTAAACAATTAAAACTGTGCGATAATACTTCAGTAGATAAGTTTGAGTAAATTTTATTTGAACTTGGCACCCACTTACATATCACTTCTTTTCTTGGCAGTTTTTCTTCTTTTTTTTACGGAACTTGGCTCCCTTTTTTCACAGTTATGTTTTTGTTAGATCCAATTTACAGGAATCTACACTCAGCCTGAAATCAAACTGAACCAAAAAAAGAGTTTACTGGGCCTGCAACAAAAAATAATTAGCGTCTGGAAAGTATTTCCCAGTTCCTTCCCATCCCTTGCTGTAATCTTTCAGAAAATTTGCTGTGAATTTCATATTTATTTATTTTTATTTTTTATTCAGAAACACCCGCGAATATTTGCATTACTTTTTGCGACAGACTGACGAAATTCACAATTTTATCCTTTGTCTGATCGATGAATTTACATCACGTAGGCTTGTCATATCAGTATTAATACAGACATTACAAAATAATTAATGTGAATCTTTAAATAGCATATAAAATATAAGTGGGTTTTAGATTTTTTTTTCTCCCTCCCAAATAGCTCAACTCCCCTCCATTTATAAATGTTGGTAGGGAGACTCCCCTCCTAAGAAAAATTGAATTTTAAGCCCTGTTGCATTAGTAGCCAGTGGCCGGTAGAGGCTTTATGGTTAGTATCCACTGCTATCAAGTTAGTAGCCACTTTTTAATGTGGTACCTTATTGTAGATTTAATTAGTTTTACAGTTTTTTAGTTTAGTTTAGAACCTGTCTATCAGACATGCTACTTTCCACGGAAACTCGGAATTCCGCTGTTTTGGCATTTAATTTTATCATTCCTGAGTTCAATGCAAATCTGCATTAAAATTGTGGGCCTTTTTTTTGAGGGGGGGGGGGGGGCGAAATACAACGAAAGCGAGATAATGACCAACGTTTTCTCGTTTGCTCCTTCCGTTTTCGACTTTCTCTTTTCCGTGCTCTACCGCGCACCGAAGCAAATAGCGTCACAGAATGGGGCGGGGTCTTTTGAGATCGGCAATCGTCTACTCTGTGGCTGCGAGCGAAGGAGTTTCTTCCTGCGAAAAGCATATTCTGCGGAAATCGCAGGAAAATATCGCGAAAAAAACTCTGATTTTCGTAAAAGGGCCGCGAAAAAATAGCACAATTTTCATCAAAATATTGCGGAAAAAACGCGATTTTCATAAAGGGGCCGCGAAAAAATAGCGTATTTCATGAAAGGATCTCGAAAAAATAGCGAATTTCGTGAAAAAAAATCGCGAAAAAAAGTCTATTTTTGTCATAGGATAGTGAAAAAAAAGCCGATTTTTGTCATAGGATCGCGAAAAAAGCGCAAATTTCATCGAAATATCGTGAAAAAAGCGCGATTTTCGTAAATGGGCGCTATAAATAGCGTATTTTGTCAAAGGATCGCGAAAAATTGCGAATTTCGTCAAAACCGCGGAAAAAAAGATTTCATCAAAGGATCACGACAGAAAGCACAAATTTCATCAAAATATTGCGAAAAAAACCGCGAATTTTCATAAGAATGCCGCGAAAAAAATAGCGTATTTCGTCAAAAGATCGCGAAAAAATAGTTAATTTTGTGAAAAAAATCGTGGAATAAAGCTGAATTTCGTCAAAGGATCTCGAAAAAAGATCACATTTCGTTAAAGTATCGCCGTAAAAGCACGATTTTCGTAACAGGTTCGTGAAAAAATAGCGAATTTCATCAAAGGATAGCCGAAAAAACGTGAATTTAGTCAAAGTGTACTTTGATTAATGTATTCTGGGGATGGACCAGTGAACCTCCCCTCCCCCTTCTTACTGCATTAAAATGTCTCCCACCTTTTGAAGATTTATGATTTGATGCTTGATTTAGATGTGAATTTCCCTTCCAAGGAAAATGTCTGATCCCAATACAGATCTATGCTTACAAATAATTCGATGGGAAGTGCAATGAAAGCACCTATTATTCAACAAAAAGTATCCCTTTACTTAACATTCTTTTTAACATTCTTTTTTTCAGCAAAATTATCTTTTTCAATAAACCCATCTTGCCCCTTTTAAAAAAAATGCGAAACTTAGTGATACTTGTTAGTGGAACTTGATATATCCTACTCTCAAATAAGCATTATTTTACAATTAAAACTGTATCTTGCATTTTCACTTTTAAAAAAGTAAAGAAATTTCTCTTAATATTTAAAAAATATATATCTTATTTGACTGCAAATAATACTGGTTTTAAGTCATTATTTAATTATTATTAAAACAATAATTAATGCATTTATTTTATCTTTTCCAAATAAACAAGTTTCATTTATTCCTTTAAAATATGAATTATTATTGGTAGGGACCCGCTTTTGTAAAAAAGGGACCCAGATTTTTGATGTGACATGCACATATTCCATATTGCTATTATTTCAGTGTGCTAAGTTAAACTTTTTTTTCTTTCTCCTTTCGCCAAATAATAAGTCTTGAATATATTTTTTATGTTCACTGTATGCAATTTAAATTAACATTATTTAGAATTATATTTGCATGACTTTCTGTAGATGATGGCATTTTGAGAGGGGGGGGGGGGGGGGGTGAAAGTTCAGCTTTTTTTTATGAGCTTGTAACATGTCTGTGTCTGTGTACTGTTAGGAATTGAAAAAGTGTTCGCTAAGTCGAGGTTTCTACTTCTCGTGAGAGTCCTCTATAGTCTTATTGCATATAAATTTTTAATCTGAAAAAATATTTTGGATATTCTTTTGAAAAACTGGAGTCAACACGAACCCGACCGCAAAAGTCAAAACCCACAACCCGAAATATAGGGTGTACTTATGTGCTACTTAATATACTTCGGTGTAAATCACTCAACAGGTGACTTGAATTGTATATGTTTCTTAATTTGTGTTTCATTATTTTTTTATAGGAAACGAGATATAAAAGAGTTTTTGATCCTGGCAATGAGCTGAAAAATGTGCCTCATAGGTGTATGCTCCCTGAAGGTTTTAGTAGAGGGATAAAACTGTGGCCAAGATCAAAAGAAGGGCTCCGGGTGTCATATTTCAGCAACAGATGGGATCCCAGTCCAGCAACCTCTTTGACGCAGATAAAAAAATGCTTATCCAAGCATTTCATTACTCCCTACCCTGGATTTATGACTGACTTCAACCCTTACACGTGTTACTGTAAAAGCAATTATGATGATCCAGCTTCATATTTCTACGAAGACTAAAATATTTTTTTTTTTTTTTTTTATTATCAAGCCTTAAAGTTTAAAGTGTATATGCTCAAATTTTGTTGCTATTTCTCATATTCACTATTTCTCATATACAAAATTTTAAAACAAAGCACTTGCACGTAATATTTATATTTTATTGCAAATTTTTCTATTTTGTAAGTGTTTAATATACCTTTTTAAAAAATGATTTAGTGGATGTATAAAAGTCTTATAATTATCCTTCTTAATTAACTCAAAGCAGATTTTTTTTTTCAATATAAAATTTAACTTATAAATTTCTCAAAATGCAAGTTTCTTTTATTAAATATTATGTAAAGTTGATTTAAAAAGTAACATTTTCATACCTTTTAATGTTCAGCACTTGCAGCTTTATAAAAATTCTTAAATTTGTGTTTACGTAATATTATATTTTATTATCAATTTTGAACTTTTTTGTGTAGCATAGTCAAATGAACATTTATTTTGTAGAAACATAAAAATTTTTGGCAAAATGTTAATTTACGTTATATTGCCATTTCTCATATTCTTTAACACAAAATTTTAAAATAATGTACATAAAAAGTAGACGTACGTTCCAGGTTTCTAAATTCTAAAGTAATTTGCTCAAAAAAAAAAACAAAAAAATATATATATATCGTTGCCTGGGCACTGGGCATTTTCAGTGCAATTACTTTGCAAATTACTTCTAAAATGAGAAACCTGGATGTTTAATGTGTAGCTGAATTTAAAGTGTATGCATCCACTGGAACGCGCAGGGGGCACTTCGAAGATTTCTAAGCCTCTTAATGTATTTTTTTATTATACTGTTTATATATATAGTTGGTTTTCGGCTTCCCCTGTCACTGTATCAGAAACAAACCTTCCATGTCAAATCAACCAAAAAAATTCAATATTCAACCTGACCATTTCTGATTTCAATGAATCTGCTAGGGATCATTCTCTATGAAGATATAAATTAGAGCATATTTTTATTTTTTTGTTTACCGCTTTAAATTTTTATACAATTAATTATTTATAATTTGAAAAATCATCATTTTTTGACGTGCACAAATATTTTCAATTTTGAATTTCTCAAGTTCTATCAAACATAGAAAATTTTATGACCACTCATTTCAAACAGGAGTTTATAAGGTTTAATTTGATATGCAAGTCGACTATAGATAATTAAAATAAATAAAATTAAAAAAAAATTTAATTTAAAATTTACAAATCATAAATAAATAACAAAACAAAATTAAATTCCTATTTTAATGGTAATTTTCAGCTTTTATTTCATAACTCCTGATCCCATTGAGATCCCACTCTAAAAATTTCAGAATTTTAAGCTTATAATATTACAACAAACTAGAGGTCTGCACTGGCCCGTACCCGGCCCGGGCCGGGCGGAATGAAGGCGAATTTTCAAACGGGCCGGGCCGGCAGAATTAGGACAATTTTTTCAACGGGCCGGGCCGACAGACAAAATAAACGGGCCGGGCCGGCAAAAAAATTAATCGGGCCTATCGGCCCGATATAAGAATTTAAGCGAAGCAGATAAAATACGAGCCATTTTCAATGAATATGATTTTCTCGAGAAGTATAAATGTGCGTCACGAGCCGATGCGAGTTTAACAACATCAATACAGAAATGTAACGTGTCCATCGTAGAGATCGGCATCGTACAGTTACAAGATGTCTGATTCCGAGTTTAATTTTTTTTCAGCAGACTCGTGCCGGGAAGGAAGTGGTCTTAATCGATCTCAGGATGTGTAGAACAGTCATTTTGTTTTGTAATATTAATAGTGATAATGAACTTCTCTTAACAGTATCTTTGGAAATATACAGGGATGTAGTGGAGGGTATATGGGGGTATACGCCGTATACCTTCTGGATTTTTTTAAGGAACACAGTATACCCTCTGTTCCTCGAGAAAGCTATAGTATATACATTCTAGGGTATACGCTCTGCCTTGAGCGTATATCCTCTGTTTTTTTTACGACTACACAACTGGAAATATACCTTAAAGTGGTTATCATATTCACTGCTCAACTATGCAAAGCTTTCAGACACATGTTCCTGACAAAAACTTTAACTATAAAGGCATAAAATTGACAGGCCTGCCTATTGAAGGCATTTGGAAACGAATAGCTTTTTCCATATTTAATAAATTACTTACAGAGATAACAGCGATTCCTGTCACGTGACTGTACGTTTTTCTCCTTTACTGTGCTATCACTTCCGGAAATTTGATTCAAAACGCTAACTTTGACAGTATTTTTAGAAAGATATATTGCTTTTATCTATGAAAAAAATGACATTTACATAGCTTTTGAATAAGAATACCTGCCAATCTTACGCGTTTCCGAAAAGAAAAGACTTCATAAATGTGTCGAAATGTAGCTCCTTTGGATTTGAGAAAAGTCTTAAAAATGAGAGAAATATTTTCACAAATCTACTTTTTATTATACAGCTTCAAATGTTATCTTGTTTTTAATCCTTTATTCTGAACTACATTAATCTTTTAATGAATCCTTATTTCCAATTTGAAATGTCTGTAGACACGATGACTGTAAGTAATCGTTAATGTTTATTATTGTGCGTTTTCCGTTTTGAGAACATCATAGTAATGTAAAATATACTGTAAAATGTTCCCATAAATATGTATGTAGTATTCATTAAAAGAATCTTAATTGTATGTTGAGAAAAAACGGATTTCTTTTTTTTTTTTTTTTTTTGTAGAAATTGTATCTGACTGGTCCCGTTTTCATTGATTTTTGTACGGGCCGGGCCGGGCTCGGGCCGAACTTCCAATTTTTACAACGGGCCGGGCCGGGCTCGGGCCGAACTTCCAATTTTTACACTGGGCCGGGCCGGTCCGGTCCAAGATAGCTTTCATACGGGCCGGCCCGTGCAGACCTCTACAACAAACATAAAAATTTTATTTATTTTCACTATTTATATTCACTATATATATTCACTATTCACATTAAAATTTTCTATGTTTGATAGAACTTGAGAAATTCAAAATTGAAAATATTTGTGCACGTCAAAAAAATGATGATTTTTCAAATTTTAAATAATTAATTGTATAAAAATTTAAAGCGATAGACAAAAAATAAAACTATGTTTTAAATTATATCATCATAGAGAATGATCCCTAGCAGTTTCATTGAAATCGGAAAGGGTCAGGTTGAGTCACTACATTTTCAAAAATTTTTTATTATACTCGTCAAAGTCCTCTTCCTAGTTTTCGGAAGTATCGGGTATCTGAGAGTGTCTGTGACCGGATGGGCAGACAACTCCTTATTCCCGTGCATTTGCACAAAACACATTTTCAAAATTTTTTTGTATTTTTTTTATTATACTCGTCAAAGTGTTTTGTTTCCTAGTTTTTGGAAGTACCAACTAAACGCTCACTCTGCGATATTACGCATGTCAGGGTTTATTTGAGGGATTATTAAAAGGCTACTTCTAAATGCTTAACTGAAGTAGCCTCTTAATGCCTTGTGCAGGGAACATTGCTTTGATGAACATGCATGAATAGGCTTTTGATGCCTTGTTAATAACCCCTGTGTTAATGTTTGTCCTTTTTTTTTTTTTTTCCAGGTTAAATATTCAGGTTTAAAAAAATAAATAAAAATAAATTGTTCTGCCTGGACACTGGGAAATTCAGTGTAAAATACTTCTAAAATGTGAAACCTGGATATTTAACCTGGAAATTATAAAAAAATAAAAAATGTGATTGTGAAAATTGTTTTTTTAACCAAATAAACTTAACTTTAGTAGCCTCTTAATGTATTTTTTTATTATACTGTTTATATGCTATGCAGTAACATTTTTCTCATTCATATGCATCTTAACTCCAAACAGAAATACTGGCATACATTTTGTTCTTAATTAACTCAAAGCAGATTTTTTTTTTCAATATAAAATTTAACTTATAAATTTCTCAAAATGCAAGTTTCTTTTATTAAATATTATGTAAAGTTGATTTAAAAAGTAACATTTTCATACCTTTTAATGTTCAGCACTTGCAGCTTTATAAAAATTCTTAAATTTGTGTTTACGTAATATTATATTTTATTATCAATTTTGAACTTTTTTGTGTAGCATAGTCAAATGAACATTTACTTTGTAGAAACATAAAAATTTTTGGCAAAATGTTAATTTACTTTATATTGCCATTTCTCATATTCTTTAACACAAAATTTTAAAATAATGTACATAAAAAGTAGACGTACGTTCCAGGTTTCTAAATTCTAAAGTAATTTGCTCAAAAAAACAAAACAAAAAAATATATATATATATCGTTGCCTGGGCACTGGGCATTTTCAGTGCAATTACTTTGCAAATTACTTCTAAAATGAGAAACCTGGATGTTTAAAGTGTAGCTGAATTTAAAGTGTATGCATCCACTAAATCATTTTTTAAAAAGCAGTTTTTTTTTTTCTATTGCAAAATTGTGACGATCTTGAAAGCTTGTATTTTAGGTTTCATATCATATTTATATATATTTGGATTTAAACATCATGTCGGTACTGTAGACTCATAGCAGGGTTCATACTGTGCTTAAGTCCTTGAATTTTTAAGAGAGAAAAAGGTCCTTGAAAGTGCTTGGGTAAGGGGATAAGAATTTGGGTAAGGGGGGCCATATGGAACGCGCAGGGGGCACTTCGAAGATTTCTAAGCCTCTTAATGTATTTTTTTATTATACTGTTTATATATATATAGTTGGTTTTTGGCTTCCCCTGTCACTGTATCAGAAACAAACCTTCCATGTCAAATCACCCAAAAAAATTCAATATTCAACCTGACCATTTCGGATTTCAATGAAACTGCTAGGGATCATTCTCTATGAAGATATAAATTAGAGCATTTTTATTTTTTTGTTTACCGCTTTAAATTTTTATACAATTATTTATAATTTGAAAAATCATCATTCTGCAGCTTAAGCCTGTATTTCGTTAGTTTTCATGTAAACCATGCTTTTTTTAAATATTTTGTTATTAGTTTGGTTTACATTGAGAAAAATTGAAATCATTCAAAATAATTGAAAATAATAAATTAAAAAATTTTAATGCCTAAAACTTTCTGAAAACTCCCTGAAATTTTGAAAATTTCCTTCCCAAAAAACCCGGTTTTTTCCACCCTTTGCAACTCTACTTCTGGTACTCTGATAGACAGAGTTTTAACACTTTGATCAATTTTTCTATGTTACTTTCATTATTAGATTACCTAGACCCATTAGAGTTATTTGTCGAACCTTGTATCCTTAGCATTTCCATTTCTAATTCATGTTCCATCCTCAGTTTTTCAGACCTCTCTTCTCTTTCTAACATTTCCCGTTCAACCCTTTCTTCTCTTTCGCGCTCTAATTTTTCTTGTATTTCTAACTTTTCGTGCTCTAATTTTTCTTGTATTTCTAACTTTTCGCGCTCTAATTTTTCCTGTTTTTATAACTTTTCGCGCTCTAATCGTTCCGCAACAATAGTGTTAGATAATTCCATAATAGCCCCTCGTCATATTCATCGCTGTCCATTATCTTTTTCTTAAGCTGAAATCTGGTATCTTCCGTGAATTCAACCCCCAATTCTTCGGCTATCATCTGAAGATCCACCCTTTTTAGTTTCAATAAGAAAGCCATACTTTCACCAATTACTGTTACTCCTCTACAATAATATTTAAACCTACCAAATTAATATTTCCTAAATTTCTACTTTAGCACAGTTACCTCCACTTATTATACTAATTAATACATTTCAGATAATCAATGTATTCTATTTCTAATTTAACCTACTGTATAATCTTGATTTTCCTCAACCATTAATATCACACAATTTACTTCCAATAAAACAAAAGATAAAACAATAATTTCGATTTGATTACTATGCAATACAGATTCCAATTTATACATTGGATAATAACATACGATTTACATAATAATACTGATACGTTGCAAATTGAATAAAAGTATTGATGCCAATAGAAACATCCACATAAAGAAAAATTGTATAACATGCACATATAAATTTCTACAATTATCCTCAATAAAATATTTCCAAATTCAATACTGGTTCTCACACTTAAAACAAATACAATCAAAACCTTCACTTTTTTTCCCCCACTGTGAGCCTTTTTTTTTTTTTTTCGAAATTTACTTCTAGCCAATTAAAATTCTAAGCAAATGTTCATTACTCGTTTGTTATCAACTCTTCAAACTTAAAACAGTATTGCTCCATTTAAATATTACTTTAATAATAATTTAAATTTAAGTAAATTCAATTATTCCTTCCAACTATTATTAACACAATGCATTAATTTTGTTTACTACTATTATTAGTAAAAAAAAAAAATTGAAAATCAATATTAGTATAAGTTATTATGACCTTTTCTTAAAACAATAGTAAATATGGCTATTGATATCTCCTACCTATCTGAACACAATTATTTGATTGCACATTGATATATGTAAAACCCTATTACCTGTCTTGACACTGCTCGGGAATCTCCTCTACATTTCATTTTCACTTTTACTCTGCTATACACTTCACATTCTATCTTTATCAAGTAATACATTCATTCTATCTTTCTTTATTTATCTATATAAAATATCTTTTATTAATACAATAAAGTTATTCTTTATTTCACTTACCGTTCATATATTCCTGCCATCTTATCTTTAAATCCTTCTTAAGTTGTTTATTTATCGTAGGTATTTTCCGACTTACGATTTCAGCCATCCACGTTCCAGGCAATCAGGAGCATAGAATTCATTTTGAATGACGAGTGTTTCACAGCCGCCACTAGATGGCGTCGCTCGTTTGAAACCACTGCACATCGTTCGTACGACGTTTCGTCACGATGTCCTTCGAGAATTTTCTTCTACTGTTCCGTTATTGGTTTTTCCATTCATCCGGTTCATATAAGTAAAGGTGTAATATCTTTCCCTTCTCCTCCTCGACCATCTTCTTCCTTTTTCCTCTCACTTCAACAGTGTTTCGTTGGAGGAAGTTTAAAGCGTGTTATTATGGCGTCAGATGTTGACATTTAAGTTCTTTTTATATATCTTCATATAAAAGCTGTTTTCTACATTTCTTCATTTAACGTTTTGTCACCGATTACGTATTCATTTTGAGTGAGCCATGTTGTTTTATCATGAGCTCTGGAATCACTGATAAACTTTGTTTAAGTGCTTTCCGAAATGAAGGATTGTGATTCATCATGAAACGTGTCGGCAGATGTAATGAAAATAGATCTTTATCTCCAGATATCTAAATGTTTTCCGTGCTGCTCTTTAATCAGATGTTATTTAGATGGAAGTTGATAGTGCTTAGTGTATTGACAAGAATGTATATTTTTCATGAAAGCTCCGAGATCGTATGGCCACTCGATGATCCTGTTTATCATATGTCATGAGGGTTTGTTTTATTTTACTGTTGTTAAATCTGTTTTAATAGTTTAATATGTTTATATATAAAGTTTGGATATTGTATAATGCTATAGTTAAACTATAGATTTCTGCCTTTTGGTTTTTAATAAACTTCAGTTTGTTTTTAAACTTTCTTGTAATTATTTCATCACCATATTACTTCATAGACTTTTACACTTAGGGATTAACAGCTAAGTTTCCATTGTGTATTTTTGCTCTGCTAACTCTTTAATCTATAACTTAAATTTAATCGCCTTCACGGTTATGGGCCGATCCCTAACTGTGGTTAATAGTTTAGAATAGAATAGAAACCTTATTTAAAAATTCCTGTTTTTTGTTATCATAGTTAAGTAAATTATAAATGTTTAATTTTATAAAATTTTTTTTTTAGATATTGTTTTGACTTCTTATTTTCATTTTATATTAAGCGTATTTAACCCTTAAAGGGTCAACGTTATGGTGGTGAACGCTAACCTCATCGGCAATTTAGCGATGCTTTGCGATGGGGGTGGGGGGCGGTTAGATTTGGATAATTTTATGTTTATAAATTTATTGTTTTGAAAATTTTTAATTTTTTTTAGTAAAAGATGTTAAAATTGCATTTTTATAATTTTTTTTTTAAGTAATTTAAATATTTAAAAGAATTAATGATTTGAGGGTGTTTTTTTTAACCTCATGACATATCTGCTGAATTCTTTTGCTGAAGAAAGAAGAGCTTCTAATTTTAAATGTTGAAATGAGTTTCATGTTATGGAGGCCATTTTTCGATCTAGTGTGTTCTACAGTTTGATTCTGCAATATACTGAGATAATCTGCATATGTTTAAAGTTGTTCTCTATGCTGGAGTTGAAATTTGAGATGTGATTTGATGTTTTAAAGGACATTGATCCTAAATTTGGAGAACATCTACATTGTGATATCTTTCCAGCAGGAACACCATTTTTTTTTAGTTTGTCATCTGTGTCCAAATTATCACCCGTTTGTCATCATATTTGAGGAATTTCAGTGCTTTATCAAGTGTTAACTGTTTTTCTATCGGCTGGTGAGGCAGCAGAGTGGCATAGCAGAGTCGTGCTGGACCATGACAAACGTTTTGCCTCTACATGATAGCTGATTGAAGGCTATTTAGCTATTGTTTTTATTTTTAAAGAAACTTTTTGACTTTTTTTTTGGAACTTTTAATGAAACATCGATACTATGAAACTGAACAGTAATGTTCTAATGTTTCGTTTTGCCAAGCACTGTTTTCTCCAATGAAACCACTACAATTCTTTCGACCTCCAGATGATAATTATTCAAATATGTTTTATTCAGAATTTTAAGTTTTTGGGTGCATTTAAGTGTGCTCCATCGTGTGATTTTATGTGCTGCAATTGCTTTTTACATGATCTTTAATGCAAAGTTTTTAAATATATGTAATGTTGTTATATTCCTTGATTCTGGGATTCTTTATAATGTGATACTTTGATGAATTTTTGAGGGTTAATCCTTTTTAATATGTAAATTTTTTTTTAAAGAGGGGAAATTTTTCCTTCTTGAAGTCTTTGGGAGTAATCAAATACTTTTTGCTTTGATCTTTGATCAAACTGGAAATTTACTGATCGGGGTTATAATAAATTTTTATCTTAGCTGTTTTTCTGATTTAATAAATAATTTTTTGTCAGATTAGGTTTAAACTTTTTATGGGGGGGCGAATTTTTTTTTTTTTAAGGTATCATAATTCTGTTATACAGATTATGTTTATTGCCCTTCTACCTAACTAATTGTTTTTTTTACTTACATAGAGAATCTATTTAAGGTTAAACTTTGGCCCTTCCAGTTCTTTTTACAGTATATCAAAATAACTTTTTTTTAATAATTGTATAAAAATAATCTTTAAATAAGTAGCTAGTCTTTCGCTTTGCCATTTAATATGATTATGGGAAATGCAGAGGGTTTTTGTCTGACTTTACCTCTGATCGTCCTATCAATATTGGATGGATTTTTCTGCTGTCAATGATTTTGGAAGTTCGATATTTTTTTTAAGGTTTATTTTTCTTAAACAGAGGTCGAATCGATTACCCAAAATCGTTGATAGTTTGATTCTTTTTTAGTTTTAGTTAAGATAAATTCTATCGCTGTAAATGTTAAGAATTATTTTAAACTTAAATCGGCTTTTATAGCTTTAACTTAATAAGGGGTCAAGTATATTCGTTTTTTTTAAATGTTTAATCTCAATTTCTTCTGTCACTTAAATTTTTACTAATTTTCAACTGTAACTTATTTGTTAAATAACCATGTGCATAGCTGGGTTATATTGATGGTTCAGTTGATTAGGATGTATTTATTTCAGTGACTTTACTGCTTATTGTTTTATGTTTAATATATTCTGGGAATAAAGTTGTTTAATTTATTCATTTTGTTCTGTTTACCCTGATTGATAATTTTCTCCATGATAAAAATTGTATATTTAAAGTGTTCTCTTTCAGCTGTTCTTGGATTAGGAACCATTTTGAAAGATGATCTTTTGAAAGGTTCTAAGAGGTTCATGGTTTAGAGATTTTGGCCATTAATTGGAGGAATTTTAAATTTTTAAGCAGTCCATTTTTCTTTTTACTTAAGATAATATTTTGTAATCGAAATTTTTTTTTTTGACATTGTCTGTAATTTAATAGGTTTTTGACTTTAAGATCTTTATATTTTTGAATTAAGTATGGACATTAAAATTTAAGTCTTTGCTTAAATGTTTGATCCTTACATAATAGGGGTCATGTCTTAGAAACCTTTTTACAGCAATGTTCAAATTACTTTGCATGTTTAATTTTAACTTAAACAATTTCAGCTAACTGTTTGTTCCTCTAGTCATTTATATGTTTTCTTGGTTTAATTATCTTGTGCCAATACTGCTTTAAGGCACTGTGATTTTTAATTACCTGAGGAGGACTTATTTGATAGGGGGGACTTGTGGTTCTGGCTTCATAAATGGATTAGGTGCAATATTTTTACATTGCTCACATTTTATTTAAATTATTGAAGTTTAAAGTTTTTAAAATACTTTGAAGTTTTTTTTTTGGCTTTTCCCCTGGTGGCCTGTATCTTTGATTATTGGTAACAAGATTCTGAGCTGAGAGATTGATTTCAATAAGATTTTTACATTTGCAGAAATTCCTGGATTCAATTATTGCAATGAAGTTTCAATGTTTTAGAATGAGTTCAATGGAATGTGTTAAACCCTGGGAATATTTAGCTATTGTGATCTGACCTGATAGTTATTGAATAGTTACCTCGTTTAAACTTGTAGAATTTAGACCACTTTGCCAGTCGTAGAAATGACTTCTTTTAGAATTGAATCAAATCATTTTTAATTGATTCAACTTCATTTTTGAAAATGCGTTGGCTGTTTGTTTTTTTTTGGTCTGTTGGAAAGATTTTCGAATAGAGGTTTACTGTGGTTTCTGTTTTTAAGGGGTCGGATCATGAAATCTGGAATACCTGGAGTATTTAAAGATGAACTCTTGTTCTTAGTTTGTGAGCTTGTAAGCTGTTTTTTTTAGGCTTTTTCCCAGTGGTTATTCGGAATTTATTCTTTAGTTGTAGCTGTTGCCCGAGTTCTGACGTTTCTTTTTAGGTTAGAGAAGGTTAGAAACGAACATGCCTTCCTAATGCTGCAATACTACTTTTCTCCCACAGATGTTATCTAACATGGGATTAAAATATAGAAATGCTCCTATTTTTTTTTTGAATGATTATTGGTTGATTTACATTTTTAGTTTAGTCTTCAAGAACTTTTCTCCCAGATCGTATATGCCTGCGTGTTTATGTAGTACAAGTCGGTGCGTATGAAGACCTTTGGCCAAAGGCAAATTTCTTTTCTAGGTCCATCTGGATAAAGAAATTGTTTTTTTTTTATGTGTGAGTTCGTGCTTCGGCATCTGTGCTGGTTGGATATGCTGAATTTCAGCATGTTGATAGGTTCTGTGAAAGGTGTCTTACTTCAACAACCTAGTCTTCTTTTGTTTAAAAATTTGATTTTCAGTTGGAAGGATTCTCAGGCATATCGCAGTGATCGGGGGGAGTTTGTTGAGGACAGTTATTAGTTTTACAATAGTAGGTTTTTGTTTAACTTTTAAAATAAAATTTTTCTGGGCATTTGTCATCTATGTAACTTTTGTCAAGTAGTGGCCTTCAAGTAGCGCTATTGGGGGTTCACTTGTTATGACAATGTTTGAAGTTGTTTAGCGTCAGTTGGGAGGAAGTTTGTGTTTGAGTTTCAGTTCGTTAAGTGCATTCGTGTAGAACTAGCTGCATTATTTTGAACTGTTTTAGATTTTCATTACACATTACATTTGCATATACATTTTATAAGCAATTTGTAGCCAATCATTTGTCAGATGGGGATCATCACTAGCAATTTCAAATTTCATATTTTGGAAATTGTATACTGCATACCTTGACTTCATTACATTGTAAATTGTTTAGATCAATCATGTAAAATGTTACTGAATACTTTGAATCAACGAATGGGGGGGGGGGTCTGGAGAATGTGTCCTTACTAATATCTTTTGTGTGTGATTTTTTTTTTATGTCTTGGTTAAATTTTATAAATTTATTCAACTGTTTAATCATTGAGTGGCTTTGCGTTCTGTGGCTCGTCTTTTGTCTTTACGGGTATGGTGGAGTTATTCTATTTTAAGTGGTTGGAGTTATTGATGGTATTTCAGCTCTGTTGGACACTTGCATGTCGTATAGGTGTAATGTCATGTTTTAGTAGTCTTTGGGCATTGACCATTCTTTTTATTCCGTCCCAGTGTCAAGAGGGGGGGGGGGGGCATTTGATATATGTAAAACCTTATTACCTGTCTTGACACTGCTCGGGAATCTCCTCTACATTTCATTTTCACTTTTACTCTGCTATACACTTCACATTCTATCTTTATCAAGTAATACATTCATTCTATCTTTCTTTATTTATCTATATAAAATATCTTTTATTAATACAATAAAGTTATTTATTTCACTTACCGTTCATATATTCCTGCCATCCTATCTTTAAATCCTTCTTAAGTTGTTTATTTATCGTAGGTATTTTCCGACTTACGATTTCAGCCATCCACGTTCCAGGCAATCAGGAGCATAGAATTCATTTTGAATGACGAGTGTTTCACAGCCGCCACTAGATGGCGTCGCTCGTTTGAAACCACTGCACATCGTTCGTACGACGTTTCGTCACGATGTCCTTCGAGAATCTTCTTCTACTGCTCCGTGATTGGTTTTTCCATTCATCCGGTTCATATAAGTAAAGGTGTAATATCTTTCCCTTCTCCTCCTCGACCATCTTCTTCCTTTTTCCTCTCACCTCAACAGTGTTTCGTTGGAGGAAGTTTAAAGCGTGTTATTATGGCGTCAGATGTTGACATTTAAGTTCTTTTTATATATCTTCATATAAAAGCTGTTTTCTACATTTCTTCATTTAACGTTTTGTCACCGATTACGTATTCATTTTAAGTGAGCCATGTTGTTTTATCATGAGCTCTGGAATCACTGATAAACTTTGTTTAAGTGCTTTCCGAAATGAAGGATTGTGATTCATCATGAAACGTGTCGGCAGATGTAATGAAAATAGATCTTTATCTCCAGATATCTAAATGTTTTCTGTGCTGCTCTTTAATCAGATGTTATTTAGATGGAAGTTGATAGTGCTTAGTGTATTGACAAGAATGTATATTTTTCATGAAAGCTCCGAGATCGTATGGCCACTCGATGATCCGGTTTATCATATGTCATGAGGGTTTGTTTTATTTTACTGTTGTTAAATCTGTTTTAATAGTTTAATATGTTTATATATAAAGTTTGGATATTGTATAATGCTATAGTTAAACTATAGATTTCTGCCTTTTGGTTTTTAATAAACTTCAGTTTGTTTTTAAACTTTCTTGTAATTATTTCATCACCATATTACTTCATAGACTTTTGCACTTAGGGATTAACAGCTAAGTTTCCATTGTGTATTTTTGCTCTGCTAACTCTTTAATCTATAACTTAAATTTAATCGCCTTCACACATAAATTATCTGAACAATTTATCTTAAATTACTATCAATTATACAACAACAAATACATTTGGTTCGAGAATGTCAGCAGACAGAAATGATCAAAACACCTTACCTTATATTTTATCTGCTGGGGTACTCCGCTCTCCGCTGCTCATACGTAGTTTCACGATGAATTCAATATTTCACACTTTAAAATCACTGATGATATTCAACACTCTGGCTGTAATACACTGTAATTTGATTCACTGTAGCGATGATAGGGCACAAACACTATTTCGGTTCGCCGTAACGACGATAGGACACAACACTTTAGTTCGGTTCGCTGTAACAGTGATAGGGCACACACTCTCTGTATTTCTGCTCGACGCTTGGTTTTTATCTCTCTAAAATTCCGCTCGACGATCCGGCATTTCCACGCAAGAATTCCACTGGGTGCTACGGCACTAACACACTGCAACACGGCTCGCTGGTCACTGGTCTGAGACGATTCTATCCCGTCGCTGCCATCAATTTGTCGGAGTTTCCTCTTAGTCCGCACAACTTTGAAGAAATTCCGTGCTATTTATATGCTGCCACCACCGATATGATTACGTGATATCGGTCACGCACTGAGAGGATTGTTTAAATGAAAACCAACGCTTTCAATTAACTAAATTAACAGTTTATTTACACAATACAAAACACTATTTACATTTAAAACTCGGATGTGGGTGATCCGGTTCAACATTAAATTAAATACAGTAAAGCTAGCTGTGTACTGTTAAAACTACGTTATATCACTCTCACTCTATACGCGTTAAATTAGCTTTTCCGGAGATCAATTTCAATCTCCCGACACATGGGCTCTAAGCCTAAGCTCTGCGAACCTCACTCAATCATACGCTCTATACAAGAGCTATCCACAGGAACTCACCTTGCACTTCGCGCTGTAGGCTACAACTGCCATGCTCTGTGCCAAAAAACGACTGCTTTCCGCACCCTCTGCTTTTACTCAACGTAACCTCCCAGGGTTTCTGCCAGGCTCGCATTCCAAACACTTTTTCTCGTTCGTGGAATGCCTTTGTCTCCCCCTCTTCAACAGACATCTCAAAAGGTCAGGCACACCCCTCTCCAACCATCTTTTTTCCCCTTCATTCCATCTGTACATTTTCACCGGCTCAATCCAGTTTCAGATAAGGAAAGAATGTTACTTTGAAATTCCAGTACACAGGTCATACAATATATAATATATTAAGACAAAAATAATATAGAACCCTAGTTCTAATAGCAGATGTTTCTCAGAACCTGACAAAAATATAACTTTTTTTTTTGAAAAACATTTATGAGAAATCAATTTTTCAAAAAAAAAACCCGTTTTTTTTCGCCACTTCAAATTTTACTTCTCTAGACATCCGTTAATGTAGTTTCAAGATTCAGTTAAAATTCCATTTTTGAAAAAAATTAAAATAATTTCTTTCTGAGCTTTGCTAAAATGTGTTTCTTTTTTTTTTTTTTTTTTGGAATCATTGAAAGCTATTTTGCATTATTTAGCTATGTTTAACAATATAAACACATACTGATAAAAATAAAAGCAAACCATGTTTTTTCTTTTTAAGCCAAGATCATTGGCTTTGGCAACAATCAGTGTTTTACTGACATTGATTGTTGCCAAAGCATTATGATACCTGCCAATTTGTAGGTGCTTTTATTCCCCTTTCCCTTTTAATTTTCAATAAACTATATATCACTTTATTATCTACTAATGAGAGAAAGGGCTGGCTTAACCCTTTCAGGAGCAAATAATTGTTTCTATAATGCCGAATTCCCACTGGAATTTTCGAAAAATTTTATTTTAGATTTTTTTCACCAAAATCATAAAACTAAAATTTATTTGAAAGATTCTGGTGCAAATTTTGATTAAAATTAAGTGGTATATAATATATACCAATACCACCACCCCCTCAAGGAGTTAAGCATGAGGTGACAAGACAGCCTTAATTCATCATTACAATTGTTGCCTATATATATATGCCATATACAGTGTGTGTACAATCCTTAATTTTGACTGCCACTTTTTCTGAATAATAATTTTTGGCTTATTCCTTCACAGAATTGTGATTAAATAAAGCAAATGTTACTATTTGGGAAATAGTGATGCCCATTAATAACACAATTACGTTATTTAGAATTAGCAACTAATGCAAATTATTAAATCTAAAATGATAAAGTTTTGCATTGTTGAGCAGGGCCGAAACTAGGGGGGTGGGGGGGGGCATGTACCCCGGGCGTCTGAATGAAGGATTATACCTTTGGAGTGGATCATTTTCTTCTGATGGATTCCATCATTATGAAACAGCCATTATAAATGAAGTGTTAAGTGAAGATGAAAGAACTGTCATAAAAAGTTAGAAGATTTTCTGGTCAGGATGGAAAAAAAAAGGCCATAATTTTTTTTGAAAAAAAAAATTATGTCCCTTCCCCCCCCCCCCCCCCACTCTGACCAGAAAATCAGAGTTCTAACTTTTTACGTCTTCTCTTTCACCTAACACTTCATTTATAATGGCTGTTTCATAATAATGGAAGCCATCAGTCCATCAGAAGAAAATAACTCGGTTAAGCGGGACTCGGATAATCGGGACTGTAGATTACGTAGTTCATTATTACATATTTTAAATTTTAAAATAAGTCGGCTATTAGAAAATTCTTCTTGTAAATATACTTTGTGGAAGAGCGAGGCGGTGCCAAAATCCATGTTTGCCCCGTCCCGGGTGCACAAAAAGGCTAGTTTCGGTATTGTTGTTGAGAGGGAATAATTTTTTTTTAGAACCGCGATAAGCTAGCCCAAACACACAAATCTGCTGTATTGCTTCCAGATATACTTTCAGTTGATTTTGAGCAACAGGTTTCTAAATATAGCCACTACATGTGCTATAATTCGCTGTTGAAAATTTGAGTTTTTCATGTATTAACACAGAATCAGGATTTTGTGATACATTTTATGATATACAGGGGCCAATATCGCAAAATACGAAAATTTCAGTTCGCACAATAAAATTTCTATTTAATGTTATATAATGCAATTTTCTTTTTTATATTCTAATAAAAAATATTCTTAGAAGTATTTTCAAGAGGTATTATATTCATAATAACACAAAAATAAAGCAATTAAAAGACTTAAAATTTCAGATTGTCATTTTCCTGGCATGTCACACGGGGATGTGTGCAAAGTAAAAGGCTTTTTGCTATCGTGTACAAATATCTTTTTCTAGTTTTTTTAATTTCTAATTAATAATTATACCTTATATAACACATATATGTGAGAGGTAACAAGTTTGTATTTTACAAATAATTTTCCATAGTTAAAAGATGATTGTGAATGAAAATGAATGTCATTGTCCTGGCCTGCTCATTTTAGTTCTTTATGAGGTATAAAGAGGGTGCTCTTGTTCTTGACATAGTTCAAGTCAGAAGTAGTAAAATCATTGCTACCAGCAAGATCTTTTAGATATTTCTTTGAAAATAATGCTGTTTAAAGGCTTTGTAAAAACTGAGTAGACTTTTATTATGCCATTTTCCTGGCTTCTATAAATTACAAATAAAACTCAACATTACACTGAATTTGAGGTGCTATAGAGGAAACATTTTCCTTTAAACAAAATTAAAATGTTAGATCTAAAAAAAAGAAGAAAAAAAAATGTGAAAAATGTTTTAATGAAATTGTCACTATCCTGGCATACATATGCCAAGAAAATGACATATAATTACATAGAAATGAACTTAAGCTGTTCAAACTTTAACAATTTTACATTAAATTCCTTTATTCAGCTGTTCAACCAACATTTTTTTTTTTTAAATCAGAAGCATTGAAGTTATTTAAACTTTCAAAAATTTTTATTCCAAAATCCCGCATTTTATGATATTCACCCACAGGGTGTTCCAAAAACGTTGAAAAGCGCTTTAATTTTTTTACCTGTTAAAGATATGTAGGCAATGATTGCCAAAGTTTTCAAAATAAGATAGGAATTTAGATTATGTTGATGAAATAGGTCCTGCTATTGGTTTTCGAAAAGTTACATTTTTAAAATTTTATATGATCCCTGGCTCTTGTAAGTTATATTTAGAAAAATTTCTACATGCTTTGACAAGTACAAAAGTAAAAATTCCATTCTTCTACAACCAAAATTTATCGAGTTACGATATTTTGAAGCTTTCCGGCATGAAAATATTGTCAATTTTTAGTGATAGAAAGCTCCAAAATTTCATAAATTCAGTTTGATCATGCATTGGAGAATTTTAGTCCTAGAATAGAAGAATGCAATATTTGCTGTTTTACTTCTCAGAGCATGGAGAATTTTTTTTTTATATATATATATATATAACTTACTAGCAAACCCCGCGGCTTTGCTCGCGTAATATTTGAAATATGCCAAGTGATATTTGCATGATTATTTTTTATTAGAAAAACACTTTTTGGAATAATTCAAAAAATACAAATTAAGCCACAATTTGACTAAACTTTATTATAAAAGTGCGATAGACAGAAATGAGATTTTAATTAATAAGAACTAAAACTAATTCCAAATAAATGATAATTTAGAAAATATTTTGAGTCTTTTTTGCTCATTTCAGTATTCATTTGAAGTTTTGAATTATTTAGAAACCATCTTAACACATTTACATCTTAAAATTAACCATCATGTCAAATTCCAAACGAATTGTCTAACAGTCTACCACCTCTCTGGTGTTAGTGGCACCAACATGAAATGCCGAAATAGAGTTGAAATAGAAAGTCTCGAAAAATGTTGAAACAGAGACTGTCACCATTAATTTGCCAACATTGACCTTCAAATCGGTTGGTATTTCCTGATACTCTTAGAGGACATTTACATTTTATGAGTAACTACCGTGCTATATTTAAAGTTTCTAGACTGTTCAGTACCGCAGAAATCGCAATTTAGAAAATTTTTTGCTCCTGCAACCCTCAAGGGATTGTGGCACCGACATAAAATATAGCTTATGTTTGAGAAAGTTCTATCACCATCAATTTGCAACCATTATGTTTGAAGTCGGTTTCGTATTTCTTACGATTGCCTAAACATCGTAACTTAGAATGCTTATAGAATGCTTTTTGCGCACTTCATCATTTTAAATTTGGAATTTTCTTTCGACAATTCTTAGAAAGCATTTGCAACTTTGAAGTAATTACCATTCCAAATTTAAAATGTTAGACCACCTCAGTAATACAAAAAACGCAATTTAGAAAATTTTTTGCTCCTGTAACCCCCAGGTGGTAGTGACAACAACGTAAAATATAGGCTATGTTGGACCGGGGACTGTCACCATCAATTTGAAACCATTACTTCTGAAATCGGTTTATATTTCCTGAGACTGCGTAGAAATCGCTATTTAGAACGTTTTTAGAACACTTTTCGATGATTCTCACCCCTTTTAAATATCAAATTTTTAAAGAACTCTTCTCAGAGAGCATTTACATCTCATAAGTAATTACCATGCCAAATTTCAAGTTGCTAGCCCCTTCAGTATCCCAAAAATCACAATTTAGAACGTTTTTTAAAATGCAACCGCAAGATGGTAGTTACGCCGGCACGAAATAGATCCTATACTGGAGCAATATGTCATCATCAATTTCCAACCATTACTTTTGAAATCGGTTGGGTACTTTCTCAGACTGCATAGAAATCGCAATTTAGAACGTTTTTCGTCCCTTTTCACCCCTTTGAAATTTCGAATTATTTAGGAAATGTTCTTAGAGATCATTTATATCTTACAAGTAACTACCATGTCTAGTATCAAGTTGCTAGATCCTGCAGTATTACAAAAAACACAATTTAGATCGTTTTTTGCTCCTTCACCCCCTTTGGGTTAGTGGCACCTACATGAAATCCAGCCTATGTTGGAGCGAGGGCTGTCACCTTCCTTTTCACACCATTATTTTTTAAATCGGTTCGGTCAGATCATTTGTATCTTATAAATAACTGTCCTGTCTAATTTCAGGATTTTATGCCCCTCAGTAACACAAAAATCACAATTTAGAGCGCTTTTTGCTTCTGCAACCCTTAGGTGGTAGTGACACAGGGTTAGAAATTAGCGGTCGTTAGTCGCCAAATGCAACTAAATTATTGCATTTGACGACTAGACAATTATACCTAGTCGTCAAATTTGACGACTAGCTTTTTCCCACTTTAATTTTTGTTTAAAAAACGCTCTCATTCTTTAGCGCAAGGTTTTTTTTTTTTTTTTTTTACATAGTCGTTTTGTCACGTCTGAAATAGCCTGTTTCTTTCTTTGTTATTCTTTTTTTTCCTTCTTTTTCAAACACATGCTACTGTCCATTCTTTTATGGAAAACAGGTGTTCTTCACGTGCGTGCAGTGGGGGGTGGGGTTCAATAGGATTTGTCAATCACCTCCTAGCTGACTTCTTTTTAACCAATAACTGATAAAACTGACCAGAGAGGCACCTGTCTCTAAAAAGCTTGCGCACTTAGTTCAAAAGCCTGGTTTAAAACTGCTATGCACCTGTCAATCACCTCTAAGCTAACTTGATTTTAACCAATAACTAATAAAACTTACCTTAAAAACCACACCCTTAAAATTATTGCACTACTTGTTTGAAAGCATGGTTTAAAATTGATATTTGAGTTCAGTATAGCTTCTAGATGACACGAGTGTTTAAAAATGGCGAAACGCGATATAACTTCGTTTTTTTCCTTACCATTTCCAAATAAACGTTTAAAAATCGAAAATAAAGAACCGCTAGATTCTAACAATGAGAATTCTAAATTAATTCGCAAAGAAGTCAGCAATTCAACATTCCTAAAATGGAAAAAAGAGCACCCATGGCTCATTCAAGAAGAAAATTTGATGCTATGTACCCTATGTAAAGAATATGCTAAACCGGAAGAGACAAACTTTGTTAATGGATGTCCATCATTGAGATATGAAACGGTAAGTAATTTCATTCTAAGAATAATTTGTTCTGTTATTATTTTTCTTTTATAAAATAATATTCACTGTCACTCATCTCTCCACTGAGTAAATTGCAAAATCGGGAACTATCAATTACTTGAACCTATTACTTAGCTTTATCGCCGATAATGCGAATTGAAATTAATTTCAAATTTCACTCACAATATTATCTACTTTGCATATTTTTTTTCCTAAGTTGATTATTCAGAAATACTATCAAAATGCGGCATTTTGAACCTAATTTCCGACGTCGCAATTCGGGAAAGTCGAAAAGTGTCGTCATGTGACACGAATCGGGATAAATAATTTATTTCCCAAAAACGAAAAACTCATCAGAACCACCTATCAGAAATAAATTGTTACTTTACGCGATATGTTCGTAAATATTTAAAATAAAATGCCCTAAAAAAATTTTAAATATTTTAAAATAAATAAAAAAATAATTAAATTTGAAAATAATTTCTAAAAGATGTATTTACCAAATATGGAAAACGCTATTCGATTACATTAGTTTCTTGGTAAGAAATCAACTCCCAATTTCATGCATTCTTAAACAAAAACTAATTTAATTTAGAAAGTAACTTTGGATCTTAGAACAGCCGTGCACAAGTAGCCTCATTATAATTTCTTTTTCCCTCTTTAAAGCGAGAGCAACTATTCAAATTCTATTCATATTCAACCTCACATATAAAAAGAACTCTGCAAATGTTTCAGCGGAAAAAAGAAATTATTGCGCTGCAAGCAAACAGAATAAGTATACAAAAGAAAAATAAATGAAAAGCCAGCTCTGCTTGTGCTTTTCCTTACTATTAAAAAAAAAAAAAAAAAAAAAAAAAAAAAAAAAAAAAGATATCTTCGTTGTTAATGGAGGGATTTTCTTGAAATTTTCAGCAAGTTGCAAACATAGTAAATTACGCAGTGAAACAAATTTTTATTATAATGTAATAAGTGATTAGAAAATTAGAGCCTCTACAAAAATCACTCACTATAGAACAATTCTAAAGAAGAACCAATGCGGTTTGTTTTGTTTACTTAAACACCGTGAGGTTGGAAACGTTATCAAAATAAGATGATCTGCTTTGGATGGATAACATTTTGTTATGCAGAAAGAAACTGTGTGGGGATTTTTTTTTTTTTTTTCGTATTCTATTTTAAAAACATCCGTTATCTGGTAAGCATGCAGGATAATTGGCAATAGCCGTAATTATTAAGGATTGAATTGATGGAAACGGAATTTCGGCGTTCTTTCTCTTTTCGGCCGAAAACAAAAACATTGGAACTTTTTTTAAAGTAATCAGTAATCAATACATACATAATTATTAATTATATGTTTTTATTAAATTTATATAATTATTAATTATACATGCTTATTAAATATTTATAACTATTAATTATAAGTGTGGCCAAAATTGGCTCTGAGTGCCTTAGTCCCAAAATTTTTTATTTTGGGATATAAATAAAAAAATTATAATTCCATGTAGAATAAAACGTAATTAATTTATCAACGAATACAGAAATATTTTCTAATTACAAGAATTTTATTTATACTTTTAAAATATTTTGATTTTAGGTATACATACAATGTAGGTTTATTTTTTATAATACTGTTTGTAAATGATTATATGTTATACTAGAACTTTCTCAAAGAATATTCAAAACAGTTCTGTAGTTTCAAACTAAAAATTCTCTATTTTTTTTTAAGGCTGCAGCTTTTAATGAGCGCGTAAAACAGTTTAGGCAAATATGTGTTGCTTGCTTTATAATTTGCATTCACGTCTGAGTCAGTCATGACTGATAATTATAAACAATGGAATTCATAGCAATAGTCTCATTTCAGCCGTGAGTAAAGTTGAAAATATTCGAAAGAAGATTTGGAATACACAATCTCTGTCGAGTTTTGGTCCGATTTCATTTTCGGCAAAACTTGGATTTTAGGCCGAAAATGAAGTGAAAGTTTCGGTCGGTCGATTTCTAATTATTATTGTGTCAGAACATTCGGCCTAGAATAATATACTACCAAAAAATTGATAATATTTCCAGTAATTGAATAATCAATAGTACAAATTTTATATCCTCATTAGTTTTGGGTTAAAATTCTACCAAGAGGAATATATATATATATATATATATATATATATATATATATATATATATATATATATATATATATTTTAATGTATAATTTAATAAAAGATTTACTTTTTTAGAGGGGAGAGAGGGATAAGTAGCATACTGTAATTTTATTTTGTTTTGCAACAACTCTATGTAGGTGAATAAATAACTTAAAATTAATAAGAAAAATTAAGTCATTTTTAAATTTTTCATCATTTTTATAGCACATAAAAAATATTTAATTAAAAAGTTCTGACCTTTTTTTAAAAATTAATGAATTTTATTTTGAGTTTGTATTAAAATATTATTTTTTTTAAGGTAAAAAAGCATAGTATGTCTGCTACGCATTATAATTCTTGCAAAGCAAAATTAGCCAAAGATAATCCATCTAAAGCACCACTGATGTCTGCAGTTAAGAAAATGGATTCCCAATTACTTTCGAATATGGAAAAGCTCTTCAATACAGCATATCTAATTGCTAAAGAGGATTATGCTTTTGATGACTTTCCCAGTTTATGTGCACTCCAACAAAAAAATGGAATAAAGTTTGGCAACACATATGTGAATGATAAAGCAGCTAAACAATTCGTTAAATATATTGCAGAAAGCATGAGATCAGAAATTAAAGAACAGTTTTCTTCAATTGATTTTTTTTCTATGATGGCTGATGGATCCACTGACAGGGCAACAATATCATCAGAAATAATATATGTTTATTATTTGTATGAAGGAGATGTAAGATGTACTTTTATTGGTTTGAAAGAATGCGAAAATGAATGTGCTTCTGGAATAAAATCCACAATAGAAACTGCTGTACAAGAATTTATACCAGATTGGAAGGAAAAACTGGTTGCAGTCAGTTTTGATGGTGCTAGCGTAAACATGGGACCTGTTTCTGGTATTGTCAAATTAATGGAGGACGACTGTGGAGATTTAGCAACAGTTCACTGTGTAGCACACAGATTAGAGCTAGCTTTAGCTGATGCACTAAAATGTGTGAGGTATGTTACTAATGTTGAAGACATTTATGTTGAAGGAATTTATTCCTTTTACCACAACAGTGCCAAACGTACAAGGGAACTTAAATCGCTCTCCGAAATCCTCGATGAAAAAGTTTTGCGGCCTGTTGGTTTGCATGGCATTCGATGGTTGCAATCACGGCATCGTGCTGTTCAGGTTATTATTAAGAACTGGCATGCAGTTATAATTCATATGGAACAGGTTGTTGCTGCTGAAAAAGAAAAGACAGTATGTGCAAAATTAAGAGGATATTTAAAAACCTTGAAATGTGAAAGATTTTTGAATTTCCTTCATTTATATGAAGATATTTCTCACATTCTTGCAAGACTTTCTGAAACTTTTCAGCAAAAGTTCTTGCTTCTGAGCGATTTTTTTGTAAAGTTTGAATCTAGTAAAGAAAGACTTTCAAAAATGATTTCTGAAGATGCAAAAAGCCTTCAGGAGTTTAAAAATGCCCAGAGTTTTCAAGGTACTGAAGTAAAGTATAAAGATATAACACTGTCTCGGAATGATTCGAATTTACATTTGTTTGAAGAAGACAGGAGAAAGCTTATAACTGAAATAATAGAATCTTTAAATAAACGGTTCTATAATATGACAAATGAAACCATCTTTGCAAATGTAAAAATATTTGACCCATGCTCCCTTTATGAATTGAAAGAAGATGATGAGAACAAAGTTAATAATCAATTAGAAGAACTCATAAATAATCTTCCACACAATGTAAGAAAAAACATTAATAAAGATGCATTAATCGAGGAATTCTCTGACTATAAAATGTGGACTAAAGATAAGTTAAATATTCCATGCAAAGCTGCTTGGCAGCGATTAATCGCAGAATCCAAATCTAATACGAGTTTTTATAACGTCAGGAAAATTTTGGAATTTGTTATGGTTCTTCCCTTGAGCACTGCTGAATGTGAAAGGGGTTTCAGCCAACTTAATCTTATTAAGAGAAACACAAGGAATCGTTTGTCACTGAATTTGATCAATGACATTCTTTTAATAAAACTGTATGGACCAACATTAGATAATTTCAATCCACAAAAAGCCATTAATTTATGGTACTCTGATGTAACACTCGGTCGAGTTAGGAGGCCTGATTTTAAAAATTTAACGAGTTAGGAGGCCTGATTTTAATTCAAGATATTATTTTAATTTTTGTATTCTTTGTTTGTGATTTTTGTATTTTCAACTTTTGTATTCATATAAGCTATATAAAAATAATTAAACATTTTTCTAGCATCCATATGTTGTAGTTTAATCAAATTTTACTGTTTTATAGAAAACCAGTTTTTACTTTGTTTTAGTGATTAACAATGATAGTGTTTTTAATATATACCCCCTTACCCTTAACACATAAAAATAGGAACAATATTAATGTTAACACGGTTGTGAAAAGAAATGAGAAAATACGATACAACGTAAAATTGCAACCATGAAATGCAGTTTGGCGCCTAGAAAATAAATTGTAGGCGTCATTTGACGCCTTACTTAAAAATCCCAATTTCTAACCCTGTAGTGACACCGACATGAAATAAAGCCTATGTTGGATCAAGAGCTGTCATCATCAATTTCCTACCATTACTTTTGAAATATGTTGGGTACTTTCTGAGATTTCGTAAAAATAGCCATTTAGAACTCTTTTAGCGCATTTTCACCCCTTTTAAATTTCGAATTTTTTAAGAAATGTTCTTAGAGATCATTTATATCTTATAAGTAACTATACCATTCCAAATTTCATGTTTCTAGGCCCTTCAGTAACACAAAAATCGAATTCTCGAACGTTATTTTTTGCTCCTGCGCCCCCCTTTGGGGGCAATGACACCGACATGAAACATAGGCTATGTTGGAGCAAGGGTTGTCACCATCATTTTCACACCATTATTTTTTTAAATCTGTTAGGTACTTTTCTAGATTGCGTAAAAATCGGCGTTTAGAACATTTTTTAGAACGCTCATTTTCACCACCTTTTAAATTTCGAATTTTTTAAGAAATGTTCTTGGAAATAATTTATAGCTAATAAGTAACTACCATGCCAAATTCCATGTATCCGGGCCCTTCAGTAACACAAAAATCGCAATTTCGAACGATTTTTTGCTCCTGCACCCTCTTTTGGGGTAGTGGCACTGACATAAAATGTAGCCTGTGTTTGAACAAGGGTTGTCTTCATCATTTTGACACCATTATTTTTTATATCGGTTTGGTACTTCTTGAGATTGCATAAAAATCGCCATTTAGAACGTTTTTAAAACGCTTTTTGCACATTTTCACCCCTTTTTAATTTCGAATTTTTTAAGAAATGTTCTTAGAGATCATTTATATCTAATAAGTAACTACCATGCCAAATTCCATGTATGTGGGCCCTTCAGTAACACAAAAATCGCAATTTCGAACGTTTTGTAGCTCTTGCACCCCCTTTAGGGGTAGTGGCACCGACATAAAATGGAGCGTATGTTGGAGAAAGAGTTGTCGCCATCATTTTGACACCATTATTTTTTAAATCGGTTTGGTACTTCTCATGATTGCGTAAAAATCGCTATTTAGAACGATTTTTGCTCATTTTCACCCCTTTCTAATTTCGAATTTTTTAAGAAATGTTCTTGGAAATCATAATAAGTAACTACCATTCAAAATTCCATTTATCTGGGCACTTCAGTAACACAAAAATTGCAATTTCGAACGTTTTTTTGTTCCTGCACCTCCTTTAGGGGTAGTGGCACTGACATAAAATGTTGCCTATTTTGAAGCAAGGGTTATTACCATCATTTTGCCACCATTATTTTTTATATCGGTTTGGTACTTCTTGAGATTGCGTAAAAATCGCCATTTAGAACATTTTTAGAATGCTTTTTGTGCATTTTCACCCCTTTTTAATTTCGATTTTTTAAAGAAATGTCCTTAGTATTAGTTGTCCCCATTAGTATCTTATAAGTAACTATCATTCCAAATTTCATGTTTCTAGGCATTTCAATAACACAAAAATCGCATTTTTAGAATGTTTTTTGCTCCTGCACCCCCTTTTGGTCGGTTGCACGGACATAAGATATAGCCTATGTTCTAAGTTGGACTAACACCATCATTTTGATACCATAACTTTTAGAATCGGCTCGGTAGTTCCAGAGCTTACCTTCTACAAATAAACAATTTTTACCTCTTTATAATAGTAGTATAGATAGATATAGATAAGATATAGGAACTGTATAAAAAATTTTAAGTGTACATTTAAAAAAATTAATTGCAGATTATTTCATTGTAAACTAAATTCCTACCTTATTTTAAACACTTTTAAAATTTACATTGCCTACTTACCTCTAACATGTAAAGAATTAAAACTTGTTTGAATATTTTTGGGACACCCTGTATATTGATATTTTTATTTAAGAATTCAAGGAAATTCTACAGAAAGTGTGTGTTTAGATGGTTGGAATAATGTTCATAATAAACCACTTATTTTTAGCTTGATCATAACACCTTCATGTGCTTACTCAAATGTTAATACTTCAGAACTTTCTAATATTATAGATTATTTTTATACTGCATCAAAGCTGTCAATCTAGAAATATGAAAAATACAATTAATGTAAGATAAATGTTTGCAACACAGGCACTGATAATATGAAGAATATTTAGAAAAAAGAAATCTGAGAGAAAAAGTTGGTTATTATTTTTATGATTGTTTGGTTCATACTTCCTTTATCCAAAATTCCCTGGCACAAGTTAAAATGCAAGCAAATTTATTAAATACTTTAAATAAACACATTTTACCAAATGCTTAATACAGAAAAAAAATGGGAAAAATTGCTAGTGATTCCTAAAACTTTGAAATGGAGTACATTGTTTAACCCTTGCAGTACTAAGATGGGGTCAATTTGAACTCATCTGTATATTTTGCAGCTTTTTTCATAAGCATGCTAAAATTATTTTCTAGGAATTATCCTATAAAGGCTTTCATAATTTTGTCTACTTAGTAGGTTTCGTAGAGTTAAATTTTCTTGTTTATTTGCAGAAATTGCAAATGGGGTCACGCTGATACCATCTTAAGCAACCAGTGAAGAAATGAAAGCTTTCTATCATTTATTCAGATTCAAGAGAAAAAAAGAATTTTTGGCATCCTGCCAAATGTAGTTCACTAGGTGGTGCTGTGGGCACAGCGTTTCCATGTGCCTCTATTATTTTTGTTATTTCTTGTTCTTGTGTTCGATTGTGTGTAAATTTCGCTATTCAACGAAATGAATCGTCGTAGTTTGTTTATCGAGGAGGCACATGTTTTGTTATTTGATAAAGATTTTGGTCAAAACAGCCCATTTTAGGCATTTACATAAATTTGTATCTTAGTACTGCAAGCGTTAATGCATAAGTCTATCTTAACAGCAGATCCGTCTTAATGAAGTTTTTTTTTAAACAGAATTTTTGAGGTGAAGCACGGATCTTGTTTCAGAGAAAGCTAGTACGATAAATAGAATGAAGAATGTAAAAATAAAATAAAAGTAACTGCCTTTCATTACCATTTCGAATCCGTAGACTACAATTGTTAACTGGCTGTATTATTTCCTAAATATTTTGGTGTTCAGAAAGTTGTAAAGAGGCAGGTGACCCCCAAGTTTGACCTCTCATGCTACACTATGCAGATACACTCACTTTTATTATATGTAGAGAGAAATTAAGCTAATTAAAGATGTACTGAAGAGAAATAGAACATTATTTATTCAACTTTCCAAAACGAAATAAGAAGCCATTAATTATTTTATGTTATATTTGGTGTGTTTGATGATTCTAATTTTCATATTAATCATGTAAAATACAATATTTCCCCTTACTAAACACGATACCTGATTGAGAAAAACTATCACTATTATACCAAAACCCTCAAAGAAACCCAACAAATAGCCTAACAAGTTTCAGTAATAATTGAAAAATCCAGATAAGTACCTGAGCTCGTGAAATAACAGCATCAAGAATATTGAATATTTAAGTGCTAGAGGTTGGATTGACTACTGCAGGGATGGCGAACCTGGCACATAAGAAAACTTCTCTGGCATGCAAATTATTTCTTAAAAATCAATGACGGTTTTAGGAAAATAAACGTTCCCTTAGATTTAAAAAAAAATATTTTTTTTTAGAATAAAAGAAAATTTTATTTATTTATTTTAATCCACCGATAAAAATACAAAATTTAAGGTTTTATTAATTTAACAAGTTTTAAGAAAGTTTTTCTCTTAAATAATAATTCAAAAAGTATTTATTTTTTTAATGTGCCAGAGGCTGTGCCTGTTACGAGCTAAGCCCTCAAAACCCCGTTCAAACCTCACCGGATTGTTAAACATGGTAATTTGAGTTGTTTCAAAAAATAAAATCTGATTATAGTAGATTGAATGATATTCCACAAGTGAAAATGAAGTCATATTTAAAAGAACATTGTAACACATGAAATTGGCAGGTGCTTTCATGCAGATACTATACGATCGAAAGTTTTCCATTTTTTAAGAAAAGCAAAAAATCATTCAGAAGATACTGTCAAAGGAAAACCTGTCGTCAGGGACCAGGAGCTGGAGCTGGAACCCGGAGCCGGAGCGCTCCGGAGCTATGTTTTCCCTGGAGCTGGAGCTCTAAATTTTCCCCAGCTCCAGGGCTCCTTTAGTTTTTAATATTCTTTTAAATCTTTTTTTTTTCAGTCATTTAAATTTCTAGGCTTAAAATATTTTAATTACAGTAGAAGATCTTTATAACGTGATTCTATATAATGCAATTCTCCATATAACACACAACTTCTCATATGTAAACAATGATTTTTGCAGGTAAGAAGCACCTGAAATCCCACATCGTAAAAATTGCTACTCTCTAGAAAACTACATTTGATACATTAATTCAACTTTATCTCCTTAATTCTAAACTTTTTAATGAAAAAAAAAGTTGCTATTATTACAATAAATATTATATTTTTGGAAATGAGTAATATAATGAATGATTGGGTCCAGGTATAGTTGGACCATGTTTATAAAATAAACAATATAAAATGATCATATAATGCAAAAATTTATAATTTGGATAATTCCTGGTGACAAGAAGTGCAGTATAAAGATACTCTAATGTATTTTGGTATGTTTCAGATTTATATGGTCGTGTTTATAAGGTAAATTTAATGATGTGTAAAATGTGATCCATATAATGCAAAATTCTATATAACGCACAACCTTGCGTTTTTAGGTTTGCGTTATAAAGATCTTCTACTGTACATCATTATTCAGTATTTTAATTATATCATTTTTTAGGTTTTTATTATTATTATTAGTACCTAGGAAACCTTCTCGAAACATGGTAACACTACTTTACTTCTACTTTCTACTTGAATTAAGTGACAACACTATTCGAAAACAAATATGGCCGCCTGTTGTTTGCATGTGTAGTTGTACAATTTTGGCTGTTTGAAAAGTGTAGAAGAAATTTAAGATTTTTGTGTTTAACATTCCACCAAACTTTCTATTTTAAAAGCAAAAGCTAAAAGATGTCATACTTTCTGAACAAGCATTTGAAGTTTGATGAGAAGAAAAATGCATTTTGTCAGATCTTTAATGAAGGTAGAAAGTATTTGTGAGCAAAAAATTAAACGTGTAAATTAAAATCTGCAACTCAAAAGCGTGAAGTCGGAGCCGAGCCGGAGCTGGAGCCACAGTATTTTCTCTAGGAGCAGAGCTGGAGCATCAAAAATTGTTCGGCTCCGGGTCACTGCCTGTCGTCACATGGAACCAATCGCTTATAAATATATAAGTAACTCATTGATCAAAAATTGGTAAACACTATTCGATTCCAAATCGCTTCAATAGTCAGGATTGCAAATGTCATGATGCGTTTGCATTTAAAAATGTGTCCATAAATATGTAAAAGTTCTGTGTTGTTAGTCGGAGAGACTTATTCCTTTGATAGAGTCTTTAAAAGGTGACCTAATCTTAGATTTCAGATTAGTTCGGATGATGAAACTGACATTTTCAAAAGAAAAGATCATTTTCATATATGGAACTAAAACAAGTTAGTGTGATTGCGTCAGTATGATGTCATATTCAATAAACTTTAGTTTGCACATAAGTTCCCAAAATTTATTAGTTTATTTCTAAATTTCTTTTCTTCTATTCCTTGAAATCAAAATAAGTAATCAATAAAACTGAAACATTTCAAAATAATTGATGGAAATGATGCACTAATCTCAAACGCATAGACAAATCTGTTGGTAAAAATGACAAATTCCCAAAAGAAAAAAAGCCTTTTTATCCAAAAAAAAATTTACATTAGCACAGGGTGTTTAGAACAACATTTTAATTAAAATTGTATAATATAATTTTTATATTCCATTATAATGAAGTCTTTTTAAAGAAATGTATTTGATAAAAGTTCACAAAAGAAAAAAAAAAATATATTCGCGTATCGTAATTTACGTAAAATCTTTGTGGCAGTTTAAATGAAACAGGATAGAGGGAGTGGGTTCAAAATTAGCAAAATGTCGATAACGTTATATAAGTATAGCCCCTAAAATGGATAATTGTGAAGGCAATACACTATTGAATGAGTAATTTATGATTTACAACTGTTTTCACAGAATGTCATTTGTAAATTTCATACATAATATTATATAAGTTGATGCCACAAGCTGATATTTTTAAACCTATCGAATTATTTTTTACATTTTAGTTCATTGCCTTGTCAATATTATCATAAAGTAATATTTAAAAAGAAAGTGAAGTATGTGCTGGGTAATATTGTTTTGAGTAAAGGGCATGTTTTATTCACTTTTATATAATAATGCAAATTTTATTTAAAATTTCATGAACATTCTATTTTAGGGTATAATTCTATTTCTGGGCCAGTCTGTCAAGCTTGTCGATAAATGTACAAGTAATTTGAAAAACACACATAATTTTGGATCGACAGTCTTGGCGTAGAAAGTGATTATGCGCTAAATCAGCACCAAGTGGCCTTTATACAAAAGACAAACATACAATTTGACCAAATAGCAAAATATTTGGTTGAACCAAAAAATTCTTATGTAACATACTTTTAACTGTCAATAAATATATTCACAAATAATTATAAAATAAATCATACTTTAAAAAAAAAAGATTGTTTTAACATTATTTTGTTGTTTGTAAAATGACATTTTAGGAAATAATTATTAATAATGATGACATTAATAGTAATTAATCATGTTTAAAAAAAGGGCATTTTTTACTTATAGCAATAATTCATAAAAGGTAATCATATTATAAATGCAAAAAAGCATGTGTGGATGTTTGTCTGAAGTCTGTGTCAAAACAGATGATTTAATATGCCTTTGTATCTTCGCATATAAGTGGATTATAAACCAGAAAAGAACATGGGCTATTTATTTTATTCAAACATTTTTCTTAATTATAATAATATCAAAATTTCCTTGTGAATCATCATTTTCACTGAGAATAAATTGACAGTTTACTTATAGTTTTCCGTTACATTACAGCCTAAGGGAAAAAATCGTTTAAAATGATTTTTAATGGTGTTACATGCTTTCAAAAATAATAAAATTGATATGCATTAATGAAGTGCACTAAAATATGCATTCTGCAGAATATGCAGTGTAAAGAATAGTTATTATTCATTTACAGGACCATACAAAAGAATTCTATTACATAATAATATAGGGGTGGAGGGAATTGTTTGTGGCATATTTTAATTATGTTAAATTATTTCATGTATAATGAAATTGTCATACGTCGCTGAGATTTATTATAACTTATTTCATGTATAATACTAAGTGCATAGCACTTACAGGGACACACAAAAGATTTCAGATACTATATTGTATCCGAAGTACTGTACATTAGCGATGATTGTTAGAAATGCATTTTTAATTATGATATGCGCTTTTATGTTTCACTATATTTATACATATTATATGGTGTGTATAAACGTTATAATAATTCATATACAGGGATACACAAAAGAATTCGTAATCCTTCCTGGGTATGAGTGCAAATTGCTTAAAGGTGGTTTTTAAATGAGTAATAAATTTTTATGCTGAACTGAGTTTACTACGAAATATTTGTAGAACATAGATAAAATGATATACAGCGTCACACAAAGTATTCGATAAATGACCGTCTATAAATGATAATTTCTGGAAATGTGATTTCAGCAGTTTTAAGAGTGTTTAGTTTGAATTAAATTTTAGCTAAATAGTGGCGTGTAACAAAGGTACTAGGTTAACTACAGGGTTGTACAAAAGTATTCAAGTATGTTTCCATCTATCTTATACTATAATGCGAGCAAAAATTGTGTGTGCGTGTATGTAAATTTTATCTTAAAAACGGCTTTAACGAATTTGACGAAATTTTGTATAATACCATTTTCGAGCATGAAAAGACCTATGGGCTAGGTCACATGTTCGAGAAAATTCGATTGGTGGGTCATTTTTGGTCACTATGGGTCAAGCTAATTTTATCTAAAAAACGGCTCTAACGATTTTGACTAAATTTTATATTCTGTCGTTTTGGATTACGAGAAGACCAATGGGCTAAGTCACATATTAGAGGAAATTCGATTAGTGGGTCATTTTTGGGTAACTGTGGGTCAAGCAAAGTTTATCTAGAAAGCGGCTCTAACGATTTTGCATTTTACCATTTTCGGGCACAAAAATACCACTGGACTAGGTCACACGTTTGAAAAATTTCGATTAGTGGGTCATTTTGGGTCAAGGTCAAGCTAATTATATCTAAAAAACGGCTCAATCGATTTTGACTAAATTTTATATCCAACCGTTTTTTGGCAAGAGAAAAATAATGGGTTAGGTCACATGTTCGAGAAATTTCGATTAGTGGGTCATTTTTGGGTCACTATGGGTCAAGCTAATTTTATCTAAAAAACGGCTCTAACGATTTTGACTAAATTTTGTATTTTGTTGTTTTAGATTACGAGAAGACCAGTGGAATAAGTCACATATTAGAGAAAATTCGATTAGTGGGTCACTGTGGGTCAAGCAAAGTTTATCTAGAAAACGGCTCTAACGATTTTGACGAAATTTTGTATTTTACCATTTTTGGGCACGATAAGACCTATGGACTAGGTCACGTGTTCAAGAAAATTCAATTGTTGGGTCATTTTAGGTCATAATGGGTCAAGGTCAAGCTAATTATATTTATAAAACGGCTCAATCGATTTTGACTAAATTTTATATCCAACTGTTTTCCAGCACGAGAAAACTATTGGGCTAAGTCACATGTTCGAGAAATTTTGATTAGTGGGTCATTTTTGGGTCACTATGGGTCAAGCCAATTTTATCTAAAAACGGCTGTAACGATTTTGGCTAAATTTTGTACTTCGTCGTTTTCGATTACGGGAAGACCAGTGGGATAAGTCACATATTATTAGAGAAAATTCGATTAGTGGGTCATTTTTGGGTCACTGTGGTTCAAGCAAAGTTTATCTAGAAAACGGCTCTAATGATTTTGACGAAATTTCGTATTCTATCGTTTTCGGACGCAATAATACCATTGGACTTGGTCGCATGTTCAAGAAAATTCAATTAGTGGGTCATTTTGGGTCACAATGGGTTAGGGTCAAGCTAATTGAATCTAAAAAAAAGGCCCAAAACATTTTGACAATATTCTGTAATATACCGTTTCCGGGCATGAGATGACCATTGGGCTAAGTCAGATGTTCGAGGAAAATTGATTAGTTGGTCATTTTTGGGTCACTGTGGGCAAAGCTATTTGTATCTAAAAAAAACCGACTCAAACGATTTTGTCAAAATTTTGCATTATACAGTTTCTGGGCATGAGAAGACCATTGTGTTAAGTCACATGTTCGAGAAAATTCAATTAGTGGGTCATTTTCGGGCCAAGCTAACTGTTCTTTTAAAAAAGACTCAAACGATTTTGACAAAATTTTGTATTATACTGTTTTATGGCACGAGAAGATCATTGGGTTAGGTCACATGTTCAAGAAAATTCGATTAATGGGTCATTTTTGGGTCAAGTTAATTTTATCTAGAAAACAGTTTTAATGATTTTGATTAAATTTCGTTCTCGGGTTCGAGAAGGCCATTGGTCTAGGTCACATGCTCAAGAAAATTCGATTAACCAGTCATTTTGTGTCACTATGGGTCAAGGTTTAGCTAATTTTATCTAAAAAATTGCTCAAACAATTTTGACAAAATTTCTTATTACACCGTTTCCTAGCACGAGAAGACCATTGGGATAGGTCACATGTTTGATAAATTTAGATTAGTATGCCCTTTTTGGGTTACCGTTGGTCAAGCTAATTTTATCTATAAAATGACTTTAGCAATTTTGACTAAATTTTGTATTCTATCATTTTCGTGTTTGAGAAGAGCATTGGTTAGGTCGTGTGTTCGAAAAATTTCGGTTAGTGGGTCCCTATGGCTTAGGATCATACCAATGTTATCTAAACAGTAAGAATTATACAGTGAGTATGAAATATCGAATTGAACACAAGGCTAATTTTGACCGAGCTTAGCTCGGTCATGCCTGCTAGTCAGTATAAATTGCTGAAAGAGAAATTTTAACCTATTATGCGTTTTCTTCCTAAACTAAATTTTCCCATTATATAGTATATATATCAACCTACAGATCAAATACAGGGTTGCTCAAAAGAATTGGAATACATATTTGGCTATGGACGGTAACTGCAGAAATCAGTTTTTAAAATTGTTTTATATGTTTTCTAAAATGTTTACTTAGTTATCTTATATACATTATTTTCCCAAATAACGAAGTTTTGTTAAAGCCTTCAGAATATGTTGGAAAGGGTTTAATAATCTATGCTTAACGCATGATTTTTCTTTCTTGTTCTTTATGCAATAGACCAAAGACTTTGCAGATTTTAGATCATCGTATTGTTCACCTTTTAAAACCTCATCAGAATAGTCAAATTTCTATGAAATAACTAGGTTATACATAATACATGCAAATAAAAATCAATATATATAATGATAATATAACTAATTTATTAAAAAACTTTAATGAATAATTTTGATCAATTATAAGAAGCACTATTACAAAGTATAACTTAAATTTGCTAAACGTATGATCAATAGTAGTTTAAGAGCATTAGTTTTATATTTTAAATTTTTTTTTTTGCAACAGACAACCAGTAGTTCTTTTCCTGTCACAAAAGTGTATTGAATTGTAATGCAAAAAATTCAAATATTTATATCTTCATGAGCAAATTTCTCATCAGATGCCCCTCTGATTCAGTATCTGTGAGTGCTCTGTAGACTTGAATTTTACACTTACATTTTTTTCATCTGTGATATGCTGATTGACTACTGCTTCATCAGCAAAAATTACATAGTTTAGAATTCACCAATCAAAATATCATCATTTTTATTTCCTTCACAGAATCTTATATGAAAATTTCTTTGTTTACATTACAAATTATATGTGGATTTTAAACGTTTGTAGAGTAGTGGATTTAGAGTTGACTGTAGTTGCCACAAATTCAAAATACGTAATAATTTTTTTTCAAAATTTTCAATTGAAAGATTTCCACTTAAATGTTTTTCATCATACATGAAGCAGTCAGTTGATATCAGTTATGTTGAGAAGTGGTTTTCTGTCAAAAATGGCATCAAAATTAGCAAGGAAAAAAAATGAGCAAGAATATTATTAAGAAAAATGTGACATAATTCAAACAGGCATTTTCAAATGTTTGTTAAAAATACAAAGAAAGAGCTTGAAAGTCAATACAATATAGGAGCATGAATATCGGTAAGTACAGAAAGTAGGTGAATATGACATCATATTTAAAATGAAAAACAAAATATTTTTTACCAATACTGTAAGCTATTATTAATGATTTTTAAGCATGAATATCAGTTGCATACAAACAGGGTTCGTAAATATCATGATATTTTCAAAAATATCCGATATTTTCAAAATAGTCAACTTTGCTGATAATAAATATTTTCAAGCATAATATACATTAGAAACTAAAACATATTGCACTTAACATGAAAAATTAATGTACTAAAAGCTTAACTTTTTTACTTAACAAAATTGAAGATCAACTAATTGAAAACCGAAACAATTTACTTTATGCACTTACATTAAAAGAGAGAAAGAAAAAAAAATGCTATAGGATTTAGTACTATCAAGAAATCAGAAATTTAGAACAAAATTGAAGATCAACTAATTGAAAACCAAAACAATTTGCTTTATGCACTTGCATTGAAAAAAAAAAAAAAAAAAAAGCTACAGGATTCAGTATCAACTATCAAGAAATCAGAAATTTATAAAACAAAATTTTAAATACATAATATTGTTTTAACTGAAAATTTTTAACATTTTTTATTCCCTAACATGCTATACAATTTAAACTGAACTAAATCAATACCAGAACATATTCTTTTCTAATGAAGCTGTATATATATATATATATATATGAGTATTTAAATTAGACAGTTTATTATTCAGTGTCTGTTCTGAATTAATAATGTCCCTCATAATCTACAGTTAAAAGTAAAAAATTCAAACATAAAGCTTGGAAAAGATATTTTTCTTCTTCAGCTAAAAAAGTCAATTATCAGAGACAAAAATTCTTTATTTACAGAACAACACAGTCAACAACAGCTAAAAATTTCATTTGCACTTGTTTTGACTGAAAATATCAAAAATATCTTGCACAGTGATATTTTGAAAATAAATATCAAATATAGAAAAATATTGAAAATAGCACACATCTTGATATTTTGAAAATAAGTATCAAAATAATATGAAAATATCCAAAATCTTGATATTTTCAAAATAAATATCTGATATATATCAACAAACCCTGCATACAAATGACAGTTTTCTGCCAAAATTCATGTCACAATTATTAGGAAAAGACAAGTGGGTAAGTGTGATCACAGATCGCACAGAGGGTTTCGTTTAATATTCCTTTAAAACACTTTATCCTTTTGTGAAATCTGTTAGTTCCACATTTCGCAACCAGGGGCGCACTCTATTCTACACAAACCTCTATCCAAAGGAAACTCCGATTTACAACCTATCCGTAGGTATATTAGTCGAGGGGATCGGGTCTATAGCACCCGAGATAGGTAGGCGCCCCAGGAAATTGCACGGAACATTCTTTTATAAGCTTTTTATTATGTGCTATGAACTATGTCAAAGTTTCCAGCAGATCGACTTGTTAGATTTCATAATTTTAACAAAATTGCGTTATGTTAGTTGCAAATTCCACCACCAGGGAGCACACACTATTCATAACAAAAGTGTATCAGATCGAAACTCTGTTAAACAACCTATCAGTGGATGTGTTACTGGAGTTGGTGGCGGCCTTAAGCGAAAAATTAAGAAATTTGCTGAAAGTACTATTCGGAAATAGTGGTAACTAAAATTTTGACATTTTTATATTTCATAAGCAGCATGTGTCTGAGTATATCATAGTGCTCAAAAAACGACACCTAAAAAGGTCGTAAACGCTATTTTTTAAAAAAGAAATCCAGCGCCCCTCCCCCGCCCTCCCTTCACAGGAAATTGCATGCACCATTATTTTATAAGTTTTTATTATGTGTCATGAAGTATCTTAAAGTTGCAAACGGATCGCCTTGTGATATTTCCTAATTTTGACAAAATCGCGTTACGTTAGTTCCGCATTCCACCACCAGGGAGCGCACTCTATTCTTAACAAAAGCATATCTGAACGAAACTCCTTTGCGCAATCTGTCCATAGATACATGGTCGGGAGGGAGGGTGGCGGTGCAGTCTTAACCAACAATTTAAAACATTTTCCGCGATAACAAACGCTAAGATTTAATAAATAAATCTAGTCCCTCCACTCCTCGAAATATCACACTCCATTCTTTTTTACACTTTTTCTTATGTGTTATAAAGTATCTTAAAGTTTCGAAGACATCGAGTGGCGGTCTTAAACAATAATTTAAGATATTTCCTGAAATTGCTATTCGGAAATAGTGGGATGAACACTTATAAACCTATAAACTTTTTCATATTGAATAATTAATACTTATCTCATAGCGCGCCGTCGAAACACACCACGCAAATTGTTAATTTCCTAATTTAAATGAAATCTCCGTTAAAAAAGCATGTGCCTCCACCTTAATCTGGCATTTGATGGAAATAAAAGGAATTAATAAAATAATAATTAATATCTCAGCTTGTAATGAAGCAATCTCTTTGAACCGGGTATGTATGGAATCTGCGAGAAATTTCCAGCCCGGATGTCAAAAAATTTAATATTTAAAAAGTTTAAATTTCGTATTAGACTTTCCTCCCCTTAAATTTCTCCCGCGCCGATATGTCCAGAAATGATGACAGCTGCCTTCCGGTGAATGGAAATCTGTTTTCATTGTTTTTAAAAACACAGAAATTAAATTTTTATCGATCGATTTTTAGTGCATTTTTTGCGTTCTATCCTACGCAGAAATTTGAAATTTATACCAAAATAAAGTAGAATTTTTTCCGCGTATTTCTACACCTGTTACGAATTTGTACGACCGCTATTTCGGCAGATCCAATTTTGCTTTTTGAAGGTCCACTTCATTTATTGCTTAAAGTACTCCGTGGTAACCCAGCACCGGCTGATTTGACGGAGCATCCGCTGAGTTTACTGGCAACCATTAGGAGAAACTGGGGAGGATTTCGATAACGTGCATTTTCACCTGCATTCGAAAGGTTGATTGGTTAATTTTAGAATTTAATTAGCCCGTAATTAGGTTAATTACCAACTTTTTCAAAATTTTATGATTTGTTGTTTGATGTGAGGTGTTCAGCTATAAGTACCCAAAATTTCAAGTCTCTAACATGTATAGTTTCTGAGAACGGGCTTTGTGACGGACAGACAGACAGACAGAGGAGCGAGACGAATAGGGTTTCGTCAGATGAACGAAACCCTAAAAATGAAGAGGTATCTTATTAAAAAGAGATTTTGCAGAGAAAATTGTGGCATCACACTTGAAATAAAACAGGCATTTTCAAAGATTTTTTAATAATACAAGGAGCACGAAGTACATACATACATATTAACTTACTTTCAAGTACAGAAAGTAAGTTAATATGACATCATATTAAAAAAAATTAAATATTTTTATTTCTAAACTGATTAGTTACAAACAGATGAGAGTGTGTCAAAAATCTTGTCATAACAAGAAAAGAAAATCAACAAGAATTATTTTATTAAAAAGAGATTTTGTTGGAGAAAAATCTGAGGACGACAATATTTGAAATAAAACAGGCATTTTCAAATATTTTTAAAAGAGTATGTAGGAGCAAGTAGAAAAATGTAAAAAGTAGATTCTAGAACAAGTTTTAAACTGTTAAGAACATCATGATAAGCAGATAACGTTGATTTTAATCCTATTGAGAGAATTTATTTTAATTTTTACAATTACTTGATATCTTTGATATGAATTCGCTTCCCTTTTCTTTCCTGTTACATTTGTAGATTAAATTGAAATTTCCATAACTGTTTATTAAATTTTAACATTTAATGTACGTTTCATCCACTTAATAATAATAAAATATTGTTCCAACTTCCCTGATTTTTTTCCTTGTTACTCAAGCTTTGTAACCTGGCTTATGCTAAGTTTTTTTGAGAAAACAAAAGCAAGTATGCATATTTGTAATGAAATAAAGGTTTTCAAAATAGTTGATCTGGCATGAAACACTTCATTTGAGTAAGGCAAAATATTAAAAAGTGCAGATGATAAATATTTCAGATAGCAACAAAATTTTGTATAAGTCACATCTGACATGTTTGCAGTTTCCATAATCACTATACTAGATTTAAACATATACCAATTCTAAAGAAGCATTGAATTTTTCCCAATTAACATTTTCTCATCCAACTAAGATTCATAAAGTTCTTATGACTTAGAGATATTGTGAATATAAATATTTTAAAACTTAACTGCATGTTTAATTTATCATGTAAATGGAATAAGAAAAAGAAGTCTATGGTAAAGCTAATGGATTAAGTTTTATTTAACTAATGTTGGTATATTTGTACAATGAACAAATAGTAAAAGAAAATGCTCAAAAATATACATTTTTAACTAATAAATGATAACAAGTCAGTATGAATTCATTTGTGCAAAACAGAAATGCTAAAATACAAATCAACAGTTAGCTACTTTGCATAGATTTTTAAATTGAAAAACATTATCAAAATACATGTTTTACTGTACAAAGAAGATTGTCAACATAAAATCATTTTAAAATCATCCAGTTTTACATACAAAATACTGTTCTTAATAAATAAATCTTACTCTGTTATATATAAGAAAACACAGTTTATATTATTCAGTCCAGTTAATACATGGCATATAGAAAACAAATAGTGGTATAACAATTAACAATGAAACAGTGAATTTGTTTCTCGAAAAAATAACTTATTCTGTTTATGGAATAACCACAAAAGTGAAAGATTATCTTCAATTCATTTTATACATAAGCTCTGAAAGCACAGTCATCTTGTTTCTGTGAGTGTGAGCAAATGTTAGGTAAACACATAGTTTCCCACAATATCATGCTACTCTCTTTGCTCAAGGATAAGGCAAAATTAAAATTCCTTTTTCAGATGTACAAAATGTATGTAAATCTCAAAGCATCATTTATGTACAGATAAAAACAGATCAGGCAAATGACTAATGGAATTCTCAGAAAATATTGTAAAAGAACACTCATTTGCATCTGTTTAGACTGGTTCAGATTTGATATTCGTGTTAGATGTGTTTGGATTTGGAACAATTAAAACATAGCCTGTTTGAGGAACAGAGTTAGAATTAATAACATTTGAGACAGAATTTGAAATAACAAAAGGCTGATTCGATTTCATCTGAAGTGGATTTATGAGAAGAACAGTCCCAGGAGGATTAGTGGAAGCTGTAGTCGTAGTAACTGCAGTCGCTGCTGCTGCATTTGTTGTTGGTTGCTTTTCTTCTTCCAGTATTTTGCCATTGCATATTTCAACACATTCATTCATACGTTTCATAAGAGAATTCAAAGCAACCCTGTTTAACTTACATTTGTTAGCTTGAATTTGTTTATACACTTCATGAGTTTTCTTCAATAACCGTTGAACAAATTCAGAACTAGCATCAAGTGTTTCATTATTTTTATCAAGCAGAGGAACAGGAGATGTTGGAGGAGTAAAATGGGGAGTTAAAAGATGCCAAACTACAGCATGAATATGTTGACACAGATTAGCATTAATTAAATTGTGGATACAACTGCATGTGTACATATGAACACAAATATCACATTCTGAACATTTCAAATTGCAATGTTCTGGACATGTGGAATTTTCAAGCATAACATAATAATTCTCATCATCATCATGGTCTGTACGAATGAGCCAAGTTTTTTCAGACAAAGCTGTAATTTGCTCAGGGGCAATTTCTAAACCTAGACTATGACATACATTTATAGTTTCTAGAGCTAATTCAATTCTGTCACTATCCATCATGTTGGTTAAACGATCAAGCATCTTGTCCCGTACAAGCTTCATAATAGCAAATATGAATTTGTCTAGTCTTTTCTTTCTGCCTTCACGACAACAGTAACGAAAGGTTCTGTGCATTATTTCAAGATGAATATTGGTACCCAAATCAATTTCTTTTCTAAAACAATATGCCCAAATTTCAGCATTTGGTGCATAATGATTCCTTACAATAGTACTTAAATCCTTGCTGTCAGGATCATTACGAAGACTTTCAATAAAATTTTCAAGCATGCACTGAAATACTGTTTGATTCTGGCATTCTAATAACATTCTCATAGTTTTATAAGCAACAGCTCTTTTAGCAACATTTCCACGAAATACTCGTAATTGTATCCTAAACCTACTGTCAACATACCACATGCTCCATAGCCATTTTGATTTGTCACCCATTACTTCTTTCCAGGCTTCATAATAAAATGGCTCACTGTCAGACATGAAAAAATTACATTCTAGTGGTCCAGCAGATTCATACAGTGACCGGAAAAATAATACAACAACATTTTTATCAACCTTATTGCTGACACAAAATGCTACAGGAAAAGCAAGTTCATTTTCATCCATAATAAATAACACAGTAAGATAAAAACGACCACCTTTCTTTCTGTACAATGAATCAACACAAATGACATTTTTATCAGATGATAAGAGAATGTGTTTTTGGAATTCAGTCATTATTATCAAAAGAAACTCTTCTTGGTCTCCTTTTTCTGTTGAAAATTCCTCTTTTCTATAGTATAAAATTGGAGAATTTTCCATCTGACAACAAGAATTAACCCAATGATCAACACTTTCAGCATCACTCATTCCAGTATTGAAATCTTCAGAATTATATGAATTATTAATGCTTCGATAATCTTTCTTCTTCAATAAATGCAACTGAAAGTGATCTTTAGATGATTGCGAGTCCCTGATATCATCAAGTAATTTTTCATATGGTACTCCTTTTGATACGCTTTCTAAATAGAGAGAAAATAATATTATGCTAATTTAAACAATTAAATCAGTAACATAAATACAATGAAACTCTTACTATCTATAATAATTTTGAAATGGCAGAAAAAAATGTACTGTTATAGACAAGTTCTACATTTTTTACTTCTTAAAAAGTGCAAAATTTTTCATAAAGTACAGGTTTCATAGTGTGTAGAATTAAATAGCTTCTGTATAATTTTTAAGATCAATGATTGTCTAAGCAAAACAAAGGTTAATTAAAAGGTACTATTTAGTTATCCTGTCGGCCAAAAATCTATTGCCAAACTATAAGATTAAGTGCCAATAATGGTTGATCATAAATGTCACATTCACTTGACTATAAGCAAGTTACACGTGTTTACGTCATCAAGTGATTTTTATTTCGACGTTTTATTTGTATTTTCATTAATGTTATACTAATTTATTTGTTCTTTCATTATTTAAAAGGAAAATTATGTCAATTTGTATAATTTGGCGAAATTGACGGGATAACTAAGTAGTACCAAATAAAATACATATGCTAAAAGTGATTACAGTAAACAAAGACTTTAAATAAACAAACCAACCAACTACCTACATAAACCAGGGTTGGCTTTTTCCCATCCAAAACTTGTTTTTCCCATACCACCAGGGAAAACTGGTAAATACCATGAAAAAAATGAGGGAAAAGTGGTAAATACTGGGAAAAACTTCCAAATGACAATAGGTAAAAAATATTCTGGCTTTCTGAATCCGATGTGTAAAATTAAAGTTAGAAATACACAGTTATTACAATTTTCCCTTAAGTTTAAAATTATTTTGCAGGAAAGAAATATAAATAAATTAGAATTACTGCATAAAACAAAATTTTGCATACCTGAATCTGAAATACAAAGGGGAAAAGTCATCACAAGATCAGGAGAAATCTGCTCGTAAATATTTGCAGACTTTAAATCCAAAGTACTTACAATAACTGACAGTGTTCAAGGTCAGAAGATGCATCTTTTCCAAAGACATTACAAACACTAGTTCACCTGCACTACGGTGGAAGAATTTAAGTAAAACTAGAATAGATGCAGAATTTCAGCAATTAATGGAACAACTTCAGGGATGTCCTGCATCATCAGCATGTCTGGAAGGTGTTTTTTCTAATTTTTCTTTAATCCAAAACAAGATTAGAAATAGACTGGGTTTACAAAAAGCCTCTAAATTAGTATTTTGTTATATGATGCTAAAATCCAATGTGGAAGTGGGCGACAAAGGATTTGATTATGATTGGTAAATGTTTCGGAATCTGTGTGGTATGTAAATATTTAAATAAATGCACTCCATTGTCCGTTTTTGTAGATCTCTTTTTTTTTTTTTTTTTTTTTTTTTTTTTAAAACCTTTTAAGCTGTAGATCTTAATTTTGACATTTTTAAGCATTGTTTTGAATTTATTGTTAATAATTAGTTTTTCCCATGTGGGAAAAACACAGTATTTCCCAGGACGGTAAATACCAGTTTTTACCATGGTATTTACCCAGGGTGGGAAAAACCTTGACAACCCTGACATAAACACAAAATAACTGTGACATCCTCAAGGTCTGTAAGGATAAACTATTTTCACATAAAATTTGAAACATGCAAAAAAATAATTAATAAATTAATATAATTAAAAAAATACCACGAGATAGCAAGCACCACGAAAAGGGGTACAAAAATGATCTTTTACAAATGCGAATTATTTTATACCATTTAATTTTTAAAAACATGCAGTATCTTGTGCAAAATTCTAGGTAACTCAAAAGAGGCCTATTTATTGTATGTGCAGTTGTACATATAGATTAGAGATTGACCGAATACCGAACAGTTGATTCTGTATCCAGTGGTTCGGCATGTAAACCGAATATTCGACTTCGGCCCGAATAATTGCAGATAAGTATTTTGTTAGAAGTAGAAGAATTCTCTTTTACTTAGCAGTAGAATAGGCTAAACAATGAGTTTCAATATTATGTGCATGAGTTCACAGTTCAGCTGCACTACAAAAAACAAGTCAAAGGCCATTTTTAATTAAAAAAAAAACATTTTCCGTCCTAAAATAGTCTACATAGGTGTGAAATCAGAACAACTGTCTACAACAGAGAAAAAAAAAAAAGTAACGAAGATGCGCATCTTTCCCTTATCATTTAATTTTACATTAGTTTTTTTTTTTTTTTTTTTTAATTTAATGTGTATTTTCTTTAATGTACACATCAAATAAGTATATCAGAGTTCATATCTGTATATCTAAAGTGTATATTAAAGAAAATACACACATCAAATACGTATACCCATATGCCTATCCTATAGCTTTTATAACCACTATATCAAAATCGCTCAAATTTCTTTTCTTCATCACCACAATGTTAAAATATTAATCAAAATACAAATATTCTATCAATAATTTCACAGAAAATAGTTAAATGTACAAATTGTTATGATACCTTTTGTATTTTGAAAACATACCTATTCAATATGTTTATAATTAGACTTAGACAATCAGTAAATAAGCTTAATGACAACATTGTTTCTTTGTATTTGAATGAACTTTTGTTTTTTTGACAATCCTTAATAATACCCTGTATAGTTTAATACTTTCATAGGTTATTTTTGGGTATTGACTAGTGATAAAATAATAAAACATAAGTGATGGGTTAATGAATTTGTGAGTGGAAAGAAGTCATTAATTTTTTTTTGTGTAATTAGATTTAAGAATAAAAATGTAACTGAATAAAATTATTGAGAATTTAATTTCAATTGAAGCTTATTAAAAAAGCTAATATATGCAAAAATGCATATTAAAAAGTTTCAAATATTCGGTTGCCGAATACCGAATACACTGGTATACACTTCGACCGAAGCTTCGGTATTCGGCAAAATTGCAGCTTCTGTCAATCCCTAATCTTCATCACCACAATGTTAAACTATTAATCAAAATATAAATATGTATCAATAATTTGACAGAAAATAGTTAAATGTATAAATTGATATACTTTTTGTATTTGGGAACATTCCTATTCAATACGTTTATAATTAGACAATCAGTAAATCAGCTTAATGGCAACATTGCTTCTTTTTATTTGAATGAACTTTAGTTTTTCTAACAATCCTTACCCTTAATAATAGCCTGTATAGTTTAATACTTTCATAGGTTATTTTGGTATTGACTAGTGATAAAATAATAAAAAATAAGTGATGGGTTAATGAATTTGTGAGTGGAAAGTAGTCATAAAATTTTTTTGGTGTAATTAGATTTAAGAATAAAAATGTAACTGAATTAAATTACTAAGAATTTAATTTTAATTAAAGTTTACTAAAAAAGCTAATATATGAAAAAATGTATGTTAAAAAATTTTAAGTATTCGGTTGCCGAATACCAAATATTCAGTGTACACTTTGACCGAAGCTTCAGTATTCGGCAAAATTGCTGCTTCGGTCAATCCCTAATATAGATTTCTATTGACTTGTGAATAATGGATGGGAAAAAAAATCTTGATGAATAAATTTTCTTACTATTTTTAAAATTAATCTGTAAAAAAATCCATTTGGCCCATTCAATACTGTCTTAATGCATCACCCCGATTCTCAAATTAAAAAATAATCTGTTTGTATTTGTAGGGAAAGAGATCCAATAGAGCCTGATCAACTATCGAGCGTAAATGAAATCCCATTCGCCAAAGCTGATGGAACATTCAGGGGCAGTGACCCGGAGCTGAACAATTTTTGATTCTCCAGCTCCGCTCCTAGATAAAATGCTATGGCTCTGGCTCTGAGCTTTTGAGTTGCAGATTTTAATTTACACATTTAATTTTTTGCTCATAAATTCAAGTTTTCTATCTCTAATATAAAAAAAACCTCTAAAAAATTATATAATTAAAATACTGAATAATGAGGTAATTAAAATATTTTAAGCCTGGAAATTTAAAAGGCTGAAAAAAAAAAAAAGATTTAAAAGAATATCAAAAACTAAAGGAGCCCTGGAGCAAGAGAAAATTTAGAGCTCCAGCTCCAGGGAAAACACAGCTCCGGGTCTCTGTTCAGACTTTTTTCCTAGGGTCGTTTTTGTGAAAAACTTTTTACATTTGTGAAAACTCTAGTCATAATTTTGTGAATTTGAAATGACCGTTATAGTCAGGTTCTTCTTTATACATTTTTAAGAATATATGTGTATGTAAAATACATATATATATATTTTATATATGTAAAAGTGACAGGTCAGATGTTACTTTTAAAGTTTTAAATGACTTAATTTGTGAAAGATTCAGTTTAGAGATAAAAATTTTTTGTTAAAATCCTATTTTTAATGCAAAGAAATTTGTGAAAGGTCCTGTTTTGAAATGAAAAATTTTGTCAAGGGTCCTTTAAAGGACCCAATTTCTTCCTAAACAGATCCCTGACATTGCAATATTATATAGGAATGATGAATAGAGAGAAGTCCAGTATGCGAAATTCTAAAATGGAGGGCGAAAATCATAGTCAGGTGAAATCCAATCACCTTATTGGTCATTGAGTCCTGTCCTTTTAAGAGAGCAATGTCTAAGTAGCAAGGGGAAACGTCACAGACTCCTTTTCCCACGAAAAATTCTTGCCGGCAATTTTGAAGCGATTATTACATTCTGTTTTCATTTGAAATAAACCATCGAAATTAACTCAAACTTAATTTTGATGACTTTTTCTAAAATGTGAGTGAAAGATTTTGATTTTAAGCTATAAAGAATTTTAAATGATATGGCAAGTACTTTTTTAGTTAATGAAAATTAAAATGAAATTTGCTTTTTTTTTTTTCCTTTATGTTACTTTTAAAATCCAAAATGAGACAAAAATTTGCACATTACTGCAGAAAAATTTAATAACTATCTTAGAACTCTAAAAAAATTCCAATAACAATAAGTTTTGCCTAACAGAAAATAATAATTAAAAAAAAAATAAATAAGTTTTTAAACCAACTTTAAACACTAAGAATAAACAAAACAAAAGGTATTACATAAACATTTTTGTAATATTATGTAGAATAAGTTGTTTTGTTTATGCTACACTATCCATTAAAAATAAAAGTTTAAGATTATATAAGAAAAATTCTTATGAAAGTTTCTTTTAACCCCTTAATTCTCGCTCCCGTCAATATCACGGGCTGAGGTGTCGTTCGTTATTTCCCGCTCCCGTCATATTTCCGGGCTGGAGATTTATTGCTGGAAAAAACTTCTGAAACCAGAAAAATTTAACTGGCATTTCGGTGAGAAGTCTTTGAATATTGCCGTTTAGGTTCGGCTTTTGCGCTGAGCGATGTTGGGCTTTGTACTGCATGTTTCGAAATATGTAACACTCAAAAAATTATTAATAATCAAAATTTAATGTATATATATTATTTCAAATATTACTTGTAAAAATATGTGTGATGATGATAAATAAAGATCTAAGATGTGAAAAATAAAGGTTTTATTCGCATTAATTTGTACGGTGTAAAACAAACATTAAGACACAGAATTCTCGCATGCTGGCTTTTCTATAAATAAGAATTTGTTTTATAACATCTTTTTTTTTTTTCGCCTTAAAAAAAAAAAACTAATTGCATATTTTATTTAGAAACCTTATAATTATTCAATTTCTGTAATAAAATAAATAGGTACTTTTTTTATGGTTTTTCCAAATATTAAGCAACCGTGAAGGGGTTAAATTAAATCCAGTATTTATTTAGACGTAGTCTATTAAAGCGTTATGTTATGTTAATTTTACTAATCTGCTTTAAATAAATAAATCGTCGTGCCATCTCATAATATTGCTATATGGGTTTTTTTTTTTTCATGTATGCCGATTCCTCGTATAATACACTTATCCAGCTTGCTAATATCTCATTTGGGAGAAAAAGCAAGAGAAAACCATAAAAATTGCCTAATATTCGTTAAGTATTGGTTGACAGTTTTATAAATCCGAACTCAACTAACTTCATAGCGTCCAACATCATATAGAAGACAATGGATATGGGGTGACCAGACAGTTTCCTCATTTTCTGAAAAATATTCAATTCTAAGACTTATCTAAATCTGACGGGATAACTAATTGGATTAAGCTGGGCACCTGGTCAGGTTATGCTAATGTATCATTTAAAAATTTTTAAAAATGGTGTAAATTGCCTTCAATATAAGTGCTATGTACAGAAAATCAGGACATCTGATCACCTTCATTTACGTTAAGGGTGTATTCGAAAAAATATTTTTCCACCCCCAACAGCCCGAAATTTTCAGACTCATTTTTAAAAGTAAAAGCACGAAACTTGCTGGGGTGATTTCTAAAGACATGTTTAACATGCCGTGTGATTTCATTTTCAGCTCAATTAATTAGAATTTGATTTTTAAACAATTATTTTCTCAGTATGACCCTTTTTTTCATTCCCAGATCGCCCGCTTCGGAAAATTCGGTTCAAAACATCCACTTTGACAGCGTTTTTTACAGTATTTTCTGCATTTATCAAAAAATTAAGAAGCACGGCACATTATATAGTTTCTAAATAAGAGAATTTCCCAGTTTGATGCGTTTGAGAGCAAAAATGAATTTTAAAATGAATCAGAAAATAAGCAGTTTGGATCGAAATACACCCTTAAATATCAAAAACTCATACCACGCGCATCTCTTAAAAAATATTGGGAAAGATTAATCAGCATGTGAAAAAATAGGGTACATAAAATAGACGAATCACTCTCATTGGCAAGGTGAAAATGCAAATATTTTTGCAATATAGGCAAATTTCCCTGATTTTCCAGTATTTTTATAAAGTTCCCTGACATTTCCCTGATTTTTCCAGAGTGATAAACCTCCCTGATTTTTCCATGATTCCCTGATTTCCAGATTCTGTAGACACCCTGTTGCATATTTCTCATTGTGAATCTGATGGTATTTATATAAAGACTATATTTTCCAAACAATCTTAATATGCATAAGTATACACAAGAGGTTGCAGTGGAAAGCTAAGACATCCCCCCCCCCCCCCCCCCACCAAGTAAGCTCTAAATATACATATATATATCCAGAGATAATATAAATATTGAAAACTGTTCGAAATTGTGATACAACTGGTTACTGCATGACTCCAATTTCGTTGTACGAAACTGTAGTTTTGTTTTAACTCATTTTTTCATTATAAGTATAAGTGTAATCTTATTTTTATTTTCCTTTTTGTTTCCTTAACACTGCTTATCATAACCACTGTTTTTTTTTTTTTTTTCTTTAAGTTTTCTACCGTCTTTCAGTTTTCTAAGTTAATGATATTAAATGATAAAGAGTTTAAAAAAAAAACAAGTTGGAAATTGCTCGTCAAACGTGGCAAATGAGGTGCGTTCGTACTATAACTAGTTTTATAATTATTTTTTGCACCCCATATTGTACTGAATGTATGATTTTTTGCACTTCATAAAGTGCATAGTCTGTAACATCATAAAAATGCACTTCCAATAATTTTTTCCCTATTCCCCGTAATGTAACGGAACACTTTTGACTGTCCTGTAATTAAACTATACATACGATTTTCCTAAAATTTGAAATGGCTCAACAAAATTTTGCAACAATTATATCTTTAAAATTTCAGACCATTCGGAAGGCTGTAACATCATTAAAATGCACTTGTAATAATTTTTCCCATTGGCCGTAATGTAAAGAAAAACTTTTGACTGTCCCTGTAATTAAACTATACATCCGATTTTCATAAAATTTGAAATGGCTAGACAAAATTTTGCAACAATCATATATTAAAAATTTCAGACCATTCGGTTGGGTAGTTTTTGCTCTGTTATACGCGGACAGACAGATGGACAGACAGAACGATGACTATAGGTGCTACGTATTTATATAATTACGAACACACCTAAAAAAGCCAGTAGCTAAAATTTTTACTTTTTTAAAACTTAGTTCATGTAGTGTTGACTCTAAGCCACTTTAGCAGGGTGTAGCAACTAGCAGCTCTTTTTATTTATTTTTCGCACCTGGCGGCTCTTTTAAACCCTTCTGATGCACCCGGCTGCCCTTTTTAACACTTCCTATGAGGCCTGTGGCAATTCAATTGATCCAGGAAAATACTGCAAATTCTAAGGACTATAAACAAACCAGTTATAAATATTTTTTGTGAACAAGATACAAGTGTGCCCCTTTTTTAGAATAGTATTCCCTTTTTGAAAAAGTCCTGCTGGGCGGCCCTTTTTTTCTAGAGTCAACACTATTTATGTATATAAAGATGGAATTTTGAAATCGATTTTTCACTCACTTCTTGATAAGCTTAGATTATAAAAATTATGAACACAGGTGTGTTTTCTATGAGAATATAACATTTTGAGAATTTAATTATAAATTAATATTTTATTTCTCTAAGCTAGGCCCACATAATAAATTGATAAATATTGTTTATGGTTATAACTGTATACGAGTTACAACAACAATAGAATTAATTATGTGTCAAATCATGCACGCTAAAATATACCAATTAGCTGTGAAACTGCAACAATGAAATGTTTTAAATATTAAAATGTAAAATATAAATAAAAAATAAAGAGTACTAATATGATTATAAAAATGATGAACACAGCTGTGATTTCCATGACAATATAACATTTTAATATTTTGAGAATTTAATTATAAATTAATATTTTATTTCCCTAAGCTGGGCCCAGGTAATAAATTGATAAATATTGTTTATGGTTATAACTGTATACGAGTTACAACAAGAATGGAATTAATTATGTATCAAATCATGCACAGTAAGATATGCCAATTAGCTGTGAAACTCCAACAATGAAATATTTTAAATATTAAAATGTAAAATATAAATAAAAAATAGAGAGTAATATATATATATGTTTTTTTTAAATACACTTTTATGAATAATTATTTAATTAATTAATTAATTTATGATTGTATGCTTCAAAAACAATTTAAAAATTCTCAATAGATAGTTTAAACTATGCTTTTTGTTTCCCTGTTGCATATGTTAAAAAAGAAACAGAAACAGAGCAAAAATTATGATTTAAAAAAATAAAGTCTCTTGTTTCGTACTTTTTTCTAAGCGCAAATTGAAGGAGAGAAATTTCCATAATCTGGCTATTTTAAAATTATTTAAACAATGTTTTTGAAATTTTGCTCTATTTACGCTGATTTTTTCAAAATATATTTTACATAATTTATACTAACTTAAAGTCTGGAAAAAGTTCTTTTTGATGATAGTTGTTGATTCTTTTCAGAGTAATATTTGATTTTTTGTGATTTTATGGATTTAAATACAGGGGGGAGAAAATTTATTACGATTTTCATTATACGAAATTTATAGGCGATTTTTAAATGACATGTCAAGAATTCTTCAATGAAAAATAAATTTATATTAGAGAATACATGTCATATCATTTAAAAATTGTTACATCTTATAATCTAAACTTTTCACCCTCGTTTTATAAAACGTCATCAGAAAATTTTAATTGAGTTAATTTCGATGGCTTATCGTAAATAAGAGCAGAAGGTAACAATCACTTCAAAATTATTCACCCCGCCAAACTCCATTTCAAATGGAGAAACAAGTTGGCGATTCACCCTATGGCTGCCGTAAAACTACAGCACTACAGGACCAATGAGGTGGCAGGATTTTACCTGACTGTGATTTTCATGTCCAAGTATGCTCAATTTCCCCCCTTTCGCTTAAGCTCTTCCAGAATGGCTAAGTGCTTTTCATTGGCCTCCTCGTATATGCGGAAACGATTGACTCTGCCACTGTAGTTTTAAACACCCACTGCCATTTTTCCATTGGCCACGACTCTCTTGCTCGCATATTTCTATGTTTTAAACTTTGCACTGATGATTCTATTCTCAGCTTTCTGATTGGCTTGTTTGATTACCATATTATAAAATATATAAGGCAGAGTTAAAAAAAAAAAAAAATAGGGTTTAATATTAACAATTTTATTAACCAAATGAAATTAATTGAAAACAGCTATTTACATAAAAAAAAAAAAAAAAAAAATTGTTTTTATTACATTCTGGTAAGCTCAATTTAAAAACTAAATTTTATTAAGCTTTTCAGTTAAATCAAAAAAATTTTATGCACTATGAGTGTGAGTCCATTAATAGAAATTGATTCATTAAGCATTCCAGTAATGGAGAGCGGCCCTGAAACCTTAAAAATAAAATATAATTTAGTAAATCATCATTAGTATAAAATTTAAAGTTTTCCATAATTATCAAAGCAAAAAAATTCAATTTTCGCAAGAGATATGTAAAACCAGCCCTTAGGTTTCAAAATATCTACCAGAATTTCAGAAGAGTTACCTTCACTTTATTTAATCGCGAAATATCTGTCATTAAAAAAAAGAAAATATTATTCAAAATTTCTGGTAGATGAATAACAAAAATTAGCTAAATTAGCCAGAATGGATGGAAATTAACTAGTTTAGAAGGGAAGGGCCCCACAAAAGTTGTTACTCCCAGCCCCATTTTCACTAAGGATGGTTCTTTTGAAAGACAATCAATCGAACTGTGAAACATTTTCTGCCTGATTACTTTGATTAAGATTGTCAATAATCTCTCTATTCTAAAAAAAAGTAACTACCGCTGTCACCGCCGCCGCCGGTTTTGAATTTTTTGCGACCGGAGGTCTTTCTTCGTTAATATTAAGAAAAATAATGCATACAAAAATATGAAAATCGGTAGTATTATACGGAAATGTTTGATAAACACGCTGATGCAGACAGTTTTCACATAGAAGAATTATTTTAAGAAATATTTAATGCTAAAGTTGGACAAAATCGTTCCACTAAAAAAGTTTTATAGGAGCGAAAACTATTCACGGGAATTTAATCATTTTTAGATCATTTTATACGTTTGAAGTTCCCGGTATGCAGATTGTATTTCTTCTTTTAATTCGGCTAATTTTTTGAGGTTTTATTTCTATTTTAAATTCAAATTTTCAGCATTTCTTGAGATATTTTTTACAGATTTTAGAAAGTGATATTAATTTAAACTGTTGCCAACTGTATAAACAGCGGAAACAATAATGTTTGCTTAAAATATATATATATATTTATACGTGTAATAAATTAAAAATTTATTTACACGTGACTATTATAAAATATTTGGAATTAGAATTAAATAATTATGTACAAAAAGCAGGAACTTATTAAAAAATACGTCATAAAAACCATAATTACACGTGAATTTTAAGAGAGAAAGGAATTTGTAAAATAATAAATTTATCAACATGCGTTAGAAGTCTTAAATAGGAGAAATTACGTCATATTTACGTCACATTACAGTTATTACATAAAATGAACACAAAATAATATTGCAAAACGGTTTAAATTTAGAAATTGCGCTAGACATTTACTTGATATTTTGAGAGGATACTTTTCAACTATTTTTCTTAGGAAAGCGCAAATAATATTTCATTTCTAACACAAGTATTTCACGTGAATATTAAAAAGAGAAAGAATAGTTTGGTCAAAATTACGTCAGATTAAAAACGATCAATTTAAAATGTCTCATTTAAATTCGCTTTGTTAAAAAATACCGAGAGACAAAGATTCTGTTTACTTAATTCCTTTTATATTAGCTTATTTTGAAATGTTGTTACACGTGTCTACGTCATCAAGTTTTTTATTTCGCCGTTTTATTTGTATTTTTATTAATGTTGTACTAATTTATTTGTTCTTTCGTTATTTAAAATAAAAATTATGTCAATTTGTATAATTTGGTGAGTGGTTTGGCGATTTATATAATTTGGCGAAATTAGTCGACGGGATAATCAAGTAGTACCGCAGCGGATTTGGCGTTAAAATTTCCCCCAATCAAAGAGAAATGAATAGAAATCCGTTTATAGGGAGATCGCCACTGTTTTTCAAATTATAATTCAATCGTTCGAAATCTTTTTAAAGCCGCTCACATTAGCATGCATTTAGAGCCTGCGGTGTCTGGACGGGGGTTGGCGAGCGTAGCTCGTAGGGGGCCGAGCCCCCTAGTACTATACAAAATGCAACAAAGATTTATGAAGCAAATGAATATATGCTGAATTTTGATTTTTTTTTTAGTAAACCAACAATTTCGGAGGGTCATTACTGACACATCTACTCATGGTCTATTTTTTTTTTATATCCATCTCGGTTGTTTGGGAATTAAACTTTGGGGGATCACTATAACAAATGAGTACTAAATTTTCTCTTTTTGTTACTACTTTGAATGTATATTTGACTATTTTGCAATCAATTCACTTTTATTACGAAGAAAATATAAGAAGGTATAACTTAAAGTATGTTTAGATTTATAGCAATCAAAGTTAGAAAAAAATATTAAATTGTTCAATGCAGAAAAATATTAACTATATTGTTAATAATAAAATGATAAAAAAAAAAAAAAAAAGTTAAGTCTTGTAAAAAGATTTTAAAGTTTAAGATATACCTGCTATTGCACTTTGCTCCTCAGATGTTAACTGGAGCAATGTTGTTTCTTTCCCATGGCCATAATGATGAGGACAATATACTACAGAAACATGAGTTTGATTCACTGTTACACTAATGGATGCTGTACACATAATTCCCATTTTGCATGATCCTTGTGTTTTCATCATTCTTTGTCTTGGTCCACGAACTTTAGGAGAGTACTTTCCTGAACGATGACATGCATAAAAGTATCTTGGACCCTGAGGACCCTTTCTAGCTCCATGTCTCAATGTATATGAGCATACCGTTTGGCGTTCTATCTCACATTTCCACTTCTTGAAAGCTATGCAAAGAAAATAATTTTAATAATGAAACAAATATGAGACTAAATCAGAGAGAGCAGTTTATTTGAAAAGTTGGCAAATATAACAAAAGAAAAATTGGTACTTTTTAGTTAGCCGGTGTTATATATACATGTATGTATATATACACATATACCGGGTGTCCCAAAAAGGACTGACTGATTTTAAAATTCAATAAATTTCCAAACGGTGACAGATATTAAAAAAATTCTTGCAGGAGGGTTATGCATAAAGTCAAAAGTTTTTTTACAGTGATTTTCGATTTTAGTTCGAATTACAAACAATAGATGGCGCTGCGATCAATAGAGGTTAAATTCAGACTCGATTTTTGGTACTTCGTGGCCCGGATAATACATTTCCATCTCCTTTGTCTTCATGGAACAACAAAAAGGACCAAAAATCGAGCCTGTATTTAGCGACTATTGCTTACAGTGCCACCTATTGTTTGTAATTCGAACTAAAATCGAAAATCACTGTAATAAAACTTTTGACTTTATGCATAACCCTCCTGCAAGAATTTTTTTAATATCTGTCACCGTTCGGAAGTTATTGAATTTTAAAATCAGTCAGTCCTTTTTGGGACACCCGGTATATGTCTGTATATATAGAATATGTGTATATGTATATTTCAGGTTTGTTTGGTTTAAACCACGCTGGTTTAAACCAAATGGTTTTTTTCACTTTTTCCCTGATCTTTTCATTTATTTTACACATTATTGAAAAATGCAAAATCCAAGTTATGCAGAAGCTACTAGCAAAGCTTTAGAAAAATGATGAATTAATAAATTTGTAAAGTGACAAACATTTTTAATCAAACTTTTCTTATAAGCTTTGAATCTACATGGCAGACTAATTTTTCTAAAATTAGCTGAGAGAAAAAAAAAAAATCCCTGCCGGCCCGGCCTACAGGCGGAGGTAGATTTCGAAGTTAAGTATACTAATTTCACAAACAAAAATCAAATCATGATTAGAGATAAACCCACTTTAACAATTTTATCTGGCCGCTTTTGATGAGTTTTTATTTCATTTTTATATAATAACTGGTTTTATCAGAATCATGTTAGAGCGGTATTCAAAAAAATACTTTTCCATGCTCAACAACTCGAAATTTTCTGGCATAACTCCAGATTCATTTTTAATAGGAAAAACATGAAACTTGTTGACGTGATTTTTCAAGAGATTTATAAGCGACTTGTGTTTTTAATTTCCGTTTAATTAATTAAAACTTGATACATAAACAACTGTTTTCTTAGTAAGACAATATTTTTCGTTTCTAACACAATCCGCTTCGGGAAATTCGGTTCAAAAGGCCCACTTTGACAGCATGTTTTAAAATATATTCTGCCTCTATCAAAAAATTGACCATTACGGTACATTATATAGTTTCTGAGTAAGAAAAGGTACCAACTAGAAGCCTTTGAGAGTAAAAATGAATTGTAAAATGAGTCAGAAAATAAGCAGTTTGGATTTGAATACACCCTTACTAAGATGATTTTTTTCTTCAACCGCTATGTATTTTTAATTTGTTTTGCTGTAAGAATTGGTCCTATCCAAAACTTGTCTATATAGATGTTGTAGACAATATTAAGAAGATATATGATAAATTCATGGGGATTTTATATCTTTTGAATTGACGGAGTTGTGGATTTTTTTTCTTCTTCAAACGTCCTTTTTGTTTTTGTTTTTAATTTTTTTTTGCAGTACGAATTGGTCCTATCAAAAACTTGTGAATATAAAAGTTGTAGATAATGTTAAGGAGATTCATGATAAAATTAATTGGATTTGATATTTTGAGAATTGACGAAGTTATGAATTTTTTTCTCCCCAAAACCCTATTTTTTGCGCCCATTTTTAACTTTATCAAAAATCTGTGGTACATAAATTTTTGGCCCTATTTTTAGAAGTAATAAAAACTTTGAACTGATTCGATATGTACAAAATTGAAGAAGTTATGAGGTTTTTTCGGTTTTCACAAAACCCCTCCCTATTCCCATCCCCTTGGTCCGATTTTGCCCATTAACGAACTTGACCAAGATTTTATGCCCCTTGATTTTATGTATCAGTTTGGAAGAGATTGGTGCAGAATTGTGGAAGTTATTGTGTCCAAAAGAAAGTGATATATATAGATAGATACATACATACATAAAGTTTTTTACTGAGGGTGGTTTTGGGCTCTAGTGGTCATGATCGGTGTAGATCTGCAAAAATTTTTCAGAAATTCCAACATAGGAACGACGCCAATAGGTACTATTTCATACGAAATCTACCTAAAAACAAGTAGCTAGTTTTCTTTTAAATCCTTTTACTTTTTAAAAATAGCCAAAATGGCAGATGAGAGCTAAAAATACACTTTTACTCAGGGTTGGCACGGTTTAAACTAAGTGGTTTTAACCATGGTTTAAACCACGGTTTAAACCAATTGGTTTTTTTAGAAAAAATCTATTATAATATTTTCTCTTTTTTCTAATTTAATTGTTTTAAATTATTGATAGAAGTAATTTCTACTTTTAACACTTCATCTCAGCAGTCAACATGAGACATAATGAGCTTAGGTCATGTTTCTATGCATGTAGAATGAAAATTAGCATGTGCTGATGAACATATCTGGTACCCTAAAGATTTTTCTTAAAAATGTGAAATTAAAAAAGATAAAATAGATAAATACTATTCAATATTTAGCATAAAATATTTTCATTTAAAAAATGCAGATTATTTACAGCAGTTAATAACAAAATGCAATTATCTTTAAGATTTTGGTTAAGTTGTAAAAGAAAATTTTCTGGATTGGGATTGGAGAAGATTATCCTTAAAGAATTTAAAAGAGTAACGTAAGATATCAAATTGAATAACACAGCTTGCAAAAATTGAGTGCTAGCTATAGCATTTCAATAATATCAATCAATCTTTTCTGTTAGTTGCTGAATCCAACGACCAAAAATGTTGACTTGGACACTTGGAGTTATCACTCAGAAAACAAAATAACCAGAAGTATTTAGATATTAAAAAATGATAATAATAACAACCACAGAATAATATATTATATTCATGAAACTGCATCAAATGTTTATTGATTGATTATTATATTATTATCAAAGGATTCTTCATACGATTTTCAAGGTATCAATGTTTCACTGTGTAGAGCAGTTTACTTTGAACATAAGACATAGCTGTTACTAATAATGTTTAAATTAGAAATGATTTCAAATTTCTATATAAGTAATTATATATTATTTAAGACTGTAATTATTTAATTTAAATATTTTCAAAAGTTATATTACTTATATAATATCCAAAAATGTTTATTTTATCAACAGATATGCATCTGTATGCAATAAGAAATTATATTAAAAAAAAACCCGGTTTAAACCAAAAAAAACCTGGTTTAAACCAAATAAACCGGTTTTTTTGGTTTTTTACAAAAAAACCTGGTTTTTTTCCAACCCTGCGTTTTACTACTTAGATTGCTTATAATAATATTTATTTTTAAAGAAGTGCCTTAGGCTGCAATATTTATTTTTTTAATGAATTTATTTAATAACTGCTTCAGTGATCATTAATACCGTTAATCCGTATTCCATGTATTGGAGAGTTACAAATCTGAAAAATGCTATAGAGTAAAATCTCCTAAGAAGGGATTGCATAGGGAAAAAAATATAAATGTCAATGTGTTCCCTTATTAGCAGGTGTAAATGTATTATATTCCGGCGAAGCCGAGAATAGGTCCTGATAATCAACTTTTGGGATATTACTGGTAGAGGTCTGCACGGGCCGACATTTCCAGACCCGGACCGTAAAAAAATATATTGGCCCGGCCCGGTAAAAAAAGTTAAAATCTCGGCCCGACTCGAGTGAATTTCTATAAAACATTGATTTTTACGTCGATTTTGTTAAAAGTTTGTCTCATACGAGGAGTTCAAGCCAAAAATATTTATCTTAACTTTTCTTTTCATGTTTATAATCTTCATTTTTATAGAAGTGCGGCAGGGTGCAATATTTATTTTTTTTAATGAATCTCTATTTCTTGTATGTAAATGTTTCAGTTATCATTAATATTGTTAATCCATATATTGAAGTATTAAAAATCTGAGATATGCTATACAGTAAAATCTAATAATGAATTGCATAGAAAAGAAAAAAAAAAATGCGTTATAGACAAGTTCCCTTCTAAGCAAGTGTAAATGTATTATATATTCTTTTCTTATGTAGTAGTATATTAATTTTGCATGGATCAACACGTTTTTCAGTTTAAAACAACATTCCGTCATTGACAGGTTCTTTTTCACACGTTTTACTATATTTTAATAAGTGTAGAAATCTACTATTCTTTAAAAAGGATGAATTTGAATGTTTAATTGTAGAATAATGGCAATTTAAAACTGTATGCATTTTTTGAAAAAGAAATTGTGCCAAGCCTAATTTTACTGACCTTTGAGCGGACCAGGGCATGCCGAGACAATGATTTTCATACGGGCTGGGTCAATACTAGAAATGAAAATTTTGGGCCGTGAAGATTAGGAATGAAACCAGTACCCGGGTCTGTGCAGAAAAAATAAGTTAGGCCCGGCCCGTGCAGATCTCTAATTACTGGTCCTATGTTACATAGTTTTTTTTTCTTTCTCTCGTTTCTCAGGTTTGTTTCTTTTTCCTAATCAGTTGGTTCTGATCCAGCGGAAGAGCGGTAAAGTGACTCCCCGTACTCCTGAATAGAAAATGCCCCCAGAAATGTTCCTATTTAATTAGTTGTATCTATTGGGGCGGGCAGTATTTCGGTAAAGGGGGAGGGGGTGGTTGTCGCCAAGTCTGCCCCCCCCCCCTATACAGTATACTGCATCTTATGTGTACAACAATAGATGTTTTTAAAACGAATGAGATGTCAGGGGAGGGGCTGGAGGCAGCTAAACCAAAGAAATTGAAGCGAAGGAATTGAACAAAAGAAATTCCTCTTACGTTCTTTGGCTAAACACTGAAAGGTTCAGTTCCAAGCAGGAGTCTGGCAAATTCTGCGCTCGTTTTGCTGATAATAAAAAGTTAAAATCCTTGTGCTAAGAGAGCTATAAGAATAAAAGAAGGATGTCAGCAAAAACTGCAAGACCAAATACTGCTTAAAACAAAGATAAGTTATTTTTCTTCCTGCTAAATAGCGACCAATGTTTTTATTACTATATTTTGTTTTAATGGCAGAGGTAGTTTAAAATCTCAATGATATAATTTATAATTTAATGAAAATTCAGAAGCATGCAGATTTTACCGTTTACGTTAGTGTCTTTTTTTATGTGAATTTTTCATGAATTTTTTTATGCGATGATTAACATTTTTGTAAATTATATAAATGTTATAATATCTAAATATAGTAAATTTGGCCACGATTTTTGAATTATTAGCAGATTTGAATTAGACTTTTAATGCGATTTTAACCGCTTTTTCACGTTTCGCAGCTTTTTTTTTTTTAACCTTCATAAAGGTTTAGTATGGTTTCAAACTTTTAGCGCACTATAGTAAATATTTTTCTCTGCGATTTTTGAATTTTTAATGTGATTTCTCCTGAGATTTTCAGATTTTTTTCGCATTCAGTGGCGATTTTTTGACATTCGTAAAAGGAATTCAATTTCAAACTTTTACCAAATATGGTATATTCTGTTGTTCTCTGCTAAATTTTTAGCGATTTTGATTTTTTTTTTTCGCATTCTTTAAAGGAATTTGTTTTTAAACTTTTAACTAAATATAGTAAATTTTGTCCTTTGCTATTTTTGATGTTTTAGTAATTTTAAATGCGATTTTACTGTTTTTTCGCGTTCAGCTGCGATTTTTTTACACTCGTAAAATGAATTTGGTTTCTAACTGCCTAATATGCTAATTTTTGTCCTCTGCGATTTTAAGTTTTTCTATTTTTATTGTTATTTTCACTACGATTTTTAGTACTTTGCATTCTGCGATTTTTTTTTTTTTACATTTGTAAAAAGAATTTGGTTTAGATATTTAGCGTAATATAGTACATTATATCTCCCGTGATTTCTGAATTTTTAAGTAATTTTTCATGTTAAACACCGATTTTGTTACATTTGTGAAAAATTCCGATTACAGTGTTTCAGCCCACTGTACAAAATGTTGCATCTGCAATTTTTTAATCGATTTTTTTTTTTTTTTTTTTTTTTTGCGGGGTTTTTAAGTTTTACGGTGATTTTCCCACACTAGTAAAAAAACCTGTTTTAAACTTTTAGCCCAATATAGTTTGTTCTCTTTTCAATAAGGTTTATTTGGAATTCATGCAGCGATTTTTAAATTTTTCGCGATATTTATACAGGTTCGAGCAACGTCGGACGAGTCATAGCCAGTTTAAAATAATAAAAATACATTTAGGAATGGTAATGAATTTATATTTATGATAAGCTGAATTAAAAAAATTTTTTGGTAATTTCTAGTCTATTTTTATGCAAAAAATCCTCGTTTATATTTTTCCATTATTTCTTAATCTGGGATACAACCTTCCACATTTTAGCAGATTTCTGATTTTTTTTTTTAAATCTACCCCCCCCCCCCCCTTCTGAAATTTCGTTTCCTTCCTTTAACCCTTTATGTCCCAAATTATGAATAGGTAAAAATTTCATCTTTTAAAGCATTTTTCGCGAATTTTTGAAACCACATTAGAAGATTTACACAATCATTTAATAAATGTTATATTTTTTTTCTGTTCTAATTGTAAATTTTAGTATAAAGAAAAAAAAACAAACATATATAACGTATAAATATAAAGTATTGTAATAAATGTAAAGTATGAATAATCAATCATCCAATCTAATCAACCTCTTCTTCCCTCTTACCTCCCACTCCTTCTCCAAAGGCTTTAAAACTCCGATTTATTTTACTTGCAACTCTGTCATTTCATTGTAACAATAAATAACCAATCATCCAAATTCTGCTTCTCCCTCTTATCAAACACACCAAATTTAAAGGCTCTTTTTTTTTATATTTTTCTGTTCTAATTGTTAAATTTTTACTAATGATAAATAATCCATTATATAATCGACCTCCTCCCTCTCCCCTCCCCCAAAATGCTTTTGTCTCTTCCCCCCACCCCCACAGCTCACAAAGCTTATATGATCTTTAAATTATATTTAGCGATTTATTTTAATAATAACTGGTCACCCATCTAAATTTTTCTACCCCTTAAAATTTCTGCTTTACCCTTAAAACTGCTAGTTTATGGGGCTAATAATTTTATAGTTTTTTAAGTGAAACAAAATTACTAGATCTTTGAAATACAGTACAGAACCATTTATCCGGAATGCTTGGGGTCAGATGTATTCCGGATAACTGGTTGTGCATTAAAGCAGCATCCATTTGATAAGTTTTGTGGAATAAGTGTGTTTGTGGCATTATTTCTGATTTTAAATTATTAGATTACTTGGATTAAAAATCAATGCAAGAAAAATCTAAAGTTAACCAGAGTTTAAAAGAAGGTAATTTATGGGGATCCTTTAGGAACAAAAATCCTTCTGTTTCCTCTGCATAAAAATTAAAACATCTAACATTAGGGTGGTCACAAGCAACATGGGAAATTTTTTTTTAAAAGTTTTCTTCGGGGGGACCCTCCTAAAAGTTGCCAATTAGTTAGAAAATGAGATTGGCAAAGTTTCAACTGAAATGAATAACATTAACCCGTGCCTCATCGAGGTTGAAGTCTTGAAAATTTGCAGTTTTTGGCAAAAAATTGTCGTTTTTCTTTCTTTACGTGAAAACTATTTGTCTTAGAAACCTGATTCTTGTTTTATTTCATAGAAACAGTTGTTGCCTAAAACTTTTACTCTCATCAAAACTTCTATTTAATGAATATTAGTATTTTTCAGTAGGGATGCACCGGATATTGATTTTGCCGGATATCGGATACTGGATATCCGAAGCTCCTTTGCCTGCCGGATTCGGATATCCGGCACTAGATATGTTTTTAGTTATATGGTGAATTATTTCCTTATATAACGCCATCTCAGAACAATAAATTACAAGCATGTTTCACACATCATTAAAACATTTTAAATGTATTGAAATATAATTTACAAAAACTATATCTCTTTGAATATCAGGGCTTGAAATTCAAGTTTTCCCCTGGAGGGGAGTTTCCCACCCAACATTTAAAAATACAGGGGAGTTGAACTGTTAGAAAGGGAAAGAAAAAATCTTTAAACCCCGTTATTTTTTATGTGCCACTTAAAGAATTACATTTATACAGACATGACAAAATACCATTAAAATAATTTAAATAAATTAACAAGTCAAGATAATTATCCAAAATGTTTATTTTTATTAAAACAAAGGAACAGAATCAAGTTTTATATATATACCATGTCTATCTTTCAACTTTCACCTAATGTTATGGGCAATTAACAATTGGGTTCCTAAATGAATTTCTTAATTTAGATTTTATTCCATTTTGCGTGATTTAGCCTCTTTCACAAGTTACACTTTTGACAAACAGCACAAACCAACTTTTATAACTTTAGAAATTATCGGAAACGCATGGTTATGCTCTGTTAAAAAATTTTAGAAAACTTTGCAAATCTGATGTGCATTAATTTTTAACAGTAAGTTAAAAATGCATGAATAATGCATATCGGTGATTCTATTGTCAATATCCTACGGTGATTGTATGTCACTTCTGAACAAACTTGTTTTATTATATCCTTAATGGAATTATAGTCAAAACTGTAGTCCCTGGTATTTTTGTTAATTGAACTTATGTTCTATGCATTGGAATTTTAAAACCATATCCAAAGTTTGAAAAGGAAATAGTCATTGATTTTTTCTATTACACGATAAAAGGTTGATTTCAAAAAGTCATGTCCTAATCTGTGAATTGCAAGAATCAACTAGTTTGTTATTTCTAAACATGTTTTTTTTTAAGTTCAACCAATTTTTTTTTTCTTCATGTGCACCACAAGTGTAATCTCATTTTGTAGAGTGCTGACTATTGGCTAATTTGGTAGGAATTGGTCTCCGGTGGCCATTACTGCCTTTTTAGTTATTTGCTATTTTGGGCATAGGGAAAAAACATCGCAAAATACGTAAATCGGTCATAAAAAAAAATATCGCCGATTTCGTCAATCATGGTGAAAATAAATAAAAAAATTTGTCAACCGGTCGCAACAAGAAAACTGAAGTGCAGGGGAAATCGGCAGCGGGAAAATATCACAAAATTCGTCAATCGATCTGCCATGAGCAAATATCGTGAAATTTTTCAGCCGGTCACAGAGAACAAACGCAAAAATTTTCAATCGGATGCAGAAAAACAATCATTACTTTCACCAGTATGTCGCAAGAACAAACAGGGAAATTTGCCAATCGGTCACAGAATAAAATTGCTATATTTATCAATTGATCTCGAGGAAAAAAAAAATCATGAAATTCATCGATCGGTCTCTAGAAAAAATTGTGAAATTCGTCAGTCAGTCGTGGAGAAAAAGTGCAAAATTTTTCAGTCAGATGCAGAAAAATAACCATGAATTTTGTCAATCTGTCGTAAGGAGAAACTGTGAAATCTGCCCATCGATAGTAGAAAATATCACGAAATTTGTGAGTCGGTGCTAAGACTTGCTCGTCGTTTTACAAAGAAACATTTTCGGAAAATGATTTTTTGGAAACAGGAGCTGCCCACTCACAATAGGGCATAATAAATAGGGCACAAATCCTGCCATCCCGCTTCGAAATTCAAGCCCTGTATCTGCCATTCAAGCCCTGTAATGTATATTAATAATATTGCATAAAAATGTAATTTAAACATTAAAGTATTCTGTTTATTTGTACAATGAAATGCTGATAATTGCGACTGGATTTGAATATAGGATTGCCTATATCGATAATTGCTAATAATTAATTTGTACAATGAAATGCTGATAATTTGTACAACAAATTTTAACCAATTAATATGTGTATAATTGTAGAGTATTTTCACAAAGAAATACTACATACTTTCTTTTTATAATTTAAACATAAAATATCTACTAATATACCCATGATTAAAGAGTTATTTTCTCCAAACATAGGTTTAGTTGATGCCCTTTTTCTGTTTTAATTATTTAATATTGTTTTTGCTCTAAGCCACGTTTAGTTTTATTTTAAGTTAAATTATTTTTATATTTAAAAGTAAAAAGAAAATTACTTTTAATTTTAAATATTTATAATGAAGTTACAAAAACTAGTGTTTCCCCTAGGCGTTTTCGTGAGGGTGCAGCGCCCTGCCCTGTTTTTTATAGCTGTAAATGCGCCCTGCCCGTTTTCATGTAACTGCAAATGCGCCCTGCCTTTTTGGGTTTGCAAAATTTTGTCCTCAGCATATTTCAACTAACGAATTTTAACAATAGGTCGCGAAAAAATCCAGAAATTTGCAATCGGTCGTTGGATCTGAAATTCTAGAATTGATTCTAGAAAATATCGCAAAATTAATCTATCGATCGCGGAAAAAATTGTGAAATTCGTCAGTTGGTCGCGGAAAAATATCACAAAAAAGTCTATTAATCGCGGGAAAATATTATGAAATTCATCAATCGGTCGGAAAAAACTTACTCTTTCAGCCGGACACTAGAAAAAAATCATGAATTTCGTTAATCCAACGCACGAAAAACTAAAAAAAATCGCCAATTGCTCACGGGGGAAAAATGGCAAAATCTGTCGATAGTTCGCGGAAAAAAATCGCTTAATTCTTTTACGTTAGCATGAAAAAAATAAACCCCGTGAGTTCCACCAGTAAGCCCCGGAACTTACCCAATCTGTCCCAAGAATAAAACCCGCAAAATTCGCTAATATGTAGCAGGAAAATATTGCCAATTATGTTAATCGATCACAGGAAAACAATCACGGAATTCTTCTGTAGGTCACGGGGAAAAACCTGGAAAGTAGGCGATTGGTCGCAGGAAAACCCCACATAATTCGACAAAAAGTTGCTAGAAAATAACGTGAAAATCATCAATCAGTCGCAAGAAAAGAAATCGCGAAATTCAAAAATCGCACCCAAGAAAAAATCGCGAAATTTGTTAATCATTCGCAGGGGAAAAAACTGCGAAATTCGTACATGATAGACTGAAAAAAACTCCGAAAATTAGCCAATCGGTCCAAAGAATAAAACATACAAAATTCGCTGATAGGTGGCTGAAAAATACCAGCAATTATGTTAATGAACTGCGTGGAAAATAATCATGAAATCCTTCAGTTACACGCGGTCATTTGACGAAATTCGCGCTTTTTCTCGATCGTTTGACGAAATTCACGGCAATCAAAACAAAAATTTCAAAAACCCTTTTCTTAAAAAGTGCCCTTTTTGTTCTGCTAAAGTGCCCTTTTTTGAAGGAGCACAATGCCCTTTTTTATTCTGGGGGAAACACTAAACAACTATTTGGATTTGCCAATCACAAAACTTTCTTCTATCTCATACATCTTAATATTTCAAAAAGTAGTTCCAAATATTAATACTTCAATATTATTAGTTCAATATTATAGCAACTTTGATTTTGGTCTAAAATTTCTGCTTCAGTCAATTAATCAGAATAAGAATAAGTTAATCTTGATCATATTTATTAAAATCAAAAATTTTTTTGTTATTCTGTTCTACATCAGCTGTTTGTGAATAGCCAGCTTAGCAGGATGCAAAGTTCCCTTCGCTTCATGAGCCGCCAATATACAATACAAAAAAAAAAAACTGCGAAAAATCGAGAAAATTTTACCAAAATCTCTGTTACAGTGCCACCTTCTGGCCGAATATTTTCAAATTCAAGGAGAAACTGCTGGCCATAGTCAAAAATATACACCACAAAATTGGTTCAATTCTATGCTTAACTTCATACACTTTTCAATGGTAAAATAATGAAAATAACACAAAAATCCGTATTATAGCGCCCCCTTCCAGCAGAATATTTTCAAACTGAAGAAGGACCTGCTGGCCATAGCCAAAAACATACCCCCGAAAAATTGGTTCAATTCTATACATAACTTCATACACTTTTCGATGGTACAAAAATCACTATTACAGCGCCCCTCCCCCTTTCCAGTGGAATGTTTCCATATTGAAGGAGGGCCACTGGCTATAGCCAAAAACATTAGCAAAAAAATTGGTTCAATTCTATGCATAACTTCATTATGATGGCAAAAATCGCTATTATTGGAAATATCCCCATCCTGGCAGAATATTTCTTATTTAAGGAGAACCTGCTGGACATAGCCAAAAACAAATACAAAAAATTTTGTTCAATTATATGGATAACTTCATACACTTTTCGATAGTACAATAATGAAAAGGGCACAAAAATCGCGATTACCGTGCCCCCCCCCCCCCCCTTCCAGTGGAATGTTTCCATATTGAAGGAGGGCCGCCTGGCTATAACCAAAAACATTCACAAAAAAATGGTTAAATTCTATGCATAACTTCATTCACTTTTCGATGGTGACATACGGACAGACAGACATTTTGTATAAACATGTTTTGGGATATTTGACCCCTAAAACATTTAAATCCGTCGAAAACCAGAAATCGAAAAAAATTCTATTACAATACTTTCTTCTAAAAATCCTGTTTAATTGTTAAACTTAAAAGAAAGAAAGAAAATTAAAGTCATACTTTAATAAACAACTTTAAATTTTGTTTTACACTCTGAAAGTAAAGGTACAATTTTCTAAACGAAGTAAACATAAATTCTTAAATTTATTATAAAGAGTTCAAATATCAATGTTAGGAAAGCTGGCAATTCTTTAAACTTTTGAGAATTACCTTTTACTCATGAATAGTGAACTTACTTTCATATTTTACATTATAAACAAAATTGTTCGGCATTGTTTGGGTTCAAATGATTTCTGTTATCCTTATACATTCGTTTTGCTGCACTCTGCCGGATATCCGGCAGAGAAGTCGGATATCCGGTGATTGTGATTCGGATATCCGACGGTATTTCGGATATTGAAAAATCAGCCGGATATGCCGGATATCCGTTGCATCCCTATTTTTCAGGTCAGCTTGTGAACCATACCCTCAAACTCTGCATTTTTGAAACATAAGTGAAAAATGGCAAATTAATAATTTTATTACTTTTGATAATTTTTTTTGCATTATTTTCATTAATAGGCAAAAATAAATGAACAATTTTTGCAACTTTAAAAATATTTCACGAATTATAATTGATTATTAGTTATCTAGTTCTGTGTCTAGTAAGAAAGAGCTTCTCGATTCGTGTTGCAGTTGAACCTCTGAATTTCTCTTTTTATTACAAGGCTGTTTTTGTTACCTGTTATCGTTATCTATTTTTAGAATTGACGAAACATTCTGTAAACTCCGCCCCCCCCCCTTTTGATATGATGGCAGAAATGTAAGATTTTTTTAATTGGCCACTTGTCTCATCAAATCATCGACAGTAAGCTACCAAGTAATCGTCAAGTTTTATGTATTTTATTTTATAATATTCGCAAAATGAAACTGAACGCCAGAGAAGCTGCTAGATTTAGAGTACATCCACCAGTTAACCACAGACTTTAATTTTAAGTAGAAGTGCAATTGACTCCCCAAATAACTATTTCGTAAACAAAGAACTGAGATCATCAAAAACAGATTTAAAAATTCCGGTTTAGAGAGAACTGTTATTCACTGGGATGGAAAACTGCTTCACCATTTTTTGAATAAAGAAAATGTAGACAGGATAGAAGTTTTAATTAGTTGTGGGGATGAAGAACAGTTACTACGAGTTCCACAGCTTGAAAATAGTATCGGAATAATTCAGGCGAAAGCTGTATTTTCAGCAGTTGAAGAGTGGAGGAAGTTGGTAAAATCCAGGCAATAGGTTTTGATACAACTGCAGTAAACAACGGTCACCTCAGAGGAACCTGCATTCTTCTATAGCAATTGTTAAAGCAAAAGTCTTCTGTATTTACCATGTCGCCACCCTAATCTAGAAATTATCCTAAAAGCTGGTTTTGATTGTAAAGTGGGAATAATCACTGCTCCTCAGCCAGATATTTAAAAAAACAATTCTGATTGGGTGGTTTAAATTAAACCAGAGTAAATATAAAAATGCTATTGAAGATGAAATAGTAGATATAAATAGTTAATTCAGAAGAAATTTCAAGTTTTCTTACAGGACCTTTTAAAAATTAATAGCTCAGGGATGATTATAAAGAGTTTATCCAACTTTGTTTAATTTTTATAGGACTCCTTCCTACAAAAGACTTTTTTCAGAGCACCTGGTGCTTTTAATCATGTCAGATGCACAAGCAATTTATTCTCTCAAAATATATTGTTATAGATAATCTCTCAATAACAAATTTAGAAAAAGAAGGTATTAAAGACCTTTGCTTATTTCTAATCAATATTTATGTAAAATCGTGCTTCAATATTCCCACTCCCACTTTGGACCCCAATTCAAGACCTGCAAATAATAAAATCACTTGTTCACTACAGAAAAATTGATAAATAGGTTGCAGACAAAGCACTCGTTAAAATGATAAACCATCTTTGGTATCCTAACTCGGATCAAGTTGCATTTTCATTTTTAGATGATACTTTGAAAAAAAACAAAAAGTCAACATAAGCATGGCTGTAAAATTAGTGTTATTTGAAGAAGAAATGATGATGATGATAAGAATTTAAAAGCAACAAAAGTTTTCAACGAAGTGGATTATTTATTGAACAAAGAAGTCAATGTTTTTGTTTCATCTCAAACTATAAAAATTTTTAAGAGATTTTATATTAAGCATTTTTTAAATACTGATGGTGATCACTATGGTGTGAAAATAAACCTTATTTGAAAGCAAGAAATCAGTGAATGGTTTTAAAGATGTCAATGACACAGCTGAAAGGGGAAGAAAATTAACCAGAGATTTCAATTCCTGTTTAACAAAAAACGAAAAATAAAAACAGTATATGCTAAAAGTTGTATGTGAATGTAGAAAAACTTTTCCAGATTCTTCAAAAGCCACCTTATCTAAGCCATTTACCACCTTAATCCTTTCTAGCGCAGTGGTCCAATGTCGAGACTACCTAATTTTAATTCCAAACTTACTTGTTTGTAAATTTAGGTGTAGTCAATCATTTCATTATTTTACGAACAGAACTTTTCTGTACTGGAAAGGGTTAATGTGACAATTGTAAGGGATAATAATTAATTTTCTTTATTATGCTTCCTTTCTTGTAACACAACTTTAATAATAAAATGCATTTGAGCATATTTGTTCTAATTTTTATACTTTGTTTGCACCCCCCCCCCTTTTTTTTTTAAATTTTTTCAGTTTAAAATTCGATTTTTTTTTCATTTTCTTTGGAATTTTTTTAAAATTAGTACTTTATTATGTACAAAATGAAAAACAAAAGGGGGAAAGCAGATGAAATGAAATGCTACAATGTTTTTTTCACATTTTCATAAAAATCAATTTTTAGGATTTGGGTGAAGTTTGGTCCTGAAAAATGCACATATGTCTAAATTTATACATTTTTAGAAATAAAATGGTGTGTAGTTCTTCAAAACGAAGCTTTTTTATATAAAATGAGACCTGAATTATGTTTCTAGGTTTAATAGTACTTATTTTATGAAGGAAAAACAGCATTTTTTTTGCGAAAAATCACGTTTTTTTCAAACTTTAACCTCAATGAGGCACGGGTTAATATTATCCAAATGAGCTAAAACTTTGCCATTCTCATTTTCTAGTCTATTGGCAACTTTTTGGGGGGTCCCCCGGAAAAAATTCAAAAATTGATTTCTTGTGACCACCCTAATCTAACATACAACTAAATTTGATGACAACAAATACTAGATGTTGTCATCAAATTATACAATTGTTTCAAGCAAAGCCTATGTCAAACTGGCAGTGTATGACATCTTTTTCTGCAAAGATTCTGAAATCAGTCTATCAGAAATATCATTCTGGATAACTGGTTCCATACATAAAAAAAAAAAAGAAAAAAAAAATGTAATCTGTTACTAAATGTGTGTATAAACAATAATGAGTTTGTAGTAATTAGGGTTTAATCTAGGAAAAAGGGATTTTTAGCTTTTTGGCTAATTGCAGCCAATAACTTCTAGCCAAATAAAAATAGCTTTAGCCAAGGAAAAAAAAGTTTTATTTGTACAAAATTTCTATACACATGAGTATTATTTTTAGTTATGCAATATACAAACAAATACATCACTCAGTAAGATTGACCCTACAAGATTTGGCTGTATACCACACAGCAAATGCTTTTTTTTTAAAATGGAAATTCTTTTCACAATTCCCCTTCCAAATTAATCAGGGTTCGCAAAGCTGGGCCCAGTCCGAAAAAACCCGGTGGGTTTTTTCAGACTGGGCCCACTTGAAAAAGCCCACAGAAAAACCCATAATGTGGGTTTTTTCAATTTTCAGCAATATTTAATGAATTTAAGTCATTTCAGTTAATTAAAAATATATGTAAAAACTATTACTTTAAACGCTTGGAGTAAAAAAAAAAATGTATTTTAGCAAATTGAAATATTTTACTAACATAGACATAATAGGCAACATACATAGTATATATTTATAGGTAAAGGCATATCATAAGAATGTCTAAGAAATTCAAATCTCAATTATATCCATGAAAATAAAAAATATGTATTTTTACTTTCTTCTATCTTTACAAAGCTTTTTTCTCAATTTTTGCAATAGCCTTATCATAAGAACTAATGCACTGATTTTCATCAAACTTCAGGTTCATTTACAAGTTGACCTAAGTTGTTGCTTATTAAGTTTTGGTGTATATCACCCAATAGGTGGGACTGTTATGTTGCATTTTTCATGATTTCAGCAATAACTCTTTATCTCAAGAACTAATGGACGGAATTTAATAAAAATTTAGATTCAGTTAGACCTTGATACAAACTGGTGCTGATTAGTTTTTGGTGTATAACGCCCAACAGTGGCACTGTTGTGCTGCATTTTGTACAATTTCTGCAATCTCAAGAACTAATGCACAGATTTTCATCAAACTTCAGATTCAGTTACACATTGATGTAAGCTGTTACTGATTAGGTTTTGGTGTAAATTGTGCAACAAGCAGTATTGGTATGCTGAATTTTTCACAATTTTCGCAAAATCTATATCTAAAAAACTGAGGCATTCAAATAGATCCTTATTAGACTTGGGTGTATATTGAACAACAGGTGCTGATTTCATACTCTTTGGGTTGTAATTTTTGGTTGCTGACATCCAAGAGGGTAGGTTCCAAAATTCAGTAATTTGTTTGAAACAATATGATACTTATTCCTTGTTAAATAAATCCAATTCAGTGAACCTATATTTTACAATTCTCATAACGAACATAGATTGTCATTTAATTTTGGCACTGTGATAGAGAATTATGAATTAACATGTATGAGATAGAAGAAAGTTTTGGGACTGGCACATCCAACTAGTTTACCCCTTTTTTCTTCCTTCTTATATATTTTAAATTTTAGTATTCTATTCATTATTTGATTTTAAAGCAAATTAACAATTTATACAGGGATCACTCTAGAACATAAAAAAGGGCAGGGCGCATATTACAAAAAAGGGCATTTTTTTTTTTGTAAAGGGCACATTATTTAAAAAAAGGGGCATTTTTGTAATAACTGCATACTGTTTAGAAAACACATTAATATTACTTTTATATAATCTCAGAAATAATACACTTTCATATCACGGGAGAAACGCAAATTTCGCTAAAGGATCGCGGAAAAAACGCAAATTTCGTCAAAGAATCGCGAAAAAACTTGAATTTCATTCAAGGATCACGGAAAAAACGCGAATTTCAAAAGTATCAAGGCATAAAACCAAAAATTTCTTCAAAGAATCGCGGAAAAAACGAAATTTTGTCAAAGGATCGTGAACAAAAATGCAAATTTCGCCAAAAGATCGCGAAAAAAATTCAAATTTCGTCAAAGGATCGCGAATAAAAACGCAAATTTTGTCAAAAGATCGCGAAAAAACCTCTCGCAAATTTCATTAAAAAAAAATCGCTATAAAAAACGCAAATTTCATCATAGGATCACGAAAAAAAAAAGCAAATTTACTCAAAGGATTGCAGAGAAAATGCAAAGTTTGTTATTGGATCACGGAAAAAACGTGGATTTCGTCAAAGGGCCGCGGAAAAAACGCGAAACTCTTCAAAAGGCCGCGGAAAAAACGCATAGTTACTGTCGCGTGGGGATCACCCCCCCCCCCCATTCTGCTGTAACCTTTCAGAAAATTTTCTGTGAATTTCAGATTTTTTTTTTTTTACTCATAATCACCCCTTATCTGTACATAAGTTCAAACTATATACTTATCACAGAAATTGTGAAAAATACAGCATAACAGCGCCACCTGTTCGGGCATTTACAACAAAACTTAATCAGCGTCTATTTGTGTCAACGTCTAACAGAATATGAAGTTTGAGGAAATTCCTTTAATTAGTTCTTCAGATATAGTTATCGCGGAAATCGTGAAAAATGCAGCACAGCAGCGCCACCTGTTGGGCGATTTACACTGAAAACTAATCAGCACCCATTTATATCAAGGTCTAACTGAATTTAAAGTTTTATTAAAATCCGTGCAATAGTTCTTGAGATAGAGCATCCATAAAATTTTTGTCACGTACGCACAGACCGGCAGACTGTTTTCTAAAAACAGTCAAATTGTGTTCAGGACGTTTTAAAATGTATAAATCTGTCGAAAACCGGAAGTCCAAAATTTTCACGAATCCAATAATGTCTTCTTGTAAAGATAGAAGAAAGGAGGGGGGGGGGGGATTCCGTCTTATCATTTGCATTTTCCATTCTTTATTAAAGGGGCATTTTGTCACAATTTGAAAAAAACTTTGAAAAACAATTATCAGACTGATATGGCCAAAGAAATCCAGATCCGGACCATATCAGCAGAAAAAAGATTAATGGCCGGCCCGAATCTAATAATAAAAAAATCGGCCGTGGATCGTGCCAGGCTGAGCCGACGAAAAAATTAAACGGTCCTATAAGAAAATTAAGTATTTTCTGAACGATCTTTTGTCTGTATTAAAACATCGAAACGCCATTCGATTACATAGTTTCTGAATAAGGGCACCTGTTATTTTTTTTGCGTTTCTGAAAAAAATGAATTCAGATATGTGTCGGAAAGTGGATCTTTTAGATTTCAGCGTTAATAAATTATGGAGAAATATTTTCAGAAGTGTTTTTATTATACAGCTTAAAAAGTTATGATGTTTTTAAAGCTACTTTTTTCTTTTATTCTAAATTATTATATTGTGTATTTTTTGTCATAATAACACGTAATCTAAAACGTACTGTAAAATTTTCCCATAAATATGTGCGCAGTATTCCTTAAAATAATCTTAATTGCGTATCTAAAAGAAAATTGGAATTTTTTTTTGCAGAAATTGAGTCTGGCTGGAAAGGGCCCGATTTAATTGACTTTGCACGGGCCGGGTCGGTCCTGTTTTCACTGATTTCTTTATAGGCTGGGACGGACCGAATCGAAGTTTTTTCTTTCACACTGTGCCGAAGCATAAAAATATGGTCCGCACAGACCTCTACTTCCAATGCATAGTTAATTTTGTTTTTTCTTTCTTCTGATAGTAAATTCTACTATCGTTTATTTTTATCTGACTTTGCAGATTCCGATTACGTGATATACCACGTTCAAGAAAAATGTTTGTTTATTGATGCGTATTATGAATAATCTTTGAGTACTTGAGAATGAGAATGTAGTTTAGGTATTTCATTCTGTCATGATTTAATTTATAAGCATCTAAAAGTAGTTTAACAGTTGAGCAGTATATTTTAGGAGTTTTGTTTTTGGTTGTATTATATGTGAAAGATAGGACGATAGGAGGGTAAAAATGGAAATAAATAAATGGGTGGAAAACATTTATTTTGTAAAAATCCCGTACTTGAATAAAATATATATACAGAACGCCGATTTTTTTTTTTTTCTTTTGGAAGTAGGCTATTTTTGCGCTCTGCCGAGAGATTTGGGAACCAAACTGCCTTCTGATGCAGCTTTTTTGTCTCATGTAAATTTCCTAGTTAACATTTTTGCCGTGAATTCCGCCATCCCGTCTCCCCTGCGCCTAAAGGAATTTATTTATTAGGGATGCGGAATCAATACTCCGCATCCCTAATACATAAATTCCTTTTATCAATAATTTTAATTTGTAGATTTCGCCTAATTCATGATTAAAAATCGCTTTTATAGTTTGCAAGATATCGAGTAGAGAAGGAAGGGCGGCCGTAAGACTTTTAAGACGCTACTTCCCTCACGCAAAAGCACCCGCTCGGTAATGTTAATCCTATGGGGGAAATTTTTGAAATACCTCGTTTGCATTTCAATACATTTTAAATGATTTTTTTGCATTAAATAGCTAATATCGATCTCCACAAAGGCCGCTTTTTATTTTACGATTTTGTTTTCTTTTTTTAAATGAAGATGTTTGAGACTTAAAAGAAAGATTTTATCTATTGAAAAAGATGACCGAGTGGAAGTTTAATTTGTGTTGGGATAATAAATTAATCATGAAATTTAGGACGGAATTTAGATCTCTCGTAATTAGTGAGGGGAGGGGGGGGGGCTGCTCGGGGCACTAAAAACTATGAGAAGGAAAATACACAAAATTCTTGATTAAAATTTAAGTTTCTTTACAATATATCGACCGTAGGGCGCCGAAAAAAAAAAAAGAAACGTAGATATTAAAGCCGCCCTTCCTTATAAGAACATTTATAATTTACGAAATTTTACCGTATGAAAAGCATTAAAAATAATGGAAGTACCTTCTCGATATTTTCCGTGAAATAATCCGTTACTTTAGCACATCTCTTTGTGTATTTAGGCTAATATCAGACGAACGTCTTCTGGCACGCTTTTTTGGTTACGTATTACGTAAGCAAAAAAGCGTGCAAAAAGACGTTCGTCTGACATTAGCCTTTAATATATTCACGTTCATTTTCCCTTTTCCTATGATTTTTGAATGACATTTTTAAAACTTAAGGTAACTTCTTCCCTTTTTTTAGAAAAACGGGTTGATTTGACTACAGAATAAAAGTAAAAATTCTTTTTCTCGATTTTTTTATAGACTTCCTGTAAGCTATCATGTGGTCAAAGATCAGAACAAATGGTCATAATACCATTTCACCAGAGCTGGTGAGATGAATCAATGACAAAAAATTTTTTGCTTCAGTTACCCTTTTAAGTTTTGTTCAATGGAGGTCTAGTGACATACGACAGAGAAGAGAACAAAGAGAGTGGGAGGAAAAGGGGAGAATTACTCCAGACTTATCAATCTAAAAAGGAAGGATAGTGGGGAATTTTTGAAAGTACAATACAAAAAAGGCAAGATTCTACCCTAGAAAAAAAGAAGGGCGGATTTCTACCTGGAAAAGGGGCAAGAAGGGCGGGATTTTTTTTAAAAAGGGCACGAGGGCGGGCTGCCCCGCCAAACCTCTCTAGAGTGATCCCTGATTTATATCCTATTTTAAGTTTGTTAGTTTTGTAAGAAGCACTGACATTTAATTAATTTAAATTCATATAATTTGTAATATAACATTACAATTATATTGTAATAAGGGAACAATATATATTTTTTTGTTGTATAGTATATAAATAATATAATATACAATAATGTAATATTGCATACATTACATTTTTGAAAAAACCCGATTTTCCCCGGGGAAAATTGGGTTTTTCATGAAAAAACCCGAAAAAGCCCAGGTGGGTTGGGTTTTTTCAAAAACAACCGGGTTTTTGCGAACCCTGAAATTAATCATCATTAAGTTACTTAAACTCTTGATTGTCAGTTTGTTTCTCAAGTCAGTTTTTGTTATATTCATGAGACTGAATCCCCCTTCACAGTCTGCTGTAGACAACAAAAGTGATGCTACAAATTCATACAAAGAAGTCACATTGAGAACCATGCCAGTAATGCAATTTTTATGAAAAAAAAAAAAAAAATACAATAAGCTAGTTTCATTGCTTTACACATTGTAGCCAGAACCTGCATAAATTTAAGTCTGAAAAGTTTATACGACATGCATCTGGCACATTGAGGATTCAAAGCTAGTGCACATCATATTCCATGCTTATATACAATCTGCGAGTTTCATTTTCGCCATATGCTGGAGTCGTGTTTGATGCAAATGACGTCACACTGTTTAAAGACCCTTGCACAGAGAGCATGAGACAAATTTTGAAGTGTTGTCGCAGCACGAATACAATATGAGATTTTTTTTTTTCATTTTTGTGAAACGGCAGCAGGTTTACGAAATGCTGAACAACAAAATGGGAATGATATAGCATATTTCTTTGGGGCAAGAAGCACTTCCAGTTAGCTTTTTGGCTAGCTCTAGATTAAACCCTAAGTAATGTATAATTCTTATATCGGTTTCGAAGACCTACATTTTCTGAAGATTTTCGCTGAAAAAAATGCCCTCTTTCAGCTTCAACTGTGTCCTTTTTGTGACTAGCACCCTGCCTTTTTTTTTTTCTAGAGTGAACACTACTCATTCATATATAAATTTTTCATATAAATTGTACCTCATTAAATGCTATTATGGTGAATTAAATTGTAAAAATTGTTTTATTTCAAGCTTTCTGTCGCTACACTGTACCTTCTGAAATTGTTACTCACAGGTGTTAAAGGATTAGTGTAGACGCTTGCTACTTAACTTTGTTAATTTGCCTATATGCATTTTTTTTTTATATCATCAGCTTCACTTGATCATGCCGTAAGTTTTAAAGAATTTGTTTTAAAGAGGTTTATTTTACATAACAGTTTTTAATATTTGAAAGACCTCCAATATTGTGATTAACTGTGTTTATACATTGAAACTTATTTTATGCATATCATTAATTCTTGCTTGTTCGTCCTAGGCATCTAGAGCGCCATCCATTCAGTGTGTTTAATTGATTCTGGTGCACCAGAAGACTGAGAGTTGTATGAATGTGCCCTTTATTCATTTATGAATACGTAAGCAAGTTAGTTTGTAAGAGCCGTTAGTTCCTGTCTTTCGAGCCTAGATGTCTGGAATATGAATCATCATTAACTGTTTAATTATCTACATAATTTTTTTTATATAATTGTAATAAAGAATTGTATATTAATGTAATATAGTGATCAAGCTGTCATATTGAGCTGATGCTGACATTCCCAAATTGGAAATTTGTTAGATTTTTTTGAATTGGTACGTACTCATCTTTTTCTTTTAGTAACCGTGTGAGAATTTTGCATTTAACATTGTTGGATCTTTTTAAATCTTCTGTCTGGATTACGTCGACCTCTGGTCTTGGACTTAGAAGGTGTACCTTATAGCCAACAAGCTTTCATTAAATTGGATCATTTTCTTTTATCCAGCAATTTCTCCATGCATTACTGCTTCATCTTTGAATTTAAATTTTTGAGATTATCAATTGTTAAATTTTTTTTAGTTAAATTGTTAAAAATTTGTTAAATTTTCCTAGTTAATCTTTTTGAAGTATTTGAAACTTCTCTTTAAATTTGTTAATGAAGTTCAAACTTCACTTTTTCAACCATTTAGGTTGTTTCAATTTTTGAGGTTCAAAATTGAACCATTTTTCAAGTCCTCATATTAGGGGGGCATTTAAAATTTTTTAGGTGTAATGTTTCAAGTTTGCACTTTAAAGTTAAAATTTTCAAGTTTAAAAACCTTCCAGTTTATTGTCAGTAATTATTATCCAGTTTTTTTATAGCTTTATTTTGTTAAACTTAAAATTTTGTGAAAATGCTGTTTGGTGATAGTCTTTGGATTTTTTTTTAAATCCTTCGTCTTAGAGTTTACTTGTTTTCACAAGTTATTTCTTCTTTAAGAGACAATGAGAGGGGGGGGGGGGGGAGGCATTTGATAGAGATACAAACACTGTATTTCTCATTGCCTCTTATCATCTCCTGTCATAAAAACCTCATTTCACAAACTTCATTTTATTTTTAAGTTCATTGTCATTCATTTACTTTTATTTATTTATTAAATAATGACAGTAATAAATATTTCTTAAACTTTTACTTACCCTCTCTATTGATTCTAGACAATATCCAGTGGTAATAAAAGTTTTCTGACCTTTTTAACATCCATAGTAATCCATACCATTTTGCCGTTTCTAATTTCATTTCATTACCGTACTTCACCGGCTTTCTTTCGACTACGTTTCAACTTCCGTGACGATATTTCTACCGCCAGATGGCAACTTAGAATATCGTTTTCAAATCGAATCTTGCTTTGCATCGATTCGATGCCGTTCTCTGATTGGTTCGTTCGTCTGAAACGACGTTTTCAATCCGATCATTTTTATATAAATATACGATTACAATCTTAATAAAACGCATTTTTTTTAATCTTCCTTTAATGGAAGAAGTATTTCAAGTTACTGAACGATGGCTGGACCACGTTCTGGAATGTTGTGTTTTAGTTTTATCAGTGTAATTATGTTTTATCTTAAAGTTTAATGCTATGATATACCTTCAAACAAAATGTCTGCTCTGATTTGTGAAACATCGTCATCACGTTCTACAATATGTCTGTTTAAAATGAATGCTGCTATTTATTACTGATGTCAAGTATGTGTTTTTGGAATCAAAAATAAACTGTCTTTATTTTATTTAATCTGCATATATTTTACTTTGCACTCATAAATATCATACTACTTCTCTGCATCTCTACATACTCACTTCCAGGATAATCCTTTCCCAGCTAAAAGTTTCCACATGCGTTATCTGCCCCATTTAATTACATTTTAATGTGCATAATCATCTCATATTATATCAACGTATATTAAAGTGTTATGATAAAGCACATTAAAAATAGCTATTTTCGTAAAAGGGCCACAAAAAAATAGCATATCTCGTCAAAGGATTGCGAAAAAAATAGCGAATTTCGTAAAAAAATCGAAGAAATAAGCGCAAATTTCATCAAAATATCGCGAAAATAAGCACGAATTTCATCAAAAAAAAAAAAAAAAAAAAAAAAAAAAAAAAAAAAAAAAAAAAGCGATTTTCGTAAAAGGGCTGCGACAAATTAGCGTATTTTGTTAAAATATTGCGAAAAATAGCGAATTTCGACAAAAAAAAAAATCGCGAAAAAAAAGCCGAATTTTGTCAAAGGATCGCGAAAAAAAAAGCACAAATTTCATCATAATATTGCGGAAAAAAACGCTATTTTCGTAAAAGGGCCTAGACAAAATAGTGTATTTCGTCAAAAGATTGCGGAATAAAGCCGAACTTTGTCAAAGTATCGCGGGAAAAACATGGTTTTCGTGACAGGCTCGCGAAAAAATAGTGAATTTCGACAAAAGGATCGCAAAAAAAAAAAAAAAAAATGTGAATTTCGTCAAAGTAACGTGGAAAAAACGTGAATTTAGTCAAAGCACCAAAAAAGATGAGATTCTTAAAAATACAGCATGATTTGAGTGTACTTTGATAATGTATTCAGTAGGTGGACCAGTGAAAAATCCCCCCCACCCCTCCTTCTTACTGCATTGAAATGTCTCCTGCCTTCAGAATATTTAAGATTTGATGCTTATTAGTGATTTAGATGTAAATTTCCTTTCCAAGGAAAATGCCTGCTTCCAACACAGATCTATGCTGACAAATAATTCAATGGGAAGTATAATGAAAGCACCCATTCATTCAACAAAAAGTACACCTTTACTTAACATAAGTATTCTTTTTTTCAGCAAAAATATTTTTTTTCAATAAACCCGTCTTGCCCCTTTTTAAAAGAAATGCGAACATTAGTGATATTTGTTAGTGGAACTTGGTATCTTCTACTCTCAAATAAACATTATTTTACAATTAAAATTGTATCTTGCATTTTTACTTTTAAAAAAGTAAAGAAAATTTCTCTCAATGTTTTTTAAAAATATCTTATTTGAGTGCAAATAATACTGGTTTTAATTCATTATTTAATTATTATTAAAACAATAATTAATGTATTTCATTTATCTTTTCCAAATAAACAAGTTTCATTTATTCCTTTTAAATATAAATTATTATTGATGGGGACCCGCTTTTGTAAAAAAGGGACCCACATTTTTGGAAATCCTGGGTCCTGGGGACCCAGGTTTTTTCAAGTACAGCGGCATCACTGGTTATTGTTGCCAAAAAAAAAAAAAAGGGAATAACAATTTCTTTCAAAGAGTTAATTTTAATTTGTAAGATTTTCACGTGCGAAAGAAAAATGGAATAAGCAAATTACAAATAATAAAAAAGATAAATAGGACAGGAATGAATACATAAACATTTCACACCAAATACCACCTAAAATAATTTTTGTAGTAGTATTTTCCCAGCACTACGAAGAAAGATTCCTCGATTTACACGATTTTACTTGGCCTTCCTTTTCTCATTGGTTGCGATTTCATTTTCGCAATTGTGTATATTAATTGAAACAAAATTTTACATTTTTGTGACTGAGGTATATGTAAGGCCATACAAATAAGAAATTTCGTATTATCTTCTATAAAATGTGATAAAATGTTGGTTAATTATATATGTTTCTATTAAGAGGAACAGAGCTGCCAAGCCTCAGGCGTTCTGGATACCAATATTTTAATACAAAAAATGTTACTTTATTTAATTGAAACATTTGCACGATTTAAAAGAACAACATTTTCTCTAAGATAATAGAGTTGTGAAAAAGCCTGAGACTAAAGATGAAAATAAGGAATTTTGCTGAGTGGCCACTGGCCGGTAAGTTGATTTTTTTTAGTAGCCGGTTACTGGCTAGTGAGAATAATTTCTTTAGTCGCCAGTAAGTACATTTATGTCACTGAATATTTAATTTAAAAATATATAAGTTTAGAGTAAATAAGTAATTTATGTAATAAATAAAAATATTTTAATTCATATTGTTTTGAATAAACTTGAGATGCTAATTTCCAATCTATTTTAAATTAACAGCAAAGTTATATGTAACATGCTTATATAGCTAATTACATAAGTCCTCTATACTTAGGTACTTTTCAAAATCAAAATTTTAAAAAAAAATCTGAAATTTACAGCAAATTTTCTGATATGTAAAGGGCGGGGGGGGACTGGGGGGTCTCTCCTGGAACTAATTATGCATTTTTTACATGATACTTTAACAAAATTCGCGTTTTTCCGCGAACTATTGGCGATGTTTGTGTTTCTTCCGCGATCCTTTGACGAAATTCTCTTTTTTACGTGATTCTTTGACAAAATTTGGGTTTTTTTCTGTGATCTAATGACGAAATTCGCGTTTTTTCGCGATCCATTGACAATATTTTACGTTTCTTCCACAATCCAATGACGATATTTTGCATTTTTTCGCGATTCATTGACGATATTCTACGTTTTTTTTTTGCGATTCTTTGACGAAATTCGGATTTTTTAGCGATCCTTTGAAGAAATACAGGTTTTTCTATGATCCCTTGACGAAATGTGCGATTGTTTCGCGATCTTTAAAAAAATTCTCGTTTTACTTTCGCGATTTCTTGACAATATTTGCGTTTTTTCGCGATCTATTGACGAAACTCGCGTTTTTTTTCGCGATTTCTTGACGATATTTGCGTTTTTTCGCGATCTCTTGACGATATTTGCGTTTTTTCGCGATCTATTGACGATATTTGCATTTTTTCGCGATCTATTGACGATATTTGCGTTTTTTCGCGATCTATTGACGATATTTGCGTTTTTTCGCGATCTATTGACGATATTTGCGTTTTTTCGCGATCTATTGACGATATTTGCGTTTTTTCGCGATCTATTGACGATATTTGCATTTTTTCGCGATCTATTGACGATATTTGTGTTTTTTCGCGATCTATTGACGATATTTGCATTTTTTCGCGATCTATTGACGATATTTGCGTTTTTTCGGGATCTATTGACGATATTTGCATTTTTTCGTGATCTATTGACGATATTTGCATTTTTTCGTGATCTATTGACGATATTTGCATTTTTTCGTGATCTATTGACGATATTTGCATTTTTTCGTGATCTATTGACGATATTTGCATTTTTTCGTGATCTATTGACGATATTTGCATTCTTTTTGCGATCTACTGACGATATTTGCATTTTCTTTGCGACCCACTGACGATATTTGCGGTTTTTTTCACGATCTATTGACGATATTTGCGGTTTTTTTCACGATCTATTGACGATATTTGCGGTTTTTTTCACGATCTATTGACGATATTTGCGGTTTTTTTCACGATCTATTGACGATATTTGCGTTTTTTCGCAATCTATTGACGATATTTGCATTTTTTTCGCAATCTATTGACGATATTTGCATTTTTTCGCAATCTATTGACGATATTTGCATTTTTTCGCAATCTATTGATGATATTTGCGTTTTTTCGCAATCTATTGACGATATTTGCATTTTTTCCCACGATCCATTCACAATATATGGGTTTTTCGCGATCCTTCGACGAAATTTACGTTTTTTTCCGCAATCTTTTGACGAAATGTGCGTTTTTTCGCGATTCATTGACGAAATTAGCATTTGTTTTTCGCGATCTACTGACGATATTTGCGTTTTTTCCGCAATCCATTCACGATATCTGCATTTTTTTTCGCGATCACTTGACGAAATTCGCTTTTTTTTTTGCGATCTATTGACGATATTTGGGTATTTTCGCGATCTTTTGACAAAATTCGTGGGTTTTTTTTTCCGCGATTCTATGACGAAATCGCTTTGAAAAATCCTACATTTGGCCGGTACTTTCTATACTTTTAGTTGCCAGTTTTTCACGTTTAGTTGCCGAGTGCTTATTTTCATCTATACCTGAGACTTGACATGTCTGGTGGGGAGTAAAATGTTTTATTTAATGCATTTATCTCTATTTTAATGCTACGTGAACAACAACCAGTGTAACAGCTTGTAGAGTGTAAAATAAATTAAATTACTAAAATAATCCCTATTATGAAAAATGAAACAGAATGTCCGGCTAAGGGAAATAAAAGGTTAGTTAACCTTTCGTAATTTGACCTGAACATAGGTGTGCGTCAAATTTCAATGGTATTTGTAACATCACAATGTTAAATTAAATGTGGATACTATTAAAAGGCTATCACAAAAAATACTTAATGGCGCCAAATCACGTTTATCTATTAAGTCAAATGGAAGTGGACACGATGATTAATTATTAACAGTTAGGTTTATAAGTCCTCCTACCTTAGGGTGATTTTAGTAAGTTAATGCTATCGAGTACATTTTTAGACATTTAGATTAGATCTTAGATATAAATATTGCAGAATGGAAATCAAATTTATTTTTTAGAAAAAAAATTATAAAAGTATTCGATTTCTAAATTAGATGTCTCAGTTTACATTTCCAAAAGTTCTTTATCCATTAGATACAAGTGTTTGTGGTTAGCAGGCAAGTAATTACTGCTGTATGGATATTAGGATAACGTAAAATGCTTGGCCAAATTGTTGCCTATCCTTATAAATTGCAGTGTAAAAAGGAATCTAAGATAAAGGATAATCATTAACTCAATCAATAGAAAATTACAAATGCAAAATAAATTACACAACAGGGGGTTCGGGGGGGGGGGGGGGGGGCGAGCCCCCCTGAAGAAATTTGCTTTATTATATAAAAATTACTAGAATAAGTAGCTCGTGAGAATTTCAGAATATCATTACATAACAACGTGTTTAATTTAACGCTTCTAATGTCTGAAACCATCAAAATATTTTTTTTCCCCTTTTATAAATGTTTGTGTAATTTAAAAAGTTTAAATTTTGTTTTTGTAGAAAGATTAATATTACGCAAAGTTTAATAAAAACAATAAGTTGCAGAGATGACGTTGAGGCTCTTGATCTGCAGATTTACTAGTTATTATTTATTCTTTTACTTGTAGAAATGTACTACACTTGCTATGTGTAATTTTATATACAATAATGCATAAATTGATTACCTAAAAGAATTTATAACATTGCAAATTATATTAGATTTAAATATCATTTTAAAATGAAACTGCTTTAATTTGGATAAAAACTTAAAACAATGCTTTTTATAAACTCAACTGTTTTTAACAGGGTTGGCACGGTTTAAACCAATTGGTTTTTTTTAGAAAAAATCTAATATATTTTCTCTTTTTTGTAATTTAATTGTTTTAAATCATAAATAGAAGTAATTTCCACCCACTTTGGCTTAGATGTGTTTTTGGTCTGCAAAATTTCTCGAGAAAAAAAACTTGCCAAACGCGGCGATAAACTCTCATTTCTAGTAACCCTGCCAAAACCCGCGCCAAAGCTCGTTTCTGACAACCCTTGGCGCAGCTCCCGCAGAGCGATGCGAGGAAGAAATTTTTTTGCTCCTTGATGTCATTTTATTACGCACCTGCGCTGTTTGCACTTTTTGACTTCTGCGCATCTGAGCGTCTTAATTCAAACTTGAATTATCTAACAGAACCTTTCCGGCGTTCATTTCTTCTGTGGCATCACATCAGCTATGGCTAATATAATTTTGCGAGATTCCTTGTATTTTTTTTTTATTATTATTACTTTTTTTGATGTACTTTTGATAATGGCTTCATGCCCATTTTATGTCCAGGTGGATTTATGATTCACAAAACGTGGATCGATATTGATTGCAAAGATTGGCATATTGTTTTGACAGAGGCAGCTGAATGAATCTTCGGTTGTTTTTTACTGCATGCAAGGTGTATATAGATTTTTTTCTTTAGAATCCAAATTAATCTACTCTGGTCTTTTTATTCTAATTTTCTGGTTTTATTCTTCAAAATTTCAAGGAATCTGCAAAATGTAAGTACTATTTTTGTTTTATTTGTATTTTTTCGTGCTAAAAATGTGTTTTTGAAAGTGATTGCAATTCTGAAGCGTCAGTGAAATTCATTTTCAAATATGGCGATTACTTTAAATAGTTAAAAGCTTTTAAATTTATCTGCTAAAATTGTGTTTTTATATATTTTTTAATGAAATATATGTCGGCAAAATTTTTCTTCCTGAAAAAATTGTTGTTGTTCAGGGGGGCTGGCCCCCCTGACATAGAAATTATTAGTTTTAAATATTTATTTCCGTTGTTAAAAAAAAAAAAAAAAACACAGATTTTCATGAGTATTTAACAACAAAATTTTTCTTCCTGAAAAAATTGTTGCTGAACGGGAGGTTCAGGGGGCCTGGCCCACCTGACATAGAAATTATTAGTTTTAAATATTTATTTCCGTTAAAAAAAAAGCGGATTTTCATGAGTATTTAAAGTGATTGCTAAATTTGAAAATAAATTTCTCTCCTGGTTTCAGTTTGGCGATCACTTTCGAAGACAACATTTTGGCGCGGAAAAAAAATTGCCAAGCTTATGGTGCAGACCACAGACACATCTGTTCCTCTACTTTTAACACTTCATCTCAGCACTCAACATGCGATATAATGAGCCTAGGTCATGTTTCTATGCATGTAGAATGAAAATTAGCATGTGCTGATGAACATATCTGGTACGTGGTACCCTAAAGATTTTTCTTAAAACATGTGAAATTAGAAAAGATAAAATAGATAAATATTGAATATTTAGCATAAGATATTTTCATTTATAAAATGCAGATTATTTACAGCAGTTAATAACAAAATACAATGATCTTTAAGATTTTGGTTAAGTTGTAAAAGAAAATTTTCTGGATTGGGAATCCTTGGGATTATCCTTAAAGAATTTAAAAGAGTAACTTAAGATATCAAATTGAATAACACAGCTTGCAAAAATTTAATGCTAGTTATAGCATTTCAAGAATACCAATCAATCTTTTCTGTTAGTTGCTGAATCTAATGGCCAAATATGTTGACTTGGACACTTGGAGTTATCACTCAGATAACAAAATAACCAGAAGTATTTGGATATTAAAAAAAATAATAACAACCACAGAATAATATATATTATATTAATGAAACTGCATCAAATGTTTATTGATTGATTATTATATTATTAATCAAAGGAATCTTCATATGATTTTCAAGGGATCAATGCTTCACTGTGTAGAGCAGTTGACTTTGAACATAAAACATAGTTGTTACTAATAATATTTAAATTAGAAATGATTTAAATTTTCTATATAATTGACTGTAATTATTTAATTTAATTTAAATATTTTTAAAAGTTATATTACTTATATAATATCCAAAAATCTTTATTTTATCAACAGATATGCATCTGTATGCAATAGGAAATTATATTTAAAAAAAACCCCGGTTTAAACCAAAAAAACCGTTTTTTTTGTTTTTTTACAAAAAAACCCGTTTTTTTTTTCAACCCTGATTTTTAACCCTTTGTTGCATACCGTCCACTACAGTGGACAAAAATGCTATTTTTACTCCTATCTAAACTATTTGATTAACAGTTCCTATTCAAAGCTTATGCTACTCTGTGACATCTATGCTTTCAGTAGAAAATTTCAGGTAGCAATACAAGCCAGGTATCTTAGCAAATAGGAAATAACAAGTTTAACATTGGGTATTCGCTAGTTTTGACGTATGCAACAAAGGGTTAATTTTTTACAATACTCATGAATTAAGCTTAGAAACAATTATTTAAAGTTCTTTTTATGTTTATTCATAGGTCAAAATACCTATAGAAACTTTCAAATTATGTTTATGTTAGATTTTAATACTTTTTTTTGACATTTTAAACATTTAGAAAATTTTTGATTTGAATCAATGATTTTTTTTAAAAAGTCGGTTGATTAAAATCATGATTTTAATCGCTGATTTAAATCAACTGATTAAAATCGTCGACACCCTATTTAGAAGACTTCAATCTGTCTTGCATTATAGCTAAAAATCGTTTCTTTATAATAAGTGAGAGAAAAACCTGTAAACACTGTTTTTGCAGGTAAAATTAAGTACAATTAACCAGGGCCGTGTGAAGGAAGCACTCGCCCAATACATAGTTTTTCTTCTTTTTTTGTTAAAAACATTATACATATTGGGAACTTTTTCTTCAATAAAAGCACGTTCATTTTTCATGTGAAAGTTATTTCACTGTCCCTTACCCTACACTCAAATACAAATTTATGAATACAGACTTTTATCCCTTCAAAATTTGTTTTAGGTCTTTGTCTTAGTTTCTTTCGTTAACATTCTCTTTTCTGAGTCTATAATTTTTCTTTGCTTGTGACAAAAACATGTACTCTGAAAATAGCATTGGGTTTCCCTCTGGCAGTACAAAAGGGGGAACAGATGTCATATTCGCCCCATATTGGCGCGATTTTTTTCTGTCGCCAATATCATATAGGCAACAGGTACTTAACTTGCGCCAAAGTGTCGTTATTTTGCTTGATGTGGTAACCTGGATCATGTTGTTTATGCTGTTGATGTTTTCGCCAAATTGGCAACAGAAAAAAATCGCGCCAATATGACATCTGTACCCAAAAGGGTTATAAACTGCTATACTGTACTGTTAGATGCATTTTGTTATCCCATTTCCCAGATTCTCTTTGCCAAAATATAAGTGCAATTTCCTATTATCTGATTTAGTTGTTAGGAGCTTCTGAATTAAAATTAAAGTTAAGTTCCAAAAGAAACGCGAAATATATTTTTCATAGAATTTATTTCTGTTTATATACCTTTCAACCCAGTAGCAGAAATTTCTCCAAGTGTCTGCGACAGATAATTCAGGGGCAAAAAATAATCTACAGGTAAAATATTTTTATAAATGAAGCGTTAATTGATCAAACAATCACTTACCTGTAGCATTTTTAGGCATTTTATAAATTTTTATTAATAATAGTCTTAACTTTTTGTATTAAGTAATAAAGAGCTAAACATAATACGAAGCAAAATAAAAGTTCGATGAAAAAGAATCTGCAAAAGAGAAAAGAAAATCTGCGACGCCCGTCTCCCGTCTCGAACTTTCTGCTACCGGGCCTTTCAATTTTATGACACATGTCACAGAGAAAAAGTGGTGGTGGGGGACAAATTGAAGCCTTGCCCCGAGCGCAGTTTTCTCTTCACACGGTGCTGTAATTAACTATCAGACAAAAATCTCTCCAAGACTGAAATTAGTACTGAGACTGAAGGTCTTGTACCCATGCTTAAGTGATAGATTTTACCACATAATTCTGTTTTGGTTTTTTTTAAAGTTTGGAGTTAAGAATTAATCATAGTACTTGTAATTTAAAATAATAATAAACTTAATTACCTTCCATACTAGGAAATCGTAGTTTCTGCTCATCCATTTCAAGCTTGTGCTCATAAGCTAAGTGGGCTCGAAGCCTTGCAATCTGACTAAAATTTACACTGCACTCAATGCATCTTATACTCGTACCATTTTGCCTTTTAACATTATGCACTCTCCTTATATGGCGCTGCTTATTACTTATTTTTGTAAATTTCTTACCGCATATCCGACAAGTAAGTCGATCTACTGGTGAATCAGATTCATTATTTTCAGCGCCTTCAATCATTTGCGATTGATCTAAATTAGAAACTTCAGTCGAATTTTGACTTGTTTCATCTCCCATTAGATCAACCATTTCTTCATCAGCAGCACCTGAATTTTCTTCACTAGCATCACATTTCTCAGAAGCCTGGACATCATTTGTTTCATCGAAAGTAGAAACCAATTCTTCATTTTCTACAACTTCGACGTCTTCAACAGCTATATAACTAGTAGCGATTTCTTCTTCGTTTGTAGCATAAGGAGTCTCCACATAGTAAACAGTTTCAATTTCAGTTTCTGGTTCCATATTCAATTAAGATTCAAAATAAAATACGTTCTAAACAAGTAGTGTAAACATGATAAACATATGCGCCATATTTTAATTTTAATTACAGTCACACATTAAAATATATCAAAGCGGCGTAACACACATAAATGTACACACAGTTTAAATTACTTAACAAAATTTCTCATTCGTCGTATAAAGATATAAACACAGGAATTTCCATCTGAAATGTGGTTAAGGAGAGAACAAGGCTTAATACATGGGCGCTGCATAAATAAGAAGATGGCCTGTGTCATAGAGAAACGTGAAACATCTAAGCCAATCACATTGCTGAAGGTGAACTGCTCAGTGCGCATCCATTTCAATACGTCATTCCAGATGCAGTAAAAGTGATCCAATGAAATTGTGGTATTTTTAACACATGGGTTGGTTGACTGTAACATTCTCCAATATTTACAATAACAAAAAATAAAACACTATCTTTAAAAAAACACTAATTTGTTTATCTAGAGTATGACTTATACAACATGTCTTCCAATTTTTTTTATTTAACTTATTCAATTATTATTTTCTAATCAATGCAAATATGTTTAAAAATTTTCAGCAACACTAATAAGCAAAGCAACTCAACTCTGAACGTAATATTTACAAACAAATCATAAACAAGTAGCTCTTTTTGAGAGCTCGATAGCGCATATAATCGGATGCTACATAGTAGAATTTCGTAGCAGAGGATTCTGGAACCTCATTCGTTGAATTTGTCACGTGTTCAATGTTAACAACCCTAAACGTAGGATCCATTTTTTCGCCAACAGCCAAAGGATTTTGTTTATTATTTACCGGTTGTTTTCAAAGGAAGTTGAAACGTCTCAGCAACATGGAGTGCGGGATTACGGATCGTCATCAATTTTTTGATAGAAATTGATCTCCGTTCTACTTTGGCTGTTATTATTTAATGTTGTCGCTGGCAGCTAACGTGTAGTATGAATTTGGGGAAGCTTTCATTGGGCTTGTAACAAGCCTTCCTTCGAGTTTTCAATTTCAAACAAAATCACATTTATCGATATGACATTGTTTACATGTTGATATTACATAACTATAACATTATGTTTATATTTTTGGGGTAGATTTCAATCAGTATCATTTATAAAATAAATAATCATAATAAACAGGGAATAAACATATTATTTGTTTGGTGAAAAATGTTATTATTGCCTCTATAAGTATATTTTCTATAATGGCATAACATCTGAATATTTAACTCTTTTTTATTTTTTACTCATTAATTGTTGTTCTTGCACAGTTATAATTTCAGATTTTTTTCATAGCGCAATCTCTGATCTCCATACACTGCAAGACACTTATTTTAAAGCCATTAGAATTTCATAATGCTAGTACGTGACGTGACAGTAAATAATAAAAATGACAAAATGTGTTTGATTTAAATTAATAAAAATAGGATAAATGTGTCTGTAATGGACACCCTCCAAAGATTTTAGTATAGAAAATAAATACCCAATAACAAGTTTTTATTATTTTTTGCCACCTCTTAACTTCGTGTTTTACTATCAGGATTGTTGTTGACAACTTTAATCAAACCAGGAAGCAGAAAATAATGCTTCACTATCTAACTGTTTTCCAGTGAAAACTTTAATGAACAAGTTAAGAGATGTTTTTATTTATTACAATTATCTTAAAAACAGGTACTTTCCTGTTAGCTGGGTGCCAATGTTATATTTATATATATGTATATCTATACATAATATGTATGTGTGCATATATATTTATATTGTAAAATCTCGATTGTAAGCCCCCCCCCCCCTCCTTTTTTCAAAAGTAAAAACAGTTAAATTTGGGTGGGGCTTATAATAGAGATTTAAAAAAAAAAAAAAAAATTCCTCTGATAAATATTGCTTTCCACTTTTGTTTTATTCAACTATTTTATAAGATTTACGATATTATAATATTAAAGTATTGAAGTCTTTCAATATTTTGAGTTTTCTTTGTGGGTTCTGCATGCCAATTAGATTTACTGTGATATTTTGTATACTGATTAATGTATTATATTTTTCATGACATCTTCATTTAGAATTTTGGTTAGCATCATTATATGAACTTGTAAGATAAATTTTTATTCAAAGGTATTTTTTATATATATACACGTATGTATAACACTGGCGCTCGGCTAACAAAAAAGTACCTAAAAGCATTTTTATTTACTTTATATCTCCTTTATTTTCTTACTATAATTTGCATGTTTTTGATTTGATAATAATAGGAAACTTTGAATTTCATATATACAAATGGCTATCATTTACAAAATTTCATTTATTTTTAAAGTTTTAGGACCAGTATCCATTACTAGAAAACTTAAATTAGTCAACTTTCAGGAATGGAAACCCCATGTGGGCTATATGATAAAATTAGCACTCACCAATCGGCAAGTAAAACTGAAAAGTTGATGATTGACTCTATTGCCACCACTGCCCAGACTTAAAAGATAACAATTGCGATGATTGAATGGAAAGTATGTATACAAAAGAGGAGGGTGGGGATGGATGTCAGATTTGTTAGAAATTGAAATATAACTTCAAAAATTCATTTTTTTGTCTGTTCTATACTATGCATCAACCAGGGTTGCTGGCTTTTAGCCAGGCCAAAAAAAGCCGGCCGGCTTTTTTTGGTTTTAACCACTTAAAAAAAGCCGGCTTTTATTAAAAAAAGCCGGCTTTTATTGGAAGAAGTCAGTTTTTATTTTTTAAAGTTGGTTTACAGTAAATTTGTTTTAAATTTGGATCAATTAATTTTTAATACATTTATAAATATTTTCTACTAAAAAAAATAATAGACTTCTATTAAATTTTATCAAATAAATAAGTCTTTATAACTTCTAGAAGACAACTGTGAACGCATTATCTCTGAAAAAAAAAAAAAAAATTATATAAACATTGAAAAGGATATATATTAGGCTCCAAACTGGTGTTTTGAAATTCTATATTATATAGCTCCACATATACTACACATTTTAAAGATTATATTTAATTAAAACTGTTCTTAACTGCTCTGCTCAACAAGCGCAAAATGTTTTTACACATTTACAAATTCATTTTTTAACGGAAAGATGTAAAATTCGAAAGCCGGACCATGAAACATGAAAGCGATTTGGAATCGAACTGTGTTTTCCATTTTTTGATCCATCAATTACCTATTGAGCTATAAAGAGATTTTGATCATGTGACAAACACGTTTTTTCACCCTTTTCTGAGTGGTTTCTTCTTTCGCGTGGAAATTCAGTTCAAAACGCTCACTTTGACACTATTTTCTGAAAAATCTATTGCATTTGCAAAAAAAAAAAAAAAAAAAAACAGAAAAAACAGTGCAATTACATAGTTTCTGAACAACAACATCTGCTAGTTTCATGCATTCCTGAACAAAAATAAATTAAAACTTAGGTCAGAAAGTTGCCATTTTGGATTTAACAGCCTTAATGACAAAATATAACATATCAAAATGGAAACGAGAAATTAGAAAAGATGTTTTATTTGAGGAGAGTGGTACATAAGTGTATAAAAAATAGAGCATTTAAATTAAAAAAAAAAAAAAAAATTCTCAAAATAAAATTTTGAAAAGCTTGTTGCTACGCATATTCATGCATATGCTATTCATAATGTTTTTAATAGTGAGAAATGGTGGTGTTTATTAATATGACTATGTATAATTTTAAATGTTTGCTAGAAATAAAATAAGACTTGTATGTTAATAGCTCTTAAAATTAAGTAATAAAGCATAACTAAGTAACCATTGTCCTCTTTAATTTTATAAAGCAGTAAAAATAAAAAAATTGGCAGTTGGTATGGCCCTTTTAAAATTTAGCAGACATATTTGCAATTCTGAATACAAATCACTAGCAAAATCATCTAAGTTTTATTCCAGTATTATGTCCTCATTATTGAGAAATTGGGTTACTTATTAAACTGTAAATCAATTAAATGTCATTAAAACTAATTAAAAACACTTTAAAATGTGTAGTTTATAATTACAATGCTTTATTGTATAAAAGACAATTATGGCCAAAAAAAGCCAGTTAAAACCAATAAAAGCCACCGGCCTGGCTTTTTTTAATTTTAGCCGGCTTTTTTGCAACCCTGGCATCAACATACTGCAGTAATTACTTGTTTATATTTCCCTATTCAATGAAGTGCCAGTTTTTTCCATGAAGCACATTTTTTTATCAAGTATTTGTTAATTTGTTGTTGGCCAGTAAGTAAAAAAGTTAATTTTGACCTATAATGTGGGCCTTATTAAAAGTGAAATTTCATTAATTTTCTTAGGGAATAAAATTTTTTGATTTAACTTAAAAGTTAAGTAATCAAATTTAATCTTTAAGTTATGCTTACCAGACTGTAACAACACCTATTTTATAAACAGCTTCAAATTTATTTCATGTAATTAATACATTTTTAAAATATTAAAACGGATTAATTTTTTTTTATAATCTGAAATTCAATCAAGCCAATTAAGAAACAGAGAATAATGCTTAAAAGCATAGAAAAAGAAGGAGCTCAAGCCCTTCTCATTCAAATAAAGATAATTTATTAAGTTACATGAATTGTTAAAAACCTCTTAGTTTGTGTCTTTGTCTTTAATGTTTGATTATTCATCTGTGACAAAACAACTTTGTACATAAAAAATAAGGACTTATTTGTTGTAGCAGCACCCACAATTGTGATTATGCCATACTTAGAGTTATGACTTTGCCAAGATCATCACAAAGTTTATATATGCATCATATATTTGCATATGTATATACTCCAAAACAGTGTTGAATTCAGATACTTTCCTCCAGGAGGGATTTCTGTGGCCCCTCTGAGACATTATACAGTTACGGGAGAGAAGGTGATACCCCCTTTAACTGTATTACAAAACAACAGTGGACCAGTATAACAATAAAAAAAGCTGAACTTTCATGCACGAAGAAAGGGGGTGGGGGGCACTTATTTTTTCTACATTTCACATCTTAACATATTAAAAAAAGTTATTGCCAAGTTTTACCAATTTCCATCATCATAATGATGGATGCAAAATTCAGAGCATCCATGTGTGTTATTTTATAAAACACAGGGTAATAATTGTACAGACCATCCATTCTTAAAAAGTGACGATTTAATTATTATGACTGAGGGTCAGGGTGAATTTCTTAAAAAATATAGTTCGGATATTATATGCATTGATGGCCCTCATGGCATGAACAATTATGGATTTGAATTAATAACACTAATGGTAGTAGATGATATGAGAGAAGGTTTTCCTTGTGCTTTCCTCATATCTAATAGAACAGATCAGCCTGTCTTATCTTTATTTTACTCATGCATAAAGGAAAGAGTGGGGGAGCTTAAACCAAATGTTTTTATGTCCGATATGTCAGATGCTTTTTATAATGCTTGATATACAGAAATGGGTTTGCCAGAAAAAGCGTCTTTTCTGTACCTGTCATGTTGATAGGGCATGGCGAAATAATTTGAAAAAGATTAATGGTATAGAAAAGCGAACAAATGCTTATAAATTAATTAGATTTCTTTTATTAGAACGCGACTTAAATACATTTAACTTATTGTCAGATTATGTAACAGATTTTTTTTAAAATGACGAAGACACTAAAGATTTTGCTTCTTATTTTGAAACTTTTTATATGAAAAACACTAAAACATGGGCCTATTGCCACAGGTTACACTGTGGCATCAATACAAATATGCACATTGAGTGCATGCATCGCACTTTAAAATACATTTATTTACAGGGGAAAAATGTCAAGAGACTTCATAAAGCCATATATGCTATAATGAGGTTTGTCAGGGATAAGTTGATTGACAGGTTGATCGCCTGTACTAAAGGGAAACTGACTAGCAAAGTGAAAATTCTGAGAAATAGACATAAAACTAGTTTAACATTAACATCTGAGATTGTAGAAAATGAAGAGGGTTGGACAGTCGCATCAAAAAATAACACAGAGCTATACGAAATTCAAAGTATAAAAACAACATGCCATTGTAAAATTCTATGTATGGAATGTAAAACATGTATCCACCAATATATCTGCTCATGCACGGATTCCTCCATTAGATGGAATATGTGTAAACATATTCATTATTTATGTCAAACATTAATTAAAAATGAATTTCATATAAACACTGTCCCTGACGAACCACTGATTATAGATGAATATCCAGAGTCAGAAATAATTATTAAAGAATTAAGCCAAACATGCCCCCACACACATTCACAAGCAAATCATACAGAGAAACAGGAGTCTTTAATAAGTGCATATGCAGATTTCATTAGATCTCTCACAAATTCCGAGCAGCTAGATATAATGGGAAAAAAAACTTGAAATCTTTAATACCAAAAGTAAATGATGTTGGCCAGATTAATTCTGTGTCATTTTCCCCACAATTGAATAAAAACCTTCCAACAAACAAAAGAATAATACCTCAAAGACCATTCCAAACAAAAAAGAAAAGAAAGTTAAATAACAGGTCTGAAGAAAGTTCAAATGAAAACGTCCAAAATATTGCCCTATCTTTAATTCTAACACATAAAAATAATACACATACTAATGAAACCCAATGTAATGAATAAATATTCCCTAATGTTTACATTTTAATTTGCCAAATCAAAAATGTTTAGTACAATATCACTCTTTTTTTCAATTCTATTTTTATCTCTATTTTGCTATCATTTTTAAGGTTTCGTTTCATCTGACGAAATCCTATTCGCCTCGCTCTTCTGTCTGTCTGTCCGTCCCAGAGCCCGTTCGCAGAAACTATATACGTTGGAGACTTGAAATTTTGCATACTTATAGCTGAATACCTCGCATCAAACGACAAATCATAAAATTTTGAAAAGTCTTATATCTACCTGTCTGGGCTGTAACTTGTGTATTTTAAGCTTTTTTTTTCTAATTGAGCCCCTATTTAAGTTGAAGACTTGAAATTTTGCATACTTATAGCAGAACACTTGCGATCACACGAAAAATCATAAAATTTTCAAAAAGTCTTATTATTTATCCCCCCGGGTTCTAACTTGTGTATTTTAAGCAATTTTTCTAACCTCCTACCATTGCACCCGGTGGGTACTTTTCTAACTTTTGCCGACACCCCTTTGACCACTCTTTCATATTATGCACCATAGACTTACATATTTTAGTTCCACTTTTTACCGCCAGGGGGAACCTATCTGTCTCAGGTGCTACGGGGCCGAATTCCCTTGACTAATATATCTACGGATAGTTTGTAAAACGGAGTTTCGTTCGGATAGAGGTTTGTTTAGAATAGAGTGTGCCCACTGGTTGCAAAATGTGGAACTAACAGATTTTGCAAAATGATAAAGTGTTTTGAAAGGAATATTAAATGAAGCCCTCTGTGCGATCTGTGATCACACTTACCCACTTGTTTAGTATTGAAGCTAAAACTAGTTATTTTAGAATAACACAGTACTTGCAAATGTTGATATTTTGCTAAGGTACCAAAACTTAAAATACTTTGTATTTTTTAAAAAATATAAATTTTGGATATTTCTATTTTTAAAATAAAACGTTTCATTTCCATTTAATAGTTTCTACATAAACATTGCAATTGTATAAATCCATCTAGCTGCTTCTGTATCTACAGAAATAAATATATTGCTAAAAACAAATAATATAGTATTCTGTTTAATCCAGAATTGGGAAGGTGAAGCCTCTCAAATAACATTGTGAAGATTTTTTGATGAAGGAAATTCCCTGTTATAGGAATGTCCTTCTCGGGGATGTAGTAGAGGGTATACGGGGGTATATGCCATATACCCTCTGTTTCTAAAGAAAGCTATAGTATATATACACACTAGGGTATACCCTCTGTTTTTTTTTATGACTACACCGTCCTTCTATGTAAAAATTTCTTTAAAATTTTTTGCTTTATATTGTAAGTTAATTGTACTCATTCAGACTAACATTTCAATAAGAAATAATTATTGAATTCATAAATAATTGCAGTCTCTGAAGCCACACATTCCCTATTTTAATTTCCCAGGTACAGGTTAATAACATTGTAGGGATGGGATTACGGTGCCTCGCTCGACCGTATCTTACGCTCGATCGTAGGATAGGCGTTCCTGCGATCAGTCGTAACTTGGTATTACGGTGCCTCGGCGCAAGTCCTCGTCCTTCGGCGTAAGTCCTCCTGCAGTCAGCCAATCACAGGCCGCAGTTACATTTGTTGTGGTTGCGCGCGCATCCATTTCTGTCTTAACTTACGGCTGCTTCCAAGCTGTCGTAAGATCGCGAGGCACCGTAATGCCGTTTGCGTTTTGTTTATATCGTAAGTCTCTAAGTTGATCTCAAGTGAGGCACCGTAATCCCAGCCTAGATGTTTATAAACACACAACATGAATTTATATAAATAAAAAAAGCCCACATACAGCATCAGACTGGGTACCTACTCGCTGGTGCACCTTTGTACAGATAAAGTTTCGCAAAATTAAGTTGAACCAGTGTATTTTTCTTGGTTGTATACAATAGTTGCAAATAGCGAACATGCTACTTTTTATAGTAGTTCGTAGTGTAGCATTATTTTAAAAAATATAAATTCAGTACTTTTTAATACATACTGGAAGTAATTTTAACGCTACTTCCAGAAGTAATAGTAAAAAAGAATGTGTCAATCTTAAAGTAACATGATTATAATTTTCTTTTTTTGTGCAAAAATGTGTCCTGTGCAACAATAAGCAAGAATCTATACTCTATACTAATAAAAGAAGTTTCATTCTGTATATGTGTGTCTACAATGGGTAGTGAAATCTACCACACGTATAAAGCTGAAAATTTTTGTGAGGGTACTCTAAAACCTCTCCTGGTGCACCTGACACTCAAGAGTTTTAAAATTCTAATAATTAGCTTTGCCCCCATACATAATGTGCCCCCTCCAGGAGGGCACTTTTCTAAATTTTGCCAACACACCTCATGTGATATATCTTTGGGAAGCCCCGGGCAGTGGAACATAACATTTTTGCAGTGCATGCACAGCACGCCTGCTATACGATGCCATAGGCAGCAGGAACCCGTTCGAGGTTCGTCCGAGCCCAATTGGCTTATTTACAAGATTTTACAGTGCATGCGAAGCACAACTGCTATACAGTGCCGTAGGTAGCACGGATGCAGTTTGAGGTTCGTTTCGTTAGATTCAAGATTGGTTTTATTAGAAACATCAAATTTAATATGATTTTGCAGTGTGTGCTGCTATACGGTGCCGTAGGCAGCGTGGACCTGGTTCGAGATTTACTTATAAGTCAGCAATGCAACGAGATTTACTTATAAGTCAACAATGCAAAACTTTTTGACACATTTTCTGATTAATGTTTAACTGTAAAGGCATAAAATTGACAGGCTTTACTATTGAAGGAATTTAGAATCGAATAGCGTTTCCATTTTTCATAAATAAATTACTTATCGAGATATAAGTGATTCTTGTCACGTGATTGCAAGTTTTTCGCCTTTCCTGTGCTATCACTTCCGGAAATTCGATTCAAAATGCTAACTTTGACAGTATTTTCTCAAAAATATGCCTTTATCAAAAAATGGATAACGCCTTTCGATTTTAAATTTTCTAAATAAGAACACCCTTTATTTAATTTCAGAAATTGCGCGATTGTACAAAACACGTATTTCTGCATAAAAATATTAGTATTAAAAAAATCGGCAACTATGTGCACTTATGAAAAAAAGAAAGAAAGAAACCCGACCATGGAAGGATTGGCTTATCTGACTCGATGTGATTCGTTTCACAAAATTTACTTTTTAGCTCACAGGCTATCAAAGCCTGAGAGCTAATGTGCCCGCCCGTTCTGTATGTATGTACGTACATAAAGCGATAACTCTTGACAGAAACATCCGATTTGCTTCAAAAATTTTTTCTAGGTTCATTGTGATAAGGCGCTTCCCTGATTAGTTTTGAGAGTTCATTGGTTAAGGATAAAGGGGGGTTAGTCCACCCCCTTAATTCAGATAAATGGGTTTTTCATGCAGAATGATTCGATTTGCTCCGAATTTGGTATACCGGTTTATTATGTTAAGGAACTTCCCTGATTAGTTTTGGGGGTTCATTGCTTAAGGATAAAGGGGGAAAATGGGGGTTAGTCCACCCCTCTTAATTCAGATAAATGGGTTTTTCATGCAGAATGATTCGATCTGCTCCGAATTTGGTACACCGGTTTATTATGTTAAGGAACTTCCCTGATTAGTTTTGGGGGTTCATTGGTTAGCAATAAAGGGGGAAAAGGGGGGCTAGTCCACCCCCTTTAATTCAGATAAATGGGTTTTTTATGCAGAATGATTCGATTTGCTCCGAATTTGGTATACCGGTTTATTATGTTAAGGAACTTCCCTGATTAGTTTTGGGGGTTCATTGGTTAAGGATAAAGGGGGGTTAGCCCACCCCTCTTAATTTAGATAAATGGATTTTTCATGCAGAATTATTCGATTTGTTCCGAATTTGGTATACCAGTTTATTATGTTAAGGAATTTCCCTGATTAGTTTTGGGGTTCATTGGTTAAGGATAAAGGGGGCTAGTCCACCCCTTAATTTAGATAAATGGTTTTTTTTGCAGGATTATTCGATTTGCTCCAAAATTGGTATATCGGTTTATTATGTTAAGGAGCTTCCCTTATTAGATTTGGAGGTTCACTGGTTAAGTATAAAGGGGGAAACGGGGGTTAATTCCCCTTCACTTATTTTTTTAGGGGCATTATTCTTTAAAATAAGTGTATAATATACAATTAGTGTGATTAGCCTGTGAGCTCAATGCCATCAGTTTAGCTGGGCAATTTTCTTTTTTATTTTCCCCTTGATCATTTGGTGAAATCCTCAGTTTTTAGCTCACAGGCTATCAAAGCCTGAGAGCTAATGTACCAGCAGGTTTTGTATGTACGTACGTATGTTTGTAACGAGGTAACTTATGGTAGAAATATCCGATTTGCTGTAATGTTTTTTTTCTAGGTTCATTCTGATCCCGGTAGCCGAATGTTCCTGACGGGTGACGTGCGTCGCAAATTTTCTTTTCCCTTTTTTGCAGATTTTTTTTTTTTCCATTGGATCTTTTTCCAACTTTATATTATGTTTAGTTCTTTATTATTTATTACTAAAACTTAAGATTATTATTAATAAAAATGAGTAAAATGCTTAAAAACATTAAAAGTAAATAATTAATTAAAGGTTCATTTGTAACATTTTACCTGCAGATTATTTTCAGTCCCTGAAAGATCTGTCGCAGACACTTGGAGAATTTTCTGCTATTGGGATTCTGATAAGATGCTTCCCTGATTTGTTTTGGGGGTTCATTGGTTAAGCATAAAAGGTGGGAACGGGAGCTAATCCCTACCCCTTAATTTAGATAAGTGAGTTTTTCATCCAGAATTATCCGATTGGCTTCGAATTTGGTATACCGGTTTATTCTGATAAGGTGCTTCCCTGATTAGATTTGGAGGTTCTTTAGTTAAGTATAAAGGGGTTGGGGACAGCCGGCCAATCCCCCCTAAATTTAATTACTGGGTTTTTCATGCAGAATTATCAAATTTGCTTCAAATTTGGTATGCAGTTTATTCTGATAAGAGGCTTCCCTGATTAGATTTGGAGGTTCATTCGTTAAGTATAAAGGGGAAAATGGGGGTGGGGGGCTAATCCCTCTTAATTTATTTTTTCAGGGCATTATTCTTTGAAATTAGAGTATAATACAATTATTGTGAATAGCCTGTGAGCTCAATGCCATCAGTTTACCTGGGCCCTTTTATTTTTATTTATTTATTTTTAGACCGATTGACAAGAGATTTTTTTTTTCTGCGACTGAATGGCAAAATTAACAATTTTCTGTAACCAAGTGACAATATTGGCTACTAATTTTCAACATTTTCCTTTGATCGTTTATCGAAATTTGTGACTTTTTCCTCAACCGATTGGCAAAATTTGCTATTTTTTTGTGTGGTATCTCGGCAGAATTCGCGATTTGTTTTTTTTTTACAATGACTAATTGAAGAAAATGCCTATTTGTTTCTGAGATCTTTGTTGAAATTCACGTTTTTTTTCTCTATCACTTGAAGAAATTCACAAATTTGATTTGTGAAATTCCACAAAAGAAAAGAAATTGTGGTCTCTCTCGAAAGTTAAACAATTTTGCGGAAGAATCACATGCCTGTGAAAGAATTAAAGGGGGAAAATGCAACGAGGGATTTTCCTAATTTGTGCACGATTTGCTCTATTTTGCACGCAATTGTAAATACTGCTTTAACCCCTTCAGGGGCAAGCAAAAATGACTCTAAATATTGAATTGTCACTGGAATAATCGAAACATTTTATTTTTAAATAAGGAAAAGCAATTTTTCAAAGATTTTCCTCCAAAGTTAAAAATATAAATTTAGTACTAATTTTCTGGTGATAATTTTGTTTAAATTAGGTGGGATATATTTTATCCCACCGCCCCTCAAGGGGTTAAATGAAAACTTCGCTCCCCCCCTCCTCCTATAAAAAAAGAAAATTTTTGAAATTTGAAGATTCCTTTGTAATTACTGTTTTTACTTTTAAACTAAGAATAAAAAAGATTTTTAAAAAACTTAAAAAATCACGATTATAATCAGGCCCCGACTTATGCAAGGGGCATGCGAGGCTTCTTTATTTTGAATCATTAAGGCCATTTGTCTATCAGATTAAAATTTTATTTTAGCAAGTTTAATTTCACCAGATTTTTATTCCAGAAAGTCAAAAGATTGTGAGAATGCCCAAGTTGTACAATTTTGGTTGTTTGAAAAGTGTAGAAGAAATTTATGATTTTTGTGTTTCAAATTCCACCAAACTTTCTATTTTAAAAGCAAAAGATGTCATACTTTCTGAACAAGCATTTCAAGTTTCATGAGAAGAAAAATGCATTTTGTCAGATCTTTAATAAAGGTAAAGAAAGAATTTGTGAGCAAAAAATTAAATGTGTAAATTAAAATCTGCAACTCAAAAGCACGAAGTTGGAGCCACAGTATTTTATCTAGGAGCGGAGCTGGAGTATCAAAAATTGTTCGGCTCCGGGTCACTGAGTAAAGTGTTTTTAAATTTAACTAATATTTTTAAATACTTAAATATAGGAGTATTTAGCGAAAATCACTATTCAATACATCCCTAACTGGGATTTATCATATCTCTTCACGAAGCAAAAATTAGACCTATCAAAGATATTATAAACAACAAAAAATCTTAAAATTATTTGGCATACAGATCCAGTGAAACTTCAGCTTCCATTAATTTAGTTTAATGGTACATATGTTTTTATTTTTGTCATCATTACAAAGTATGAACAGTTCTTGTTATAACTAAGTGTTTTGCCGCCACTGCCACAGACGACTATTTTATAATTCTAACTGGTACCACTTACTCAAAACAGAAAATTTTAAACACACACTTTGAGAACATTTGCAAGAGAAATATATTTCAAAATTTATATTAGAAAAGTACTGGTGCGAACAGAAAATAAAAAAAGCCGCCTGTGGCAGCCCTGCCACTAATATTGCTTAGGGTGTCTGAATTGTCAAATAACAATAGCATGCATGAAAAACACTGCATGCACAATGGGCTGTTCTGTGATGTGTCTCTGTGAGATCCAACTACAAATTCCTTATGCACTATATTTTTTTCAATGAAACTGAGTGTTTGCCAGAATTAAACCAAACTTTGCTTAATATTATCTAACTGATGATAAATTCTAAGGCAAGAACTACCTTCACCTAATCTCTATAAGCAAACAAAATGAGAAAAAAAAACTTTTCTTTTTCAGATTTACAATTCATGTACACTTTTATAGATTTTAGTAGATTGTTTTAATTGTTTAATAATGATTTAAACATTCTACATTTTCTGTTGTCTTGTCACATCAAACAATTTTAGCAGGATTTGAATTAAGAGCATTAAATAAAAAATGAATCTCCCTATTGCTGATCTTAACTAACAAAAGAAACGCCATTTCAATTACACTGAAAACAAAGTAAACAGGACTAGGGGAAGACGGGGTACAATGAAACAAAATTTACTAATTATTTTTTCCTATCCACAATTTTGCATGCACAAAAATATAATTGATGCATATTTTTAACCTTGTATTTTCCCCATCTAAATAAATTTTTATTAGGTTCTAAACAATATCTTTATGCTTGAAAAATAACAAAAAATAAATGTCTTACAGTGTTTCACTGTACCCCGTATGCTGGGGTACAATAAAACACATACTGGGGTACAATGAAACACTTTAAATGATGGAAGCAATTTTCACCCAGTATAGTTTATTTTATGAAAAATGAGATAAATACAGAAACAAAACTTGATTAATAAGAAACTTGATACAAATATTATAGTCCAAGATGAAAAATAAGAAAATTCTATTAGTTTAAGAAATACCTTTCATTTTATATTAAATTGGCTCAAGTCAGTTTCAAAAATTAGCATTTCTGCTTATATTTCAGTTGCTCCTGAAGGAATATGGGATGGTAGTTTCAACACAATTGAGTTTTTTTTTTTTTTTTTTTTAATGTAAGTTTCTAAAAAAATAAAATAAAATAAAATAAAACTTGGTTGGAGTTTTTTATATCAAGTACTTCACATTTCACTTCATTTATGTATGATTTCTCCAACGGTATATATTTCCTTATGTTTCCATTTATACGGATACTGCTTGTACCATACATGTTGTATGGGGATATCTCATTCTTAGTACCTCGATGACCAGCTGGGACTGGAAAAAAATCTGGATCATCATCAGAGTCTGTAGCCGGCAGAGTTTGTTTTCAAAACAATCCCTTCTTAGCTTTTTTTCTCTTTCTATTTTTTAATTGCTTAACAAGAGCATTTTTTACTGACCTGGTTAGAACAAAACTCTTTTTTTTTCTGTTTTCCTACTCTTACTTCTAATATATTCTATTTACTATTTTTATTACTGTAATAAAACATGTTTCATTGTACCCCGTCTGCAAGTGTTTCATTGTACCCCGCACTGGGGTTACTAAATAAAAATTTATTTTCAAACTTCTAATATTTATTTTTTTTAGTTTGGTTTTGGAGGTATGAAGGCAACAACCCAAAGATAACAATGTATAGAAAAAATAATTATTACATATAAAAACAAGGAAAAAGAAACAAAATTACTTTTAGTAAAGAAAGTTACTTTCAATGGTGCAAAAGCAATAATCTTCTATTGCTACTGTTGTAGAAGTGTGAATGTATCCAAATCACATCAGTAATTGGAACATATAGTTGTACAACATATATATAAACTGCAACTCTGTATGACAAATTTGATTGATTTTACAAGTAATGTTTCATTGTACCCCGTCTTCCCCTACTCAATTTTAATAGAATGCATTTAAAAAATACTACATAAGGTGAAATTCTGTAAAATTGTGAATAATTTAATTTAAATAAATTCCTAAAAATGCAAAACTTACCAAACACTTAATGTGTAACAAAAACTGTGTTACTTAAAAATTATAGTATTTACATTTATTAATTTAGGCCTAAAAATCTTCATGCAAATAAATATGTTAATATTTGAACACGTAGAAAATAACAGATAAATTAACACATTGTTATTAAAAAGTAACAAATTAAAAATTCCATTTTTGTACTACAAAAGAAAAACTTATTTCTTTCAAAAACATACTTTAAATCTTAACCACTTTATAGAAGAAAACAAATGTAAACTGCCTCATTGTTTGTAAACAAACCTACTTATGTGCTATATGCGCCATCTATTGGTTAATAATGAAACATTTGTGTTTAAAATATGGCTGCATAAAGAATTAATTTGCACAATGATTCTTTTGGTAAAAGAAATTCAAACATATATAGGAAAATTAAATACCGGTGAAGATTTATAAAAGTAATATTAAAAAATATATATATTATGAATACTGTTTTTAATTAATAAAATGTTTTTTAAATGTAATGATTAAAAAAATATTATAAATGCTACTTTTCATTTAATTGTTAATGTTTTACTCTACATCAGAGAAAGTTTTACAGAATAAACTCATCTCTAAAAAAACTAACCTAGATTAAATGCTAAAAACTAATTTTATTATACATAATTAAATAGCAGGATATCAAACTACTTTTAAAATCTTAACTACATAATACAATCTTGACATGTTTAATCAGTTGATTTAAATAAGTTCAATTTTCAGTCAACAGTTGTTGTTTTTTCTTTATTTTAATAAGAACATGTATTTTCATTTAAAAATAGTAATCTTTGAGGGGTGGGGGAATGACTCAGGAAAAGGACGAAACTCGGGCACTTTCCATGCAACTTTTCCATCCAACTTTTTTTAAAGTCACAAATGCTATTCCAAAGGATGTGATTTTTTATTTGCAATATTTGATAATTCATCTTTGAAAAAACAATTCTATACATAACAAAGCAGAACAAGTATTGATTATAATATGTAAATCTGCAGATCACGGACCTCAATTCAACACCCACTATTCAAATCATATCTTCATTTTTATACTTGAAACTTTCAATTCACATTTTCATTTCTTCATATTACTAACACCATATGTATGATTTCAGAGGTTCACTTATGAATTGTGATGCAAAACTGACTGTATGTACCCACTGGCAAAGAAAAAAAAAAGGGGGGGGGGTATGGTTAAAACCCCTTCCAGAGCGTTTTAAACTAATAAGATTATAAGATGTATACAAAGCTCTCTGTGTTAAGAAGTAAATGCATAAAAACTAAAGTAAGAAAATAATAAAATTATCAGTCAACTGTTTAAAGGTATAATAGAAATCACTAACGTAAAAGCAACTTTGAAGTTAAAAAACTAAAATTTTGGCTCAAATGACTTTTTAATAATAATAAATAGAGTAATTTCCTCTTGAATAGCATAGTTATAATTCAATATACTGCATTTAGATGAAGTGAAACGACACATTAAAAATAAATTAGGAAAAAATTATGAATAATGAATGCAATTGTATTGTTTATAAATAGAGCTAATTATTCTGCCCCCATCTTTTAAAAACACTTTTATTTTTAAAAAATGGTCTTGTTACTTTCATAAACAAAACCGTATTTTTTTTTTCTTTTTGTAAACTTAGCAGCAGATTTTATTTTACGTCCCAAACTGAAACATAAAAAAGTTAATTTCACAACATTATCTATCATTTAAAATATTTTCAGCTAAATAATTTTTGTACTTACTTTTTTTATTGTGCGACATTTTTTTCCCATAGTCTGTAGTATAACATGCTATTTTTTGGAAAATATACTTTAGTGAGTAATGTAATAAAAAAACTAATAAATTTTAGCGAGCATCAATATTATTTTTGACATTACTTCAATAAACTTACCTCACTGTCTCCTCTTTTGACATAGCAGTGGGAGTTCTAATATATTAAAATATCCTTTAAATGTTCTTCAAGGAAAAAATAAATCCACAATCCTTTCAAAAGTAATAAGCAAGTCTGTTGTCCAAGGCCATCAAACAATTTCCACTTGCTTGCAGAAGATCACTAATGGTAGTCAATTATTCTACAATAAAACTACACACCTGTGATTTTCTGAGAGCAATCAAGCTGGAAATAAGGTCTATCCCAACACCACAGAATCCACCAGATGCCAATCTTCTATCAGTACACTTTTGTAGATGGAGATTTTATTTGTGTCTGGAAGTAACGTCAAAATAATAATGATACTCACTCCCTACAAAATAGTTTTTTCCCTAAAATTTACATTACTTGTGAATTATATGCTTAAATCAAAGAATCTTCCACAGAGAGCATTCTAGTTTTAGATAATGGAACTATGTACTATTTTAAATAATTTTTTTTTTTTTTTTTGGTATGTGATACTTTTTCAATAAATAATAAAAATAATCACTCCATGGCGTACAAAATATGCAGATTTAACTCTAAAATCCTTTGAATAGGGGTAAAATAGGAGGGTTTCAAAAATAAATTCATAAATATACAAATTGTAATTTTAGGAATTTTTTTTTGCCAAATTAGTATGTTACAGGTATCGGTTATCTTTTTCAGTGAATGACAGAACATTTGTTGCTGTATTATTATACTTGGCAGCCATTTTTAATTTTTGGATGATATGGACTGGTGGTGAGAAAACTTTGGATTTAAAGTAAATAAAAACATATTCTCAGATTATTTATCAATTGTATAGCACAAACCATTTATTTAGAATTATCTTGCTGTGTTTTTTATTAGATAATAATGTAAAATTATTTTTTTATTGAGAAAAACAACTTATGCAGGGTAAAATAGTTATACTATTAGGCTTAACAAACAAATACCATTTTTTTTTTTTTTTTTTTTTTTTACTTTTTTGGATACTGTGATATTTTTTTTTATGTAACATTTGTCATTAAAGCAATATAGTGTTCTAAAACTATGTATTTTAATAAAATTATTACAAATTAACTCGATAAATTAATTCATAGTAAAAGCAAAACATGTAACTTTCAGCTGTATGTTTACTTTGTACCAATTGTAATACTTAGAGATTTTAAAAAGTGGCAAGAAAAAAAGTAGAAAAATATGAAGCATGAAATAATAACTAAATTATGGTTAAAGTTGTGATTATTTATAAGAGGTTTTGTTTCTTTAGAAGAAAAAAAAATTATTCAATTTAAATAGGTACTAATAGCAGCAAATAGGTACACTATCAAAATTGGATTTACATACTGGATCTACATATTACAGGAAGAAATTTTGTTTCTTCATAAACACATAAATCTGTAGTGAAGTTCCCAAGACAAATTATTGTTAATTAATCAAAACATGTCCATAGTAGCAGTCAAAAAGCAGGGCCGAAACTAAGGGGGAGGGGGGGGGGCATGTGCCCTGGGCGCCAAATGAAGATTATACCTTTGGAAAGGATAATTTTCTTCTGATGGACTGATGGCTTCCATTACTATGAAACAGCCATTATAAATGAAGTGTTAGATGAAGATGAAAGAGCAGCCGTAAGAAATTAGAACTGATTTTCTGGTCTGAATGGGGAAAAAAAATGGCCATAAGATTTTTGCAAAAAAAAAATATGGCCATTTTTTTTCCCCATTTGGACCAGAAAATCAGAGTTCTAACTTTTTACGACTGCTCTTTCATCTTCACCTAACACTTCATTTTTAATGGCTGTTTCATAATAATGGAAGCCATGAGTTTATCAGAAGAAAATAACTTGGTGAAAGCGGAAACTCGGTTAGGCGGGACTCGGATAATCAGGACTCTACTGAATATGTCATTTTAAAAATGATCTTTAGAATATTTTTGTTGATGTTCAGAGGGACCTCCCCCTTGGATCCGCCACTGTAGATTACGTAGTTGAGTATTATGCAGTTTATTATTACATATTTTAAATTTTAAAATAAGTCGTCTATTATAAAATTCTCTTTGTAAATATACTTTGTGGAAGAGAGAGAGAGAGGGGGGGGGGGAAATCCATGTTTGCCCCGGGTGCAAAAAAGGCTTAGTTTCGGCCCTGCCTTAAAGAGTCATAATTCATAACAAATAGTGTAATTTATCACATAAAATACTACTGATCAGTTGTACTAAAGAACAATTGGATTTTTTATCCCTGAATTGCAATACATTGGAGGATAAGATAATAAAATTAAAAAAAAAAAAAAAAAGTGAAAAATCAGGAGTATGGGAAAAGATGTGAAAATCAGGAGACTTGGCAAGTCTGTAATTATCTTTTAAATCCCCTGCTGTTTCAATAATTTGATAGCTGTAACTGCCTGATATTTAGTATTTTAAACTACCCATCTAAAATAATTAAAACATTGATCTTCTGATAATTACAATAATTAATGCAAACAGTAAATGATTATCACAAATATTTTATTAATTACTGGTATCCTAATTGTTAAATTTATTTGAAAATAACTATTTTGTTTCATTAAATTCTGGTTCTAAATACAGTCAAAAACAATTATATTTAGCTATTACTTTTTATGTGGTGTCCATTACTGGGCTTTTGGGTGTTTTAATATATTTCTGTTATTTAAAATTAAATTTCGATTCATATTGGGAAATGAGACTATAAGAATGGTTAAATATTGTTGATAGATTAATGTAATATTGAGAAAAAAAAACTGAAATATAATAACTATTAATAAAAAAATAATTTTATAAGGAATTCCTTAAGGGTGTCCATTACTGGCACATCTAACCTATAATGATAAATGAAACTTTTGAAATGTATGAATGAAATAGCTTTTTAGTGAAGGTAAGAAAATTTAAACGTAAATAAATGGTAACTTATTATCAACATTTATCAATCAAATAGAATAGAACAGTTAGTAATGAAGAAGATTTAGCATTCTTATTATAGATTATTTTTTGTTTTTTCGAAAAGAAAAAAAAACTGCAGAATAAGATAGTGATATATTTAAGCTTATCACACACAAAAAAAAGTTTCTCTTTTAAACTCTTTTTAATATCATAATATTTTCAAATGCAACTACTCTTATTGTTTTTTAAGAAAAAAAAAATATTCAAAACAAATTATTCTTAAAAATAAAAATATTAAGCAGTAAATAAATGTCTATTAATTATGAAATTGTTAGATAGAAATTTAAAAAATATGTCCATAAAAAAATGTATGTATATATTACTACATTCAATATGCTTACATCTTGATGTAGTTTATGGATAAACTAATAGGTACGATAAAAAATTTAATTCTTTTTATTTTAATAAGAAATTTTAGAAATGCAATTCCATATTCTTCAGTACTAAATGGCTAAATAAATTATATTGAATATTTAATATATATTAATTTATATACAATTATCTAATTTAAATATTATCAAATGTGCCTTACCTTTGCTGAAAGCTCATCTCTCACTTCTTTAATAAAAATTAAACAAGTCCCGTCAGGAAGTAATTCTTTATATGTATAGTGTTCAGGTGATAAATCCATTTCACCTGTTATACAACACCTCAGAACGTTACACTTTTTATAACATTAAAGAAATAATAATGTTATATACAAAATGCTAACTAATGATAATTTTTTTATCGAAAGAACGAGAACCACGTGGAGCAGATCGGTTACACACAGAAAACATAAACAGTGAAAGACACTTTGCTAACGAACGACAGAGCATTAAAAAATATATCGCCAAATTGCCAAGAGAGCAATCGGGCGCCAAAAATTAAAACCCCTACGCATCAGATTTCGACCAATAGGAATGTAGTATCCAATGATACTGAATTCTACTATGTAGCATCCGATTATATGCCTCGATAGCGGCGAAGCTGTAATATGGTATGTGCTTTTCTTATCTTTTCATTCAAAGAAATAGGGACTGGTCCCATATCCTGTGCCGGAAGATTTCGCAATTTTTTGGCATGCTTGAAATTATGTTTAAACATTTTATACAGACTTAAATTATGACGTTACAAAATAAATAAAAAAATTAAGACCTTTTTTATTTATTTATTAACACAAATGAAATTTTGCAACTGAACAAGTTATTATAATTTTTAATAAAAAGATTACAATTAATATTTCTTAAAAACTTATGTATATGTATTTATTGTTCTGTTTATATAAGTATTTTTACATTGAGTTAACATATATTTTTTAAGTGACCTTTTTTGAGTGTTTTTATTAGAGTGTTGATCTAACTGAGTTGTTAGAGTGTTGATTACAATTAATATTTCTTAAAAACTTATGTATATGTATTTATTGTTCTGTTTATATAAGTATTTTTACATTGAAGTAACATATATTTTTTAAGTGACCTTTTTTGAGTGTTTTGCAATAGATAACCTATTATTAAATTTTCGTCTAAGAAGTCTAGATGTGATTTTTTTTTTTTTTTTTTTTTTTTTTTTTTTGTTTTATTAATTTTTACGCAGAAAAACTCATTTCATACAAATATGACTTTGAGAATTACAACTCTCTTTATTTTAATATTTAGCAAATCAAACTAGCGAAATGTTCAGAAGGTAGTGATAAAAAATACACTTTTGAACTGTTCAAAAGTGCGCCATCTACCAGCTTAATCCTAACTTATATAAAAAAAGATATTTTTAATTGAAATAAGGAAACAAAACTTTTTGTAGACTTACCTAATTAATGTCACTATAGAATGCAATGCTGATATTCTACTTTAACCCGGGAGAACTCGCTAGTGAGAATGCCCAGTTGCTTTTCTTTTACTTTACATTCATATAATATCAACTTTTTTTGGTTGGCTTAGTACTTTTATTCACAAAATAGGTAAAATAATTGTAAAACATTTTGAAATTTTAATTAAAAGGAAAAATGATTTAAATAAGAGTCTTTAAAAAGTACGACTGTGAGAGAAAATCTCATGCAGCGAGTTCTCCCGGGTTTAAAAATATCTCAAATGAATTTTTACTTCAATAACTTTAGAAGACTTTTTTACTTAACACCTTCTAAAATAAACAAATTACAGCTACAAGAAATCAAAATGGCTCATTGTACTGAAAATTCAGCGAAAGGTATACCAGTACTGACATATATTGGTAATTTTTTTATTTCAAATTAACTGAGTGAAATATGTACTGTTCGCATGTGCCTCCCCCCCCCCCCTCTCCCTTATATTTAATAAATACACATAATTAATTAATAATTATGCATATTTAATAAATATGTATAATTAATTAATAATTATGTATGCATTCAGTGGTGCAGCCAGAATTCGGCTCTAGCGGGGGTTTTGAGTTTCAGATAAAGGTGTTCGCCGGTTATATGAATCACCGTTTAATGTAATCGATCTTTTTAAGTAATCAAATCATAACGCTTTTTTCCGCAGTTACATTGGCTCTATTTCATCTATTACAGAGTTGCGTTTATAATATTAGAGTTAGAAAACATAAAATGCACTAATGAATTAACACAAAACTAGGTTAGATTTATAAAAAGTGTTTAAAAATGATGAGGCAAACTTTAAGAGATGGAAGAGCACAGTCCAGCAAATAATTTTTGCATAGAAAATAATAGGGTTCCAATCCACTTGTTCAATCAAAAGTACACAGGGTTTCATTCCAAAACAATCCCGAATTCTTGTTCTTAACTTTAACCCTTTGCACTCCGTTGTCGCCATTGCGGCGACATCATCTTTCTTTGATACATCGAGTGCCCTTAACTTCAACGCTGAGCGCCAGCAAAATAAGACACACGAATGATCTCATAATACAGTGGAACCCCGCTTATTCAGACCCCGTTAATTCGGATCTCCGGATAATCTGGATCGGTCTGGTCGATTTTTTTTTTTTTCAAGTTTAAGACGCGATCGGCAAATTCTCATAACATTCCTTTTTTTCATCCACGTATTCTGAATAAAAAAGTCTTTTCTGAAATATTTAGAAGAATACCTTAAGCATTCTTATTTAAATTCTTTGATGTTATTCTTCAAAGAAACAACAATGTATCACTTTAAGTTTGGCAATTTTATGGTTCCGGATGTTACAAAACATTTAAAATCGTGCAACTTACCCATCAAAGCTATCCTTCTAATTGATAATGCCCCGACACACCCGGAAGAAAGACAACTGCCAAAAGGAAACATAACGGTAAAGTTTTTACCAAATGTGACAACGCTGGTACAGCCATGGATCAAGGGGTTCTTCAGAACATTAAGAAAGTTTATAAACGACAAATACTGAATGAACTTTTAGAAGATAATGGAGAACATGGAGTGGTAGAGATTCTCAAATCAACCAATATCAAGAAAGTAATCTATAGCATTGCTGAATATTGGGATCAGGGTGCTGAGGTTACTCTCTGAAAGTCGTGGAAGAATTTATGGCCTGCAAATTGTGATTTCTCGAATAATAAGCTTGAAACAGAAGGAGGAATAAGAGAGAATGAAAGAGAAATTACACCTGGAGATTTTGTGAGCATGTTAAAAAAAAAAAAAAATTGATGATTGCTCAGATGCCAATATCAGCAACATTAGCAATTGGTTAGAAGCAAAAAATTCGCCTCACTTATAGATGACGAAATAATCGCTTTGTGCACAACTGAAGAAAATGAAGATGATACAGACGAAAACAACATTATCAATAATGATCAACCAAAAGTTATTAGCCATAATGAAGTAACTTCTCATTTAGAACAATTAATGGTTTCTTTTGAACGTCAGGTGGAGGCTACACCGAACGAACTAATTATGCTCAAGCGGATGCGTGACCGTGCGGCCTGCAAAAGGTATACAAAACTGAGACAGCAGAAGATTACAAACTTTATAATTACAAAGTAAGCATTTTTTACTGTCTGTAAATATTCAATATGTTTAACATAAAGGTGATTTTCTGTAAGTATGTTTTATTTTATCTCATTTTCTCTCATTCTCCGGATAATCCGGATCAGGCCTGGTCCCAATTAATGCGAATTATCGGGGTTTTACTGTAGTTCCGTTTCACTTTTTAAGTGTGGAGTGCAACCCTAATAATGTTGGCAAAATGCTGGTGACCATCTCCGCTCCAACATAGGCTGTATTTTAGATCAGTACAACTTCCAAAGCAGTGTAGGAACAAAAAACGTTCTAAAATTGCTTTCTGGGATATTGTTGGTTCTAGAAATTTGAAATTTTGTCTAGTGGTTTCTTTTAAGATATAAATGCTCACTAAAAATGGTTTCTAAAAAAATTTAAAATTTAGAAGAGGAAAAGGAACAGGAAACATTCTAAATTACGATTTATTTGTTACAGTTAGGGCTAGAAACATGAAATTTGGCATGGTTGTTAATTTAGAGACTTAAATGCTTGCCCAGAACAGTTTTTTAAAAATTTGAAATTTACAAGGGTGCAAGAGCAAAAAATATTCTAAAATTGTGATTTGTATGAAACAGTTGGTATAGAAGGTTAGAATCTGGCATGGTGGTAACTTTTGGGATGTATAAAACAGTTTCTAAGAAAATTCAATTTAAAAGAATGAAATGAGCAGAAAACGATCTAAATTATGATTTATTAGGAATTTTTAGGGCTAGATACCTGAAATTTGGCACGGCTGTTACTCTAGAAACGTAAATGATTGCCAAGAACAATTTTCCAAAAATTCAAAATTTAAAAGGATGCAAGAGCAAAAAATGTTCTAAAATTACGATTTGTGTGATACAGTTGGTTATGAATGCTTGGTTTTCAACATGGTGGTTACTTTTATGGTATAAATACTCGCTCAAAACGGTTTTTAAAAAATTCGGAATTTAAAAGAGTGAAATGAGCGGAAAACACTCTAAAAAATGTTCTAAATCATAATATACTTAGAACTGTTAGGGCTAGAAACTTGAAATTTTACATGGAAACTTGAAATTTTATATTACTTAAGAGACATAAATACTCGCCCAGATTTTTTTTTTTAATTTGAAATTTAAAAGAATGCAAAAGTAAGAAACATTCTAAAATTGCGTATCATGTTGATATATTGTCTCTTATTCTTCCCAATTCAATATCTCTAATTTAATATCTTTAATCCTTAGTCTTATTTAATCTTTAATTTTAATGTATCTTATTTAATCCATTTTAAGTTTTCCCTTTAAAAATTCATTATCTTATGTTTTGATCAATCGATCAACTTTTTATCTGCTTTTATAGTTTTAATTTCGGAAATTCAGACATAACGCATCCTCTTTTTATCAATAGTACCGTTTTGGCAAAATGCCAACTCTTTGCAAGCGTACATTCAGTTTTCTGAATGATCAGGTTTATCATCGTAGCGAACGCTCTTTCTCCCCCTGGTCACTCCTTGGCGAAAGCAGGTTTGCCGTGAAAATGTTCTAAATCATAATATACTTAGAACTGTTAGGGCTAGAAACTTGAAATTTTACATGGAAACTTGAAATTTTATATTACTTAAGAGACGTAAATACTCGCCCAGATTTTTTTTTTTAATTTGAAATTTAAAAGAATGCAAAAGTAAGAAACATTCTAAAATTGCGATTTATGTGATAATTGGCATAGAAGCTTGGAATTTAGCACGGCGATTACTTTCATGTAGTAAATGCTCCCTTAGAACGATTTTTAAAAATTGCAAAATTTAAAAGGATGAAATGAGCGGAAAAGTCCTAAAAGCGTTCTAAATTATGATTTTGTTGAAGCTCTTAGCGTTATAAACTAGAAATTTAGTATAGAGATTATTATTCTTAAGATGCAGATTCTGGGTATAAACAGTTTATTAAAAATTAGAGATTTAAGATGTGAAATGAGCTGAAAGCATTCTAAATTACAATTTATTCAGAACCGCACGTCACTTCGCGCCTTTCGAAGACGATCTTTTTTCTAAGCTAAAAGTAAGTAAATCCTTTTAAGAGCATCTAGGAAGACCAAATTTACAACGCCTACAAAAATTTCAAAACGCTCTGGTGAATAAAAGTATTTCAAAAAATCTGAAAATTTTTCGATGAAAATGCTAAAAAGGTGTTTCAGCGTGGGTTTGCTCGCCTTTGGCTCATGTTTTCACTATTAAATATGCAAAATTTTTTCACAAAATTTTAAAGAAAGATTGAATACAGTTAAACATTTACAATCAAATAAAATAGAGTAAGAGAATTCAGACAGTAAGATTTGTTTTTGTTGTTGTTATTTTAAAGAATCAGACGCAAAACAGAAAAAAACAAACGAAAGGAGAACAAATTTCTTTTACAACTAGATATCAATGTTTTTCCACGGTCTGTAAAACCATTATATTTATAACGGATGAAGATTTTATAGAATTCAGACAACAAGGGCTACTTTTTTTAAACTATAAAACAACTCTACAGGGAAAAAAAACAAGAAAATGTCTTATTAAAAATGCTTTTACCTACCATAATCAAAAATTTTTAGCGAAAATTCCATTTAGAAATATAAAATAGGTTTAAAGATATAAAATCATGCAAAGTTGAGGTAATTATCGTGGGCCTGGGCAACGCTGGACAGGTCAGTTGGCATATTTTTGATGATATGCAGGTAGCATTCTTTAAAATGAAATAAGTGTAAATCGATGATAACTAATGTATTGCTTATTAATTAAAATAAATGCGTGAGTCGCATAAATTTTTGTATAATTATAGATAGTATTTTTTTATAAATTCTAACAAAATGTCTTACATTTAACCCCATTCCTTTCAAAATCCATACTTACCAGGCATGTATCTATAAGTCAATGAAATTACAATCAATGCTTCTTTCCTACGAGGCACAGATGGTAGTGCTTCCCTGACAGCAAGCACTACTCGTTGCTATATATTACCAGCTAATGAAATATATTCTTTAAATTTGATCACAGAGCCCCTGCGGAACAAATGGTTCGAAAGAAACACTTGATTGCGATAATTTGCTTAGTCCTAATCAAAAACAACTTTTTATAACTTAAAAGTACTATTTTCTTAATTCTTATTTTTACAAAGATTTTTACCTGGGTACGCAAATCTTGGTCTTAGATATAACTGAGAGCAAAAAGCGTAAAACAGGGCGTTTGAAACAGAGAGAGATCTGCAAAGTGTATGTTTTATGTTTTCTTTGGAATTCAATGGTCTATTATTGTTTCGAACATGGAACAAAGACAGAAGTGGAATTCAGAAATGGCCCACTATATAATACTTGAACTCAAAGCGTCTGTGTGGCAGGAAATCTGCTTCTTTTCCATTCTTTTAGCATAAGGCGTCTCGAAAAAATACTTAGTCCAAATAACCAATTTTTACTTAACCAATGCATATAATGACTGCATGCAATGCATGCGCTTTCACAGTTTTAAGTAGAATTTTTGCCGTTTAATTGAATCACTTTGTTGAATAGAATTTGATTTAACAAAGCGCCGGATTCATAAAAAAGCCAAAAAGTTTAAATAATTAACTTTGGTTTTGATTCATATAAACGTCAATTATAGTAATTTTACTTAGCTCTGGGGGGTGTTTTAACCCCCCCCCCCCTTGGCTGCACCACTGTATGCATTAATTACTTTAATACATACAATTTAATTACTTCAAAAACATTTTTGGACGTTTTCATTTTCAGCCGAAAATATGAAGATCATCGAAATTTGGTTTTGGCCTTGAAAACCTGTTTCGGTCGATCCTTTCTCATAAAGATATACTAAATTAAAAATTTTAGAATGGAGATACTTTGTATCTTAAAATATTAATAAAGTTTAGGTAACAGCAGGACAATAAAATGAAAGTCAGACTTGCTTCATGCCATCATCTGAGTGAAGTACTGTACAATCATATCACACAAAATGTTTTTAATATGAGATTTCTGAATTGTATAAGATAAGTAGTATGTCAAAAAATATTTAGGTTAAATGCTATGATAACGAAAAACAGAAGAAATCACAATTAGGGATTGACCGAATCAGCAATTTTGCCGAATACCGAAGCTTCGGTCAAAGTGTACACCGAATATTCGGTATTCGGCAACCGAATACTTAAAAATTTTTAATACACATTTTTGCATACATTAGCTTTTTTAATAAACTTTAATTAAAATTAAATTCTTAATAATTTAATTTAGTTACATTTTTTATCCTTAAATCTAATTACACAAAAAAATTTAATGACTTCTTTCAACTCACAAATTCATTAACCCATCACTTATTTTTTATTATTTTATCACTAGTCAATATCCAGATTAATGAAAGTATTACTAACTATACAGGCTATTATTAAGGATAGGGATTCTCAGAAAAACAAAAGTTCATTCAAATAAAAAGAAACAATGTTGTTATTAAGCTGATTTACTGATTGTCTAATTATATACATATTGAATTGGAATGTTCTCAAATACAAAAGGTATCATATCAATTTGTACATTTAACTATTTTCTTTGAAATTATTGATACATATTTATATTTTGATTAATATTTATCATTGTGGTGATGAAGATAAATTTAAGCAATTTTAATTTAATATTTATAAATGCTATAAGATAGGCATAGGGGTATATTTATTTGATGTGTGTATTTTCTTTAATATAAACCTTAGAATACAGAGATGAACTCTAATATACTTATTTGAGGTGTATATTAAAGAAAATACACATTAAATAAGTTTAAATTGAAAAAACTAATGTAGAAATAATTAAAATTAAATAGTAAGGGAAAGATGCCCATATTGCTTATTTTATTTTTTTCTCTATCATAGACAGTTGTTCTGATTTCAGCCATATATAGACTATTTTAGGAAGGAAAGAGTTTTTTGTAATTAAAAATGGCCTTTGACTAAAGATGAAAATAAGCACTCGCCAGTCGCCACTCGGCGACTAAACGTGAAAAACTGGCGACTAAAAATATGGAAAGTACCGGCCAAATGCAGGATTTTCCAAAGGGATTTTGTTAAAGAATCGCGGAAAAAACCCCGCGAATTTTGTCAAAAGATCGCGAAAATACCCAAATTTCGTCAAGTGATCGTGGAAAAAACATAGATATCGTGAATGGATCACGGAAAAAAACGCAAATATCGTCATTAGATCGCGAAAAACAAACGCGAATTTCGTCAAAGAATCGCGAAAAAAACCCCGAGAATTTCGTCAAAAGAACGCGAAAAAACGCACATTTCGTCAGAAGATTACGGAAAAAACCCAAATATCGTGAATGGATCACGGAAAAAACGCAAATATTGTCAATAGATCGCGAAAAAACGCGAATTTCGTCAAGGAATCGTGAAAAAAACGATAATTTTGTTAAAAGATCGCGAAAAAACCGCACATTTCGTCAAAGGATCGTAGAAAAAACCTGTATTTCGTCAAAGGATCGCTAAAAAAACCGAATTTCGTCAAAGAATCGCGAAAAAAACGTAGAATATCGTCAATAAATCGTGGGAAAACGCAAAATATCGTCAATTGATCGTAAAAGAAACGCAAAATATCGTCAATGGATCACGAAAGAAACGCAACATATCGTCAATGGATCGCGAAAGAAACGCAACATATCGTCAATGGATCGCGAAAGAAACGCAACATATCGTCAATGGATCGCGAAAGAAACGCAAAATATCGTCAATGGATCGCGAAAAAACTAATTTCGTCAACAGATCGCTGAAAAAAAATCCGAATTTTGTCAAAGAATCGCGTAAAAAGGAGAATTTCGTCGAAGAATCGCGAAAACGAATGCGAATTTCATCAAAAAATTACAAAAAAAAGTGCGAATTTTGTCAAAAGATCGCGAAAAAAGCGCACATTTTGTCAAAGGATCGGGGAAGAAACACAAACATCACCAATAGATCGCGGAAAAACGCAAATTTTATTAAAGTATCATGTAAAAAATGCATAATTAGTTCCAGGAGAGACCCCCCCCCCCCTTTTTACATTTCAGAAAATTTGCTATAAATTTCAGATTTTTTTTTTTTTAATTTTGAAAAGTACCTAAGTATAGTTGACTTATGTAGTTAGCTATATAAGCATGCTACATATAACTTTGCTGTTAAAATAGATTGGAAATTAGTATCTCAAGTTCAAAACAATATGAATTAAAATATTTTTATTTATTACCCCGGGCGCAGAATCGGCGCAACGCTGCGACGCACGTCGCAGACTCTTAAGAAGGTCTGCAGACTATTTTTCAACTATTAAAATTTAGAAAAAAAAGTTTGCTAGAAATTACTTGCCATATGCCATAATAATATGATCCGCGCCACATGCGATTGACGATTCCCTTTAAAATATAAATGATTCACGGAGAAAATTCTAGACACGCGATCGTGAACCACCTATTATTGAGCCAATCCTCGTAGGGGTGATTTCTTAAGAAATTAAAAAAAGAAATCGGTCATTAATCCGAAAATTTGGATGTAAATATCCCGAATTTCGACAAATGTTCGCCGAAAAAACAATTTCGTCAGTCGTTTGCAGTTAAAATAGCAAATTTCGTCAAAGGATAGCGAAAAAAACGTGAATTTCGTCAAAAGATTGCGAAGAAAAAACGAAATTTTGTCATATGATCGTGAAAGAAACGTCAATTTCGTAAAAGGGCTGCGGAAAAATAGCGACTTTCGTGAAAGGATGGCGGAAAGATCATCAAATGATCGCGGAAAAACGTGAATTTCATCAAAGGGCTAGAAAAAATACAACTTTCGTCAAAGGATTGCCGAAAAAACGGAAATTTCGTCAAAGGATCGCGGAAAGAACGCGAATTTTATCGAAGGATCGCTAAAAGAAATGAGAATTTCGTCAAAAGATCGTAGAAAATAGGCGAATTTTTCGAATTTTCGTGTGAAAAAACGCAAATTTTGTCAAAAGATGACGAAAATTTTGTCACAAGATCGAAAAAAATACGCCGATTTCGTTAAAAGTCTGCGTTAAAAATAACAACTTTCCTCAAAAGATGGCAGAAAAACGCAAGTTTCGTCAAATGATTAAAAAAAAAAAAAACTTGAATTATGACAAATGTGAATTATGCGGAAAAAGCACAAATTCTGTCAAAGAATTGCAGAAGGAACGTGAATTTCGTCGAAAGATCGCGGAAAACAGTGAATTTTGAGCAAAGATCGCGAAAAAACACGGATTTCGCTAAAATTAGCGAAAAAACACATATATCGTCAAAAGATCGCGGAGAAAACGCGATTTTTTTTCAAACGATTGCGGAAAAAACGTGAATTTCGTCAACCGATCGCGGAAAAAAAAGCGAACATCGTCAAAAGATCGCAAAAAACGGGAACATCGTCGAAAGATCGCGAAAAAAAGCGAACATCGTCGAAATAACGCGGAAAAAACGCGAACATCGTCGAAAGATCGCTAAAATGGCGAACTACGTCGAAAGATCGCGAAAAAACGCGAACTACGTCGAAAGATCGCGAACATCGTCGAAAGATCGCGAAAAAAACGTTAGCATCGTCGAAAGATTGCCAAAAAAACGCGAACATCGTCGAAAGATTGCAAAAAACGCGAACATCGTCGAAAGATCGCGAAAAAACGTGAACATCGTCGAAAGGTTGCGAAAAAAACACGTATTTCGTCAAAAGATCGCGAAAAAACGCTAACATCGTTGAAAGATCGCGAAAAAACGGGAACATCGTCGAAAGATCGCAAAAAAAAGGGAACATCGAATGATCACGAAAAAAACGCGAACATCGTCGAAAGGGCGCGAAAAAAATGAGGTCATCGTCGAAATATCGCGATAAAAAAAGAGGTCATCATCGAAAGATCGCAAAAAAAGGCACATTTCGTCAAAGGATCGGGGAAAAAAGGTGAATTCCGTCAAACAATCGTGGAAAAATTTGCTGCAACATTAATGTTTTCGCGAGATTTTTTACAGCTGAATGGCAGATTAAATATTAGTTAGCCATGTTTTGAGTGAAAGCATGTTAAATTTTGAATTGTACAACTAGCTAAGATTGCTAGATAAAACACTGCTATAGAATTATTTATAGTATTTGCATGAATTACTCAAATTTGATTCTCTCGGAATTTCATCTGCTCCAAAAATATCTTTTATTGCTTCAAAATTAGATTTTTGCTACTAGAAAAATGGATTTTATTACTAAAAAAATAGATTTTTGCTGCTTCAAAGTGTCTTTAGTGCACTATAATTCCTGTATTATCACATCTATACGGTACGGAACCATTTATCCGGAATGCTTGGTGTCAGATATATTCCGTATAACTGGTTTTTCCGGTTAACTGGTTGTGCATGAAAGCAGCATCCATTTGATAAGTTTTGTGGAATATATGTGGTTATGGAATTATTTCTGATATTAAATTATTAGATTACTTGGATTAAAAATCATTGCAAGAAAGATCAAAAGTTAACCAGAGTTTTAAAAAGTTAAATTATGGGAATCCCTTAGGAACAAAAATTCTTCTGTTTCCTCTGCATGAAAATTAAAACATTTAAAATGCAACTAAATATGTTTCCATTTCAAATACTAGATGTTGTCACCAAATTATACAATTGTTTAAGCAAAGCCTATGCCAAACTGGCAGTGTGTGATACCCTTTTCTGCAAAGATTCTGAAATCAGTCTATCAGAAATATCATTCCGGATAACTGGTTTTCTGGTTAACTGGTTTCCGGATAAATGGTTCCATACTGTATATAGTTTTGGATATTATCACATTGTATCAATCTTTTCAAAAAATTTTGAAATTGGTGTTCATATGTTATTTTTACTGTTGTTTTGTTTTCTAACTTCACAGAAAAGAGGAAAAAGAGGGCGTTTGTCCTTAAGTTCTGCAGACTGTTTTTAAAGTTTCTACTTGTGTTGCAGACTGCAGAAAAAAATTCTGTTGCCGGGTTTATTACATAAATTACTTATTTACTCTAAACTTATATATTTTTAAATTAAATATTCAGTGACATAAACTTACTAACTGGCGACTAAAGAAATTATTCTCACTAGCCAGTAACTGGCTACTAAAAAAAATCAACTTACCGGCCAGTGGCCACTAAGCAAAATTCCTTATTTTCATCTTTACCTTTGACTTGTTTTTGGTAGTGCAGCTGAACTTTGAACTCTTGCACATAATATTGAAACTCATCATTTAGCCTATTCTACTTCTAAGTAAAAGAGAATCCTTCTACTTCTAAGAAAATACTTATCCGCAATTATTCGGCCGAATACTTTTAAGTATTCGGCCGAAGCCGAATATTCGGTTTACATGCCGAATCACCGAATACCGAATCGACTATTCGGTATTCGGTCAATCCCTAATCACAATATTGATAAGGTTTAACGATCTCATTGACAAGTCTGTGTTAATACGTTCACTAAGCTATAGGTTTCACTGTAGTATAAGCATTATTTAAAGTAACATAATTCTGTTGATATAATGCATTTTTAATACATTGAACAATGATTAAACTCTCAAGGATTACATTGATATTTGTAAGTAAGGTTTTTTTATGTAATGTTGAAAGAATCATCTTTTCTTAGCATTTAAAACAAAATACAGGGAAAACAACATTGCTATGTTTCCCTTTTGCAAGTCTGTCAGAAGATTAAACTTACAATAAGACACTAAAATGTCCAAATTACAGGAAAAACATACAATCTGGCTACCCTAATGTCTGTTATGTATGTATTTTTAAATTGATGCACAATTAAAATATATGGTATTTTACTTGCAGAGCATATTTGGTCTATTTTCTAAAAAGTTGAATCCTCTTCATAGAAGTTATACATTTACTCCATGGTTGAAAGTTTTCACTACAATTAACAGGTAACATATGCTGAATGTTTTATCTTTATCAAGACAAGATGTGGGGTACAATGAACCTAAGTACACAGTGGGCCACTATTATTTTATTTATTTTTAAAGCTTTCCTTTTAGGCTAATTGATTATTTATAGCCTTCAAAACACATCGTTGGTTAACAATGAATCATTTTATCCTGACTTGTTGTTTTGAGCTTCTAAAAGTAAAATTTTTCATAATCATATTTTCTTCATTTAGTAATTAAAAGTTACAGATAAATAAGATAAAACAGCTTTTTGTAAAGGTAAGATATTTGTTTTTATTTCATTTTAAAGTTAATATGCTTAAAGGAAAGCTTTAAATAACATTTTTATGAGAATCATGGGTGCAAGACCTTCAGTCTTGAAGAAATTTTTGTCTGATAGAAAATTCTACATTATATACTTAAATAATAGCAATTTTGTTATCAAGTGTTTTTAATCACTTTCTTTTATTGTAAGAGACCAATTGTTAGCCATAATGCAAGGCATAAAAATCTTCTAGCCCATTTTCATTTGGTTATTTCTAATACCCAGAAAAGTTTTCAGTCTTGACTGGGATATACTTCTTGCACCCATGATGAGAATGTATTGAACTTCAACATGGGGCACAGTGGACCACCCACTGCTTGGGTATAATACAATGGTCCACAATCCACTCTGTTACTGTAATGCAGAATTTCTAAAATATTTAATAATCGCTTATTCTCTACAAAGAAATATTGTTTTAAAATAATTATGTAACTGTAAAATAAAGTTGTGGTAATTTTACCACATTTCACTTTAATTATCTTCTTTTGTTCGCTTAAACCATTATAATTAATTTAATTTCCTCCCTTCTTTTTTCCTGTACCCTTGTTATTTTGTTTTCCTTCTAGCTCATTCATCGTTATTTTAATTATTTATTCACATGTCTACATTTTTATTTAGCCTGTTGGCTTCAAGCAATATTTCAATTTTGTCTTTGCATTACATCACCGGATGGTAGCAAATCAGATTTAAATTCTTTATCAATTTATTTTAAAATATGATTATTTCTTCCATTTGCATCCTTTTAGCATTAATTGGCAACAGGGTTGCAAAAAAGCCGGCTAAAAATTTAAAAAAGCCACGCCAGTGGCTTTTATTGGTTTTAACCGGCTTTTTTTGGCCAAAATTGGCCTTTTTTGGCTAAAATTGGCTTTTATATAGTGAAGCATTTTAATTATAAATGACACATTTTTATGTGTTTTTTAATTAGTTTTAAAGACATTTAATTGAGGTTAGAAATCAATATAACCCAATTTTTCAATAATGAAGACATTAATATTGGAATAAAAGGCCATACCAATTGCTTTCTCTGGTTTACTCTGGTTGGTCTGGCCTTAACATCCTTTTTTTTCCATTTTTACTGCGTTATATAGAAAAAGGACAATGGTTGCTTTGTTATATATTTTATTAGCTAATTTTAACAGATATACAAGTCTTATTTTATTTCTCATAAACATTTATTTAAATTCACACATAAAGTCATTTAATAAAAACATAATTTCTCTCTATTAAAACAGTATTATGAATAACATATGCATTAATTTATGCAATGAATATGCACTATTTTAAGTAGTAACTACCTTTTTAAAATTCTAATTCAACAAGTTTCATTTGGAGAATTTTTTTTTTTTTAATTTTTCTTTTTATTTTATGCACTTAAATGTAGTACTAAAATTTCTTCAAATGTTATGTCCTTCCTAATTTCTCTGTCAACATTGTTCATTCTACGATTTTAATCTGTCCGTATGGACATTATCTGAAATAAGTTACATAACAGCTTAGCAGCAGAAAAACTTTTTACATATATAATTTTTATAAGTTATCAGAATATCAATTGCTTATCGCTGGGTGTTCGCAAGTATTATATAAGATAATTCCAGTTATTAAATACATATATGCTATTTAGTTTTAATCAATTTTAAAAGTAAATATCAGTATGTAAGAATGTTTCTATTTTGATGTGTGACATTTCTTATTCTTTCATATAATCTTTAAAATGTGTGGTATGTGTAGAGCTATAATAAAGAATTCCAAACCAATGTTTTAGAGTCTAATGTATTCTTCTGAATATTTATGATTTTTTTTCTGACATAATACCTTCACAGTTGCATTCTAGCAGTTATAAGGACTTATTTATTTGACAAAATTTAATAGAAGTTTATATTTTTTTAGTAGAAAATATTTATAAGTGTTTTAAAAATAAATTCATCCAAATTTTATATGAATTATCTATAAACTACCTTTTTGAAAAATAAAAGCCGGCCGGCTTTTTTTGGCCTGGCTAAAAGCCGGCAACCCTATATTTTTCTGTTTTCGCAACCTTTTACACTCATAGATGTTTGTTTCATTACATGCGCATTCTGTTTGGCGTACCTTTCCGTAGCATGCAGGGGCGTCGCCATGGGGGGGTATGGGGGGGGAGCCTCCCCCCCCAATATATGTGAAGTTGGGAAATTTGAGCTTAGAGTTGGGAAATTCTAGATTTTTGTGACAATTTCTTTTTTAAAAGTAATAGTAAAAAAAATTACGAAATTTTTATTGTTTTGGTGATTATGTTTCTGAGTACTGTAACAGTATACAAGTTAAATTATATAAAAAAAAAAAAAAATACAAAAAGAAATCAGCCGCACTCAATTTATCATTGTGTTTTTCAGTTATACAAAAATATTATACATCTACCAGACCTAAATTTCTCTACTCCTGTCCATCAATAGCTGACTATCCAGTTCCTTTATTTCCTCCAAAACTTTGTTCCTTTCTCAAAAATTTCAACCTACCTCACCTTCTCCTCCTAAAACAGAATCCAGCTATTTATAATCCAAAGGGATTGCATCTTCTTTTGAAAATTGGAGATCACTCGTAGCACAACAAAAAGGAATGCAGTCACCTACTTGAAACACAGCTGGGCAAGAAGATTTGATGAGTTTTCACAAATTGCAATAATTTTTTAACTAATTTCCCGATTTTTGGACACTATTTTACTCATTCTCGTGATTTTTTGCCACAAAAATTAGTTAATCCTTCGCAGTCAAGAAAAGGGCGTTATATGAGCAAATGTGTATATAAGAAGTCGTTGGTTCTGATAAATTTGTCACATTTTACTTTTATTTGTGTGTGTGTGCGAAATATATATTAGTCCTGTTCGTTTATATTTATGGGTGTTTGTGAAATTTTAAACCAAAAGTCCAGTGTTGTGTGTTTAAAGCTGTTCTAAAAAATGACTATAAATATCAGAACGAAAGAACCCTTCATAATAGGAAAAGAGTTTTCGTGGAAGATTTTGGAGCATGTAAAAATCTATTCGAGGATGATAAAGGTAAAAAAATGACGATTTGAATTTGGAAAGAAATATGACTATGAAAGCTGTCCATCATCTGAAGAAAAAATCGACATTCACGGTAACGCTGACACGTTGCACTTGAATAAAATTTTGAAGAAATAAAGATTTCCTTATAGACAAGTTCACAAACAATTATGAATATTAGGATTTGACTGAAGAAGCTGACTTCTGAAAGCGAGATAGGAAAACAGTTTCACCAAAGAGAAGAGATAAAAATAATAGCACAGCAATGAACATTGATACACATAAGTTTTACAGAAAATAATTATAAGAAATACAAGAAAATTTCGATAATTTAGTAATGAGCTTAAATGACAATGTTCCCTATATCAGGAGAATATCGCACCAATACATTTCATATTTAAATTTCAATTGTGCAAGGCAAATTTGAGTATCACTAACTTAGAAAAGTTAATAATGTTTCCACCTGTATATGAGAAACAGATGTACATGACTTGCAGAGTCAAATAGAAATAAACCAAATCCTAACTGACTAGCTGCTATCCGATTCACCAACTTTTCAGCCGACTTTAAATCCAATTTTTTCCCCGTTCAAAGGGAGAAAAAGGTTGTCGTTGCTAAAGTTGGAGGAAAACCAGTACTACTAGTATCAGCCGTTAATATATATCGACTATTTGTATAAATCGCTTATCTCTGATTGGCTGAAATGTTGAAAGTTGGGGGGAAAAGGCGCGGCTAGCGCATACTTTTTTAGAACTGTGGTTGGGGATATTGCTGTTTGCTATCTATCACACTGGGTGTCGTGACAATATTTCACGATAAGTTGGAGGAAATCAAGAGTTGGCTCAAAAATTGCTCGAAAAGTTGGTGAATCTGATAGCAGCTTTAAACAAACCTTTTACTCATGCCATGAAATTCAAAGACTATTTGGGTCATGCCGTCAAACTATATACTCATATCTTAACATTCACAGAAGCTTATCTTTATGGCGTTGCATCTAATGAAAGAATCTTTAGTCAAATAAAAATAAAAAAATATATATATTACAAACTACAATGAGGGATGACAGGCTTGACAGCCTAATGCTTTTAAAATGTGAAAGCCAAATAGTTGATTTTATTAAACTACATGGTGTTATCATCAGGTTGACTTCTATGAAGACAAGAAGAATTAATGTTAAATGAAAACAATTCGGATGTGCCAATCCCAAAACTTTATTCTATCCCATATATGTTAATATCTCAAAATTTGCAACCACAATGCTAAAATTAAATAATAATTCTATGCCCATAATAAGGAATTCTAAAGGTATAGATTCGTTTAATTGTGTTTATTTAAAAAGGAGATAGAAGCCTCGCATTTTTCAAACAAATCATTGAATTTCGGCACACACCCTGTTATATGCAACCAAAATTCCAAACCCAAAGAAAACAAAAGTGATACCTTTGGACAGTAAACACCCAAGCCCAATAAGGAAGTGCAACCGAATATGAAGTTTGACTAAATTCCGTGCATTAGTTTTTCAGATATAGCTAACGCGAAAATCGTGAAAAATGCAGCACAGCAGTGCCACCTATTATGTAATATACACAAAATCCTAATAAGCACCAAATTATGTCAAGGTTTAACAGAATATGAAGTTTGATCAAATTCCGTGCAACAGTTTTTGAGAGATAACTATCGCTAAAATCATGTAAATCGTGAAAAATGCAGCTTAGCAGTGCCACCTTTCGGGCGATTTACACCAAAAACTAATCAGCATTAATTCTTATCAAGATATAACTGAATCTAAGGTTTTATTAAATTCCGCGCATTAGTTCTTGAGATAGAGCAACCACAAAATTTGTGTCACGTACACACAGACAGACATTTTCTAAAAACAGCCAAATCGTGTTCAGGTCCTGCATGTTTGTTTTTTATTAAACAAACCAATAATTAGAATTTTTATGTTTCCAGTTTCAAAATTTTTCTTTGGAAAGGAATTTTTTATGCATAAGTTTCATTATCATTATTATACACATTGTGGTACACGTATTATACACTTTAGTTGAAAGTTGGAAGAATTTGTTTCAAGTTGGGAAATTTTCGAATTCTCCCCCCCGAAAAAATATCTGTAGCTACGCCCCTGGTAGCATGACAACCCTTTTCTCTCGCCAATGACAGGTTCACCATTTTTCGAATTCAGTTCTGTCAGAAGCAGTCAATAGTCCAAGCAATAGAGACCGTATAGGGACCCTACCTAGCAAAATTCATGGTAGTTCTGGAAAAAAGGCTTACTATATGTTTTTTAGGTCGCTGAATCCGAATTTTTAACTTCCCACCAAAATTTCCCCTGGCAACCCACCCCAAATTTTTATAAAAAGCCCCCCAAAAAAGGTTTTTATTAAAAAAATTAATTTTTTTATTGCTTTAGAGAAAAAGTATTTAGAAAATCAGAAAGTAGACAAAATTTGTAACAAATTAGATATATGACTTAGGATGAAGGGGAAGGGGGGATCTGCCTTGGAACATGCGCACGGTGCTGCATGAACAAAGTTGCACAATTCCACTTAATCACTCACACGTTTACATTCACCCTCCCTTATCCCCTTCGAACTTTCTCTATAAGGCTTACTTTAAGTTTTTTGGGTTGCTGAATCTGAATTTTTAACTTACCCCAAAATTCCCCCCCCCCAAATAGCTGTTTTTAAATTAAATTTTTTATTGTTTTAGGGGGAAACTATGTAGAAATTCAGAAAGTAGACAAAATTTGCAACAAATAGGATATATGACATTACGACGTAGGATGAACGGGAAGGGAGAGGGCTGCCTCGGAACATACACTGCGGCACTATGTGCACTAAGTTATGCAAGTCCAGGTAATAGGGGATTTTACCTAGCAAAATTAATGCTAGTTCTGAATTTCAGCTCACTTTATGTTTTTTGGGTCGCTGAATCCGAATTTGTAACTTCCCACCAAAATTTCACCCGGCAATCCCCCCCAAAATTGATTTTTTGAAAAAATTTGGTTTTTGAGAACAGCGCACGGGGAATGTTCCAAGGCAGCCCCTCGCTCCCCGTTTATCCTACGTCATAATGTCATATATCCTATTTGTTGCAAATTTTGTCTACTTTCTGAATTTCTACATAGTTTTCGCCTAAAGCAATAAAAAATTTAATTTAAAAACAACTATTTGGGGGTAAGTTAAAAATTTGGATTCAGCGACCCAAAAAAAGTAAACCTTATAGAGAAAGCTCGGAGGAGAGATGGGAGGGCGAATGTAAACGGGTGAGTGGTTAAGTGGAATTGCGCAACTTAGTCCACGCAGCACCACAGCGCATGTTCTGAGGCAGATCCCCCCTTCATCCTAAGTCATAATGTCATATATCTAATTTGTTGCAAATTTTGTCTACTTTCTGAATTTCTAGATACTTTTCCCCTAAAACAATAAAAAAATTGATTTTTTTAATAAAAATCGTTTTTTGGGGGGCATTTTACCAAAATTTGGGAGGGGGGTTACCGGGGGAAATTTTGGTGGGAAGTTACAAATTCAGCAACCCAAAAAACATAAAATAAGCTGATTTCCGGAACTACCATTAATTTTGCCAGGTAAAATCCCCTATTGCCTGGGCTACAAATAAGATTTTTCCTCTGAAATTGATTGAGTATTTATGGTTGAAAAAAAAAAGAATAAAGTTTCATATCTAAAACCCAAATTCATCAAATTTCAGTTTTTATTTTTATTCATTCTTTTAATGAAAAATTCATTTTTCACATGTTTGAGTAATATTTTAATATATATATTCTTTATTTTCTATTACTATGTAATTAATTAAATACAGTAGCCTCCCTCTTAACCGGAACTCAGCTTTAACCGGCTGACTTTTTCCCCAAACATCAGGCAAAATTCAAGGATGACGACCTCAGGAACTCAGCTTATGCTTTCCAGTTGATGTGCAATCCCGAGGGAAAGGAAGTAATATTCAGAAAGGAGAACGTCTGTTCAAAATGGATATTCATTGACCTTCACCAGTGTTGAATTCAGGGTGTGGCCCTGGGGGGAGAGCGTTCCCACCAGTGAAAATGAGATGTCCCCTTGGAAGATTTGAGATTTTGTTTTTAATGGTGAAAAGTGCAATCCCCCACCCGGAACTCTATAATGTCTGATCTATCTGCAAACTGTTTTGTACAAACGTTTAAAAAGCTTGTGGATGAGAACAGATTACCGTAGATGTATAAGAGTTGTTTGAGTTTGATAAAAATCTCAAGCATGAAACATTACTTGACGAGGATATAATTAGGGCAGTAACTGATGTTGTTCAATACGAAGACGATCTTGATGATGATCCAGTTAAAGTTGACACAGCTAAAATTCCTCATACGGAAGGGATAAAAGCAATAGAGTTGGTGCTGCGCTATATGTTGAGCAGCGTAACAGCTTCCTCGGTTAAACATATGATGTTAAAGTGATTGAGAAATAATGCTGCAAAATGCCGGGTATCTTGCCTTCAGCAGAAGAAGGTCGCTGATTTCTTTATGGTTGATTAACTTAAATATACATAATGTAGAACAATTTCAACTTCTTATAAAGGTGTGTGACATGATTTTCAACAATTTAATTTGCGTTAAATATTTTTCATTATTTGTTTTCAGTGATATTTTTTTTCAATTCGATTAATTATAACTAATATTCATTTCACAAAATATAGAAAATATGTTCTTTTTTAACACTGCCCAAATATAAAAACTAATTGCATCCTTACGGGTTTAATTAATTAACTTACGCAGATATTATTTAAAATTTTTTTACTTCTCCGCTTTAACCGATGTTTCTCTTAACCGGCTTACCCTCGGTCCCGTGTAGGCCAGTTAAGTGGGAGGCTACTGTATTTTAAAATAGTCATGCATTGGGTTTAACATTTAATTTCAACGCCAGTCACGTGGATTGAGTATCTTTTTGAAATTGATTCATTATTTATGTCTGAAAACAAAAAGAAAGTCTTAAGGTTAAAATCCAAATTCATCTATTTTTAGTTTATATTTTTATGCATTATTTTAATGGAAAATTAATTTTCATATGTTTGGGTAATATTGGAATATTTTAGTTAAAATTTATTATTTTTTTGTAATTAATTAAAAATACTTTAATAGAGATCTGTAATGAATCAAGTAACTTGATTTTTCATCACAGAATAAGGGAGAGGTGGAGGGGGCATTCATTAGTTTTTTCTGCAGATCTGCGATTTTCTGCTTTTTTGACATTTTGTTATCATTAAAAAGGGATATACAGTAGACTCCCTGAAATCCGCAGTGCTAAAATCTGCAAACACCTAAAATCCACACATCATCACCGATGTAAACAATGAAACTTTCATCTCTAATGTAGGGGCAAAATTACAGAATGTTTTAGTTTTATATCATTCCGTAGATATTTTAATATGTAATTCTCGATAATATGACTGAACTTGTGGTTTTTCATGCAGGAAGTATAAATTTATTTCTGAAAAAAATCAAGATATTGCTGATATCACAGGTATTCACAATCTTTTTACCAAATATATTTATGTGTTAATCAAGATTTTTGGTTATTAAGACTGGCTAAACTTGAAAGAAAACTTCTTTACTTTATGAATTTTATGCAAATTGATAGGTTACATTTATGAGGAAAGTTTCATTGAATAATTCAAGGAAAATGTGTCTCCTCTTTATTATGCATATTTAATTGTACCTTATTAATTATTTACTTGACTTTTACTTCTAATAATTTAATCATTTTTAAAACTATTTTACTTTTTATCATTCTAGTTTATTAATTTACATAATTATTTTAATATTTTACTATATTGCTAGCATTTATTATAATTTTAATTGCATTATTATTATTACATTCAAATTACTGTTTAAAAAAATGTAAACAAAGCAATGACCAGAAATCCGCAAAATTCTAAAATCTGCATAACCCCTGGTCCCAAGCTGTGTGGATTTGATGGAGCCTACTGTGTTTTAAGATTATATATCTACATAAAATCCAAGTCTCTGTATGTCCCTCACAATTCCGGTAGGACTGCCTCATTGTAATGAGTAATTTTTGAAAAATACTAATGCAGGGTTACCACAGTAGCGTCAAATATGAACCAACTTGGCGAATTTAACGAAATATCGCTAAATTTGGCAAAAAAAATAAGTTGTCACATATGAAGCCAACTTGGCAATAGCTGGCTAATTTGGCAAAATTCCCATTTAAAACCATTGATCTTTCATAATCGAGGTCACAACAATTTAATTTAAACTCCGTGCTTTTAAGAGTTTTTTTTTTTTCAAAATCTATGGGTGAGAATTTAAAGTGTAATATACAAAAATGTACATCTTTACATTTTCATCCTGATGTTGCTAATAACATAACCGCCAATAGACGACGTTGTACTGTCTGAACTCCTAACTGCCCGATTTTAATGTGCTTTAGGTACTTTTCCAGTATAGGGGCCTTGGCGAGATAGAGAAAAAAAAATTTGGCAACATATTTCCCAGCAACTTATTCACTGTTTCATATACACAAGTAATTTTTCAATATTTATACAATTTATTTAATATCCTGAAGTTTTCTGACCAAATGTTAATTTACATTTAAATTGTATTTTTTATGTATTCATTATACATAGTTTTTCATAAATGTGTTTCATTTTTTAAATGTGTTATTTTCATCTATCACTGTGGAACAAGCGAGAAAAACGCATATTCTTGCACATGTGTTGTATATAGTATATATTTATATATCACATTTTCCGTCATTTTTGATGTGCTTGCTATCTTTCTAGTTTTATTACTAATCTTACAAGATGCCAACAAGCCAACAGTTGCGAAAAAATCAGCAATTTCAGTAATGTGCTCTGAGGCTCACACATTCAATCCTTCTCCATCCGCTATATGAATGTCAGCCTTTATGTTAAACAAATTTTATTATAATCTAAACGTTAAAAAGAAATAAAATTGCACCTTATTTCTCATATCTTCCCTCTTTTTTTTTTTTTTATTACTGCTTTTCTCATCATGATAAATGAGCAGTTAAATTCATCATTGAATTTGCTTCTGTCTTACCTCAATAACTTTCTAATTCTGTGTCTGCAGGGACCGATTTATAAATTTGGGAGCCCTTGGCACAGATGCTTACGGGGGGCCCCCTTCCACGGATACTTACAGGGGCATTGAGAAAAAAAATGAAAAAAAGGTACTAACATGACCATTATTGACTTTAAATAATTATTTCACAATCATGAAATTTAAATGAGTAGACATTTTATAATAAATTGTGTGGTATTGATTATCTTTTCCTATACAAGTCTATATACAGTTTACTCCCCCTAATCCGCAACTGTATAATCCGCACTATATTTCAGATGTAAACAAACAGTTAAAATCATCTTTGTTTAAGCAAGATAATATACAGTCGTGGAAAAAAAAAGTAAACACCCCCTACTAATTCCTCAACAAATTATCATAGAAGAAAGTTGCTGGTACCGAACGATTGGAAATAAAGTCTACTTTTAAATGATGTAATATAAAATTTGCTTAGGGGGCCATCTACATATTAAAACGAATCCAAACTTCATTTTTTTCAATAACAATACTCAATTTTAACGACATATTTCAAATCTTCGGTTCAAACTATGCCTAGACACCGAATTTCAAGTCATTTGAATGACAAGTTTTTGAATTATAAACATTCAAAATTTAGTGCTTCTAATGTTAAATTACATTTTCATATTTTTATTTATATCTCCAGAAATTATGCTCCTAATGTGCAAATTTTTTGTGTAGCAATAATACTAATATACCCAAGCATAAATACGCTGAATTTGCAATTTTTATAATTTTATGACATGAATTATGAATTATAAAATTAATATTAAAAAAAATTATGAATTGCAACCTACAATTTTTTGATGGATTTAGATTTATTAAGTCCTGCTTTATCGAAATCCAAAATTTCACATTTTTCTTCCAAGTAACTTTCAAATTATGCTTAAAAAATAGCAAAATGATGGTTTAAGGTGGTGTCTATAATTGAAGTGACTGATATTTTGAAATTTCTTCTTCTGTCTTGTAATCTAGCAGGCTTCATTGACTTCTTATGGTACCTTGATCAAGATGGGGGCTCTCTCGGTTAACAATCGAGTTCCGAACTTCAATTAGGATACAGCCCCTAAAATACACTCGTTTTAAAATAATTAATTTCTCGTAAACTTATCGTACGAATTGCATAAAAATTTGTTTTTAGGCTAATTGAAGGGTGTAGAGTTCATTTATGTTGTCAGAATTGTGTACTGCCATTGAAAAAAACAAAGTTTGGATTCGTTTTAATATGTAGATGGCCCCCTAAGCAAATTTTATATACATCATTTAAAAGTAGACTTTATTTCCAATCGTTCGGTACCAGCAACTTTCTTCTACGATAATTTGTTGAGGAGTTAGTGGGGGTGTTTACTTTTTTTTTCCACTACTGTACATTTTGACCATAATAAAAGTTGACTGCCCGGATGAATTCATTAAGAAATTTTTAATGCATTTCTGCATTCATTAGACTGAAAAGTTTTATGTATCTTATGAATAACTATTAAATGGCTATATCCTGAACACATTTGCTGGCTATATAAAAGATAAAATTTCTTTCAAAGAGGGGTTAGCTCTTGAGGATAAATATCTTAGTTTTTTAGAAAAACAAACTTTTATTACTGTTCAAGAAATCCTGACTCTTAAAAGGCTTCAAGAATAAATTCCATAGCATAAATTAAAAACAATAAAGCAAACCCCTAGCATTGCGATGTTTGATAGATTTAAAAATAAATAGAAATGTTTTCCATTAACTTTGTATTATTATATCATTTAAATGTATTCCTAATATTGAATAATACCTTTCTGTGTATAACAAAGCATTTTCTTTCATTTCTGTGTTATTTATTTGCAATATGATTACTACATTTGTTCATAAATTTCAAATTTTAGAATGTAAACAAAGAAATGACCTATAATCTGCAAAATTCTATAATCCACAAAACCCTTGGCCCCGACCTGTGCGGATTACAGGGAGTGTACTGTATTTGGATTGATAAAGCATGAAACAACTAATAATAAATTTTCCACAACACCAAGCTACAGTTAAAAAAAAATATTAGGGCCTGCAAGCTACGCTCACCAACCCCAAATAATCTGACGAGGAGCAAGGACAGGAACAGGATTAAATAAGAGATAAAAATACAATATATTTTTAAACTGATAGAGATAAAAGAAAATATTCACTATAATAAAGTAATTAATAAATGGATGTTTCAGACAAAATATACAACGGTATAAAAATACAATATGAACACAATAAAATGTAGAATGAAATGTAAAATTCCATTAGATATTAAAACAACATCAGAATTTGGACAATAATTGAATAACCTTCAGCAGCATTTGGGGCCCCTGAAAATCAGGAGCCCTGGGCCCGAATGCCCTGCCGTAAATCAAGCACTGTGTGTATGTTTTTAGTAATGAGGTGTTATTTGGAGGGGCTATGGAAGTTGCCCCCCCCCCTTAAGGAATTTAGAGGGGGCCCATAATAAGTCAGACAAAAAAAACCCCTTTTCTTTTATATTATTGCTTAAAGAATAAGTTTATGAAAGGTATTAAACTTGTGTAAAATATACCTCTTTTCAAAGGTATTTGAAAAATTAAAAGCTAAGTATACTAAATAATACATGAGGGGGGGGGGAGGGAGTGCATAAAGACCGTATTTTGTTATTAAAAATTAAAAAATAGGCTTCCATATTCTAAAAAGTTAAATTGCGATTTAGCACTAAATCGCGATATTAGATGGGTGATAAATCGATTTAAGAAATTTCTACATCACCCAGTCCTAGACTGCAAAACCAATCGCTTTGCCTGGATTCCATCATGTCATCTCTAAAGATATCAGTGCTTTGCATATGGAAATGATGGAAGAGAGCAAGACAAAGAGGCAAATCTACTTGTTTCTATGGGTAGGTTGGATGGAAAAAGATGAGTTATTGATAGAAACAAAAGTCCCATGGTTTTGCTTTCCTAAGAATTAGTACTGCATTCATTTTTTAAAAATCTTTCAATCTATTATTGAAAAATAAACTTTAAAATCAATAGTACTAATATTTTCTCTGTTCTGCTAAATAACTCCCATCTGTACTTTATTAATGACTGTGTGATATTAAAATTAAAAGTGAAAGAAATGTAGTTCTTGCTTGAAAAAAATTAATAATACATAAAATATATTTTCTAAGTACTGTGCAACCTCGATTATCTGAACTGATTGGGACTGCTAGTACCTCGGATATCAGAAATCTCGATTAAGGGGAGTCTTCACTCACTTGAAAACGCCTGCTCTGTAATGTTAAACCAGTGAGCAGTTTGTTTTCGAATTTCTCGTTTACATTTGAATATTTTTTTAAATGATTTTTTTTTTTGCATAGGATAGCTGAGCTTGATCTTTAATATGACTGTTTTTTACTTTTTCGATTTTGGATGCAGATTTTTTTAATAAAGTTACTTTCACTTTTGGAACCTGTTTTGAAACTGAAAGTACCTTTTTAAAAAAAATCTGCAGCCGAAATCAAAAAAGTAAAAAACAGCCATATTAAAGATCGAGTTCAGCTATCCTATGCAAAAAAAAAAAAAAAAAAAATCGTTTAAAAATATTCAAATTTAAACGAGAAATTCGAAAACTACCTGCCCATTAGTGATGGGCGATTCTGGAAAATTTGAGAATCGATTAAAATCAACATCGTATAAAACAGAATCGATCGCAATAAGAATCGATTCCCATATTCTAGAATCGATATTTCGATGTTCACAGATTCACACAGATAAGCTGAAAAATAGTAATTCCAAAACGTAGGGAATCAACAGGGCCGTAACGACTATCTCTCACCCCTCACCTCCATTTATGGGGGCCCCTAGACAATGTTAGCGGCCCAAAAGTAAGCTACTACAGACCTTTGAGTCAAATAATAAGTTTTTTTAACTTTTAAAATTATTATTTTTAAGATGTAATTTTGATAATAATTTATATTATATTTAAATTTATCTTTAAAAAAGATCTCGGTCATATATAAAAAAAGAAAGAAATGATTTTTTTTTTTTTCATCCGGAAAAGATGTACTTTCTACTCTTATTTCCTTCAACCAAACAGATGGGGACCTACTTCCTATAAACTCCCTAAAACGTGTATAAACTACTTAAAAATGCACAGATGAGCGAAATTTTGAAGGCTCTAAATTTATTTAAAAAGTTAAATGGTTTTTCAGTCTTTTTAGGGTCTCCTATAAGTGTGAGGGAAATGCAAATATTGCAAATCTTCTTTTAAAATAGCTGTGATGAATGTAATTAACCAATCATCAGATACTAATTATCCCCCAATTTATAATCAAAATTCTCCTTTTAATAATATATTTAACTAAAATTTCTTTCCCTTTTTAAAATATATATCTCCTTATCTCATTTACAGTTTATAAATATCTTTCTTTTTAATGTTTACCAAATTTTCAGCTGTTAAGAAAAAAAAATGTTCTCACCCTAGAGCCATACTTTTTTTCAAAAGTATATTTTAAATAATATACTTTTCTCTGGTTAACAAATAAATAAAGTATATTCCTTGATTATATGTTTCTTTTTTTTTTTTTTCCAGCAGTAATCTAAAAACTAAAAACAGTTATTGACTCATTCACTGACATGCAGAATGCACTCACTGAAACAATAATAAATAAAAAAGAAAAGTATCGAGTTAAACTGATGGCATTGAGTTCACAGTCTATTCATACTAAGTGTATTTTATACTCTTACTTCAAAGAATGCCTTTCAAAAAATAAATTAAGGGGGGATCAGCCCCCCCCCCCCCCATCACATCTCTATACTTAAACAATAAGCCTCCAAATCTCATCAGGGAAGTGCTTTATCAGAATAAACTGGTTATCAAATTTGAAGCAAATCAGATGGAAAAACCCATCTATCTAAATTAAGGGGGGTTAGCCCCTGTTGCTCCCTTTATATTTAAACAATGAACCTCCTAATTTAATCAGGGAAGCGTCTTATCAGAATTAACCGGTATACCAAAACTGAAGCAAATCTGATAATTCTGCATGAAAAACCCATTTATCTAAGTGTGTGTGTGTGTGTGGGGGGGGGGGGATAGCCCCGTACCCCCCCCCCCCGCCCCCCGTCCTTTATGCTTAACCAATGAACCCCCAAAACTAATCAGGGAAGCGCCTTATGAGAATGAACCAAGAAAAAAAATTTGAAGCAAATCAGATACAGTCGTGGAAAAAAAAAAGTAAACACCCCTACTAACTCCTCAACAAATTATCGTAGAAGAAAGTTACTGATAGCGAAGGATTGGAAATAAAGTATACTTTTAAATGCTGTATATAAAATTTGCTTAGGGGGCCATCTACATATTAAAACGAATCCAAACTTCATTTTTTCAATGACAATACCCAATTTTAATGAGCTATTTCAAATCTCCGGTTCAAACTATGCCCAGACACCCAATTTCAAGTCATTTAAATGATAAGTTTTTGAATTGTAAACATTCAAAATTTAGTGCTTCTAATGTTAAATTACATTTTCATATTTTTATTTATATTTCCAGAAATTATGCTCCTAATGTGCTAATTTTTTGTGTAGCAATAATACTAATATACCCAAACATAAATACGCTGAATTTGCAATTTTTATAATTTTATGATATGAATTATGAAATTAATATTCGAAAAAATTATGAATTGCAACCTATAATTTTTTTCATGGATTTAGATTTATTAAGTACTGCTTTATGGAAATCCAAAATTTCACATTTTTCTTCCAAGTAGTTTTCAAATTATGCTTAAAAAACTGTAAAATGATGGTTTAAGGGGCCGTCTATAATAGAAGTGACTGATATTTTGAAATTTCTTCTGCTGTCCTGTAATCTCGCAGGCTTCATTGACTTCTTCAGGTGCCTTGATCAAGATGGGGGCTCTCTCGGTTAACAATCCAGTTCCGAACTTCAATTTGGATACAGCCCTTAAAATACGCTTCTTTTAAAATAATTAATTTCTCAGAAACTTATGGTACAAATTGCATAAAAATTTGTTTTTAGGCTAATTGAAGGGTGTAGAGTTCATTTATGCTGTCAGAATTGTGTACTGCTATTGAAAAAAACAAAGTTTGGATTCGTTTTAATATGTAGATGGCCCCCTAAGCAAATTTTATATACATCATTTAAAAGTAGACTTTATTTCCAATCGTTTGGTTCCAGTAACTTTCTTCTTCGATAATTTGTTGAGAAGTTAGTAGGGGGTGTTTACTTTTTTTTTTTCCATGACTGTACATACATACAGAAACTGCAGGCACATTAGCTCTCAGGCTTTCATAGCCTGTGAGCTAAAAAGAAAAGTGCCCAGTTAAACTGGTGGCATTGAGCTCACAGGCTATTCACACTAACTGTAAATTATGCTCTTATTTCAAAGAATAATGCCCCTCGAAAAATAAACTAAGGGGGTGGGGAATTGCCCCTCCTCGTTTCCCCTCTTTATACTTAACCAATGACCCTCCAAATGTCATCAGGGAAGCGCCTTATCGAAATAAATCGGTATACCAAATTTGAAGCAAATTGGATAGCAAAACCCATTTATCTAAATTAAGGGGTATTAACCCCCTGTTCCCCTCTTCATATTTAACCAATGAACTTCCAAATCTAATTAGGGAAGCGCCTTATCAGAATAAACTGGTATACCAAATTTGAAGTAAATCGGATTTGCAAAACCCATCTATCTAAATTAGAGAGGGTATTATCCCCTCGTCCCTCCTTCCCCCCTTTAGACTATAACAATGAACCTTCAAATATAATCAGAGAAACTCGTTATCAAAATTAACCGGTATACCAAAATTTGAAGAAAATCTGATAATTCTGCATGAAAAACCCATTTATCTAAGCTAAGGGGGAGATTAGCCCCGTTTCCCCTTTATACTTAACCAATGAGCCCCCCAAAACTAATCAGGGAAGCGTCTTAGCAGAATGAACATAGAAAAAAAATTGAAGCAAATCAGATATTTCTATCAAGAGTTATCGCGTTACGTACGTACATACATACATACAAAACCGACGGGCACGTTAGATCTCAGGCCTTGATAGCCTGTGAGCTAAAAAGTGCCAAGAGCGTGTAACTAGTGGGGGGGGGGGGGGGGGGAGAGGACATTAAAAGCTTTCCAACAATTTGTTACACGAGATGGTTTGGAATAAACAATAAATATGCCCACCGGGGGACAGGTAAGTCTCAAACGGTGGGAGGGGTGACCTCAAATGTATCTTTGGTCAAGCTTTCAAAATGTGGATTTATAATAAAATAGAACGAGAATTGGACATTTTAAAAATATCATGCATATTTTGAACGGCCCTGTAAATTAAGATTGGGGTGGAAGGGGGGGGTGGGGAAGGATTAGAAGGGACGAACTTGAAAAAAACAACATAATAAATTAGTAACCCAAATAACTAGGCTTCTAAACAAAAGTATAACGATTTAACCAAGTATTGAATTCAGGGGGTGACCCGGGGGAACATTGGAATGTACCTCCCGAAAGCTTTGAGATTTTATGCTTTTTAATGGACAAATGTGCATCCCCCCTTACAGAACTCTAAAATCTCCCCCATCCCGACCGGAGCAGTCTAGAAATCAACCCGCCATTCAACACTGAACCTAGAAAGATTTTAAAAAAAAGCTCTTATACAAAGTTTTACAGCAATTCTGCCACTAAAACAGTAAAATTGGAGGAATCTATTCAACCCGAATCGTGGATCATGCGCAATGCGATTTGAATTGAAGTAAATAAAAAAATAACAATTTCACCCGCATCTAAAAATCGGCATCGAATCTGAACTGAATCGATTCGCCCGAATCTAAAGAATTGAAGTAAATCAAAAAATAGCGATTCTGCCTACATCTAAAGATCGGCATCGAATCGAAACTGAATTGATTTGCCATTTCTGCTCTGAATTTACCGGCAGAATCGATGCGTTAATTTTTTCTTGCACTCTTTTGTCTTTAGAAAAAGAAAGCGTTGGATTCGTGAAAATTTTCGACTTCCGGTTTTCAAAGGATTTATAGTTTTAGAAGATCTTGTCTGGAATACGATTTGACTATTTTTATACATTGTCTGTCTGTCTGTTTGTCTATTTGTTTGTCTCTGACAAAAAAATTGCGGGAATGAAAAAAATCTATTTCAAGAACTAATGCATGGAATCTGTTGAAACTTCAGATTCAATTAGACTTTCATATAAATTGGTGCTGATTACTTTTTGATGTAAATCTACCGGCAGGTTGCGCTGCCATGCTGCATTTTTCCCGATTTTCGCAATAGCTCTATCTCAAGAACTAATGCACGGATTTTCATCAAACTTCACATTCAGTTAGACGTTGGCATAAATTGTTGCATATTAGATTTCGGTGTAAATCACCCAACAGGGGGCGTTGTTATGCAGATTTGATCAGCAATGTTGAATTCAGATAATTTTCTCCGGGAGGGCTTTCTGCGGATCCAGAGAGGGACAGTTCAGAGGGGAAGGGGATTGGACTTTTGTACATTAAGCATAAAATCTCAAACCTTCTGGGGGGACATTTGAATGTTGCAAGGGGGGGGGGGATGTCCTTCCGGGTTACCCCCGGAATTCAACACGTTTTTCTGGATTTAAATGATTTTCGGGATCATATCTCAAGAACTAATGAACGGAATTTCATCAAACTTAATATTCTGACATAAGTTGTTCATGATTAGGTTTTTGTGTAAATGATATAACAGGTTGTGCTGCCCTGCTGCTTTTTTTTTTAGCAGTGTTGAATTCAGGCATTTTTCTCCAGGTGGGATTTTAATGGTTCTGGAGAGGGACATTCTAGAGTTTCGGGGGGGGGAGAGAATTGGACTTTTCTCCATTAAGCATAAAATCTCAAATCTTCATGAGGGACATTTCAATGTTCTGGGGGGGGGGGGGGGGGGGGTTGTCCACCCGTACCAGCCCCTGAATTTAACATTGTTTTTCAGAATTTACACGATATTAGCGATAATATTTCAAGAAGTAATGACCAGAATTTCATCAAATTTAATATTATGTGTCATTGACATAAGTTGTTCCTGAGTTTTTCGTGTTAATCATGTAACAGGCTATACTGTTTTTTTTTTTTTTTTTTTTTTTTTTTTTTTGCATGATATTCGTGATAGCCATATCTCAAAACTAATGCATGGAATTTAATCAAACTTCATATTCTGTTACACTTTCAGATAAATAGATCCTTATTTGGCTTGGGTGTATACTGCCCAACAGCTGCCGCTTTTATGCTCTTTGAATTGGGATTTTCCGTTTCGGACATCTAGGCTAATATCAGACGAACGTCTTTTTGCATGCTTTTTTTTCGCTCTTACACCGTCCCTACACATGATAGCGAAGGGGCATAAGAGCGAAAAAAGCTTGCAAAAAGACGTTTGTCTGACATTAGCCTAAGAGGGTGTGGGCCGAAATTCAATGATTTGTTAGGAAAATGCAATGCTTATATTTTCTTTTAAAATGCACATACTTCAACGAACCTATCCTTTTTAAATCCTCATGATGCGCATAGGTTATTATTTAAATTTGACACTGTGATAGCAAATTTTGAAGTTTTAACATTTATGAGGCAGATGAAAGTTTTGGGATTGGCACATCCAATTACTTTATCTTCAATTTTTGAAGGAAAATGAAAATGATATTACCTTATTTTGTCTTAGAGACATCGATTAAAAAATTCATAGTATCGATTAAATCGAGTTAGCCATAGTATCGATTAAATTGATTAAAAAAATCGAAATCGCCCATCACTACTGCCCATTGGTTTAACATTATGGAGCGGGCGTTTTCAAGTGAGTGAAGACTCCCCTTAATAGAAATTGCGTATAAAAACACACCGTGCTCGTGAATTTAACATCTCTTGGAATTAAAAATATTAGAACGTTTTTTAACATGTTCGCTGCCAAAGCTGAGATGATGCATCTGTTCATACATGCCAAGATCATATCTGCAATTTAGTACTTTTAAATTATTTTCTGTTTTATTATTTAAATACTATATATATGACAAATTACTTTTAGCAACAAATAAATTAACACGAGTATGCTCGTTGTTGGTATATGAAATATTGCAGATATTTTCTATTGCAGTACTCGTAATCAGTGATTTAGATAAGAAGATCAGTAACGAGTTATCTCGTAGCTGGCAAGGAAACCCAGTTTGCCAACTACGAGTATTCTCATAGATGGCAGCAAACGTGTTAACTTTATATACGTTTATTTTTATCATTTATGTTTCACTGCTCAACAAATTTAAAAAGAAAATAAACTACTAGTAATAAATTTAAAAAAGAAAATTGAAATTTTTTTAACTGTACTAAGTTAAATATTGAACGATGGATTTTCAAAAATAAAACAAATCTCAAGAAAATATATTTATTTTTAAAATTTAATTACATTAATTTTTTTAATTTACATTATTTTTGAAAAAGTCTGTTACCTTTCATTGAAAAAGTCCAGATTTTCTGTCAGTGAAAAATCTCACATCCCAATCGCATCAATTTTTGAGCAACAGAAGATCTATCGGCGTAACATTGCTTCTTTGCTCCAAGTATTTTAGGGCAGTTGTTAGTGCTTGAACACCTTCAGTATGACTTATAGCCCTTGAATGCTCAAAGTCCTGGTCCTCATTGTCAGCATCATTAATGTCTGATGAGGAATTAATGGCTTGTATAATTTCTTCATCATTAAGGATTTGAAAACTTGGATGTTGATTTTCAACATCCAGCCATTCGGAAATATCCTCTTCCAAAACTTCTTCACACCCTTCAATACCACTGATAATTTCAAAAAGTTCTCCGTCTGTCGGTGGGTTTTCTGTCTGCTGGGATTCATCCTCTCTCTTCTTTTGAATAATTATTTTGTGGAATGTTTTTTGTATCATAGCTTCATTTACTAACTGCCATTACCTTGGCTTTCATGCAGATTATGTCTTTCACAGTTATTTTTTTCAGAGCTTCATTTAGATTTTCTTCGCATTCAAGAATGTGACTGATAAGTTTCTTTTCGTAATGTCTCTTCATTGCTTCAGTCAACCCTTGGTTCATTGGCTGTATCAACAATGTCATGTTTGCGGGAAGAAAAATTGCTCTTATTTCTCCTGAAGTCAACATTTCTTCTTCCAGATGACAAGGAGCATTGTCAATCAGTAGAACTACTTTAGGTGGAAGATTTTGCTGCACCGAATGTTGCTTTACATGTGGTGCAAAGCCATCATGAAAACATTTTTTTTAAATTTTGGAGTTCATCCAAGCAGACCTATTATTTCATGGGCAAGGAATTTACATTGATGTTCTTAAGTGCTGTCGGCTTCTTTGATTTACCGATGAGAAGCAGCGGTAACTTATCAGTTCCAATTGCATTTGCGCAAACAAGAAGCGACACCTGGTCTTTGCTTTTCTTGTAACCTGGGGCCCTGGCTTCTTCTTTAGATGCCAAAGTTTTGGAAGGCATCATTCTGTAAAACAAGCCGATTTTATCAGCGTTATAAATTTGATCTAATATCAAATTTTCTTTTTTGATCATTTTTTGAAATTTTTCAAAAAAGCCTTTAGCAGAATTTTCATTGGCAGACAACTTTCCTCGTGCAATCGCCAATTGGCATGTCTTTTTTTAAATTTATCTAACCAACCTTGACTTGCAGAAAAACTTTCATTTTTGTTTGATTTTTAGCTGAGAAGAGAGAGACTCTTTTAGAATGTTTCCGGAAATAGGAATGCCCTGCGCAAGTTGTTGCTTGAACCAAAGATAGACTGCTTCATCAAGCTTTTCACTTTTGGATTTTTTTAATTTCGACAGTCCTTCTAAGTCTTGACGAATTCATCTTTGAACAAAAAGCCGCTATTTGAACTTTGTTATGCTTCCAATCGCCTACTGAGGTTTCACCAACTCCAAATTTCAGAGCAATTTTTTTAAAACTTTCACCTTTATTAATTCTTTTAATAGCTCAAGCTTTTTATCCATCGAAACAACAACTCTCTTTCCTTTTTGGTTCTGCATTTTAAAAATGAACAACTTGCTATTTGTGCAATGGTCAGATGTGAAATGATTAAAGAAAAGGCTTACAACAAAACAGGGAATTCCCAAAAGAAAGGGCAAACAGAAGAATGTCATGAAACCCAAATGTCTATTGTGAGAGTTGCCAATCCCCTCACTGTCGTCAGTCAAGTCGGGCGAGGATGTAAATGTCCGATAACACATTGCACCTGGTATTCAATAGGGCCACACGACCACTGGAAACAAAGCATTAATTCACTGTTGACTTCTCAGGGTGCAATGTTTCTTGGAAGTAGAGTGCTTTTGAGGGCAGAAGAGCCTGTAGCACGGACAGTAAAAAAGTGTGGTCTTTTTCAAGGCTCATTCACACACACACACACACAAAAAAAAATCAGATTTCGTTATCAGCTCGGTTAATTGAAACCATGATTAATCAAAGCTCGGTTAACCGAGGTTCTGCTGTAATAATAATAGTAATAAATTTAGCTAAAGCTGGCATTTATATTAATTTTTAATCATTAATGTCCCAGTAGCAGAAAATTCTCCAAGTGTCTGCGACAGATACTTCAGGGACAAAAAATAATCTGCAGGTAAAATATTTTTACAACTGAAGGGTTAATTAATCAAACAATCTCTTACATGTGGAGTTTTTAGGCATTTTATAAATTTTTATTAATAATAATCTTAACTTTTTGTATTAAGTAATAAAGAGCTAAACATAATATGAAGCAAAATGTAGGTTCGATGAAAAATAATCTGGAAAAGAGAAAAGAAAATCTGCGACGCCCGTCTCACGTCTCGAAATTTCAGCTACCGGGATTAATGTAGTAAACTGTATCATATATTATCTCTTTTTTTTCCATTTGAAATGATGCTTTTAAATATACATTTTTGTTTGTTACAATCTTATTCAGTGCTTTTTTGTATCATGCATTTCTTATACTTTAAATAAATGTTTTTTTGCATTTAAAAAAATTGCTATCTAATAAGCTGTTTGCATTTTTCATGAACATCATAAATTAGATGATCTGTGTTTCTGCTGCTTTTAGTTATTCTTTAATGGGGCTGTATTCTTATATAAGATAATTAGACATTGAACTTTTAAAATTGATTAAAAAATTAACATTTTTGTATAGGTTGCAATAAAAGGACTTTCTTTGTTACCATTTAGATTTTCTACAATGGCAGATAATGCTTTACCATTAGTTGCTGTTTGTCAGTTAAATTGTTCTTCAGATAGGATGAAAAACTTTGAAAAATGTAAAGAATTGATAGAAAAAGCATCACATCATCAGGCAAAGGTAACAGGTTTTTTACCTTTTATTATTTTAAAGTAAATTAAACAACTGTTGAAATAAAGTATGTGTATCTATAATAATCAACATAATCAAATTAAAATATTTTTGTAAGATAAGATCCGTAGGATCAGGTGAGGAAAAGTGGGGGTAAAATCAAGCTTTTTTTTAGAGAAAGCCCTAAAACCAAAGTATTAAATTTATGTTAATGGAACTTTAGATGCATTTTATATACATTGGATTCATATAGATCAAACCCCACCTCAGAAAACAACTCATAAGAAATATAATTATAAAATGTGTGCTTAACTTTGTATGTAGATCTGTTCCTTAGATGTTCCTCTACAAGTCTGAACTAAAATTAATAGTTTTTGATACTTAAGAATGATTTTAGAAGGAAGTTCATCAAAAGCTTAAACCAACATACCATATGCAATGAGTATAAACAAGGTAGTTTGTAAACATTAAACTTGTTTCCAGTTTCTAAAATTAAAGTAAAAATATTTGTCATAATCTCAATGTATGTTTGTAAAAAAAAAAAATAACTAAATATCTTAATTTAAAAAGATAAAATAGCTGTTTTTCAATATAGCCCCACTTTCCCCCACCTGACAGTTCTTAAAAGTAACTTGGCAAGGAACTCTCTTGTATTTAATTCAAAATGAAAGACATATTGTTTGTCTAATTTTATCACTGACTTGTTTATTTTGAAGAATTTTTCGTCCTTTAGAGATACTTTTCCCCTGGTTTAACCATAATAGGATTAAAACAAATAATTGATGTTAATAGTAAAGGATCAAATCTCTTGCTCGACACAGGGAGTGATCTTTTCCTTAATCTGTTATGAATGTTATGTCAATATTTGTCACCAAATTTGTATTCAAATGATATCTCATTAAGTTAACTAGTATTGGTAGAAAAACTGTAAACCCAATTGGACATTTTGTGTATGAAATATAGCTTTACAGATTTCCTATTATCAACAAAATTTTATGGTTTAGAATCTCTCGCATATGATATTGTATTGGGAAATGATGTGATTAGCAGATTAAATTCGATGATAAATGAAAATCGAATTCAAATAGTTATTAAATGCAACCATTTTCAAGTAGGTTACGTTAAAATTGTGGCGAATTTTGTTAAAAAATTAAATTATGCTGCCAACTCAGACAATAAAGAGAAGATATCAAAGACAAATAGTCCATGTGAACAAAACAGAAATATTGGAATTATAAATAAAAGAAACACAAGAAATAAGTTCATGATCAATTTAGCACTGTTGTGAAAGTGGATAAAATTCATCCAAGTCAAGAGATAAAATCAAAAGATAGAAATGGAAAAAAGAAAGAAAGTTAGTGAAAGTTTTAAGAAACGTGATTGCAGGCATTCAAATGATGTAAAATCATTTTATACAAAAGAAAAGTTTGTTGACAGATATTGCAGATATCATAAATAGTATGGGCAACATGAAGATAGAGAAAAACATGAAAAAATTATTCAGGGATTTAGTAAAAGTCGTTACTTTTTGCATGATAAGAAAGTGCAAAACCTATTTTACAGATGAATTTGATTGCAAGGGATATAAAACCACTGTTTGAAAAGATGATTGATGTATGGAGAGTGACGCCAAATGTGGCTATGTATCTCCTGTCACTTCCTGTGTATAATATGCATAGAAATGACAACTATGAAATTTATAGAAACAGCAGAAATCCTTTAAACGTGTGAAGAGTTTTAAGTAAACAGACTCTGCACAATATGCTCTCAACGAGAATATTGAATTATATTTTATCTTATTGTGCAGTGTTTTTCATATCACTTATTATACTTAAATGTCTAAGTTCTATGAGAAGAAATAAATGCTGACGACGTTGTCAATATAGTCAATATGACCGAGAATGTGGTAATGATTGAAGCTCAATGACTACATTTGTACAAACAATTATTTTCAATGACTTAATAAAGTAATCACAGTCATGAGCTGCATGCAAGCGGTATTATGAACCCACGATGGTGAAGGTTGTTTTCTTCAGCGCAAAGCTTCAGAAGCTTGCAGAGATGTGTTTTTATCGAATTGGCAAAAGACCATTATGATTCCTTAATGAATGCTCATCTATTTAAAAGCTGTTTAGTTACTATATCTGCATACTTAATTGCATTATTAAACGTTAGTGCTTACCTTTGTATTTGAACATAATCCTTGTTATAGTAATGTACTCAGTGTAATCCCACATGAATAATAGTATTCTGAATTTTTTAAATATTATACAATTGGTCTACATACATAGAAATATTTTTATAACTCTTTGCAATAAATCTTCTTACAGAATTTTCCACTTTTTTTTTATATTAAAATTCCTTAAAAAGTTTTCTTTTTTATTAAATTTATGATTTTTTCCCAAGTTTCTAAATTTGCCTTTATATATATATATATATATATAAAGCAAACAAAGCACCCATTTATGATACTTTTGCATAAAAAAATACTTAAGGATGAAAAAGTTTTGCATTTTTCTATTTTTTTCAAGCAAAATTTCTTGCACGAATAAAAAATTATTCTTTCTATGTTGGGCTAAATTAAGTAATTTATCTTTAAAAGTTTAACACATAGTTTTGAAAATGTAAAAATCTTTAAATGGAAATGGAGGCTAGGCAATAAGCATTTTCACATATATATTTTTTAATATATTATTTTCACGAACACACACTTTGAAAGAGAAAAAAAACTTTAATAACTTGTTACTTTAAAGTGTGCTAGTAAAGATATAACTATTATGAATCGCTCCCTCCAAATCCTTACATTTGCAGATGATGTTGATATAATTGCTAGGAATAAGAAAGTCTTGATTAAAACATACAATAAATTAGACACGGAATGTAAGAAAACTAGGCCTCGTGATTAATAAAGAAAAAACAAAATACATGAAAATGGACCGAATGAAATCACAGGCAACAGCAGCTTTAACAATAAATAATGAATTACAATTTAATGAAGTAACAGAATTTAAATATTTAGGATCTACGATCACCCGTGATAATATGGTAGAAGCAGAGATTAAAACCCGACTTGCAGCAGGAAATATATGCTATTTTTCTCTTCGAAACATTCTAAAATCATCTCTAATATCTCGTACATCCAAACTTAAAATTTATAAAACTGTTATAAAACCAATAGTAATTTATGGTAGTGAGACCTGGACCACTACACAAAAAGATGAAAAGCCACTTATCACTTGGGAAAGGAAGATCTTAAGGCAAATTTTTGGACCTATTAAAGAAGGCAATACATGGCGTATAAGGACAAATATGGAGTTAGAACAGTTATATAATGAAAAAGATATAATAAATACTATAAAAATAAGAAGAATGCAATGGTTAGGCCATCTAATCAGAATGAGGGATGAGCGAAGCACAAAGAAGATTTATAGCGGTAATTTAATTGGGAAAAGAAGTATTGGTAGACCCAGGAAGAGTTGGATAAAAGAGGTAGGGAAAGATCTTGCAGAAAACCAAATTATAAATTATAAAGTAAAGGCCAGAGATCGGAAGGTCTGGAGAAGTATATTGAGGGAGGTCAAAATCCTACATGGATTGTAGCACCATTGTGTAAGTAAGTAAGTAAGTAAGTAAAGATATAAAATGATATTAGGTTTAATTTATTGTTTTTATTTATATTTTACTTAAAAAAATAAAAATTAGGTATATTCTATATGCAATATATTTTATGTACAAATTCAGTATTTAGTTTTTTCCTCTTTGTATATACTACTAGCAGCCTTCGTCCGCTACACTGGCCGGTTTCTCCAAAGGAATCTTGAATCAGACGAAATGTATGAAATTAGATGAAATTTAAAAAAGAACTTGGAAAAATGTCTTATGCAAAATATCTAATTAAAAATCAGTAATAGTTGTCTTATTCATATAATCTTACATTATCCAGTTAAAAGTCAATGTTGGTGACAAAATAGCTAAAATAGCTCTAAAATCTTTGAAGTAACTATTTTTTTGAGTAGATTTTGTTATCCAGAACTTCAAGCTCCCATCTAAAACTGCTGCTGAGAAATGACAAAATGACCTAAAACTTTCGACCCCCCCTCCCCCATTCAATCCCCTTTCCGGGTAGTGGAGGGTATTTCCACACTTACTGAAATATGTGTTTAATTATTTTTTAGTAGATTTATTATCTTGGATTTCATACTTTTACCTAAAACTGTGGCTTAGATATGGCAAAATGACCTAAAATTTTTGACCACGCTATTACACCCTTAGAGAGTAAATTTCTAAAATTATTAAAATACGCATTTAATTATTTTTTTAGTAGATTTGTTATCTTGAATTATAAATTCCTACCTAAAACTGCTGCTGAGATATGGCGAAATGACCTAAAGCTTTTGCTCACCCCCATTTAACTCCTTCGAGGTGAGGGTGGGGGGGGGGGGGGGGATTCTAAAATTGCTGAAATATGTGTTTAATTTTTTTTTTTTTTTTTGTAAATTTGTTATCTTGAATTTCATGTTTCTACCTAAAACTGCTGCATAGATAGAACGAAAGGACATAAAAATTTCCTTTCACCCCCTTAGGGAGGAATTTCTAAAATTGCTGCAATACGTGTTTAATTATTTTTTAGTAGCTTTATCTTGAATTTCATGCTTCTATGCTGCTGAGATATGGAAAAATGACCTAAAATTTTCGACATCTTATATAACCACTTTAGGGGGTGGGGTGGGGGAGGATTTCTGAAATCGCTGAAATACATGTTTAATTAATTTTTTTTTAGTTGATTTGTTCTCTTTAATTTCACGCTCATACCTAAAATAGCTGATGAGATATGGCGAAATGACCTAAAACTTTTGACGCCCGTAGGGGGGGGGGGGGGGGTGGTGTCAAAAATCCTTTTTTATTGCTTGCCTAGGTCATAACAGCAATCTACTGTCCAAATTTTGTGATCATGGCTTTAGTTGTTTCAGCTCTGCATTGATGAGTTAGTCAGTCAATCAGAAGTTTCTCTCTTTATTATATTAGTATAGGTGACATATATTTTATACTGATATAGGTGTTTAAAAGTTTTCCTAAGTACTGGCAATTACTACAATATTTTCTTCTTAAGACAGGACATTTGTAACAAATAGGAAAAAACATGCTTAACATGGCATATATTATATTATGTGTGCATATGTAACAAAGTCTTTAAAGAGATTAATGCATTGTTGCTCTAAGTGACATACAGATACATTTTTTTCTCCTTTTTTTTTTTTTTTTTTTTTCAGATGGTATTTTTTCCTGAATGCTTTGATCATGTTGGGGAAAGTAAAGAACAATCTACTCAGCTAGCTGAACCCCTAGATGGTGCCTTATTGTCTGAGTATAAAAAGTTAGCTCTAGAAAAATCATTGTGGCTGTCTTTAGGAGGCTATCATGAAAAAGTACAACCTTTTCACTTTCTATAATAGTTCTGTTGTCAAATAATCTATTTATATAAAATCCAAGTCCCCGTGTGTCCCTCACAATTCTGGTAGGACTGCCTCATGGTGATGAGTAATTGTTGAAAATTACTAATGCAGGGTTACCACAGTAGTGCCAAATGTTGATCAACTTGGCGAAATATCACTAAATTTGGCGATAGCTAGCTAATTTGGTGAAATTTCCATTTAAAACCATTAATATTTCAAATCGAGCAATTTAATTTAAACTCCGTGCTTTTAACGTTTTTTTTTTTTTCAAAATCTATGGGTGAGAATTTGAAGTGTAATATACGAAAATGTACGTCTTTACATCTTCATCCCGATCTACTAATAACGTAACAGCTAATAGACGGCGCTGTACTGTCTGAGCTCCTAACTGCCCGATTTTAATGTGCTTTAGGCATTTTTCCAGTATAGGGGCCTTGGCGAGATAGAGAAAATGAATTTTTACAACATATTTCTACCAACTTATTCACTGTTTCATGTACACAAGTAATTTTTCAATAGTTATACAATTTATTTAATATAAAGAAGCTATTTAACTATTTTTGTATACAAACTGAAGTAAACTGTACATAAAAAAACAACAATAATATAGATATAAATAAAATGTTTATAGATTATATAGATAATCTTAAAAGTTCATTAATTTTGTTTATATCATACCTGTTTATATCATTTGGCAAAAAATCTCACTTTTGAAGCCCAAATTATGAGAAACTTTAAAAGAGTACGCCAAGGCCCCTATACTGGAAAAGTAACATGCTTTATATAGTCGGATACAAAACTTAAATTTTCGATACTTTTCCACTTTAGGGGCCTTGGCGAAGAAGGGAAATTGGCAACATATTTTCTGGTAACCTATTCGCTGTTTCATTTCATATACACACACATTTTTTTCTAATATTTATACAATTTATTTAGCATAAAGAAGCCATATATCTAATTTTATAATATAGACAAGCCCTGTAATCCGCAAAAAGCCTCAAATCCACACAACACATGGAAACCAAGCTGTGCGGATTAGTGGTGTTTTACTGTATTACAGTTTTTCATAAATGAGTTTCGTTTTTAAAATCTGTTATTTTCATCTATCACAATGGAACAAGCGAGAAAAACTCATATTCTTGCACGTGTGTTGTATATATCTTTATATCTTATATTCTGTCATTTTTGACATGCTTTCTTTCTAGTTATCCGTAATTTAAAAAATGGTCTTATTTGTTGATTTGACATAAGGTGTGTGTATATGTTATAAAAGTCTAATCACATTTGCTTAATTATGTCGGTTTTAGAATTAGTTAAAAATCATATTTCTCTATAACTTTGATTGTGTTGCAAATGAAAAAACAGAATCCTCTTGTTATTGCGATTACAGAGAATTCATTGATAGGTATCTATAATGTTTTACTCATTAGATAATTGACATATAAATTACATTTACATTTCGACTTTTATTTTTACATTGTTAAAATATAATATCAATTTAACCTTCTTTTTTTTTTTACAAATAAAAGTATAAAGTCATATTTTTATAAGAAGGACAGTATTTTTCCCATTTCAATTTCAGACATTTTACATATTTTCATAGGAACTCACAATTACCCCTGAAATAGGTAGTATCACTTGTAACACAGTATAATGTATCCTAATGTGATGAAAAACCACTTAGAATGTACACCACATCACATAGAGTGCAATAAATGCTTTTTCTAACTAAGTTCAACCAATGCCTCTTACAAGAAAGCCTCCACAAAAGCTACAAACTGTTTGTGATGTCCCAGTCCATCCTTCTAATTCCTACCCTAGAGAGTGATATAATGTAATCTACAGGTGGTAGTATATCATCTTTTACTTAAATTCAATTAAAAATAGAGTGTTTAATAGTTAAATATGTAATGAAATATTACTGAAAAAGGGCAAATACATATCATAAATTTGCTATACTCACTTGCAAGACCATTATAACAATTGCCCTTCATAATTGGTTGTATTTTTCTTTATTGTGAATAACAACTTAAAAAAAGTGCATTTGGAACGTGTAAGTACTAACATAAAATCAACAAATATTCTAAGGTGAGTGCCATTTTCATCAGGCACCCAATGTGGAGGATTTATTGTAGGATGTGTTGGTTCAATACCACTTGAGATATAGCATATGCTATCATCAAAATTGTCAGAATACTAACTGATGTTTTTGTTTAAAAAAAAAATAGAATAAGAAACAATGCTCATCTACCCTATAGCTATAGAAGGAACTTCAAAATTAAAAAAAAAAAAAAAAAAAAAAAAAAAGCTGTTGAAAACATTCAGTGTAATTTCTTCATTTAACGTCACCGCTTCAAACGATAGTACATATGAATGATAATCACACTGGAAGTTATTTGTGAATATTTTACATGTATTACATTTTATTTTGATGTAAATTTTGTAAATACAAAAACATTTGTTTAAAGGTTATTTAAAAATAAATATAAAATAAAAATAAAATTACTGTAAATAAATTAAATAACTACTACAGTAGACTCCCTCAAATCCGCACAGCTTGGGGTCAGAGGTTGTGCGGATTTTAGAATTTCGCAGATTTCTGGTCATTGCTTTGTTTTCATTTTTTAAACAGTTATTTGAATGTAATAATGCAATCGAAATTATTGTGAATGTTTACAATATAGTAAAATATTAAAATAGCACTGATAAACAAAAATTGACTTTTTATTTTTTTCTTAAATTTAAATCTAATGTTCCAATTACAGTAAACTCCCGACTATCCGGCCTAGTAAAAAAAAATGAGGAATGTTCCAAGCAGCCAAGACAGGCAGGTTCCCGTCCGTAGGAAAGCACTAACTCACGACAGGAAGGAGCAAGAAGAGATTGCAGAATGCAATAGCAGAGACAGACAGGAAGGGAGAGGGGGGAATAAGGCTTGATAACCTGTTTCGTCAGTTGTGCAACGGATGTTAACAAGTGTGGACGTTATTTTCCACTTATCCTGGTTACTTTCGTATAGTCTTTTGGCGTGCTTCGCGTTTATTTTAACAAAAAAGGTTGTAGTGACTATGGAAGAGAAATTATGAGTTAGCGGGCGGAAGTGACGGCAGCTAATATTATCTGCTTGCATGAGGGACATTGCGTCGTGGAAGAGGGCTAACAGGGAGAAGCAATCATCTACCAAGGACTTTTTTCAAAAACTAAAAACTAACTTTTGACTCTTTTATCTTATGCATAACTTTTCATATTTGTGCAATCATTCATTCATAAACAGTAAAATAAGATTGACTCATTTTTTTTACAAATTAGGCTTACGTTTCACGTTAATGTTTTGCTTATTTTGAAACTGTATGTACTGTATATATATCATTTATCTTAAAATGTGTAAAATGCTTTTTTTTTAATATAATGGAGGAGGGGGAGAAGGGCAGGAAGTGAGTAAATATTTCTAGAACTCCGGCTTATCCGGTCTACCCTTCTGCAACATTAGGATGGATAGTCATTTAGGACATTTGTTTCTATTCTGTTTACTGTATATACACTCTTGAGTAAATAAAAATGATATTAGAATTTTTTACTTGGTTCTTATTTTTTTTTTAATGAAGGATATGCATTTATAAGTTATTACGATATATCACAATTTAGGAGATTGCACAATCTATATATATAAAAGCCGTTCTCTTTGTGTATGTCCTTTATACAAATCTTCAATTTTTGACCGATTTGCACGAAACTTCATGTACATACGTTTTAGAACATGGAAAAGATCACTGTATACTTTAAAAAAATATCAGACCACTATTTATCCCCTTTTTCTACCACTTCCATAATTTAAAATTATAGAAATATCTCTTTTTAAATCTTTTTTAATTCAAATGTTTCTTTCCTGTTGCCACACCCTAAAAAATGACACAATAATGTGAAAAAATAAGGATAACACGTGTATTTTGTTTCTATTTGCAAATAAAAATTCAGATTTTCTTGCTATATTTTTGCGTGTTTGAAATTGACGTCATTCTAAACAGAAAATTCATATTTTTTTTTGTATATAAAATAAAAACTTTAACTATAAGAGCGGGGAAATAACGTAGCACCTCAATTTGAATGTTTTTTTTTTAAATTAAAACATCTATTTTAATACAAACAGTCAAATTTCATGAAAACAATTTAAAAAAAAGAAAAAAAAAAGGCTAGATATGATGTCACATTCTATCAAATCTTTTCAACACGTAATCAAACTCATTGTAAACACATGGCTCCTATATTTTGCTTACTACTTCGATTGTATACTACAGCCATATCTTATAGCTATACGTTATCGCTAAGTGTTGTATTGGTTTAGATTCAGTGCTAACATTTTCTGTGATTTATAGCAAAAAGAGAGCGGTTATTTACATTTTCAAAAAAATTCTTGACAGATGTCTTGATTTAAAATTTATGGAAAATGACATCATTTCATCCAATCATTGTAGATTGAATTTCAATAAAATTTCAAATTTTCCAAATAAAATTTTAGTAACTACTACCTCATTTGGATGTATTTTTTTGCATTTCCCCCCGTATTGTGGGAGATATTGTATACTTCTGTTACGCACGGTGAAGAAAACATGTATTTTAATTTTAAAAGTTAAAAAAATTACCACAATGTGTCAAAAGAACATCCTTTTTCTGAATTTAAATTTCGCGAATTCCAAAATTAAAACTAAAAATGTAAGTTTTTTCATAAACGTCAAGTTAAGGCTGTTCTCAAATCCAAAGGAGCTATTTTCTGACATATTTTTTAATTAATTTTTGTTCCGAAACGCATGAAATTGACAGAAGTTGTTATTTAGAAACTATGCAATCGAAAGATAGTTTCCATATGTTGGTAAAGGTATAAGATCTATCAGTTGGTGTTTTGAACTGAATTTTGGACGCAACAGTGCAATAAAGGATAAAAACCAGCCATCACGCAACCACAATTGCTCATAACTCGATAAGTAAATTATTTATGAAAAAAGGAAAAACTCATTTTAATTCCAAATCGCTTTAATAGTCAGGCCTACAAATTTTAAGCCTTTACGTTTAATGAGTTAGAAAATGTGTCAGAAAGTTTCGCGTTGTTGAGCAGGGAACTGGAGAAGCACCTTAAGCATTATTGCAGGTTAGTATTTTGTAATCAAGTTGCATGCCAGATAGTCGCTTAAAACATAAGTCACTCTATATTGTTTTAAAGAAAGGTGCATGCCATAATAGGTGTCAGGCACACTCAATAAAATAAGAATACCCTAGCGCACAGCCCCATTACTGAAGATAAACCCATCAATATACTTAGAGATAAAAATAGTTCTGCATTTTTCATTCAGCTAATAAGACTAATCCTTCATAATTGGGTTCACATGATTATATAACTTTCCCCTATAATTCTATGACTAAGCAACGGAAAACAATATGTTACGCACTAAAATCTTCCCTAAAAAAACTAATAGTGCAAGTCGTATGGAAATCCGTTCTGAAGAATTCAAGTTAAATGCACCCGGAACGAAATTCCCATTTGAATTTTATATACTTATCAGGTTATTTTGAGTAGATTGATTTGATATCTGTTAAATTCATGTTTTATTTTATTTTATTTTTGGTGTTTTAATTTCGTTTGTCAATTTAGTTATTGAATATTACGCGAAAGCAAACAAATTCTGAATTATTTACAATGTTTTTAAACAATTGAGTTAATCTTTTGTATTTGAGTTGCAAGCATATTTAAAAAATATGCATGCTTAAAAATTATTTAAAAACCCATAAAAAATTTGTCAATTGAGATAAACATTACAAACAAATATTACTGAAAGTACTTTTGTTTTCTATAATATGTTGGAACAATCGAATATACAATGTTTAGACGTTAAACTGCGATAAAATTGAAATTTATTGTTGTGTTAGGTTGTTGCCACCGAAAATATGATACCAGCGTTACTCATAGACATGTCTTTTCTTTATACTATTGCATTAAGTGTAAACATGTTCATCTTTCCTAATCGGGTTGCACTCAATTTTAAAAATATCCATGCTTAAAAATTATTTTAAAATCCATTAAAATCAGAAAACTGAGGTACAATTTTCAAACAAATTTCATTTGAAAGAACTTTTTTCTATTTGACATTCTAAAAAATGAAATTGTGTGATGTTTAAAAGTTAGAAAAATTGCAGTAAAGGCACTTTTTATGGGCTACAATTTATGGGCACTGACATAGTGTTTTTACTTTATAATGTAGATAATACCATACAAATGGGAATTTCACTAAGTGCTGCACTATTTGGAGGAATTTTTCTTTCCGTATTGTCAGGAAAATCACATATTTTTCTCTTACACCCGTCAAAGAAAACGTGCATTCTGTTATTAAAGCTCAGGGATTTTACTATAGTTGCAAGACAATAATGCCATGTTTTTTTATTGCCTTTATAGCGATTTGTGGATGGGAATGCACAAATTTCAGTTATTGTGATTGCCGTATTATTTCGTTTTAATTTATTTTACCTGGAAGGCTCCTTATAATTGACATGGGCGAAGCCGGGTAGTTCTGCTAGTAATGCATAATAATAGTACATAAATGTTCAGCAGTATACTTGTACACTGTTTATACACATTTTCCACATATTTTACACACATTTTATCCAGCTGAACATAATTTGAGTGAAATAATTTGAGTACATTAGTACCTGTTTTTGATTTTATATTTGAGTTTAGTATCTTGTCTCTTGATGAACCAACAGTAATCGCCAAACATTGCTGCATTCCATTGCGATCGATAACGAGGCTCCATAGCAGCAATTTGTTGGTGAAATCGCTCACCATACTCATCGCTATTTGCTCCCATATTATCTGGGAAAAAGTCAATGTGAGAGTGCAAGAAAGAAGCTTTAATGACATATGACAATTAAGTTTTTTAAAAATGTTTACCATATTTTGAACTATAAACTTGTAATTTGTAGCTTTGTTATTCCCTAAGAAATTATGCACAACATCCTTGAATGAAAGCTATCAAACTTCAGATTCAGGTATACCTTGATAAATATAAGGGCTGATTATGTTTTATAGTAAATCGCCAAACAGGTGACGCTGCTATGCTGAATTTTTCATGATTTCCACGTTAGCTCTATCTCAAGAACAAATGCATGAATTTTCCTCAAACTTCAGATTCAGTTAGACATTGACACAAGTTGTTTCTGATAAGGTTTTGCAGTGAATATCCCAATAGATGGCGCTACTGTGCGAACTTTTCCCGATTTTCGCAATAGTTCTCAAAAACTAATGCACATAATAAAATTTTCTAAATTTCCACTGTCACACGCTACCCCCTCCCCCCCCCCCCCCCCTTCTTCCCAGCCATTTGAATGTTTAAAATTTGTATTTACAAAAATGAAACCCTTTATTAAACTAGTATGTTGTGGCCATCACAAAACTTTCTTCTATATAAATCACGTCAATTAAAACATTTAAATAGTACAATCAATTTAGCACCAATTCATATCAAAGTGTATCTGAAATTGAAGTTTGATAAAAATTCGTGCCTTAGTTCTTGAGATAGAGCTATAGCGGAAATTCTGAAAAATGTGGCATAGCAGCATCACCTGTTAAGTGATTTACACCAATACATGGAAAGCAATAATTGATATCCTTGTATACATGGATCTGAAGTTCGTTGAAAATCCAAGCATTAGTTCTTGAGATAGAGCTATTGCGGAAATCACAAAAAACAGCATAGCAGTGCCACCTATTGAGTGATTTACACCAAACTGTACAAAATGTTAATTCATGTCAAGGACTAACTGATTCTAAAGTTTGATGAAAATTCGTGCATTAGTTCTTGAGATACACCTATAATGGAAATTCTGAAAAGTGCAGCATAGCAGCGCCATCTGTTGAGCGATTTACACCAAAATGTACAAAATGTCATTTCATGTCAAGGATTAACTGATTCTGAAGTTTGGTGAAAATTATTGCATTAGTTCTTGAGATACAGCTATAATGGAAATTCTGAAAAGTGCAGCATAGCAGCGCCACCTGTTGAGCGATTTGTGCAACACAAACAGCACTAATTCATATCAAAGTATACTTGAATCTGAAGTTTGATGAAAATCCAAGCATTAGTTGTTGAGATAGAGCTATTGCGAAAATCGTAAAAATGCAGTATAACAGCGCCACCTGTTGAGCGATTTACACCAAAATGTACAAAACTTCAATTCATGCCAAGGACTAACAGAATCTGAAGTTTGATGAAAATCCATGCATTAGTCCTGGAGATTGAGCTATTGCGGTAATCGTGAAAAAGGCTGCATAGCAGCGCCACCTGTTGAGCAACTTACACCAAAAGCTAATCAGCACCAATTTATATCAGGGACTGACTGAATATAAATTTTTATTAAATTCCGTGCATTAGTTCTTGAGATAGAGCGCCCACAAAATTTGTATCACATACAGAGACAGACCAGACTCACAGATGCACGGACTCACAGACAGATATTTTGTAAAAACATGTTTTTCGGAATCTCTGACCCCTAAAACATGTAAATCCGTCGAAAACCGAAAGTCGAAAATTTTCACGAATCCAATACTTTCTTCTTGTAAAGATAGAAAAAAGTAAAAATGTATATTATAATTAATTAGTTTATTTAATTTGTAGGTCCTTCCTTTTTTTTACTTTCTTCTATCTTTACAAGAAGAAAGTATTGGATTCGTAAAAATTTTCGACTTCCGGTTTTCGACGGATTTACACGTTTTAGAGGTCAGAGATTCCAAAAAACATGTTTTTACAAAATGTCTGTCTGTGACTCTGTGAGTCTGTCTGTCTGTCTGTGTGTATGTGACACAAATTTTGTGGGCGCTCTACCTCAAGAACTAATGCACGAAATTTAATAAAAAATTATATTCAAATAGTCCCTAATATAAATTGGTGCTGATTAGTTTTTGGTGTAAATCGCCCAACAGGTGGCGCTGCTATGCTGCATTTTTCGCGATTTCTGCACTAGCTCTATCTCAAGAACTAATGCACGGATTTTCATAAAACTTCAGATTCAATTAATCCTTGATATGAATTAGTGCTGGTAATGTTTTGGTGCAAATCGCCCAACAGATGGCGCTGCAATGCTGCATTTTGCAGCATTTACACGATTTTCGTAATAGCTCTATCTCAAGAAATAATGCACGGATTTTCATCAAACTTCAGATTCTGCTAGTGCTTGACATGAATTGACGTTTTGCACCTTTTGGTGTAAATCGCTCAACAGGTGGCGCTGCTATGCTGCATTTTTGTGATTTCCGCAGTAGCTCTATCTCAAGAACTAATGCTTGGGTTTTCAACAAACTTCAGATTCAGGTATACCTAGATATGAATTACTGCTGTTTATGTTTTGCTGTAAATCGCTCAACAGGTGGCGCTGCTATGCAGCATTTTTCTCGATTTCCACAATAGCTCAATGTCCAGAACTAATGCACGGATTTTTATCAAACTTCAGATTCAGTTAGTCCTTGACATGAATTGATGTTTTGTTCCTTTTGGTATAAATCGCTCAACAGGTGGCGCTGCTGTGCTGCATTTTTTGTGATTTCCACAGTAGCTCTAGCTCCAGAACTAATACACGGATTTTCATCAAACTTCAGATTCCGGTATACCTTAATATGAATTAGTGCTGTTTGTGTTTTGGTGCAAATCGCTCAACAGATGGCGCTGCTATGTTGCATTTTTTAGAATTTCCCCTACAGCTCTATCTCAATAACTAATGCACGAATTTTCATCAAACTTCAAATTCAGGTATACTTTTATATGAATAAATTGATGTAATTTCTTTTACTATTTAAATGATTTAATTGACGTGATTTATATAGAAGAAAGTTTTGTGATGGCCACAACATACTAGTTTATTTTGGTCCTTGAAAGTGTTTGATTTTTATTTAAAGAAATTATTATGAACCCTGTAATATTCTATCTACATATATCTATTTATGCTTTCTTCTTCCCCTGTAAAAAATATGAAGAGTTAAAATAGGCCTTCTTATGAATTGGTGCTGAATATGTTTTGGTGTAAATCGCCCAACAGGTGGCGCTGCCGTGCTGCATTTTTTTACATGGACGAAACACATCTTATTGGCGCCTAGATATATTATAAGTAGCAGATATTTGTTCACTTTCAAGGTCATTAGATTGTGGAAACAAAGTACCTTAAAAGGCAATAAAATAACATAATGAGAAATTTTAAACACAGATATCTCTGAAACGGAAACCAACTTCACCTTTTTGTGAATATTTTCTAAATTATCAAGGATATGGTTACTTAAATCTGTTAAAATTTTCCAAGAGAAAATTTCTTCTTTATCAGTGTAATTAAAGTAATAAACTAAAATAATATAATTTAAACTAGTATGTTGTGGCCATCACAAAACTTTCTTCTATCTCATACATATCAATACTTCAAAATTCACTATCTCAGTGCCAAATTAAATGTTCATCATGAGAAGTCTAAAAATATGAAATTCCGTGCATTAGTTCTCGAGGTATGACTGTCACTGAAATCTGTAAATCCAGCAAAATGCAGCATAGCAGCGCCACCTATTGGGTTATTTATACCAGAACCTAATTATCACCAACTTATGTCAGCGTCTAACTGAATATAAAGTTTGAGGAAAAAAGTTTGAGGTTTCGTGCATTAGTTCTTGAGGTAGAGGTATTGCGCAAATCATGACAAATGCAGCACAGAAGCGCCACCTGTTGAGCGATTTGCAACAACACATAATCAGCAGCAATAGTAATCAAGTTATTCTTAAATCTGAAGTTTGATGAAAATTCGTACATTAGTTCTTGAGATAGAGCTATTGAGGAAATAGTACAAAATGCAGCACAGCAGCGCCACCTATTGGGCGATTTACACCAACACGTAGTCAGCATCATTTCATATGAAGGACTAACTAAATCCGAAGTTTGATGAAAATGTGTGCATTAGTTCTTGAGATAGAGCTACTGCGAAAATAGTGTAAATCCTGCAAAATGCATCATAGCAGCGCCACCTGTTGGGCGATTTACACCAAAACGTAAACAGCATCCATTCATGTCAAGGACTAACGGAATCTGAAGTTTTATAAAAATCAGTGCATTAGTTCTTGAGATAGAGATTTTGCAGAAATCCTGCAAAATGCTACATAGCAGCACCACCTGCAGGGCGATTTACACCAAAAACTAATCAGCACCAATCTATATCAGGGACTACCTGAATATTAATTTTTATTAAATTCCGTGCATTAGTTTTTGAGATAGAGCGCCCACAAAATTTGTGTCACATACAGACAGACATTTTGTAAAAACATGTTTTTTGGAATCTCTGACCCATAAAACGTGTAAATCCATCGAAAACTGGAATTCGAAAATTTTCATGAATCCAATACTTTCTTCTTGTAAAGATAGAAGAAAGTAAAAATGATTAAATTATTAAAAGTAAAGGTCAAGTAAATAATTGATAATGCATATTTAAATATGCATAATAAAGATGAGATATATTTTTCTTGAATTATTCAATGAAACTTTCCTTTTTAAAGGTACCCTATTAATTCACATCAAAATCATAAAGTAAGGAAGTTTTATTTCAGGTTTAGCCAGTTTTAATAACTAAAAAAGCTCGACTAATTCATAAATATATTTGGTAAAAAGATTGTGATTACCAGTGATATCAGCAATATATTGATTTTTTTCAGAAATAAATTTATACTTCCTTCATGAAAAACCATGAGTTAGTCATATTATTGAGAATTACATATTTAAATACCTATAGAATGATGTAAAACTGAAAAATTCTGTTATTTTGTTTTTACATCTGAACTAAAAGTTCCATTGTTTACATCTGTGATGATGTGCAGATTTTCGAAATTTTTGGATTTTAGGGTTGCAGATTTCAGGTAGTCTATTGTATTATAAAGTGAAATACTGTAAATAAAATAACTAGCTTCTATCATAAGAAAAATATTATAAATAAAAATAAGACGAATTTAAAGGAGAAAAAAAAATCTATGATTATAGTACCTTTTCATTTTTTGTCATAAGTAAAAAAAAAAAAAAAAAAAAAAAAAAAATTAAAGTAGTTTAGGATATATACAGATGTTATATTTGGAACTTCTAACATTAAACACCTTTTTACTTTCTTCTATATTTACAAGAAGAAAGTATTGGTTTCATGAAAATTTTCGAATTCCAGTTTTCGACGGATTTACACGTTTTATGGGTCAGAGATTCCAAAAAACATGTTTTTACAAAATGTCTGTCTGTCTGTATGTGACACAAATTTTGTGGGCGCTCTATCTCAAAAACTAATGCATGGAATTTAATAAAAATTTATATTCAGGTAGTCCCTGATATAGATTGGTGCTGATTAGTTTTTGGTGTGAATCGCCCTGCAGGTGGTGCTGCTATGTAGCATTTTGCAGGATTTCTGCAAAAGCTCTATCTCAAGAACTAACACACAGATTTTTATAAAACTTCAGATTCCGTTAGTCCTTGACATCAATGGATGCTGTTTACGTTTTGGTGTAAATTGCTCAACAGGTGGTGCTGCTATGCTGCATTTTGAAGGATTTACACTATTTTCGCAGTAGCTCTATCTCAAGAACTAATGCACACATTTTCATCAAACTTCGGATTTAGTTAGTCCTTCATATGAAATGATGCTGACTATGTGTTGGTCTAAATTGCCCAATAGGTGGAGCTGCTGTGCTGCATTTTGAACTATTTCCTCAATAGCTCTACCTCAAGAACTAATGCACGAATTTTCATCAAACTTCAGATTTAAGTATAACTTGATTAATATTGCTGCTGACTATGTGTTGTTGCAAATCGCTCAACAGGTGGCGCTTCTATGTTGCATTTTCATCATTTGTGCAATACCTTTATCTCAAGAACTAATGCACGAATTTTCCTCAAACTTCATATTCAGTTAGATGTTGACATAAGTTGGTGATAATTAGGTTCTGGTGTAAATAACCCAATTGGTGGCACTGCTATGCTGTATTTTACACGATTTCAGCGACAGTCATACCTCGAGAACTAATGCACGGAATTTCATATTTTTACAATTCTCATGATGAACACAGATTGCCTTTTAATTTGGCACTGAGATATTTTGAAGTATTGACATGTATGAGATAGAAGAAAGTTTTGTGATGGCCACAAGATACTAGTTAATATTGTTCCAAGACAAACTGCAATGCGTGAAATTTTTTACGTATAACGTAAAAACTATTTGATGGAATGAGCTGTAATTTTAGATTAACATATTTGAAGCTTTTAGAAATCGATTTCTGTTAAAAAAATTATAGGTTACATTTCATATATATTTTAAATATTAATTTAAATATACATATTTTTGGAAAAAATCTTAACTTTGCCGATCTGTATTTCCTAAACAAGAGCAAATGAAGGTTTTTCATGGTAATATTCATGTTCAGTGGGTTAATTTCATACAGAATTGCACACTTTCAAATTTCATTGTTGCACAGTGTAATTGTAAGTCAACTGTATTTTTGTTTTTTTATTACTGCATTTACTTGCATAATGTACACCCTTGCACTTATATCTTTGACATGTCCTAGTTTTGAAAAGAAATTTTGTAAAAACAAAGATTTGAGTAATTTTCATTAAAGGATATGAGATAACTTGGGATTCCACATATCCAATAACACATGGTATGACAATATTTACTTTACAATTTGTTTAAAGTCATGATTTCAGTTTGGTTCTGTTTATAAAAAGGTACAAATTTGTTATTTTGTTTTCTGCTTTTTTTTTTTTTTTCTTTTCACTTGCTACATGAATGTAGATTGTTTTCTAACTAATGATCATGTTACATCACCAGACATGCAATGTTAGATCTTTCTGTAGAAAATTAATAAAAGATAAAAGTTGCTTGAATTTGCTTAGATTTTTTAGGCTCAAATCTGTACTGCTTATAAAGAATTACAGTTCCACTGCAGATTCTAAATTTACAATAGTTTGTTTTATCGCTGAATAAAAGTCACTTTTAGCTTTTCTATTACTATAAGACAGAAAAAAGTAAATTTTGCTTAAATGAAGTACTTATTTGATAATAAAATATGACATAAAAAATAAAAGCATTTTGAGGTTCCAAATCAGGAAATGCTTTTAAGTAGAGATTAGTTTTACAATATTAAAAACAAAATCACTTTTAGCTTTTCTATTCTTATAAGACAGAAAAAAGTAAATTTGCTTAAATGAAGTACTTATTTGGTAATAAAATATGACAAAAAAATAAAAGAGTAAAAGCATTTTGAGGTTCCAAATCAGGCAATGCCTTCAAGTAGAGATTAGTTTTACAATATTAAAAACAAAATCATTTGCATCAAGCATGTTACATGCATATAAGATAGCTCATTCTCCAAACATTAATTTTTATAAATAAAAATATTATATTCATCTTAAAACAATTATTCTTTTAGTTGTACAAATTTTTTCTCCAGCAAAAATCAATATCAGTAAACACTAAAAGAAAATAATTAACTTGCATATATTTTTACACACTCAACATTCGGCACCGAAAAATGCTAAAAAACAGTTTATAAAATACAATAATACCCCCGACTTATGTCAGCAATTTCTTTCAAGACTAGTGATGCAATTCAGGTAAATTTAAATAAGCAGTAAAAATTCACCAAAATCTAATATGAAATTATTTTTTGTATTTAAGAATAATGTGACATGTAGTTAACATTTGCAAAAAATGCGTTTGCAATACAAAAATTTTGAATAAATCAATGTCATTATTTACAATTCATTGTCTACTAGCTACCCTGTTCGAGTCTTTGAAGATGGGAAAAAATTCTACAATGAAGTTTGAACTGATAAACTTTTCTCTTTTTCTTGTAGAACCTCTATGTAACAGCGGAGTGAGTTTTTTAAGCTTTTTCTAGTCGTTACTATTCTGTGATCACTTAAATCAATATCTTCAAGAGCCTTCATTCCAGCTTCAATAAGGTTTAGTCTTTTCACTCAAAGTCTTTATCTATTTCTTCAATAGAACTTTGCTTCTTCAACTCAATAAGATCCTTGATGGTTAGTTCCAGATCATGGAAATTTAGAAGTTCAACAACATCTTTTCATTGTAATAAGTTGAGTTCTCTTCCATTTGTGATAATTTCATCAATAAAGATCGAAATAAAATCACAGATTTCAGATGTTTTTCTTAATCTCTACAAAGAAAAAAGAGCACACTTTTTTCCTAAACATCTTTTTTTTTTTTTTTTTTTTTTGCTGAACTTCGCCCCATGAATCCCCTATTACTGTGACTGCATCTGAGATGTTGATTTTCTTCCAGAAGTATTTCACTGTCAATTCTGTGGCTTCTCTCATTGCTGCATTCAAATTGGCAAACGAATTTCGCATGCAATATGCTTTAAATGTCTTGATCATGCCCTGGTACACAGGCTGAAGCAGACAGATGGTGTTTGGAGGCAAACAGATAACTTTTACTCTTGGGTCAAAATTCAAAATTTCTGGTAGTTGTCTAGATGTGTTATTGATAATTAACATTACCCTTACTGGTGATAGGCCATAACTCTCCTGAGATAAAATGTTGAATAAACCAATGTCAATCAATGTGGTGGTTACCCAAACTTTAGAATTTAATTTCCTAGTCACTGGAAGTTTAGACTTTCAGTTTTTTCCATCATTTTTTAAGAGCCCATGGATTCTCTGAACAATAAATCAGTAGGGGCTTAGTTTGCAACCTCCAGTTGCATTTCTGACAAGAAGAAGAGTTAATCTATCCTTTAACATTTTAAATTCAGGAAACATTTTCTCTCTACATGCATTGGATGTTCTTGGCATTTTTTTTCCCAAAAAAGCTGAGTTTCATCAACTTGAACACAATCTTGGGGCACCATCCCTCCTCTTTTTCTTTAAATGGTTGGAAAATGATAAAGCTGCTTCCTTATCAGCATGTGCTGCCTCTCCAGATGTTGACATACTATGGAAGTTTCATCGTTGTTTGAATCGATCTGAAGAATAATCTTCATATATTCCACGAAATTTCACGTTATCACAATTCAAATCAAAGTTGGGAGAGCTTATTAGATGAAAATTTCACGATTTATGTAAAATCACATTATTCTGAATTAAATCATATTAAATTAATCGAGCATATTTTCACAACTGAAAATGGCGTTGGGTTGGTGTTGTTCAGTATAAGTCCAAGTCAAGCACAGGATGATTAAAAACTTTGTTAATTCTATTTACACTTATAAATATTTACAGTATTTGCAATGAAAACATTTGGATAATATTTCTTTAAAAACATGTAAATATTCCACACTGGGAATTCAAGATAATTTCTTTTATATGTTCAAGAATATTTATTTCTCCCTTTTCGGAAGATCAAGAAATACACAGCCAGCATGCTGCTTTCGAGATTCACATTCGCAATAAAACTAAACTAAAAAAGAACAAAAAAGAAAAAATGTTTTTTAATATTAATTCTCTAGTCAGACCACGTGACCTGGGATCACTGGCGCCTAATCAGTCTGGCTGAGAAAAGAAGGGGTTTGCGAAATTTCCCCCCCCCCCCGATGAACAAGGGTTCATCAAAATGCGGATTGAAAATAATTAAAGTAGAAATAAAATTATTCTAAAAAATTATCAGTTACACTATATATAAATACAATACAAATCAAAATATATACTTACATACTGGACTTCAATAAAATAAAACAATTTAAAAAATTTGAGAACAAGTTTCTGCTACTAAAAATAGAAAGAACAGTTTAAATCTATACAACCTTTTCTAGAATATTCAATACAAAAAAAATTAAACTAAAAATTAGAAATATTATCAAACAAGAAACATTTTTTTTTTTAAGTGAAAAAAATAAAAATCTTTTTTTTAAAGTCAATAACAAAAAGAGTTCAAGATTTGTTTTAAAAATCAAATGTCAATGAGAGTTTTTGAGTCTCTAATAATCTCAAAGTTTTTTTTTTTTTTTAGTTTGTGAGTTCAAGATTGTACAATAGATTTATAGGTCTTTTAATAAATGAATTATTTGTTTTGAGTTCACAAGATCTTTTCTTGCCGTCTCTGCCTATAAAGGTTTTAGTAACTTTTCCTAACTTCCACAAACTTCGGGGTAAGTGTTCATCATGTACAAGCACCACATCATCCACTTTAAAGTCTGAAGTTTTATTCTGGTCCGTGTAGTGAGCAGATTGTAAGTTGAGAAGATACTCATTTTTCAAGCGCTTCCAAAAATGATTCAGAAGAGTCTCGCGCAAACGGAAGCGTTTCACTAAGGATTCCTTGGTTGCAGGTAAACACAAGATATGCTCTAGAGTTGCTATAACTAGTTGACCAGGGCGAAGGCTAAATTTCTTGGCGATTGCACGTTTGTTTAGGATTGATTTTATGCACTGTCTAGGTTTTAAAATCCAAAACTTTTTATGAGTTTGTACTAATGTACTGGACACTCTGGAATGAAAAACTTTTTCATGTGCATCTTTCACGACTATTTCAGTAAGTTTATGTTTTGCAGGAATCACTACGGGATGTTTTTCATAAAATGAGGAGTTAGACTTTTGTAACCGTCCTCGTACCAACAGCAAACCTTCATCTGACAACATAGTATTTAACTGTAGAAGATTCAATTCCTTAGGGATACTCTTGTTACATTTCAAGCTTTTAATAACTTCAGGGAAACTTTCTTCCTGCACTAGCTTTAACCAAAAATTTTCAGCATGTAACATTTCCTCAGCTGATAATTCTGAAAATTTTCTTTTTTCTACCTTTAATTTTACATTAGAAATAAATCTAAATATCCATGCAGTTACTCGATACAATTTCTTTAGGGAGCTATACTTTTCAAGAATAAAAATGGGAATTTCATCAGATTTATTTGTTTGAACAACGCAAGAAATGGTGGCTGCTTTTTTAGACTTCTCTTCAGAAACATCAGGTAATCGAGATGCAGCAATTTTAACCCTAGGCCACTGATTTTCAGGAAGTGAAAGAAATTCAGGACCATACCACCATTTTTGAGAATTTATTAAATGCTTCACAGAACAACCTCTCGTTATTAAATCTGCAGGATTAAGTTTGCCATCACAATGTCTCCATAAACTAGCATCAGACAAATTATGAATCTCAGCTATTCTATTACATACTAACAAATGGTTTCCATTTTTCTTTTGGCCCTTTAAGCCAATGAAGAACAATTTCTGAGTCCGACCAGAAAATAGTATTATTTACTTGGATAACGTTCGTGATAAACTTTGCCATTCTGGCACCAATAAGTGCTCCCATGAGTTCAAGACAAGGAAGAGTTAAATTCTTCAAGGGAGCAACCCTAGACTTAGACATTATAAAACTAGTTTTAAATTTATCTTTAGAAATTGGATACCGTAAGTATGCCACTGCACCATACGCATTAGGGTTAGCATCAGTGAAAATATGCAGTTGGAGATGCTCCTTTTCCATGATCAGGTTGTTGAAATAGTGTCGGGGAATTTTCAAGTGTGTGAGATCAGGGATTTCTGAAAGCCAATTTTGCCAATTATTTTCTAGTTCACCACAAAAACTTTCATCCCATGATATTCCCATTATCCACAATTGCTGCAAAAGGCATTTGACACGAATAACAAAAGGGGCAATAAATCCGGCTGGATCAAACAACGTAGCTGCAATTTTCAAAACGTTCCGTTTTGTACAAAAATCATTGCTTAAATTTTCTAACAATGGTCGTAATTCTAGTCCTAATTTATCTTCTGTATTGTTCCAGATCAATCCTAAAATTTTCAAGGAAGTATTTGGAGGTTTGGGACTAGAAACAGGAATGTTTTCGTCAACCCATTTTTTCCTAAGTTCCTGAGAATTGCTTTCAAATTTTCTTAACTTCATCCCCCCTTCTTTCAAAATATCAACAGCTTCTTTAGTTAAATTAAAGGCTTTTAGAACATCGTTTTCTCCTGAAAACAAATCATCAACATAAAAAGAAGAATTTAGGATTTCAAATGTTTTATTATGAGAGCTTTTATATTTATTAATATGGTGCTTAATAGTACAAGCAAGGATAAAGGGACTGCAGGTGACACCAAAAATAGCTCTGGTCATTCTATAGGGTACTATGTTTTTATTCTTATCAAAATCTTCATAATATAAGAATCTAAGATAATCGCGATCTTCCTCGGCTACAGATATTTGCAGAAAAGCTTTTTCAATATCAGCCGAAAAAGCAATTTTATGTAAACGGAATTTCAAAATTATGTCTAAAACATTAGGATTTAAGTTAGGGCCGTGATTCAAACATTCGTTTAATGATAGAGAATCACCATATTTGGAAGAAGCATCATAGACTATGCGCATTTTTGTTGTAGTTTTGTCGTCACGGATAACAGGTCTGTGTGGCATGTAATAGGAATTATTAGAATCTTTCTCGGTGCACAATTCTATTACACCCTCATTAAACTGCTCTAGCAAAATGGAGTTATGTTCCTTAAATAAAGAATCGTTTTTCAAGAATTTATTTTCTAAACTAGAAAACCGCTTCTTTGCTACTTCAAGATTATTTCTAAGCAATTCACGAGAATTTTTCCACAATAATTTTGCTTCATAACGCCCATTTACGAATTTTAAATTTTCTTTAAATTCTTTTATTACCTCATGATCGGTAATGTTCTTTTCATTGCTTTCAGCAATGCCAATTGATTCAAGATCCCAAAATGCTTTCAGCTGAGTATTCATATTTTCAACTGAAACACGCAAACAAGCTACTTCTTTTTTATTCGACTCTATCTGTCCTTGCACCGTATGACCGAAAATAGTTTCTGCAACGTATAATTCTTTTGTCAATTTTCCCTCGATTCCCTTTAATATTTTCCACAAAAAGTCAGACCCTAGCAAAATATTTATTTCCTGTTCAAGACCTGTATCAGCAGGCTTAAAGCCTCTTGTTCTCATTATGTCTAGAAGTTCTAGTTCTAGGGTTTTCACAGAAGCTCCAGTTATATTATCAACCACAAGAGCTTCGATATTTATCGAGTTAAGAGGTTGCACAACACTGGATAATTCTAGAGCAACTACTTCATAACAGGATTCATAAGGGCCTCTCCGCCCAAAAGGATAAACCAATAAATTTTCTCTTCGCAATGGCTTCAATTTTAATTTTTGTACTAACGATCTCTTCACGAAGCATTTTTCTGAACCACTATCACATAAAACGCGAGCCAACAAGCATTGTTTACCAGCAGACACAGAAACTGTACAAGTCTGCAATAATGTTGCTTTATTTTGTTTATATTTTTGTTCCGACATCATAGATACAATTGCACCTTTCATTTCTTTTTCAGGATTTTCTTTTTCTGTTTCTTTAAAACAAAACAAAGGACTATGGGTAGTGTTACCACATTTGGAACAAGGGTTAATTTTTGTTCTACAGTTTACAGATAAATGTGACTTATTTGTGCATTTGTAACAGCGGCCTTCTTTCTTTAATTTATATCGTTTTTGTTCATCAGTGAATTTCGAACAATTTAGTCCTACATGATCAGAAGACTTGCAAAATATGCAAAACTGTTTTGTAGATGTATTTAAAGCAGCAGCTGAACGTATATTTTTCTTTTGAGGAAAATTTTGATATTTACTTGAAGAATTTTCATATTTAGTTTTAGAATTTTCATAAGCTTTGCTTTGGGAATTGTTTACTAAATTAGTAGCTTCACGACATCTTAATTCCGTTTTAATAAAATTTATTAAATCGGTGACTTCACAGTCCTCATCGGGATCACGTTTTCGATGAAAATCTAGTATCAAATTTTCGGGTAATAATCTTATTAGTATGGGTAGTAATAAATGGCCATAGGAGCCTGATGTTACTCCTAACACATCAAGATTTCTCATACACGTTTCAATATTATCATACAACTTTCTTAAAGAAGCAACATTGTTAGAGGATTTTACTGGCTCAAGATTCAGGATTTTGTTCATGTAACAGTTTATGATATTTTCCCGCTTACCATACCTCTCTTCTAACAATTTTAAACAAGTTGAATAATTTTGATCTGTCAGTTCAAAACCAGCTACAATATTATATGCAGGTCCAGACAACAAAGATTTCAGGTATTGGAATTTTTCAATTTTTGATAACGATTCGTTTGAATCTATCGCACTAGTAAATAAATTAAAAAATTCTAAGAACTGGCTTGCATCACCAGAAAATTTTTCTATGTTAAGTTTAGGAAGCTTCACTGCCGAAACTGGTTTACTACCAATTTTTGAGCCGTTACTTGACTCTAGTAAAACTTTTGGTTCAGTTTTGATTTTACATTTTTTAAGCCTCATCTTAATTTTAAATTTCAAACTTGATATTTTTTCAGAATATTCTTCTACCGATTTTAGTTCTTTTTCATATTCAGTTTTTTCCTGAATTAGCTCATCTATTTCGGAATCTAACTCCTTTAGTTGAGCTTCCTTTTCATTTACGAGCTCTAACGATTCCATTAAAGAATCGCAATCAGTCTTATCAATATCAACAGATAATAATGTATCACATTTTGTGATTAATTTTGTAACTGCTGCACGAACAGTAGCTCTTTTACTTTTAAGTTTATCTGTCTTATCCATGTTTAAAATTAAATTCAATTTTCAAAATAAATGATCCTGAAAAATGTATATTTTCAAGAAATCAACAGTCATGCAGAATAATAAAGGTATTTCTTACCTTTTTTCCGGGTCTTGAGGCACCAAAACATGAAGAATAATCTTCATATATTCCACGAAATTTCACGTTATCACAATTCAAATCAAAGTTGGGAGAGCTTATTAGATGAAAATTTCACGATTCATGTAAAATCACATTATTCTGAATTAAATCATATTAAATTGATCGAGCATATTTTCACAACTGAAAATGGCGCTGGTGTTGTTCAGTATAAGTCCAAGTCAAGCACCGGATGATTAAAAACTTTGTTAATTCTATTTACACTTATAAATATTTACAGTATTTACTATGAAAACATTTGGATAATATTTCTTTAAAAACATGTAAATATTCCACACTGGGAATTCAAGATAATTTCTTTTATATGTTCAAGAATATTTATTTCTCCCTTTTCGGAAGATCAAGAAATACACAGCCAGCATGCTGCTTTCGAGATTCACATTCGCAATAAAACTAAACTAAAAAAGAACAAGAAAGAAAAAATGTTTTTTAATATTAATTCTCTAGTCAGACCACATGACCTGGGATCACTGGCGCCTAATCAGTCTGGCTGAGAAAAGAAGGCGTTTGCGAAATTTCACACGATGAAACCAGCCATGTCTAGCAATGAAAGATTTTTCACTCATTTTATCAGATTTTTTTTTTTTTTTCAGTTTTTAAAATTTTAACTTGGTTTCATTAGATACTATGCTTAAGTTGATAGGACAATTTTTGACTCTAACACCTTATGATCAGCAATTATTCCATTTCAGAAACCAGGCCGTATCGATTGTGAATCATTATCATATTAATTGGGTGAGCCTTCTTCACCTTGGCAAGTATTCATTCTTTATCTTTGATAATTGTTCCTGCAGTCATATAAGTTAAATTCATCTTTGAAACAATTGCATTGTCTCCATTTCTTCATTATAAAATTTGATTGTTATAAAACAAAATTTGTTTTGCTTCTAATGTAAAAGTCCTCTGTTTTCTCTTTCCTTTAAATGTTGAATCACTAGTTTTATTGTCAGAATACAACCATCATGTCACATCACATAAACAAAGAATGAGTGAATTTCTACTACATGTTTCTTGCATACCAAATATTCTTTCTCTGCTGTGGTTATTTGTGCATTCTCCTCTCTCCTTTATGAGGGAATGGGAGAGGGAATACTCTTATTCTCTTTTTCTATCTTATCTATTTGTCTCTATCACATGATTGTTGAAGAAAACTTTCCCTTCATAGACCATAAAGTTAAAAGTCTTCAAAAATATTATATTCTACATTCAAGGTTGGAGTAGCACAGTTGAGGTTTATTCCAACAGAGCGAAAAATGTCTAGACCAGTCCATAACTCTCAACTTCTGGGATAAAATGTTAAATAAACTAATGTTCAAGCAATGTGGTGGTTACCCAAGTTTTAAAATCTGATTTCCAATTACTGGAAGTTTAGAATTTCAGTTTTTCCTTCATTTATTAAGAGCCGTGGGGTCTTCAAAAATATTCAAACTGCGTCTAATTATGAAAAATTCCTTTTCCGGGCCAGACGATGTAAATGCGAGATGACGTAAGTCAAGAATACTTCTATATGTCGATTAATATGATATTTGTTATTAATTAGATAAAGTGATTGATTTTATTCATGTTATGCGCATTTATATTTTAAAGTACATCTATGTAAGCATAATTTGTTCTTTTAGGATCCTACAGAAAATTCAAATAGAGTGTATAATTCTCACATAATCATCAATAGTAGTGGTGAAATTTCAGCTGTGTATCGCAAAATTCATATGTTTGATATTGATGTACCTGGTGGTGTCAGATTAAAAGAATCAGACTATACTATTCCAGGGCAAGAAGTAATATCTCCAGTAGATTCTCCCATTGGAAAAATTGGACTTGGTATTGTATCCTTGCCATGTTTTTGCAGTTATTGTTTAAGCTTGAACTTATTAATTTTATTCAGAGTATAAAATTAGAAAAAGATTACGTAAAAAATAAGTTATAATCAGAGATTATAACTTTTAAAAAGATTCTGTTTATTTGAAATAAAAGCAGGTGATACATATATAGTGTGTTTCAAAATAATTAAGCAATTTCGTTATATTTTGTTTGTAAATTGTCAAAATAAGATATCGCCTACATACATACTAGTAAGTTTTAATTCAATATATAGTGTAAAATATTTTAATTGTTAGCGTTTGAATATATACATATCAGTTATGTATTTACTGAATATGGTGTGACTTTCATATATAAAAATCATATAACTGCTATATCATTTTAAATATGATGTAATTTCCACCATCAAATGTTTTTGTAAGTAATAATTAATTTAAAGTTTTTTTCTGTTTCATTATTCTCTTATAAATATATATTTCAAATGAAAATACAGTGTTTCGAATTATTATTATTTAGGCTTTTTAAAATTAGCTACAGTGGATTAAAAAAAAACAGCTATTTCAAAATATGAATTAAATCTTAAATATAATAATGAAATTTTGAATAAAAAAAAAATAGACATACACAAATATGACTGCACCCTGCACACCGTAATCTAATCAAGTATATGCTTGCAAAAGATGGTTAAATTGCTGTGCATATTTCTTGATTCTATAAAACTTATGTAATTAAACTATTTTGACTATTTTTAACATTAAATAGTGTTTAAAACAATTCTTTAATTTTAAACTGTCTGCTTCAGCATGTTTATCATACATTTTTCTTTAAATCTATTAATTTTCATGTTTTTTTTTTTTTTACTTTTCGGTTAGTCGGGCACCAGTGTTACATGTACATATATATATATATATGTTATAAAATTGGTAAGATGCTCTATAAACTTTTTCAATCAGTATACCTTCCCCTTAGTTGCTAACTTAATTTCTATATCTGCCCCAAGTAGCACTTCAAATTGTTAGAACTCCAGAAGGATATTATCAAGTATAAGCTAGTTTCGATAATCATCAGTACATATGTTCGATGTCTTGTCACTTCTCAAACATCATAATTTCCTTGCTACTTCAAATCCCAATTAAATTCAGAAGTATCTCGCAACACATGGCCCAATTATCAAGTATTTATAACTTTTAAATCTCGGGAGAGCATGAACATGTAAGTTCCACTAAATTGAAAGCTAATTATCCAAACTTACTCAGGAGCATCTAATATAAAACAGTCTAAGGCAATAAATTGTCGTAAAGTAGTCTTCAAGTGTTGATGTTCTCTTAGAACTAAAAATTCACACAGATTGCTACGAGCCACGATAGGGAACAGACTTAGGCTCGGGCCTGCGGAATTGACACCGGCGGGTGCACCTTGGATGACTGCAATCCAGCTAAGATGCCTCTATACAAAATAAAAGAATGTCTGAACAACGGTGTGTTTTCTTTAAGTATTAATACCACCAGTCATGACTCCAAAATCGAGTGTTATAACATATATGTACACACACACATATATATGCATACATATGTACATATGTGTGTATATATATATGTATATATATTTTTTGTTTTAATGTGTAATAGCAAAAACTTTTTTCCTTTTTGGATGTCTAAACTTTTGACTGAAAAGGTTTTTTTAAAATTAATTTGTTTTCTGGTTCCTCAAGAACGTCAAAGTTTTAAAATTTCAGTATAAAGTAACTTAAAGTAAACAACGTAGCTGTTAGCTAATATCTGTGTATATTAAGCAAATACTACCCAGAAGTCACCATGAGGAGATGGCTAAATATAAACTTCTCCCCTCCATACCTTCCTTTGTTATGGATTAATTCAATTGGATATCCAACATACTGGCTTCTCAGGCAAACTTTGTCATTACATTGCGGGAAATCAACTTTCCCAAGATAAAGCCATCTCTTGCTTAATAGCTAAAGACGGTTGACGCAGCTCTTGGGACAACTTTGACAAACGTTTCCACTGTTTGAGTATGACAAGGAAAATCTAAAATTCAGGTGTATCCCCTGTTTGTACTTTTTTTTAAAAGTTTTTCATCCGATCAGTCCATCAAGACAGGATCCATGTTTTATAGTCTGTAATTTCAGTATGTTCGCATTTTTTCAGGTTGCTTTCCTATTGGTCCAGAAAATCCTTTAGTACCCATAGTTTTTCCAGTACAATGTTGAAATAAGTATATAAAAGAAGTTCATTTGCATGCAATAAGCAAATTATCCATTGTAAAGTTTTTAGTCTTGCTTCCGATGTTTTGGCAACTCCAGATTTGCACCCTGCATTGACGACGTTTCTGTTTCATCGAATAAATTTCAAACTTGAAATGTCTGTATTATTATTTTGAAAATACACCAAAATTGCAGTGCCTATATTAATATGAAAAGAAGATGTCAATGAAATATGACCAAAATATTTTGATCCTGGTTTTTGAACTAAGACCATGTGTTCTTCTTTAATGATTCTTAGTTGTACTTTTTTCGCTTTGCTTCAGTTATCATAGTGTTATCCTTTCTGCCATCAAAATACAAACCTTCTAAAATTAACTCATTTCACCTTTCTTGTTCTTTCAAATTCTTCCTTTTCTTTTCTCTTTGTCATCTTCAAGTCCTTCTTTCAGTTACCTTTTCTTTATTATCATCAGAAATACCCATATCTTCAAGGGTGCCATTTGCAATAATATTTGCAGTTCTGTCTAATACTCTGATTCTTTCACCTTGTTGATTATCAAATTCAGGCTTAGAACAACCACCGATTGAACTATTTCCTCCCGAACTATTTTTTTCACTTGATGATCATTCAATCAAAACATCACTTTTTTGTTTTAAAATAACTTTTTCTTTCCTTAATATTTCCTTTTCCAGTCTTGCTACACATTTTTTGTAGTTTTTATATCTATTGATCCTATTGCCATCACCCCATCTCTCTTTGTTTATTTAGAAAGTGACGTTCTTGTTCTGATACACGATAATATTTAGTGCATTTACACAAAGAAAATTTTTTTGCACGATTACCTAACATTTTGCAATTTTATATTGGATGTGTGATTATTCTTTCCAATCTTAACATTTTTCTTCCAATTTTAAAATTTCTCACGATAGTCTAATCATTTTTTATGATTTGTGTATCAGAAACTGTTGGAATTGAAGGTCTTGCCAAAGTACTTTTAATTGTATCAGCAACAGCTTTATATATTTCAGAAACAGTGTGTTCCAGATTCCAGATGGCAGATTTTAAGTTACATTGAACCCATAAATAATGTTTCATAACATCTTCATATGTTCGCCAAAGATGACAGTCTAATGTTAATTATTTTGGTTCGCAAAATACAAGACACTTCAACAATTTTCAAGATTTAGGTACATTAGCAGATATTGTCACATTTGACACCGACTGTTTATTGAAAAATAATCGAAGAAACTGTTAACACACGCTAAATCGGGCTAACTTGTTATGGGTCTCAACCAAATAAATCAGAGACAATTAAAGCCGGCGCCTCCTACACTGGCTTCTACAGAAGTCAAATAAAGTGGGGCCATCTTTTCCATGACACTAAAACTAAATTATTCTCTTTTTTACAGGAAATTAACACTTCATTAGTTTAATTTTGCAAAATATAAATTTAACAATAAGCTTAAAAAACTTTTCATGCAATTATTGGCTTTTTTTCGTTTTTTAGCGAAAATCAGGCGCTTTGAGGAACCGGAAAATATCATTTTAAAATTAAAAGAAAAATATTTTCTTTTTATGGAGTTAAAAAGGAAAAAAATAATCACTATTAGAATATAAAATTCGAAACTTCGTTTTTTAGTTCCACCCTAATGTATATATAACACTGGCACCCGGCTAACCGAAAAGTACCCCCTTTTTTATGCAGTAGATTTTGTATGATAAACCAAGACAGTGAAAAGAACACAATAGATTCAATTGTACCTGCAACAATGTTGGTAAGTTTTTTTAGAATAGAGAGAAACTGTGAAGTAGTATAGAGATGCCTTTAATTCTTGCAATGAGCATTCAGGAGAAGAAAAACTTTTAGGTTTTAAAGGAAGCAGAATTACTATTTTATTATTTGAAAATCACAAGAAAATATGGCTAAGAACATTTTTTTTTCTTTAAAAAAAAGATTTGAAAATTTAGATATTCTATTTATGAATTCAAAATGTAATTTCACACTATGATATCTACATTATTTTCTTATAAAGTATTGTTATAATCTTTTTCATAATTATTTTTGACAGTTTGCTAATGTATGTAACTGTTGAATAACATTACAATGCTCACTAGCTAAGAATAATTTTAATGAAATGATTTGAAAATTTGGACATTTTATTTGATATTTCTTTAAGATATTTTGAATTTAAAATGCAAATTTTCATGGTAATATGTGTTTTTTTTACATAACTTATGTTTTTATAACATTTTAAAAAAACTGTTTTTGATATTTTTCTGATGTATATAAATGTTGGAAAGATTTTGATGCTTACAGAAAACAACTTTGTGATAGCTTGTACAGCCAAAATTCTTTTAAGGCAATTAATACTTTGTAAAAATTATCCTAGTTATATTATCAATTAGCTGTATGATAGTTTCCTTAATAAAACTTCAAAACAGTGTTATGACTTACGATTCCCAGAATTTTCACTTGCTTTAACAAAAGCTGGTGCTGAAATATTGACATATCCATCTGCATTTACTCAGCATACTGGTATGGCTCACTGGGAAGTAAGTTGGAAATTTACTATGTATTAGTAAGTGTCAATGGGTAATTACTGTACTAATAATAACATATACATATACCGTAAAATCCGATTGTAAGCCCACTTTTTTCAAAAGCAAAAGAAGTTAAATTTGGGAGGGGGCTTATAATTGAGATTTTTTAAAGAAAATCATTAAACACCCTTTTTATGCCAACACAGGGGTGATAATCTTGCATATTTTGCCAGATTTCCGATTTGTAAAAAAAAAAAAAAAATAATAATAATCTGAATAACCCCCTCCCCCCCCCCTCTCCCTCCCTAAAATCTCCCCCAACAAAAATCCAATAAGCAAAATTTAAAATCTTTATTATTTTTTTAAATTTACTCCTTTAATTGTTATTTTAATGCAACAATATGTAATCAATCATCTAAGCCAGGGACGACGAACCTATGGCACACGTGCCATAGGTGGCACGCAGGAGATTATTTTCAGCATGGCATAGACTCGTGTTCTAAATTAAAATATTGCAGGGCTCTCATGCAAAGCAAGGTAATTAACAAAATGTAACTTTTGATGCATTCAATTTTCAAATTTTGTAAAGAAAATACACACAAAACTATTATGATTGCTTCCTGCAAAACAACTGATTTGTTAAGAATAGAACTTCTGTTAACTTGTGTGCAATATATCTGACTGATAGGCTTTATTTTAGGTGCTTATGTGCAAATAGTTTTCATTTTGTAAATTCAGATGTAAATATTATTAAATAAATGTAATATATATTGTGTAAAATCTCTGTACTCCCAGAAAGTTGTTACGATGCAGTTAAACAATTTAAAAAAAAAAAAAAAAAAAAAAGTCAACCGGAAAAAATTAAAAAAATGTCAGTTGCCATGCTAAAGCATGGCAACTGACATTTTGACACATTGACCGCAGCGTTTCATATAATGAAAATGCACAAAATACACTATTTTGAATTTAAACTTGCTGAGTTTTTCTAAATTAGGTTGTCTGTCGCTGTCATACAGATTGATTAAAACTGAAATGCAACTTTATGAATCCCAATCTATCTCAATATTGAGTCAAAAAATTATATGGAGAGAATTAGGAGATTATCGGAAAATAACAATCATAAGCAAAAATTCCAATGGTGAAATTATGATAAGTTGGAATTTCGAATTCAATTCCATAATAAGAAGTTTTTTAAAGAAACCATTTTGATATATTTTTTTCTGATAGTTATTTTTATTATTTTTATTTATTTTTTTTGGGGGGGGGGTGAGGAGGGGGGCATGAAAAGTATGAAAAACTCAAGTAGAAACGTCCTGTCAGGTGTGCAACAATTCAACTGGCATTCTCTGAAGGAAAAACTGAAATACGAAGCTGATCTGAATTATTTTGCATCTAAGACGAAACAAGAGAAATAGAATTTTGTAAAATACTTAAGTATATTTACATTTTCTACAACGCGGGATAACCCACCATTGGCATAGGCTTCCAGATTCCGCGATGCAAGTTTATTTAAAAAAAAAATAAAAAAAAAAGAGAAAGAAAAAAAAATTACAATATTATTTAACAATAGTTTTAACAATAAAATTTAAAGGTAATAGTAAAAATAATAATAAAAGTAATTATAAATGTACAAAATGTTATCCATATATTTTAAATCCTAAAATCAGTATTTTAAGGAATTCTGCTGCTTTTATCCACTGAATTTGTTGGCACACCATGATTATGTAAAATGTTTTTTGGGAAAAATTGGCACGCGGATGTGAAAAGGTTCGCCGACCCTGATCTAAGCCTTCCTCATTCAAAAAAATGCTCCCCTCTCTGGAATCAAACATGCATAATTTAACCTATAAAACTCTTTATTTAACATTTCTTTTCTGACTTGTTTAATACACTATAGTAACAAATAAATAAATAATACATCACCTAAATTATCCCCTGCTCCCAAAATCTCTGCGTTTCTTCTCCTCTCCCCCCACCTTCACATCATGAACATCCCCCCCCCCCCTCATCTCATGCAGTTTAAAATTTGTAAAATTCTTTAATTTTATTTTCTGCTCGATTTGTGATTTTGTTGTAAAAATATTTAAATAACCACCTAAATTATTTGTCACCTTCCCCCGAAAAAATTCCCTTTTTTGTCCCCCTCCCCTCTCAACACACACAGTATAAAATCCCTTTTTTTAGGGTTTTGTTCATCTGACGAAACCCTATTCGTCTCGCTCCTCTGTCTGTCTGTCTGTCTGTCCGTCACAGAGCCCGTTCTCAGAAACTATACATGTTGGAGACTTGAAATTTTGCATACTTATAGCTGAACACCACATATCATACGACAAATCATGAAATTTTGAAAAAGTCGTACATTTAACCCTTTGGACTCCCACATGTGTATTTTAAACAATTCTTTCAAAGTGAGCCCCTAATTAGGTTGAAAGCGTGAAATTTTGTTACTTATAGCTGAACACCTCACATCAAACGACAAATCATAAAATTATGAAAAAGTTGTAAATTTAACCCTTTGGGTTCTCACATGTGTATTTTAAACAATCCTTTCTAAGTGAGCTCCTAATTAGGTTGTAGGCGAGAAATTTTGCATACTTATAGCTGAACACCATCATGCGACAAATCATAAAATTTTGAAAAAGTCGTACATTTAACCCTTTGGACTCCCACATGTGTATTTTAAGCAATTCTTCCTAACTGAGCCCCTTATTAAATTGGAGATTTGAAATTTTGCATACTTATAGCAGAACACCTGAGGCCGGGCGACAAATCATAAAATCTTGAAAAAGTCTTACGTTTAACCCTTTGAGCTACCACATATGTCTTTTAAGCAATTCTTTTTAAGAGAGCCCCTAATTAAGTTGGAGACATGAATTTTTGCATACGTATAGCTGAATACCTCAGACCACACGACAAATCATAAAATTTTCAAAAAGTCTTATATTATTTACTCCTCCGTGCTCTAACTTGTATATTTTAAGCAATTTTTCTGACCTCTGCCCTTTTCCAACTTTTGCCAACACCCCTTTGATCGTTCTTTCATATTATGCACCATAGCCTTACATATTTTAGTTCCACTTTTTACTGCTATCGGCGCCTACTTATCTCGGGTGCTATGGGCCCAATCCCCTCGACTAATATATCTACGGATAGTATGTGAAATGGAGTTTCGTTCGGATAGAGGTTTGTTTAGAATAGAGTGCGCCCCTGGTTGCGAAATGTGGAACTAACAGATTTTTCAAAAGGATAAAGTGTTTTGAAAGGAATATTAAACAAAACCCTCTGTGCGATCTGTGATCACACTTACCCACTTGTTTGTTCTATTTAAACATAAAATATACATGTAATTCAGGGGTGAGAATAATCAAACTGCAAAAAAGAAAATCTTTTGTTTTCCTTGCACATATTTATATCCCCCCTCCCTCCTTTGTGGGGGAAGGATGGAGCAAAAATTTCAAAGAGGATAAAGGTTTTAGATGAGTGAGACTTATATGAGATTATGTAGATGATATTTTAGGTAAATCATGTTACTACAAATTAAGAAATATGGTAGAATTCTTTTTAAAAATAATTTTAAAGACTTTAAACTTTGATGAGTGGGGTCAAAAGGCAAAAAAGAACTTTGTGAGGAAGGAATGTAGTTTAGACAATTGATTATATATTTATTATTACCGAACAACAAATAGAACAAAATAATTAAGATTTTCAAGATGTTATGCTTTTTGTGCTGGTGAGGGAGGGCAAAGAAAGGAAGCAGACATTTGATGCAGGGATGGAGGGATTTCATTAAGATTATTTAAAAACATATGGGAATCCACCAAAAGATTCAAAACTTTTTCCTTTTTAATTTTTAAATCAATTTTCTCCACAAAAAAGTTTGTTAAAGGCGGGTGGGGTTTATATTTGGGAATGGAAAAGAAAATTAAAACTACTTAAAAGTGGGTGGGGGCTTACAATCGGGATTTTACAGTACTTTCATTAATTTCTTTTGCTTATGGTAAACTTTTAGAAGAATCACATTTTTAAAATTTAGAATTTTATCAAGAGCATTGATTCTTTAGAAAGCATTACGTCACTTAATGTTGTGTGCCGATTGCGCATAACAAGAAATATAGTTTCCGAATGTTTTGATTGCTCTTTTTAAAATTGTCGCATTTTTTTCCTTTCAGCAAATGATTTTAAAATTTACCTTTTGTTATATTCGAAATGCCCATTTGTTTCATATCTAAATTCAAATTGTTAAAATTTAAATCTGTTTAAGTCTGACGTTATCGTGAAAGGTGGTGTTATGCCTGATTGAAGAATTTGCTGTTTCTTTTTGTTTTGATTCAGATTCAAAGATGGGTATTCAAGATTTCCTGGCATTTACAATTCCCGAATTTATCAAAGTAATTTAGCATTATTTCTAAGAAACATGACCAAGAGGAATAATTTCTTTTCCGATTTCAATATTAAAATAAAAATAAGTTTAATTTATAAAGAATTGTCTTCATTCTGTTTTTCACAACTAAAGTAAGAACTTTTTATTCTACTTTCTCTCTGTTACGCCTCCCCCCATAAATTGCAAGGGCTGTTGCTTTTAAAATAACTCGTAATTCTTTAAATAAAATTTTGTACAATTTTTATAATGTCAAAATTTCTCAAAGGTCCGTTTTTTTAAATGACATCAAATTAATTTTCACCACACTGAAATATCTTTATAACATTTGTATTTTTCAATTTACTGATTTTTTAAAGTTTTCCTACATAATGAATATTTAAATTTATGCTATTTTAGAAAAGCATATAAAAAATATATTATTGTAAATGAAACTTGTCTGTAATGGAATCCTGTTTAAAAACAGAAAATTTTCATGGCCCTGGATTTCAGTGCATTGAAAGGAATACAATATTGCAATAGACAGTCAACCTGTTAAGTTTTATCTAAAACTGAATTTCTTTTTGGATACTTTTTCTGTTTTAAGTGGTTTTACTGAATTATTATTTAGAATTATATGGTTCACTCGTTAGGTTTTAAATTTAGCTTTTTGGTAAGGATTAATTTCCTATATAATTATATATTATTAAGGGGGGGCATTGTATTCCCCCCCCTCTCCCAATATTTTATTGTACAAAAATGCTTGCATATTTTTATTGATATTATTGTAAATTAATTTCATTTGATTGTTTTTTTCACAATATTTTGACATTTTCTGTTTTATTTGTACTGCTTTCTAATCCTTGCATTTTTTAATATTAATTTATATTGCAAAGTTGTATTTAATTACACATAACCTCAAATAATTATATGTGCCTTTATATATTTTCTAACTTTCTCTTATTGTAAATCACGAATTCAAGTAACTTATTTTAATCTCTTTCATAAAAATAAAGATTTGTGACATTATCAAAATATGCATCGTAGTTTGTGGGGAGGATTTGGCAGGACGTGTGCACTAGAAGTTCCGATTGTGACTAAAAGAATTTTTTTAATCTTTAAAAATATTAGGTTGTGAAAAATTATTGCATTTGTGTGATTTAAAAACAACAACAAAAACTTACATTGTGATAGTTATTAAGATGAGTAGCAATGACTCAACACAAATTTGCGTGTTCTTTCAGATCAGTATAAGAGAAAATAAGAATTATTACTAGAGAACAGGAATTCTGCTTTTTCAGAATTTGGTGTCATCCCCAACATTTCCATTACTTCATTTTCTTCTGATGGACTGGTGGTTTCTATTATTATGAAACAGCCATTATAAATGAAGCGTTTAGGTGAAGATAAAAGATCAGTCGTAAAAAGTTAGAACTCTGATTTTCTGGTCAGAATGGGGAAAAAAATGGCCATAATTTAAAAAAAAAAAAATTATGGCCATTTTTTTTTTTTTTTTTTTTTCTCCCATTTCTGACCAGAAAATCAGAGTTCTAACTTTTTACAACTGCTCTTTCGTCTTCACAATATTTTATTGTACAAAAATGCTTGCATATTTGGCCATTACCAGGGCTTAATTTCTAACAAAAAAAGTACCGGAGCCCTAATATTTTTCTGTACCGGTACAACAACCAAATTAAGCCCGACCTAAACGCTTCATTTATAATGGCTGTTTCATAATAATAGAAGCCATTATAAGTCCATCAGAAGAAAATAACTCGGTTAAGCGGGACTCAGATAATCGGGAATTTACTGTAGTGCAAAACATATTTCAATTTTAAGGCCTAAAGCACACGTTTTTATTTTATGTAAAATGACGTCATTTGCATTAATATAGATACTTAAAATTAAATATAGTTTATAATAGCTCCATGTTTTATCATATATCATTCATATATATTTTTCTCAAAGTAGCACGTATTTTCATTACATTTTTTCAGTTTTTATGGGGAAGTGGCAACAAAAAGATATAATTGCTATTTTACAACTATTTTTTCTTTACTTTCTACAGAAATGGAGTACTTGAGTTGCCAAAATAAAACAAATGTCGCTAAAAACTACAAAAAAATTAATATTTCAAAAATAAATGGAGATGCAGTTTTCAAACAAGTTGTATTAAAAAGTGCTCCCCCCCCCCCCACCCCCAAAATACAGCGGTATAAACATTGAAAATGTGCGATGTTTAGAAGTTTTTAAAAATGCTGTAGAGTATTTAATCGCACTATGAATCATTGGCTTATACAAGATAACGTTATTTATTAGAGACGACACAAAATAAGCTGGGAGAAAGAAATAGCATACCGGGAGCTAAAAAGGGTTTACTGTTTAAATCTAAAACACAAGAAATTAAGAGACTTGAAAAATAACAAACTGGTTGCAGATTTAACATCATTTATTAACTTTAAAACTCAGAAGTAGTAAGTGACGATTCTGATTTTGCCGTGCACTGAAATTTCTTGATTAAAGTATTCTAATTCACAGGGAGAAAATCTGAAGAAGTTAATTCCGATTATCTTTGCTGAATTTGAAAAATAAAACATATTAAAGTGGCAATTCGTTGATACAGGGCATAGCACCATATATAATACAATTTTTCAAACTAAAAAAGCATATTTAATCAGAGCCTAATGACTTACTCTGAAGCTGTAATTATCCTCATCAGGTACACTCTAAATTAAAATTTAAACTGCCAAAGTATTTATATGAAATGACAGGGGCCTTCAACATTGAAATTAAAAGAATTTAAAAACTATTTGCCAAAAGAAAAATAAACATCAAATTTTAGAAGTTAATTAAAACACATTTTAAAATAAAACTAAAATTTGATAAGTGATCAAGAGCACACATCACCCATGATGTAACAAGGTGATAGCTCCTTCAAACAAATATAGGGTAAAGCACTCACAACATAAATAAGCCTACCCCATGAAATTGACAGCAGTGGGAGGAGAGGAGTATTAGCAAACTATCACTATCTTTCGCAGGGAGGAGATATTATGCTTACGGCAACAAGAGACAAGCACCGATCGGCAGAACAAAGTCTCTAGTAGATTTAGAAATGAAATTCTTCAGAACGGCGAAAATTTAAACGTCAAGAATAACTGAATAAAGAATTAAAGTTACATATGAGAAACCTCGTAATTTGTGCTCACACTTAAGAATCACCCTGTAAAGAGCTTCTAAGGAGATTAAAATGCCATCTTTTTTACCTTTAGAATTCATTTTGAGGTCCCAAAATTTTCTTGTGTCTAGGCTCTTTTTGAGAGCAGAAGGAATATTACATAATTACACCTTTTAAGGTGGAAACTTGTCTAAAGTGGAAAACTTTTTTACCCCTTGAGATTCCGGTTTAGCATGTTTTATTATATAAGGTATTGTTTGTACCCAACAAGTTCCATTTGGAAATCTGAATACCCTCCTGCACAGAAAGCTGAATTAGCCTATTTTTTTCAAACAGAGGTTAAAACAAAATGAAACATCATGGGAATTTATTTTCCTATTTCATATTCTTCATTGGCAGTTTTACAAGGGTGGTAAAAAAGAACAACTACCTTTTTCAGAGTTTAGAAATTCAGTTAATTTTTCTCTTTTGAATGATATAAACTATGTAAAATAATTTCTGTACCATGATAATATCTGTCACTGGCTACCTCTCGTGAGCTGCCCTTGGTTTGCTTATCATAAGCATCCGAGTCAGGAATAATTGTAATCAGAAATTGTGTTAGGCTTAAAAATCTGCAAATTAAATTGACTCATTATCAATATAACCAAATTAAAACTTTTAAAGCTTTGATTTATTTGCAAAAAGTAAATTAATGAAAGGCTTGCCTTTTATTTTTTGCTATTTTTTATAAAAATAAAATTAATTAGTATCATAGATGACACAGGCTAGACTCATTCATCGTGTCAAAATTCTAACCGTTCATCAAATGAACTCTAAAGAAAATATACATATCAATTTTAATGACAGCAGAATTGTTTATCCCTCTAAATTTTATTTTCCTTCTGTTATCCATAAAACTGTTAATAGTTTTCCACGTAAAGGAATCATTTGCAATGATTCTGTTTCTTTTCAATTGCCTGAATTATAACATGAAATATTTTAGAGGTTGAAGAATAAAAATCAAGATTCAATTCACAAAAATATCCCTCAATATCGATACATAACGTTCTTAGTTTGTTGCAAACTGTTTTCAGTTTGTTTACCTTGATAATGACAGTGACTTACTGTTGAAACATGTCGGTATTTATTAAATGACTTTTTTAGCATACTAAAGTTTGTATGATGTTTTTAATTTATTTGAAATAAATCAAGCAATATATGGGGCATTCTCACAATCTTTTGACTTTTGGGGAAAAAAATCTGCCAAATTAAACTTGCTAAAATGACATTTTAATCTGATAGACGAATGCCTTAATGATTCAAAATAAAGAAAAAATAGTCAGCAGCGAAATTTTTTTTATTTAACTGAGGTTTAAGTTAAGCTTGAGAGTTTAATTTTCCTTACCATTTTGCCCCTATAATTTTTTATTTTCTTCTAAATTTTTACTTATAATGAATTTGCATAGTACCCACAGGACATTCAAATAAGAAATAATAATGTAATACTTTTAATACAGAATTTTTGTATAGCATTGTCTTAAAGGGGTGTTAAAGAAGGGATGGTAAGGTAAAAAAAAGGGGATGGTATTGGGAAAAAAGGGACGGTAAGGATGGAATGGTAAGGAAAATTACCACCTATTTTTAGGAAAATCATGTTAAGACTAAGTGATAGCCACAATGTTCATTGATTTTTAGAAACAGTCGTTAACATTGGATTAAATTATTTTTTTTTTTTTTTAAATTTACATCGAAAAGTGCAGGAATAAACCTTGGGGACAGTGAGACTACCAATAAAGCCACGATGCTTGAAATCGATATTTAAATTCTACAGTAAATTTCCTGCCAAAGAATTTTAGACATTAATTCTCTAGCATACTTCTGCATGAGAAAAAACTTGAAAAAAATTCTATGGCTGCATCTGAAATGATTTTTTATATAATTTTAGAAGAGGGATGGTAAGGAATCTAAAACCCAGGGATAGAGTTTAAAAAATAATAACAATCCTAAAATGTGTGCAGGTTAATTTTTAGCTACATATTTATATAAAACAATAGTTCCAGTTTCAGAAAAAAATTACATCGAATTATTTTTATTGAAACAATTTTATCCAGACAGCTCCAAACTTAAAAATCAGCATCAGGGACATGGGACGATATAGGAGTTTTCCAGGTGTTTGGACCCCCAACATCGTCCAAAACTTATCTATTTCGTTAATATTGTTGTGCAATCATGCAATGGGATGTTCTCCAGTATATATATATATATATTAAAAAAAAAAAAAAAAAAAAAAAAAAAAAAAAACACAAACAAGTGTATTAAAATAAAAATTATTATTCGGGGACATGAAAGTCAAAAGATTGTGAGAATGCCCCATATATATATATATATTTTTTTTTTTCAAAAGGATTTTAACAATTTCAATTGCGTTATATTTTATTAATAAATTGTCAAAATGAGGTATAATATTACATAGGCACAATCTAAGCACCCTTTGTTATTCTGCATATGTCAACACATGTTTCAGTTGTAAGATTGGAGTGTAGTGCTAAAGCAATCTTTCAGTTCACACACATGATGGGCAAGAGGTAGGTTGCAAACAATGTCTCTAATATGTATATATGTTATGGTCAATTTGATAAATTCGGTTATTATTAATAATAACTACGTCTTTGGTAAATTTGATAAATACTCCATATTAATCATATTTACCAGTTATTAATAATTCCAAATGAAGTTCGGTCAATATGATTAATTAAGCTTAGTACCAACATGTCCTTTAATGGAACATGTTCTATCATCTACTATCATGTACATGAACTGTATGAAGCGAATAACAAAAATAATTCTTTAGAAACAATAATACTCAATCAAAAGATATGTCCTATTAATAGGACGCCAAGGCTTAAGGGAGTAAAAATAATTAATTTATAATTGCTGAATCAATTAGGTACAATTTTTAAACAGTAAAAGAATGAAAGAATAAAGAATTCAGTTTTAAAATACATACTTTTAGCAATGAATATTAAGAACAATGTGGTATAAGCAGTTTTAAATTTAGTAGTACCCCTTCCTTTCACAAATTTTTTTGTGGCAAAAAATTGATTTAAAAATCTAAAGGAATATTTTGACTGTTTTGGTGGCGTTCTACATGTTTTCACATAATCTTAACCTCTGCATGAAATGTCTGCTTCCTTCTCAGCTCTCCCTCCTCCTCAGCACAAAAAGTTTAAAATCATGGAAATCTTAATTCTATTGTTCTATTTGTTGCTCGCTAATAACAACAAGTAAATAATAATTATTTAAATTACACCCCTTTCTCCAAAAATTCTTATTTCTCCTCTTACCCCCCCACCCATCAAAGTTTAAAATCCTTAAATTTAATTTGTAAAAAATCCGGTCCTATTTCTTATTTTGTAGTAAGCAAAAGATTTTTTTTGCAGTTTGGCTGTTCTAACCCTTGAATTACATGTGAATTTTATAATTAAAATAGGGGACTCTGCCCCCTGCAAGCTACACTCGCCAACCCCCATTCAGACACCGCAGAATCTAAAATCACGCTAATTTGATCGGTTTTTAAAAGATTAGAGAAGATTGAATTAAAATGAAAAAACCTATAGCGATCTCCCAATAAACGGGTTTCCATTCAATTCCCTTTGATTGCAAAAATTTAATTGTTTTCGTGTTCGATTAAAGAAGATCAGTTAAACATTTGAAAAGAAGCTAAAATAAAATGAATTAAGTAAACAGAGTCTTTGCCGACCGGTACTTTTTAACAGCGTTATAAAACGATTGACAATATACAATCTACTACAATAACTACAATTTACTGCTTTAACCCCTTCAAGGGCGGTAGTTCATTTTTGAGCCACTTAATTTTAATTCTTAAATGCCAAATTGGCACCAGAATATTGGAATGAAAAATTTCCTTTTATTAAGTAAGTGAACAAAAGCATTTTCATATTTCGAAATTCGTTTGTAAATTCCGGTGCTATTCACTGATTTCAACATTTTACGAATAGAAGTACCTTGCCCCTGAAAGGGTTAAACACATATTAATGTATTTATCATTTTAAAGTTTCCTTTCTATTTTAATATTTATGTGTAAATACAATTTTCTAGACATAATTTTCAATATTTTCCTGCTTTTAACTCGTACTCATTTAATAGTAATTTTAAAGTTTTTTTTTCTGTTTTTAATAGGCATGTGTAAGTAAATTTGTAATCGTTAGAAATATTATTCTTTGCACTGTTTTTAGAATTGAAAACAATCTCTATTATAATAGCCTAAATCATGCGACTATCATCAACAGTTCCTTCGCTTTTCATAAGAAAGGTTTCCATTTTGATTAAAGAATCAAAGTTATTTTTTCGAAAAAAAAACTACATAAAAGTTGCCATGATCCCAAAGAATTTTTGGTACTTTTATGTTAGCCGGGCTCAAATCTCACCAATAGCTTTTTTGGTATTTTTCCGTTATACGGACACCATGCCAAAATGTATGCTAATGCGCCAATTATTTCAACTCTGATCGCGAAAAGGATTTTTATAGTAAAACATGCGAAACATTGTGATTTGCTATTATTTGCTATACTTTATTGTATAACAGTTATTTGTTCATTTATTTTAAGTATATATTTGTGATTTAGTAAAATAGTTCATAAAAGTCTGTAGTTTCCAAATGTTATATTTTTAAAAGACTCACTTTACTATGGACAGTGTTTTTTCTTTTATTTTTCAAATGTTTCAATTCACATGATTTTCATTTTGCGCCAACTATTACGCTTGGCGACAATGGTGTCCGTAAACGGAAACGTACCCTTTTAACTCGTAAGTTAGCATTTTTTTATTTTTTGAGTGGTAAATTAAAACGGTACTACTTGGTTATCCCATTGACCAAAAATAAATCGCCAGACAATAAGATTAAGTGATAATAATGGTTGATCGAAAATGTAACATTCACTTGACTGTAAGGAAGTTACATGTGTATATGCCATCAAGTGATTTTTATTTCGACGCTTTATTTGTATTTGAATTTTTATACTAAATTATTTGTTTTTTCGTTATTAAAAAAAAAAATACGTCAGCTTGTATAATTTGGCGATATTGGTCATTTGCTTTGAATTTGAAATTAAATGTTATGATTTGTTGCTTAATATTTCACACAGATGTCATATAAGCACCGGGTTTGGCATGATTTTTTTTTACGACAATTTGGCGAAAACCTCGTTTTCGAATACCAGTTATATATGTATTATAAAATTATTTTTCTATTATTTTTAAAATGAAATAACAATAAATAAAAAAAAATTAATTAATAACTATAGAACAGAGCAATTTATAACATTTTTTTCTTAAATAAAAAGAAAATAAATGTAAATAAACATTTATTGCTGAATAAGCAACAATAGCCGGGTTACCATGTCAGGCAAAATAACGCCATTGTGGCGCCAATTAGGTACGCCAGTGCGTATATGACATCTGAGTCTAATATTTTTCTTTTTGTTTCGTTTAAAAAAAAAGAAAGAAATGTAAGCCATTAATTTTAAGTGTTTTTTTTTTTTTTTTTTTTAATGAAAATTTTGTATTAAATAAAATGATAATGAAAAAAAAAAAAAAGCACTGTTCTTAGCATAGATTTAAGGGAGGCCAAACTTGGTCGCCAAATTATTTTAAAACTATAACCTTTTTTGAAATGCGAAAAAAAATATCTGTTATGATTGAAATTTGAGTTGCCATCATTAGAAAAATGTATATAAAATTAGAAAAAAATTAATATTTCGAAAACTAATTCGAATTTAAAAATTCTAATACCAGTTTTGAAATCTGCGGATCAATATTGATTTTTGGTGTTAATTTCATCGCAAAGTATTCCATATTTTAGGAGAAATTCACCGTGAAACATAATCAGTTGTTTAATCAGTTGATTCATACTTCCGTTTCATAAATTCGTTTCATTAGGATTTTATATATATAGGGTAGATAGAGCAAAAAAAAAGTAAAAATATACTGCATGTGTTGAGGGGGGGCAGGGAGGAGAAACAAAAAGAAAGAAAATCAATTTTGGGGGGGAGGGTGTGAAATAATTTAGGTGGTTATTTAAATATTTTGCGACAAAATCACAAATCGAGCAGAAAATTTTAAAGTGCATGAGATGTAGGGGGCGGGGCTCATGATATGAGAGTCATGAGACACAGGGAGAGAAGAAAGGAGGAGAGGATAATTTAGCTGATAGATTATTGATAGTAACTATAGTGTATTTATATAGCATATTGTGTATTAAGAAATTTAAAGTGTTTTATAAGTTAGATTATGCATGTTTGGTACCAGAAGGGAGCAAAGAGGGAAGCAATATATATGGGGCATTCTCACAATCTTTTGACTTTCAGGAATAAAAATCTGGTGAAATCAAACTTGCTAAAATAACGTTTTAATCTGATAGACGAATGCCTTAATGATTCAAAATAAAGAAAAAATGGTCAACAGCGAAACTTTTTTTTTTTTTTTTTTGATGTTTAAGTTAAACTTGCGAGTTTAATTTTCCTTACCATTTTATCACTGAAACTTTTTATTTTCTTTTAAATTTTTACTTATAATTAATTTGCATAGTACCCGTAGGGCAATCAAATAAGAAATAATAACAATGTAGCATTTTTAATACAAAATTTTGGTATAACATTTGTCTTAAAGGGGTGTTAAAGAAAGAACAGTAAGGTAAAACAAGTTGGACGTCAATTGCACGTCAAACGTGGTAAATGAGGTGCGTTCGTACTATAACTAGTTTTATAATTATTTTTTGCACCCCATATTGTACTGAATGTATATTTTTTTTTGCACTTCGTAAAGTGCATAGTCTGATACATCATTAAAATGCACTTCCAATAATTTTTTCGGAACACTTTTGACTGTCCCTGTAATTAAACTATACATCCGATTTTCCTAAAATTTGAAATAGCTCAACAAAATTTTGCAACAATTATATCTTTAAAATTTCAGACCATTCGGAAGGCTGTAATATCATTAAAATGCACTTGCAATAATTTTTCCCATTGGCCGTAATGTAAAGAAAAACTTTTGACTGTCCCTGTAATTAAACTATACATCCGATTTTCCTAAAATTTGAAATGGCTCGACAAAATTTTGCAACAGTTATATCTTTAAAATTTCAGATCATTCGGAAGGCTCTAATATCATTAAAATCCACTTGCAATAATTTTTCCCATTGGCCGTAATGTAAAGAAAAACTTTTGACTGTCCCTGTAATTAAACCATACATCCGATTTTCATAAAATTTGAAATGGCTCGACAAAATTTTGCAACAGTCATATATTTGAAATTTCAGACCATTCGGTTGGGTAGTTTTTGCTCTGTTACATGCGGACAGACGGACGGACAGACGGACTGAACGACGACTATAGGTGCTATGTATTTATATAATTACGAACGCACCTAAAAAAGGAGAAGGTATAGGAAAAAAGGTACGATAAAGGGGGAAAAAAAGGAGAAGGTATAGGAAAAAAGGGACGATAAGGGAAAAAAAAAAGGATGATAAGGATGGATCAGTAATGAAAATTACCACCTATTTTTAGGCAAATCATGTTAAGACTAAGTGATAGCCACAATGTTCATTGATTTTTAGAAACAATTATTTACATTGGATTAAAAAATAAATAAATAAATAAATAAAAATTAATTTACCTCAAAAAGTGTAGGAATAAATCTTGGGGACGATAAGACTACCAATAACAGGAGTGATTGTGTTCAGGTAATATACCTGAATTCAGGTATTTATTTCATTTTCAATACTGGAATTCCAGTTTTTCTTATAGTTAAATTCATAAAATAACATTAAAATATCAATTTCATATGATTGTTAAACATAAAAATTGATATTTAAATGCTGATTTAAATTTTGCAGTAATATTCCTAGCATACTTCTGCAAGAGAAAAAACTTAAAAAAAAATTCTGTGGTTGCATCTGAAGTGATTTTCTGTGTAATTTTAGAAGAGGGATGGTAAGGAATCTAAAACCCAGGGATAGAGTTTAAAAAATAATAACAACCCTAAAAATGTGTGCAGGTTAATTTTTTGCTACATATTTATATAAAACAATAGTTCCAGTTTCGGAAAAAAAATTACACTGAATTACTTTTATTGAAACAATTTTATACAGACAGCTCCAAACTTAAAAATCATCATCAAGGACACAAGACAGTATAGGAGTTTCCTATATATTTGGACCCCCAACATCGTCCAAAACTTATTTATCTCGTTAATATTGTTATGCAGTAATGCAATGGGATGTTCCCCAGTACATGAAATTTAAAAAAAAAAAAAAAAAAAAAAAAAATACAAAAATATGTACTAAAATAAAATTATTATTCAGGGACTTAAAAGTCGAAAGATTGTGAGAATGCCCCGTATATAGATCTATATATAATATATATATTTATTTTTTATTTATTTATTTATTTTTTGAGGGAGTCTTAGATGATTGATTAAATTTTGTTCCAGTAAAATAACAAATAAAGAAGTGTATTTGAAAAAAAAAAAAAAAGTAAAGTTTTAAAATTTTGCTTAAAAATATTTTTGAAGGGATATTTTTTTTTTTTTTTTTTTTTACAAATAGGAAAGTTGCCGAAATATGGAAGATTCTCACCCCTGTATTTACCTTATTTACTTGTAATTTAATGATAAAAACAGGTTTTAAAATAATTAAAAACAAAAATTTCGATTATAAGACCCCCTCCCAAATTTAACTGCTTTTTATTTTGAAAAACGAGGGGCTTACAATCGGAATTTTATGGTAAATTTTAAATTTAGACTTCTATTAAATAAATTTTAACATATATAAAATATATTAAGATAAGTTGCTGTCGGAATGGGACAATTCTTACATCAATCTAATAGAATAAAAAAAGGAGAAAAAGAGGTAGGTCATTATGTCCCTCACCTGCCCAGAAGTGCCAAATTAAAGGGCCATCAAATAGTAGAAGAAAATTCATCTTGTCAGTACGGGGTTCCAAATACGATATTATTACTTTTTATAACAAACAACAAATTGCATTATAAGTACAATGTTATTACATTTCTCTATTTATTTTGGCAGGTAGGGATATTGTGGCATTTAAGTTACAAAGAGTTTTTGATTTTTTATTCCATTTTTAATAAATTATTTATTTTGGCAGGAAGAGCTATTGGGACATTTGAAGTTACAAAGGGTTTTTGATTTTTTACATTTCCAGCAACTTTATTTCCAGTTGCCTTTACAATTGTAATATTGAAATCCTTGACCATGTAAGTTGGAATTCTTACGAGCACATTCTCTTAAACTTATTGCATTCACTAGAACTTCATTAACTGAAATTAAAGATTCCTTGCAGACAGTAAAATCATTCTTTGTGTACAGTTAATTTGCAATTTCATTACTTATACCAAGTTTATATGTTTTAATTTTCCTTTGAAATTATAATATCTATAATATTTCGGCTATCAGCCTCACCCATATCTACCTCTGGTATTCTTATTCAAGCGGTTTCTCCTACATTTGCACTTGGAAATTTTAACTTTGAAAGCGGTAATACTTTTTCCGCTTGCTTATTTAGTTGACTGTTCATGTGAGTGTCAAGCTTCTTGAATATTTTTCGAGACTTCATCTAGTGAAAAAGAAGAGTCTTCCTTCAAAATATTCCATTTCAGAATTATGTTGTTCCCCTTCAATTATCTTTTAACTCTTATTACCATTTTTGACTGAACCTGGATCAGTTCCCCCTCATTCTCCAGTTCAAGATACATATCGTCATCATTCATTTCGCCTATATCCTCATTCTTGGTTGAGATTGCTGTCTGAAGTTAGATATCATTTCTAGATTGATTTCTTATACAACAAGATCTTCTTCACTTGTAATTTCTGACCAAGTATCAACTGAAAAATAGGTTATTAAACATACATTCGTTTTATAGCCAAATAAAGCTTCATATGGACTGCGATCTACTCTAGAGTTATGGGAAAATTTTCATAAATTGAATGAATTTTATTCCTTCAGACCACATTTTTGTGCTGTTAAGTTTCAAGCCAAGTGGATAACATCTTTTCAATGTCTTCGTTTGCTCTTTCAACTGAGCCTTTGATTGATTGTGTCTTGGTTTTCCATGAAAAATTTTGAGTAGATTCTAGATTCTACAAACCTCTTTACTATTTTTATTTGCAAATTCTCGGCCATTGTCACTTTGCAAGATGCACGGCGCTCCAAATATTGTGAACACATCCATTAGGTGATAAGCAACTTCCTCGACTCATTTTGTTTTTAACGCTCTTAATTGAATAAATTTCAAACACACAACCAAAATTGCGTCAAATTAATACTACTTTGCATGCAATGAATCGAAAAAAAAAAAAAAAAATTGAAACCGTAGCAAAAAATAAATATTATTGAGCGATTCGGAAGATTCGGCCGCCTGCACCTAAAATAAACAATCATCTGATATCGTTAAGTTGTTGCCAACGGGCTAAAACAAACTTGCACACTCAAAAAAGCTATTATACGATTGCACAATAATGAGGCATTGACACAGAATAACTGTACCCATACATAATGAAAATATGAAGCTAAAAGAGTTGAAATTTATTATATTGACCAAACTTGATTGACCATTATTAATAATAACCACTTAAATCGATAAATTCTCATAAATTAATCATATTAACTGGTTTATTTGAATATTATTTGGTAATTATTAATAATAACCAGTTATTATCAATAATAACAAATTAATCAAACTGACTGCAACATATATATATCTCGCACACAAAAAAAAAATAACATACTCTAGTGATCTTAAACAAGATAACATATATTGAATAACAAAAGTAGCTCACATCGAACTTTTGTAAATTAACTTTATGTTAATCATGGCACTAGTTACATTACATATGTGTAAAAGTATATCTTACTTTGACAATTTAGGGTATAAAATATAATGAGCTGAAATTTTTCGAATTATTTTAAAACATGCTGCACATGCACAACACACACATGTACGTTATATATATGTATAAAGATAAATTGTACAAATAATGTAATAGTATTTTTCTACCTATTAGTAAAAATATCCAGTTAAATGATGCTTAAAAAATCTTAAATGTTACTTCCTTGTTGATTTATTTACTATGAATTATTCTTTTTTAGCCTTTATTACGTAGCAGGGCAATAGAATGCCAATCCTATGTAATTGCTGCTGCTCAAACTGGCCGTCACAATCCTAAAAGAACTTCCTATGGTCATGCAATGGTGAGTATAATTTTAAAATTCATTGTGACAATCCATTGCAATTCAGTGTTTCGAATTGAATTACTGCTTTCTGTTCTCAGTGTTTGTAATGTTACACATTTAAAATAAATTATTAATCACACTTTTAAAAGTAATGAATAGAATTGTAATTTGAAATATTTATTTATGATAAATGCTTTGTTTTTAACTGTATTAATCATAAACAAAATATTAGTGGGAGACATCAATTAATACTAAGCATAAATGTTGACGTGAAATATTTATTACTATTATTATTACTGTCTCTGAAATAAATACATGAATTCTATGTAAAGTTTTTTTTTCCCAATATTTTCCTCACCCTTGATGTCTCTTCACAGTTAAATGTAACAGGATTAAAAAAAAACTATCTTACCTTTTTTTAACATACTTTTTTCAGCCATCATACTTTACAGGTATCACCTAGTTTTCAATAATTTTCTATTTAAAACATAATATAACCTTTTTCTCAAACTTGTTCTAAGTTATGCACAGAAATTTCTTTAGCCCAAACTTTGTGCCAAAAGTGTTAAATAATTTAAAGTTAAATAGTAATGATGTAAAGAAAAAACTTCTTAAAGCTCTATAAAATAATGACATTTCTTAGGGTGTTTTTAAGTTTTTCCTTCAATTGTATATTACACCAGTTTTTATAGCATTTTATTGTAAATAGTAATTGTAAATTTATATAAAGTAACTATCTAATAAAAAATATACTTGTACAGTACAGAACCATTTATCCAGAATGGTTTAGCCAGATGTATTCCAGATAATTGGTTTTTCTGGATAACTGGTTGGGCATTAAAGCAAAATCCATTTGATAAGTTTTGTGGAATATATGTGGTTGCGGCATTATTTCTGATTTCAAATTAATTATTAGATTACTCAGATTAAGAATCAAATGCAAAGGAGATCAAAGATTAATCAGAGTTTGAAAGAAGGTAATTTATAGGAACCCCATGGAAACGAAAATTCTTCTGTTTCCTCTACATAAAAATCAGAATGTCTAATATATAACTAAATATGTTTTCCCTTCAAATCCTAGATGCTGGCATCAAGTTATACCATTCATTTTGCAATATTTCAAGCAATTCATATGTCAAACTGACAGTGTATGGTACTTTTTTTCTGCAAAGATCCTGAAATCAGTCTATTAGAAACATCATTCTGGATAACTGGTTTCCAGTTAAACAGTTCCATACTATATACAGTCGAATCTCGTTATCCCGACACTGTAGTGACCAGAAAAAAGCGTCATCATAAGCGGAGTGTTGCGGTAACCGGAGTTGGAGAAAAATATGCTTATAAAAAGCTGTATTTTTAATTAATTTAAGACAATTTTAAATTCACAACTGTTCTTGCCATTTTAAGCAATAAAGCTTTATTATTAAACAAAATAAACACAAAAACAAAATTGAAAAAAATAAAAATCAGATTTATGATGACTTTTTTTTTACATGAAATATTGATGAATTAAGGTTTGCTTATCCCTAGATGTGCTTCCTAGAATTCTTTTTTCAATATTATACAATGAATTGTAATCAATATTCGTTGTTTCATAAATGAATGTTATAATTTCTGAGCGTTTCAATGCAATGTAATGCTTCAGTTTTAGTCGGAGGAAAAACGCTGTGTAACAACACGTAAGCGCCACCTGACCAGAACAAAAAGACCGTGAGTAATCTGATACGTCTATCTGGAGCTTAAGTGGGTCATTCATATAATGTGTAGGTTTATTTATTCAGAGAAAGGATTAAAGTAAAATTTCTTATTATCTCAATGGATACTTTAGACACTTTTGTGAAAAGTTTGGCTAAGACATTTCTTACTGCTTAATTACCATGCTTATAAGATGGATTATGAAAAATGGACAATTTTCCTAAACCGTCAGGATATCTGGAGTAAAAAAATTAATCAATGTCGTAAAATCCGGAGTTTATTTACATTAAAATCATATACAGAAAATCGGGACTTTGAAAAACTGACGTGATAAGCGGAGTGACGTGAAAACCGGGTGTCGGGATAACTAATTTTTTTCATTGTAAATTTAATCTATTAGAAATTCTTTTATTGTTTGCTGTAAAATTGTTTCATAGATAGTTGATCCCTGGGGCTGTGTTGTTGCTTGTTGCAGTGAAGGTCCTGGAATAGCTTTTGCTGAAATAAATTTAGATTATATTAAGAAAACAAGAGTTCAGATGCCAGTGTCGTTACACAGAAGAAGTGAATTATATGGAAATATAATTCCAGCTGAAGATACTCAGCGTAAGTGCTCAATAAGACTACCTAAATAATTATGAAAAAATTTTAATATTTCACACACATTTTTAATAATTTTTGACATAGTTCAAACAAAGGTATGTATACATATTACTATATGTAACATACATATTATATGTATGTATAATCCGCTGTTTGAAAAACCGCGTGTAAAGTATGTTTCAAATGATACTTGAGATTATACGTTATTTGTATATTTATTTAATGTATGTCTATGCATAACTTCTGAATACCAATTTTAATAATCTTCTTTCCCTTATAAATTTCGTTAGAATCTAAAACTAGCTTTTTTTCGGGGGTCTTTCTAAGTTGTAACTTTCATAAAAATGGCCAATCACCAGAAAAGTTAAATATGTTGTTAAGGTATACAGTGCATTCCATCTTAAAAATGGTCATCATACTCTTGTGTATTGTTTTATATTTAAACTGCAGGGACGCATAAAATTGTTTAATATGCTTTCTGCTGCATGCCAGGCATAAGCGATTCTGACAACAATGTGGTTTAAAGTGAATGTAGATAATATTAAAGAGTTGACACAATAAATATTCTATTGTTCTAAACCACTCTTGTTCAAATATGTCAGGTAGCATTCAATAAGTATTGAAAGCGGGATTGTTAAAAATTCGTTGCAACTTTCAACTTAAGTGATTTTGCCTTCTGAAAACAAGAATTTAGATAACAGATTTCTATTATTAAAAGTGTAACTCCAAAAATATCAAGACTCACATTCATAAGCCAATATCTGAAGTATTGGCTCCTCCAAGACATCTTAAATATACTCGATTTCTTTATTTTTACACAATCAAACAAGATAAAAGTATTTTATGGCATTATAAGAATGAAGAAAAGACAATGCTTAATATAAACAAGTACTTCCAGCTCATTTGAAAGTGTAGGTTGATTTATTTATCCATGTTTATTGTAAGATACATACATCAGGTTTAATATAAAACAAATTGTCCTACTTCCAAGTTTGCTATTTTGGTGAGCAAAATAATTTATAGGGAAATTTTAAATTGGGTTTACCAAATGTAATTTAATAGATATGAAGCAGTTACATCACAAATGTGAAAAAATTGTAAAAGTAATTGTTTGAAAATTGCCACCTGCCTGTGAATACTGAAATCATTCAATGAATGCCATTCAAAACACATACTTAATTAATGAACTTGTTTTTACTTTCTTCTTTCTAAAGAAGAAAGTATTGTAAAGTAAATTTTTTTCGACAGGTTTACATGTTTTAGGGGTCAGAGATCCCGAAAAACATGTTTATATAAAATGTCTGTCTGTCCGTCCATCCATATGTCCTCTTTGTATCATTGAAAAGTGTATGAAGTTATGCACAGAATTGAACCAAATTTTTTGTGTATGTTTTTGACTAAGGCTAGTAGGCTCTCATTGAATTTAGAAATATTCTGTGAAAGGGGGCACTGTAATAGCAATTTTTGTATTATTTTCATTATTGTACCATCAAAAAGTGTATGAAGTTATGCATAGAAAGAATTAAACCAAATTTTTTGTGTAATTTTTTGGCTATGGCCAGCAAGTCCTACATAAATTTGGTAACATTCTGCCAGAAGGAGGCGCTATAATAGGAATTTTTGTGCCATTCTCATTATTGTACCATCAAAAAGGGTATGAAGTTATGCATAGAAAGAATTAAACCAAATTTTTTGTGTATATTTTTGGCTATGGCCAGCAGGTTCCATATGAATTTGGTAACAATCTATCAGAAGGGGATGCTGTAATAGCGATTTTTGCACCATTTTCATTATTGCCAGCGGTAGAATTGATTAAAAAAAAGCCACTGGTCCCAAGGACCAGTAAACATCAGAGTTTACTGGTCCACAGACATCGTCACTGGCCCGCTACATAAAATTATATTAAGTACCTTTAACCCTTTGAGTGACCCCCCCCCCCCTCTTCCTCCGAGAATATAAACCAAACTTCCTTTCAGTTACCCAAAATTTTCGTTATAATAAAATGTAAAATTATAATTTGCTAAAAATTAAATAAATAGTACATAAACAAAAACTGAAATTATTATGTATTTTATTTCCGTTTATTTATTTTAACTGACTAAGTTTTTATGCTTATTGTAATGTTTGGTTGCGGTTTTTGTCAGGGATGGAAAAATTTAAGTTTACCTGTCAGAGAGGGAAAAAAGTTACTTGCTTCATTGGAATGTTAAATCACATATTAAATAGTATTTTTTTTTTTTTTAACCAAAATATTTCTAATTTATCACTGTTTTTGAAGACAAAATAATATTTTGTAACTATCGCTAATGCTGCTTGGGGACAAGCATTAACAAATGTTATTAAATACAAGAATATTGTTTTGAATTTTTGCTTTATGGGCATGCAGTGCTCATACATGCAGCATTTTTTACTTACTGCCACATGCATGCACAAAATTTTTTGTTTATTTTTTTACTATTTGCTTTTTACTAATTCCCTTTCCCCTCTCTTTTTTTAGAAATAACGTTTGGAAAATTTTGGTATTTAGTTTTGAAAACATCATTGTTTTTTATTGGGTTTAGATCAATTTTAATATTTATATGAATCTCAGAATCATTATCATTACAAAATTTTATACTATTTGCTTTTTACAATTTTCTCCCCCCCCATCTCTCTCTCTCTTTTTTCATAAATAACATTTGGAGAACTTTGGTATTTTGTTTGTAAAAGCATGTTAAAAGATAGATTGAATAGATTTTTTTTTTTAAACTAAAATTTTTCTAATTACTGATGTTTTTGAAGACAAAATAATATTTTGTATTTATCGCTATGCTGCTTGGGGACAAGTATTATAACAAATGTTATTAAATACAAGAATACTGTTCTGAATTTTTAATCTTATCATCTGTTAACCTTATGTTAATTTTTATAATGAAATTGAATGAGTTTTCGTATATCCCTTGCATATTCTCCCTTGATCGCCTGTCATCTTTTTTGTTATGACTGACATTTTTTTAGCGATTTTGAAACCCTGACTATTTTCAGCGGTAGAATTGATTAAAAAAAAATCACTGATCCCAAGGACCAATAAACATCAGAGTTTACTGGTCCGCAGACATCGTCACTGGCCCGCTACATAAAATTATATAAGTATCTTAACCCTTTGAGTGACACCCCCCCCCCCCCTCTCCTCCTCTGAGAATATAAACCAAACTTCCTTTCAGTTAACTAAAATTTTCGGCATAATAATATGTACAATTATAATTTACTAAAAATTAAATAAATAGTACATAAACAAAAACTGAAATTTTTATTTTATTGCCGTTTATTTTAACTGACTAAGTTTTTATGCAAATTTTATGCTTATTGTAATGATTGGTTGCAATTTTCTCAGGGATGGGAAAATTTACGTTTACTTGTCAGAGAAGGAAAAAAGTTACTGTTAGTTACTGGTCCTTCGGACCACTAAATTTTTTAAATTAGTGGTCTCGGAGCAGTGGACCACCAAGGATTTCGAACGCTGATTGTACCATCAAAAAGTGTGTGAAGTTATGCATAGAATTTAACCAAATTTCATGTGTATGTTTTTCACGATGACCAGCAGGTCCCACACAAATTTGGTAACAATCGGCCAGAAGGGGGAGCTGTAATAGTGATTTTTCATAGTTCTGTTCATGCAGCGACAGGCAATTCATATCCAGCTAACACAGCAATGCTCAAGCAGCTGATGTACAACAGAACAATGAAAAATATTTATTTTATTAAATATTATGATTGAGATTAACTCGTTTTTACTCAGATTAGTAAAATGAAGAAAAACTTAAGATGAAAATCAAAGTTGATGTAATATTTAAGTAATAACACTGAACATGTATTAACATGTGTAACAATTTTTTGAAATATTAACATGTATGAGAAAGAAGAAAGTTTTGGGATTGACACATTCGACTAGTTTGCTTTTATATGTCCCTGTAAACTAACTATAAGAGCTACAAACTTGATTAACAAAAATTCTAATTGGTTTAGCATTTCTGATGTTATCATGATGACAAATTTTGCATGTTCTCTGCTTTCGTGTTTAACGAACTATAAGATCTACATACTTGATTAACAAATTCATCTAAGATACTTGCAAGATCAATACATTGTCTCAATTAGGTTTGTCTTGGTTCAGTATTTTGGATGTTATTTTGATGGCAATTTGGTAACAATCGGCCAGAAGGGGAGCTGTAATACTGATTTTTTATAGTTCTGTTGTACATTGGTTGTTCATGCAGCGACAGGCAATTCACATCCAGCTAACACAGCAATGCTCAAGCAGCTGATGTACAACAGAACAATGAAAAATATTTATTTTATTAAATATTATGATTGAGATTAACTCGTTTTTACTCAGATTAGTAAAATGAAGAAAAACTTAAGATGAAAATCAAAGTTGATGTAATATTTAAGTAATAACACTGAACATGTATTAACATGTGTAACAATTTTTTGAAATATTAACATGTATGAGAAAGAAGAAAGTTTTGGGATTGACACATTCGACTAGTTTGCTTTTATATGTCCCTGTAAACGAACTATAAGATCTACATACTTGATTAACAAATTCATCTAAGATCAATACATTGTCTCAATTAGGTTTGTCTTGGTTCAGTATTTTGGATGTTATTTTGATGACAAGATTTGCATAATATATTGATTGCAATAAATTTATTCCCAAAGAAATACCTAAAAGTGAGAGAGAGGTGTGTGTGGGGGTGCAATTCCTTATTTCAATGTATTTTGAGTTCAGACTTTATGATTAACTATTTGCATATAGTCACATAAATTGGAATTCTATATATATATATATATATATATATATATATATATATATATATATATATATATATAAGAGCTTAGAGTTTCTCTTTTTAATAAATTACATACATATCATTTAAGTGCATGCAAGATACCTGAATATACACTTTTGTAAGATTTATAAAGACTTGGAGAATTGGATGAAAATTGTACATTATTTTTATATTCAAATGTGAATAGAAAATACAATTAAAGTTGTATATATTTTGTGATTTTTTAAAGCATATTATTATTTACATTTTAGCTTTCCAATTTGGAATTTCTAAAAGAGTAACTTTTGTATAAAATTTTTGTACAGAAATATTTCTGTTTATTTAAAATATTTTTAAGAAAAGTAATAAAATAGATCTTTGATAAATCTAAATATTAAATAAAATATTATATTTTATTATGATCAGATATTGATTTTGGTGAAATCAAATGTAATTGAAATGACATCAAATAATTATAAGGAACAAAGCTATAATGCAAATTTTGATCAGTTTAATAAAAGGAATTAATTGATTATATTCAAACAAAATAAAATAATGAAATGAAAATAACTTTTCAGGAATACAAATAATGATTGTTCTAAAACATTGGTATTTACTATATGTTAACATTAAAATCTGTAAAATCTCAAAGATTTTTTTCTGTAATGTATTTTCTTATAGATTGTTCTGAATCTGTTTATATGTTTGGGAGCATCCAACTTCCAAAAACGTGCATATTTCACAAAACTAAACATTCCATGGCTTTTGTGAATAAGAAACCTGTTCTTCCAGGCCGTATCCTTTTATATTTTATTAGTTTTTGTGATTTCAATTTTCTGTGTTATATTTTACAACAGTATTCCATAATTTGAAGCCCAGTGGTGTAGTGGTCAGCACGCCTGTCTGCCGCACCGCAGGTCGAGAGTTCGACTCCCGACTGGGCAAGGTTCACTCAGCCTTTCATCCCCTTGGGGTCGATAAAATGAGTACCAAGCTTGCTTGGGAACTAAACACCGAGGGTCTCGCGTTAGGTTGACCACCTGGCCGGGACGCATGCTGCATAGCACCTCGGGGCCCAGGGTCAAGAAAACAGAGATGGGCACTGTCGGCCCAGATCCTTAATGGATTGTATAGCCACAGAGTTTAGTTTTAGTTAGTATTCCATAATTTGTTGAATTTAGTGAAGTGTAGTTTCACTTGATGTTAAAGGTGGAGGTGTGAAAGATGCTTTTAGGGTGTACTCGTGAGTTATTGAAATTTGTTATACAAAACAAATTCAATTAAAATGATGCATTGAATCAGAAGAATTGTTATAAGGAAAATGTTCCACTAATGATCATTAAACTACTATGTTTAATGATACTATTTAGTAGCAATTAAACTGCCTTTAATTATCTTTAAATTTTTCAGTACTATGTTGTTTACCGCATGCTACCAGTTAATCACAAAAAATATTAATAAAAAATTCATATCATTTATATGTTCATTATACCGGGTGATTATAATTAAAGTTACGATTTCAAAAATCGATAATTTTAAAATTACTGGTCAGAATGACTTGATATTTTAGCAGAACAATCGTGAGGCAATGAAATTTTGTTTGGCAAAGGAAAAAAATAGTTCCAAAATGTGCTGATAGATGGCATTGTCAGGAAAAATACCAAAAATGTAATTGTTAAACACAGGAATGTTGTTAGCCAAAAGGAAGAAATAGAGTTCAGGGATTTACTAAAAATTTATTAGCGAAAAGACAAGAATACGTGTTTACAGCGGCAATGACAAAAAATGAAAAAAAAAAGAGCTTCATGGAACAAACACCTTACTGATGATTAAGGCATAAGTTGTTCGATATGCCCTCCACCTTGTTCCGCTACTAATTGGAAGCACAAAACAGCATGGTCCACAACAGATCGGAGGGTATCTGTACTGATGCAATGGATGTGGTGTGTGATGCTTGCCTTCAAGTCAGCTAGATTCTTAATCCGCCCACTGTAAAAACAGCATTCTTCAGGTACCCCCAAAGCCAGAAATTACACGGGTTTAAGTTGGGAGAGCGTGGCGGCCACATTGTTGGAAAATGGCAGCTTATGATCTTATCATCTCCAAAATTAGCACTCAGTAGCTGCTTCACAGGAGTAGTAATGTGCGGAGGAATCTTGCATGAATATTGTGCGATCCACACACTGACGCTGCTGAAGTGCCGGAAGGACATGGTTATGCAAAAGTGCTTCATACCACTTGTGAGTAACAGTGCAGGTAACGGAACTCACAGGTTTGATCTCCTTGAAGAAAAATGGACCGACAATAAACACTGCCGTTATTCCACACCACACAGTGACCTTTTCAGACTGAAGAGGTAATGACTGTAGCTGGAATGGATTCTCGGTCACCCATATCCTGCAATTTTGCGTATTTACAGAACCTTGCAAATGAAAGTGGGCTTCGTCGGACCACAGAATGTTCCATGGCCATCTGTTGTCCACTTCCATCTGGGCAAGAAAGTGTAGTGCAAAAGATTGACATGCTTCCAGGTCAGCAGGTAGCAGCTCCTGCACATTAGTTATCTTGTACAGATAACAGCGCAAGGTGTTCCTTAAGACTTTACGCACCGTGCTGTTCGGCATATCCAGTATTCAGCCAATTCCTCGTGCACTGCTGATTCCAGTCTCACTGTTAGTCTGTTCTTGTAATGCTGTAGCCACACATTCCACTGCCACCGCCGAAACGTATTTCCTTCCTCTACCCCATTTAACGTCAAATGAACCAATCTCTTCGAAATCTTTTTTGCAGACCATTTGTGGTTATTGGACCCCTGTTTATGGATTTTAATGTCTGAAACTTCCTAATAGCTATAAGTGCACAGTCATCGTTCTTATAAAAAAGCTTCAAGAGCAGAGCGCGATCCTTCATAGTCAGAGTCATGATGAAGCATTCAGGCAAAGAGCCTAGTGCTCTGCATTTTTATGGCAGCTATGTCTGCGGTGCGCATGTCACATATTAGTAATTTGCATATCTCTAGACAATGTGAACCCTAACAGCACCATCTGTCAGCACATTTTGGAACTGATTTTTTTCCTTTGCTAAACAAAATTTCACTGCCTCACGATTGTTCTGCTCAAATATCATGCCATTCTGATCAGTAGTTTTAAAATTATTGATTGTTGAAATCTTAACTTTAATTATAATCACCTGGTATATTGATGTTTGTATGCATTTCTGCATGCATCTATATATGCATATTTATTCATATTATTATTATCATATGTTTGATAGCATCCTAAGGCCAATTGTTAAATATTTTCTGTCAAAAAGAAAAAAAGAAAAAAATAAATAAATAAAATGTTGAGAGTAAATAAGTCCAGTAAAGTTCAGAAATGGTGTGCAGGTATTGCAAAAGTATTCATTTTTCTTCTTCAATGATCAATTTTTAAATTTATTTATATATTTTTTTAATTTAGTCTCTTAAAAACAGAAGAATTGGAGGAAAAAAAGTAGAAATTTTTGTTTTCTTTCATACCTTGAAATCTTTCTTTTTGCTAGAAAGGAGACAAAATAATAATTTCCAGAGTATGTGAAAAGGGAGATTAATTATTCATACAGCAAAATAGGAGTAAAATAAGAATTTTAAATATTTGATTTTAAGCTTCGTACACTGCAGGAAGGGAAGAAGCAGATACTGGATGACGGTTGCTAATTTAGATGGTTGATTATTTATTTATTGTTAGTACAAAGTGAGAAACAGGAAAGAAATGTTTTTAAAAAGTAGATTTTTAAAGATTTTAATTAGTATGCTGTAGAGGCAAAAGTGAATAGCAGAAATTTTATTAAAGGGAATTTAGATGATTGATATTTTATTTACAGATACTGCACATTAATAAATAGGGAAGAAAGATTAAAGAAATTAAAATTTTAAAGATTTCAAAAGACACAAATTATAGATATGTGGCCCCAGTAGAATTGGCTGACATTTGACATGGCGTAGTTCAATGCAGATCTAATGTCTCAGTAGGAATAATCATGAAATATGGCTAGTTTTGATGTTATGACCATTGGAAGGTCTTAATTAATATTAGATAGCTGCCAACCTGCCAGGTTCTTTTAAAATCAAATAAACATAATTTGAACCAGGAAAGTTATTTAATGAAATGTTTCTTGTTTTCATGAGGTTCGCAATCAGCTTTTATTATTTAATAAAATTTCTGTTTTTTTTTTTTTTATTTGGGAAAATATATTTGCACCACAATATCATAGTTGCCAATCTTCCAGTTCCCATACCTCCTTTAAATGAAACCAAAAATTTTATTGAATAATAAAAACTAATTAAGAACCACATAGAAACAGGAAACATTTTGTTAAATAATTTTCTGGTTTAAAATAATATTATTTGACTTAGAAAAAACTGGAAGGTTGTAACATTGGCAGCTATGTAACATGAATTAAGATCTTCCAATGGCCATAGCATAAAAACTAGCTTTTTTTCAGGATTGTGTCCATTGAGACATTTGATTAGCATTTCAGAACTACAACATATCAAAATTTCAGCCAATTATACCGGGGCCACATGCAGGCTGAAAGAAAAATTAAAAACAAAATCTTTTGAAATGGAAAAGATTATCATCCCCGCGCCTAACAAAAAATATTGAAATAAATAACAAATTTGATACTGAAAGAAATATTTCAGAAAAAGAAAGTAATCTGAGTATCTGAAAGAATGACAGCTTTGAAATATTGGCACAAAATGAATTCATTTCAATATCCCATCTCTGCTTTGATTTAAATAAGTTTCTTAACATGTTGCTCACAGATGTACTTGTAACCCCTTTACGCTGTGCTAAACGGTTTTGTGATTTGCATCCTCATGAAGTGTCCGACTTATTTAACTGTGTACAAGCTGTGCAGAAAATTATCGAATTGGAATATAAAGCTTCATCATCAACTATTGCAATACAGGTTAAAAATGAATTATTATTCTTTTAAATTAACTTGTGTATCTGCTATTAATTTTCAGTATATAAAGTACTATCAAGTCAATTTATATTATTTACTTTCAAAACTCAACTATTCTTTGATGTTATTGCAGTAAAATTTAATGAGATATATATACTTTGTTTCAAATACTTTTTAAAATGAAATTTTTAAGTATCTTTAAAGCTTCTAGATTTTATTTTGATGTTGGCATTTATTATTGAGGAAAGACACACTAGTTAATTAAACATGTTTTCAAATATTCAACTCTCACAAGAAAACTTTGATTTTACAGTAAAAAAATAAAAAGCAAGTTAGGTGATAAGATTTCAGTGACATTTTGCAAATCTCTTTATTGATAAATAAAAATTGTAAATCTCTGTACTAATCATAGATAAAGTTTCTTGCCAAGCAAAAGAAACAACAATGCAATGAACAATAAGTGAAAACAACTGATGTCCAACATTTTTATAAGATAATTTAGTGCTCTGTCTACTTTATATTTTGATATCTGAACAAAACAGGGTTTTGACAGTTCTATAGCTTGTCTTTTATTTGTCATGGAAACAAATTCGTTATTTCTATGGAATGGTGCATGCCAAGTGACTAAGTACCCAAAGAGAAAGCTGAATCTGGCAAATAGGTTTTTTGTAAATGCAGTTTTAAAAGTGCACCTTTTTACCTTTTTTAAATTTCTGTTGAGCCCAAACCTTTTAACAGGACTATAGAAAATGTAATTTGCGGATGTTTATGCAGCTTGCTGCATTTTGTTTTTATGGGTAGTTTGCAGTTTCATGTAAAAGTATTAATTAGTTTTTGAATTATACCAGTTTAAAGTAGTGATACACTGAATATTCAGTTTTCGTGCTATTTGGCCATGCTACCGAATATTCAGTTATACCGAATATCAAACTATTCAGCCTGCCGAATATAACTGCATACGTGAAAATATCTATTGAAAAATATTTTTAAAAACCTTACACAACTTCTCCTTTTAACTGTAAATTTACAAAGACATTCAGAAAAATTAGAAACAGAATTATATTTAAATAAAAGAGAATGCTGTTACAGTATTTATTTGCTGTTTGATAAGTGTCTCTTGAAAATTAATGATGGCCTTCATAGGAATAAATGATGTGCAAATGCAAGTTGCTGAACAATGTCTTGTAAATAAATGTGTCATTTGGTTTTTCGCAAAAAGAGTGTTTCTAAAGAAAATGAAAAAAACTTTCAGAGGTGATGATAGACATCTTGACAGACAATTTTTGTCCAAGAAATCAGTATTACAACCCACTTATTCAGTCAAAAATACAGTGTATTTCATCTCACGTCAGGTCAAACTTAGATTTTCGTTTGTTACTTTAGCAATAATGAAGATATTGTAACTATATTTTCCAACAGAGTTACTTTGATTTCTGTGAAATATGATATTATGACAAGAAGTGCTAGAAATTTTTGTGTATGTAAAGCTTACTTGTAAAAAGGTCTTGTTTATCAAAATTGTGTTAAATATTACGTAAAATCGTTTTAAATTTAACTTTTTAATACATGTAAACTTGAAATTGGTCAGCCGAACATTCGTATTTGGTCGAATAGTTACTATTCAGCTGCCTGAATATTCAGTATTCGGCCTAACAGTCACTATTTGGCTAGCCAAATATTCAGCATTCAGCTAAAATCACTATTTGGTGCATCCCTAGTTTAAAGTATTGGCCTATACTTGCTATAGAGCAAAGGAAAAAAGAAGAAAAAAAAAAAAAAAAAAAAAAAAAACACCCTAAAGGGCCTAAAAAAAGCAGTGAGTTTTTATAATCGAGTTTGGTGCACATGCCAAATTAATGTATTGGAAATTTTGGGGAAATAACATGAATTGCAGTAAAAAAATTAGGCTGATTTTCTAGATGAACATTGAATGCTTATAAAAGAGTGTTTTTTAAAAAACTATTTTTAATTTTATACTTATTTTATATATGTATAGGGTAGATATTTATTTATAGTTAAATAATAAATAGTTCAAATGTAACTTCAGCTGTTTTGAGACAGATCCAAGTTTATTTTAAAAACTTGTGAAGAGCTTCAATTTGGAAATGAAAATGATTTATGGAAGGTTTATTATTTTTTTTAAGTCCTGTTTTATGGCGAAATGGTTTGGAAATTAAAATATTTTGTGGAAGGTTTTTTTTTTAAATCCTGTTTTAAGGTGAAAAGTTTTGCGAAGGGTCCTTTAAATGATTCAAGTTCTTCCTAAGCAAATTTTCTAATTTTGCATATTACTTTATAAAACTAGGTTTCAATAAATTCTGCATAACAAAAACAAAAATATAATATTGAATTTATATCTTTAAAAGACAATGTACATAAATCAAACTAGATTTACAAATATTATTTTATATTATATATTATATTAATTGTTAGTTTATGGCATTTGTTTAGCCCTACCTTATATATTTTTAAATTTTTAGCTATCTTAAATGGCCTAGAAGAAGTCCTTTTAATAACAGTTATATTAAATTTTTTAATCAGTATTAAAGTAATAACTGAAAAGTTTCTGAAGCAGCACACTCATCACTTTTAACCACAAAGTACCACTGCCTTGGTCATATACTTTTTTACTGTCATCTGGCATATGCAATATAGAAAGAGTAACTACTGTATGAAAATGAAGCTAATAGAATCTTTTGAAATTATTTTTCTAAAGATTCAGCCTGTTTTGAAACAATATTTTGTCAGTTATTTACAAATTTTTTATAGGATGGACCAGAAGCTGGACAGACTATTCCACATGTTCATGTACATATTTTGCCACGAAGAAAAGGAGATTTTGAAAAGAATGATGATATATACGAAAAGGTAAAATCAGTGTTTTTTTTTTTAAAGAAAATGCTATGTTTTAGGGTTTTATTCATCTGACGAAACCCTATTCGGCTCACTCTTCTGTCCGTTCGTTCTCTTGACTTGACTCTTGAAATTTTGCATACATATAGCTGAATACTTCTGATTAAATGACAATTGACAAACCATATGATTTTAAAAAAGTTTTTTATTATTTTAATTAAATGAATTAATTTAATGACATCCGATCATTTTTCCGATTTAGATTTTAAAACAGAAAACCTCAATTTCAGTCTTTTTCGTGCTTGTTCGACAGTTCCATGGTAAAACATCTGCTTGCTTATCTTATCAAGCTTTCCGTTTCTATGCTTGGCATCGAAGTTTGGAATATTTTCTCTGGAATATATTTCATTATCAAATAGATTCAATTTTACAGAATTTTTGTAATTTTTTTTGCCATTTCAAGGCCAAAAGTTGTTTTAAAATGTTTTATCAATTATTTTTTTTTATTCAAAAATTCTTTTCTTTGAGAAATTGCAAGATTTTAAATTGATTAAATTTCGTTGTCACTGGGGATTTAAATAAAAGAACTTTCGTATTTTTTTGCTATTTTAAGGGTTTAATTTTCTTTAGCTAAAGTTAAATCAAGTTATTAGATAGGCTTTTCAGATATACAAATATACGCTGTTACAATTGTCTGAAAAAGCAGTTGTTGAATATTTTTAATTTGATTAAAAAAATATCTTCCAATTCTAATAATTTTAAAGTTAAATTTAATGGTGCTGCCATCTATGTTCTTACTAAAGTGTTAAGGATTTAATAATTATAAATTAATGATTTGGATTTATTAAATAAAGGATAAAGTAATTTGAAAGAGATTAAACAAAGCCTTCTGTGCTATCTTCAATCATTCATACCCACTTGCTTTAACTGCCACTAAAGCTTGTTTTTTGGAAAGTCTACATACAATTCTATTTTATTTATTTTGATCAGCAAAGCTGTAAACAAAGCAAGATTTAATGCAACATCCAATGCTATTGAACTGCTGAACAACTTTACTTTTTATTATTTATTGTAAATTCAAGTTTTCATGTTATTGGAAGCATGATTACTTTCTGTTCTATATGTTTTTTCCCTGTTGTATTAAGATATTTTTTAATGAAATTTAACAGCTATTTCATTTTATGAACGTTTTTTAGCCGCTGCTGAATTTTGATAAATTTTTATGTCATACCTTAAGTATAGTAGTAAAATGATACTAAAACACCATAAACGTCTCATCACCCTTTACGCAATTGACAACTATGAAAAAAATAATGTGTCAAGAAGAATTGAATTTTTTTTTTCAACCCATTTAACTTTATGTAGCATATATCCATTAGTGCAGACATGTCAAACACCTTTACGACTGAGGGCAAAGTTAAGCATTATATATAACGCTGCAGGCCAAAAAAAAAAAATATATAATATTATATTACCACCGTACATAAATTTTGCACATACAAAATGCAACCATGCTAAAGAAATATTCATGCAAAATTCCAAACTTATTGATAATTTATTTTACCTTATTTTTGAAAAAAAATAAGTGTATTTATTTTAAATATTGATTATTCACACTGGTCTGTAATTCTCAATCTAGCAATGGTATAGCTGTCACCATTTTTTTTTCCCATCTAAAAATAAACCTAATTTGAAACAGAAAATTTATTTAATAAAATACTTCTATTTAATAAATGAAATCAAATATCAGACAAAACCAAGATTTCCTGATTCAAATTATGCTTACTAACATGAATAAAAATCAGATGGTTGGCAACTATGCAAAGATGTTGTACAAAAGTATGCTGCAAGGTGTGGCTATTAATTTCCAGGACTATAGCAGAAATTATTACAATTTAAAGTACGTTGGTTTGCAAACGGTGGTACAGTCGAACCCCGTTATAACAAACTTCAAGGGACCGAAGGTTTTGTTCGCTATACCCGGTGGTTCACAATACCTGAACAGTTAAGAAAAATGTTAGAGTTCACAAAATGTATAACTCATTAGTTGTTATGTATATATTCACTAATGATGTATTAAAAAAAGGTAAAATCTATTAAATATGACCATTAAAGAATTAAATTGACTAAAATCGATCACATTAAACTGACACAATACTAATTAAATTAATTTTACCTTTAATTTTTGCTCACTGTTTTGATACAGAAATAATCGGTAATCTTCTGCTGACGTGATGCCGATTTCAAAAACATGTTATGAATTTCTTTGTCTAGTGCATCAAATGACTCCAACACTCTTTCTTCCACTGTTTGTGCAGACAAAAACTTATTAATTACACGCATCGCTGCTGTAGCACCTAAGATTGTGGGAGTTTCATAATTTATGTGCTCCTCTTCATCAGCATCAGATGCAGAATCTTCGATTTCAGAATGATTCATTTTAATTTCTTCTACAATCTCTTCATCAGTCGGATCTTCACACATGACCTGATGTTTATTCCACTCTCCCCCGTCACCTAGCACAGGTGCGTATGGTCCCTACTGTTCATGCTTTTACTTGTTCTGCTCGAGCATTTCCCCCCTCCCAACAGATTGGCTGTTTTTTTTTTCGCATCCACCCCATTCCCCCTCATTTTCGGCTCTGTCTACAGTCTTGCACACAGCTGTGATCAGGAATAAGGAAAAATAACTGACGGGTAGGCGGAATCACACCTGCAGAGTGGCTATCGTAGAAGAGAAAGAATGCAGTTGTTTCTACCCTTTAATAAAAATATCGCTGATCTGCATCATGTTTCACTAGCCGGCATACATTTTCTTATGAAATTGGAGTCTAAGTCCTGTTTTCACAATTGCGAAAAAGTTAAAGAAAATCATGGTCGACTGGAAAAAAATGTTCGTTATAGCCGATTATTAAGATTTCGGAGGTTCGCTATAAAAGGATAAATTAGTATTAAATACAATAGGAAAACGACTAAAATTTTTGTTCGTTATATCCGGGAGTCCGTTATATACCGGGTTCGCTATAATGGGATTCGACTGTATTTGAATGTTCATGTATCTCCGCCGTGCATCATTATCGTTTTACTTTCTGATGTTGAAACACGCAAGCAAACATTCACTGTCAAAGCATTGCTGAAGTGAAAATAATAGAGCAGAAAATAAATATTAAATTTTGTTTCAAATTGGCAAAAGTGCTAGCAAAACATGCACACACAGCCAGTGTACGGTGATGACGTATTATCAAGTTCGCACGTTTTTGAATGATTTTAATATTTTTATTGTGATTGGGAAAACATCGAAAATTATATGCACACATAATTTGTCAATTTAAAATGATAATCTGGTTTATCCCTCTCACTGATAAGACTGTGTTAATACATTCACTATGCTCCAGGTTTCACTGTAATATAATTCTATTGATTTAATGAATTTTTAATACATTGAACAATGATTAATATTCTCAAGGTTTACATTCATATTCATAATTAAGTTTTTTTTTATATAATGTTGAAAAAATCATTTTTTAATATTTAAAACAAAATACAGAGAAAACAACATTACAATTTTCCCGTTTCGCTAGACTGTCAGAGGTTAGCGACCAAAATTAATAGTTAAAATCTTTAAGATGGAAAACTGTCAAATTTCTCTTATAAGAAGGTAGGTCTATCTATCTTTACTAGCCACATCTCTAAGATATTTACTACATTGATGAAAATATTGGAAGTTTATAAGCACTATAAGTTTTAGAGCACATATCCTGCTTTTATAAATTGATCTTAAATTCAAAATTCATATGTTCAACTAAGGCTAGAGCAAAGAGCTTGGATAACATACTTAGGTTGGTTGATTGTATTTATGTCGGCCAATTATTTGCATGTGGGATATAGGCCTAAGGGGGGAAGGGGGGGGCGGTGTGCCTTCTGTGGAGGTCTTTCTAAGGGAACCTAACCCGTATTAACGCTTGGAGAACGAAGGTTTGAAGAAAACCATGAAAACTCCGAACGATTAGGCCGACGGGCGTGATTGGGATCGAACCCAGCACCTCCTGTCTACCAGCTTCGAGAGCAGAATCTCTCGGCCACTGGTGGGGCCATACTTAGGATTTTGTGTCAAGCATGATCAAGCACTGGCTACATAAAAATATTTATAGCAATGGCTCTTATGCTTATCAGCATTTCAAATTACTTTAACTGTTCGAACATCATTTCTTTTATTTCATAGTGAATGATTTTGATTTGCATGCAATTCATTGTAATTAAGCCAATACAGTTGCCTCCCTCTTAACCAGAACTCCGCTTTAACCGACCAACTTTTTTTGCCAACATCAGGCAAAATTCAGGGATGACGGCCTCGGGAACTCAGCTTACACTTTCGAGTTGAAGTGCAATCCCAAGGAGGCAAAATTCAGAAAAGACAACATCGGTTCTAAAAAGATAAGTATAGATCTTCACCAGTGTTGAATTCAGAGTGTGGCCTTGGTTGGGGGGCTCACCTCCCCCAGGAACAATGAGATGTCCTCCCAGAAGATTTGAGATTATGTGTTTCTAATGGTCAAAAGTGCAATCTCCCCCTTCTCCCGGAACTCAATAAGGTTTGATCTATCTGCAACCTGTTTTGTACAAACATTTAAAAAACTTGAGGGATGTGAACAGATCACCATAGAAGATGCGTAAGAGTTGTTTGAGTCTGATAGAGATTTCAAGCATGGAACATTATTTGACGAGGATATAATTAGGACTGTAATAGATCGGGAGACGGCAGCACAGACAATCACCTCATCGAGTTCATGGATGAAATTCTAGGATTAGTTAAATCCTGATTTGCATATTAAAATGCAATTGGTCTGCCAAGTCATATCTTGGTGGAAAACACCTGAAAACCCGATTTTAGCAGCTGATTCGTAAGTTTACCATTGTGTTTTCCTGCACCCTGCTCCCGGTCTATAACTGATATTGTTCAATACGAAGACGATTCTGATGATGATCCAGTTGAAGTTTACCTTTCTAAATTTCTTCATACATAAGCATATCTGCCAACATGTCAATTTTGAAATCCATACAATTTTTATGACGTATTCTTACGTGCTTAAAAATACATAACATATGCACATGCAATGAAAAAAGTAATATTTCATGATATTTTCTATGCTATATTCATGTATAGTTTTTTTTTTCTCAAAATAAAAATGTAAGATTTCATAAGAAAATTTTTTTGCATGGGAAATTCTAAGTAAAAAAAAGAAAAATAAAATTTCAAATTCACAGCAAATTTTCTGAAAGGTTACAGCAAAGAGATTGGGGTGGAAAGGGGGGGGGGATTCCCTGCAGGTGCTAATTATGAGTTTTTTCGAGGCCCTTTGACGAAATTCGCGTTTTTGCCATGATCCTGTGAAAAATTCGTGTTTTTTTCGCGATCCTTTGACGAAATTACTGTTTTTTTCCGCGATCTTTTGATGAAATTTGCGTTTTTTATGTAATCTTTTGACGAAATTTGCGGTTTTTTTGCGATCCTTAAAGAAAATTAGCGCTTTTTTCTGCGATGTTTGACGAAATACGCACTTTCTCGTGATCTTTTGACGAAATTAGCGTTTTTTATGAGATCTTGGACAAAATTCGCAGGGTTTTTTACGCGTTCCTTGACAAAATTTGCGCTTTTTTACGTGATCTTTGACGAAATTCGCGTCATTTCCCGCGATCTTTTGACGATATACATGTTTTTTTCGCGATCCCTTGGCGAAATTAGAGTTTTTTCCCGGGAACTTTGACAAAATTCGTGTTCTTTTCACAATCCCTTGACGAAATTCGCGTTCTTTTCACGATCCCTTGACGAAATTAGTGTTCTTTTCCCTCGATCTTTGACGAAATTCGCGCTCTTTTCACGATCGTTTGGCGAAATTAGTGTTTCTCCTGCGATTTTTGACAAAATTCGCGTTCTTTTCACGATCCTTGGACAAAAATAGTGTTTTTCTGCACGATTTTTAACAAAATGCGCGTTTCTTTCGGGATCCATTGACAAAATTAGTTTTTTGTTTAAATATCTTTGATAAAATTCGTGTTTTTTCCTGCGATCTTTGATGATATTAGTGTTTTTTTGCGATTCATTGACAAAATTAGCGTTCTGTTCACAATCTTGACGAAATTCGCGTTTTATCCCCACGATTTTTGACGAAATTCGCGTACTTTTCACAATTCTTTGACGAAATTGGTGATTTTTCCCGCGATCTTTGACGAAATTTACCTTTTTTTCCCACGATCCTTCGACGAAATTAGTGTTTTTCTCCGCGATTTTTAACGAAATTCGCGTTTTTTTCGCGATCCTTTGAAGAAATTAGTGGTTTTTTTTTTACGCGATCCTTTGACAAAATTAGCATTTTTTTCGCGATCTTTGATGAAATTCGCGTTTTTCCGTGATCGTTTTTTCCGTGCGCAAAACCGTACAATCGCACTGTTCATCCGTACAACCGTACACACAGAACAAAATCCGTACATTGTACAGCCAATCCGTACAAGTTGGCAACTATGCATAAGGGGTAAAATTATTAGAGTTGGCGCTATGCTATGTTGAGCTTCCTCGGTTAAACTTATGTTGTTAAAGAGATGGAGAGATTATGCTGCAAAATGTCGGCCATCTTGCCTTCAACAGAAGAAGGTCACTGATTTCTTTATGGTTGATTAACTTAAATACACATAACGTAGAACAGTTTCAACTTCTTATAAAGGTGTGTCACGATTTTTAACAATTTAAAATGTGTTAATTATTTTTCATTATTTGCTATCAGTGATAATTTTTCTTTCAATTCAGTTAATTATTACTAGTATTCATTTCACAAAATATAGAAAATACAGTAAACTCTGTCTAAAGCGGAGTCGATCGGGACTGAGGAAATTTTCCATAGTAGACAATATTTGGCCTTAGACAAATTTTACTCTATGTCTATGGATTCGCAGGGACTTGAAAATCTTTCCGAGTTAGACATATTTCCGTCTTTACAGAGTCCGCCTTACAGAGAGTTTACTGTATGTACTTTTTAAAAACTACACAAATTGAAAAATTAAATGCATCGTATGAGTTTAATTAATTAAATTACGCAGATACTTATTTAAAATTTTTTTACTTCTCCACTTTAACTGTTTTTTCTCTTAACTGGGTAATTCTCGGTCCAGTTTAGACCGGCTAAGTGGGAGGCTACTGTAGTTAAAATTCTAAAGCAAATGTATTATCTTCAATAGTTGATAAAATACCTTTACTTTTGAGAAGTATCAGTTTCAAATATGACAATTTATCTTGCCACTATTTGTGAGTTTTCTTTACATTTTGTTATGTAGTGCCTCTTAATATTATATTTTCTCAAACTCTAGCAGTTTTTAGATATCCAACATTACATTTCCATTTTCTTTTGAATATAATGGTATTGTAAACCACTTTAAACAAAATCTGTGATGCTCACCAGTTAATCATATTATCCACACTGATAGAGAGCTGTAGCATATTTTTTATAAATCCTGGCATGTATGCATGTTGATAAAAAATGAAAGGAAAGAAAAATCATGCAGGATTTATTAACAATGACACATTTACTAAACTAACTAATGAAAAAAATTAAAAGATATATGTTTGACTAAGGCTCGAGTCAAGAGCTTGGGTGACATACTTGGGATTTTGTGTCAAGCATGAAAGCGATAACTTGTGTCACTTTCAAAGCAACTCATCCAAAATCTATTTAATTTTACAGTTTGATTTTTTTTTTTTTTTTTTAAATTTACAATACATTTCTAAGTATTGATTAAATACAGCATAATTTTGTAATGTGATATAAAATCAAAACTACTAGGAAAACAAAGTATTACTTTTAGACACAGTGAATCAAAAAAAAAAAAAAAAAAAAAAAAAAGTTGGAGCAACAAGCTTTCGCTACTTAATGTTGTTTTAACCAGTTGTGATATCGTAATCTAACAATATTTAAAAAAAAAGATAATTTCTACAAAGATTGAAATAGTTTTATTTAATCTTATTAAAAAGTTATATTAAATTTTAAAATAATTTAAAAATAAACTGTGCTTTTTTTACTGCTAAAATAAAACTTGGACACTTATTTCCCTTTTACTTTGATTGAGATTATGCAAATTTTTAAGAGGGTATTGATTTATGGCACGAGTCCAAGTCAAAGCTATGAGATTGAAACGTGTTGAAGTTTCTTTTTGCTTGGCTAAAAATTCCAAAAATGGAAAAAAAGCAAACTTTTGTTGATATGAAAAACTTAGTATCTGTCATAATTTAACAATAAAGAGCAGAAAAATATATGATATATTGCAAAAACTGGGAAAAAGGCACATTCAACAGTGCATTACATAATAAATACATACAAAAAGCACAGATTTTTGCAAAGACCTAGTGGAAGTAGTAGGTCCAAAAAGGTCTCAAACAGAAAGACAGATTGTGAGGTTTGTGAAAGAGAATTCTGAAATTTCTGCAGTAAAGATAGCCAGAGAGTTGAAGGAAACATCTATAGTGAATGTGCATTCACAGACTATAAAAATTTTTTACATTCCAAAGACTATAGAGCATACACACCACAAAAAAAGCCATATTTGTCTGTCAGAAATATAAACAAACATCTTGAATATGCCAAACAATATGTTGGAAAGCCACAAGAATTCTGGAAGTCTATTATTTTTACAGATGAGTAGAAATTTAATTTGTTTGGATATGATGGTCGGCATTTTTTATGGTGAAGGAAAGAACGGCGCTAAAATCAGCAAATATAAAAGCAACTGTAAAACATGGTGGTAGATATGTTATGGTATGGGGTTCAATGGAAGCTAGTGGTATCAGAAATCTTGTGTTCATTGAAGGTACAATGAACAAATGATGTATTTGAACATTGTAAAGAAAATTTACCAGAATGAGCTTCAAAGTTAAATTTAAATGGAAATTATTCTTGGTCCAAGACTATGATCCTAAGCATAACACTCTGATTGTAAAGGAATGGTTATTATACAAAGTGCAAAAAGTGCTACCCCTTCCTCCCCAAAGTCCGGATCTAAATCCTATAGAACATTTGTGGGCTTATATGTACAAACAATTACTAGAAAAAGAGATTAAGAATAAAAATGAACTAAAAACTGCTATTCCCAATATATGGCAAAATGTACCATCAGATTTAACCGAAAAACTGGCCTCCTTTCGATGAATAAGAGGCTACAAGCTGTAATGGCAACAAAAGGACATCACACAAAATATTAGATGGTTTTGTTCTAAATTTAAAGTGGTTTTTTTTTTTTTTGGGGGGGGGGGGGCACATTGCATAAGTGTCCCAAGTTTCTATTTGGTGCTGAATGTTATATCATCACATTCGTTTTATAAATTATAATTTAGATATAAGTTTTATTAAAGTAAATAAAATAAAACCCTGTAAATCATCTTAATAATTGTTATTATTTTAAGTTACATCAATAGAAGATGTTGTCCAACTTTTCTTTTGGTTTTCTGTAAAACACATAAGAATTTAGAAGTAAAATACTGTAAAAAAAATTTATGAATCATTACATTTTCAGACTCAATATCTTGCACTTTATTATATTTTGATAGGTTAACTTTGTATCTGCAATTTCTTGATTAGAAATTAAAAATTGAGTTAGATCTGTTTATATAACTCAGTATTGCCTGATATTTTTTTTTATTCAAAATGACGCTACATTCTGTAGAGAAATATACCCCTATTTAATGTTTTAATATATAAGACAAATATTACTATTAAAAAATAATGGTAGCATCCTGAATAAAGGCCACAGATAAGTCGGCAGGCCAGTTGTGGCCCATGGGCCATGTGTTTGACATGGCTGCACTCGTGGATAGACAGCATTGATGGGATTAGGCACATTACAATACACAAGTTACAGCTGATTTTAATGAAACATTGCATTTTAGCTGCTAATTAAAACCAATATAATAGTACTATTGAAAATGTTAAAAGTTTTCTGATATAATACAGTGGGTGACAGATTAACGAACTGTTCGGTTTACAAACATCTCATAAAACAAAGCCAGCAATACTGTGTTTCAGATTTAACGAGCTATATTTAATTGTATCTATTGTTGACTTTTTATTGAATATTTCCTTCGACTTATTGTCGAACATTTTAACATTTATATACGTATGGCCTAATTAATTCATTGTCTACCGGGAGTTCTGGCCCTACATTTTAGGACCCCCAAATTAGTATGAACAGATTAGAAACATCTCATAAAACAAAGCCAGCAATACTGTGTTTCAGATTTAACGAGCTATATTTAATTGTATCTATTGTTGACTTTTTATTGAATATTTCCTTCGACTTATTGTCGAACATTTTAACATTTATATACGTATGGCCTAATTAATTCATTGTCTACCGGGAGTTCTGGCCCTACATTTTAGGACCCCCAAATTAGTATGAACAGATTAGAAACATTATATTTCATATTTTATGTCCTTTTTTAAAGAAATATTTTTTATTGAAATTTAGTTCGCAAATTATTAACAGGCTCTAGGCTCCACTTGAGTTTTATCGGGCCCTGCAGTAAACATGATCTTTTAGAGAACTAAGGAGTTTTTGAAAAGTGGCAAATTGATATGATTTAATGCCGTAGTCACAGAATGTAATCCTAAAAGTTTTTTCAAAGAGCATGTCATTTATTTATTTTTTAATAGGCCATGACAAAGACATCAAAATACGATCTGTCGATATTAAATTAAGACGTATATTAACCCTATTATAAAGATAAGATTTATATTATTTTTATACATTATCTAGCTTTTAAGAATGAATTAATTGAATTTCCATACAAATCAATACAAAATCAATGATCGGTTAGCAAACACTGCTTTGGAACGGATTAAGTTCGTTAACCGATCACCTACTGTATAATAATCTGATTTCATTAGTAGATTGTTTTTTTTTTTTAAACCATTAAATATAATTACCAATAAAACTTATTTTTTATGTTTTAGCTTTACACTCATGATAAAGGAGAGGATAATAAATGGCGAACTGATGAAGATATGTCGGAAGAGAGCTCTAGATTACGAAAATACTTTGACAGTAAACTTAATTAAAAGAATAAGGCTACCATTCATTAATATAGTAAATCAAGAAATAACTTTAATATTCCAAATATATACTCTTCAAAATATAGAACATAGTTACAAAATATAAGGCACATCACAAGAACAACAGTTTGTTCCAGATTAAAGAATGGATATGACATAAATATCACTCAAAACCAACAATAGAAACTGGCATTTTTATCTGTGGACCATTTTCATATAAATGTATAAAAAGAAAAGACAAGTTGCATTATTATAATACTTTTTTCTTTTGTAATAGCTTTTGTATATTTGAAAATTGAAATATAATAAAAAGTTATTTTGTGTTCAAATTTCTTGCAGTACAAAAAATTAAATAGTTAAGCAAAATTAAAACTGAATTATTTTGAATATGAACATGATAAATGTATCAAATTAAAAATCAGTAACAAAATATTTTTTTGTTTCTGTTCTTGTGTATTCAACAACAATAACAAAAACTAATAAATTTTGGGGATAATAATTGTTTAATTAATAATTACTGTATGAGGTTTTAATAATTAATAACACTAATTAACGAAAAAGGTATTACAGGTTAAAATTTTTGTTGCAGAAAAACTTACTGACTAGTGAAAATCTGTTTCCATAGTATTTTATCTGAACATTAACTATTTAAAACAAAGCTATGTATAAAAAAATTATCCTTAAAATGAATGTTTTCAAAAGCGTTTCATTGTATTAACTATATTTATGAGTATTAATCAAATTTTCCTTGGTTAAATGAACATGAGTATAGATTTTTGCTAGTCACTAGCATAAAAAAAATTTGTAAAAATTCTTGGAATTCCATTAATCTAACAGGATTTAGTGGAAGCATTAAATATTAAAAAAATTCTAGCCTTTTTAATTTTGATGTTTGGCACAGAAATTTTTAACTATTTTATGAAATACAACACTAAAAATGTTATAGTCTTTTTGTGATTAAAAAAAAAAAAAAATCATTGTTTAAAGAATATTCAGAAAATTTGTTAAGTATCCTAATTTCTCAATACAATGGAAGCCTCAGATAAAATTTTTAGTTTAAAACAAGATATTAACAGAGAACATTTTTGAAAGTTCTACAGCATGTTTCTATGATTGAGAATAATTACCGATATTTTTCACAATTTTCTTTTTTGAGTAAAAGTCTATGGGCACCATCATCATTATCACTACTACTGTCTGAATCTTCTTCACTTCCAGAAGAACTAGATGAATCATCACCATCAGAGTAAGAGTCATCACTATCAGACTCCAAAGAAAAAGAACTGCTACAACTAGAACCCGATGTACATGAACTGAAACTAGCAGCATAGTCATCAAAAATGTCACCTAAAGTTCTGTAATTTTCAGCACTATCAGAGCATACTTCTGTATCACTAGATTTTCTTTGGAGAGATAATTCATCTATACCAGTACAAAGATCGTCTGTATCTTTTTCAGATGAATGAAAACTTGCCTCACTTTTCAACGCATCTGTATACTTATCTCTTCTTATTGGAGTGGGGAATTCTTTTGCAGAAGGATTGTGGGCCATCCATGCTATAGCTGCAAAGCTTTCTACATCAACCAAGTTAAAGCCAATGTCGCCTTTAGTTAAAAGAACCTAAATAAAAAGGAAACACTTAAAAGTTTAACAGATTAACACAAATTGATAATAAAAATTAAATAGCAGAAAATTTATAAAAAATAATAGGGAAAAGGTGGCGAATATTAAATGGGTTCCTAATATTGGACACATTGATAGTTTCCATTCTAGAAACTACAGGCTGGCAGATTTGTCAGTTGATGCCCATTACATATTCAAATTTCTAACACTGTCATAGAACATTTGTTATTTTATGGTAAAAGTTTTGTGTTTTTTTAATCTTGAAATGTTTTGCAGACATTTAGTGGTTTACACTTCTCTTAGAAAGTTATTACAATCATACTATAATTAATAGCTGCCAACCTTCCAGAGCTTTTTTCAAGTCAACCATATGTTGAACCAGAAAATTTTATTCAATAGTTAAAAACAGCTTATTCAATAAAATTGGTGTTTCTATGTGGTATTCATTTAATTTGTTAAATAAAATTTCTGGTACAAAATAAGTTTTACTTGAAAAAGACCGAAAGGTTGGCAGCTATGTATTATTGTATACGTATAGGCTAAGAATAATAGTTGTCTGAGCGAAGCGAAGGCTAATACACAACGCAGTATTACTTTCTGGTCAAAAACAGCTACAATGAATATTAAAACCCTTCGTCAAGCATAACTAAAAAAATATTTGTCAGATTTCGGTTCTGGTTTTACCAGAAGGTACCTATGAGGGTAACCTACTGAATGCACCTACTTAGAAAAATAAGTTCCAATTCGTTTAAAAATTATATTAAAAAAACTGATAAAAAGCACAATTTATCTACATACGTCACGGAAATTTAGTGTATGTCATTTTCACCGGCTGTATGTTTTTGTAGAAAACCGAATTATAGCACATGGAGTAAAGAAAATATACCCACACTAATATTAAAGTGCAAAAAAAATATTTAAATTTAATCAAACAGGAAAATAAATCTGGATTTTTTTCTATTTCAAAGAAAAAAAGCCATAATAACGTAGGATTTCAGATTTTACGATAATCTACCCAATAGCATTTTTTAATCGCCAAAAGAAACCAACATTTATATTTTGCGTGTGAAAATTTGAAACAGTTATTTTATGTTTAAATAAACAATTTTTATTTGTGGCATCATTTATTCTTAATTTATTTATTTTTGTCTTTTTAGTATTTTAAATGAAATTTAAGCGGGCTCTCATGTCAAGCACACAAGTCGTATGTTTGTTATTCAATAAATAAATAAATAAATGAAATTTGGGTGCTCGTTAGTTATCCCGTCGACCAATTTCGCCAAATTATATAAATCGCCAAACAACCTGCCAAGTTATACAAATTGACATAATTTTTATTTTAAATAACTTTTTTAAAAAACAACTTAATATTAATACTAAATAACTTAAATATTTTAAAGAACAAATAAATTAGTATAACATTAATAAAAATACAAATAAAACGTCGAAATTAAAATCACTTGATGACGTAAACACGTGTTGTCACGTGAATGTGACATTTACGATCAACCATTATTGGTATTTAATCTTACAATTTGGCGACAGTAATTTGGTCGACGGGATAAATAACAAGTACCGAAATTTGTACTTTTCCAGAATAGGCGTCTTATAGGTAAAGAAAATGGGTTTGGCGAGAAAAGTAAATTTTTCATGCATATTTTCTGGTAACCTACTCATTCTTTCATGTACCCAAGCAATTTTTTAAAGATTTAAACAATTAATTTAGTGTAAACAAGACATTTACGCACAGATGTCACATGTGCACCGGGGTGTTTAACTGGCACCAAAGTGCCGTTATTTTGCTTGATGGTAACCTAGATGTTGTTGTTTATTTATTAATAAATTGTTTATTTACTTTTCTTTTCTTTTTTTTTAATTATATAAATTGTTTTGTTCTATAGTTATTAATTAAACTTTTTATATTTATTGTTATTCCCTTTTTAAAAATATATATGTAACTGGTATTCGAAAACGAGGTTTCTGCCAAATTGGTGTCAGAAAAAAATCGCGCCAACGTGGTGCGTATGTGATATCTGTGCCAAAAAGGTTTATATTTATTTGTAAAATATAAACATAAACGTTCATCGGGTTTGTAATAAATTGTCAGGTTTGTATCTTTTTGTAACAAATCTCACTTTCTGAAGCCAAAACTGCATAAAGCTTAAAAAAAAAAAAAAAAACGCCAATGCAAAGTAATGTTGTTAAAGTACAGTGAAATTAGTTAAAAACGTGTATTTTAAATGAAGTGAATGAAAGCTTTATATTTTAAATGAAATGAATGCAAGATGAATATAGTATGGAAAAAATATTGTCAATTTATCACCTGCGCTTGACTAACTTAAAAGTATCAATATTGCAATTGGTACATGCTATGCAAAATGAAACAATTATGTTATAACCACTCTTCGTGCAAGAAAAATGGCCAATAATTCGTATTAAGATACACAGGCAAGGTTGATGTCAAACAAGAGTATACTAACAGCAACATTGTTATAACGGACAGGAATTATAATAGCTAAGTAATAATGGCTTTAAGCACACATACCACACAAGCAATTTTTTACATATGTTTTGAGTGAAGCTCGATCATCAAGGTGCTAATTATTCATACAAGCAACAGTTACATAAACAAAAGTTTAAAATTTAAATGTAAATATATGCATTCTCCCCCCCCCCCCCCCCCCCCCAAAAAAAAAAAAAAATGTTACAGCAATGAAATTTAATTGGAGTTAAGCGAAGCTTTTTAAAATACGATATTGGTTGAAAACCAGATTACGGAATATTCCTATAATATTTGAATTAATCACGGTACATTTTTTTTGCCCGGTTCAGATTTTGCCAAGAGTATTTTATTTTTATTTTTTGTCAAAAGCCTTTTTACCCCGCAAGTGTAACTTGTGTTGATGTTGAAATAAATGTTTTGACTTATGATATTATCTCTTCTTATTATTTTTAATTAAATGAGTCAAATCGTATTTATAAATTCATTTAATGTGTGTATTTTAAATTAAAAGAATGCATTACGAAAGATGGCGATAAGAACAATATTTGACGATTTATCAATTGCGCTCACCTAAATGCTTTATTACCATGTGTTTAATTCCGTTCATGGAATTTCTTTGTTATATGGACTTTGCTTTTTTAAAAAAGCTTGATGCAATTCGAGTTGATTTATGTATGTATTTTTAAAAATGCAAAAATGTCGGTATGAAACAGCGAATAGGTTGTCCGAAAGTACTTGTAAATGTGTTCCTTTTCTAAACTATTCTATCTCTTGCCAGGGCCCTTAACAGAGGCAAGAGCTGGTTTAAAATTAATATGGATTTTTTTTTTCAGGTTCACTAATCTAGATATTTCATCATTTGAATTAGTAACTAGTATTTGGTCAAATAAAGATAGTTTCTCGTTTTCTTTACTTGCAACATGTTATTATTAAATCTATGTTCTAGGCGATATCGCTTAGACTAATCCCTCTGAGGGAAGTCCTAGTTTAAAATGATATGTCAGCATAGCTATTTATGTTTATTTTTCAAGTAAACATCAATAGCTTTTCATTGTTTTCCTTTTAAAATGCACAAGCGAAAATGTTAAAAAGACCTTCAAAAAATAATTTTATTTAAAAATAGTACAAAATAATATTTTTTGTATTAATGAAAGTCCTCTAAAAAGTGGTTTGTTAAAATATAATAGAAGTTTTTATAATTTTTTTAAACTTTTAAATAGAAATTCAAATGTAAACAATAATATTGATAGTTAAACTTGTACAGCATCAGATTACCATTATGAAAATTTCTGTTTTTCAAGTGAAAGAAAATTAGTATTATATAAACAAAGTATTTATTAGATCAATTTGAAACTTTTTGCTATTTTGAATAACATTCATAATCTTTAGTTTTAATTTTTAACTTAATTGTTTACATATTAAATACATGTGTTAATTATGAAAACATTACAGATTAAACTTCTTAATAGTATTGTTTCTTAGTTTTTGTCACTTACTGGCAGTTTCTGCCATGCCGGTTTTAACCACCCTGGCAGAAACTTGCCAACCCTGTGCAAAATGCCCTTGTTTGCATCCTTTGGATAATTCACCTTATGAAGCATCCTGCACACTATTTTTGCAATAGTACTTTTTATGTCTACCATGATGGAAAGTTTGATTGCTCATGCATATAAAATCAGGCAGACATAGGAAGTTCAGCGAACGGAAAACAATGTAAAAAAATCGCCAGAAACTTTTTTTTTTTAGAGGAAATCAATTTATCAGTTAATATAACCAAATCAGAAATGCTGTTTACATCATTTCTTATTGAACATAATATGCCACTAAGAGCAGCTGACCATGCAGGTCATAGATTTAGAGTAATGTTCCTGGATTTGGAAATCATCAAGCAATATGCAAGTGCTTCCGCAGAAACGACATACATTTAAAAATGTATGGCAAGTAAGACTTGCTCTGATATTGAGGCTATTTTAAAACTAATGCTATTTTCAATGCTGACCAAAGTCCTGTTAAACTAAAAAAATCAACCAAAATGAAATTTCAATCAGAGACTCTTATTTTTCAGTTACATTTTCATTATGAATACATTTTGGAATAAGAAGTAAGTTTTATATTTTAACTTGTAAGATCCATCTATTTTAATATATTTGATAATCCACGTATTTCAAGAAAGTATTTTTAATGTTAGCAAAAGATTTATGATAATGATTTTGAGTGTTTCTAATTATTTTTATTGGGTAACTTGATTCCTCAAAACTACACATTTTCTATATTTCAACTACACATTTGTACTCACAGAAGTTGGCGCCCTGGACCCTATCTTTCCCTGTTTCATCGAGACAATTTTTTAAGCTTTAGCAGTTTTTTGCCTCAACCACCGTGTTGGTGATTTTGCTACTAAACACACAGTATTTCTTAGTTTTCATGTCTTCTAATTATCAGATTTTCATGCAACTTTGACCTTTGTACCTATTACCATTTCCACAAAGAAAAAGAAAACGACCCCCTCCTCACCTCCGCAGAAAAGAAAGCTCATCTTCCCTTTAGCAGGGGAGATGAGAACTATAAACGCGTACAGGAAAATATGCATAGTTAATGATGTAAGATGCAAGTAGAACTAGCAAAAGTAGGCCAATAAAAAGAGGAAGGAAGGGCACTCTCTACTAGAAAAGACGGGAACTAAAATGAAGTGGAAGAGGAAATGATTACTGGTACAAAGGTGAAAGTTTGCATAAAAATTTGATAATTAAAAGAGGGAATTTATTATATTAAATTAATTTGAAAAGAGGGAAAAAATTTAAAATCAGGGACAAACACTCTTAATATCTCTGAAACTAAGAGAGAGATTAAGAAGGATGACTTAATGGTATTGGTTTGTAATAGCCCATAAGCAGAGTAAAGTGAAAGGTAAAGAGATAATGCTACAATATCGATAAAAGTAGGGACAAGCTGTCAGGGCTGTGATAATAAAGAAAAAAGAGAAAATCTATAGGGGGAAGGGCAACTGAACAACAGTTGGAAGAAAGGGGACAAATGCTGAAAAAAGAAAGGGACCCCAATAGAAAATGCATATGTATGCCAAAGTCTGCACGGGCCGGCCCATGGCCCGAACTATTTTCAATCACGGCACTCAGATCGGGCTGGGCTCGGGCATACTTTTTTTCTGAAGGCTCGGGCCAGTCTGGGCCTAGTGACTACTTTTTACAGGCCAGATTCGGGCCTTACTTTTTCTGTGAAGGATCTGGCCGGGCCAGGTCTACCTTTTTTTTTTCTGTTCAGAGCCAGGACAGATTTCATTCCTAGTTTCGACCCAGCTCGTATGAAAATCATTGTCTCGGCATGGCCTAGTCTAAATATTTTTGCATTTTTAAATCAACATTATTCTACAATTAAACATTAAAATTTATTTTTTTAAAGAATAGTAGATTTCTATGCTTATTAAAATATAGTAAAACGTGTGAAAAAGAAACTGCATATGATGGAATCCTGCTTTAAAGTGAAAAGTGTATTGAACCATGCAAAATTAATATACTAATACGTAAGAAAAGAATATATAATACATTTACACTTGCTAAGAAGGGAACTTGTCTATAACGCATTTTTTTCCCTTTTCTATGCAATTCCGTCTTAGAAGATTTTACTGTATAGCATTTTTCAGAATTTTTAACACTTCAATACATGGAATATGGGTTAACAATATTAATGATAACTGAAACATTTGCATACAAGAAATAGAGATTCATTATAAAAATAAATATCGCAGTCTGCAGCACTTCAATAAAAATGAAGATTATAAACAGGAAAAAAAAAAAAAGTAAAGATAAATATTTTTGGTCAGAACTCCTAGTACGAGGCAAATTTTTAACCAAATTGAAGTAAAAATCAATGTTTTGTAGAATTTCAGGCAGGCCGGGTTGAATTTTCTTCTATGAGTCGGCCCGGGCCTGGACATTTTGCCCCATGTGGACCTCTAATGTATGCAACTGAAGGATTAATCCACTGTGGTCAGTGACCCAGTGTGATAAAACCAGAAACTTGTTAGAGAGAAAATAAAAGACTAAAGCTGGAGAGCTGATTAACAGAAACCGCTATCCTCCTAACCAATATTAGTTACTAACAAATAAGATTGGAAAAGCCAGTAAGGAAATGGAAGCCAATGTCATTAAGGGCAAGAGATGATCTGATTTGCATACAAATGGAAACAAGTTTATGTAATTTGCAGGAAAATGGAGGTATTAGTTGACAGAAATGCTAGTTTGTAAACATGCCTTTTCCTTATTCATTTCGTTTTGAAATTATGAACTAAACCAGAAATGCAGCAAGTCTGAAACCCCCACTGGTGGTTTTATTTAAGAATTCCTGCTTTTGAATCTAAGCAAGAACATAATCAAAAATGTTTTTTACTTTTTACATTGTGTTAATGTATCACAAAAACTAATAACTAATAATAATTTTAAGATTTTTAAAAATTCAACATCATTTGGTCTTAATAATCCAATTTAAAACTATTTTAAGTGGAAAATATATTTTTTATCCATTTAACAATAATTCATGCATGAGAGGGTTAATAGCATAAAAATTAATCAATTCTCAAATATTCATATTTAAATTTTGCTTTAAGGAGAAAGTTGAAGAAAGGAATAAACATTATTGTGAAAGAAATTATAGCACCTGTTTCAAAAATATTTCAATATTTTGTTTCATGAAAAGAGAAGTACACAATTAATATATAGTATAGATAATGCAAATAATTAATATCGATAAATTTAATTTTTTAACTTTATATTAATTAGCATACTTACTTTACCCAAAGCATTGGCTAAAGGAATCAGATTTTTTGTAGAACATCTAGAAACAAAATTAAAGAATTTTAATATTAACTTATTTGTGGTGCATCTGAATATTAAGAATACATAAAATTTTGTAGGATGAACAGATATCCTTGGTTCAAAGAGTCTTTCAACTTGAAAATCTTGGTTAACTCTATTCAAACACCTTATCCTATCTGCCAACATGTCAATTTTGAAAATCTTCCAATTTTTACAATGTGTTTAAAACACTCAACATTAAAAATATATATGCAACAGAAAATATAATATGGTTTCCTATGTACAAATTATTATATTGATAAAATATAAATACAAAAAATATTCAACAGAATTAATTGAACTTCCAAAATTAAAAGTACACCCATTTAATTGAATGTATATACTGCAATAAATTTAATTTATAAAGACCAGATCCAGATGAGAGAGGATCGTGTGAGTAATTACAATTTCTTATAAATTAAACTAAAAATGACCTCTAACAATATTTAGACTACAGTCGGATCCGGTTAATACGCTCATGGAGGTTCATACGTGGATTTTTTCCGGCACCTTGAACATCGCCCATATGGCTAATGCAAACATATCCTGTTTAATAAGTGAATGGCTACTACGCGATCCCACTTAATATACAAGATAAAGTTTAAGTCTCTTGGGGCAAAAAATCTTGCTTAATACACAAATTAATAGAGAAAGATGCGAACTGCTTCTCTCTTCTTCAGTGTTGTCAATTTAATGGGATTTTTTTATTCAGATATCTACCACTATTTTCGAATAATATCACTCTCGCCTTATTTAATGACAGATTAATTAAGGCTGGAAATAATGGTAGATATTTGAATAAAAGTGTCCCGCTAAATTCGCAACACTGCAACTCTTCTTTGATTCCGCTTCCTAACCTTCTTTTTCACTCGCTTCATGAATGCTTTTACTGAAATAGAGAAAGGATAGGTGAATTTTTGCTGCATTTTGTTACTTATTCTTCGTTCTTTGCACGGTGTAAGATTATCGATTCTTGTTTTGCTTCTTGTACAAATGTAGTAAATAAAGCCTCCCAAGCAGGGCTCGAAATGTACCAGAGCAAACCGGAACGATGTTCAGGTTCGTGAAATTGTGACAAATATTGTTCCAGTTCGTGAAAATACAGAACATATTGTTCTGGTTCATGGAATTATTAAAAAATATTATTAGAGTTTCATACATGTGGCTTACTATGCTATCTGTAACGTTTTTTCCTAATTATTTAGAATCTTGAATGCATTTTTTTAAATTGGTTTTTCTACGGTTAAATATAAATTTGCTATACAATAAAGTCCTGATTATCCGAGTTAATATGGACCAAGCTCATCTCAGATAAGCAAAAAACTCAAATAAACTGGACTTACATAAATCGTCACCAACTAAGGTGATGAAATATAAATTTTCACTTAATTCATTCATTTTTATGGTACTAGTAACATTTCAGCCCTTGATAATTTTTTGTTTGTTGAATGTCAATTTTGCTGCAGATTTTTTTTTCTTCTGCAGTATTACGCTACTGCATAGCTACCAATTTCTAAGATTTTTTTTCTTACCTCTAAAACTTACCAGTAAATTTTGCCTAATTCAATCGTCAAAATCTAACAATTGTCAAAGATTAAATATGGCAAAAATTTGTATTCAATTTTATAGATAACAAAACCGTACAAATTGGCAGCTATATGATTCTATTAGTGTCATGAAAATTGCAGGTGTAGTCTCTTCTTTCTGCTCAAAGTATTAAATAGTTTTTCAGTTGAACTTATACCTTTGGAATGGATCCTTTTCTTCTGATGGACTGACAGCTTCCATTATTATGAAGCAGCCATTATAAATAAAGTGTTAGGTGAAGATGAAAGAGCAGTCGTAAAAGGTTAAAACTCTGATTTTTTGGCCAGAATGAAGAAAAAAAAAATGGCTATAATAAAAAAATTATATTATTGGAGGTAAAAATAGGACATGCAATGGCATATAAAGGATCGTTTTCGACTGATATACTCAAGCTGAAAACTTTGAACGTATCTTTTAATAGTCAGTATTGTAAAACAAGGCTTCACAGATAGCAAAGATTCTCAAAAAACTTTTAACAGCCACGTGGATGGTTCACTTCTATAAGAATAGGCACAGAATCGTATACAAGCATGTATCTGCGAAAGCAACAGTAGTAAACAGTGAAAATGTAGAATTTTTGAAAACCAGCATGGGCTTCTGCAAATTGCCCAATATATATTGATAGGGTTTAATCTAGGAAGAAGAGATTTGTAGCTTTTTGGCTAATTACAGCCAATAACTTTTAGCAGAATAAAACAACTTTAGTCAAGAAAAAAAGTCCCATTTTATTTAACAAAATTTCTATATAGATGAGTGTTATTTTTAACTATGCAATTCACAAACAATACATCATTCTGTAAGATTGACTCCTCGAGATTTGACCACATCAAATTCTTTTTTAAATAGCTTAAAATAATTATAAAATTGTAATAGCTTTAAATTCTTTTCGAATATCTTCTCCAAAATTAATCATCATTAAGTTACTTAAATTCTTGATTGTTAGTCTATTTCTCAAGTGAGTTTTTGTTATATTTATGAGACTGAATCCCCTTTCACAATCTGCTGTAGACAATGGAAATGTTGCTACAAATTCGTAATCACAGTGGGAAATATGTCAGTAATGCTATTTTTATGGAAAAAGGATACAATCGGCTAGTTTCATTTCTTTACACTTTGTAGCCAGAACCCGCCTGAACAACTTACACTCATGAACCATCTCGGTTTCATTTGCTAAGTTAGGATCATCAACAAAAAATAAACTCTTAATTTCCTCACTACCGTACATACTAAACTTTTCATCACATTCATTTGATATGTTACTATGAAGCAAAAATTCAAACATTTTCAAGTACGGGAGATCTTCAAATCTTTCTGCCAGACTGTCAAAAAAGGATTTCATGAATGCCTTTCTTGCAAGAATTAATTTGGTCCTGAGTTTCTCATAATTTTTAACTAAATGACCACCATCATATTAAAAACCATTATCATTAATTCTAATCAGGCATCCATGCTGTGAAAAAACAATGATACTGAACAAAATCTGAAAAGCATATACGACATGCATCTGTTGCATCGATGATTCAGCGCTAGCATGCATCATATCCCCTGGGATTTTTATCTCTGATTTTTGCTTTGCCATGCGCTGAAGTCTGATGCAAATGACGTCACGCTGCTTGAACACAGAGGGAAGAGGACAAATTTTGAAGTGAGTTGCCAGCACAGACGCAATGTGAGAATTTTTTTTCTTTCGAGTGATGGCAGCAAGTTTATGAAATGCGGAACAACAAAATAGGAAAGATATACCTTTTTTTTTTTTTTTTTTTTAACTGTCACTATTTGGCGAATCCACTAAATGCTTTGGGTGCAAAAAGCGCTTTCAGTTAGCTTTTTGGCGATTTGGCTAGTGCTAAATTAAACCCTAATTGGTTATGGTATCTTCAACATGGTCAAATTTGCACTATTTTTGAAACTAATCAATTAATGTCTGATAAAACATTCCTTATGAAAAGGGACAAGTACACAGGAAGGAACTTCAGTAAAGATCGAATGCTTGTCGAAAGAAATGCAGACTGCATAAACATAATTAAGCTCTTTGTATTTGGTAAATTACAAAACCTTCACTGTTTCAAAAAGAGTTTGCTCTGTGAATATGCAAATCAGAAGCAGACTTGTATGAATGGGTGATCATTTAGTCACATAGATGTGCAACTTCGACCTATAAATGTAGAAATAATGTGGGAAGGTAATGTTATTTGTGGAGAACTGCCCAGCATACCCCAAGAACATTCCAGGTTTAATAAACATCCGCGTCGAGTTTTGTTATCAGATTAAAGGAATATGCTCTAGCAAATGCAATTGTATATATCCTTTATGTTTATGTTATGTTTACTTTTTGCTTTGCTAACAATATTTTTATAAAGAAAAGATATATTACGGATAATTGTTTTTAGATAAGATTATGGGATAGTTTTTCTTGGATAAGATTATGCATAGATAAAATTATAGATGTTTCTTAATACAGAAAAAATTAAGGACTGAATATAAAGTTACTCATTATCACAAATACTAAATATGATTTTAATAAATGGGTTCTTCTGCAAAGATTTAAAACTTTTTGGTTTGTGTTAAAAAAAAAATTAAGCTAGTATAAAACTCTTGTATAAAACTTGTATAAAACTGTATAATTCTTGTATAAAACTGTAGAATCTTACTGTTCACCTGTACATTTAGAACTGAAACTGTACCTTGTAATGCAAAATCGTACAAGTTGGCAGCTATGCCTTAGTATGCGCATTTCATATATTTATTTGCATTAGCTCTAGAAATTTAATCCATGTCACTTTGACATATATATAGTGTTGTCAGGTGTCCCCAATTTTTAGGAGCTTCAAGACCTGTTCCACGTAACCACTGCACAGGATGCCAAAAGTCTTTGTTAATCCAAATCCAGTGGAACTTAATACAGTGAAGACAGAGCCAAATACAGTGAAGACAGAGCCAATCTATAATGACATTTTTTAATAATCCCTTCCAAAGGAATACCTTACAAATCTACCTACCAAGACAGAAACCTATCCAAAAGGAATTTTTCGTGGTTCCTAGTGATTATGTTTTCACAAGTTTTACTGTACTTTGTTCATTAAACCCTGTGTAAACATAACCTGTTTATAACGAAATTATGTTTTAAAAGTTAAAATTTCATTGTCCTTAAAGTAGAAATACCATATAAATACCTGCTTAATTGGAATTTTGTTTCAACCCCTAGTAATTCCGCTTTTACAAGCTTTACTGTATAAGATTGTTGTGTCCATCTTAGCAGGTATAATTGTATGATTCCTATCGTAAGGGTAATGAAATTTTTAGAAATTCCATTATAGACAGGTTACGTTTTCATAGGGTTTACAGTACTTTTAGATGTCCTGATTGGGAAACTGCTGTTACGTTCTTTGTGACACTGGACCTGGCAACACTACATATGTACCTCATTAAAATACACACAATGCCCATCTATGAAATCTGATCCCTTTCATTATTAGTTCTTGCCAAAAGGCATTGACTTTCTGTTAAAGCATAAAAGAAAACCCAATTTCAGTTAGCATTTAAATAGCGAGTTATACACTGAAAATGTATATGTTTTCTTTCATGTACAATTACTTATCAGTTAGATGACAACAACATACTGCATTGACTGAAAAACACCCATGTGTAGGGAACATCATAATGCCCAAATTTTTTTTCAACATGATTTAATTTTTAAACATAATATCTGATATTTCACTGTTTTAATAAAGTTTCAATAATACTATGTACTATATGCTTCTATAATACTGATATAAATCATTTTAACTTATATAATAATACAGTTATCTTTTTTTTTAAATTTATATTCCATTGGTTGTTTAATTTTTTTTTTCCAAAAAATATCACAAACTGCAGTGTTTTTCTGAACTTTTTCTTTTCAAATATGTGTATGTTTAGTTTTAAGGTAAGTAGGGAAAAGGTTACCTTTGCAGGGTAAAGAATATGAGAACACGAACTGGTGAAATAAGTTTCATATTAATTTAACACCAAGTATGGCCAGTATACTTTAAGATCTGCTTTACTAACATGTTTAAGATTAGGTTATATGAATCAAATGGGAGAATTTACAACTCTGCCCCTTTCTTTCCCTCTTTACTTGCATCAAAAAGTGTGCAGATTGTATTATCGGTTGTGTATTAGCTCATCTTGCTGTAAACTAATAAAAGTTCAGCCTGAAGAAACTGAATAAATATAAATATGTTCTAAATATTGAAATGATTTAAAATGACTTTAAAGTCATTAGAATAGCAGAGAAAAAACAATTTATTTTTTATAAAATTAAAATTCATTAAAACTTTATAACTCCTTAAATTTTTAAAAATGTTTTCATATGACATTATATGCATCATTGATTATGAATGAGTTGGTTTTCTACTAAATTTATTTATAAAAAATAAAAGCTGTACTCGCTGTACTCAATTTAATAAAATAATTACAGTAGATTCTGGTTAATTGGCACAGGTCCTCTATAAAGAATTTTGGGCAACTGACATTAAAGACATTGTATCTTAATATTTTATTCAGCAAAGAAACAGATTAGTACAAAAATAAGAATGCCTCATTAGAAATTGTTTTTAACAGAAATATCATGAGATTTACAAATATATTGTAGGACACACAATTCCATATTCAGCAGATAGTCTATAGTGCTAAGTAGGGGCACTTTCATTCATTGTCCAAGTAAATCTGTTTTTTTCCAAAGACATATAGCCTCATTACGCTGGAGTTCTCCTAAGAGTGTGGGGTTCTCAACTCTCAACTGTGCTGTTTGTGGAAAGTCGGATACATCATGAATGACATTCTGTTGTCAGGATTTTTTACTTTTCTCCTTGAATTTCAGCAGTTTTGCTTTTTCAACATATTTCAAAGTTTGCTTGATTTTATTTTGAAAGCCTTTTATATATATATAATTTAATTTCTGATCACACGGATCAGAGTCAGTTGAGTTTGAAAGTTTGCTTATTGAGGTGACACAAATGCTAAAGAAAATTACCATGTTAAATTTTCTAATGATGCTTTTTGTTCAAGATTTTTTCATATTTAATCCTCCAAGAATGTTAAAATCAATTCTGAAATTTTTTTAATTGCTAAGAGAAAAACTCCTCCTGATAAAAAAAAAAAGATTTTTTTATTTATATGGAAGTCATCATTTGTCTACATTTCATTAATCTAAACCAGTACAAGAACGGTAAGAAAATTTATTTAATATATATTTTTTCTTTACTTGATCCTTAAGGAACAAATTAGGGTTATTGTAAATCTTTTAAAATTTCACAACTAAAAATTCTTTACAATCATTTAATATCATCACACATGCAAATGTATGAAATAATAATAATAACAGATGGAATATTGTTATAATGAAGAATTGAAGATAAGAAGCTAACACCTCAAAAACAAGAACCACACAGAAAAATAAATGCCCCCATATAAAAAATCATTTAGTGTCTCCATTACTGTAAGTGAATTATTGTAATTGTTCTACAAATTCACACAAAATTCCTTAATGAATTTAATAATTGTTTACTAAAGGTATATATAAATACTATACAGACATGTCTGTATAATATTTATATATACCTTTAACTGTTGAAAGCAGGTGTTATTTATGTGTGTTTTAATATATATTGTAGTATGTGTTTTATTACAATTGTTTACTCGTTTGTTCCATCTTACCTTCACATGTTTTCTTTGCTGTAAGGCAAAACACAAGTTAAGTACAAAATAAATATACTGCAACAAATGCACTTTTTAGATAAGAAGTTTAAGGAGCAATTGCATATGCTTAATACCAAAATAATTTTCCATAAAAAATTGTTCTTAGTGCCACAAATCATGTAGGACATCATAGTCATTTTCAATCTTGTTATTTGAATCTAAATTCAATAAACGAATGAAAATGGCTAAATTGTAACAAAGATAAGGAGAAATTCAGTGATAGAGAAAATATAAGAAATTACTATTTCAATTTAAATATATTAATATACCATGTATGAAAAACACCAACACACAAAAAGAAGCTGATTAGAAGATTTTAAAAGGTTTTTAAGCTATTCCTTTAGTTTAACCAGCTGAAAAAAGACAGTCTTAAGTTAAAAAAAATTAAAGTTCAGAAAAAAAGAAAATACCTTTTGGTTTGCATCCAAACACAATAATCAGTAATGTAGAGATCATTTAATATATATCGTGGCTCACTGGTACAAAACAATTCATGAATTTCTAAAAGACATTTTATAACATATTTCCTTCCTATAATAAATAAGCAAATAAGTAAAATCATATAGCAATGAATGTAAGATTTAATACACTGAAATTATTCTTCAGCTCATAGTAAACAAAATACTAATTACCCAATAGTAAAATTTTCCTAACATCATCTAAAACAGTCACAGAGAGTTCAAAATGCCGGCATAAAGGGTAACACAACGAACGTCGAATACAAGTTTCAGCAACATTTGATACTGAAGAAAAGGTCTGAGGGAAAAAATTATAAATAATAAATGCATGAAAACAAATACTTTTAATCAGAATTATGACAATCTTATAACATAAAAGATATTAAATGTTTCTATTTCTACAATAGTAATTTTCTGCCATAAAAATTACTCATAGGTCTTGAATGAACAGTTATTTAACAGTGACTAGCTTGACAACTAAAAATAAATGCTGGCTCTTTTTGTAAGCACAATAGGCACAATCTTGTGACACCTTGCAATTAGTCTTATAACCAGGATTGGGTTTCTTCCACGATAGTGGAAGAAATTGACAGAAAACAAAAACTGTGCTAAAAATTAAGATACGCCAACTACATAAAAGATTTTCAAACAAAGCAAAACAATATGAAATAGTTTTATTAATCTAATGAAGTATTAATAAGAGAAATATGATTTATTTGTATTAAGGAGGAAAAAATATATTCTATAGATTTTAGCTAAATTGTTACACAGAAACATTTTTTTCTTTTTTATTTCTGTTGCACTACATTACTGACAAAACAAATTTCATAATGCAACTCATGAATGGCTTGGACTTTTGCAAAGTGATCAATTTAAATTTAATATGCAAGCTGTAATAGATAAGTTTAACAAAGCAATTAAATCCCATCTCACGTTTGATCATTTGATGCACCCAAACCACAAAGAAAAATGGTTGAATCATGAACAGAAAGAAACAGCATGAAAGTGGATTGAAGAAAAGAACAACAATCTACTACATGCGGTAATATTATTTGAAGCAAAGTGGTCGATATCCAAAGACTATTTTAATGATTCAACCAGGAAAAAATTACACCCAGTTACATGGTGAAAGAGTGTTTGTAAGTTAGTGACATACCACATGAATGCTTTTAAGTTGCCCTAGTGGCTTAGTGCTGCAGGATTTGAAATACTTTTTAGCTCACAGGCTATCAAAGCCTGAGAGCTAATGTGCCCGCCCGTTCTGTATGTATGTATGTACGTACGTACGTAACGCGATAACTCTTGATAGAAACATCCGATTTGCTTCAAAATTTTTTGCGAGGTTCATTGTGATAAGGCGCTTCCCTGATTAGTTTTGGGAGTTCATTGGTTAAGGATAAAGGGGGAAAACGGGGTTAGTCCAACCCCTTAATTCAGATAAATGGGTTTTTCATGGAGAATCATTCGATTTGCTCCGAATTTGATATACCGGTTTATTGTGTTAAGGAACTTCCCTGATTAGTTTTGGGGGTTCATTGGTTAAGGATAGAGGGGGAAAAACGGGGTTAGTCCATCCCCGTTAATTCAGATAAATGGGTTTATCATACAGAATCATTCAATTTGCTCCGAATTTGGTATACCGGTTTATTATGTTAAGGAACTTCCCTGATTAGTTTTGGGGGTTCATTGGTTAAGGATAAAGGGGGAAAAGAGGGGTTAGTCCACCCCCTTTAATTCAGATAAATGGGTTTTTCATGCAGAATGATTCGATTTGCTCCGAATTTGGTATACCGGTTTATTATGTTAAGGAACTTCTCTGATTAGTTTTGGAGGTTCATTGGTTAAGGAAAAAGGGGGAAAAGGGGGGTTAGTCCACCCGCTTAATTCAGATAAATGGATTTTTCATGCAGAATCATTCGATTTGCCCCGAATTTGGTATACCGGTTTATTATGTTAAGGAACTTCCCTGATTAGTTTTAGGAGTTCATTGGTTAAGGAGAAAGGGGAGAAAAGGGTGGTTAGTCCACCCCCTTAATTCAGATAAATGGGTTTTTCATGCAGAATCATTCGATTTGCTCCGAATTTGATATACCGGTTTATTAAGTTAAGGAACTTACCTGATTAGTTTTGAGGGTTCATTGGTTAAGGATAAAGGGGGAAAAGGGGGGTTAGTCCACCCCTTTTAATTTAGATAAATGGGTTTTTCATGCAGAATGATTTGATTTGCTCCAAAGTTGGTATACGGGTTTATTATGTTAAGGAACTTCCCTGATTAGTTTTGGGGGTTCATTGGTTAAGGATAAAGGGGGAAGGGGGGCTAGTCCACCCCCTTATTTTATATAAACGGGTTTTTCATGCAGAATTATTCGCTTTGCTCTAAATTTGGTATACCAGTATATTATGTTAAGGAGCTTCCCTGATTCGTTTTGGGGATTCATTGGTTAAGGATAAAGGGGGGGGGGGGGGGCTAGTCCACCCCCTTAATTTAGATAAATGGTTTTTTTTTTTTTTTTTTTTTTTTTTTTTTTTTGCAGGATTATTCGATTTGCTCCAAATTTGGTATACCGGTTTATTATGATAAGGAGCTTCCCTGATTAGATTTGGAGGTTCACTGGTTAAGTATAAAGGGGGGAAACGGGGACTAATTCCCCATCACTTATTTTTTTGAGGGGCATTATTCTTTAAAATAAGAGTATGATATACAATTAGTGTGAATAGCCTGTGAGCTCAATGCCATCAGTTTAGCTGGGCACTTTTCTTTTTTATTATTTTTTGCATTGATACATTCATTCATTCAAGCTGAGAAATTGATTATACTATTTCATTGAAAAAAAGAAAAAAAAAGGCTTTTGCATACAATGTTGCACTACAGTAAAATAAATGAAGAATGTGATATCTTTTATTACTGTAATATTATATTAATACACAGTGCCTAGTGATGCTTACATTTCACTACAATAAATATCAGTAATTTTTAATAGTAATCTTTGCCTTATTTAATCGTAAGTTTTTGTGATTTAACCTTTTTATCTACTGACGATACTTTAAGTACCATTAAATTGATTAGTTGTAATAATGTTTAGAATGAGTTATAGATACATTACTTTATCTTGTTCCAAAAGCATTATTGGTTACACAAAACAAAAATATTTTAAAAGGGTTATTTCTTTTGTCTTTGCATCTTTTCAGCTTTCTTGGCGTTGGGGAGGGGGAATTTTCCAATTCGGAAATATTTCTATATTTCTATTGTAAGAACATTATATTTATATATTTCCTAATTCTACAAAATACTAAGAAAAATATTTAAAATAAAAGTTTTGAGTTGTGTTACAAATATTGCACAAAATCCCTATAAATTTAAATTTAATTAATCCTTCTAAAATTTATTAAATGATTATGTAAATCATCTAATGTAGTTTCAAAAATTCATGAAAAATGCTTTAGAAGATAAAAATCTCATGAATTCATAATTGAGTACATAAAGGGTTAAATATGTCAAAGATAATTAATTACACCCTCCCTTCCAAAAAAGGGTATTACTCTAGTCAAAAGTAAGCACCACTACGTATTCTGCAATATTATCTTCTAAATAAAATTGATGCAAATCTACAACACCCGTTTCATGGGGTTTTTTTTTCTAGTTGCATAATAAAAAGTGTTAGTTTAGTGCAGTGTATGACCAGTGGATGGAAGTAATAAAACTACAATAACTTTTTGTAGTGTAATGTGCTACATTGTGAAAAATGTAATACAGCGAGTAGCACAATACAAAAACATCCCTGCCGGCTTGGCCTACAGGCGCAGGCAGATTTCGAAGTTAAGTACTAATCTCAACAGCAAAAACTAAATCATGATTAGAGATAAAGCCACTTTAATAATTTTATCTGGCCGCATTTGACGAGTTTTTAATTTCATTTTTATATAAGAGCTGGATTTATCAGAATCATGTTAAGGCGATATAAAAAAAATACTTTTCCATGCTCAACAACTTGAAATTTTCCGATGCATTTTCAGATTCATTTTTAAAAGAAAAAAAACATAAAACTTGCTGTTCAAACTGCCCACTTTGACATCAATTTTTGATATATATATTCTGCCTCTATCAAAAAATTGAATATTACAGTACATTATATAGTTTCTACATAAGAAAACCTACCAATTGGATGCATTTGAGAGCAAAAATGAATATAAAAATGAGTCAGAAAATAAGCAGTTTGGATTTGAGTACACCCTTAATACAATGATTTTTTCTTCAACTGCTATGTATTTTTAATTTGCTTTTGCTGTAAGAATTGGTTCTATCAAAAACTTGTCACTATAAAAGTTGTAGATAATATTAAGAAGATATATAATAAATTCATGCAGATTTTATATCTTGTGAATTGACAAAGTTATGGATTTTTTTCTTCTTCAACCCCCTTTTTTGTTTTTGTTTTTAGTTTTTTTTGCAGTAAGAGTTGGTCCTATAAAAACTTGTGTCAGTATAAAAGTTGTAGATAATATTAAGAAGATTTATAACAGATATTATTGGATTTGATATCTTGAGAATTGACAAAGTTATGAATTTTTTTTCTCCCTAAAACCCTATATTTTGTGCCCCTTGAGCCATTTTTTTAGTAATAATAACTTTAAACTGATTCAATATGTGTTATAATCAAGAAGTTATTGGGTTTTTTTTGGTTTTCACAAAAACCCTCCCCATTTCCATCCCCTTGGTCTGATTTTGCCCATTAACGAACTTGGCCGAGATTTTATGCCCCTTGATTTTATGTATCAGTTTGGAAGAGGTTTATGCAGAATTGTAGAAGTTATTGTGTCCATAAAAAAGTGATATATATATATATGTTACGGCTAAAGCAAGAATGAAGGGTAAACCTAGGTTTAACCGGTTAAAGTGTGGATTACCCAGACCTTGCGGATAAAGCCCGAAAAGTTCCCAACGCTTCCATCTTTAACCGGTTAAAGCTAAGTCTAACCAATCTTGGTCGGTTAAAGTCCAAAATTATTAAATTCTGATACCAAATACAGTTATAAAATCAATTATATCTATCATTTTTTGTGGAGTGTCCATTACTGGAATTTTGGATGTTTTGATATATTTCTGTTATTTACAATTAAATTTTGATCCATATTGAGAAATGAGACTATGAGAATTATTAAGTATTGTCTATAGATTAATATAATATTGAAAAATACAGAATATAATAATTATAAGTATTAATTAAAAAAGAAATTCCTTAAGATTATCCATTACTGGCACATCTACTCCATATGTTATTATTCATAAACCATTTGACAAGATTAAGTAGTAATAATATCCAATTTAAAGCAGTAAATACTGTTTGATAAGTTTGTTAAGGTGCATCAGTTGTTTAAAATGCATGGTTAAAGTGTTGTACTTAAAAAAAAAAAAAAAAAAAAGGATAATGTTATCTAAAATACAAATTAAATATGAAAATTAAATCACACTTTAAACGTTATTCATGGGATAATTTTTAAATTCTTGTGTAAACTTTTGTATAAATTCTGTTCTTAAAGTACAGTTCAGTTTCTGCATTCAAATTCTTAAATTATTATTATTTTTTTTTTTTCATTCAGTTTCTGTAATAAAGGTTCAAACAAAATTTTTCTGATTACAAGGTTTTAATATGTTTCTACAAAGTTGTTTTATAATAATTTCGGGCTTTAACCGACAAAGACTGGTTAGACCTAGCTTTAAACGGTCAAAGATGGAAGTGTTGGGAACTCTTCGGGCTTTATCCGCAAAGCCTGGGTTATCCGCACTTTAACCGGTTAAACCTAGGTTTACCCTTAATTCTTGCTTTAACCATAACATATATGTATATAGATAGATAGATAAAGTTTTTTACTGAGGGTGGTTTTGGGGTCATGATTGGTGTCTAGGGGTCATGATTGGTGTAGATCTGCAAAAATGTTTCATAACTTCCAGGAGAGATTGCAATAGGTAGTATTTCATACAAAATCTACCTAAAATCAGCACAGAAGGTGTTTGCACATTTTGCAATGATTATGGAAAAAGAAATATATAAACAAAGATAAGAATTTTATTTTATATGTTATGTTCAATCTAAAAGCTGTTTCGTTAAACTGTCATATTACATCTTGATTTCCAAGATAAAAAAGGTTTTCTTTAAAGATCATGGTTAATTTTTGTGTAATCCTTGACCACAATCTTCCAGAGTCCATCCTATGTTTTCGGATTTCGCTTATAAAGGACTTCTTTAAAAAGTCCAAATGCACAGTAATCCATAGGAAACACTTCAGGGGAAATGAGTGGATGCATTTAAATGGAATATCTCCAATTTTGGTTACATTCTTGATTTTTCTTTAAAATATATCAATAGATTTAGAAGTATGGCTAGTAGCCTTTCCTAGCAGAACTTCAGAAGCTACTTCACTCACGCGAAAACACACACTTGCTAGTTTTAATTCGATGGTAGAAAATTTTTTAAATATCTTGTTTCCATTTCAATATTTTTAAATGATTTTATTGCATTGGATAACTGAGGTCGATCTCTACAAAGGACTTTTTTACTTTTTTGATTTTTGTTTTCAGGTTTTTTTTATTAGGATACTTTCACTTTTGGAACGGGTTTCAAAAATGAAAAAAACCTTATTAAAAAAGACAAAAACAAAACAAAACTGCAATAAAAAAAAAAAAAAGCCTTTGAAGAGATTAAACTTAGATAAATGCATTTACAATATTTATTTTTCAAATGCATTTACAATAAAGAATTATTTCAATGGCACTTTAGGGTTATTTAAAGGGAAATTAACCTTTTTTTTTTTGTACTGAATTAAGAATTCATGAAAATTTCAACTTCTAAAGCATTTTTTGTGAATTTTTGAAACTAAATTAGAAGATTTACATAATTATTTAATAATTTTTAGAAGGATTGAAGGATTCAAAAGGATGAATTAAATTTGAATTTACAGGGATTTTGTGTAATATTTATAACCCCACTCAAATCTTTTATTTTAAATATTTTTCTTAGTATTTTGTAGAATTAATATACAAATATAATGTTCTTACAATAGATATATTTCTGAATTGAAAAATCCCCCCCCCCCCTCCCAACACCATGAAAAGATGCAAAGGCCAAAGAAATCATCCTTTAAAAAATATTTTTGTTTTGTGTAACCCATAATGCTTTTTGAACATGATAAAGTAATGCATCTATAACTCATTCTAAACTGTATTACAACTAATCGATGTATTAAATTAATTTTATAACAAGTTATTTTAATGGTACTTATAAGTACCGTCAGTAGATAAAGGGTTAAAGGGACAATTTTTTCTGTACCGAAGGCTGCGAGCAGCGCCTCTGTAGGCTGTGTTAATTCTCAATAAATTAGGAGCTTATGTTTCTTGCTAATTCTTTTTGCGTCAACTTTCTGTTGTAATCGTACTTTTTTTACAATGTATTTTATCAGATTTGAAGACATTGGAAATAAAATGAATATTTCTTATCGGTACAACATATTTTAATTATCTTGCAGATAAAAATATGAATTTTAACATAGATTGTAGCAAAAAAAAAAAAAAGTCACGCTAAACAACACATTTTTAATGTAGAGGGAACCTAAACAAGCATTTTCATCATAGAATGTGTAGCTGAAAATGGCGCGTTTAAGCGCTGGTGACTAAATTGTAGTTTACATAATTTCTTTGTTCTAATCATAAAAAATCAAAGGATAATACTTTTTGATTAACAAAATGCATGAGGCATCTTTTTTTTTTTTTCTTTTTTAAGTAAAAAAAATATTTTTTAAACTATTGTTTTGAAGATTTATCATTCACTTCCATCATTTTTGACGGGGATTATGTACTAGTCTGAAATAACATTAGAAAAGGTAATGGGTAGATAATAAACATCTATGGCTCTATTGCAGGTCTTCTACATAGTAAATAAATTTACATGATGACACATGCATTTTAAATGTTAAAATCAGTTAATACATGGATGGCAGTTAGCGATATTGGGAAAGGAAAAATGGAGAAAATGTGTTGTGAAGGGGAATAATGGCTACTTATACTTAAATTGATAAAAATGAAAATCTTAAAAAAAGGGAAAATCTTGTATTGTGTAAAATTTAGTGTCCAAAGCTTTTCCAGGAACTTTTAGTAAATTATAAAATGCATGAATGTTACCAATTCTAATGCTAAATGTTAGTCTCATTGCAAGACATTTTGAGAAGATACAAATGCAAACCTTTAAACTTTTTTTGCCACAAAAGCGAAGATGTATAACCTTATTGCATTTACAGAATTATGTTAAAAGACATTTATGCCAGAAGATTCACCTTTTTAAAAAGTTAAAAATGTCAAATGAATAATTTAACAATTATATTCTGTTCCCACCGTGTAAATAGGGTTCATTTTTAAAAATAAAAATAGCCATAATTTACAGAAGGAGGGATGGGGACATAGTGATTTTACAGATGCTTTGGTGGGGTGTGGCCAATAAAAGATTTGGAACCACTGGTCTAGAAGAAACTAAGTAAATACAGAATTAATAAAAACTGCAAATAAGTAATTAGTAGCATAAATAACAAAACTAATAAATATTTTCAGATTGTTTCGCATTTGTACTTAAAAAAATTACTGTTAATTGACTAAATTTAAACTTACACACATGTACATGTATGTTAGCCAAGAAATTTATGAAAATGAGTTAAACCCATTCATGCACACATACAGAGTAAATATAAGAAGAGCCAGTTAAATCTGAAACCCCCAAAATATTAAATAACAGCATTATTACCTCTCAGTATTGATAGCATTCAACGCTTCAATTAAAAAAAAAAAAGTTTTGCTGCCTTTTCAATACCTAGTTAATTTTTTTATTTAGTATATATAAGTTATATATATAAAAAAAAAAAAATAAAAAAAAAAAATAAAAAAAAAAATTACTCAACCTATACCGAAGAAGTTCTTGCTGTGCTTAACATTTTTATACTAATTACTTCTTTTTCTCTTATACATTCTTTTACAATAACTGTTGAGCAGATGTCATTCTTTCATTCTTCTCTAGCTCCAATATTTGTTATAAATTTATTATTTCACAAGTAGAATGAGAAAATAAGATTCTGGCTATTTTATTCTTTTACTTGTAGAAATTTATTATACTTGCTATACTTATTTTATATAAAAGAAGTGTAAGGAAGTAAACTACCCCCACACTTTTAAATTAAAGATTGGCCAGATGTACGGATGGTAAGTACATCACATCCTTAAGCATAACCCATTTTTCCCATTTTTGTGAGCTCTCATCTCGTCAATTAACCGCAAACCAGATGACACTTTAATATGTTTTTATTTTAAAGCACATAAACAAATAAAAATAGATGCTTATAACAGGAGAGTTGCGTGTAGAATGATGCCAGATTACAAAATCCTTTCATGCCAACATCTTAGGAAATCAGAGCCAATTTGAGAGTTCACCACTGCCGAAATTATCTGTTAAATAGAAATGCAATGGGGACAATTTAAATTAATTGGTGATAAATATGATAAAATCAATTTGCGAAAATACCTTCCAGCAAGGGTGCAGAAAATGTTTTCACTCCGAACCCAAATCCATATGAAAATTTCCCCAAAATATTACGATATGTTATAGGCGTACATAAATTCTGCATTACCGCAGGTATAGAATTTTTTTTTATTTTTCAAAACTTTCTCAACTTACATACGAGTGTATATGGTACATATTATCCTGAGTTCGATTTTGTGAAGGTCACTATATTGATCTTTTTATTTGTAGAGAAAATTTTTCTATCTCTCAGAATTATGTAATTCATTGTTAAAATCGAAATCAATTGCATATTTTTTCTGCAGAATTTCCCCAGTTGGCAAAAATTTCCCCTGATCCTAGATCGCTGGACATATTCTGCACCCCTGCCTTCCAGTAACCTGTGAATCATCTACAAAACATTAGAATCTAAACTTAAACTTACACTATGTGCAAAACTACTTAAAAGATGACAGAATACTAAAAAGATGTTAAATTATTTTAATACCTTAGTACTTTCAACTATAAAAAACATAGTCTTCGTCTGAGGAATATAAGAAATACAATTGCTGTTGACGTCTAATTTTCAAAATTCACGTAGATGGTGACGAAAGGAGTGAAGGTTGAAGTTAATTTTTAGATCCAGAAAACATTAATAAATAAAACATGGATATAGGGAAGTGGAATATTACTCGTTTTATGATTATTTAAGTAAACTGAGCCAAATTCTGGGTATATTGGGTATAAATCTGGGTATAACAGCCCTGTCAAGACTTAAACCAGAAGCAGAATATACAAGTTAATTTCGAAGACGCAAAAATTATTTATCCCTCAAAGAATTATCATGACTTAATCATCCGCGAATCAATAGAAATTATTACTAAAGAAAATACTGTTTGCAATGGCGTTTTATCCTACAATATACCCAGAATTTGGCTCAGTTTACTTAAATAATCATAAAACGAGTAATATTCCACTTCCCTATATTCATGTTTTATTTATTAATGTTTTCGGGATCTTAAAATTAACTTCAACCTTCACTCCTTTCATCATCATCTACCTGAATTTTGAAAATTAGACGCCAACAGCAATTGTATTTCTTATATTCCTCAGATGAAGACTATGTTTTTTATAGTTGAAAGTACTAAGGTATTAAAATAATTTAACATCTTTTTAGTATTCTGTCATCTTTTAAGTAGTTTTGCACATAGTGTAACTTTAAGTTTAACTTTTTAAAGATGAATTAAGCATTTCTATGTATTTATTTACATTAGAATCTATTTACATTACTACTGACATAAATACATTTATGTTAAATTTATTGCCTGAATATAATGGTATAAGTAGGTAATAACTCATGTTAATAAATAGATCAGCATTAAATTTTCTAAAACGAGCTGGAAATAACCTTCACAAATCTTGTAAGTGAATAGATCAGTTTTAAATCAAATGAGAAAGTAATTATCATAAATCTTTGATATATAATTTATGTCTGTTGAATGCAGCATGAAATTTATTTAATCCGTTTAATTTTTTATTATTTACTTCCACGTTAAAGCAAAGGGAATTTAAGACTTCTGAAATAAAAATGTATTTCACCATGATAAAGGAATAATTACCTTTTTAAAGAATATAGCAGTTATGCATTTTGAATAAAAGGAAAGAAAGAAACAAATATTTAATTTAAAAAATAGATTAAAAAGAATACACGATGCTTCATCATATATTATCACCCCCAGCATGCAAAAGATGTTGACTCTCGGCATGGCTTGATTCCAAAATAACAAAAATACACACACACACAAAAAAAACACTGTACTGAATCAATATATAAGATAGCAAAGTTACACATAATTTTTTTTTCTTTAAAATAAGTAAGAGAAGCTTCTTGAAAAATAAATTCACAGATATGAATGTTAATATCAATGTTTATACCACATGATAAAATTTACTGTTCATCAACCAAAACTCGAAAAAGTTTATTATTGTTTTTTCAAGTGGTTGACCACTATGCAATATGCAATTGCATTAAACTCTTTCTGATTTCCAATAATCATATCAAATAAAAAATCATTTGTCCTTAAAGAGTAATTTGTCCTATGTGTTGAAAATACAGCAGAGGACTTAAATTTTTGTTTGTTTGTTTTATCTACCATATACAAACATATCCTAATAATGTATTATAATCCTTATCATTCACAATACAATTGAACCTCGAAAATCCGTAAATCTCTGACATTTTTCCAATTTTAGTTTTATTAATTTTTAAAATAAGACTTAGCTCTAACTTTTATATTTCTCATTAAATGCAATTAAATTCTTTTAACTGAACACTAAATAAATTGAAAAACATAGAACTCAAATGAGCTCAGAGTGGAATGACAAGTTCACCTTGCGTTAAAATAACTAAAATTAAACTGTTTACTAAAAAGGTGCATAAAAATTTATTAAAATATACCGTTACAAAATGAACTGGTCTTTAAAAACTTAAAAACCATTGATGTTAAAATCATAATGAAGCAGAAAAAGATGATTCCTGAGATCTTTTTCTGTTTCATTATGATTTTAACATCAATGGTTTTTAAGTTTTTAAAGACCAGTTCATTTTGTAACGGTATATTTTAATAAATTTTTATGCACCTTTTTAGTAAACAGTTTAATTTTAGTCACTAAATAAATAAATATAGATATATTCTGGTATATTTTTATAATGATTGACCGTTAATAAAAAGGCTTTAATTGCAATAGAACTCGATTATCCAACGTAATTGGGACTGAACCTAAATCGGATAATCGAAAATTTAGCAACAATCATCTAATTTAATATGTAACATCATCATCAAAGTACTATTATGACAACTTAAACTGCTAAATAAATTAACTAAATTCAAATTATACATAAAAATAAATTTCTTTGGAGACAAAAAAAACTTACAAGGAATTAAATGGAAGCTTCATCTGGCATAAATTGACGATATTTTGCGTGCAGCTCTGTTGGAGGAGGGGAAAGAGAACACTTATACTGAAATTCGAACTTGTGGGAGCTCAAGCTAATTTCAAAGGCATTCTAAGAAAGGGGAACCAAATATTTATCTGTACTCTTAGTTCAGAAAAGACCGCTTGCATACATAAGGAGTGCAAAAGTACAAAAAAAAGGTTAGGAAACCAACGTCGGTTTATGGAGAGATCCGGTTAAACGGGGGTCTGATAATTGAGGTTCTACTGTATTACAAAAACTGGAAAGTTAAAAAACAGCATAAAAAAGTCCTTCCGGCCAGTGCTGGGAGGAAGAGGTAGCTTTCATATTCCTTATTTTTAAAAAGCTAGCTTATTATTATTCAAACACACGAAGCTTAATTTAGTGGAAACCGATTATAGAAGATTCAATACTAACTTTTATCAAAACTAAATCATTATGAATGAGAATTTCGCGAAATTAGTCAGCTTTATCCAAGCTGATTTTATTTAAAGTAACTCATATTTGGTTTCCAAATTCGGCGATATCTTGAAGTGCCTGCCCTTTTAAGACAACATGGTGGATGAGGCTAACCAGTGAACTTGGTCGAGACCTTAGTAATTCCTGTACACATGCTCACTCACATAGGAATTGTTGATATATACGAGTGCTGTCGCAGGCAAAAAATCGGATTTTTCAAAATGTCACCCACATAAACAAATTCAAACTGCCATATCTGAGCCATTTTTAAAGATGAAGACAAAACAAAAAATGCTCCGGAATCCTTATATCAAGGTTAAATACTTAAGAAAAAAACCTTTTTCAATTTTTAATTATTTTGCACTTCACTTTAAATATAATTTTTTTTTATTTAATGGCCGCCATTTTAAAACAAGATGGCGGCTGAAACTAGCCTGTGAACTTGGTCTAGACATTGCTATATATTATCCACATACCTTCTTACAACCAAATAGGTTAATAAATACGTGTGTTATCGCGTGACAAATATCAGATCGTTTCAAAATGTCAGCCATGCTAGAAATTCAAAGTGCTATAACTCAACCATTTTTAAAGATATAGACGAAACAAAAACTGCCCCGGAATCTTTGTATCAAGGTCAAACACATAAAAAGAAACCTTTTTCATTTTCCAATTTTTTGATACCTCACTTTAAATTTTAAATTAAAAATATTTTTTTAAATGTTCCCTTTTGAAACAAGATGGCGAATAAAGTTTGCCTACGAACTCGGTCGAGACATTGGTATGTACTACGTTCACATCAAGTTACATCCAAATCGGTTCATAAATACACCTGTTATCACGTGACAAAAATCTGGTCGTTTCAAAATGTCAGCCACAATAGAAATTCAAAATACTATAACTCAACCATTTTTTTAGATATAAACGAAACAAAAACTGTTCCGGAATCTTTGTATGAAGGTCAAACACATAAGAAAAAATCATTTTAATTTTCCAATTTTTTGATACCTCATTTTAAATTTAAAAATTTAAAAATTATTTTAAATGGCCGCCATTTTGAAACAAGATGGCGAATGGAGCTGGCCAACGAACTCGGTCGAGACATTGGCATGTACTAAGTACACACCGAGTTTTATCCGAATCGGTTCATGAATACGCCTGTTATCACGTGACCATACTTGCAAAATAAATTTCGGTAAAACTCAGAAGATTTTGGACAAAAAATCAGAAGAAATCAGAAGATTTTGGCGAAAAATCAGAAGATTTTTTAAGTTTTACAACACTTTCAGTAAAGATTAAAAAACAGCTGAATCCTTTTATAAATAAAAAAATTTCAAAGAGAAACTCGAATAAAATATTCACTAATTTGCAATTACACAATATATATTATAACAAAAAAGAATAACTTTAATATATTAAAAATTAATATTATTTTTTTTTTCCTTTGAATATTCATAGATATCCTACCTTTCACATTAAAAGACACATAAAACTTCTTACTCCTAATTTTTTTTTTGAGGGTGATTATTCTGAGCAAAAAAAAAAAAATTCTGAAATTCACAGCAAATTTTCTGAAAAGTTACAGCACGGGAGGGGAGGGGGGAATCCACTTACCACACTAGCTATGAGTTTTTTTTTCCGTGGCCCTTTGACGAAATTCGCAATCTTTAGCCGAAATTTGTGTTTTTTTTCGCGATCTTTTGACGAAATTTTGTGTTTTTTTCGTGATCTTTTGACGAAATTTGGGGGGTTTTTTTCGCAATTTTTTGACAGAATTTCTATTTTTTCGTGTTTTTTCACGAAATCTGCAGTATTTTTCGCGATCTTTTGACAAATTTGTCGTTTTTTCACGATCTTTTGACGAAATCTGCCGTATTTTCGCGATCTTTTGACGAAATTTGCCATTTTCTCACGATCTTTTGACGAAATTAGCGTTTTCCACGCGATCCTTTGACGAAATTGGCCATTTTTCTGCAAACGATTGACAAAATTAATTTTTTTCGGCAAAGATGTCGAAATTCGCGATATTTTTTAAAATTTTCGGAAAACTCAGACCAAAATTACCCCTACGCGTTGTTTACGCAATCTTTTGACAAAATTCGCGTCTTTCCCGCGATCGTTCGGCGAAATTTGGATTTTTCCCGCGATCCATCGGAGAAATTTGGATTTTTTCCGCAATCCTTTAACAGAATTCGCGTTTTTATGCAATCTTTTCATGGAAATAGTGTTTTTATGCTATCTTTTGATGGTGCTTTTTTTACCCGATCTTTTGACAAAATTCGTGATCTTTCCACGGAATTCGTGTTTTTACGCGCTCTTTTGGAAGAATTCTCGTTTTTTTACGCGATCTTCCGACAAAATTTGCGTCTTTCCCGCGAACCTTCGGTGAAATTTCGGTTTTCCCGCGATCCTTTGACGAAACTTGCGTAAAAAAAGGTCGAAAATCGGAAGAAAATGATGAAAAGCGGAAGAAAACGCATTATGCGCGTAAATTCAGAAAACATGCCGATTTTTCGGAAGAATTCTGAAAATATCGGAAGAGTTGGCAGCTATGCACGTGACAAAAATCAGGACGTTTCAAAATGTCAGCCACGCTAGAAATTCAAAGTGCTATAACTCAGCCATTTTTTAAGATATAGACGAAACAAAAACTGCTCCGGAATCTTTGTATCAAGGTCAAACACATAAGAAAAAAATATTTTTCAATTTTCAAGTACCACATTTCAAATTTAAAATTTTTAAAAAAATTTTAAATGGCCGCCATTTTGAAACAAGATGGCAGATGAAGCTGGCCAACGAGCTCGGTCGAGACACTGGTATGTACTATGTACGCACCGAGTTTCATCCAAATCGGTTCATAAATACGAGAGTTACAGTATGACAAAGATGATATATATATATATATATATGGATATATAATATATATATATCAGTGGCGTGATGTCCGTGTGGAAAATTATTCCCAAGCATTTTTCATTTCTATTTTTTCATTAAACAATTTGTAAAGTCTACCTGAACTCGACAGCACGATATTTTCTTTTCTTTTGCCGCCTTTCGGCGTTTGTTTACGTTTTACCGCCACGGTTGGATGGTTGCATATCGCGTTTCGGTCGTGGACCGTATACGGCAATTTTACTTGCGATCGCATTCGCTAGTATTCATTTTTTTTAAGATAAGTATTTAAATTTAATTAACATGTAAAATCATCTTTTTAAGTCATTTTTATATTAAAGTAATTTTTCTAAAGTCATCGTAATATTTATTAAATGTTATTCAAATTATAAGTAAATGTTAAATATCTTCCGACTTATGCAAATTGCATAGTCGATTCTGATTGGCCGATAGGTTTTCGTCCTGATTTAAAGGGACAGCGATTTCATTTTTTCTGTGTGAGAGGTGTGCGAGGTCTGAAGGCTGACTTATGGTACTATCTGGTATGTTTTATGAAGTGTCAGCGAATATGTATGGTATATGGCTGAATACCAATATAATTGTGAGAACTTAAAATTTATTAAGCATAATGGTTTAGTTTGAAGACGTTTCATCGAAAAATTGTTAATTAAATCGGCGATAGAGTTGTGGATAATATATTTCAAGTTACTTATGTCGTCGAATAATGCTGTTCTCTCGAGTTCGGGTAGACTATCGTCGCAAGTATCCATTAATTTAATCCAAGAACGAAGTCACGTTCATGTACTGCAAGCACCAATAAATGAAACCTTCTTCTGTTCATCATTTTGGCTCATTACTGTAAGTACATTTTACACTTACCTTATCCCTGAAACATCATATAATATATATAGGATTCATGAAGTTGCATATACTTCAACATATTCTTATTCAAAGTTATTATTTTAACTATATTTTCAAAGTTTCATATATAACTTAGACTAATTTGTCAAGTCACTCTGCTAAATTTTCACGTGGGAGGGGCAAGCAACCCGCACAACCCCCCCCCCCCCCACAGAGGTTATGGTACCCAGAAGCACTTCAACTGCGGCAAAGCTAGAGAAAAGTATTTTAAAATGAAAATGTTGAAGCTAATTAATGAAGTGTTTTTTTCAAGTATCTAGTGTATGAAATATTTTAATGTTTATATATGTGCATGCAAGTTTTAGTACCATTTCTATTTATATTTTATATCTATTTATTGTTTAAAGTAAAAGTAAGTAAAATGGCTACGATATAGTAGTATTAAGTAGGGATAACTATCAAAGTTGGACTCGTTTTATAAAATGCACATTGCAAACTGAAGGTTTGTATACCTGGGTGAATAAAACTGAATGGCCAGATTATACAGATTTGAAGCCCCTTGATAAGTTTAAGCTAAATCAGTCAAAGCAAAGGGCAGCCGGAATTATCAAAACGTATGTCAGTCCTGAAATTGGGTTAACAATAGGTCATTTGGATGATCCGTCGGAAATATGGGAAACACTAAAGTTAAATCTGGTAATCCCAGGAAGAGCATTAAAATCGTTTCATGTAAATGAATTTAGGAATTTAAAAATTAATGTAGATGAAGATATCCCAACTTATATTGCTAGGTTTGAAGAAGCTTATCGTCGCATAGTTGATTCCGGGGAGGAAGTTGCAGAAAAGCATCGTTGTTACCAATTAATAGAAAGCCTACCAGAAAATTATGATTATTTAATTAGGGAATTAGACCGTTTGCCAGAAAAAGATTTTAAACTTAAGGATGTTAAAGAGGAGATTCTAAAGGAATGTTCAAGGAGGGATTTGAGAGAAAGATTACGAAATGAAACCCTCATGGCTGATAGAACCACTCAAATGTCTGAAAAAGTTTCCCCTAAGTCTCATTCTCGAAATAAAATAAATTTAAAGTGTGAAGTTTGTGGTAAATATGGCCATTGGGATAAAAATTACGTCGCAGAATTAAAATGTAAAAGTAATGATTTGTGCAATGTTTCCCCCCCTTGCTGGGAATTTACATTGGATTCAGCGTCCACATCTCATGTCTGCCAAAATAAGCATTTCTTTACTTATCTAAGTGAGCCACCAGAGGGTGCAGTTGTTAGGATGGGAACAACACCTCATAAAGTTAGAGGAATAGGAAAAGTAAGTTTTAAATTAAAGGAAAAGGATAAAGTATCTATTATAAATTTACATAATGTGTTGTATGTTCCTACCATTCATAAAAATTTAATTTCCATGTCAAAGATGGATAAAGCTGGTCTCCATGCCACAATGGACAATGGGTTTAAAGTATTTGATAAGCATTGGAAGTACTTATATACTGCCACTCTAAAAGATAATTTTTACGTTCTTAAAGCCATTAAAAGTTATGACAAAACTAAATCTAATGTTAAGAACCAATATTTAGAGCTTGCTGATCAACCATCTTTTTCTGATAAGAATAAATTAAAAGTTTCTACTTGTACTAAATCCTTAAATCAAGCCTATAACACTAATTCAAGAAGTGCTCATGTAATACAAGATAATGTCAGGGAAGTAACTAATATACAAGAGTCAAATCAAAATTACAATGTTACATTTGCCAGTGGGCGTAACAACATCATGCTCTGGCATGAAAGGCTAGGACATAGTAATGTTGATATAATTAAGAAAATGTTTCGTGAAAATTTAGTTCAAAATTGTGGACAATTACAGGGAACAGAGACTCCGTGTGAACCGTGTATTCTAGCTAAAAATACTAGGTCAACATATCCTAGATTAAAGAAAGTTCGCTCAAAAGAAATGTTAGAATTGATACATAGCGATGTATGGGGCCCGGCTCCAGTTACATCAAGGAATGGGCAACGGTACATACTTACTTTTATTGACGATTTTAGTCGAAGAGCCTTTTGCTACCCGCTACGCTCTAAAGATGAAGTTTTCCTGAAATTAAAGCACTTCATCACGTTTGTGGAACGCCAAACTAACAGAAAAATCAAAGTCATGAGAACTGATAACGGGTTAGAATACTGCAATAAGCAAATAAGAGATATGCTAGAAAAGATGGGAATCAAGCATGAGAGGACCACAATATATAGTCCCCAGAAGAACGGCGTGGCCGAGCGATATAACAGAGTTTTATTTGAAGGAACTAGAACGTTTATGCAAGCAGCTAATCTGCCGCCTAATCTATGGGTTGAGGCAGTTATGGCAGTAAATTACATTCGCAACCGAATATTTCACACAGGCATAGAAGCAATACCGTTTCAACGATGGTACGGAGCTAAACCATCCATTCGTCATTTAAAACGTTATGGATGCATTGCGTATGTACATCAACCTAAAGAAAAACGAAATAAGTTTCAATCAAGAGCAAAAAGAGGAGTTTTTGTAGGATATGGTATAGGATCCTGTGGATATCGCATTTATTTCCCTAAAGAAAATAAAGTAATTGAGTCAAAGCATGTGACATTTGACGAAGCTCAACTGAACGGTTCTCCTGAACGGAAAATAATACATCGCACGTTTGTTGATTTTTCAAATGATGATAATTAATTCTTTACAGGTCCTAACAATTCACCGACAATGGAAGATGATTTGACTGTCCATCAACCGAGTAGCTCTACAACTCCGACAGAAGTTGAGAAAGTAATGCAGCAAGATGAATCTAGATCCGAAGAGAAAATGGAAGATGATGTATCAACATCTGAAGAAGAATTAGAAGAGAATATTCTGAAGGAACAGGAAGAAGCAGAAGCAACATTTTATCGATTTATGAAGAAAAGAAAGAAAGGAAGAACTAAAGGTAAAATTGATGTTTATATCTTATCTCCTACTGGTTCCAGATTAAGATCGCAACAAGATTTATGTGAATATTGTAAAATGCATAAAATCATATTAGATGATACTGTGGCAAATTTTTCATTAGGGAATACATATGAAGCCCCAATTAAGCTAGATAAGGAACTAGAGAGTGAATTAACTGAAGAAGCGCTCCTAACTGAAATAATTGTACCACAAAATGCGACACAAGCAAAACAACTTCCAGAGGCACAAAAATGGAAGGAAGCAATGGATCAAGAGATCCAAACCATGTTAGATAGACACGTTTGGACACCTGTCCCAAAAGTTGATCAAAAAGTTATAGGAACCAAATGGGTTTATACCGTAAAAGAAAATAGTGAAGGAAAGAATTGCATATTTAAAGCACGTTTAGTTGCACTAGGTAATAATCAGAGAGACGGTTTAGATTACAACGACACATTTAGTCCAGTAATAAATTTTACACTCATTCGTCTTTTCATAGCTTTTTTTATTAGAATATTGAATTGGGTGCATTGTCTTCTTGATGTTAAATGTGCATACTTATATGGGGATATTGATAAAGAAATTTGCATCAAACAACCCGAAGATTATACAATTCCAGGGAAAGAACACTGTGTTTTGAAGTTAAAGAAAGCAATCTATGGGCTCCACCAAGCTGGAAGATGTTGGTACCATGATTTGCATAATAAGTTAATTGCAAATGTATTCAGTGAAGTACAAGGGTTAACTTGTGTATACTCTTATAAAAGTGAAGCAATAGTTATAGTGTATGTGGATGATTTGCCTATTTTTGCGAAGAATGGTGAAGTTTTAAAAGAGGTAGTACAGTTAATTGAATCCATTTATGAAGTTAAAAATTTAGGTCCTATTTCAATGTTACTAGGTATCAATTTTAAAAGAGAAGAGGATGCAATAGTTAATGTTAACTGTGAACATTATATTGAAAAGTGTTTAAAGAAGTTTGATGTCCCTGATTTTACTAATATATCTCTTCCTTCTCCTCCTGGATATAATCCTGTTCCAGTTGCTGAAGATGACGAATTTCCGGAGAACCTGCCGTACCGAAACTTACTGGGATGTCTACAGTACATTGCTCATCGATGCCGTCCAGACATTGCTTGGCCTGCTGCTGCACTTTCACAATTTACAGAGAGCCACAACCTGTTGCACTACAAGGCACTCCTGCGAATCCTGATGTATCTCTCTTCGACAAAATCCTTGGGATTGAAGTTGGCACAATCTGACCCTCCAATCCAGCTAGCTGTCTACGTCGACGCTTCTTGGGCAAGTGACACTACTGATCGAAAATCCTGGAGCGGCTACATTGCTTTCGTAAATAATATTCCAGTAACCTGGAGAGTAACTAAACAAAATTGCGTAGCCTTGAGTCCAATGGAAGCAGAAATAATAGCAGCGACAGAAGCTGTAAAAGATCTAAAATTCTTAAACATGTCTCTAATTGAAATTCAGAAAAGTCTTAACTTGGACATCATTACTATTCAACATCCAATGCTCTTTTGTGATAATACTGCCGCCATTTCCTTCACCAAACAGAAAGCTGATACCATAAAGAATCGTTATATTGATTTAAAATACAAGTTTATAAGAGACTGGTATAACAATGGCCTCTTCGACATTAAGCATGTTATGTCAAAAGAGAACTATGCAGATATTTTGACTAAATCCCTCGTAAAGGACTCCTTTCTTAGATTCAGAGAAGTTTTTTTATGGTGATGAACTTTCCACGAAAAAAAAAAAAAACTTTCTTTTGATCCTGCCATTATTACAAAAACTTTTGTAATGAACTTTATTGCAGAAAATCAAAATGAATGGGAAAGAGGGGCATTCTGTGGAAAATTATTCCCAAGCATTTTTCATTTCTATTTTTTCATTAAACAATTTGTAAAGTCTACCTGAACTCGACAGCACGATATTTTCTTTTCTTTTGCCGCCTTTCGGCGTTTGTTTACGTTTTACCGCCACAGTTGGATGGTTGCGTATCGCGTTTCGGTCGTTGACCGTATACGGCAATTTTACTTGCGATCGCATTCGCTAGTATTCATTTTTTTTAAGATAAGTATTTAAATTTAATTAACATGTAAAATCATCTTTTTAAGTCATTTTTATATTAAAGTAATTTTTCTAAAGTCATCGTAATACTTATTAAATGTTATTCAAATTATAAGTAAATGTTAAATATCTTCCGACTTATGCAAATTGCATAGTCGATTCTGATTGGCCGATAGGTTTTCGTCCTGATTTAAAGGGACAGCGATTTCATTTTTTCTGTGTGTGAGGTGTGCGAGGTCTGAAGGATGACTTATGGTACTATCTGGTATGTTTTATGAAGTGTCAGCGAATATGTATGGTATATGGCTGAATACCAATATAATTGTGAGAACTTAAAATTTATTAAGCATAATGGTTTAGTTTGAAGACGTTTCATCGAAAAATTGTTAATTAAATCGGCGATAGAGTTGTGGATAATATATTTCAAGTTACTTATGTCGGCGAATAATGCAGTTCTCTCGAGTTCGGGTAGATTATCGTCGCAAGTGTCCATTAATTTAATCCAAGAATGAAGTCACGTTCATGTACTGCAAGCACCAATAAATGAAACCTTCTTCTGTTCATCATTTTGGCTCATTACTGTAAGTACATTTTACACTTACCTTATCCCTGAAACATCATATAATATATATAGGATTCATGAAGTTGCATATACTTCAACATATTCTTATTCAAAGTTATTATTTTAACTATATTTTCAAAGTTTCATATATAACTTAGGCTAATTTGTCAAGTCACTCTGCTAAATTTTCACGTGGGAGGGGCAAGTTACCAACACTCCCCCCCCCACAGTCCGGTCATTGCTGGATGCGGCGATAACCAAGCAATATTTTAAAACTCTACGATCCAGTTTTAGCAGAACATTTGGAGTTCATGTATAAGTGAAGGTAAGATTTAAAGTTTCTTTTTTGAACATTCAACCATTGAATTTTAGAGTTAATAATTTTTCACCACAAACTTAAATAATTGCGATGACCACCGAAAATTTTCACGCCACGCCACTGATATATATATATCAACTTTTGAACGGAGGGTGGTTTCGGGGTCTAGGGGTCATGATCGATGAAAATATACCAAAATTTTTTGAAATCTCTTTCCTCCGAACGGCTGCAATAGGTAGCTTTTTGTAATGAAAGCTATCTAAAAGGAAGACTTGACCTGATACATTGATAACTCGAACCTTCAGATATTTTTATTCTAATAAAATTTCTTTACGTATTTATAACTAAAGAAACATACAATTTTGTTTCCTTTTGATTGAACTAAAAGATAAACACACTTGATATCCTCTCCTGCTCCTTCTCCAATAGAATGATCAACCTAAGGATACATTGCCTATTACCTTGATGCGCACATTGGTCGATGCCGATATGTTGTTTGTTTTAGTTTTGTTTAATTGCAAAGAACTTTGAATACAGTAGGAAAGTAAGATGAATTTCTTTCGAAACCTTTTGACAAAATTCTATTTTTTGTTGTTGTTGTTTGCTTTTCCTGCAATCCTTTGTGAATGCTTTTTTTTTTTCCACTACAATCGCTTGACAAAATGGATTATCCTGAATTAAGAAAATCTCTAATTGTTTCTTAAATATGTGACGAAATTCATGATATTTTTCCACGACCATTTTAAGAAATTCACTTTTTTCCGTGGCCGACTCACGAAAGGATTTTGTAAAATTACAAAAAAATAAAAATTGCAGATTTACACCAAAATTAAAAAAAAATATTCTCGGAAGAATAGCAAAATTTTACATGTTATCTCAAAGACAAGAAACTCTAGAAACCCCCCCCCCCCCCCCCCCCCCAAGAAACTCTAGAAATGGCACTAACTTTCTCAGATAAAAGAATTCATGATGCAACTATTTGCAGATACACGATTCACTCATATTTAACATTAAGAGGATTTTATGTTAAGAAGATTTTTTTTTTTTCCAATTATTTTTTTTCTGGGGCTTTTTTTTAATGTCTGATTTTTTGGACTGATGGCCAATTTTTTTTTCTTTTAGATTTTCAGAAACAAAAGACTTAAATTTTCGGAAAATTCAGATTAGAATCACTCCTGTATTATCTATTGTGCACTATATTTTAATTTATTGTATTTTAATATGTATATTTAATTTCAGCATAAGTGTTATGTTTTAGTGTATCATTCCTTTTTTATTATTTAATTCAGAAATTTGATAGTTGTTTATTTGCACTAAGGAAAAAAACTGCATTTTGTATGTTATAATATTGTGATAAAAAATATTTTTTTAACAGACCTCCAAAATCTGGAAAAATTGAAAATCCGGAATCGCCGTGGTCCCACGGATTCCGGATTTTCGAGGTTCAACTGTATATAATATACCTATGCATATAATGAAATATTAAAACATAAAATTACATACAAAAAGTGTACAAAATATAAATGTAATATTCGTGCAATTCACACAGGAGATATAGAAAAATGATGCATGCCAGGCATCAAAGGGAAAAATGTATCCCCTTAAACTTTTAACCAATAATTACAAGAAATTTGACCGCAGCTTATGGTTTTGGTCCTAAACGGGACAGGGCATAAAAGGGAGGAGGACCCACAGACATTAGCAATTAATATCTGCAAATCCCCCGCTTTGACAAAATCAGAGAGATTCTCTGAAAAGTTTGGAGTCATCTGGACTTCTAAACAAAATTGTCATAAGGGAAGTTGGCAAACCAACTTCCATAGTGTATGTTTGCTCTTAATACAATAAAATGCAGACCCCATGTGGGTATTAAATTTTGAGCGGGTCTTATTTAGGGTGTCAACGATTTTAATCAGTTGATTTAAATCAGCGATTAAATCAAGATTTTAATCAACTGATTTTTAAAAAAAATCATTGATTAAAATCATAAATTTTCTAAATGTTTAAAATGGCATAAAAAAGTATTCAAATCTAAGATGAACATAATTTGGAAAGTTTCTACAGTATTTGACTTATGAACACACTAAAAAAGCTTTAAATAGTTGTTTCTAAGCTTAATTCCTGACTGTTGTACCAGATACAGTGAATTCTGAATTCATGCTCAAAAAAGTGCATTTTTTTTTTTTTTTTAAATCAGTGTTATGCAATAACCTTTGAGTCACTTGACAGTAGATAAGTTATTAGTTTTGATATTTTGCTCAGCTAGAATTTTCTTATAAGCACTTACAGTGCAAGTTGGAGATTTTCTTTCTTTCTTCTTCTTCTTTTTTTTTTTTTTTTTTTTTTGGTATTATCTATTTTTAGTTCACTATTATATATTTTAATATTTTTAATTTTTGTACGTGTTTAGATGAATGTGAAGCTAAAGCTGTACAGAAAGAAATAAGACAGTGATAAAAATTCTTCTCTTCTGTAAAAATCTTGCACTTTGATAAAATATCTACAGTTCGATGTGCAAGAATACATAATGTTCAAGTGTTTTTATGCAAGACTTTTTCCCGAAAAAGTGGGAAATTCTTGCATTCTGTCATTCTATCAGAAACAGTGATCACTGCAGGGAGGAGGGGGGGGGGCTTGAAGGAGTGACATTCCCTATCTCCTAGAGCACTGAAATGGAGGAACAAACTCCCCAACCCCCAAGGATAGCAATTTTGTCCCCACTTTTTCCTGGAGCTGCAGAAATTCTACCATTCATAGGGGCACTGTAAACAATCTCGCTCAGGGCACCTTGGCTACTAAAGCTGACATTGCTACCAATATTTCTATAGTCTGTGGGATAATGCATAACTTCACACTTAAAAAAAAAAAAAAGGTATATCTTTAGGATAAAATTCCATGAGATTACTAGGAATTTCTGAGGTGACCTACTTTATTTAGTAAAAATTTTACTGATATCTATGCCAACATTTTTTGCTAATGGTATTTTTAGTTAACACAAATATCCATAAATCAAAAAATGGATAGACTTACTTCTAACCAAGATAATGTTGCACTGAGTTTATTGATAGTCCAACCAGATTCTACCTGAAATATACAATAAAGTTTATCCTTTTTTCAAAAAACACCAATATTGCATTGCAGAAATATATCAAAACAAATACTTACAGTATTTTCTCCCTCTGTAGTCCTTTTATTGTATGCATATGCGAACAATATATCTATTAAACCTAAAAGGGCAACTTTTACTTGATTCTTATCAAGAATATGTAATTAGCATTAAGAAAAATAGTTGTGATCATTGATAATACAGATAAACTACTATACACACACACACACACACACACACACACACACAGATATATATATATATAACTCCTATGTTAGTCACAATTCATACCAAATTATACAAATAATACCTTTGCACATCCATATAATAGATTCTACTTAAATGGGAGACATTGGTTCAAGCATAATTTAACTGGTCCTAGACATTTTGTTCCAATTAAATGGGTGCTCCAATAAAACAGAATTTCAAGCCAAAAAATGACTGCTTTTTATACCTTTATAAATCATGCCATTCCGATTTGTTCAGATTCCCACTCACTGAATTCTGAAGAACTGACATATTCTGAAGATATTGACAGATGTTACAACCCTTCTATTATTGATACTGCTTTATTTAAACTATAGCATCATTGTTCCTTAAGTTCACCAGTGGCTGAGAGGTTCTGCTCTTGAAACTGGTAGATGTGAAGTGCTGGGTTCGATCCCAATCGCCCCCGTCGGCCTAATCGTTCGGAGTTTTCGTGGTTTTCTTCGAGCCATGGATTTCCATGCGTTAATACGGGTTAGGTTCCCTTAGAAAGACCCCCACGAAGGGCACTCCTCCTCGGGCCCATATCCCTAGTGTAGATAATCGGCCGTCACAAATCAACCAACCTTAAGTTCACCTCAGTCTTCTTCTCTTTCCAATATTAGCATTGTTTTACCATACTTTCATAAATCCAGCTTTTCCATTGCTAAAATTCTTAGGCAATGTGATTTCAAAATAATTTTTACCACGGCAAATAAATTTACTCTCTCCAAACTCAAAGATCCTATTAAATTATCTAACTCATGGAGTATCTATAGTAATAATTGGTGGTGTGGTCATTCCTATATTAGATAAACCAAATGTGATTTAAAATTTTGAATTAAAGAACACAAGCAATATATTCAAAAACAAGAAATTAACAAATCTGTCATTACAAAACATTGCTGGGAGATAAACTACACCTTTGACTTTAAAATAGCTAAATGTATCTCTAAACCCAAGTCATGAACTTAACCTTTTTAAAGCATTCTATATCCATAAAAATCATTAAAATATTGTTAATTGTGACTTTGCTATTCTTCCATTGTTGGAAATACGGTACTGTCTAAAGTTCAGACACCCAAAGTTCGGTCTTTCTAGCAGCAGTATTCAAGAAAGAAATGAAAAAACAAAATTGTTGAAACAAAATAAGGCCTCGAGCAAAGAAGCTTTATTGCTGAATCTTAACTCATGCCTATGTACAGAATAAAAGAAAAACTTATTAATGATATACCTAAGTTAATAAAGCAGTCCATATTAACTAAAATGTTCAATAGTAGAGAAAGTTATAATTTCTTCTTAAATTGTATGTTCTTTCAAGGCTGTTCTCAACTGCTTTGCTCAACAAGCGCAAAAGTTTGACACATTTACAAGTTCATTTTTTAACAGAAAGATATAAAATTGGAAGGCCTGACTATGGAAGCGATTTGGAATTGAAATATGTTTTCCAATTTTTGATAAATAAATTACCTATTGAGTTACAAGTGATTTTGGTCACGTGACAAAGACGTTTTTCACTCTTCCTTGAGTGGTTATTCTTCTTTTGCGCAGGAACTTGGTTCAAAATGCCGAGCTTGACTTTATTTTCTGAAAGATCTATTGCGTTTGCAAAAAAACGGAAAACACAGTTTATGAACAACAACACCTGCTATAGGCCGTGGGGCCATGGGCATTATTGTTCAACTTTGTTGCAACATTTTGGGGCAACTTAATTCCTGCATGATTATTATAATGATCTTTAAAACTTTAGAAATCACAAAAGTTCTGGATCCGAAAGTTGCACATTAATTAATAATTAAAATAAAAACACGAAACTCTTTTTTAATAGGTTTTGTAAGGCTATCTGCGATTGGCGCATTTTTAGGCACAAGAGCCAATAAAAACAGGTCTTTCAGACGTTTCGTGTCGCCGTTGTCAGAATGTAAACAAACTATTGAGTTAAAAAGAACGAAGGTATGAACTTATATTTATCTAAATTTGATAGATTATCTGAAATGTTAGACATTAATTTATATTAAATATGCAATTTTTGCGAAGTAAATATGCCCCCGTAATTGTCAGGATTTGTTTTATCCCCTTTTAATTTGAAATTTCTAATATCGTCTGCACAATCTTTTTTTTTTGGCACTATCTGGCGAGGCTTAAGTGAAAAGAATGATGGAGTTTGTCTGAATTACCTTAGAAGTAAATATTTATTATTATTATTATTATTATTGCTACTATTTATGGATGTATACAAAGGTGAGTCACATTTTTAATCTCAAATAAATTATCTTATGGCAATAAGTTTTACTTATTTCATATCAGTTCTAGAATAAATGAATGTGTGTAATAAATTTATGAGTGATATATATATTTTTTTAATGAAATCGTTTTAAAATTAACAATAAATAAATACATACATACATAAAAAACAGAATGTAAGGAAAAATAAAATTTACCGTATTTTATGGAAGAAATGCCGCACTCTTCAAATTGGCCTGAATAAGCTTAAAAATATCGTAATCGCCGCACCTGTTGTAAACGCTGCATCCATCGGAAAGCTACTTTTGTCAACAGCATCACATTGACCTAACTTTAATCAAAGTTTTCTGAGCAGTGTAGGGTGCTTTGTTTTTAATATCTTAAGATGTCTGAAGTTTTATTTAAAATATTTAAATCCGATTTCAAATATTTTTATGAATTTTTAAATTAAGGAAACTCAGTTCGTATTTAAAAAAAATCGTAAACGCCGCACTTGGAAAAAAATTCGTTTAAAACTCGTTAACGCCGCGGCGTTTCTTCCATAAAATATGGCATATATTTCATGAGCGTACCAGATGCTACATATATATATATATTTTAATTTTGGCCTGTGTATTTTCTCTGAAGAATAATTCTACTTTAAAAATGATTTTTCCTGAATTAAACACACAGACACACATATATATGGATAAATAATTACCGTACAAGTTAAGAAGAAACTGCATGTATTGTATGTCCTTTAAGTATATAATGATTTTATAACATTTAACTGACAAATATCTGAAAACGAAAAAATTAGAAGTATTGAATGAAAATTTTCGTAAAAAAAAACAATGAGGATTATTTTGAGATAGTAAAATATAGCCTTGTATTATGTGCCAATATGTGAAATATTAATGAAAAATTTATGATGTAAAATGCATGACACCCCTGTTTTTCTTGTTTAATATATATATCTATACAATATATAAGCATATATGCTACACATATACATGCTCACACACATATATACTAATAAGGTTTTTTAACTTTCAGCACAGCGGTTACAAAGTTTCAGCATAGATAGAGTGCACACACCTAGACGATTGGAAATCACATAGCAATGCATAGTCAGAAACGTTTGCTTAGTGTGGTAGTGACGACACAAAACACAAGAAAGGAAGGACACAAGCAGGGTTAAGAAAACATGTTTATTATTCTTAGTACCACAAAAATGCTGGGACGGCTTTGGCTGGTGGATGTGGTAGATGGCACTACATAAACTGAAGTGTCAGACGACGTTCTATGTCCGCAGGTGTTGCGACCGTGTTCACTGTGAAGCTTCATTTCTGTCTGCCCACACAGTGGAAGTAGGATGGCACGTTATACAAACGCAAAACTCGCTGATATGCCTATGGGGCAGCTGATTGCAGTAGGCAAGCGTACAGCAGTTGTATGCCCAACATTATACCACAAGACAAACTCCCTGCCACACCTTCTTTACACACTTGCACCAGAAGTTGGCCGACAGGGGAACATTCAACAAGAACACAGAGCAACATGAGCGAAGAATAAGAACACCATCCAACATGGAGACTTTGCTGGGGTTTGTATACTCCTGGTGCCAGTATGTGGGTTGTCACTAGTCATGTCGGGATTTCCCACACCAGCATCTGGCAGCATCTGCATGACAACGACATGTACCTATATCATATCCATTTGGGATCATAATTTCAAACACCTTCTTTGATGATGATCGTTTTCTCTTTTTGTTCTTATTTCTTAGTTTTTTTGTATACTAAGAATAATAAACATGTTTTTACCCCTGTTCATGTCCTTCCTTTCTTGTATTTTGTGTCGTCACTACCATGCCAGGAAAGCATTTCCGACCATGCATTGCTATGTGATTTCCCACTGTCTAGGTATACTCTATTTCTCCTGAAACTTTTTAAGCACTGAGCCGAAACATCCTGTATAAACTTAAAAATATTAATAATACACAAGTTTAAAGATTTATCCAAAATGAAATATCTAAATTTAAATTAAAAGCAGATTCATACTCTTACTATCTAAGTAATAGTCTTTTAAGGAGAGGAGAGAGAGCTATATATTTTCGGATTTTGATGAAAGATTATTTATTTACTATAAGTGCAAAATTACAGATAAAGCAGAAAATGCAAATAATAATAATAATAATAAAATGATTTTCAACTTTATATGTTGTGGTAAGAGAGAGAGAAAAAAACCCATTAAATCATTTTTGCATGCAGAAGAGGCAAAGAGTAGAAATGGAAAAAAAAAAAAAAAAATCAAAAAGCAGGAAATTCATAAGAAATTTTCGAAAAAGTGAAAAAATGCCAAACCACAGATTTTCATCCTATATTAGAAGCAAAAATGAATCAAACATATACCATATCCCTTAAATTAAATAACAGAAAAGGATATATTCTTTGTTGGGAAGCTTTAGCAACCTTTCTTTTTCTTTGGGAGAAAATTCAACTGTTAAGAGAATAAAAAAACATTGAATATTAAAAGGAAATGAAATTTAATACACAAAAGGTTAACAAAGATTAACACAACAACAGCAAAAATCAATATGTTTTATTAAACTTTAAATAAAATAGTCTTACTTATATCATCAGAAGTAGTAACAAATGAATCAGACAGGGTTTCATCATATAGATTGTCCCATTCAGGCCGATATTTTAACAGCTGTTGAATTTCTTCATCGTGATATAAGTCAGCTCTAAAAAATATATATAAAAAATAAAATTTAGGAATTTAAAAATGCATTTAAATTTCATCAATATCAATTAGCACAAATAGGAATTTAACCCTAGACAACTTAAAATTTGTCAAACAAACTACTGATCCCGACAGTTTTTGTGAATTTAATATGCTCTTTTGTTCTCATGGGAGACAACCTTATGAAACCCTGCATTATCAGGTACAAGAAAAAATTATGCATTTTATGTAAGGGTAGAAATGAAGGAATCTAATGATCAGGACCTGTCGGAAGTGAAGAGACGCCTACTAATATCACTTCCTGCATACTTTTAAAGGCTTATCCTAAATTAAGTAATACATGAATAACTATATAACATACTATAATGATATGCTGGTTTGCCTTGTTGTAACAGGTGGAAAACATGACATAAGTATTTTTATCGTAATTATTTTTAAGGTTTACCTATGTTACAGAATTACAAGAATAATTTGTATTTTAAAATTAAGTTTATACAGTCTTACAGAAAATTGAGGTCTGCTAACGTTCAGCTGTTAAAAAAATTTATAAAATGTGGGTTCATATCATTCTACACAGATTTCACCACAGAAAACTATGCCATTCAGAAAGTTTTGTAATCACTTTTTAAACACCAGGGATGATGTGAAATGCTTGTAGAAATCTAACACTGAACATTTACTGTGACTTTTTTAAACAAAGATTTAAATTTTTTACGCTTATGTACTACTTATGATGCATTCTTTCAAATTAACATCAATATGCAGTTTTGAAAGCAATGAAATTTTTATAACATTTACTGCAATATCCATACTTTTTACTGTCATCATACGAAAATTCCAAGTCAAAACATTTAAAACCTAATTTTTTTGAAAATTATGCTCATACACTTTTAAATTTTTCATTAGAAAATGAAAGGAGTTTATTTTTTACCTTTTTTTTTACCACAAAGAAAACATATTTGCATTTTTATTCATTCAGTCATAAAATATAACACATTTTTAGTCCATAATGCTTTTCTATAATAATTCAGACAATTCTCAAATTTTACCATTCATTGAAAAGAAAATGACGCATTTGGTTAATTGAATTAAATGTTTAATTATGGATGCTAAAATTTTCCAATGGAGATTTTTAATTACTTCAATTAGTTTAAAATTTTGTCAATACGTATGTCAGATATTCTAAATTGTCTACATTTTTTCATGGAATTTTATGTATCTGTTAGAAAAATATAAAGCATTTTAGCTTTTGAATTTTATAATTTTTGTAACAAAGGGAATTATTTTTTCTCTTTTAGTTCACCAGTTGCCTAGCAACGAACATATTTCTGAATGATGTAGTTTTCTTCAATGAAATATATGCAAAATGATATGAATTCACACTTCATAATTTGTTCTGCCAAAGGTCTAGTGACAGCTAAACATTGGCAGAACTTGATTTTTTGTAATAAGACTATTTAAACTTAATATTAAAATACAAATTATCCTTGTATTCAATAACATAGGTAAACCTTAAAAACAATTACATTAAAAATACTTCTGCAATGTGTTTGGCACAAATTGTGACAAAGCAGACCAGAATATTATTATAGTACTAGTTGAAGGCAACATTTTCCAGATTTTGTTATTCTTCTATGACATAACTTAGGATAAGCCTCTAAATATACACTGGAAGTGATATTGATTTTTGACTTAGACACAACTTCACTTTTGGCAGAACTGAATCATTAGAGTCCCCTATTTCTGCTCTTACATAAAATATATTTTTTCCTTGTATCTGATAACACAAGGTGTTTAGTCGCCTCCTGGACAGTGGTGTAGCCAGGATTTCGTTTCGGGGGGGGGGGGTCCAGAATTTTTTTTTCAGGTTATATATAGTAAAACCTGTCAAGATGAAATCGTAAATATTGCTGAAACTTTCCGTTTTACACAGGTTTTCGTGTTATCAGGTGTATTTGTATAGTATTCTTTTCCGTAGCACGGAACATTTCTGTTTAAGACAGAATTCCGTTATAGGGAGGTTCCATTTTTACAAGTTTTGTGTATTTATATAAATATTATGTCGTATGAATAGAATAAAACGTGTCAAAATAGTAATTCTCTATAACAGAATTCTGTCTTTAACTGAAGCGTTACATGGTCTTAATATGAATTGCGATACAATTAAATTTGCTGCAAACCTGTCTGAAAGGGGATTTTCATCGTTCTTTAGTGAAACCTGTGAAAGCGGAATATTTCTATAATGGAATCCTGTCTCAAACGGAAGAGTTTCAGAATCCCTGCGAAATGAACAATAGATCTTATTGAGGTAGTGTATCTTATAAGCATAATTAATTACACTTCTTTCTATGGAAGCCTGTCTAAAATAGAACTCTTTACCAGTCCTTTTGAATCTTGTCTTTGACTGTGTATGTATAATAGAAGTATTTCGAGTAACTTTAAGAACTTAGGTATAGCCTTATTTAATTTGTTAATTAAAAAAAAAGCATGGATAAAAAATGTAAGGCCAATCTCTATAACTGCAACTAATAATACATTGAAGTTACATTAATATTTACCAATGAAAAAGATTCACTATGATGTAAAAAGCTGAGCGCATACTGAAGAGTTAAATTTAATTAACCTATTCGCTGTCATCCACGAGTATACTCGTGGCTTTAATTTATTAATTACTTTGTCACCACTATTTTAGAATTTAAAAAATTGCCACATTTATTGGCAGAAATTTCGCTGTATTAGTAAAGCGAAATTTACCTTTCTGAATTTGTGGTGGCAAAGGACTTTTAACAAAAAAATTGAAAACTATTACTTTATGGTTTTGGCAGCGAATGGGTTAAATCAAGTTTCATATTACATAACATTTGCCTACAATAAAGTTAGGATCAAGTGGTTAAGTTTAAAACATCAATTTCCATGTTTAATTTCTTGCCATTGAATTAAGAACTTGTGCTGCATTAGATATTGGGTAATGATTTCACATAAGTGTCAATTGCATGAGCCGTTCATGCGATCCGCCGCGCTCCCCATGAGAGTTTTTGAGATAACCCAGATAGCATGAACGTTAGCAGCAAGTTTGATTTTTTCTGATATTATCTTGCCGTGACAAATTTGAATTGAGAAATTCGCAGCAAATCTCGCGCAAGGCATACCATCACCCACTTGCATGAGTAGTTTGTTGTGAAACTGATGCAAGACTGTCTTTAATTCCCGAAAGTGACGAAAGCAAAAAATCCCTCTCTTGAGAGAATAGACAATCAGCTCATACACAGAAATTGAAGAAATTTTATTCGGTAGGCACCTCTTTTTCTAAGTGCTATACTTATGAAATACCAAAAAATGCTCGAAATGAAACTTACAAATATTACCTAAACTTGTTTATGGTGATTAAACCGATGCATGCACCTTCTGACGGCGCTTTTGCATCAATAGACTTGATCAGGTCTATGGACCCATTCGAAGGGTTTAAACTTATAGTGTGACATGTAAAGATGACTACTTTGCAGTAAGTTTGCAGTATTTTTGATTACTTGTTTGCTGTTAGTTTGCAATAAATTTGATACAGTATGAATTTAACTTGCACGACAAGTTAGCTGCAAGTTCAAAGTGTGGTGACTTCGGCGTTTGCATTATCTTGCTGCTGTCTTGTTATGAACTTTCAGTCTTGTCATGCTGAGCTTATCGCAGTTTCAACACAAACTACTCATGCAAGTGGGTGATGGTATACCTTGCGGGAGATTTGCTGCGAATTCCTCAATTCAAATTTGTCATGGCAAGATAATATCAGAAAAAATCAAACTTGCTGCTAACGTTCATGCTATCTGGGTTATCTCAAAAACTCTCATGGGGAGCGCGGCAGATCGCATGAACGGCTTATGCAATTGACACTTATGTGAAATTTGTGATGGATTAGCACTATTTTAGAAGTATTAGAATGTGTAAAAAATAGTTCATGGTGGTTTCTGTTTGTGTACTTCCCAGCCAATTTATTTTAGATGGTTCGAAACAGTTTTAGAACATTTTCCAAGTTTAGCAGTAAGTTTCGGACGGGTCAGATTTTCAGGCTTTGCAGGTTTTCAAAGCAAAACTGTTGCAAATTTTCTGCAAACTAAAAAGGATATGTGGGAAGGTTTTAAATTTAAAAAAAGATCTTGCATTTTCCGCTACAGAAACTAGTAATGTAAGAAGCACACACATCAAATATAGTTCATGCTGGAAAAAGCAGTTTTATTACAATTGTCTTATTCAGCCATAATTCTTTTGGGTTTCCATGTTTCATGTCTCGCCACTTTTGATACCAGATTCGATCTAATAGTTGCTTCCGATATCTGGTCGTCTTTAAGGAAGTTAAATTTTTGTAATAAGTTTATTTGTGATGGATTAGCACTATTTTGGAAGTATTAGAATGTGTAAAAAATGGTTCATGGTGGTTTCTGTTTTTGTACTTCCCAGCCAATTTATTTTAGATGGTTCGAAACAGTTTTAGAACATTTTCCAAGTTTAGCAGTAAGTTTCAGACGGGACGGATTTATGCAGCTCTGGAAGGGGCACTTAGGAGTTCCGTGGAAGGGGGTAGCGCCCTTCTAGACCATTAATAATAATAAAATTCCGAATCTTCCGATTGCACCCTTAAACAACTTGATAGGAGGATCAAGAATCTCATCTCTATATATTTAAGCATTCACAGTTGCACTGGTAAAAATGTGTCGGTCACTGCGGCCATTCAAAATGATGTCCGTCCATATCATGATTCCACGACCTTTGTATCGATGCCTTTCACGGATGTTTGCAGCCTTATTGCGTGTGATTTTCTCCCTCCATATGCTAACATGTCTGTAGTAACTCTCTCAACAAAATCAGGATTCATCGGTAAAGAGAACTTGGCTCCAGTCCGTCGTACTCCAATGACGATGATCTCTGCACCACTTTAACCGGGCGCATTTCGCTACCAGAGTTAGTGGAAAACAAATCATGGGTTTCCTTATGCAACCTGTCACTCATAGTAAACCAGGATGGTCGAGTTCTTGTTGCGGCAGCAAACTCCCTGCAATCTGAACTGACGTCAATTGCCTATTTCTTTTAGCAATCGTTGACAAATTACAGTCCTGAGAGCCTATTGTGGTGCATTTTCTACCTTAACCTTGTTGCCTGTGGACATTATACCAGTGTCTTTAAACCGATTCCAGATTCTTGACATGACGCTTTTGGCTATTTATATGTCTTTACAGACCCCTAAGAGTGCCTCCCCTGCTTCCATTCTCCCTATTGCACGCAATTTCTCAAAATCGGTCAAATGTCTTCTGGACGACATATTCCACCTACTAGAAGCGAAAGTTTTACCTAATTATAAAATTAGACTTCAAATTACCCACGTGCGCTCCTTTTCACACGTGAACCGAAAGAACGGGCTGAGGCTGAAAAATTTGCATATATTTCTGTAGCGAATATTAATCCCATTGGACTACGTAATAACGTTGACATTGAGTACCTTTCTGGAAGTTCCCTTAATAGAATTAACATAAAGCACCTTTTTATGGTTGTTCCTTTAATTTTTCTCGCCAGTGTATTTTGAAAGTGGTAACAAATAACCAGTCCAAAAATAAAGTTACTTTTATTAATTGCAGGCAGCAGATTTAAAGTAATTGCTAATATTGTCCGTTATAAAGTGAACAAAGATAAGGGTCACAAAACTCAACCAATACCGTTATTGCGTTCGTATAAACTCGTTCTTTCCCATAAGTGTCGACAACAGAACCCCATCGAAGTCCAAGATAAAGAAGTTTTATGTTTAATCTAGTTACAGTAAATTTGTGTAAACGGAATAGCAGGTATACTTGCATAGTTATCCTTCCGTCTCGGGACATTAAAATGTTTTTGTTTATGAGAGGATTCCGTGTTTTCAGAAAGCCTGCCAAGAAGGATTCATAATTGGAACAAGTTTCATTTCAGATAGGTTTGAAGCGTTAGCAAGCACAAATATATAGTGTTGTTTTCGTCGAACCTTGAATCGTTTTCCTTTGAGATAAGTCATCTTCACAGATTTTCTTGTAATAGATTTATGCTCTTCAGAGGTGGTGTTATAGCAGCGGTTTCCAAGTTTTGGGGTAGCATACACCTGGGGGCACGTGGCGGGTCTGCTGGGGGTATGTGAAATTAATATCGGTAATGGCAGAAGTCACAAAAATGTTAGGAATATCAATGTAATTTGCATCGATTTATTATATGGTTGTGATAAGAAGATTACTAATGAAAAAAAGCATGTTTACGTTATCTCCTTGAGTGGAGGGGGGGGGGGGGGAGAAGGGCGGCGTGTTTATGAGAAAGGGGGTACTCCGAAATGAAAAACCTAAGAAAGTGGTACGTGAAAGAAAAAAGTTTGGGAAGTGAGTATGTTTTAGCAGTTTTAAGGGATACTGTGAAAACGGAAAGTGTTTATATCGGAAACCTGTCTAAAACAGAAAAGTTCATAGTCCCGAAGAAAGACACATCTTTGAATTATACCTTCTAAGACGAACACCTCTTTAAAGCGGAATTTTTTATTAGATCCTTTGTGATTCTGTCCTAGCAGTTTTTACTGTTGTATTTGTATCCGTGATTCAGAAAACCAGGTCTACTTTCGAAGGGGGGGGGGGGTCCGGACCCCCCCCCCCCCCCCCTTTGGCTACGCCGCTGCTCCTGGACTATCAGTTAATGTGTTAATAATTATAAACATGGGCATACCTAAAACCTCATACACATAATATTTTATTTTGTTAATATTAAAAACTGAATATTACATTAGCTGAATTAATATTAATTTTCATAATGCAATGGATAATATTTCATTTGTAAATGTATTTCACTCTTTGTGTTTTGCAACTAATTTCTCAATTGCAACAGTAGTACATCTGATTTAATAGCATTATTTAAAAAATAAAATATAGCACTTTGTATTTAATTAGAATAGTTTTCTAATATAATAACATCACAAAGAGAATAAGCATTGTAAAAACAAATGCATCATTTTTCTCTGAAGAATGGATTTGGTCAAATTAGTGATAAGTAGCCATTATACTTTCATGGCTCGATTAGTTGCAGGATGCTGAAAATGCTTTTTAACTGCCTCAATTAAAATCTAATAGATGGTGGCACTAGATATTTTAATTGAAAGAAAAAAGAAATTGTAAAAGGCTAATTCCATGAAAACTTGTCATGTCTGTCACACAGCTGAAAATCACTATGCTTGTTGACCACCGTTATTTTCGAAAAGTTTGCTTCACGTTATTCAATTGATGAGATATCTCCGATAAATTAAGTCACATTTTTCCGTTTTCAAATACTGGTAGCCAACAAGCATAGCGATTTTCAGCTGTGTGACAGACATGACAAGTTTTCATGGAACTAGCCAAAATAGAATTATAACTGTTAGTATTATCTCATTGTGTGCGTTATGGGGTAAAATTAAAAAATATATTTTAAAATACGCTTGCATACATTTAACATTCTATTTTGACAATAAAGATGATACTTGGCATAATACAAGGTTCTGGTGCTAAAAGCACTGTTTTGTCTGCTTACATTCTATTTTTTTTAGCCCCCAATACTATTTCTTACATACAACAATTAAAGTGTCATCACTCAAAAAGTACATTACAGCTAACCATAAGCCACCTGTAAAATGAAGCAGGTGTATCATTGTACAGTTAAATACTGATAATCTACTGCAATTTTTTTAACTTCTAAACATCGCATAGGGAAAAAAAAAAGTACTTTTAAATGCATTTTGTTTGAAAACTGCATCTGAATTTATTTTGAGATATTAATTTTTTTTGTAGTTTTTAATGCCATTTCTGTAATGATGGCAAGTACTCCATTTCCGTAGAAAGTAAAGGGAAAATAGTAGATTACTACATATTTTTGTTATCATTTTCTCATAACAACTGAAAAAAATTGCAATTAAAGTAAGTGCTATGCCAAGAATATCGTCTGCTATAAAACACAGTGATTTTTGGTTTTATTTATCAATTAAATGATTTTTAGTTTATTGCAAACTTACTTTACAAACGATACAACACTTTCACTTTACAAAAATGCATATTAAAGAATATTTGTGTGACTTATTTTCTCCACATTATTTACTTAATTCCTATCAAAAAGCTGAAAGAATGGAATTTTATTAATCCACGTGTAATAACATTTTCCACATGCTGAAAAAATATTGATTTCTGATAAACACGGAACTATTATAAACTATATTCAAGTTTTAGTGTCCATATTAATGCTATAAACAAAGGAAAGCATATGAATCCTTAAATACCCAATTTTTTTTGTCTAGTTTCTTGAACTTGTCTTTCGACATCGCTTTTTCATGGATTTGTATACTACACTATATGGTGAAAGGTGACCGGTCACTTGCGATTTTAGACGTTTTGTTAAATATCTAGAAAAATACATGAGGAATTAACCTGAAACTGCAGGTGTGTAAACAGTATAGTATAGGTCATATATTTCCATGAATATTTTTTCCCGAAACCCCATAGGGGACTGTCAACAAATTGAAAAAGAATGAATATATTTTGGATAACCCTGTAAAAACTAATGTAGCAAAAGTGTTCAAACTCGAGATTATTAATAAGTGGCTTACTGTAATATATTGTGTTCATTTTTATGAGGATAGCATGTATACTCTTAGAGAAATTAAGATTTTTATAAAAAACAGTCCCAAATTTTGCTAAGTTTTTTGCTTATAATTTGCAGAGTTTTTAATATAAAAAAAGTTCTTTTCAGAAAATATGACAAACAACATTGTACACAATACTCTGCAATCAGAATTAAAAAATAATAAAAATTGGATGAAAAATGTGCAGGTTTACTAAAAAATGTTTCACTGTGCATACACGAATGCAATCAAAATATAATATGCATAATGCATTAGCTAAGTATATAGAGCAACTTTTGTGAAAGTCTCAAAATCATAGCTTGAAAATTCTGAAAATTATCGTCGACAGAATAAGCTCGAAATCCGTTGTTCCCAAAAAGAAGCAAAAAGATGAGGGGTTGTATCAAATATCTGTTGATTAGTGTCAAGGTAGCATACATAATATTACACGTACTACTATATTTGGATACAACCCCTCATCTTTTTGTTTCCTTTTGGGAACAACAGATTTCGAGCTAATTCTATCGGCAATAATTTTCAGAATTTTCAAGCTATGATTTTGAGACTTTCACAAAAGTTGCTCTATATACTTAGCTAATGCATTATGCATATTATATTTTGATTGCATTCGTGCATGCACAGTGAAACATTTTTTAGTAAACCTGCTCATTTTTCATCCAATTTTTATTATTTTTTAATTCTGATTGCAGAGTATTGCGTACAATGTTGTTTGTCATATTTTCTGAGAAGAACTTTTTTTATATTAAGAACTCTGCAAATTATAAGCAAAAAACTTGGCAAAATTTGGGACTGCTTTCATAAAACCTTAATTTCTCTACGAGTATAAATGCTATCCTCATAAAAAGGAACACAGTATATTACAATAAGCCACTTATTAATAATCTCGAGTTTGAACGCTTTTGCTACATTAGTTTTTACAATGTTATCCAAAAGATATTCGTTGTTTTTCAATTTTTTGACGGTCCCCTATGGGGTTTCGGGAAAAAATCTTCGTGGAAATATATGACCTATACTATACTGTTTACACACCTGCAGTTTCAGGTTAATTTCTCATGTATTTTTCTAGATATTTAACAAAACGTTTAAAATCAGAAGTGACCGGTCACCTTTGGCCATATTGTTAAGAGTTCTAAAGAGGCTTAGCTTAAGATGTAATACTAACCTTCTGATATTCTTCTTGCGAGTTGCATCTACACGATGCTGGGCGTTAATGAATTAGAATCTGGGTTCAAACTCATACAAAGAGCCATTTATAGTATAAAATAAACATTTAATTCTGACAATAAAAACATATTTCATTTTACTTCAAGAGAATTCATCAGTTCACATACATTCATGGAATACTCCTATTAACTACACATCATCAATAAATTTACATTACAAGATCACGCACAGCGTGTGCCACTAGTTTCATTTCACTTCAATTCCTAACACATATAGTGTATTCCGCGATAGTGATACTTATGCATACTTTTCTATAGATGTTATTTAAGACTGGATTGAAAATGTGGAATTCTTCAGCAGATGCAAATGACGTCCATTTTATATAAAATAAAAGCATGTATTTTGAGTCTTAAAACTGAAATATGTTTTGAACTACAGTGAAACCTCCCTGTGCGACCACCTCCATTAAGCGACCACCTTTCTGAACGATCATTTTTTCATGGAACTAAATTTATTACCATAGACTCAATACTAATTTTACCTCAATTCAGAGACCATCCCAGTTGAGCTACCTCCATGAGCGACCAATTACTTTGAAGAAAATGAAACAAATTCCATTCCTTCCTGTTCGCTTGAAGAAGGTTTTACTAGAAAAATAATTCTGGAGAGAGCATTATTCATCGAACTTCTAAACTAAGTTTTGATATATTTTTTTTCCAGTAACTTTTAAGTGTTTAAACACCTTTGTACCTTTTTAGGCAATTGATTTAACTCTGATGACAAATTAAGAATGACAGTCAATAAAAATCCCTGCCATATTATGTCAGGAAACTCTGAAAGAAATAGATAAATTAATGAAATCGTCATTATTTGTACTTGTCCAAAAAAAAATTGCATTTATTTACTGAACTTCGAAACGACTTGAAAATAAAAGTTATAAAAGATAAAACCGTAAAATCAAAGCAAATGTGAATATATTCATTTTTTTAAACTCTACTGTAATTAAATTATGTAATTAACTTTTGTTTTGATACTTAAATTTTTATATTTTTTCCTAATGTGAAAAATAAATTTTAGTAACATTAATTGTTACCTTTTTTTAACAATTAAAATCTAGATTTAAACATGACCTCCATTAAGAGACCACCTCTCGGAGCGACCAATTTTTATTGGAACGGAATGTGGTCACTTTAGGGAGGTTTTACTGTATCTATCTATATTTTTTTTTTCATCGAGGCGACACTAAATTATAAAAAAGCAGAATTTCTGCTTCCTACTTGTCTTTTTTTTTTTTTTATAGGTATCACAGAATCTACAGAAGAATGTGCGAATAACTACTTGTAATAATGTAGGTTAATTTTTTAAACATTGTACATTAATCAAACAGACCTTAAACAAATGCTTTATTTTTAACATTTCAAACATATTTTGAATTATGTAATATCAGAAGTTGCTAAGAAAGCTATAAAAACTATAAGACTCTCTGCATGCTTTCAGTATGCAAAAAATGTAATAAATTACTTGAAAAGATTCTTCTTTAAGTATTTTGATGAATTTATTTCACCTTTATTATTAAGTTTATTTCACCTTTTCTTTTTGTATATAATATTAGCTGCAAATTCAATTTAAAACGGTACAGAATTCTTTTTCTATGAGTATTGTTCTCTTCCCCCCCCCCCCCCTCTCCCTCCATACACACTCACTTTTCAGATATTTGCAAATGCAAATTTTGCTTTGTATATTGGTCATAATTTTCTACTATAATAAAGCTCAGATAAGCATAATTGCAGTTACAGATAATTTTTGAAATAACAGCCTTTTTTTCAGCACTGAAAAAAAATTCTGACTTTATCTGTTTTAATGACTAAAAACTGAAAAAAATTCTAAATTAAAACAAAATTTTTGTAATCAAGTATGAATCAGGATTTTGTTTTATCAACCAATTTAATCAAAGCAATGTTGTTCATTCTTTTGAAATTGCCAAATTACATGAGGATTTCATAAAAATGAAACCTGCCACATCCCTTTCACAAAAATTAAATGCTCCAATTAGTTTCCTGTGATATAATCTTTATTTTTTATCAAGAAAAAATTATATTAAGTGAAGGAAAAAATTCGCAGACTCAGTCATATGACTAACTAAATTGTTGAATATTTTGACTGTTTGATTGATGAAATAGACTAATATATCGGTTATTCAATAATGTTGCTGTAATAATAAGATGTTTATGTTTGAAACAGATCAAATAATTAAAAGAATCAAATAATTTTATATGTTGTTTGTATGTGTTTTCTCTAAAAAGCAGACACATCCAAATAGCAGGCAAATTCCCCACTCCCAAAGTGCCCGCTATTCAGAGTTTTACTGTACTTAATAGCATTTTCATTGTGTTTTATCACATAAAACAAAGGGTTTACCATTACAAAAAAAAAAAAAAAAAAAAAAAAAAAAAAGTTTTAGATAAATTAAAGGGACACATCATACAATGCTGCTCAATGACTGTTTTAATACCCTTGATATAAAAAAAATATTGGTATTCATTGTCATATACTTTTCATGATAGCCTTCTTCACATGTTCTCCACGGGATTAAGATCTGGACTAATTGCAAACCAGTGAAACCTTGATGTTATTCTGTTGAAGCTATATTTTTGTGAATTAGACATATGAACCGATTATTGTCTTATAGGAGTAAAAAAATCCATCCTCAAAGCAAATCCAGTACAATGCTCTAATATTTGCCGATAGAATTTAGATTTAATTTTTTCTATTTTAAAAAATCAATCACATTTAGCCATTACATCCAAAACCATCCCAATTTATTATTGATTCTCCACCTTGTTGCATACTAAGAAAACGTTTGGTCCCTTTCTTAAATCATAGAAGTAAAATATATAACCATCAGGTCCATGTAAATTTCACTTTTTCTAATTATTAAATATGTCTGAGTGCCATTTATCATTGTAAGACAAAATTTTCTTTTCTTGTTCAATGTCATTTTATGGTGTGCTATGTGGCTCCAACATTTAAAAAAACAAACAAAAAACTCAACATTAAACAAATATGACTGTGGTTGTATAATTCTTTTATGTTTTATTTGCTTTTTGCTGTGTTAACAATATTTCCTAAACAAAGATTAATAAGGATAGTTTTTTTCTTATATTAAAAAGAAAGTGATTTTAAGAACTGGATTGTGCTTCAAAAATGTAATAATTTTTCTTTCTGTTAAAAAAATTGGTCTAGCAGGAAAATTATTTTGGTTGTTTTATTTTTGGTTGTAATATATTACAATAATATACAACAATAAAGTCATGTTGAATCCATATTTATATTCAGTTATTATTCTAATTGGCCTTATAAAGAGAAACAATGAGTTAAAAGTTGAATACATTTAAATTTTAATCAAAATATCCGTAAAAGACACAATTTTCAGCTATAAGTATATAAATGAGAGCTCTAAAGCTCATTTAGATGATTAGATGTGCAAATAAGCCCAGTTCCTACGACATTATACAAATCACATTTAATATGCGATCCTGCTTAAACCCTTGATTACGTGGTCAACGAGACTGACTTTAGTTTTAATGGTTTCTAGGATGTACTAAATCGTATCATATGTGAATGTAGTCAAGAGGTTAATTCGTGACTTTTGTTCGCTCTCTTGAAATGAGCCATTTTAGGATATAAGGAAAATTTATTCATTTAATTCAATTCATAGAGAAAACAATGAAATTTAAAGTGAAACATGAAACCAAGTAATTCAAATAATACAATATCCTATACAGAAAACCATGTAATTCAAATAATACAATATCCTACAATAACACAGAAAACATGCAATTCAAATAATACAATATTCTACAATAGCACATAAAACCATGTAATTCAAATAATACAATATCCTACAATAGCACAGAAAACACGTAATTCAAATAATACAATATCCTACAATATGAAAAATTTCTAATTTGAAAAAATTAGATATACATTAAAGAAATATAATATCAATGTAATCGCAAAACCATCTACTAAATTAAAAGATCTTGCACACCGGAAAATAGACCCAATCCCTTACGCGAAACTTCAGGCATATATGATATACCTTTTACAGATGAATTGAATCAGAAAAAACTCATTTACATAGGCATGACTACTAGGAAATTTAAAAAGAAACTAAAAGAACATATTGCAGACATAAAGTATAATAAGTCCTCAACAACTATATCAAGTTTAACGAAAAACAAGACATTGACACAGATTTAAATAAAACAAGAATCATAGCCAGTACTTTATATCACTACATATCAATAATCAGAGAATCTTTGGAAATTTTGACTCAAGGAAGGAACACTTACAACGATGTATGTCCTACAATATATCCAGGATCTGGTATGGAATAGTAAATATCTCTAGCAATTCTGGAACATAATTATTGTATTTTTCCCCGCTGCTCCTTTGAAATGGACTTGTCTACAGCTATTTAAGCAATGAACATTCATGAACTTTCAAGCCTCTGATTTTCCCCCTGATGATGGCTGTTTTATAACAGTTGAAAGCGCTTGAGTTTTGACATCATTTGATGATTTTTATGTTATAAAGACCTTTTTATATATTTTAGTACCTTTTTTAGTAAAATAAATCAGAAATTTCATTCCGTATATTTTTCGCCTACCAGTATCTCAAATCAATAATTTTCTAGATAAATTTCTTTAGCATATGCAACAGCAATATATCATGAAATTAATTGTTTGAAGATAGTGGTAAGAACAATAAAATTTCTCCTTACGCTTCAAGTCCTCGCCCACTAGCAAAATTTTCTTTATCAAAATGCAGTAAACCAAAATTAATGTGTGACCCAACAATGGTGGACTAAGCATACTATCGTTAGAAAATATAGTAATCCGTAAAATTAGCAAGACTTGCATTTGAAAAGAAAATATAAAAGAAAATGCAAAAAACAAAGAAAATGCAAATTTTAGCAATTTTTGCGAAGCCAAACATTCCTTTTTAAGTTGTTAGATTAATCTGCAAGGTCTAAAATAATATGCAGTGCCACCAAAGCAGAATACTTTGCAATGTTTTGCAACAAACTTCAGCTGATTAAGAATGTTCTGCGGGAATACAAAAGAAAGACACATGGGGATTTTCGTATACATGAAGAAGTGCAATTGCATCTTTTATAGAAATGCAAAAGACATTTTGAAAAATGCTGACATACACACACGAAAGAATCTACTGCCGAATTTTGCAATTTTACTCCGATCGAATGATGAATTAAGCTTTTTTTCCCGACAATCGACTGACGATTTTCTCAATATTTCAGATTTTCTCTCTGTCAACTGGCGAATTTTTTTTTCTCATGGCCATTGAGTGATGAATTTCGAGATTTTTCCTTCAACTGAATGGTGAATTTTCTTAAAAAGAGAATTTGAAATGTTCTGCAGAGAAGTCCATTGTTCTGCAACGTACGTCGCACTTTTAAGCATATTCTGCTTTGGGGTGCAGTGCCCACTGCCGTGCTGCAGTGGGCACTGAAAATCCAGCAGCGCAAAGCATATTTTAATATGTTTTTTTCTTTAGTGTAAAGTTTACTTGTGAAAGGTTCTGTTCTTAAAAATGGAAGTATTTATGTTAAATGTGATGTAAATTTGTTTTAAAATTTAATTTTTTAACATCTTCAAAACCTAAAATATGGAAGTACAGTCAAACCAATATTATAAAATCAAAGAGGATTGTTTTTTTTAAACCAATTTTTAGAATCCTTCTCTCCTTTGTTTAAACTAATTATGACTGAGTGGAAGGAAATAAAAGGAAAAATTTATAGCTATACAGTGTTTATAGGGAGGGACTAAAGAGAATTTAGTTTAGTGTGCCGTTAGGGAGGGACTAAAGAGAATAAAAACAATATATTGAAATGGTAGCAACTCAGCAAGAATAATCTTCTTGTTCCTGTTGATTTAATAAAGAAGTTTTTAAATCTACCAAATCTAGACTATCATACCAAAAAGTAATGTATGTAAAGAGCTATTTTTAGAGGTCAGGAAAATACAAGGAATGTCTAAGATTTTGACAAACTTCAGGGGGTATTAATGCACATTCAGATGAACATTTTTTCTAGAGGAAACCAGACTGCAATTCACTTATTCAGTCAAAAATAAATACAGGGTATCTCATTACAAACTGAACCCCAATTTTCATTCTCAACTTTAACGATAATGAACATATTTCAGTGAGAATTTCAATTAACTTTGCTTTGTGTGTGATGATTAGGGATGCACCGAATAGTGATTTTGGCCGAATACCGAATATTCGGCCTACAGGTGAACCGAATACCGAATATTCGGCTAGCCGAATAGTAACTGCTAGGCCGAATACCAAATATTCGGCCTGCCGAATAGTAACTATTCGGCCGAATACCGAATATTCGGCTTGTCGAATACTTTTATATTTCAAAGTTTAAAGGCACTAAAATGTTATATTTTAAAACAATTTTACATAATATTTAAAACAGAAACTTTTATTCTAATAAACAAGATCTTTTGTCAAGTAAACTTTATGCTGAAAAAAAAATCTGCTTTGAGTTATTTAAGAAGAGGATAGTTATAAAACTTTTTTAATTAAAATTTTTTTTAATTTTATGGCTTCTTCTGTGAATTAAAACAGATGAATAAAATTTTCTTAAATTCTAAAAGAAACATTTTAAAATCAAAGAGAAATTGTGAAAAAATTGTACAGGATCATATATTATTTGTTTGTCAGGAAGAGACGAAAGTAAAAGTAAAATAAATAATACAATCTATTCAAATTTTATATGGTGGCAACTTAGCAAGAATAACCGTTTTACTCCCTTTGATTAAGCAAGGAAGTTTATAAATGCAGCCAGGATTGCTGTCTAGAGTGGGCAATCATTTTCAGATATTGTAAACGATATTCTGAAATCTTAGCAAGAAACAGATTATTTACTGGATAATGTTCAGCAACTTACCTTTGTAGATAATTATTTCCTCTGAAAATCCTCGTGATTGGTTAACTTTCTTAAATAATACTTAACAAACAGCAAATAAATAATGTAAAAACATTCTCTTTTATTTAAATATGATTTTGTTTCTAATTATTCTGAATATCTTTATAAGTTGACTCTTAAATGTAGAAGTTGTATAAGGTTTTTAAAAATATGCTTAAATTTTTTTTTAAAGTATTCGGCTCAGCCGAATATTTTGATATTCGGCATACCGAATAGTTTGCTATTCGGCCAAGCTGAATATTCGGCATACCGAATAGTTTGCTATTCGGTAACATGGCCGAATAGATACCGAATATTCGGTGCATCCCTAGTGATGATGACATTATTGAAAGTGCACTGAACATATTTCAGTGAGAATTTCATCAGATCAACTTTGCTTTGTATGTGATGATGACATTATTGAAAGTGCACTGAACTTTAGTCAGTAACAGTATGTACAGATGCATTACGAATAATGAAGCATCAGTGTTGTTTGGATGTAAATAGTAGCAATTTCCAGAACATCTAGTGATGGAATCATATTTCACAAAAAACAAAGCAAGTCTGTTGAAACATTTCACAGAAAACAAAGCAAGTCTGTTGAAACTATCATTACCCTATCTTCATTATTGTTAACGTTACAAGCAAAAATTGTAGTTTGACTTAGAGTGAGATATACTGTATTTTTGACTGAATAAGTTGCTGTGATCATGAATTCCTATATAAAACATTTTCGTTTTGATTCTATTATCATCCCTGAAAATTTAGTTGCATTTTGTTAAAAAACATCCTGCATGTAAAAAAGCAAGAAATAGATTGTTACCAAAATATATTCAGAAACTTGTATTTACACATCATTAATTCCTATAAGTATCACCATTAATAATTATATTTTTAAATGTCAATTTTTAAATAATAAAATAAATAATAATAAGGAAATTCTCTTATTCAAATAGGATCCATTTTGTTAATTATTTTGAATTAGTATATTTATTTATTGACAGCTAAAAAAAAGCAGTTTATATATATATGTATAAAGCATTTTCTTTATGACTAAATATTTTGATATTAGGCCAAATGGCATATTTCACTATTCAGCCTAACCAAATAATTGGCAACAATGTTGAATTCCGGAAGTGACTTGGGGGGACATTTTTCCCACCCCTGGAGCAGTGAGGTTCCCTGCCCTTGGAAGATTTGAGATTTTGTGTTTTCAATGGTAAAAAAGTGCAATTTCCACCTTGGAACTCTATAATGTCCCCCCCCCCCCCTCAGAGCCACAAAAATCCTTCTTGGAGAAAAGTGTCTGAATTCAACACCCCTTGGAAATACGGCTGAATACAGAATATTCAGGGCATCCATACTATAATAAAGTCAATATGATTATACCCTAATTATTTTTCTTATAATGCGGATTATCTGCGAATTTTTTTCCTACACGATACCTTCCTAAATGTCAAGAAATATAATTTTTTTAAGCAAATTTACAAGTATCTTTCTTAAGAATCAACAGATGGCGCTACCTGATTCGTATTCACCAGGTAAATTCTTTTGTGTGATGAGAATAATCCCTTTCAGTCAAGTATGCAGGGATAATTTGAGTACAAAACCTTTATCCTGGATAGCATTTGGATTATATTGGTTTAGATTTGGGAAGAAATCTCTGTTCAGGGAAAAGTAGGGAATCATTTTCATATGCTCCTACAGTTTCTTTGCTAAGAGAAGCACGTTGTTGGCTGCCATTTTCTTTCCTGACTGTGACTGATTAAATACGTGCTTCTTAAGTAGAGCAAAATGTCTGGTGCTGCAAAACGTAAACGTGTTAGTTACACATCCGAATTAAAACTTAAAATAGTTGAGAAAGCCGAGGAAATCGGTAATAGGGAAGCAGGAAGGATTTTTAACATTGATGAATCCAACATAAGACTTTGGCGGAAAAGTAAAGAGAGACTTCAAAATATGGACAGAAAGCATCGAGCGGATAGAAGAGGTCACGCGGCGTGGCCCGATCTTGAAAATGAACTGCACTCATGGATTTTGAGTCAACGGGAGATGGGCATATCAATGTCAACTGTTAAAATACGATGCAAAGCTCGGATTATAGCCAGGGAGATGAATATTGATAATTTTGAAGATGGAGCCACGTGGTGCTACCGTTCATGAAGCAGAAGAAACTTTCAGTTCGGGCTCGTACAACCGTAGGGCAAGAATTGCCAGAAAATTGGGAAGAAAAGACTGATGATTTCCTAAATTATGTAAAAAAAATCATTGAAAAAAAAAATTCACTCCAAAGGAAGTAATTAATATGGATGAAGTTCCGTTGTGTTTCGATTGTCCTCCGAACTATACCGTTGATTCTCGAGGAAAGGACAGCATTTCAATAACTAAAACGAGACATGAAAAAGCAGCTGTCACCATAGTATTATGTTGTGCGGCAGATGGAACAAAACTAACCCCGATGGTAATATTTAAAAGAAAGACAATATGTAAAGAAAATTTTCCAAAAGGAGTGGAAATTAGAGCCGTTGAAAAAGGCTGGATGAACGAAGATATGATGATATCCTGGTTAAGTACTGTTTATAGAAAAAGAAAGGGCGCCTTTTTCAATCCAGGGGCTTTATTGATTATCGTTTCTATGTTTGCACACATTATTGATAAAGTAAAAAATGCATGCAAATCTGCTAAAGCGGAACTGGCTATTATTCCAGGTGGTCTTACGAAGATTTTACAACCCCTCGACGTATGCGTTAACAAATCATTCAAAAGTAAAGTGCGAAATTTATGGGAGAAATGGATGGCCGAAGGACAACATACCTATACTAAAAGCGGAAAAATGCATCGCGCATCATATGTTGACATATGTGAGTGGGTGAAAAGAGCATGGGATGAAATTTTCGACAAAACTATTAAAAATGCTTTCAGAAAATCTAAAATAATCGAAGAAATGGACTGTGACTATTCTAGCGATGATGATTCTGTAAATGATAATGCTAATAACTTACCAGAAGAATTGTTAAGATTGTTTGAATCGGATTCCGATTCTTCTGATTTTGATGGATTTAATTAAATTATTTTATTATTAAGAGTATCCGATTTTTTACGTCTATTTAATAAATTATTAAGTATTGTTTATATTTTTGCCGTACAAGTTTGTGATGCTACGTAATGGGTAAGTTTATATTTTTGCCATACAAGTTTGTGATGCAACGCAATGGGTAAGTTTTTATTTTCATTATTATAATTTTTGAATAAATATTAAAAACAGTGCAACTTATTAAATCTGCATTAATTTTCAAATGAAGTCCTTTGATTAAATTAAAAAATCTTTTCTTTTCATGTTTTTTATTTATTTTTTATCGGGAAATATAATATTAGTATATTCTGCAGTAATGCTTGCTTGATTTTCAATATTTTTCTCGTAGTTCGGTAGATGGTGCCGTCACTGCAGATGTTAAAAGCATATAGACTCATTAAGACCGAATCATATTAAAATAAAAATAACACATAAAAAAAACTAGTTTAAGGAATTTATATTTCATTTAAATAAATTATTAAGTATTGTTTATGTTTTTACCATACAAGTTTGTGATGTAACGTAATGGGCAAGTTTCTATTTTCATTATTATAATTTTTACGTTAATTTAAACATTAAAAAAAGTGCAACTTATTAAATCTGTGTTAATGTTTAAATGAAGTCCTTTGATTAAATTAAAGCATCTTTTCATTTCATATGCTTTTTATTTATTTCTTATCAGGAAATATATGTATTATGGGATAATGCTTGTTTGATTTTCAATATTTTTCTCATTGTTCGGTAGATGGCGCCATCACTACAGATGTTAAAAGCATATAGACTCATTAAGGCCGAATTATATTAAAATAAAAAAAAAAAAAACGAAAAAAAAAAAACTAGTTTAAGGAATTTAGATTTCATTTAAACATATGTAATTAACATATTTAATTATAATTTTTATACTAAGTAGTAACGTAATCCTTCCAAATTTATTCCTACTTGTGTGTACCTAATAGAATTGCAAATATCTTTGTACTGAATTTTCTATTTTTTATTTATTTATTTATCAAGTGTTATATTAAATACAAACGTTAAAAATGAAAATATTTTACCCTAGATTCAATATTTTTTCCCTTGTGGCTCAATGTTAGCCCTGTGGATCTTGTGAATTTTTTTAATGTGAATTTTACTTGCGGATTATATGCCACTGCGGGTTATACGGTGTTTTTTTTTCTCAAAATACCATGAAATTGTCACCTGCGGATTATACGCTGCCGCGGATTATAGGCAGGAAATTAGGGTAATAAAAACACTTTCCATTAACTTACATATAATGATCTTCATCAAACTGTTCAGATTCAGTCTTCAATCTTTCTTGTCTACGCAAACTTGGTTGCTTATCTTGTGGATTTTCCACATCAAATATTTCTTTTACTTCTTCCTAAAAATACAGCTTAGTTTAATACAACTAGCACTAACATTTTTTTTTTAAATCTCCAAGAAAGAAAAAAGATAATTTACCTTCATTTTAAATACAGCATAGGAATAGGAATTTCCAAATCCACATTGTTTACCAAGTATGTTTAAGCTACTTAGTTCTTCACAAGGTATTTGTTCGATGCTCCAGTCGAATTCTTCATCATCATCATCATCTTGAGAAGCATCGATGCCACCTATTATAAAATACAACCAAAGAGATTTTTGAGAAAAAACAATTTTTTTTTTAAACAATAAGAAAGTTTGTTTTCTCTAGGGATTTTTCTGACAAGGGAACCAAAAAATGATTCCCTTGTCAGAAAATGATAACTTCAACATATTCAATATGAAAATGTTTCCCATACAATTATTCACCAAAAGTCTTCTTGGGAGGAAAATGGCACATTCTAAACAATGTATTGCATCATTATTTTTTTTCTTCATGCATTTCCTGAACTTAGTTAATTAGCATGTTCTCGATAGTGTGCTATATTGGAGACTCACATATATAATTTTGCACAATTATCTTTAAAGCTATTTATTATTTTTTTAATACTTTTTTACTTTTAAAAACTGGCATTAAAGGAAATGCTCATGATTAATTAAACATTATCGACGAGCAGATCTTCAGCAGGCAAAGGTCATTATTTATTATTAAAATATTTGCAGAGACAAAAGTAAATTTTTATAAAGCAAATACTTAAACAATTAGAAAATTACTAACAAGCAAGATTTGGTTGTAAGCTCTTTAATCTTTTCAGAACAGGGAGTTTAAATATCAGACAGAAAGCATACCTTCTTAAAGGATGATAAAAATTTTAAAATCTACCAAGCGTTTGTTTTCCCCACAGTTATTGTTAACCTATGCTTCTGAGTGACATGACAATAACCATGAGGAAGAATATCTTTTTAGGTAGGTTTTTGTGTCATTTCAGAAGTAATAACTCTTCATCAATACTTAAAACACTCATCTTGAAAAGGTTAAAAACAATTTTATACTTTTGCTTTTACTCTACACATTCAGGAAGTATTATGATATGAAAAAGAAAAATTATATACAATATTATGAAAATGCATGAACAGCACTCACCTATAACTTCAATCATTGGAGAAGCTGGAGTTTTAATTTTCTTTGGAGCTAATAATTTTGTAATCAAATCAAGTCCTTCAAACACTTGACCCCTCTCAGCCTTCTGAGCTTTAACAGTTAAGAGTTCTGAAAAGTTTGAAAATCCGATTTAATCATTTTGGTACATATGACAGACTATATTAGACTTCTCATGCATATCTTGCAAAATGGATACTTCCTTTGTATAGGAGTCTTAAATGTGGATATTGGGATTGCAGATTAAACACCAGAAAATATTTAAAATTACTATTTATAAACTACTGAAAGGTATCTGGTAATTAAAATGTCATTCAGTCACCACATATGGCTGTGAACGTCTAGTGGTCATTATTTGGCAACTAAAGATTTAAGAATTAAATTAACTAAGTTTACTAAATAATAATAAAGTTGCCTTAAATTAAGTTGAAGCTCAAAAATGAAATGAAATCAGGCTCCCAGCAGCAGAATTTTTTTCTGCAGTCTGCAACACAAGTAGAAACTTTAAAAACAGTCTGCATAACTTAAGGACAAACGCCCTCTTTCCAATCCCTCATGCACCCCCCCCCCCCCAGTATTTGTGATTAACATAAAAGAAAAGTACTTTTTTAAATAATTTACCTTTTTCCTCAAAATTTTTAACACCACTATCTGTAAAATCTTTCATAAAATTTGTCAAAATTTCTGTGAAGTTAGAAAACAGAATAACAGCAAAAATAACATAAACATCACCAATTTCTAAAATTTTTGAAAAGATTGATACAATGTGATAATAACGAAAATTATATATAGATGTGATAATACAGGGATGAAAGCGCACTAAAGCCACTTTGTAGTAGCAAAAATCTAATTTTGTAGCAGTGAAATCCATTTTTGTAGCAGCAAAAATTTAATTTTTTAGCAATAAAAGCTGTTACTGGAGCAGACTGAAATTCTTAGAAAATCAAATTTGAGTAATTCATGCAAATACTATAAGTAATTCTAATGCAATGTTTTATTTAGCAATCTTAACTAGTTGTGCAATTCAAAATTTAATATGCTTTCACTCAAAACATGGCTAACTAATGTTTAACTTGAAACATGAATGTTGCAGTGAAAACATGAATTTTGCAGCAAATATTTCCGCGATTCTTTGACGGAATTCATCTTTTTTTCCTCGATCTTTCGACGATGTTCGCGTTTTTTTTTCGCGATCTTTCGACGATGTTCGCGTCTTTTTCGCGCTCTTTCGACGATGTTCGCGTCTTTTTCGCGCTCTTTCGACGATGTTCGCGTCTTTTTCGCGCTCTTTCGACGATGTTCGCGTCTTTTTCGCGCTCTTTCGACGATGTTCGCGTTTTTTTCGCGATCTATCGACGATGTTCGCGTTTTTTTCGCGATCTATTGACGATCTTCGCTTTTATTCGCGATCTTTCGATGACGTTCATGTTTTTTTCGCAATCTTTCGACGATGTTCGCGTTTTTTCGCGATCTTTTGACGAAATTCGCGTTTTCTACACGATCTTTTGACGATATACGTGTTTTTTCGCAATCTTTTAGCGAAATCCACGTTTTTAGCGATCTTTGCGCAAAATTCGCTTTTTTCCGCGATTTTTCGAAGAAATTCGCGTTTCTTCCGCGATCTTTTGATGAAATTCGAGTTTTTCCGCAATCCTTTGACAGAATTCGCGCTTTTCCCGCGATCATTTGTCAAAATTGACGTCCCCCCCCCTCATTTGATGAAACTCGCGTTTTCCCGCCATCCTTTGTGGAAAGTTGCTATTTTTCCGCAGCCTTTGACGAAATTGGCTTTTTTTTCAATCTTGTGACGAAATTTTTGCCATCTTTTGACGAAATTCGCCTATTTTATTCACGATCTTTTGACGAAAATCTCATTTATTAGCGATCCTTCGATAAAATCCGCGTTCTTTCCGCGATCCTCTGACGAAATTTGTGTTTTTTCTGCGATCCTTTGATGAAATTTGCGTTTTTCTGCAATCCTTTGACGAAAGTTCCTATTTTTCAGTAGCCCTTTGACGAAGTTCGTGTTTTTCTCCGCAATCATTTGATGGAAGCCGCATTTTTCCGCCAGCCTTTGACGAAAGTTGCTATTTTCCCGCAGCCTTTTGACGAAATTTTCACGTTTCCTTCTTGATCTTCTGACAAAATTTCGTTTTTTTTTTCGCGATCTTTTGACGAAATTCACGTTTTTTTCGCGATCCTTTGACGAAATTGGCTATTTTAACTGCAAACGATTGACAAAATTGTTTTTTCGGCGAACATTTGTCGAAATTCGTGATATTTACGTCCGAATTTTCGGACTAATGACCGATTTTTTTTTATTTCTTAAGAAATCAACCCTACGAGGATTGACTCATTTAATAATGGGCGTTTCACGATCGCGTGTAATGTTTTCTCCGTGTATTATTTATATTTTAAAGGGAATCGGAGATTCGTCAATCGCACGTGGCGTGGATCGTATTATTATGGCACATGGCAAATTTCTAGCAAACTTTTTTTTTTCCTAAATTTTAACAGTTGAAAAATAGTCTGCAGACCTTCTCAAGAGTCTGCGACGTGCGTCGCAGCGTTGCGCCGATTCTGCGCCCGGGATCAGGCTCACCCCTTTGTGAAGCAAACAGACAATCCAAGTTAGGCAATTTAATGTTCATCATAACACAAACATGCCTGGCCAAGCAGAGAAGCATACAAAATTAATCTTTATAACCTCTAAATTGTTTTAATACAAACACATGATAATATTTACTCATTACTCCATTATGTTGAATCAGCAAACAATATTGACGACGTTTCCTAAGTAAGTCTCTGTGAACGTCCTTTAATTATTTAAAGTTCAGAATGTTTATCTGGATAATATGAAGCTGTTCATGAAATGAAAATTCAATATTGTGAAGATAATCAAATCCTAAGTTACACTGATGATTATGGACTATTATCACAGGTTTTTCATGGCATGGCAGGGGCGTAGCTACTGTGGAGCAGTTGGAGCAGACTGCTCCAGGCGCATGAATTCTAAGGGCGCAAAATTAGAAAAAGAGTGATGAAGATTTCTTAAAATATTTGCATAATTTTTTCATTATTAATCAGACATTATAGATGAATCTTTTTACAATCAGCGTATTCAGCTATGATATTTTACCTTGTGTTTAAGCTCAACTATTTCGATTTAAAACATGTTTTCATAAACAGTTAAAAGAAATGACTTCTGTTCAGGAAATTTTGATTTTAATTCATACCATATTGCAGCATCAAATAACTTCTCCAACACCGTTTCAGCATGCCTGTTTTTTTTCTGTAACTTTCTGGGGACGACTGTTGAAGATTTTCAGATCTTAAAGTAATAAAAATTTATTTAACAGGGCTACCATCGGTCATTTTACTGGCTACCACTATTTCCAAAAATTAATCTTTCTGGTACATTTATATTAAATTTTTTTTTTTAATTTATCATTATGATTACTGTATGGAAATAATGGTAGCCAAAGAATTCACACTGAGAAACCTATATGTACGATGTAACAGTAGTAATTTACGGTAATTATTTTACGAAATTATTACTTATTATTTCGAAAAAAAAATAGCCTGACAAGTTGAAAAAAATTATTGAAATTATTGACCATTTTACAGACGAAATCCAAGAAACGAAAAAAAAATAGCTTGACAAGTTGAAGAAAATTATTGACTATTTTACAGACGAAATACAAAAAAAGAAAATTTTTATTTTATTTTATTTTTTTTTTTTTTTGTGGAAACTAAACATGCATCAATACCGATTACAAAACAATGGTGAACAAAGAGCTGGATTTAAACATATTCCACATCATATTTTTTCATTTCTACATTTCAGTTCAGACACTGGACCCCTAGGGTAAATTTTTGTGCCTCATGCATTTTTCACCAACTAATTGGGTCTTATTCTCATTGCATAACTTCAAAATTGAGTCTTGGGTTTCCCTCCCCGAGCCAACGGCTTCATATTTTTATTGGGATTCTAGGGCTCTTTTTTTAAGCATTTCTTTGAAAATTTTTCTAATGATAAATGCCCTATACTTAATTTCGACTAATTGAAAATCTAAAGCACTAAGTACTAGGACCTTTTATCATGTTTTCATCTTAGGCCTTGCTCTCAATTATCATTAGGCTCCTTTTGGTCCCCTTATGATCCGATTCACTAGGATATTTTCCCTAACAATTTCTTAGGTCCTCTAGCTACTACATGAATAACAAAAAAGTTACTCACATTTCTACTACCACCAATTTTGAATATTAAACGCCTTCTTAGGGTCCTTGGTGCAGTTTCTTTAAAAATTATCCGATAGTCTTGCAATTTTCTTTAACATAGTTCTAGGGTCCTCCGGCTTCTTTAAAAACCACTAAAAAATTTCTTTTACTCCAGCTACCACCTTTTTTTAATGTTAATCTTCTTTTACGGCATCAACTTTACGTTTACTCATTACAGCCGTGAATTCAAATTCGCCCTAATGTTAAAGGTAAGTGGTTAACTTTAGAGGGGATGGGATTTCATCCGTAAATTAAATATCACATTAATGCTAAAGGTAATTCGTTAAATTTACAGGGGGTGGAGGCAAGAAGCACCTTCCACTGCTTCGGGCTGCATTCTTTCCTCGGCTTCTAGGGGGCCGATTTCAACGGCAATTGGTTCATTCAACCTAGATTACGATTCAGCTACTTTCTGTATTATGAAAGTTTGTCTTAGACTTCAGTTAGCACCATTTTCGAACATTAACGGCGCATTCTTTTCTCGGTTGTTACGGGCACTATTTAAATATAAATTGGTCCATTCAACTTAGCTTACGATTGTTTTAAAGATTATAGTTCCACCGCCAGGATTCGCATTAATTATCTCTTGTTCTATGGGCTCGATTACTACGGTGTTTACTTATTCAACTTGGTTTTTTATTGTCTCCAGTGCGTACGGAACACTCCTGGCATACACTGCCTTTGGTAGCGGGCACGCAGGCCACAGGTTCGTTCAGAAAGAGGCTTGTCGGGAACACGCAAGACGCTGCCGAAGGAAGAGGGCCACCCCTAAAACCAGGTTTATTTGAACTACTTTATGAATATATAAAGTCATACAAACTTGAGTTTTGTTTATATTATTATAACGGGCCCGGGCAACGCCGGGTGGGTCAGCTAGTTACATATATATATATGTAACTTCAAAACAAAATTACGCAGAACTTTTTTGAGAGACAAGAGGGCGCACAAACTTTACTTGCTCCAGGGCGCTGAATATGTAGCTACGCCACTGTGGCATGGCGAAAGGAACGATGACAGAAATGATAGATTTTTATGCTGAACTAACGTAGATGAAAAATAACCAGGCAGGACATTCAAATCAGCATACAGGAGTTGAAATTGGAAATTGCATCTGGGCAGATAATCCATACTTTAGACAGTCCTAGTGAGATATGGCCGAGGGGCAGAATTATCCAAGTCCATCAGAAAAAATGTCTATTTTTTCAGAAGATGTAAATTTTTTGTGATGAAATGAACCACTTCTTTAGTGAACTTGAAGGTAGTGAAGGATTGATTGCTGCATCATAAGTGGTTAATATTTAGTATATTTCAAAATTTTAGAAATATATTTCGATATCTTACACATTCAAGGCCTATTTGTCTGGAAGTGCTCTTCGCAGAATCACACCGTTTATTTTTCTGACTCGGGCCCGAGGCTGAAGCTCCAGACCCAAGTTACACATACTGTTTCCACTCTACAAGTGAAGTTGACGAAAGCCAGACGGCAAAAATAGCCTTTGTATTGACGCCCAAATCAAATCACCCAATCAGCATCCAGCACGCATGCGTCTTTATCTTTTCATTATCCTTGATCACGCACTAGTTTCCGCAAACCAAACAATCTGGAGTAAACTTTCATGTCAACGGAACTATCGATAACGATTTTCATTGCAATCATATTTGCCCTCCCCTGCATTCCAGACCGCAAGGAATGTTGCGGACTCGTACGGAAATCAAGATGGAGGGTAAAGTGATGTCACGATGTTGTTTTTATCCCGAAAAGAAGGTGAAAACATGGCGATATTGCGGTGGAAAAATTAAGATCGCGGGATATTCAAAAATTGCCTGTAAAGGTTAAATTTTGTAATTCGGATATCTGGCTAAATTATGGTCCAAAATTGATGAAATTTTGTCAAAACGTTTGGAAATAAATAGTAGCATCCAATAAAAATGGTTTGGAAATAAAATAATTAATATTAAAAGCTTTTAAAATTTAATTTTCAGAAGATTGAAAATTACTATTTTCGTAAGATAAACCGTTAAGTATAAATATTAAAAGATGTTTACGCTATTAAAATGATATTTAATTACATATTTTAATGTCTATTACTGTAAATAATTAATAATTTTTAATTTATTAACAGAATATATATTATTAAAAATGCTTTTTATTTATTTAATTAAGATGTTTTTAAAAGTTGTTTTTGTACTTATATATTGAATTTAAATAGGAAAATAATGCAGAAGATATATTATTAAACTGAAATAGGGAAAATGTAACAAGCAGCTTTGGTGCAACTCTCTGTATTATGGAAAGGGGTTGTTATTAAATGTTATAAATACACACAAAAATTTTAAACTTATGAAGTATAGACTGCACTAGAAAATTCAGGCTATTAGCCAACTTTGAAATTCATTAGCTAATTTTCAATTTTTTAAAAGCATCATTTAAAGTTTTTTTAGATTACACAAAATGTTTAACAATAAAACTTACTTTTAAAATAACTATGTGGAGAATTTTTAAAATGCAACATAAAATAGCAATTTAAAGTTTCATATTAAATATAAAATACATATTTGTATATTTTTACATTGCACTTACCATATAAAAGAATACTGGTTTCTATTCATTCTATTGTATTCCAGTGTAATGCCAGATCAAATTTAAAATTCTTTATGTTTGGCTACACATTACAATTAAGGCCTATGTTCAGATTTTTTTTTTTTTTTTTTTTTTTTTTTTTTTTTTTTTTAACACATACAATCTTGAATAAATACACATATTTTTAGTTCAATTGTAACAAAGATTTATGAAAAAACATAAAATCCTAGCAAAATCTCCCTAAACCTTTGGATTTTTTTTTTTTTTTTAAGCAAAATTTCATGCTTATGGAAGACAGCATACACTCAATTCAACTAAATATACAGTATGGAACCATTTATCCAGAAACCAGTTATCCAGAATGATATTTCAAATTGGCTTATTTCAGAAAAATGAGCCGTACAGTCCCAGTTTGACATGTATATTGCTTTAAACATTACAACATGCATGATATAACTTGATTCCAACAACTAAGATTTGAAATGGAAGCATATTTATTTATATATTGGGTATTTTGATTTTTATACATAGGAAAAAGGGAAGTTTTTGTTTCCAAGGTATTTTTCTATAAATTGTCTTCTTTTAAAATTTGATTAATGTCTGATCTTGTTTGCACCTGATTCTTTCTGAATAGTCTGGTAATTAATTTGATATCAAAACACTGTCATAGCCACATATATTCTACAAATCCGATCAAATAGATGTTGATTTAATGCCCAACCAGTTATCCGGAATACATCTGAACCCAACCATTCCAGATAAATACTTCTGTACTGTATTTCTATTTCCTTTGTATTGCATGCTACTATATTACATTACCTGTACAAAATACAAATTTTTTATTTAAAAATTATGATTATTTTTTATATTCGAGTACCTATAAAATTGCCATTACTACATAAAGCTTAGATTCTATTTCAGAACATATTGAGTAATATGGAAAGCATTCTGCCAAAATTTCACTGAAATATGTTTAAAGCATTTTATGTAATGCAGGTTAATGTACATGGAAATAAAAAATTGATTTTCCAAGAATCACATTTAAAGATTTCTTATATATACATATAAGTCTCCACTCCCAGTCGATTTCTTTAAGTCCTCCATGAAGGCAATTAAAGGGTCTCCTCCTGGCTAATAAGCAGAGGTTAGCCTGCTAGTACCCTTGCCTAGCGCATGGGAAATGAGCGCGGATAGGCTTCCCCCAACCCGCTTGGCCAACATGGAGGAATTTGGCCACCAGCCCCTCTCCCTTTATCTTACCATGAATTCACAAAACAAATCTTGGCCCTTAATTCCCAGGGGTCTGCATGTTCCTGGTTACGGCAGCGATCAGAATGACATGAAGACAGAGGGTGCTAAGAAACACCGGCCTTGGCTTGGCTGCCATAAGTTGATGACCTTGGCTACATATGATGGATGATCCTTATCTTCGGAAAATCATTTACAGGAACTTGAAGAAGAATTAGAAAGAATCAATTGGGACATCCTATGATTATGTGAAGTAAAAAGAAAAAGAGAAGAGAAGATTGATCTTGCCAGTGGACATGTATTATACTACAGAGGCACAGGAGATGGAAAAACAAGCGATGTAGGATTTCTGATTCATAAAAGGTGGAAGAATCACATCGTAAAATATGATAGTGCATCAGACAGAATTGCAAGGTTAGTAATACAAGTGTCCAGAAGATACCAGCTGCAAATTACCCAAGTTTATGCACCAACAACAAGCTATACTGATGAAGAAATTGAGGATTTCTATGAAGAAGTAACTTGCTAAGAAGCAAGAAGAAGTAAATGCTACATATAATGGGAGACTGGAATGCTAGAATTGGGGAAAAAAGGAAAGGTAGAAACCGTTTCCAAGTACTTCAATCAACTTTAGAAGAAGAGCAAGATTAGTGTTCCCGTTATACGTTTCTCAAAGGGCGCTGCGCCCTGCCCTTTTTTATTTAAGTGTCGATGCGCCCTGCCCCATTTTGCATAAGTAACGATGCGCTCTGCCCTTTTTATAAGTGAAAAATGCGCCCTGCCCATTTCTCAGAACATGTATTTTGCACCCCGTAATTTCTTGAAAAAAATTGCTTATTTTTCTTCCCTTTATGAAAAAAAAAATACGTGGATGCTTGAAAAACAAATGATTCACTTGTCAGGTCACGACAAGTGACGATAATCGGACACTCCCCACGCATAGCTAGAACAGATACTGGAACCCTAATTCATTGTGTATTCAAGATTTCAACATTCCTCACTGTGTTCTGTTCTGTATCCCCACATTCCAACACTCCTGCATTTGCAGTTTAAAAATCGCTCCACTAGTTCACGTGGTTGTTAAATACAATTCATCTAGATATGCATTCATCGAATCATAAGAAGAAATTACTGAAAGATGCAAGAAAAAAGTAAAATCATGCAAAAAATTAGCGGATATGTTCATAGTAAAAGTATTATTTTTGTTCAGTTTTATTTTATTTAAATATTTGTATTGAAATTTATTTACAACAAAATTGAAAATATGCAAAACTAGATAACTTTTATTGCATTATATTTACAAATCATGATTTCGATATAGACTAAAAAATAATAATAATAAATTCTTTAAACATAGAGAAGTACATTATCAGATGCAAGCTGATAACGGTCGCATTTCTGTTATCTGAACAACTAAACTGCAAATGTCATCTTTTTATTGGGGTAACCTTAACAGTGGGTTTTTTTCAGCGAGTTCTAATTTTCTGAAAACTTATTATATTTTAATAGAAATTTGGCAAGCGGCCTAATTTATTATTATTTGAACTCTCTGAAAATTTGAACGCAATCAGATAATTAACAAAAGATATATATATTAATAGTATGGAAAAGAAAAGGTTAGCTTTCCGTTCTTTATGAATTATTATTTCTGCTTGCAGATGACGTTGTTTTTTCTCACAAAAATATTTTTCTCGACTCAACAATGCGGAACTTTGATACATTCACAGTCAATGTATCTCAGAAAAAAAAATTGTCAATTTCGCCAATCGGTAATTAAAAATAGTAGGACACATCAATTGGTCATTGAAAAGAATTGCAAGAAAAAATGTTAATTTCGCCAATCGGTAATTAAAAATAGTGGGATTCATCAATTAGTCATTGAAAAAATATGCAAATTTTGTTAATCGGTTGCTGATAAAAATTGCGAGTATAGTCAATTAAGTGTGCCCCCCCCCCCCCCCCCCAAGGTTGCGAAAAAGTAACAAGTCGCAAATTTCGTCAATGTATCTCTGAAAAACGCAAATCGAATGAAAAAAAAAAAAAAAAACGCAGATTTTTCCAACTGGTTGTTGAAAACATGATGAAAAACCTATATATATGTAAATTTTGTTAAGCACTTGGAGCAAAAAATTATGATTTTCTTTACTCAGTCGCGACAAAAAATTACAAAAATTCTCGTTCGGTTATTGAAAAAAATCTCAAATTTTGTCAAAAAGATAATAAAAAAAAAGGTCATAATTAATTGATCGCATAATTTCATACAATTTATAGAGCATGATTTTTTTTTTTTTTTTCCCCTATGCGGATTAAAAAAAAAAAATCATTTTATTTAAATTTATTACAAAAAATATGTAAATGCTATAAAGGATGATGATAATTCAGAAAATAATTGTAAAAATTATGTCGGACCTTCGGATTACAAGATGTTTACTGTACTTCTGACTGCTTATAACTTGCATTTTGTTTAGCACGTATCTTTTTCTTTTCTAATTTTATCGGAATTTCAGGTAATCCGAATTTTTTGTATTCCGAACAGGCACCAGTCCCAATTAGTTCGGATTAGCGGGGTTCTACTGCATAACATATAGTGTGATAAGCTATTGCCATCTAATAACAACCATCCCCAAGCTTTCACATCCGGAAATTACGGCATCCAATTAATGTTTTCTGAAAGACTTTTTCTCTTTATTAAAAAATAAAAGCGCTATTCGATTTCATAGCTTCTGACTAAGAGAACTTGCTAATTCCATGCATCTAAGATTAAAATGATTTCGTGAATGTGTCGGAAAGTATTTGCTTTAGATGTAAATACTTATTTAACGAAAAATCAGGATTTTAATTCTAATCCATTAAAAGTTTTGAAAAGGTGGCCTCTTGAAACGCCTTGGTGGCAAGTATAAAAATTCACCGTAACACCGTACTAACATTTATAGAACCAGTAATTTGCAGGATTAAATATAAATTTCTTAAGCATTAGAAGATATTTTAAGATTCTTCTTTTCTACTTTTATTCCGCCCGACCCTTTTCTTTTCTGTAATTTTCTTTCAAAATTAATTTCTAATGAAAACAAAAACTTCTTGCTCCCGTCGTCTATCGGTAAGAAACCTCATTACCTTTTTTTCCCCCCTATCTCTCTTTCTCTGGACTGTGCAGCGATAAAGGCTATAAATACATGACTCATGTAAACTAAGCGAGAGGATTCACGTGCGGGGTCATAGGTTGTTTTCATTTTTTCTTTTATTGCTTTAGGTTGTTGCAATCTCAAATGAATTAAATAATTAAGAGTTAGAAAAAAAATCTTTTAAAATACAGTTGCAATGGGCAGATTGATTTAAAATGTACTTACTAGTTCTATTTGATTAAAGTACTTCAGACGAATTTTTTAAATTTCAAGCCGAGGGGGGGGGGGGGGGCAGTAAAATTTGTTTTGGGTCAGGACCAGATTTTTTCTGAACCTGACCTGGGATGGATGGATGCTAATTTTTTTTTCGTTGCAGATCGGGTTTACTTTAAGTGTTTTGGGTTTGGTTTTAACTGTTTCCGGACTGGATTTTTCAGAAAGTCTTGAATTGAATCTCGGAAAAATGTGATTTTCTTCAAAAAGCCTTGGAAAAGACCCGATTTTCGTCAAAAGCCCGTGGGAAAGACGCGATTTTCATAAAAGCACTGCTGAAAAAAAAACTAAAAGTTCGCCAAAGAGCCGTGGAAAAGATGTTCATGTAAAAATTTCATGTAAAAATTTCATGACCAAACGCAAATGGGCATGCAAAGAAATTCGTTGTTTATTTCCACAATCCTTTGACAAAATTAGTGACTTACTGTAATCGCTCTTTGAATTTTTTGGATTTTTTTTAAAAATCATTTGATAGATTTTGCGATTTTGATGAATTTTGCGTCATTTTTTATCCCAGATGTTTCCATGACTTTTTAGAAAAAATGTAAATTCCCTAACTTTTCCTATATATTTAAAAAATCCCCTGACTTTCCATGACTGCTTCTGAATTCCCCATTTTCCAGATTTTCCATGATGATGGAAACCTTGTAAATATAGTACAATTCCAGTTCACCTTGATACTGCACTGAAAATAATCCAGCTGAAGACACGGAGTGTCCCTTTTTAAAATTCTCCTTTCAAAAGTGCTCTTTTTCTTGACAAAAAGTGCTCTTTTTCTTGACAAAAAGTGCCCCTTTTCTTGACAAAAAGTGCCCCTTTTCTTGACAAAAAAGTGCCCCTTTTCTTGACAAAAAAGTGCCCTTTTCAGTAAATGCGCCCTGCCCCTTTTCAAAAGAAATGTGAACACTAAGCAAGATGTTACAATAGTGAACAAGAAACTAACCAATACTCTATAAGATATTGCAAAGAAGACACTTGGCAATGCACAAGTAAAGCAGACAAAGAAAATAACAGAAGAAATAAGAAGATTGATGAAGAAACACAAAGAATTTAAAATGAAGAAAAATGATCCTAAATTGAGGATTGAATATGCTGAATTATGTAAAACGGTAAGAAAATGTGTAACAGAAGATATCAGAAAATTTAACTATGATCTTGTCAAGAAAAGTTCTAGAAGATAACAAAAGTTTAAAATCAGCTAAGCACAAACTATGTGTTGGAAGAAAAGGTATTTTTGCACTAAAAAGGGCAGATGGAACAATCACCAAAATTAATAACGAATAGTACACATTGTCGAAAAATTCTATAACAATCTATATAAATGTGAAGATCAATGGGAAATCAAGCTACGTGATCCACGAGAAAATGCAACAGAAGCTGGAGAGATAATCCCAGTGATGATGATAGATGAAGTTTTACAAGCCATTAAATTAATGAAAAAAGGTAAATGCCCTGGCGAAGATGGAATTAGTATTGACCTTATCAAAGAAGCAGGAGAAGAATTTGCAAAAATGCTACCCTTACTGTTTTCCAAATGTCTCAAGAAGTCAGATGTACCTGAAGATTGGAATAATGCTGTGATGGTGCTACTTGACAAGAAAGGGGGAGAAAGAAAACATTAAAAATTACCGTCTGATCAGCTTATTATCAGTGATTTATAAAATTTTCACCAAAGTTTTAACAACAAGACTTGAATCAGCTCTGGACTCAGCTCAACTTAGGGAACAAGCAGGATTCCGAAATGGATTCAGCACAATAGATTATATCCAAACGGTAAGGGAACTCATTGAAAAACATAAGGAATATAATTTACCTCTTTGCTTTGCCTTTATTGATTATGAAAAAGCATTTGATTCGGTCTACATATCAGCAGTACTTGAATCTCTAGAGGACATTGGTATAGACAAACCTTACATCAATATCATAAAGAAGATTTACAAGAAAGCAACAGTAACCATCCGTTTGGACAAAAGGAAAGCAAAGATCAAGCTTGGAAGAGGGGTAAGACAGGGAGACACCATTTCGCCTAAGCTTTTTACTGCTGTCTTAGAAAATATTTTCAAGAGCTGGATTGGGAAAACAAAGGGATTAGAATAAATGGAGAGTATTTAAGTCATCTCTGATTCGCTGATGACATTTTCAGTAACAGCCCTGAAGAATTGGAAAAAATGCTAAAAGATTTGGCAGAAGCTAGCACTAATGCAGGATTAAAAATAAATTTGGAAAAGACTAAGGTGATGTTCAATTCATTTGCATAAAAAAAAAAAAAAATCGTCAACTGCAACACTGAGATCAAAGAAGTTCAAAGTTATCATCGGATAATAGTATCATGAATGAAATCAATAGAAAAATTAGAAATGGATGGAGTACTTTTGGGAAGAACAATATTATTCTGAAGAGTAACATGCCTCTTTGTTTGAAAAGAAAGGTGTTTAACCAATGTGTTTTTTGCCTGTACTAACTTATGGAGCAGAAACATGGACACTAACAAAACGAATGGTACAAAGTTTACAAACAACATAGAGAAGTATGGAAAGATGTATGCTAGGTATAACTAGAAGAGACAGAAACAGAATAACCTGGATAAGAAGTCAGACGAAAGTTTTTGACATCATCGAAAAAATTAAACTGCTAAAATGGAAATGGGCTGGGCACATTGGAAGAAGACAAGACAATAGATGGAGCACAATCACCCTACAGTGATTACATACCAGAGATGAAAAATGGCCAAGAAGACGACCCAAGTAAGATGGAGTGATGAAATCAGAAAAGTGGCCAGTGTTAATTGGACGATTAAAGCACTAGACAGGAAATATTGAAAAAATCTGGGGGAGACCTACATCCAGCAGTGGACTGAAAATGGTTGATGACATATACCTTATCTATAAAATTAATCTAGAAGTAAGCTTATCTATAAAATTAATCTAGAAGTATCACTTAAAGTTAATTAGTGTTTTTATGTAAAAAATGTAAGAAAATCATGCATAGAGACATCGTTTAATTTCTCTTGTCTGTCCTGCTCACTTTCGGTATTTGACTCATTACTTCTTGTTTATTAAGTTGGCCATAATTCCTCTTCTAGTAATCACAAGAATAAAATTAAATTATAAAAAACAATGCTATAAATTACTTACTTTTATCAACATCATAATCAAAGCTTGGTTCTGCAGAATACTGAACTCTACCAGGTAAATTTAATCTGCAAAAGGAAAAAAAAAACAATTTAGAGAAAGAAACCAAATAATAATATTGAAAACTTTAACAGGGGTCTGTGCAGACTTTTTTCCCCAGGGTCCTGTTTTTGTGAAATTGTGAACAGCTTTTTATATTTGTGAAAAATCTAGTTACAATTTTGTGAATTTGAAATAATCGTTATATTCAGATACTTGTTTATACTTATTTAAGAATATATATGTATGTAAAATACATATTTTTTCTTTATATATGTAAAAGTGATAAGTCAGATTTTACTTTCAAATGATTAAATTTGTGAAAGGTTCAGTTTAAAGATAGAAAAGTTTTGTGAAGGGTCCTGCTTTGAGATGAAATATTTTGTGAAGGGTCCTGTTTTGAGATGAAATATTTTGTGAAAGGTCCTGTTTTGAAATGAAAATTTTTGTGAAGTGTCCTTTAAAGAACCTAATGTTTTCCTAAACAGATCCCTGTTTAATTTTTGTAAAGCATTCTGGAAAAAAAATTAAAGTTTATAGTGATTCTACAGACCATGGCTCTTGAGATTAATTGATAAAATTGTTATTATTTTTAAGAAAAAAAATATGCAGCCTAAAGAACCCATCACAATTTCTTCTACACATTCCTTCTCCAATTTTATTTACATAATTGTTGCATCATTTATTATTCCTAACCCTCAATTTATATGAACTTATTTCTCTCTTCCTCAGAAAACAAAAATTGTTATACATTTTTTTAGAGTTTAATATCATGTTAACATATTTTATTGTTTTACAATTTTTATATACAGTTCTTTAAAAAAAAAAATTAAACAAACATTGCTACCCAGTTCAAAAAAATGCAAAGATTTCAATTATGATAAATGAGAATGGAAATTTTAGGACTTTTTTAATGAGAGTAGAAATGTTCCTTTAATTTTTTGAGGGACTGCATTTATTTAAGCATAAATAGTAGAGTGTAAAAAAAAAAATCATGATTTTTTTTTTTTAATCGGGTTTTTTAAAATTTAAATCAGACTTTTGAGTTAAATTGGATTTTTATGATTTTTTCCCTGCATTAAAATACGGACTAGTTACCAATACTTCTAGGTTTCTAAAACAATTAAATCTCTAATTGCTAACATAATCAATGTTTTTAAAGCTTTTATTATAATTATTAGTTAGTCTAATTCGAGTAACTATAAAAACCGCATTCATTTTCATCAGTAGTATACAATAATGTTACATACATTAATATTTTGTAATAATTATCTAAAACTATATTAAATACTACTGATATTTACAGTTATTAAAAATATTAATCACTGGATTTAATATTAAATTGTTAATAATGCTTGAAATAATTCATTATTTAACAATTAACTCTCTAATTGGAAAAGAAAAAATATTTTTATGCTTTAATTCCTAAAATGATAATTTAGTATTCATTCTAGAAAAAAAAGCGGTGCTAGTTCCCCTCCCCTGCCCCCCCCCCCCCCCCAAAAAAAAAAAGAAAAAAAAACTAGTTCAGTAAAAAGAGAGCATTACTTCATGAGTAAATATATTAGTACCGTGTTTAGTAATGATAGAAGAAAAAAGTATATAATTTGTTAGTATGATAAATAAAGTTATATCAATTTTTAAGGAATCTACGAATTACAAATTGAAAAATACAATTAAATAACGACATGATTTAACAATATCTTGTTTTTTCTAAAAAAATAAAGAAATCTCCGATTACAACTAAAAGTGAATTTCACTTTTTTTTAAAGGGGTGTATTTTGCCAATATTACTGCAACCTTAAAAAATGCCCTGGAGGAAACAATAAGTAATAGCAAAATTAATTAAAAACTGCAAATAAGTATAATTTCATTAGTTAGTAGCACAAATAATAAAACAGGCAAATATGATTTGCAGCCCATTTTTCATTTGTACAAAGGAATATTACTATTAACCCTCTGACTGTCTTGGAAAAGGGCAAAATTGTAATGTTGTTTTCTCTGCATTTTGTTTTAAATACTAAAAAAAATGATTCTTTGAACATTTTATAAAAAAAATAACGAATATGAATGCAATCCTTGGAAGTATTAATCATTGTTCAATGTATTAAAAATACATTAAATCAATAGAACTATATTACTTTAAATATTGCTTGTATTGCAGTGAAACCTGGAGCTTAGTGAACGTATTAACACTGGCTTGTCAGTGAGGGGGTTAATTACGTAATCTAAACTTACACACATGTGCATGTATGTAACAACAAAAAAATTAAAATTAATTACGCATGCAGAGTAAATATTAGAATAATCAATTATATCTAAAATCCTCAAAATAATAAATAGCAGCATTGTTACAACTAAGTAGGGAATGCTAATGCATTCAGTGCTTCAAAGAAAAAAAAAAAAAAAAGCCTTTTCAATCCATAATTTCTTTATCTAGTGTATATGAGTTCAAAGGTAAAAAAATAAAGACATTTATTCAACCTTTACCGAAGAAGCTCTTTCAGACTTCTAAGCTTAACATTTTTATAAGAATTACCATATATATTCGTGTATAAATCGGCCCCCAAGTTCTAAAGCAGGATTTTGGAAAAAATTGAATTTTTGTGTATAAGTCGAACCACATTTCTGGTAATATACTGAAAAATAATTTGTAATCGAGGATAAAAAAAAAAAAAAAAATTAATAAATTTTCATGAAATTGGTAAACTTTTTTACGTTTCTAATCAGACCTTTTTTTTTTTAATTCAACGTTATAAAACTGTATAATTATATATAACTGAAGAAGTTTAAACTATTTTGAAACCTATTCACATCAATTCAATGATACTTAAAAATAAAAAAAATTCCTTCAAAAATCTATTCAAGCCTTATTTACAAGGGTAAAAAACTTCTTAGACTGCTAAAATATACAATAGACTCCCTCGAATCCGCACAGCTTGGGACCAGAGGTTGTGCGGATTTTTGGTCATTGATTTGTTTACATTTTTGAAACATTAATTTGATTGGTAGTTAAGCAAGGGAAATTATAATGAATGCTTACAATAAAGTGAAATATTAAAATAAGTAAAATATTAAAATAATTTATTAGTTTAAAAGTAAGTAATTATTAAAATAATTATGTAAAATAAAAATATTACGAATGAAATCAATTCAATTCGATTCCAAAAGTCCTATGCTGCCATCTAGTGATAGCAAGGAGAACAGTGTTAATGCTATTATCAGTATATATAGCTTATTGCACTCACTGTAACCTTTTCCATTGTTATTTAGAGTCCTGAATGCTTTTCTTATACTGCTTTGTATGTTTAGAAATAAATTTGTCTATAATTTAAAAAAAAAATTCCGCGAACAATAATTTTAAAATAGCGTTCCGGTTCATGGATTTTTCCATTTTGTACCCTGGGATTTTTGATATAGATATGCTAATTTATATCAAAATCAAAAGTAATGTAAATTTATTTAGTAATAAATCAGCTGTAATAGCCAAAAGAGAATGATTAACAAAAAATTTAGTAAAAAAAAACATTGCGGTAGTTGCTGATTTCGGCGCCATCTTGAATTTTGTTCCTGCAACTTAACTGTAAATTTCATTGTTTACATCTGAAAAAATACGCGGATTTTAGGCGTTCGCGGATTTAAGGGAGTCTACTGTATTACTTCTGTGTATTGAAGGATTTTTAGGAGAGATATCTAGAAGCATTCTCAAGTTGAACTCTTTTTAAAAAGGGGATTAAAATGTTGAAAGGGATGTCCCTGTATTGAAGGGAATTCTGTCTCAAGAGAAAATGGGTGCAGAAGAATTACAGGGACATTATTGTTGAGCTTTTTTTCTTTTGGTCAATCACAAGAAAATGATCATTGTCCGATTTTACCTCTCTCTCCAACTTAGACCCATGTGTGATTTAAAATGATACTTAAAAGACTTACCCATTCGCTGATTATTTGCGATTTTTTTTCCCTTTCTTTACTAACTCATGTATAAGTCGACCCCCATTTTCAACTCCCAAATTTTGTCTATAATTTTTTCGACTTATGCATGAGTATATATGGTAGTTCTTTTTCTATTATACATTCTTTTACAATAGTTGTTGAGCAGGTGTCATTCTTTCATTCTTCTTTAGCTCCAATTTGCTATAAATTTATTATTGCAAAAGTAGAATGAGAAAATAACATACTGACTACTTATTCTTTTACAGGTAAAAGTTTTATGACAGATAAAAACTTACTTAATTTTTTTTAATAAGTCTAAGGAATAGTCTAAGCTTAGAAACAATAACACTTTTTTAATACCATTAGAAACTTTACAAACTATGTTCATCTTAGATTTTAATACTTTTTTATGTAATTTTAAACATTTAGTAAATTTATGATTTTAATCAATGATTTTTAAAAAAAAAATCAGTTGATTAAAATCACGATTTAATCACTGATTTAAATCACTTGATTAAAATCGTTGACACCCTAATGAATAGGCTATTACATACACTGGTTTCCAAAAATTAAGGAAAAATCACAAAAAGAGCGATAACTCGTTCAAAAATGAACATATCCGTATGAAATTTGCATATGTTGTTAATTAAAAGATACTAAATAAAATTACAAAATGCAAATTAGGGGCACTGCAATCGGATTGCGTCATCTGTGAAGGGCATAAAAGTGCATGCTAGAAAGTATGGCTGCTGGGATCGCTGTGATTAAGATAGAAGAAAACTGAGATAGCCAATTCGTTAGTATGACCTCGAGGTATCATTTGTTTGCATAACTGCAATATAGAGCTATTGGAGGAAGGTCAAAATCAGACAGAGGTTGCCAGATGGCTAAATCTGAGTCTTTCTGTTGTTCATAGGTTTTGGAAACAATTTTAAATCACTGGTTCGGCCTCCAGAAGGTTTAGTCAAGGACAGGCAAGAGCTACGACAAGCATCGATGACTGATATTTGCGGTTATGTGCATGAAAGAATAGAACAGCAACACCCTCTCGTCTTAGAATCTCCCTTGCTACAGCCACTGGAAGGTTGGTATGAAATTCTACTGTGCGTAGAAGGCTTCATGAAGGTTTTCTTTATGCGATGCAACCAGTCATTTGTATGCCGCTCACCTCATGTCACTGGAGGGAACGTTTAAGGTGGGCATGTCAATATGTCCATTGGACAGCTGCAGACCTGCCAACTTTTGACAATCAGAAATCGTAGCACTCAAAATTCAAATTAATCTCGTGGTTGGTTGGTTGGTTGCTGTTTTTTACGCTGCAAATCAGGATAAATCTGATTCCTTTCGGTTCGGACCTAATTTAGATTCATGCAGGGTTGGGTTAACCCGATTTTTCAAAAGTTAGTTCTTTTTATTTTTTTCAGATTAAAAACTATATGTATCATAACAATAAACAAAAAGAATAAAGATTTTTGTCTGTGTGTGATGTTTCCTGAAGAGAGCACAGAGCTGGGGTGATTCTGAGTAAAAAAAAAAAATTCAGAAATTGACAGAATATCTGAAAAGTTACAGCAGTGTGTGTGTGGGGGGGTGGCAGTATTATGGGCTAATTATGCATTATTTCTGTCCTTTCGCATTTTTTCCACGATGCCTTGGCAAAATTCGCTATTTTTTCTGCCATCCATTGACCAAATTCCCTTTTTTTTGTGATCCTTTGACCAAATTCGCGTTTTTTCTGTGATCTTTGTCGAAATTTGGGGACTTTTTTCGCGATCTTTTGAGGAAACTTCGATTTTTTTTTCCGCGATCCTTTGACGAAATTCGTGTTTTTTCCACAATCCTTTGACGAAATTAGCATTTTTTTCCACGATCCTTTGGCGAAAGTTACGTTTTCCCTGCAATTCTTTAACGAAATTTGCGTTTTGTTCGCGATCTTCTGACGAAATTTTCGTTTTTCTATGATCCTTTGACGAAATTGACATTTTTTTTCTGTGAGCGAGTAACGAAATTGATTTTTTTCGGCGTGTGTGTTTTTTGAAGAAAATCGTACTTTTAGACAGATTTTCGTAGCATCATAGTTTTTAGCTTCAAATCGTAGAAACTATGAATTTTTCGTAGCAGTTGGCAGGTCTGCAGCTGGTCAATGGAGGCGTGCTCTCTTCACGGATGAGTTCCAGTTTAGCCTCCAAAGCGATGGTAGGCGTTGATTGATTTGGAGAGAACATAGAACACGCTATCATCCATCAAACATTCATAAAAGAGATTCATACGGAGGAGGCAGTGTCTGTGTGTGGGATCGTATCTCTGTGGGCAGATGTACAGACCTCCATGTCTTTCCACGTGGAACTGTAAATGCTCACTTCTATAGAGATGACATTCTTGATGCTTATGTGCGCCCTTATGCCGGTGCAATAGTTAATGATTTTCTGTTACAGGATGTTAATGCTAGACCGTGCAGGGCTCACATCGTAGAAGATTATCTTCAGCACCAAACAATTCCGCACATGGAATGGCCAGCTCGATCACTGGACTTGTATCCGATCAAGCATGTTTGGGATGCCTTAGGAAGATATGTCGCTGCTCTCAATACCCCCTCCTCATACCCTTGCCACGCTTACAACTGCTTTACAAGATCTATGGCTCGCACTTCCCAGCGAACTTATCGATCGCATAATTGACAGTATCACACATCGCTGTATATGCTGTATTGCTTCTAGGGGTGATCATACTCCAAATTAAAGGTACTTTTCCTATACCAAACTGACTCATTTATTTTATAATTGTGTTAATTTCTGAAACACCACAATCGTCTGGAAATTTCTTTGAATGCTATTTTATACATTACTATGTGTTGTACATTGTGGCTCAGTTTTACTAAAATCTACTTGTAACAATTTGGGTAATCACTACTTTTGTTGTTTTTCCTTAATTTTTGGAAACCAGTGTAGTTAATATTGATGGCAGTAGATTTTTTTTAAATCATGGAACCCAGGTAATGTTCATATAACAATAACAAACAACATAAAAATTATACACAAATAAGGAAGGGGGGAGATATGAAAGAATTGCAGTCAATTGCAAGCAGGGTTCGTTGATATATATCAATGGATATATATCATGATATATATCTTGATATATATCCGATATTTATTTTTAAAATATCAAGATTTTTGATATTTTCGATATTTTCAAATTCTTGATATTTATTTTCAAATATCAAGATGTTTGATATTTTGTATATTTGATATTTATTTTCAAAATATCACCATTGTAGGTAATTTTGATATTTTCTACAGTCAAAGCAAATGTAAATGAAATTTCCACCTGTTATTGACTGTGTCATTCTGTAGATAATGAACTTTTGCCTCTGTCAGTGACTTTTTAAAGGAAAAGAAGAAAACAAATCTTTTCCAAGCTTTATATTTGAAACTCTTATTTTTAAATGTAGAGCTAATAATTATGTGAGACAGTTAATTCAGAATAGCCATTGAAAGATAAAATGTAATTTAGATAATCATTTATATACAACCCGGGTTCGGTGATATGTATCAATGGATATCTATCCAGTATTTATTTTCAAATTATCAAGATTTTTGATGTTTTCATATAGTTGATTTTTATTTTCAATATATCAATATGTTTCGTATTTTCTGCATTATTTTCTGTGCATGATATTTTTGATATTTTCAGTTGTACTTCGTAATATTTCAGTGTAAATGAAATAAATTTTCAACTGTTTTTGAGTGTGTGAATCTGTAGATAAAGGACTTTTGTCTCTTCTAGATGTGACTTATTTAGTCAAAAAAGAAAACAAGTATATTTTTCAAGCTTTATATTTGAAACTTTTATTTTTAAATGTTAAACTAATAATTATGTGGGACATAATTCAGAACAACTATTGAAAGATAAACTGACAAATTTAAATAACCAATTATATACAGCTTCATTAGAAAAGAATCTTTTCTCAAGCTTTGGTTCAGTTGAGTTTATACTATACAACATGTTATAAGACATTTTATACTTACATTTATGTTAAAATTTTTCAATTAAAAATTTTTTTTGTATTTACAATTTTGTTTTAAAAAGTCTGATTTTTTTTTTTTTTAATACTTGATCTTGATACTGAATGCTAGTTTTTCTTTATAAGTGTATACAGCAAATTATTATTGTTTTTGATTTTTTCATCTTCAATTTTGTTCTAAGTGGAAAAAAAAAAAAAAAAAAGAAAGAAGAAAGAAAAAAAAAAAGAAAAGAAAAATGCATTTTTAGAATATTGTTTAAGTTTTCATGTTAAGTGCAATATATTTTAGTTTCTAATCTATATTATGCTCAAAAACATTCATTATTATCAGTAAGTTGGCTGCTTTGAAAATATCGGATATATATCGAAAATATCGGATATATATCAAAATATCGGATATTTTCGATATTTTCGAAAATATCATGATATTTACGAACCCTGATTGCAAGGCATACCCTGTTAAAAATGAGTTTCAAATTACTGGATCTCGATAAATTATTGCTCGAGTTTTCTTTTTAATTCCTTCCCTTCTCCCACCCCCTTTTTTTTTTGAAAGACGCCTGTAATCCTGATCTACAGATTCTTTTAGAAATGATTCAAATGAGAAATCTTATATCTTATTCAATTGACGAAATGGGATATGATAATATTATTTTACTTGTATGCTAAATATTAAAATTAATATGCTTATTATCTATTTGTAAATAATTTTAATATATAACACAGTGAAATTATATGTCATTTTACCCCGTTCAAACACGCTATTTAAGATCTTTGAGTTAAAGTTGAGACTGCTAACGCCCAATCTTAAGATTTTCGACTTAGGAATGTTCTCGTTCTCATAACGCTCTTCAATGCATAGGAAAGTTTACTAAATTTTAACGGAATTTTTTCTTTTAAACTACCCGTCCTTGGCGACCAGTTTAGTCTCCCTTAAAATTACTTTATTCATATATTGTTACTTTTATTCATAATTTACTTGGACTCCCTTAAATATAATTAATATAATCCCTTAAGCTAATATTAGTTTTTGTTGCATTAAAATATCTGAGTTTGTTGATTTTCTATAAGCAAGTAAACCCTATTGGTTTACAATGGAAGTCTATGGGAATTTGGTGAAATATTAGAGATATCGCCAAGTTGGCATCACTTTTGGTGACTAATTTTGGTCACCAAATTTGGCGATGTATCACCAAGTTGGTAACAGAACAGGGTCCTCCCCTTATAGGTGCAGAGATGCATTAAATGCTGTTCAATAACCAATGAGATGTGTTTCATTCGGGTGTTGCCATTAAACAATTAACAAATAATCGCGATTTCTGTGCTACATATGATAGCGTAATATATATATACCGGGTGTCCCAAAAAGGACTGACTGATTTTAAAATTCAATAACTTTCAAACGGTGACAGATATTAAAAAAATTCTTGCAGGAGGGTTATGCATAAAGTCAAAAGTTTTTTTACAGTGATTTTCGATTTTAGTTCGAATTACAAACAATAGATGCCACAATAAGCAATAGTCGCTAAATACAGGCTCGATTTTCGTTCCTTTCTGTTGTTCCATGCAGAAAAAGGAGATGGAAATGTATTATCCGGGCCACGAAGTACCAAAAATCGAGCCTGAATTTAGCCTCTATTGATCGCAGGGCCATCTATTGTTTGTAATTTGAACTAAAATCGAAAATCACTGTAAAAAATCTTTTGACTTTATGCATAGCCCTCCTGCAAGAATTTGTTTAATATCTGTCACCATTTGGAAGTTATTGAATTTTAAAATCAGTCAGTCCTTTTTGGGACACCCGGTATATATATATATATATATAGATAGATAGATAGGTATTATTTATAGTGAATTAATAATTTTGAATATCGTACTTATATTATTTATAGTAAATTAATAATTTTGAATATCATACTTATGTTATTTATATCAAATTAATAATTTTTTTTTGTTGCTATATCATTTGCGATATACCAAGGTCATATTGTAATTTATCACCAGCCCCATATGCCAGAATTTAAGCTGCAGATTTTATGCAATTTTAGTGTATTTTCCGTATTTATATTATTTAAATCATATTAATAATTTCAAATTTTGTATTTAAATTATTTATTTCTAATTAATAATTTCATTTTTATGATTTCTTAATTTAGCTTATTAATGTTTTTCTGTTTAGCATGTCAATCGCAATTACCACAGCAATTTCACCTGCGGCGTTTACGACCATTTCTTTATTTTTTTTGTGTGTGTGATTTTAAGCGATGCAGCGTTTCTTCCAGAAATTACGGTATTTTCTAACTTTTGTTTTCTTAACTAAGGCAATAATAAATTTTCTCTTGCAGTAGTGCCCTTTTCAATGAATAGCACCCTGGAACCTTTTCTTTCTAGAGTGAACAATAGTTACAGTATAATTACAAGTTATATAAGAAATAGATATTATTTACATAACAAATAACACAAAAAATACTTAGAAGGCAGAATACAAAATACCTTAAATAATATGGTTTTGAATAAAAGATGAAATCTGTGTCTTCATAGTGAATATCTATTTCAGATATCTAAATAAAAAAAGATAACGAAAAAACAAACATAATGAAACACTTTAGTTTTAAATTCATCACATCAAATTAATATACATATACTTTTTATAAAAAATTTTTCATAATGGATATTGAAAAAAAAAGTTATATTTTAAGTATATCTTACATGTAAACTATTATCAAAAACAATTCTTTTGATTTGTATTTGTTCATTAGATTAAATATATACAGTGAAATATGTTTAACACGAAACTGAGGGGACCGAAAAATTTTTTTCGCATTAAAAGAATTTCGTGTTAAAAGATTAGTAAAAGAAGAACAAAACTCACCAATATTTTCGATGTCGTCAAATTTTTATTTTTATTTCCTTTTAAACAACTAGTAGGTTGCATCCATTAGGATAAAAGCAAGTAAAAAATGATTGTTTTTTGGGAAAAAATTATATATCTTTTTTTGATGTGTTTTTTTCAGCACCATATTGTCCACAAATTATTTGAGATCATCTATTGTTTTATTCATCTCTCCATTCAAAAGCGCATCTAAATAACTGCTCACACTTTAATTCTTTTCTGCATTTCTGAAGTAGAGGGAACAGGAACTGCATCGTTGATTGTGTTGTCACATTCGTCGTCAGAATCTACATTTCACACGAAATTTTTCGTGTTAAACGGTTTTTGTTTCGTGTTAAAAGAGAAAAAATGTGTTAAATTGCATAGTATACTGTACAGACCACTATATCATTTCGTGTTAACCAATTTTTCATGTTAAGTGTTTTTGTGTTAAACGTATTTCACTGTACATTAATTTACAAAACATGATACAAAATGATGAAGATGATACAAAACATGAATAAAACAGACAATATGAGGACTCCAAAAATTATATGTTTAATCACTGATGAATTTAGAGGGAGGGCGGATGGAGAAGATAGAAAATAGAATGAATTTTTAAAAACTGGTAGGAGGAAAAGTAATAAAAAGCACTAATTTTTATTTCACCATCATACTTGTGCAAAGTAAGTTTTCTGCAAAGATCGATCAAATTCAAACACCAGGGTTCGCATTTACTTGCATTTTATTAGAAAATTTATGAAATTAGACTTGAAAATCTTACGAGTCAAAAATCGAATTGCAAATTAAATCCTTTGCGACCTCCTCTAACAATAATTTAATAGTTTAACAATACAGTCGGTATAGGTCAAAACTGGGAAATTTCATTAGCGGCCACTGGCCGGTAGAACTAGTTTTTTAAGTGGCCACTTTTTTAAAACTAGTGGCCACTTTTTTATTTACAAATACTAAACAGTAAAATTTCTATAAGTATTCATCTAAAACTGAATAGCCCAAATAAATATGTTAATGTAAATATATTGGAACCAAAAAAAAGCAGAATCCTTGATGAAATGCAAGAAAATTTTATTCTCTCCTTGTAAAAAAGTGGCCGGAAGGTGGCCGCTGATAGACAATTTTTGACTGGCCACTTTTTCTCATTTACTGGCCCTGTGGCCGGTGGCCAGTGCTAATTTTGACCTTTAACAGTCGGACACCGATTTAAGGAATTTTCTGTTTTTCTCGACTAAAATTAAGATGAAAACCCTTATTTAATGAAAAATAAACCCTGAATTAACGAATTTTATCAACAGCTGGAGGAAAAAAAAATTTTAGTTTGGGTTAAAAAACATTGGATTGCTTTTCAAATGATATATCCTATCTGTCCGGAACAGAAAAAGACTTTGTACCCAGTAATTTTTGACAGGGGAGAATGCAGCCACAGACTTCTCATATAAGTAGGCTCAGAATTGGTTTTACTCCCTCCAAAATCTCCTCAGAATTGGCTTTTGGATTCCCGCCGAAACTTCGTCAGTGTTTCTCTAGAATTGACTGCACTTTTGCTTTAAGAGGATGTCATTGGAAAGTTGCCAAGGAAGTGATTACTGTCAAAAGAGACAACCTTTAAAGTGTCAAAAAGGACCTGACGTTTACATCAACTTTCCTTCCAAATAACAATGGGATTTTAGTGAAGTATTCATGATTCATGATAATATGATGATGTGACTATAAATCAAAAGGCTATTAGGAAAAATAAACTTCATTTAATAAAACATAGCCCTTTGCATACATCACTGTGAGAATAAATCAGAACACACTTGGGCCTCTCCGGTGGGACTCAGCAGAAACAAGGGGGAAGGGAGGCGCAGCATGCTGTTGGCCGAAATGTAAAACTTCTCATCATTTAGGCCAATAGCGTCCTGTGCCTGCCTTCCTTCCCCCCTTGCTTCTGTGACCAAGAGAGAACAGACCGCTACAGAATCTGCTCTCTAGTCATCTTTTCTTTGAGGGTGAGCTCATTATTATTCATGCGCAGATGAGTCATGTCTGTAACCTGTCATGTGGGTTTTAAGTAGGACAAGAATACAGTTTACCAATTGTTTTGTTTCTTGAGAGAAGTGAGGTGTATTGGACGCCCGATTTTGCGTAACATTTAATTTTTTAAACTTTGTAAAGCATGGCAGATTGTCAGAAACAAAAACGTTTTTCATTGAGTGAAAAGCTTAACATTTTACGCGAATTTGACAAGAATGTTGGATCACAAAACACGTTAGCAGAACGCCTTGAAATCTCCATGCCAACTGTTAGCCATATACCCATGTTATTCTTATCACCTATGTTCCTAGTTTTATTTTCACCTACAATATTTCTAAACAATTTATTTATTGAAAGTCTTTTATTTCTACTTACTTTTTTTCTGGTTTCTTTACTTTAAAAGCTTAATCATCTTTGCCGTTTTGTATTCTTGTACATCGCAAATCCTTTCAGCCGAATTTGACAATAATCTTTCCTTAGACTGATTCGTATGTCATACTTTGCCACGGGTGACATTGTCTGTCCGCATGATTGCTCTTTTGCTTCAGCGCATATGATTAGCGTAACTTCCTCTGACGTTGTCTGGAGCAAGAGGAGTTTTCTACTTCCATTTTTCACAGCGCGTGTTTCAATCCTCCCGTGAGCTATAAATAGATTCGCGACAGATTCAAAGCAGCTTCGTTTGGTGCTCGTGTCCCATTCACTCCGTAATGTAGTTATTTGTTTTTCTTTTACAGCTGTTTTAATGGATGGATTTTCTCGGCAGAGTATCGTCTCGGTAATAGATATATTTATTTTTCTGACTATGATTATTTTGACATCGTTTATGAAACTTTCGTTTCTTTAAAGTGACTTATTTAGTTTTACGAAATATTTCTAACCCATCTTTAAGTATATGAGTATGTTTATTTAAATGCTCTTCAATCAAATAGAAAGTTTAAATCAAGATGTTTAATCGTCTTTTAATGAACTTTTACGTTCTTTTGAATAAGCTCCTGAGTGATAAAAGTTATTCTAGTCTACAGTTTATGAAATGAAATATTATTTGAGAAATGCGAATGTCTGTTTGAAGATTTAAAGGCAATATATATATTTTACATTAATGATTTTTAATAAAGCTGGTATTTTATCTTAAACCTTTTTGTCCCCATTTAGTTTTTTACCTACTGCATTATACAGTCATTTTTCATATACAAATAAAAGATCGTTTTTTCTGCTGATGCTTCCAATTGTGTTGAATGAAAATTCACTCTGGTTAGTAAAAGGATATAATAGAAATAATGCAAATGAGGAGATGCCTTTTTATCAAAGTGGAATTTATCTCTTCACGGCACTAAGTTATATGAGTAGTCTCATATAACATCAACGTTAGCAACAATTGTTAAACGACGAGCAGAAATTGAAAAAGCATCAGCAGAATGTGGTAAAAATTTGTAGAAAATAAAAAAGTCATTGAAAGCCACTCCTCTTTCTGTTCTAATCTGACCTAGTGGGATGGTTCAACATGGTTCGTGCCAAGAAAATAGCCATTAGTGGGGTCAATGAGCCATTAGTGATCAATGAAAAAGCACTTCAACTTGCCGAAAAGCATAATGTGAAAGATTTTTCTGCATCCAATGGCTGGATAGACCCGTTTTAAGAAAAGATACAACGTAGTTCAAATGAGAATGTGCAGAGAAAAGGTGGATGTAAATGAAAGCATAGTTAAAAGATTGGAAAGAAAAGTTGCTCAGCCTGATTGAAGGGTATTCACCATCAGACATTTACAACGCCGATGAAAGAGGATTGTTTTATGACTTACAACACGAAAAAACGATTTGTTATAGAAATAAAAAATGTTTTGGAGAGAAAAAAAGCAAAATGAGGATTATGGTTTTGCGGTTAATGCTGATGGAACTGACAAATTGAAGCAATTTGTTATAGGAAGGACAACAAAGCCGCAATGCTTTAAAAACGTAAAGACCTTACCGGCAAAATATGCAGCAAACCTAAAATCATGGATAACTTCTTCCCTATTTACAGACTTTCTGGCATCTTTAGATAAGTCTATGCAGATACAAAACAGAAAAATTCTTTTGTTTATTGATCAATGACCCACTCATCCTCCAATTTGAACGATACCAAAGTTTTGTTTTTCCCTGCAAATTGCACAAGTGTGCTTCATCCACTAAACCTTGGTATCATTCGTTGTGTAAAAGTTAATTACAGAAAGTTGCTTATGAGAAAAATTATAGCATCATTGGACGAAAATGCAGAGAAAAGATACAGAGTCAATGTTTTGAATGCTCTATATTTTGTGTGAGAATCTTGGGACCAAGTTTCTAAAAATATGATTGAAAAATGCTTTCAGAAAGCGGGATTTCCAGGCACACAAGTGGAAAGTGATGCAGATATCACCCCTTCAGAAGAACTTCTATGGAAAGAAATTGTTTTGGATCCCGATATTACGAATAACACCGATTTAACAAATAAAGTTTATGGCCCCGATGAATAAATAAATCGGGGTCCGACTGTACCTCAATCTTATCATCTGCTCTCCTAAACCCAATTCATGTTAATTCATTTTTACCAGCAATAACAGTAAATGAGAAATGCTGGATTTACTGCTAAATTGATAGGAGAAAAGAATTCTGAAAATCCAGTTTCAAAAGGAATTTATATCAGTTTTCTTTATAATAATTATTAATTGATGATAAATGGTTTAATTCTCCAGTTACAGTAGCCTCTAACATGTTAATAGACTAACAAATATAGATGTTTTTCATTTATTTGTTAAAAACCGACTCATGTATTTTTGTCATTTGACTCTCATTTTTTGCTGTTGTTGTTGACTGCCTTTCAGTTTTGGCAAGCCAGGCAGACAGACATTTTCATATTTCCATGTGTAACACAGACCTTGAAATAACATCGATCAGGAGTTATCCCACGAATTGGGGTAAGATTTTGAGCCCTTCCTGCCAAGCTATCATAAACAACAATTTTTTTTCAAAATGAGTTTTTGATTGCAAACAATGTTTAAAACATTTTACAAATGCAGATGTTCTGTTTGATATTTAAGAAGTTACAACAAAAATTAAGCTATCACAAGTTTTGTTTGTTTATATTGTATGGTAACTACCATTAAATGTAGTAATCAAATATATTGTAAGCAACGGTGCAATGTCTCTGGCAATAAAGTATTTTAAATGGATAATCTAGATTTTCACAACTGCAGTTTTATTTAATAAAATGTTTCAGAAGTTGTTTTTAGTATTTGTTGCTTTAAACTGTTTTATTAGCAATAATTTATAATAATATTATAATTTATGTCATAGCTTTATTTAATTATCGTATGATTATAAGTTATAGAGATGTGAACATAAAAGGTTGTTAGCAAATTCTGATTACAACTTTAGATATATTTCAAAGGCATAAGATACAAATCGACCCTGTTCTTAATAAAATCAAATCTTTTTTTTTAAATTGATTTGTATGAACTCTTACAGACTGGTCTTTAATGATTTTAAACCAAGACCAAAAGCAAATCCTGAATTTTTCAAATGCATTGAACATTCTGCATTCAAAGACTGAACAAGATTTTCAATATTTCTCTTCTATATTAAATATATATATTTTTTAAACATTAAGTTCTGTATATTTATAAAAGAACAATACAGTGCTAATTATGAAGTATGGGTATTTTGAAAATAGTAAGATTATGATCTCTTAATCTTATAATAACATTTAGCGGGCATGGCGCTGTGCGATTTTTTAAGTGCACCATGCTATTTTTAAAATTCATTGCTCATTTTCTGAGAGCACTGGAACAATTTTCCAAGAGTGAGGGGTGATCCTGTTATGAAATTTCCTCAAATTTAAGGCATACAGCTCCAAAAAAAGATAATCAGTCCGAAAATTTGGATATAATAAAAAATCCTCATAATGGATATTAACCAAGACACAATCATATTTCTGCAAATATTTACATCAAGAAATTCCCAACCTCAGATGCAGGAGTGCCATTTTTAAAGTGTTTTTTGTTGTTGTTGTTGGGAGAAATGGCAAGATTTTCATTGAAGGGTAGGATTTGCTATAGCTTGTGGGATTACATGAATCATGCACAAAATAAGAAGATCCTGCATAATAAAAAACTGCTGTGTGGCATGTTTCTCCCTTTAATTCTTCCACAGGCATGTGATTCTACAGCGAATTTTTTAATTTTCAAGGAAGCCCGCAACTTTATTTCTTTTTTGCAGAATTTTGCAATTTCAATTTGTGAACTTTTTTAAATGATTGGGGGGGGGGAGTATTCCCTCCTGGTGCTAATAAAGCGTTTTTTCTGCGACCCTTTGACAAAATTCGTATTTTCTCCACAATCCTTTGACGGAATTTGCATTTATTCGTGATCCTTTGGCAAAATTCGTCTTTTTCCGCGATCCTTTGACAAAATTCGTGTCTTTTTCCACAATCTTTGATGTAATTCGTATTTTTTCCGTGATCCTTTGACAAAATTAACGTTTTTGCAATTTTTTTGTGATCCTTTTATGAAATTTGCGTTTTCCCGTGATCCTTTGTGATAATTTTTTCTATGCGAAAAACTGTACAATCGTACTGCTCATCTGTACAACTGTACGCTTAGAGCAAAATCCATACATTGTACGGCCAAACCATACAAGTTGGCAACCATGATTTTGCTTTTTAATCACAAATATATAATAAAACTGTGCACTGACATCCACTATAGGTCAAAATTAACATTTTTACCTAATGGCCACTGGGCAGTACACTGACTTTTTTCACAGGCCAGATTTTTTTAACCAGTGGCCAGTAATAAAGTTACGAACACTTCATATAAAATTGTGCTTTTTCTAACTATCAACATTGTAATTTACTAATATTGTTTACTTACCATTCAATAGGATTACACTCAACTGAAAAAAGAACTGGCATTACATCTAACAGAAAAATATAACCAAGAAATTACTGCAGTCAAACATATTTAAAGATATTTAGACATACTTAATGTAATGTATAAAAGAGTCAAGAAAATTAAAATATATTTCAAGAATTATTTTAATAAAATCTTGAATATTTTATTTTTACTATTAATTGCAACAAAATAAAGAATTACGAAAAGTGCTATTTTTGACACTAATGTTTATCAATCACATTAACAGTCTTCCCACCAAATTTTTATTGCTGCAGAAGGGTCATATTCATTTAATTGAATTTTAGATTGTTTAACATGTTTAACATTTTAGATTGTTTAGGTAGTTTCTCTAAGAAATCAAATAATGGTATGGATGACCGAAAGTGGAATAACCCCCCCCCCTCCCCTCCAGAAGAGAGAGGTCCATGACCTTTGAACTAATAAGGATTAGTTATCTACTTTCCAGGGGTACTCTGAGTTAAAAAAAAAATTCTTAAATTCACAGCAAATTTTCTGAAAGGTTACAGCTGAGGGGGGAAGGAGGTGAATCCCTTCCCGGCACTAACTATGCGTTTTTTCTACGGCTTTTTGATGAAATTAGAGTTTTGTAGAGTCTACAATTCATTTTTTCCCCATCCCTTTCCACCTTAACAAATATTTACTTACTGTAAATTGGATTCCCGTATCTTTTCTTTTTTTTTTACTTTATTTTTTTTCTGCTTGCTCGTTGCTTGCATCGAGCATTGTTTACGTTTGGCCGTCGCGGATCGACGGAGTTGAGCGGCCGTCTTCCTCTTTCTGGCATGCAGCCATTTTGAATTGCGATCGCATTCACAATTTCATTTTGTTTAATTACTTCTTTAAAGTTCTTTTCAAGTTCATTTCAATTTTAAATTGCATCTCAGTTATTTTCTAGGATATTTTAACAAGGTAGTAATTTTTCATGTAATTTAAAATGTTTTAAGTAAAACTAAGAAGCCGCCGAAGTATGTAAAGTACATGCTTCATTTTCATTGGCTGCCGCCACGCCGCTCTCATTTAAAGGTCCGCGATTCTGCGAATAGGTGGGTTGTTGTTTTCGTATGCTGTTATGTTCTGTGATACTTATCCAGAGATGTCAGCCGCTTCTTATCGTGTGCGTCGTATCCTAATGTATTTTAATGAAATATCGGGGTGAATTATTTAAATTTTGGATACGTTTTAACAAAAGTTTAAAAGCATGTTTTTCGTTAGTTATAAAGTTGAAAATGGAGGAATCTCCAAAAGTTAGTAAATGATTCGGTATGAAGTGTATTCAACTAACGTCAAGTATTAGAAATGAAAAATCGGTGCTTGAAATATGGGAATCCAGTGTTTTCTTCAGATGTAAATAGTTTAAGTGCAAAGAAACCGAGATGGTTTTGTTCTGTCATTTTGAAATAATAAATTTGTTCCTGGATACCTCTTTTTCTTCAAGTCTTTAAACAACACCAGTTTCTGTAAGTTCTCTTTTCTTTATCACGAGAAGATAACACCAACCCACCACCATTAAATGCTCTGCTACAGAGAGGGAAATGCGATTTGCAACTAAATATATCTAAACTGATATGATTAACTTGGAAAAATGAACCCTCAAACTGCAAATCACAAGTTTATTCCATGATCATTCAACGAAATTCGCGATCTTTTGACGGAATATGTGGGGTTTTTTTCACCATTCTCCGAAGAAATTTGCGTTTTTTCGCGATCTTTTGACAAAATTGGCGTTTTTTTCCTGTGATGTTTTGCTGAAGAAATTTGCGTTTTTTCGAGATCTTCCGACCAAATTTGCATTGTTTTCACGATCCTTTGAAAACGTTTATATTTTTTATCGCGATTCTTTGACAAAATTTTTTACGCGATTCTTTGACGAAATCTGCATTTTTTTTGCAATCTTTTGACGAAATTTCTATTTTTTTCGCCATTCTTTAAAGGAATTTGCATTTTTTTGATGAAATTAGCATCTTTTCCGCGATCATTTGACGAAAATTGTGCTTTTTTCGTGATTCTTCCACAAAATTTGTTTTTTTTTTCTATCTTTGGAAGAATTTTATGTTTTTTTATCAATTCTTTCACGAAATTTGTGTTTTTACGCGATCATTTAACGAAATTCATGTTTTTTCGCAATCCTTTGATGAAATCTGCGTTTTTTCGCGACCTTTTGACTAAATTTGTAAGGCTTTTTTCGCCACTCTTTGAAGAAATTTGCATTTTTTTCGCGATATATTGACGAAATATGCGTTTTTTCGGAAGCTTTTGACGAAATGTGCGTTTTTTTTTTTACAATCTTTTTGAAGAATTTTACATTTTTTCGCGATTCTTTGACGAAATTTTCTTTTTTTTTTTCGTGATCTTTCGACAAAATTTGCATTTCTTCACGATTTTTTTTTAAAGACTTTTTTCGCAATTCTTTGATGAAATTTGCACTTTTTTCCACGATCCTTTGACGAAATCTGCGTTTTTTTCATGATCTTTTGACGAAATTTGTGTCTTTTTCGCGAGCATTTGACAAAAATTATGTTTTTTCCACGATCCTTCGACAAAATTTGCTTTTTTTTTGCAATCCTTGGAAGAATTTTTTTTTTTTTTTTTAGTGATTCTTTCACAAAATTTGTGTTTTTCCCGCGATTCTTTGACGAAATTCCCTTTTATATGTGATCCTTGGCAAAATTCTTTGATGAAACTCATGTTTTTAACCACGATTCCTTGACGAAATTGGTGACTTTTTTTCTGCGAACAATTGACGAAATAGGTTTTTTTCGACGGCCATGTCGAAATTAGCGATATTTATTATGTCCGAATTTTCGGACTAATGTCCTTTTTTTTTTTTTTTTTTTTAAATTTCGGAAAACTCAGAACAGAACCACCCCTGCCACTTTGCTTTCTTATGTTCGGGAGAACTGCCGATATGGATGCCATAAATTCCGAACGAATTTCCTCCCTGTCGTCGATACATCTTTCAATCATCGCATTTGGCGAGTGAAGACAGCAAAGTTAATCGCCACGTTTTAAAATGTCACTCGACGATTCGCGAGTGCTAATTTTGTGCTATAACATCCAAACTTTATTATTTTTTTTGTGCTATTTCTTTATAATCATTGCTCAGCATGATATAATGCAGTATTTGATTTTTGTGGCAACTCTGATTTGCGAAAACCTTTCATTTCATTTATAAAAACAATGCTGATTTAATTTTAAATTAAATAAAATTTTTAGTCAAAAAACATAGTTTAATGAAATGTGAGTGTACAATTTCAAAAGCCGGTACAAAAACCTTTTGAATGATACATCATTTAATGTCCTGTGTTTTGTAAATGCATAGAAAAAGGGATGTTGACAACAGAAATAATATACAGTGTGTCCACGTATAACCTGACCGACCTTTATTTTCGCAACCGTTGGTCCTAGATGCATACTTCCAATTACAAAAATGGTTTAAATAATGTAAAGAATTATTTTTAAAGCGATTTGGGTCAAGAAACACATTTATTAAAAAATTATGAAATTTAAATTTTTATACGGCCCTCCGGTCCTATAAGTGATATTTAGTAAAAATTTACTGTGACACTAACAAGTAAGACAGAAAAAGTCCCATTCATCTAACATTAAAATTGACCGAGTTATAAAACTTTGAAATGCATGACTTATACCACTTTTTTGCATATCAAACAGATGATTTCGACCGTGCTTTCAGGGTTCGTATATAAAGTACTTAAACTTATTTCAAGGTATCTGAGGTTTGAAAGAAATCGTACCACTATTACGATTGAGTTAACTTTATTAGTTAAGTTTCAGATTAGTTAAAATAATTGTATTTTAACATATGTTGTATTTTGTAAGGATTTGAGGCTATGATTTCTTTTAATAAAAATTATGTTATTTTCATAAGGTTTTATTTAACTTGCAACGATCGTCTTTCCAGTTTAAAATTTGTACTCGTACTTTAACTGACTTTCAAATGTCCGATCGAAGTTAAAATTTTACATACTGACTTAAATCCGATTACAATGTAATATTACAGTCGGACCTCTATTTAACAAAGTCGCTAAATCCCGAAAAAAAGTTCGTTATATAGAAAATTCGTTAAATAGAGAGCCACCCTTTAAAATACTTTAAACTACGTAAAACACATTTTAAGCCCATAAACATTATATATAATTAAAAAAAGTAATTAGTCACACTTTTTTTTTATAAATTATATCTATTTGTTTTACTTATTTTACCCATCAAAAAGAAATCTGCAAGGAAAAGAAAAAATGAAACAAAACATTGTCTGGAAATACATTGTATTTTCAGTAAAAAAAATAATTTTACATTAAAATCACGATTTTTTATTATGGTTGATAAGCTGTTTGGAGGAATACCACATTTTAAAGCAGTATTCTTTTTCTTCATGCCTTTATCCACCTCATCAAGAATTTTTTTTTTCTTTGATGCTCAAGCACTTTCGCTTTGACATTTTTGAACTACAAGAAAGGAAATTACAAACACGATTGATCATGATCAACAATCTAGAAAACGGGAAACTATAGTTTAAGGACACAAGGCAGCTCCATTGAGGGTTAAAAGGAGATATTGAAAGTTTGCTCTTCTTGGATGGAAAGAAAAGAATCACAACGATTTTACTGCTCTCGGTGAGTTAGGTGCCTGGTAAGACCTCATTGATCATCATAAAATGTGTTAAAAGAAAGAATAATTTTGAAATGTCCAGTAATATTTTAAGAAACCGGGAGAAGAAAATTTTAGATCCCAAGGAAAAGTTCGTTAAATAGAGAATACACTTCGCTATCTGGAGGTTATTGTACGAAGAAATTTGCAAAATGTCCTTCGTTCTAAGTAAAAGTTCGCAAAATAGAGGTTTGTTAAATAGAGGCCCGACTGTATTATGATTTTTGATGCTTAGCATCTTATAAATACTTATATTCGAGGATAACACAAAAAAATTCGGATAGATTACCGTCAACAAGTTTAAGAAATGGTTTTAGATTAGATAACATAAACCTGCGATGGTTGTGTTTTTTAACTTTTATAATTAAATTTTATGGGTTTTTTTTTTAACGCTAAATAAAAAAATTACCTTCACTTTTAACTATCATGTCAGGGTTTTTCGCAAATCGTAAGTTTCAAGGGTAAAAAATAGCGAAAAATATGATACTATAAAATAGATGTGAGACTTTTTTATTCAGTTTAATTTTACTTAATTCAATAATTTATTCAATTTTGTGGCTTATACTGAATTTCTTACAGCTAAACAGTCGGGGGTCCGATGCAATTGGGAGGGAAAGGGGGATCAATTTTAACTTTGAGCTTTTTAACTTTGAAATTTGCGATTTGAGAAAAATCCTGACGTGATGGTTTAAAATGAATGTCATTTTTGGATTCAGAGCTAAAAAATACACGTGAATCAATTTTCAAAAGCTAAAAAACATGGCACAACCCAAAATTTGAAAGACGGTGTAATCTAACAGCATTTAAAAATATGCATCATTTTTGTAAAGAATTGAGGCCGTTGTTTTTCATACTTTTATTTAACAAAAATTCTGTTATTTTTATCTCCTTATATGTTCAGTACTTTGCAGTAATATATCACAATGATTAAAGATTTCAAATTTATATTGCAATGTTAATTTTACTCCCAACCATTTCTTTAATATATCTGACGAAATTATATTTCTACTAAATTTGTGAATGACCCCTGAATTTCAGCAAAAAATATGCCCCAACTTTAAACAGCTATTACTCGGTCAATTTTAATCATAGAATAACAGGACTTTTTTTGCCTTACTTGTCAGTGTAACAGTTAAATTTTACTAAATATAAGTTATAGGACCGGGGGACCATATAAAAATTTAGATTCTGTAATTTTTCGTTAAATCGTTTATTCGCTTCAAACTTTTTTAATCTTAACTCTGCACCTAACAGGGGCATAGCTACAGATATTTTTTCGGGGGGGGGGGGGGGGGGGGGAGAGAGTTTGAAAATTTCCCAACTTGAAACATATTCCTCCAACATTCAACTAAAGTGATATGCACAAAGTGTGTAATAATGATAATGAAGCTTATGCATAAAAAATTCCTTTCCAAATAAAAATTTTGAAACTAGAAATATAAAAATTCTAATTATTGGTTTGTTTAGTAAAAAAACAAACACGCGTTTTACTTTCTTCTGTCGTTACAAGACGAAAGTATTGAATTCGTAAAAAAATTCTAAAACTGCTTTTCGATGGTTTGATACGTTTTAGAAGGTCCTGAACATGATTTGGCTGTTTTTAGAAAATGTCTGTCTGTGTGAATGTGACACAAATTTTGTGGGTGCTCTATCTCAAGAACTAAAATTCGCGGAATTTTATAAAACTTTAGATTCAGTTATACCTTGATAAAAATTAATGCTGAATAGTTTTTTGTGTAAATTACCCAAAAGGTGGTGAGCTATGCTGTATTTTTCACGATTTACATGATTTTAGCGATAGTTATATCTCAAAAACTGTTGCACAGAATTTGATCAAATTTCATATTCTGTTAAACCTTGACATAATTTAGTGCGTATTAGGTTTTTGTATATATCTGTGGCACTGCTGTGCAGCATTTTTCACGATTTTCGCGTTAGCTATATCTGAAAAACTAATGCACGGAAATTTAGTCAAACTTCATATTCGGTTACACTTCCTTATTGGGTTTGGAATTTTGGTTGCAGACATCTAAGAGCATGGGTGTCGAAATTCAATGATTTGTTTGAAAAATGCAATGCTTCTATCTCCTTAATGCACACAATTAAACGAATTATAAATTAAATACACACAATTAAATCTTTAGAATTCATTATTATGGGCATAGAATTGTTATTTAATTTTAAAATTGTGATTGCAAATTTTGAAGTATTAACATGTATGGATAGAATAAGGTTTTGGGATTGGCACATCCAAATAGTTTTCATTTAACATCAATTCTTTTGGTCTTCAAAGAAACTAACCCTGATGAAGCTAACCTAACATCGTCCAGTTTAATAAAATGCACTATTTCACTTTCACATTTTAAAAGCTGTCAAGTCTGTCAGGCCTCATTGTAGCTTGTAATATATATTTTTTAAATTTTTATTTGACTAAAGATTCTTTCATTAGATGCAGCGCCAAAAAGATAAACTGCTGTGAATGTTAAGGTACGAGTATATAGTTTGACAGTGCGACCCAAATAGTCTTTGAATTTCATGGCATGAGTAAAAGGTTTGTTAAGTGAGTTGGGATTTGGTTTATTTTCATTTGACTCTGCAAGTCACGTACATCCGGTTTTGTCATATCCAGGTGGAAACATTATTAACTTTTCTCAGTTAGTGATACTCAAATTTGCCTTGCACAATTGTAAGTTAAATATGGAATGTATTGGTGCAATATTCTCCTGATATAGGGAACATTGTCATTTAAGCCCATTACTAAAGTGCCAAAATTTTCTTGTATTTCTTATAACTCTTCCCTGTAAAACTTATGTCTATCAATGTCCATTGCTATGCTATTATTTTTATCTATTCCATTTGATGAAACCGTTTTCCCACGGTGCTTTCAGAAGTCAGCTTCTTCAATCACATTCTAATATTCATAATTGTTTATGAACTTGTCTATAAGGAAATCTTTATTTCTTCAAAATTTTATTCAAGTGCAACCTGTCAGTGTTTAAGTCAACCTGTATGTCGATTTTTTTCTTCAGTTGATGGACTGCTTTCATGGTCATATTTCTGTTCCAAATTCAAATCATCCACTTTTTTACCTTTTTCATCCTCGAATGGATTTTTAGATGCTCCAAAATCTTGCATGAAAATTCTTTTCCTATTATGAAGGGTTCTTTCGTGCTAAGATTTATAGTCATTTTTTAGAACAGCTTTAAACACACAACACTGGACTTTTGGTTTAAAATTTACTAAGCACCTATAAATATAAATGAACAGGACATATATATATATATTTCCGCACACAAATAAAGGTAAAATGTGACAAATTTATCTAAACTAACGACTTCTTATATTCACATTTGCTCATATAATGCTTTTGTCATGACAGCGAAGGGTTAACTAATTTTCGGAGCAAAAAAATCACGAGAATGAGTAAAATATTGTCTAAAAATTGCAAAATTAATGCAATTTGTGAAAACTCATCAAATCTTCTTGCCCAGCTGAGTTTCAAGTAGGTGACTACATTCTTTTCTGTTGTGCTACAAGTGATCTCCAATTTTCAAAAGAAGCTGCAATACCTTTGGATCAAAATAGCTGGATTCTCTTTTGGGAGGGGAAAGGGAGGAAGGGTGAAAATTTTGAGAAAGGAACAAAGTTTTGAAGGAAATAAAGGAACTGGATAGTCAGCTATTGGTGGATAGGAATAGAGAAATCTAAGTCTGGTAGATGTATAATAGTTTTGTAGAACTGAAAAATACAATGATAGATTGAGTGTGGCTGATTTCTTTTTGTATTTCTTTTGATAATTTAACTTGCTTACTGTTACAATACTCAGTCAGAAACATAATCACCAAAACAATAAATATTTCATAATGTCTCAAAAATCCAGAATTTCCCAACTCTAAGCTCAAATTTCCCAACTTCAAAAATATTGGGTGGGGGGGGGGGAGGCTCCCCCCATACCCCCCATGGCGACGCCCCTGGCACCTAATTTTGACCACTTTTGTAATTGGAAGTATGCATCTAGGACCAACGGTTGCGAAAATAAAGGTCAGTCAGGTTATACGTGGACACACTGTATATGATATAGTAGACTTCCTCAAATATGCACTGCTTGGGAACAGGGGTTGTGCGGATTTTAGAATTCTGCAGATTTCTGGTCATTGCTTTGGTTACATTTTCTGAACAGTAATTTGAATGTAATAATGCAATCAAAAGTATAATGAATGGTTGCAATATAGTAAAATATTAAAATAATTAAGTAAAGTAATAAACTAAAATGATAAAAGAGAAAGATAATTTAAAAAATTATTAAATTATTAAAATAAAGATCAAGTAAACAATTCATAATGTATAATTAAATAATGCATAATAAAGATGAGATACATTTTCCTTGAATTATTCAACGAAACTTTCCTCATAAAGGTACCTTATTAATTCACATCAAAATCATAAAGGAAGGAAGTATTTTAGGTTTAGCCAGTCTTAATAACCAAAAAAGCTTGTGATTAACAGTGATATCAGCAATATCTTGATTTTTTTCACAAATAAATTTATACTTCCTTCATGGAAAACCACGACTTCAGTTATATTATCGAGAATTATATATTAAAATATGTATGAAATGATATAAAACTAAAAAATTCAAAATTTCGCCCTATATTTGAAATGAAAGTTTCATTGTTTACATCTGTGATGATGTGCAGATTTTAGGGTTGCAGATTTGAGGAAGTCTACTGTATATACATTTTTTTTCTAAACTAGATTGCATTCAATGAAAGTGTTCATCATAAAAAGGAGGTGATGAAAATTATTTTGGAATGACGCAGGGTTTGGCGATACCGTCAACTCCCTCTAATCCGCACAGCTTGACACCAACCATCGTGCAGATTATAGAATTTTGCAGATTATAGGTCATTTACTCTGTTTAAAATTTTTTCCCCTGTAAATTATCATTGTTTACATCTGTGATGATGAGCGGATTTTAGGGTTGCAGATTTGAGGAAGTCTACTGTACATACATTTTTTTTCTAAACTAGATTGCATTGAATGAAAGTGTGCATCATAAAAAGAAGGTGATTAAAATTATTTTGGAATGACGCAGGGTTTGGTGATACCGTCAACTAACTCCCTCTAATCCACACAGCTTGACACCAACCGTCATGCAGATTATAGGTCATTACTCTGTTTAATTTTTTTTCTCCTGTAAATTAATTATTAGGATGAGCGAAGCGAATCCTCTACTAGGCTACACAAATTACATTTTGTTGTACACTGTACAAAAAAACTATTCAGTATTTTGATTTGAAATTAAGCATAAAAATAAATTATGATCTGTATGATTTGCATAATATTTTTTTCACAAAATAACCTTAAAAAATTTCTTATTTTAATTAATTTATTTTACATGTTTTTCCATTACAGATGCATTTTTGCAAATAAAAAATGAAACACTTATACTTTCAGAAGAAAATATAAATCATGGAATTACGATTTCTTTTATGAAACTTTTAAAATACCTTTTTTTTTAATGAAAATTATAGCATATTTTTAATGAATTAAAATTTGTGAAAATTCAATTATTTATATTCAATTATAAAAGTATTTTTTTGGTGTTAAGAATTCAAATACAAAATTTATTCTTATTATGGTGAATTATAATGAATGCTAGCAATATAGTAAAATATTAAAGTAATAAAAAGTAAGATAATTTTAAAAATGATTAAATGTAAAGTTCAAATAAGTTATTAATAATGTAAACTAAATATGTATAATGAAGATGAGATACATTTTCTTTGACTTATTCAATGAAACTTTCCTCATAAAGGTATCCTATTAATTCCCATCAAAATCATAAAGTATTTCAGGTTCAGTCAGTCTTAATAACGAAAAAGGCTTGATTAATACATAAATATATTTGGTAAAAAGATTGCGATGACCAGTTATATCAGCAATATCTTGATTTTTTTTCAGAAATAAATTTATACTTCCTTCATGAAAAAACATGAATTCAGTTGCATTATCGAAAATTACATATTAAAATACAAAGAGAATGATATAAAACTAAAAAATTCTGAAATTTTCTTCCTTACACCTGATCTGAAAGTTTCATTGTTTACGTCTGTGATGATGTGCGGATTTCAGGCATTTGCGGATTTGAGGGAGTCTACTGTATAACAAATATTTTGTAAAATTTTGCTTCAAAAATATTTTTATTTATACCAGTCTTATATCATAAATAAAAAATTCCGAGGAAATTTTTAGTTATTTGACTGAAATTATTCTAAAATTAAAATGCGCCAAAACATAAAATAACGTTTTTGCTTAATAAAGATGCAAGAATAATATTAAAAAATATTGTTACTTTCAAATATTTATCTTATTAAATAATGCTTCATGAATCCAAACAAAGCATGGCTTTTGCTAGTTAATGCATAAATTAATTGGTAAAAAAGAAAGATATTGTAACACACTGGGTTATTTAATTGAAAAATGCATTTCATTTGAGGAAAAAATTATTTTAATTTTTCTTTAACAATAGCTTTTGTCCGTTTTTATAATTATCAAACATAGTACCTATCAATTGCAGGGTTGGCATTTTTGCCGGCAAAAAGGTATTTTTGCCAGGACAGTGGCAAAAATGGAAAAAAACGGCAAATTCTGATTTTGCTTTAATGTGTAATAAAATCTATAAGCTAATATGGATAATAATTGTATAAACAATTAAATTTAATATATTTATTTAATTTGCTAATTAATAAATAATTAAATATTTTAAATCTTTATAAAATAGGTGGGATTCAGTCTAATACTTAGGAATTTAAGAACTAAATTAAAAATCAGATATCTAATTTTTTTCTTCTTAAGTAAAGTATTTTGTCAGCTATTAATATCTTTTTAATTATAAAAAGGTTTTTATATAACTTTGTTACTTTTGTTTTATGTAATGTCTTAAAATATGTAAATATTTAAGTCTTTGGTACTAATTTATAATTATTTATCTGATTAAACTAGTCTGTTACAGATAAAAAAGTAATTAAATTAAATTGGAAATTATATATTGAAAAAACTCTGTTATGTCTTGTTAGGAAACTAGAATTTTCCCCCCCTCCCTCTAACACTCCAAGAAAGGGACAAAAAGTTACATTCTTTACTTTCAGTAAGTAGCCTGTAGCCATTTTATCTTTTTGTACTATATCCCCCTCCTCAAATACTCTCTTGAAATTCTCAAATCCAGCAGTCCATTGTCAAATGTTCACAAGACAGATAACAAAATACCAGAGTATTGCACCCTGTTTTATAGTTGGTCAATGGCAAAGTAAGCATGCAGGTACACAGTTTTTGTAAAAGTTATTGTACAAAACCAGGCAGGACCAAACTGATTTCATAGATAATAGATACAAATTTTTTTTTCTTTATTTCTTAACGTAGGAGTTCAAAAATAAATTTTTATTGATTTTTTAACTAAGTATTAAATTTCTTTTTTCTTTCATGAAATATTTTTTTCTCTTTTTCAGTGAAAAAAAAATTAAATGAACCTATTTTTGCCAACACTTTGCCAAAAATCTATTTTTGCCGGGACGGTTTTAACCAGGTTTTTTCTGCCTATGGCAAAAACTTACCAACCCTGATCAATTGTGTTTGTTTTTGAGAACTTTTGGCCTAATATTTTTTCTTGGAGTTTATGTAAAGTCATTATTTCTCGTTCTGAAACAAGACTCTGTTTCTGAAGAAAATCCAGATATTTATAACTGATTGCTACACCCTGGTCAAGAGTAACTTTTTCACTTTCATCATCAGGCAATGTCAAATAATCTGATTTTCAGTAGAGTTTAACACAGTAGTATTTATAATGTCATCATCTGTGAAATTTTGTGTATCTGGAGCTTCATCTTGGAAGAACATCCATTCAGTTATATTTTCTCCATTCAAGAAATCATACACAACAGTTAGTGAATTTTTTGCAAACATAAAAGATCTGCAGATTTCTACTTTGTACTACCCAAACTGAAGCCACCAAATCAAAGCCACAAAAAAATCTCCTGATTTCTTACTTTTTTTTTCCCATTTGAAAAATAAAGTTTTACTTCATTAAAATGCAAAAATTCAGGGGAAAAAAACTAAATACTAATCGTCCTTTATATTTATGGCATTTTTAAATGCTCTCACAAAGTTAAAGGTAACCAAATTTTCAAAGTTTACATTTGAAACAGTGTGCGGGTTATAGGCGTTTGTGGATTAGAGGGAGGTTGACTGTATATATCCGATATTTATTGTGTATATTTTTAATCAAGCATGTGTGAATGAATTTTTTAAAATTTTATTGACTTTGTCATTCTGTACATAAACTTTTGCTCTGGAAATAACTTTTTTAATCCTCCCCCCCGCCCCCTCCCCCCAAAAAATTATATATATATATATATATATATCCACGCCTACATTTGAAGCTGAATTTTCAAATTTAGAACTAATAATTATGCAGATATATTTACTTAGAGCTGTCACTGAAATATAACTGTCTACAACTGATTTATTTACAGCTTTATTACAAAGAACCTCTCAGGTTTTAGTTTTGTTCAATTTAATATGCACAACTGGCTAGGAAAAAAAAGCAGACAAGCTTACATTTATATTCAAATTGTTCAATAAAAACAAATTTTGTTTTCAAACACATAAATTTGTTTTAAATTTAATAGTAAATCCTAGAGTTTATTTTTCTGAGTGTAAAAAACAAACTGCGCCAGTTTTTCAATTAGTTGATCTTATATTTTGTTACACAACTATAAAAAAAAAAGAAAGAAAAATGTGTTTAGAATATTATTTTATTAGGTTTTCATGCTAAGTGTAATGTTTTTGTTTCTAATTTATATTAGGTCAGAAAATATTTATAATCAACAGGGTTGGTTTTTGGACGTCAAAAACATGTAACAGGCTTAAAACATATTTTAACAACAATAGGTAAACATTAAATAAGTCAATGATTTATGTTTTATTTAAAATTATTGTAATTTAATAATTAAATTTTTTTTAATTATTAATTGCAATAAAATTTTTTATTTTTTGGAATTTTCAATCAGAAGAAGATCATTTTGTACAATTAAATAATCCGGATCAAGTTTACCCTGCAGCATGCTGTAGCACACAACCTGTTTAGCACATTTATTTACACCCAAATGATTTCTGAGTTTAGAAAGTATGAAGCGTTAGAAAATATTCTGCCTCTTAATTGATGCTGAGCTAGTAGGACTTGATAGCAAAAGCATTGTTAGTTAGGCAAGTTTTGAAGCAGGCTCAGCCGAAAAGCTATAGCATTTAATACTTATAGCACTGAAATAAGAAGATGGGAAAGGGATTCTTTAGCTTCATACACAATCAGTATCGGTAAGCAACCATAAATTCTCTCTGTAGCCCAAGCATGAGCTGAATCAACTGATACATCAGTCAATACTTGTCCCCTGATGGTTGGGATGCAAAATGTAAGCCAAATAATGGTATGGTTTCATGATTTGATCCCTTCTATTATGCACTTTTCTAATATGGGTCTTAAGTGAATTTTCTTTCAGAAAACCGAGACAATTTTGTTCAGTTTTAAAATCGAAAACAAATTTATATATTTAAAGAAAGCATGTTTTAAAAAGATTTTGACTTTAAGCTTTTTTTTTTTTTTTTTTTAATTACTTCTCTTATTTTGTAAATGTTTATGATTAATAATCCAATTTCAATTTTGAACAGAAGGGTTATTGCCTAGACTAAAATAAAATTGATGCACATTATCTTGTTATATATGCAAAAAAAAAACTGCACTTTTCTAATTTTTTTTTTCTTAAAAAACTTGGTAATGCTACTCTCAAAAGTAATAGAGAAATTAAAACGATTTTAAGTAAGAGAAAAAATGTAGTTCAGGGGAGCTTAATGTCTGCTTTTTAAAAAAGCACAATTTTACAAAAAAATAAATAAATAAATAAATAAATAAAAATTTTACCTAGTTAAAAAGTTACATTTAACAATAATACTTTACTAACTATGTACTAATTATTGATATACAGTAATAGTGAATTTTAAATGTTGTGTGGCATTTAATGTGAAATTTTACAGATTAATATAGTATTTGAGGTTTTTGACATGACGGTTTAAACACAACATAAACTGACACATGTCAAAAACCTGCCAACCCTGATCATCAATAAGTTAATCATTTTTAAAATATCGGATATATGTTACATTATTAGATCTAATTTCGCGATTTCCTTATCTTATTCTAAATTACTACTTTATATTCACCAAATCCTTATTCTTAAATAATCTCTATCGTTAATTCTGTTAAATTCCTTTAATTTAATGTCTCACTTGTCCAAATTACAGTGAACTCTGTCTAAGGCGGAATCGGCTGGGACTGAGAAAATTTTCCGTGGTAGACAATATTCCGGCTTATGCAAAAAAGCTCCCACCTCCCCCTCAAGGAAAAAAAAAATCTCGATTTTTGATTATTTTTCATTGATTTTCCTGACTCGAAAATCGATTGAAAACTGAATTTCTGAAAAATCCTTTGTCTTTATAGGTAAATGAGAAACGCTATTCAATTTCTTAGTACTGCTGTAATACATGTGAATTGGAGGTTTACACACACAAAAAGTAATAAACTTCGAGAATGATGCTATAATTTTATATAATAACGCTATAATTATAAATCTGACAAATTCAAAAAACGCTATAATTTTGAATTTGAGTACAACCTTAAAATATAATATACTGTACTACTTTAGAAAATATGTATTTTCATAAATATGAAATCTTACTGGAAATAATAACTGTTAAATGCAATTTTGTATAGGAAATATGTCATAAGCAAGAATTCCTTAAAAATTAAACAGTTTCTGCTCTTTTGAATTAATTTTTTCAAAGTGTTACTGAATTTAACTGACATCCTCGACATTGAATATTTGACTTAACAGTTTTAAAGTTTGATAAACGAAATGCCTTTCATTTTTAAAATATTCTTTTTTCCGCCTTATGCAAAATTTTGGTTTCGGTGGGACCTTAAAATCCTTTCCGTTTCCGCGTTAGACAGATTCCGCCTTATGCAGCATGAGTTAATGTGATTTTCTATGGGTTCGCCAGGACTTGAACAATTTTCCGTGGTAGACAGATTTCCGGCTTACACAGAGTCCGCCTTAGGCAGAATTTACTGTACTTAAATATTACGCTTTTAGTATTCTTAAATTAAATGTTCCATTTCCACTCTTTTTCCTTTTAGAATGTTCTTTTAGCTTCCATTTTATTTTCCCACGCATATTCCGGGGTTATTCTTTATACCTTCAAACTCATCCACTCGCTCTGTCAGCACTGGTTCCATGGCGTGGTATTCTTAATTATTAATTGGTTGAGAGCGCAACCTACGTCATATTTGTATTCCTACACTTGACGCACAAAAAGCCGATGCTCTCTATGTTTCAGCAGATTTTAGTCGTATTTCCATTTTTTATACCACCCCCTGGTCACCGTCCAAGTATTCGATTATCTACAACTTTGTTCATCCCTAAATTACTACTATGAAGCGATGGCTAATATTCTTGGTGGAAACTGCGCCACCGAAAGATGTTTAAATAAAATGATGAGCTGACTTTACGTTTTGTCTCAATTATTTTTGGGGAAACTTTCACAGAAAAATGTCTTCCATGGCCTTCACTCGTCGACTGATACAATTTCCAAGTCATCCTATAATGTCACTGTCATAGTCTTTAACATGATACGATTACAGTCTTCATTATACTAGTACAACAGGATTGAATTTACCTGTTCTGACAACTTATACTACTTTATTACTGCTGTACGTGATCCACTACTGATATCGTGACAGCCAGTTACTTCATTTCAACTAGAAAAATCCAGACCTGCCAACCTTTGAAAATGAGAAATCGTAGCACACAAAATTTAGATTAATCTGGGTTGGTTGGTTGGTTTTTAGTGTTACACAGACATCTTTTGACATTTGTAAAAGGAATAATGTTTCTGTTTCAACTCAATATAGTAAATTCTTTCCTCTGAAAATTATTATACAATTTTTAGAGTTTCTTTTCGTTTCGCAGTGTTTTTTTTTTTTTACATTTGTAAAAGGAGCCACGTTACAAAATTTTGACTCTGTGCAGTAAATTTTGACGAAATTCGCGATTTTTTTTCCGCGATCATTTCAGGATACTCACAATTTTTTCCCCACAATCATAATTCACATTTTTCTATCAGGATTCTTTGGTGAAATCTGCACTTTTTACCATGAAATTTGACGAAATTCGCATTATTTACCGCGATCCTTTGACGAATTTTGCGTTTTTTACCACGATCCTTTGACGAAATTGGTGTTTTCTTTCTGCGATCTTTCGGTGAAATTTGCGTTTTCTTACTGATCTTTTGACGAAATTCACGTTTTTTTTCTGTGATATTTTGACAAAATTCACGTTTTTACCACAATCCTTTACCAAAATTTATTTTCTTTTGCGACCAATTGATGAAACTGATTTTTTTTTTTTTTTTTACACAGTCAGTTGTCAAATTTCGCGATAGTTTATTGCAAATCTTGCGATTTTGCACACTATTTCAAACCTTGCCCCTCAAAGAACCCCCCCCCCCCTTCCAGAAATTCTTAAAATGACACCTTTGTTTCTAAGGAAGGGAATTCCTGTATAAATATTTACAGAAACACGATTCACCTGAGGTTAATATACATAAAGAGTGTTTTATGTTAAGAAGTTTGTTTTGCAGCCCAGATTTTTTTTCCAATACGCATTTATTAATGACCGAATTTTCGTACTAATGGCCATTTTTTAAAAACTTTCGGAAATAAATACTTTGAAATTTTGGAAATCTCGGAACAGAATCATTCCTGAAAAATATGCTGCTCGGTATAAAAATCGCAACTAGAAACAAAAAATGCGTATTTCTGTTTTTTGCAAAAAATCGTAGTTTAAGACCGATTTTCGTAGCATCGTAGTTGATAGGTCCAAATCGTAGCAACTACGATTTTTTCGTAGCAGTTGGCAGGTCTGAAAATCTTCCAATGTTGGGATAATGCATGATTTTGAAAATATCGGATATGTATCAAAATATTGAACCATTTTTATAATCATGATAGTTACGAACCCTGTAAATGAGTAATGATCACATCCTCAGATGACTTTACTATTTCTAGATTTTTTAAAGTTCACTACATAAAATAATGATTTTTTAGCTGTTTTGCAATGTAACTTGTCTAAATTCATTCACAAAATAAAAAAATTACCTTAGCATAAGGAAGCTGGATGGCTATGATAAGAAAATCATCATTCTGACTTAAATCAAAACTTGGAGTCAACATCTCTAACAGCTGAAATGAAAAAAAAAAAATAAAAAATGAGATAAGTGGGTCATTTATACATTTTGCCACTGTTTGGAAATTGAAAAAAACAAAATTAAAATTTCATTACAGAAGTATAATTAAAAAAATTAAACAGACATTGTTTTTGTACATTATTTGGATGTTTTTCAATAAAAAAAGTTGTTACATTATGGAAGAAAATATAATTTTTTTTTCAAAAAATGCTGCATACAACCAATTTATTTTTCGATAAATGAAACACGAGTTAAAAGCAGATGCTGTTGTTGCTAATGACCATTGTTTTTGTTTGTTTCATTTGAAAAAAAAAAAAAAAAAAAATCAATCAAAATATTTTCTCTTATAATGTAACATAACTTTTTTTTTTCAAATAAATTGCATGGCATTTCATATTCTCCTTCCAGCAAGATCTCAATAATGTTTTATTATTTCAGTATTTTTTTTTTTGCTAGACTATAACATTAAAATATACTATAAACGATTTTTTCCACACACATATATCTTAGTGCTACTCAGCGTTAGAAATTAGGAACTCCAAGTAAGGTGTCAAATGACGCCCAATTTTTTTTTTTCTAGTCACCAAACAGGATTTCATGGTTGCAATTTTATGTTATATCATATTTTCTTTTCGCAACCATGTTAATATTAATATTGTTTCTTTTTTTTTATTCATTAAGGGCAAGGGGAAGGGGGGGGGGGAGTGGTTATACATATTAAGCACTTTATGTCTGTGTTAATAACTAAAACAAAATAAAAACTGGCTTACTATCTGCTAAGATTAATAAATCGGATAAAATAAAATAAATTAATCAATTAGTAGTAATACAGTTTCGAATGAATTATAGATATTTTACTTTGTCTTATTCCAAAAGCATTATTGGTTGCACGAAACAGAAATGTTTTGAAAAGGATGATTTCTTTTGCCTTTGCATTTTTTCAGCTTTCTTGATGTTGAAAGACTGGGGGTGGGGTGGGGGGTTCAGTTCGGAAATAATTCTATATTTCTATTGTACAAACATTATATTTATACATTTCCTAATTCTACAAAACATTAAAATATTTTAAATAAAAGATTTGAGTGGAGTTATAAATATTGCACAAAATCCTTATAAATTCAAATTTAATTGCCAAAATCCTTCTAAAATTTGTTAAATGATTGTGTAAATCCTCTACTTTAGTTAAAAAAATTCTTGAAAAATGCTTCATAGAAGATGAAATGTTCATGAATTCATAATTTGGGACATAAAGGGTTGAACAAAATTCACATAACGGATTTCGTGTATTTTTGGGATTGCTGCAGAGTGAGGTTTCAAAAATACTAATTTACAAACCCTTGTACAAGAATAGTGAGAATATGAAATGCAAGCACAGCATGCAGGCTTCCTGCAATGGCCACAGATCAGAGCAGGAGGCTGTGCAATGGAAGAGCGACATCCAGCAAAATACCCATTTTTGTTTTATTTTAGTTGTTGCCACAATCTTTAAACTGCACTCTATAATCAATATACATTTGTAGAAACATATGCAATGAAATTTTCATTTCATTTTTAAAAAATTTATAATGCATAAATACATTTTATGCATATTTGTTTGTCAGAAAGATGTATTTTTCATGTAGCAGGGCACATGAAAATATTAAAATGACTCAAGGATTTTATCTGAAAGTTTGTGTGAAATTGCAATTTGAATCATCAAATGTTTAGTCTGATGTTGTAGCAGGATAGTTCAAAAGAATGAAATCACACAGACATTTCCCATTCAATTTATGGTGTAAAAAATGTATTTTTGCTCTGTTTTGATTGCCACTTATTTCTATGTTTTCTAATACGCTGTTATTTATAAATAGTGGTGTACTTCAAGTGATACAAAGATGGTGGCATATTAGAAAAGAGTAATTTGGCATGGGTTCGGAAAGCGCACAGTGCAAATCAAAATGTTGCCAAACACCCATGAGTTGTGATTACACATTTGTTCCAAATTATGTACACAGGTGTGTTTCTAAATGGCAATACATTTTAATATTTATAGAGCATAAATATAATTTAATAAATTAATTTTAAGTCATTTTTCTATTAGCAGGTTCCAGGTGATAAATCGCCATAATATTTTTCATAGCTACAATTGTTTACAATTAAAAAAAAAAAAATGGAATTAATTGTGTGCCAAACCACTTATAGGTCAAAATTAACATTTTTACCCAATGGCCACTAACAAAGTTACGAACACTTTATACAAAAATGTGCTTTTTCTAACTATCAACATTGTAATTTACTATTATTTTTTACTTGCAATTCGATAGGATTACACTCAACTGTGAAAAAAAGAAAAAAAAAAAAACTGGCATTACATCTGACAGGAAAATACAACCAAGAAATTACTCCAGTTAAAATAAAAATCAAACACATATTTGAACAGGGGTGTAAAAATTTTTTGAAAATCTAGAAGCCAGCTCAAAAATCTAGGAGTCAGTTATTATCGATAACAAATTTGTAAAATGAAATTACAGTATAAGTTAATAATAGTACATATACAAGTTACTCTTTTTAATTAAATATATCAGACACATGACATAAATTTTTCTTGTATAAAAAAGTAATGTTACATAAAATTATAAATATTGATATAAAAAAATTGGAAGTGCTGATTTAAAATACAAATAATGGCTTAGATGTGTTATTATCCCTCCATCCGCCATCTTGTGGATTTTTTTCTTGCGTGAAAACCCCTTTTCTGCCAAGTAGTAAATGTCGCCAATGGTTAAATATTGTTGATAGATTAATATAATATTAAAAAAACTGGAATTTAATAATTATAACTATAAATTAAAAAACAGTTTTTAATTCAGGCCCAAAAAAAATCCAAGATGGCGGATGGAGGGATAATAACCAGGGTTCGCAAGGCTGGGCCCAGTTCGAAAAAACCCGGTGGGTTTTTTCAGAATGGGCCCACTTGAAAAAACCCACTAAAAAACCCATAATGTGGGTTTTTTCAATTTTCAGAAATATTTAAAATTTTAAACATATACATTTAATGAATTTAAGTCATTTCAGTTAATTTTGAAAAAAATTAATATATAAAAGCTATTACATAAACACCCGAAGTAAAATAAAAATGTATTTTAGCACACTGAAATACTTTACTAACAAACATAGAACATAGTAGGCAACATACATACATAGTACATAATTATAGGTAAAGGCAATATCATAAGAATGTCTTTATATAAAAAATTCAAATGAACTATATTCATGAAAATAAAAGATATGTATTTTTACTTTCTTCTATCTTTACAAGAAGTATTTAATTTGTGAAAAATTTCAATTTCCAGTTTACGACGGATTTATACGTTTTAAAAAGGTCCTGAAGACGATTTGATGTTTTTTAGAAAATATCTGTGACAAAAATTTTGTGGGTGCTGCTCTATCTCAAGAACTAATGCACAGAATTTCACAAAACTTTAGATTCAGTTAGACCTTGATGTAAACTGATGCTGATTAGCTTTTGGTGTATAATGCCCATTAGGTGGTTCTGCTACGCTGCATTTATCTCAAGAACTAATGCACGGATTTTCATCAAACTTCAGATTCAGTTACAAGTTAAGTTGTTGCTTATCAAGTTTTGGTGTATATCGCCCAACAGGTAGCGCTGTTATGCTGTTTTTTTTTCATGATTTCAGCAATAACTCTTATCTCAAGAACTAATGTATGGAATTGAATAAAAATTTAGATTCAGTTAGACCTTGATATAAACTGGTGTTGATTAGTTTTTGATGAATATCACCCAACAATGGCTCTGTTGTACTGAATTTTGTATGATTTCCGCAATATCTCAAGAATTAATGCATGGATTTTCTTCAAACTTCAGATTCAGTTAGACGTTGACGTAAGCTGCTACCAATTAGGTTTAGGTGTAAATTGCACAGCAGGTAATGTTGATATGCTCAATTTTTCACGATTTTTGCAAAATCTATACCTCAAAAACTAATGCACATAATTTAATCAAACTTAATATTCTGTTTCATTTTCATGTAAATAGATCCTTATTAGACTTGGATGTAAACTGAACAACAGGTGTTGATTTTATACTGTTTGGGTTGGAAATTTTGGTTGTGGACATCTAAGAGGGTGGGTTCCAAAATTCAATGATTTGTCTGAAACAATTGATACTTACATCTCCTTGTTAAATGCATCCAATTCAATGAACCTATATTTTACAATCCTTGTGATGGGCATAGATGAGGCACTGGGATAGCGAATTTTGAATTATTAACATGTATGAGATAGAGGAAAGTTTTGGAATTGGCACATCTGACTAGTTTACCCCTTTTTTTCTTCCTACTTATATATTTTAAATATTAATATTCTATTCATTATTTGATTTTAAAGCAAATTAACAATTTTTTATCTTTTATTATATTTAAAACTAATTTGTTAAAAACACTGACACTTAATTTAAATTCATATAATTCATGCAATTTATGACAATTTAAATTCATATAATTTATGCAATTTATAGCTTGTAAAATAGTATTACAATTATATTGTATACAAGGGGACAATGTATAGTAAATATAATATATAAATAATATAATAGAATACATATTACATATATTGTACTTTTGAAAAAACCCGATTTTCCCCGGGGAAAATTGGGTTTTTCATGAAAAAACCCGAAAAAACCCATGTGGGTTGGGTTTTTTCAAAAAAACCCGGGTTTTTGCGAACCCTGATAATAACACATCTGTTCCCAAATAATAATCATTAAAAACTTCTTTAAACTCCTCAAAAGTACAAATATGTAATTCACTTCAAGGACTATAATATATATGCCATAAATCAATATTGTTAACTTATTGTTTGTTCTCATTTGCTTTTAAATTTTTATGATGTTTATGACCGCTCAGGTGTCTTGTTGTTTTTTATGTAAAGTACCAGCATTCAACTGCTTTTGTAGGATCAAATGCTTCTACAGAAGGTCCATTTAAATTTATTAATAATAAATCATTTAAATTTTGTGATGTCTAAGTAGAGCGAAACTTGTTCTTGATAAAATTCATTGTGCTGAATCCTCGCTCACAGGATGCAGTTGCCACAGGCAGACTTGTATAAAACCAAAAACTTTCTGCGCACACAAATATTGGGTCAAAACTTTCTGCAAATTTAATGTTTAATAAAATGTTATATTATTTTGAAAATTTGAATTAAAAGCAGTAGTTTTAAAATAATTACCATTTAAATTAAAAATTAATTCATATTAATAAAAGAATAATTATTTTAGTTTTAAAAAAATAATAAAGCTAAAAATACATGATAAGAAAGGGTGGGATTTCTTATCAATTACTTTGCCAATGCATTTAGAAACAGCCTAATTCTTAATATTGTGACCTCTTCGCACAAAATGCCAGTCACTCTGTTCCAGGGGTGATTATTCTATTCCGAAATTTCCGCAAAATTGACGCAGTCATTTCCAAAAATTAAAAAACAATCGGTCATAAATCCGAAATTCGGACATAAAATATATGGCGAATTTCGACAAATGGTCGCCGGGAAAAATCAATTTTGTTAATCTTTCCAAGAAAAATAGGGAATTTCGTCAGAAGATCATGAAAAAAACGCAAATTTTGTCAAAGGATCGCGAAAAAAAACTGCAAATTTCGACAAAAGATCGCGAAAAAACGGCAAATTTCAACAAAAGAAGCGAAAAAACGACAAATTTCGACAAAAGATCGCGAAAAAAAACGACAAATTTCGACAAAAGATCGTGAAAAAAACGACAAATTTAGACAAAAGATCGGGAAAAAAAAAACAGAAAAATTCATCGGAAGATTGCAGAAAGGCAGCAAATTTCGTCGAAAGATCGCGAAAAGGCGGTAAATTTCGTCGAAAGATCGCAAATAGGTGTCAAATTTCGTCGAAAGATCGTGAAAGAAAAACGACAAATTTCGCCGAAAGATCGCGAAAAAAACCACAAACTTCATCGAAAGATTGCGAATAAAATGGTAAATTTCGTCTACAGATCGCAAAAAAATGACAAATATCGTCTAAAGATTGCGAAAAAAAAAAGCCAAATTTTGTCAAAAGGGCGTGAAAAAACTGCAAATGTAGTCAAAGGGGTGCAGGACAAAACACATAGTTAGTGGCGGGAGCGGATTTTACACCCCCCCCCCCCACCCTGTTGTAACAACCTTTCAGAAATTTTGCTGTGAATTTTTTTTTTCTCTCAGAATCATCTTTGCTGTTCACAGAAGTAATGTGGCATTGCTTCTGAAATAACTGAATCACATTTTATAGGGAGAGATCCATTCATAGGTATCATCGTTAAAGAGACCGATGAGTTTTTATCGTGGCCCTTTGACGAAATTCCCGTTTTTTTTTTCACGATTCTTGACGAAATTAGTTTTTTCCGCGATTCTTTGACAAACTTGGTATCTTTTTGCGATCTTTTGACAAAGTTCGCGCTTTTTTTGCTATGTTTTTATGAAATTTTCCTGTGCTATTTTGACAGAATTTACGCTTTTTCTGAGATTCTTTAACAAAATTTGCTTTCTTTCCGAAATTCGCATTTTTTCACGAAATTAGTGGTTTTTTTCGCGATCCTTTGACGAAATTCTTGCTTTTTCCGCGATCCTTTGACAAAACTATCTTTTCCGAAATTCATTTTTTCCTGCGCTCCTTTGACGAAATTTTCTTTTTTCTGCGATTCTTTGGCGAAATTCGTTTTTTCTGTGATCTTTTGACAAAATAAGTACTTTTTGCGATCCTTCGACGAAATTCGCGATTTTTCCGAAGCCCTTTGACGAAATTTGTGTTTTTTTTTGCGATTCTTTGTCGAAATTAGTTGTTTTGTCGCTATCTTTTGACGAAACTCGGGCTTTTTCCGCTATACTTTTACGAAATTCGCTTTTTCCTACGTTCCTTTGATGAAATTTATGTTGTTTCTGCGATTCTTTGGCGAAATTATCCTTTTTTTCACGATTCTTTGAAGAAATTTCGCGTTTTTCCGCGGTCTTTTAACAAAATTTGCGTTTTTTTCCGCGATGCTTCAACAAAATGGGTGATTTTTTCTGCGAACGATAGACGAAATTGGGTTTTTTTCGACGACCATTTGTTGAAATTTGCAATATTTTTCAGTGATATTTTTTTATGTGTAAATTTTCGGACTGATGGCCAATTTTTAAAAATTTTCGGAAAATTCGGAACAGAATCAATTCCTAGCAAATAATAAATAAATCGTGCATAAAATTGGGGAATTTTTTTCTTTTTTTGTATTAAAAAAAAAAAAGTTACAAGAACAAAAATTACGTTTTTTTTTTTTTTCTAAAAAATTTTCCACAAAGTTCAGAATTTTGCGAAAAATTTTCCGCGCACGGCGTACGTCTATATTATACAACTCTGGCCACAGGTATTACAGATACAATTTGCACTAACTTTGATAAAATTGGAAATTTAGAATCATTTTTCATTGATTTGATCAAAAGCTCACTAAATTTCATGTCTTTGCATAGCACCTTAAACTCGTACCATTCGTCAAGAGCAATACTTTCAGTTGTTTCCAAATCAACATTCAATGTGACAAAATATTTCTGGAAATGATTTAATAATAATTTTAATAAGTCCAGTTCAGTGAAAGAGAACTTTTTCTTTGCGCATGGAACAAAAAGAAAAAAAAAATCCATAAATAATCAAGGTTATAAATATGAATTATTTTTCATTTCCTAAGACATATCTAGGCGCCAGTGTCGAAAATTTAGTCGCCCTGTATTTTTACACCCCTGTATTTGAAGATATTTAGACATACTTAATGCAATGTATAAAAGACACAAGAAAATTAAAATATATTTTAAAAACTATTTTAATAAAATCTTGAATATTTTATTTTTACTATTATTAGGGGGAGACTTTGCCCTTTCAGTCAGAGAGAACCCTTTTACAGTTTTTAATTTTTATCCCAGTAGCAGAAACAATGCAGCACGGAAGCGGGCGCTGCAGATTATTTTAAACCTTGCAGATTAATCCACCAACTTAAAAAGAAATGCTGGGCTTAAAAAATACCCGAAATTTGCTTTAAGTCTCTAGATTTATGGTATTTGTTGTATCCTTATATTATAGATATTTTTTATAAATGGAAATTTTGCTTACTTTAAGTGTTTCTGTTATTTCTTATGATAGTAGGCTTATTGGGTCGCAGATAAATTTTTGTTTGCTGCAGACTGACGCAGAAAATTCTGCTTCTGGGATTTTTATTTTGGAAAAAAGAAAAATTTTACAAAATGTTTCCAGTTATTATTAAAGGCTCATATGTCTTTCTTGTTATAGTACTTTTTTTAACTTTGAGAAACTATTTTTAAAATAAAAATAAATTGTTTTCCAAAAAATAAAAAAAGATCAAGTCTTCCCAATTGCAGGGAGACTTGATCCTTGAAACAGATGCATTGAAATGATTCAAATTAAGTAGTAGAAATCAAATTTATTGTTGACTAACATGTAAAAAGGGAGAAAAACACAATTAATGATAAAAAAAAAAAAAGAAAAAAAAAATCAAAGCTTGAAAAATCAAATGTAAATATTAAAATTATTGCAGTTCGAAGAACTCGACTAAGCTTGGTTGGTTTGGGTAGTTTTTTGACAATGTCATCATTGTCCACAACACTATTATAAAGATTTTCTGGATAAATAAATTAGTCGAAATTAAGTCCTCGTTTTCTTAGAAAATTGATTTCACATTTAGATGATAAAATCTTCCTTTAAATGTTTCCTACGAAATGACTAATTTTCTTCTTTCCCAGAAATCACACAATGACAAAGTCATTTTCATCAATCGACAAATTTTTTGGATCTTCAATGACTTCAGAATGTTCATCAAGTGGATCTGGGTCGGTTGAATCATAAACACTGTAACAGCTTTTATAACTTTCATAAGATTCGGCAGACTTGTATAAAACCAAAAACTTTCTGCGCACAAATATTAGGTCAAAAACTTTCTGCAAATTAATTTAATGTTTAATAAAATAACGTGTTATATTATTTTGACGATTTGATTAAAAACAGTAGTTTTAAAATAATTACCATTTAAATTAAAAATTAATTGATATTAATTAAAGAATAATTATTTTGTTTAGAAAAATAATGAAGCAAAAAAACATAAGAAAGGGTGAATTCTTATCAATTATTTTGCCAATGCATTTAGAAACAGCCTAATTCTTAATATTGTGACCTCTTCACACAAAATGCCAGTCACTCTGTTAGCCAGGTGTGATTCTGAGTAAAAAAAAAAAAAAAATTTCCTGAAATTCACAGCAAATGTTCTGAAAAGTTACAGCAGAGGGGTGGGATGTGGGGGTGAATCCACTCCCAGCACTAACTAGTATGCGTTTTTTCCACAGCCATTTGACAAAATTGGCGATTTTTTTCGTGACATTTTGTCGAAATTTGCTGTTTTTTTGCGATCTTTTGGCAAAATTTTCGGTTTTTTCGCGATCTTTCTTGAAATGTGCGGGTTTTTTTGCGATCTTTTGACGAAGTTTCCGGTTTTTCACGATCTTTTGACAAACGTGCGGTCTTTTCGCGATCTTTTGACAAATTTTGTGGGGGTTTTCGTGATCCTTTGACGAATTTTGTGGGTTTTTTGCGATTTTTTGATAAAATTTGCGTTTTTTCCGCGATTGTTTGACGAAAATTGTTTTTCCGCGATTGTTTGACAAAATTAGTGTTTTTTTCGCAATCCTTCGACAAAATTCGGGTTCTTTCCGCTATGCTTTTACGAAATTCGTTTTTTTCCTGCGTTCCTTTAATGAAATTTGCTTTTTTTCTGTGATTCTTTGACGAAATTATCTTTTTTTTTCACGATTCTTTGGAGAAATTCACGTTTTCCTGCAGTCCTTTCACGAAATTCATGTTTTTTCCGCGATGCTTCGACAAAATGGGCGATTTTTTCTGCGAACGATTGACGAAATTGGTCTTTTTTCGGCAATCATTTGTTGAAATTCGCAATATTTTTCAGTGATATTTTTTTATGTTTAATTTTCGGACTTGTGGCTGATTTTTTTTTAAAGTTTTCGGAACGAAATGCCTTAAATTTTCAGAAAATTCGGAAGAGAATCCCCCCCTGGCAAATAATAAATAAATCGTACATAAAATAGGGGAATATTTTTATTTTTTAATATTTAAAAAAAAAAGTTACAAGAACAAAAATTACGTTTTTCTTCCTAAAAAATTTTCCGCGCACGGCGTGCGTCTATATTATACAACTCTGAGATTTGGGTCTTTCATTTTTAGTGTTTTTACTTTTTTTTCTTGAGATTAAATGAGTTTATCCGATTTTTGTTTTTTATTCAGTTGACGATCTTTTATTTCTTCTTCATTCTGTTTTTTAGTTGGTGTGCTTGTCAAAATTTTTGAAGACTTTTTTTTTTCATTTCTTTAGATTTTTCCATTTTTGGTAATGAAGCTTTACAGAAGGCTTATATGTCTTCTGGTGTCACTATGTTTGGTTTAACTGCAATTTTTTTACTGCTTGTTGGAGTTAATGGTTGATTTGAGACGAAAAATGACAAAAAATCGTCTTCAGAAATTCCTATTTAACCCCCTCACTGACAAGCCCGTGTTAATACGTTCACTAAGCGCCAGGTTTCACTGCAATACAAGCAATATTTAAAGTAATATTATTCTACTGATTTAATGTATTTTTAATACATTGAACAATGATTAATACTTCCAAGGATTGCATTCATATTCGTTATTAAGTTTTTTTTATATAATGTTCAAAGAATCATTTTTTTAGCATTTAAAACAAAATGAAGAGAAAACAACATTACAATTTTACCCTTTTCCAAGACAGTCGGAGGGTTAAGAGATCTAGTCCAGTGATTTTAAATCCATTTATTATGTTAGTTGTCACCATGGCTTTAGGATAGGAAATTCCGATCAGTTCAGCAATTTGATAAACTGTTGTCTTTTGAGCAGGATGATTAGTCATCCAGTCTTGAGCAGCCACATTAAAATATGTTTTAAGTGGTCCATATACAGTACGATCCAGAGGCTGCAATTTGTGAGAAGTGTGCGGTGATATTTTTAACGAAATTATTCCATTTTCTTTGGCATAATCCAAACTCTCAATGCTTATATGGTTATCATGATTATTCATTATGCTTAACACTTTACTGTTTTGATTATAATGATTATTCATTATGCTTAACACTTTACTGTTTTGATTACAATGTCTTACATTCTTTACGATGTGCTGTAAAAATTTTGCAAAGTTAGATGTATGTCTCACATGTGCATTCATCTACCATGTGTTTGCTAACCATCATAGGCAACCATATATTCTAACTAATATAGATAATATCTAAATGTCACAATGAGAAGTAAGAGGTTAATAAAATTTAACATTAATTTAGCTTACCTTTGGTTTGGGGACACTCGATCCCCAGGATCAAGTCCCCATACAACCAGGGTTGCTGGCTTTTAGCCAGGCCAAAAAAAGCCGGCCGGCTTTTTTTGGTTTAAACCACTTTAAAAAAGCCGGCTTTTATTTTTTTAAGTTGGTTTACAGTTAATTCGTTTTAAATTTGGATCAATTAATTTTTAATACACTTATAAATATTTTCTACTAAAAGAAGTTATGGATTTTTATTAAATTTTGTTAAATAAATAAGTCGAATAAATAACTTCTAGAAGGCAGCAGTGAAGGCATTATGTCTGAAATATATATACAGTACAGGACCCATTATCCGGAATTCCGAAATCCGGAAGAAAAAAAATAGAAAATTTTCTGTAAATTTGTAAATTTTAACTAAAATTTTTCAATTACTGAAATTTGTCAAAAATTTTCCAGATTCCTGATTTTCTTTTTGGTCTATTGTGTTGCAATGTGTAACCACTAAAATAAGTTACATCAGTGATGAGGGAACACGGTGCCCCCTCTTCCCCCCCCCCCCCAAAAAAAAAAAAAATTAGAAAAAAATCATTTTTCTGTCAAATTTTAGTTTAAAATTAATTTATATTACGATTCGTTAAAAAAAAAAAGATATTTCTTACCCTCCCTCTCACTTCGATAAAATATTATGACTACACAATTATGTTACTTGAATCAGGGGTGATTTTGAGTAAAAAAAAAAAAAAAAAATCTGAAATTCACAGCAAATTTTTTGAACGTTTACAGAAGAGGGGGGGGGGCCTCTCGGCACTATTATGTGTTTTTTCCTCGATCTTTTAACGAAATTCGCGCTTTTACGCGATCTTTTGACGAAATTAAGAGAGTGTTTTGCGATCCTTTGAAGATTTTTTTTTTTTCTATCTTTTGACGAAATTTCCGTTTTTCTTCCGCAATCCTTTTACTAAATTTGCGTGTTTTTCGCGATCCTTTTACGAAATTTCGTTGCTTTGCGATCTTTTGACGAAATTTGCGGTTTTTTCATGATCTTTTGACGAAATTTGCTTTTTTTTCACGATCTTTTGACGAAATTGCAGGAGGCTTTTTCGATCCTTTGAAGAAATTTGGTTTTCTTTTTGCTATATTTAGACGCAATTTGTGGGTTTTTTTTGTGGTGCTTAGAAGAAATTTGTGTTTTTTCGCGATTCTTTGATGAAATTTGCGTTTTTTCCGTGATTATTTTTGACAGAATTCGGGAGGACCCGAAATCCGGAAAATTCCAAAATCCGGAAAGCCTTCGGTCCCGAGGATTCCGGATAATAGATCCTGTACTGTATATATATATATAAACATTGAAAAGAATATAAGGCTCCAAACTGGTGTTTGAAATTCTATATTACATAGCTCCACATATACTACACATTTTAAATTTGTGTTTTTTCGCGATTCTTTGATGAAATTTGCGTTTTTTCCGTGATTATTTTTGACAGAATTCGGGAGGACCCGAAATCCGGAAAGCCTTCGGTCCCGAGGATTCCGGATAATAGATCCTGTACTGTATATATATATATAAACATTGAAAAGAATATAAGGCTCCAAACTGGTGTTTGAAATTCTATATTACATAGCTCCACATATACTACACATTTTAAAGATTATATTTAATTAATGACAAAATGTAGCACATTAAAATGGAAATATTCTTATGTGTCCATATGGGGAGATTAAGATATAATATGTTAAAAGAGAAATTAGAAAGGATGTAATACTTGAGGAGAGCGGTACATAAGTGTATAAAAAATAGAGCATTTAAACAAGAAAAAAAAAAAAAATCTCTAAATAAAATTTTGAAAAGTTTGTTGCTAAGCATATTCACGCATATGCTATTCATAATGTTTTTAATAGTGAGAAATGGTGTTTTTAAATGTTTACTGGAAATAAAATAAGACTTGTATATTAATAGCTCTTAAAATTAATTAAGTAATAAAACATATAACTAAGTAACCATTGTCCTCTTTAATTTTATAAGCAGTAAAAATGAAAAAAATGGCAGTTGGTATGGCCCTTTTAAAATTTATCTGACATATTTGCAATTCTGACTACAAATTACTAGCGAAATTATCTAAGTTTTATTCCAGTATTAATGTCCTCATTATTGAGAAATTGGGTTACTTATTAAACTCTAAATCAATTAAATGTCATTAAAACTAATTAAAAACACTTTAAAATGTGTAGTTTATAATTACAATGCTTCATTGTATAAAAGCCAATTATGGCCAAAAAAAGCCAATTTTGGCCAAAAAAGCCGGTTAAAGCCAATAAAAGCCACCGGCCTGGCTTTTTTAAATTTTAGCCAGCTTTTTTGCAACCCTGCATACAACAGGGATCAAGTGTCCCTAATGTGCATGTTTGGGGGGAAAATTGCTAAATCAAAAATAAAGAAACTGTATTGGATTTAAATAATATTTAAGCAGTAAGGAATGTTAGTATATTATATCAATAAAATTAAGAAATTTAGTTAAATTTAGCAAAAAATATGAAACACAAACTACCTACTCAAAAAGAAGTTTGATTGTAAGAAAAAAGAGATTCCTTTCTTACAACAAAAATAAAAATGGCTGAATGAAATTACATTGTTAGATCTGTTGATAAGGAATCACTTTATTGTTTCCAGTTTCAGAAACTTAATTATACATTTTTTCTCTGGTTTTAGACCTAGGGATCAGCTCTCCCAAGTCTCCCCTACAATGAAATAAAATAACATCAATTAGTGTCAAAAAGTGCTATTTTTGACACTAATGTTTATCATTCACATTACGTTTTTGTAACCTAATACAGTTTTCTCACCAAAGTTTTATTGCTGCAGCAGGATCATATTCATTTAATTGAATTTTACTTTGTTTAACCCTTAGACGATTACACAGCGTGAATTTACGTTTAGATAAACTTTTGTCCTTTAGAGTGTTTTTTGCACTGTTCCTCACACTGTTCACTTTAGCATTGCTTGGAGCAATTGTTATCAAAATTTCAACAATGTTTGTTAAAATTTTGTTTAGTTTCTCTAATACATCAAATAACGATATGGACAGTTGAAAGTTTAATTATACCACCTCCCCCTCCAGGAGAGATAGGTTCATGACCTTTGAACTAATAAGAATTAGTTATCTATTTTCCAGAAGTGATTCTGATTTAAAAAAAAAAAATCTGAAAGGTTACAACAGCAGAGGAGGGAATCGCTTCCTGGCAATCTTTTCTGCGGCTTTTTGATGAAATTCGTATTTTCTCCGTGACACATTTAACAAAATTCGCATTTTTTCTGTGATCATTTAACGAAATTAGCATTTTTTTGCGATCCTTTGATGAAATTTGTATTTTTTCTGCAATTTTTGAACGAAATCTGTTTTTTTTTTTTCGCAATCTTTTTACGAAATATGCAATTTTTTTCGTGATCTTTACACTTTTTTCGAATTTGTCTGCTTTTTTTCCATTCTTTGAAGTAATTAGTGCTTTTTTGCCATTTGCTTTTTTCCACTATTTTTTGAAGAATTTTGAATTTTTTTTCGCGATTCTTTGTCGAAATTTACATTTTTTTTTTGCAATGCTATGAAGATTTTTGCGATTCTTTGATGAAATATGTATTTTTTTTGTGATTTTTTTGGCAAAATTTGCATTTTTCCGCGATTCTTTGAGGAAATCTGTTTTTCTATGTGATCTTTGGACAAAATTTACATTTTTTCGCGATTCTTGGATGAAATGTGGGTTTTTCCTCTGCGATTCTTTGACAAAACTGGTGATCATTTTTCATCGAATGATTGATGAAACTGAGTTTTTTCGGCGACCATGTCGAAAATAGCCATATTTTTTTATGTCTGAATTTTCGAACTGATGACTGATTTTATTTAAATTTTCAGAAAATTTGGAACAGAATCAGACCTGCTATTTTTTTTCCTTACGTTCGGGAGAATTGTTGATCTGGACAACGTAAATTCTGAACGAATTTCATTCCCTTTCTTCCTTCCACCAATCTTTCAACAATCGCGTTTCGTGAGTAGTGTACATTCAGTTTAGCAAGTGAGGTCAATAAAGTTAATCGCCATGTTTTAAGTGTTACTCAACGATTGGCGAATGATGATTTTGCTATAAAACCAGCCGTCAAAATAGGCCAATGAGCTGTAAAAATGCAATAACGAAATATTTTAAACATTAAAAAGTAGAAAATATATATAAAAAAGAAAGAGTATAAATTTAGAAAAAAAAAATGAAAAAATTGGCGTTTATTGAGATTTTTTAGTTTTTTAATTTGTATTTAAAAGGTTTAATAAGTTTTACCGCTTAAGTGTTTATCAACATGAAATTATAAGAACTATAAAAATACAAAAAATGAATTTCCACAATTTTCCTACCAAGAATAAAAGCGAAATGTCCATTCAAATCATAACAACTAGCTTTTCAAAAATTTAATTAAATGGCAAACCAGTGACAATTTGCATAAAAGAAGAAATGAGATCTGCTCTATTGTTTGCTGTTTGTTTATAAAGGAATTTCATAAGCAAATTAACTCAACATACGATATTTATGTCAAAATAATTATTTAAAGCATATTCAAAATTCATTTAATATTCCATACATTCATTTAGTAAAATTTTTATTTCAAAGATTACTTAAAAAGAAAATGAAAGCGTTTGTTTAATCCAGTCCTTCGCTCATGACAATGAAATTCTGAAAATCAATATCGTCCCATTTCCCCTTCGCACACAATATAAAGTCCACAATTTAAAGGAACAAACCGACAAAAAAAAATATTAATTAGTATTATTATCATTATTATCAAACGTCGAAAACGCTTCGATTAATGACATTGCTCCGCGCTCTAGAAATATCCTAGAAATACAAACATTGGCGATTACATCAATATGGAAATTTTACAGCAAAGTTGTAATATGTCAACTTTTAAAACACGAAGAAGAATTTCGAACTTTCAATAAATAAGCTTTAAATAACATACCCGTGATAAAAATCCAATTTTACAAGTATTCAGAACATTTACAAAAAAACCACATTGTTACAGCACAAACATAAACAATCAAAATTTATAGTTGCATTGGCAAAAGCCAGATCCGGAAGTGAAACGAATTAAAGTTTTACCCAGAAGACTGAAACATCCGGCTAAATGGAAAATGGAAATGACCACAGAGTAAAGGGAAATGGCACTGTCATTTCGCAAATCAAATTTTTCCTTTGCGTTCGAGGCTACAAAAATTCGCTTGCATGGGCATAGCGAAATTCTAAAATGAAGGGCCAAAATCACAGACAGGTGAAATACAGACACCCCATTGGTTGTGTGGTCGCGTGGTTTTAAGAGAGATAAGGGTGAGGATCACCAACTTGTTTCTTCATTTGAATTTTGAAAGGAGTGAGGGGGAAAAGTAGTTTTGAAGCGATTGTTACCTTATTTACATTTATGCATTATTTACCTTATTATTTTGTTCGCTTTTATTTATAATAAACAATCGAAATTAACTCAATTAAGATATTTTGATAACATTTTATTCAACGAAAGTGAATAATTTAGATTATAAGTTGTAACAATTTTTAAATGATATGACATGACAAATATTCTTTAATCAAAATTTAGTTTTCATTGAAAAATACTTGTATATAATTTGAAAATTGTCTATAAATTCCGTATGATAAAAATCTAAATAAATTTTGACCTCTAACCCCCCCCCCCCCCACACACACACACACCATTTAAATCCATAAAATCACAAAAAAATAATATTATTCTAGAAAAAGTCAACAACTATAAAAAAAAGGACCTTTTTCTAGACTTTAAATCGGAAACTTTAAATTAACAAAATTATATTAAAAAAATTACACAAATAATTAAAAAAACACAGAATTTTTATGTTGTAGCATTAAATGGAAAAAGAAAACCCCTTAAAAATAAATCCAAAAACTTTTTTTTAAAAGTAGCTCCAGGTTCTCTGCCCATAAAATAAATATGAAAGTAAAAAAGTTTTTCTGTTTTTAACCCTTTATGCCCAACGGTACATTGAAGTGCCATTAAAATAACTTGTTATAAAATTAATTTAATACATCGATTAGTAGTTATACTGTTTAGAATGAATTATAGATATTTTACTTTATCTTGTTCCAAAAAACATTATTGGTTGCACAAAAGAAAAAAAAATAATAATTTCTTTTGCCTTTGCATCTTTTACAGCTTTCTTGACGTTGACAGATTGGGGGGGGGGGGGGGCGAAAGTTTCTGTTCGGAAATATTTCTGTTGTAAGAAATTATATTTGTATATTTTGTTGTAAGAAATTATATTTGTATATTTTGTAATTCCACAAAATACTAAAAAAAAGATTTTAAATAAAAGATTTGAGGGGAGTTACAAATATTGCACAAAATCCCTATAAATTCAATTTAATTAATTAATTTTGGCAAAATCCTTCTAAAATTTATTAAATGATTGTGTAAATTTTCTAATGTAGTTTCAAAAATTCACACAATATGCTTTAGAAGATGAAATTTTCATAAATTCATAATTTGGGACATAAAAGGTAAACATTATTTTACAGACATTCAATGTTTATCTTAATAATCAAGCCTAGTTTCATGACCTGCTATTCAAGTCCGCTACAATGTGTTAATTTGGCCTGGACCTCGATTATGGAAATTTCCTTCGTTTAATTTACGATTAGAAAAGCATGAACTTGTGCATTTATTTTAAAAATCACAATTTTCTCTCGGTTTTTTTTTTTTTGTAAACATATGCAAAAGGGGAAAAAAGCATAGTTTAAAACACCTTTCAAGATTTCTAAATTGTTTTTTGAAACATAAAATCATGAATAAATAAATTAATTAATGATAAAAGTGCATTTAAAAATACATATTACATTCTTTATACAGTCAAACCTCGTTAACATGAACACGCTTAACGTGAATTACTTTTAACATGAATTGTTTTCAGAGTCCCATATAAAAACGAATACAAAGATTTGATGCTGATAACATGAATTACTGTTAACATGAACAAAATTTTGATTCCCCTTGAGGTTCATGTTAACGAGGTTCAACTGTATTCTATTTACATATTAGTTTTTACATTTTAACCCTTTCAGGGGCAGAAGAATTCTGTTCGTAAAATGATGAAATAATTGACTGACACCAGAATACTCAAACGAATTTCTTAGTAAACAACAAAATGCTATTTTGCACTTTAATTACAAAAGCAACATTTTATTAAAGTATTCTTGGTGCCAGTTGTCAGTTTTTGAATTAAAATTAGGTGGCTAGACCCTCTAGCCACCGCCCCTGAAAGGGTTAATATTTAAAATATTTCATTGTTGCAGTTTCATAGGTAATTGGCATATTTTAGCGTGCAGGATTTGTCACATAATTAATTCCATTCTTCTTAACCATAAACAATATTTAGCAATTTATCACCTGGACCCTCCTTAGGGAAACATATTATTAATTTATAATTAAATTCTCAAAATATTAAAATGTTATATTGTCATCGAAAACATACCTGCTTTCATAATTTTTGTAACCTTAGCTTACCAGGAAGTGAGTGAAAAATCGATTTAAAAATTCGAGATTTAAATACATGAACCAGGAAACAAAATAACTTTGTACATACTATCACAAAATTGAACTTGAAGGGGGGGAGGGGGGTGTTGAGGCCTAAAGCTGCACGGCTGTAGCCTCGAATGATCCACAAAAGAAAAACCAAAAAAAAGGAAAAAGAAACCCCACCAGGGGAGTTCCTCGACCAGCTAGAAACGATCGATACTAAATAGATACTTCATCGTAGCCATACGAAACTTATTAGACGAAGCAAACTTGCTCACAAACCAACCAAAAGAACTAAAACACCCACTATTGAAAACACTGTTATCCCAGCAACGCCTGCGATGAGAGTGATACTTGGAGCATGTAAACAGAATGTGATCCAGGGAGTCCGTGACCCCACATGTACTACACCTACCATCGTCAAGCAAGTTGAATCTCGCCAGCATACCAGGAGTAATCAACATCCGACAAAGAAGACGGGTAATCAAGACATCTTCCCTTCTGTTCCGAGCCCATACAGAAGAACTCCTAATAGACGGAATGTCACCATGTGAGATACTGTATTTACTATTGCTGTATAACTGATTGAAACATCTCCACACATCCTGCTTGTAAGCATGGCTGATGTCCTCAGGAGAAATCCAATCGATCAAAACATCGGTAAAGGTCTCGCCTTTAGCAAGGCTGTCAGCTTTCTCATTTAAAGGGATTCCCCGGTGCCCCGGAACCCAACAGAAGTGAATGTTCGAGGCAAACCCTGCAACTCTAATGATCTTGTTATGGAGCCAGATAATGACTATGGGAGACTTTGAGTTAACAGCCTGCAAAGCAGATAGAACTGACAGGCTGTCGGTAAGCACGACGCTATGCATCCGCTGGTGGGCCAGCTCATCCAGCGCAGTACCGATCGCCAAAGCTTCTGCTGTAAAAATCGAATTCACTGAGTGGACTCTGTAAACAAAATGGTTCGTTGAGGAGCAACCTGCTATTGAGGTGAGATAATTCGTTTTCGATGCATCCGTACCAATGATGTTCCAAGAGTTAGAGTAATCCTGAATAAAATCAGCAAAATACTGCGAAACCATGCTCGCATCCAGGTCAGTGCTTTGGAAAGGGAGACCCCCAGTACAGAACCTGACAGCCTCCAAGTTCATGGGAAGAGGAATTTGAAACCGAAGGAGGTGGTCTGGTGTACTGCCAAGCTTTGCGAGCCACCCTGAAGCACAATGAATGTCTGTAATCAACGAATCCAGACCGTCTCCCCGGATGTCCCAGAGCGGAGACCAACTTCCCAGTGACAGGTGCTTTAGCCAGAACTTGACCGCAAGACAGCCTATTCTATCAACCATGGGGATAGCGCCCGCGTGCTTCCATACGATGATGTTCGGCGTCCACTTCAGGAGACCCAAAGCAATTCTGATGGCACTGGTTTGAATGACCTCCAACTTTTTAAAAAGTGAGTTGCATGCTGAGTTGAGTATCGCTGAACCGTACTCAATACCGCTTCGAATCGCTGAGAAGGCCAGGGTAAGCAGATGATGAGACCTTGCCCCATACCGTTTGTGGGCCAAAGCCTTGAGGATGTTAAGTTTACTAAACGCCATCTTCCGAAGGTACTCTATGTGTCTCCGAAAGCCACCACGGCGAGCAAAGTAAAAGCCCAAAAATTTAAGCTCTGACTGAGCACCACTCTATTAATCCACCGTTAATGCTGAATTCAAAATCGCACACTGAGAGGCGTCTCGACAGGTTGATTGCATGGCACTTGTCCAGTCTAATAGATAACTTCCAATAAGAGCACCATTGGGAAATAAGCCGGAGCGCTTCATGTAACTTATCTCTGCAGCGTTCCAGGGAACTTTCCTCACAGTAGATGAATATGTCATCCGCGTAGATTAAAAACTTTACACCGAGGAACTCTAAGACCTCAAAGAAATCAGACATATAAATGGTAAAAAGAGTCGGACTAAGGACCGCCCCCTGCGGGACGCCTTTACCAATATCTCTAGATGTCGACGTGACGTTCCTCCAGCGGACCTTAATGGACCTCCCTGAGAGGAAATGATGGAGCCAACGAAGAATTCTCCCAGTAATGCCGATTTGAGAACATTTGTATATAAGACCATCAATGTACACTGAGTCGTAGGCGGCCTGGATATCAAGGGAGATGCCAAGAATGTACTTCTTCTCTTTCCGGGCATTGACAATGTCTTGATGAAGCCTGATTAAGGTAGCGTGGCTATCCCGAAACGGCTGGAACCCAAAATGCCGGCTGTCAAGAATTTTATTTTCTAACAAATAATGATTAATCCGGTTGGCGATCATCCTCTCGCAAATCTTGCAAGCCACTGCAGTCAGTGCAATAGGCCGGTAGGAAGCGACAAGTTTCTTTGATTTGCCTGGCTTAAGGATAGGCAGGATAACAGCAGAAGCCCAGTCAGGAGGAATGTCGCCCGTAAACCAAATATCATTACACATGCAAAGCAGGCTGTTCAAGAACCGGTCACCCAAGCCTTTAAACAGGGCAGCGCTGATCTTATCCTCTCCAGGGGAGGTGAATTTGGTACGGCGGATGGCGTCTTTGAGCTCAGCAAGAGAGAACGGGCTATTCAGGTTGGACTCACTATCAGAGCCATAAGTTAAAGGGATTGGTTCATGAACACAGTCCTTGCCAAAATGGTCAGCAAATAGTTCTGCCTGAGACGCCGCTTCAGAGCTGGACATTCCATCAACTTGAAGGGTGAGATGAGCATCAATCAGGGAGCTAGACCTACTGGAGATTTTCCGGAAGACTTTGTGCAATAATCTGGGGTCTTTTGCGTCTCTACAGTCCGAATCCCAAAAATGTTGTTTAGACTCCTTGATCACTTGGCGGAGCTTAGCAGAGATCCTTTTGAATTTAACCCAATACTCACTGGAGGTCAGGGTACGAGTTTTCCTCAAGAAAAATAACTTTTGCTTGCGTAGATTACTGCAACGAGAGTTCCACCAGGCCGGGAGGGTCTTCTGTGACTTTATATGGGCGGTGCTGTGCTTCTCCATTGCTCTCTGAACCACCTGACAGAATGAGTCATAGTTTAAATTAGAGACTGAAGGAAGCTTGTTATCAATCTCCCGACAGATATTTGGCCATTTATAAAGAACAGGCCTATTATGGGAGCCTGTGCTAACATCCGCAGATATGATGATTGGGAAGTGGTCACTGTCAAAGCAGGGCCGGCCCAAGGACATTTTGGCGCCCGTGCGAGCACCCGTCGGGGTGCTCCCCCCCTTCCCCTACACACACACACAAGAAAAATTGTTTGACTTATGGCTTTAATTTTTTTAAATATTCGTACTTTTTATACATACTATTGCTAATTATTTAAGATATTAATTTAAAGTGTTTCAAAAACAGATAAAAGATTCTAAATTTAATCCCATCATTGAGTTTGTATTTGGTAAATTGTAAAATCAGGGAAATAATTTTACAGTAATTATCAGTCTTAATGGGTAACATTACGATACAAAATTAAAACACAAGGCCACAACACATGGTATTGGACGAAATTAACAATAATAAGTTAATTAATTAAAAAAAAAACTTTTTTTAGAAGAATACTGTTTGGAATACTACAAAATAAAGAAGCAGAACTACTAGTAAATAGCAACTATGAAAGATGAAAACTGTAATCTTGTCTCGTTATTTAGTACATAAAAAGTACGAATAAATTTCATATTTAAATATCGATTTTCGTAAAGAGCACACTTTTCATGGTGAAAACTTTCGAAAAATTGGAAAAACCCAGTTTTCTCTTCAGATAATTCCGGAAACATAAATATTCTTATTCTTTCTTTTTATTTTTTTGAATGGTTTTTTAGACTCTGTGATAATATTTACCAAAAAAAAAAACTAAAATTTATTTTTTTAAAATAACCTAAATTAATTAAACACTAAGAAAAAACTATGATTGAGAATATGAGTTGTACTTATAATAATAAGGAACATGATTAACAGAAAATGTCCCCCCCCCCCCCCTCAAAAAAACCCCAAACAAACCTGAATTTCGTTCTACTGGTGCCCACGCTAGAATTAAACAAACCATCCCAAAGAAAATCTTTAAGTATTCCGAATTTACGTTTTAGCGCCACACTGAAATTGGATAAAGAAAGTGTGATTATAAAATCATAGGTGTAGGACATCATAAAAAAATCAACATATCGGGCACTAAAGGGAAAAAATGTTATTTAACATTAAATGTATTAAATGAAAGATTTTTTCAAGACGATTACAAAATAAAATTTATATGTAGATAAATTATTAAAAAAAAAAAAAAAAAATTGGCTCCAATTTCACAATTTTGCATTGTCAAGCTTATATTGATTTGTTCATCGAGCTCTTTGCTCCAGTTAATGAGAAACCTAGGTAAAGTCATCTTACTATCAACTTCTGTTTAGTAGATTTACAAATAATAAGGTGCATGTCATGGGCGCTGGTGAGAAGAAGGGAAAGGGGGGGGGGGGCAAGGAAAGGCCTTTGAACCATCCTTTTGAAAAAAAAATCGTCATCGTAGATGATTTTTAAAAAAGGGGGCGTGGGTGGGCGGGGTAAAATTTACATTTTTGCGCATTCATTTTTACAAGAGAAAAATTGCGCTTGTGCATAAGCCTGCATATATAATAAAAAGGCTTAGAACAATATTATCCCAAACAAACCTTACCCCTAAGCAGATTTCGTTCTTCCAATACTTAAGGTGCAAATTGTTTCACAAAATAATGAAGAATCTCTGTAATACTGAATAGATTCCCTTTCGGTTTAGACAACCTTTGACTCAGTATCAAATACATATTCTGATTCCAAAAAAAGTCATTTTTTCCCCTTCATTTTAGTTAAATTTCCAGCAAATTTTTATTTTTAAATTAACAATATTTGCTTAAAACTTCAGTTATTTTAATTTCAGTATTGCGAAATATTTATTGTGTAATGGGCCAAAGACTATATTCCATTAATAAATAATCCTTTCCACTCAGTGTTCCTTTCAGACCACGTTTCGGAAATTTGGCGCAACACATAAATTCAAAGAATATGGCATGGGCGACGGCTGATCGAAATCCCTGAAGTGGGAAGATTTTGGAACAAGTGTGCATGTAGCAAAAAATAGAAATAGTTTAATATCTTTCCGTTAATTGAGCTCCGACAGCCCCCTCCTCTCCGTTTAAGATGATAAATACTGGAATAACTAAACACTAAAAGTACTGTTGCTCGAAAATTTTCCGAAGCAAGGGGCGAGGGGCTTGCACCGGAGGGGCACCACCTTCGCGGTATGCGCCTGAAAGAAACACTGGTTCCGATCAGAGCCTGATTATCGCAAGGGCAACAGAGTCTGCCGCCCAGGCTTTCAACTCTAAAATACCCACCCCCCACCTCAAACCCCAAAATCGTTTTTTAAGTAGAAATTGTAGCTAAAAGCATGTTATAGGGGGTGCCATCTGAATCTTTGCCTCATGCACCAGGGCGCCATATAAGCCCTTGTTTCGCCGATCTGAATTTAGGGTGCAACGTCCTTCGTAATTTCAAGAAATGACAACTTTGAAATACTATGAGCATGCTTTGTAACTATAAATAATTTTCGACTATGTTTCGCATTTGCATGAAAATTACTCATTTAAGTGAAATAAATAAATGAATCAAGCTACTTGAAAAATGTGTGGTTTGATTCATTTTTACCCATTAAATATTCCGTTTACAGCAGTTTAATAAAATAATTAGTGAACGACCGACTTGTATTGTCTCGATACTGCAGTCATTTTAATAAGGATTATTTACCTATATATTTTTGGTTACATGCCCTTTTTTCATTTTCCATTTTCGGCAAAATTTCTGACACTAAGTAACGCTATTGACTATTTACAGAAGAAGATGAGCTCACATCCAGAAGACAGTGCTAGAAGCAAAACTTTTTCAAAGACGTCTGTTTTTTATTTTAAAATTTCTACCCCTTTAAGCTCGTAACGGTTTCTTTTTCCCGGTCATCTGGGGAACAGTCTCAGACTCCCTGTGGAATAAGAGGACTCTAGAATAATGCGCTTAAATAACCGGAAGTAATAGAATTCCCCATGAATCTGTCAAAGTCGAAATTTATTAGCATCCCGCAAGGGAAGCAGATTTGAATCGGGTGGTTCCTGGGTTTCGTGATTCTGTTTCTTTTCTCAGTAGCTTAAAGGCAATTCCATTCAGATAAAGAAGAGAAGCCGATGTCTGCATGCGAAATTTTGGAGCCCTTATATTCCTTTTTAAACAGAACGAAGAGTCCTTTCTCGAGCTGGCCCCAGCATAGCTATAGAAAGTGTAAAAGAAAAAAACGCAGGATATAAAATAATTTTTATCGGTGCTCTTATAGGCGCCCTTTCATCTATTTGGCGCCCCGTGCGGTGCCACACTTCGCACACGCCTTGGGCCGGCCCTGTGTCAAAGAGGTCCTCATCCACCTGTATGGTGGTCTTCGAGTAAATATCCAAAGAGCAAATAGACATATCTATCAGGGAACAAGAGCCACTTTGAGATAAATGGGTAGGATTATCAATATTCATCATACAGAACGAACTGATCGCCATCCAGTCAATGAAAGCTTCACCGTCGCGCGAGGACACCAAAGAACCCCACATGCGATGATGAAGGTTGAAGTCACCTAGTATGAGGGAAAGCCCAGAGATATACTGCGTCACATTAGTTAAATCCTCGACCACTGAGCCCGATGAGGAGTAAAGATTGATGATGTTAAGAGACATGTTACCAAAAAAGTCCTTCCGGCCAGTGCCGGGAGGAAGAGGTAGCTTTCATATCCCTTATTTTTTAAAAAGCCAACTTATATTATTCAAACACACGAAGCTCAATTTAGTGGAAACCGAATATAGGAGATTCAATACTAATTTTTATCAATACTAAATCATTATGAATGAGAATTTCGCAAAATTAGTCAGCTTTATCCAAGCTGCTTTTATTTAAAGTAACTTATATTTGGCTGCCAAATTCGGCGATTTCTTAAAGTGCCTGCCATTTTAAGACAACATGGTGGATGAGGCTAACCAGTGAACTTGGTCGAGACCTTAGTAATTGCTGTGCACATGCTCACTCACATCGGAATCGGTTGATATATACGAGTGCTGTCGCAGGCAAAAAATCAGATTTTTCAAAATGTCACCCACATTAGAAATTGAAACGGCTATATCTGAGCTATTTCTTAAGATAAAGACAAACAAAAAATGCTCCTGAATCCTTATATCAAGGTCAAATACTTAAGAAAGAAACCTTTTTCAATTTCTAATTTTTTTGCACCTCAATTTAAATATATTTTTTTTTATTTAATGGCCGCCATTTTGAAACAAGATGGCTGATGAAGCTGGCAAGTGAACTTGGTCGAGATATTGATGTATACTATCCACATGCCTTCTTCCATCGAAATAGGCGAATACGTGTGTTATCGCGTGACAAATACAAGATCGTTTCAAAGTGTTAGCCATGCTAGAAATTCAAAGTGCTATAATTCAACCATTTTTTAAGATCTAAACAAAAGAACAAATTTTCAGAAACAAAAACTGCTCCAGAATCTTTGTATCAAGGCCAAACACACACAAAAAAATCTTTTTCATTTTCCAATTTTTTAATACCTCATTTTAAATTTTAAATTACATTTTTTTTAAAAATAGCAACCTTTTTGAAACAAGATGGCGAATGAAGCTGGCCAACGAACTCGGTCAAGACATTGGTGTGTACTATGTACAGACCAAGTTACATCCAAATCGGTTCATAAATACGCCTGTTATCGCGTGACAAAAATCAGGTCGTTTTAAAATGTCAGTCACAATAGAAATTCAAAATGCTATAACTCAGCCATTTTTTTAGATATAGACAAAACAAAACATGTTCCGGAATCTTTGTATTAAGATCAAAGACATACGAAAAACATCTTTTTCATTTTCCAATTTTTTGGTATCTCATTTTAAATTTTAAATTTTTTTAAATGGCCGCCATTTTGAAACAAGATGGCGGATGAAGCTGGCCAACGAACTCGGTTGAGATATTTGTAAGTACTATGTACACACCAAGGTACATCCAAATCGGTTCATAAATACGTCTGTTATCACGTGACAAAAATCAGGACGTTTCAAAATGTCAGCCACGCTAGAAATTCAAAATGCTATAACTGAGCCATTTTTTAAGATATAGACGAAAAAAAAACTGCTCCCGAATCTTTTTATCAAGATCAAACACATAAGAAAAAAATATTTTTTCAATTTTCAATTTTTTTGGTACCACATTTCAAATTTAAATTTTTCTTAAAAATTTAAATGGCCGCCATTTTTAAACAAGATGGCGGATTAAGCTGGCCAACGAACTCGGTCGAGATATTGGAATGTACTATGTATAAACGAAGTTACATCCAAATCGGTTCATAAATACGCCTTTTATCGCGTGACAAAATTCAGGACGTTTCAAAATATCAGCCACGCTAGAAATTCAAAATGCTATAGCTCAGCCATTTTTTAAGATATAGACGAAACAAAAACTGCTCCGGAGTGTTTGTATAAAGGTCAAATACATAAGAAAAAAATATTTTTCCATTTTCAATTTTTTGGTACCACATTTCAAACTTTAAATTTTTTTAAAAATTTTAAATGACCGCCATTTTGAAACAAAATGGCGGATGAAGCTGGCCAACGAACTCGGTCGAGACATTGGTATGTACTATGTACACACCGAATTACATCCAAATCGGTTCATAAATACGACAGTTACAGTGTGACATAGGTCATATATATATATATATGGATATATATATATATATATCAATTTTGAACGGAGGGTGGTTTCGGGGTCTGGGGGTCATGATCGATGAAAATATACCAAAATTTTTTGAAATCGCTTTCCTCCGAACGGCTGCAATAGGTAGCTTTTTGTAATGAAAGCTACCTAAAACACCTGAATGCCCAAGACCTCATTTGAGAAGTTGAGGGAACCGAAGTCAAGAAGAGTAGAAGACCAATTCGCCTTAATCGCAATCATCAGGCCACCCCCCGGGAGACCCATTCTATCCAGACGATATATTATCTTCCCAGGAATATCAACAGACTTTTCAGGGGTAAAGGAAGGTCTCCTGAAGGACCAGGATGTCAGCAGTAGAGAAAGGGGGGGAAATAGAACCGGGAGCTTGTTTAACAGGCTGCGGCAATTCCATTGTAGAATAGTTATACCCATCAAAAACAGCAAACCAGAAACACTGACAAAACAGGCGCAACAGGTGAAAGAAAAATAGCAAGAAACTGACAACAAGAACAAACTGCCCCTAGCAGAGACCAATCAAAAAGCAAACCAAACAATAACAACACCAAAAAACAATTTTTTTTAAAAGTCATATGTCCTTGAGTCTTCGCATGCTTGTTAGGCCGATTACGCCTTTCAGGCGACGTGTCGCTTATTTTTGCAAAACAGTTCATAATAGTGCTACTTAGAGAGGCTATTGCTTCAACAACTTTCCCCGAATGACTGGAGATATGATCGATGATAATTTTTAACATCGCGTTTGTACGAGCTTCAAATATTTTTTGTAACTGATCCATATCAGATGTCTGTTTACTAGTAATAGTCGCGTAGGATTTTTGTTCGGATTTATGCGTAAATTTCCGACGTGCTTCAACGGAAGTTAGTAAGTTTCTACATTTAAATTCTAACAGTTCAGCCTCTTTAAGCCGAGCCGAACATTGATTATAGTCTGATCTGTGTTCAGACCCGCAATTAGCACATTTAACAGGGTTTGTACAGGGACCAGTGTGGGAGAGACTGCAATTCACACATAACTGATCAGAACTACATTTTTGTTGGGAGTGGTTATATTTAAAGCATTTCTTACACTGCCTGGGCTTGTCTATAAATTGGCGCACTCTCTGTATTGAGAGCCAAATCCTAACTTCAGGGGGGATAGAGGTGCCAAGAACCGTGATTAACACAGGAGAAACGTCATTTGTGCTCTCACGCCTTATAAATCTTCGTAGTTCCAGAATTTGAAGATTATTTTCCGTAGACAGTTCTTGCCCAATGTCAGCCAGAGAAATATTTACCGGCATGTTAAAAAGTAAAAACCTATTACAAATATTCTCCAAACTCACTCTAGTCGAGACTTCAACTCCGAGAAAGGTAGTTATTTTAGCCATATCAATTGCACACTCTGGGTTTTTCGTGCTCACTATAAATGTACCCGTGCGAGTAAACTTCACATTTTCAATCTTTTTGAATTGAACAGTTTTTGCTTGTAATTCTATTTGAACGGTGCGTGGGTCCCTTTTAGGAACGTTCTTAGACTCAACACTCTTTATGAAAATATTAAAGTTCCTTGCACCTTTTTCTGCAGCCATCAGTATTAATGTTTCCACCGAAGCAGAATTGCGAGACACGTTTGGATTGATATCAGTAAACTGCACATTGTTTTCATCCGTTTCCAACATTTCAATATTTTGTGACTATTTCCGGAGTACTATCTTCTACTATATTTATAATTGAGCTCACCATACCGGCGAAATACACTTTTACAAACACAAAATACCATACAATACTGACTCAAAAAGGTAACCTGACACCAGGAAACCAGGGGAAAAAAAGCCACTTATCAAGAAACAATTCAAAAGACTTACCCCGTAGGAGACCAGAAATTAAAACAAAACAAGAGAACACCAACCTCAATACCCGAGAAAACACAAACACACCTAGCTACTATTCAGTACACGCCCCCCCCCCCACGTTTTTCCGCAGAGACCGTCAACCGTGCAGCTCAATCCTATAAACCGAAAACGATCATTTAAATCCCTATCACAAAATTGTTGATATAATATTTTTTGTTCTGTTTATTCTTAATGATTAATATCGGTTTAAAAACTGACATTATTTTTTAAAATTATTTTCCATTAGGTAAAAAAATTTGAAAGTTTTTAGTATTCTAAGTTAGTTATTAAATTTTTCTGTAGAAAAGTGCGAATATTTGTTTTATTTTGGATTTTAAAAGTAACATAAGGGGAAAAAAAAATGCAAGTTTCATTTTTAATTTTCATTAACTAAAAAAGTACTTGCCATATTATTTAAAATTATTTACAGCTTAAATTCGAAATCTTTCATTCACATTTTATAAAAAGTCATCAAAATATCTTGAGATATCGGGCACTGGAAACACATTCCTTCATGCTGCAAGATTCCCCTTCTTCTTTTGCTCCTCCATGCACTAGCGAAACCCGCAGACTATAAGCACGGCAAGGGTTGCCAACACAAAAAGGCAAACCGCCATAACACGCGCCAAGGAATTAATGAAAAGCCATGGAGAATACGGGAAACGCCAAACTCCGCGGCTAATACGCCAAACGTGGCAGACAGACTACGCGAAGTGAAAATCAAAGTAGGTAAAACGGGAGATTGCAAGAATTGCGAAAAGAACGACTCACCTGGGCGATAACTGATAAGACCAAGGGGATTGGTGGACAAAAGGTATGCCTAACTTGAGTTCAAACGAACTCAAGGCGCAAAACTGAATAAAGGGGGGAAAACCAAGGTATCTAGGTCGTGACTACTACAGTTTCCTCATCCAATTTAGGAATTTGATCCTCTTCTTCATCGTTAGAGGTTGTTTGTATAGTCAGTAAATTTATACTTTCTATTTTTCTTTGATGGTAAGGCTTTAACATATTTACGTGATACACTTGGGACTTCTTTCTCTCTGGATCGTAAATAACATAGTTTCTGATAATCTCTTTATTACTTCTCCAGGTCCTATCCAACTAACTGACAGTTTATTTGGCTTGGACCGGACCACAATTAAAACTTGATCTCCCTCTTTAAACTCTTGTTATCTGGCTTTTATATCATACCAATATTTTTGGTTTTGCTTCTCTTTTTCCGTATTTTCTGCATTCTCTTGGCATTTCTTCATTCTGTTCATTAAGTAAAATATATAAGATATCACACTATCTTCTTCTATTTCTTGCTCAGTCAAATTTTCATAGAGTAGCACCACTGGAGTTCTTAAGTTCTGGCCATGGACTAATTCTGCTGGGCCGAACCCAGTACTATTGTGCGTTACAGTTCTTAATGCAAAAAGGGCAGGATGGAGTACTTTCTCCCTGTCAGCTCCAGATTCTAAACAAAGTACTCTGAGTATCAGTTTCAAAGTTCTGTGCATTCTTTCAACTGGGTTACTTTGTAGATGATAAACCGAATTTCGCACAACTCTAACTCCTAATTTCTCTAAGAATTCCGTTGTAAGTACACCCATGAATGATTTTCCTTGGTCAGTTTGTAGTATACGAGGAAATCCAAGTGTACTGAAAATTTGTAATAAAGCATCAATAATCGTCGTAGAATACAAATTAGGTGTAAGAACTGCGTCAGGATAGTTCGAAGATAAACAAATTACAGTTATTATGTATTTTTTCCCAAGTGTACTGACAGGTAAGGGTTCACAAGCATCAGCATTTAGCTTTGTAAATATTTCTGAAATAACTGGAACAATCTGTAAAGGTGCTTTCTTTTTGTCTTGAGGCTTTTCAACTCGTTGACAATAGTCACAAGTTCTAACATAATCTTCAATATCTTTAAAGCAATTTGGCCAATAAAAGGTCTTAAACAAAGCATCTCTAGTTTTAGCGACCCCCAAATGCGTTGCAATAGTTTCATGACAAAAAAAATTTTAACTGCTCACGAAATCTTTCCGGGACAACTAATAAATTTCTTTCAGTACCAATCCCACCTTTTCTTCTATAAAAAAGCATATTTTTCTCCAAAATAAATTTGCTATCTTCGGTATTTTTCCTTTTAGCTTCTTCAATAAGAGGTTTTAGCTCTTTGCTCTTCTTTTGTTCTTCAGAAAATGTCTTAGCAGAAGTTTTTATAAGCTCTTGTGTACTGAGACAGTTTGACATACTGGCAAAATTGAGTCTTCTTGGTTTTTAGGTGCGTTCGTAATTATATAAATACGTAGCACCTATAGTCGTCGTTCAGTCCGTCTGTCTGTCCGTCTGTCCGTCCGTCTGTCTGTCCGTCCGCATATAACAGAGCAAAAACTACCCGGCCGAATGATCTGAAATTTTTAATATATAATTGCTGCAAAATTTTGTCGAGCCATTTCCAATTTTATGAAAATCGGATGTATAGTTTAATTACAGGGATAGTCAAAAGTTTTTCTTTACATTACGGCCAATGGGAAAAATTATTGCAAGTGAATTTTAATGATGTTACAGACTTCCGAATGGTCTGAAATTTTTAATATATAATTGCTGCAAAATTTTGTTGAGCCATTTCCAATTTTATGAAAATCGGATGTATAGTTTAATTACAGGGACACCCAAAAGTTTTCCGTTACATTATGGCCAATGGGAAAAAATTATTGCAAATGCATTTTAATGATTTTACAGCCTTCCGAATGGTCTGAAATTTTAAATATATAATTGCTGCAAACTTTTGTCGAGCCATTTCAAATTTTATGAAAATCGAATGTATAGTTTAATTACAGGGACAGTCAAAAGTTTTCCGTTACATTACGGGGAATGGGGAAAATATTATTGTAAGTGCATTTTAATGATGTTACAGACTATGCACTTATGAAGCGCAAAAAAATATACATTCAGTACAATATGGGGTGCAAAAAATAATTATAAAACTAGTTATAGTACGAACGCACCTCATTTGCCACGTTTGACGAGCAATTTCCAACTTGTTTAACTTCTCTTCTTCAGATCTATCTTTATTTTTTTTTCGCATCCAATTTTTTGTTTTCACTTTCTACATTATTGCTATGATTCTTTGCTACAGTTTCATCAGAAATTTCTTGCATTTCAGGTTCTTCATGAGAAACCTTCTCTGCTTCCAGAATTTTCTTCTAAGCTCTGGTTTGAACAGCATTAATCATGTGTTCTTTCACTGCTTTTTCTTTTTTACAATGTTCGAATAAAGCGGCTGTTTTATTTCCTAACAAATATCTTCCTAAATCTACAGAGTCTCTAGAGACAGCAGCTTTAAGTTATCACATGCCCCATTTCACAGTCTAATTCAATCTCTGCGAGAGGTAAACAGAATAGACCTTCGTGTAACACACTTTTTCGTTAAGATACATTTGCTGTTTGACATACCTTTGTGCAATTAAATATATTGTCGCACCTGTATCTCTCAAAATTTCCATTTGTACGCCGTTTACTTTCCCCGCACTAAGATAAGGCGTTATTGAAGAATCTTGTCCAACTCCAACTTTAACATGAGAAATGATTTCTGTGGATTTCTTAAGTTTATCGTTTGAGGACGAAGATGATTGCTTGATCTACATTCGTAACATCGTAATGTTTTCCTCTTATCAAATTATCTTTCTCTATGGTTCCCAGTCAAAGATTCTTATTTAAGTTGCAATTTTGGCTTATTATCCTTACCTTCTTTCTTGTAGTCAAAGTTATTTGAATTTTTAAACTAGGGTAGAAAATTAGACTTTTTTTTTGGAAGTTCTTTCTTTTTAAAACTTTCTTTGATACTTTCCTAGTCATCCAATTTCTTAGCCAAATCTAAAGGCGTCACAAAATTTAACCAATTGTCTAGAAAATGCTCTTTTGTTTCCGCAGGCACTCGAAACTTCAACTGCTCTGTAATAATTAGATCTTTAAGTTGATCAAAATTTTCAACACCTAATTCTGTAATCGAGGCGGTAAAATAACTAGTGAGTTCCTGCCTTGGACGCCGTTTTTGAACGCCATCTCCCCTTGGATGGGATTATTGGATTGTTGCGTATTGGGGGCGATTATGGGATTGGTGCGTCCCTTTGGACGCCATCTTGGAGGAATTATGCATGCGCATAATTTTTCCAAGATTTGTCTGGCGTTTTATGATGCCGATAAAAACATTGTTTCTATTTCTCGCTATTCAACTTATATCTTTCTAATATAAGATTTTTAACGAAATCATAGTTAATTGCATCTTCCGGGCGATTCCCTGGCTAACATTATTGCCATTGAATCTTATAGTATGGCGATAGATTTTTGGTCGATGGGACAACCAAGTAGCACCGTTTTAATTTACCGCTCGAAAAATAAAAAAGAGCTAAATGGCGAGTTAAAAAAAAGCTATTGGCGATATTTGCACCCGGTTAATATAAAGTACCGAGAATTCTTTGCGATCACGGCAACTTTTATGTAGTTTTATCCGAAAAAATAACTTTGATTCTTTAATCAAAATCGAAACCTTTCTTGTGAAAAGCGAAGGGTTGTAATTGTTTCTGGCAGTTACATGACTTGGACCTTGGACTATTATAATATAAGTGAAATGATGGCGATAGAATAATATTTGGCGACTTATCGCCTGTGGCTGGCTATCATTAAAGTACCAAAATGGCCGCCTGGAATATAAAAAGCGAAGGTATCCGCCCGGAACTGTTGATAATAGTCACATGACTTAGGCTATTATTATAGAGATTGTTTTCAATTCTAAAAACAGCGCAAAGAGTAATATTTCCTAACGATTAAAAATTTATTTACACATGACTATTAAAAACAGAAAAAAAAACTTTAAAATTACTGTTAAATGAGTAAGTGTTAAAAGCAGGAAAATATTGAAAATTATGTCTTGAAAATTGTATTTACACGTGAATATTAAAATAGAAAGGAAACTTTAAAATAATAAATACATTAATATGCGTTTAACCCCTTCAGAGGCAAGGTACTTCTATTTCTAAAATGTTGAAATCAGTGAAAGGCACCAGAATTTACAAACAAATTTCGAAATACGAAAATGCTTTTGTTCACTTACTTAATAAAAGGAAATTTTTCATTCCAATATTCTGGTGCCAATGTGACATTTAAGAATTAAAATTAAGTGGTCCAAAAATGAACCACCGCCCTTAAAGGGGTTAAAGCAGTAAATTGTAGTAAATTGTATTATGTCAATCGTTTTATAACGCTGTTAAAAATATCGGGAGGCAAAGACTCTGTTTACTTAATTCATTTTATTTTAGCTTCCTTTTAAATGTTTAACTGGTCTTCTTTAACCCCTTAACGCTCGAATTAAATTACGGTTGAAAAATTCAAATTGCTTATTGGCACCACTTTTATTGAAAAGAAATATTCACCTTATTTAATGGCAGGAAAAACGACACTAAAATATAGCCAATTTCACCATTTTATAAAACTGGTGGGAATCAAACAATTTGAGTAAAAGACACAGCCCGAGAATATGACGGGAGCGAGAATTAAGGGGTTAATCAAACACGAAAACAACCATTGGATGTCTTACCAGCAACTGATTCGGCCTTAAATTTTCGCAATAAAAGGAAATTGAATGGAAACCCGTTTACAGGGAGATCGCTATAGGTTTTTTTCATTATAATACAATCTTCTGTAATCTTTTTAATACCGATGAAATTAGCTTGCTTTTCGATTCTGCGGTGTCTGAACGGAGTTGGCGAGCGTAGCTTGCAGGGGGCAGAGCCCCCTAGAAAACTATAAAATTATGAAAAAAATATAAAAACAAGCTGAAAGAACACTTTTCAAATAAAAAGTATTTTTTGGAATATGGCATTTAAAAATTTAAAACATTGATGAATTAATTTATATCAATTTTGAATCTACATCAAACGAAAACTGAAGCTGGAAGAAAAAATACACTCGTTCCTCTTCAACAAAACTTTAAAATTAGGTTTCGTTATGGTTTGAATTCAGCTAACAAAATTGTAACGACATGTTGTAACAGACTTTTTTTTTGGCTCATTTTAATCAGATTTGTGTTGTTTTGTTAAAGATTTGATTGTATATCCCAATAAAAATGTAACTTATATCTAATATATAAAACTATATTATTGTTGTGGTTTTTATCTGCATATTTTATTTATAAAACAATTATCAAAAGTATGCAAATGCGTATCAAACCTGCTAGTATGTTCAGAAACGTAATTTTCGAAATTTCTTACGTAAACGCGAATTTACGTAAGTCGAGTATTACGTAAGTCGAGGGATGCCTGTAAACAATTAAAAAATCGCCATTTTGACACCTTTTTTCAAAAACGCCAAATAGTGGGTTGAAATAAGATTATGCCTATTATTGTTATTATTCAACCTTCGAATTCGATTTATATAACAAATTTAACAATTAATTTTATTTGTTTACAATTGTTTTGTTGCCACTGTACAAAAAAATCATAATATAATTCTTTTAAAATACGTAAGTATCGTCTGCGTAAATGATTTCACATAAGAATAAATCGTATATTTGAATTCTTAACACTGAAAATTAAATTTAATAAACAGTTTTTGAGATATTTTGGCGGAATACTGAAAATATATTTTATTTATTTAATTAATCATGATTCTATCTTTACTTACTAACTCCATGATTTATCTTTTCTTCTGAAAATATACGTGTTTCCTTTTTTATTTGCAAAAATGCGTCCGTAATGGAAAAAAAAAAAAAAACATGTAAAATAAATTAATTAAAATAATAAATTTTTAAAGGTTATTCTGTAAAAAAAAAAAAAAAAAAAAAAAAATATATATATATATATATATATATATATATATATATTGTGCAAATCTACGGATCATAATTTATTTTTATGTTTAATTTCAAGTCAAAATACTGAATGGTCTTTTTGTAAAGTGTACGACAAAATGTAATTTGTGTAGCCTAGTAGAGGATTCGCTTCGCTCATCCTAATAAAAGTTATTTTTATGTTTTTAAATAAGTTTTCAGAATTCTTCAGTTAAGGTAAAATTTGTTTTGATAGAATTTTTCACATGATAGGATTTTTTTACATTTTTAGCGCCTTTGGGGGGAAACTGGATAACTAAAACTTTAAAATGTAATTTCTTTAAAATGTTTTCTTATGTGGGAACCATACTCTAAATTAAAATTAGCCAGTTTAGATTCTTCTTTTTTTTTTACGTTTATATTCCTGGTCGGAAACAAGATAATTAAATGTAAATAAAATTGATTTTCATTTTTTAAAATAAATCTTCCCAATAAGTTTCTGCCGTGTCAGTTTTATGTTTTGATAAATATATAAAAAAAGTACACGATACAATTTACTTACATGTGAAACATTTTGAAATATTTTTTAAAAGTATTTTGTCATGAGGCAACAATACTCGAAATTAAAATCATGTAAGGAAATTTAAACTCAATCATTGCGTGCGTAATACGTAAAATGGCGTGTTCATTTGGCCAAAAAGCGTAGCCGGATTTGACCACAAACTCTGTCCAAATTACCATTGGGCTATTTCCATGGGTACTTGTAGTGTAAGTCACATGCCGCAATTTTTGGCTACCAGTATTTTAGATCGGAAAAATGTGCCTTATTTTATGGGTGATATCTCATTAATTGAATAAAGCCAAGCAAACTTTTCGAAAATAACGGTGGCCAAGAAGCATAGCAGTTATCAGCTACGTGACTTACCCTACAAAAACACATGGAACTAGCCTATTGATAAGCTGATTTTTAGGGTTTGCTTCAGGGATTGCACGATTAGTCAGAATTTCGATTGTAGATTGCAACGCCTTCTGGTGATTACTTTCGCACATTTTAAACACATGAATATGCCTTCTTTATATCGTATGCTAAGGACTTTCTTTAAGGTTTTTTAAGGTGCTCTCAAACCCCATGTTCAACAACGCGAAAATTTCTGACACATTTTTGGACTCATTTTTAAGCGTAAAGACATAACATTGGCTGGCCTGACTATTGAAGCGATTTGGAATCGAAATGAGTTTTCCATTTTTTTTTAGCCTCCGGTACGGTATGCTATTTCTTTCTCCCAGCTTATTTTGTGTCCAAAAAGTAACGTTACCTTACAGAAGCTAGCCGTAAAACAAAGCATTACGATTAAATATTCTTTAGCAATTTTTTTAACTTCTAAGCATCGCACATTTTCAATTTTTATACCGTCGTATTAGAAAAAAAAAGTTCTTTTAAATACATTTTGTTTGAAATCTGTATCTTCATTTATTTTTGAAATATTAATTTTTTTGTAGTTTTTGGAGCCATTTGCTTAATATTGGCAACGGAAGGACTCCATTTCTGTAGAAAGTAAAGAAAAAATAGTTGTAAAATAGTAATTATATATTTTTGTTGCCATTTTCTCGTAACAACCGAAAGAAAATGTAAATACGTGCTATTTTGAAAAAAAAAAATATAAACGAATGATTTCTGTTGAAACAGTGGACCTATTATATACTATATTTAATTGTAAGTATCTATGAATCATTATATAGCCGTTTTTTTTTCGATTTTCTTGAATGACGGAATATTTTTGCTGCATTTGTGCATTATTTCGCTATAGTGATGTACTATGCATGCTTTATTGTAGATGCTTAAAAGTAGATCGTAAATGTGGAATTCTTAAGCGGATGCGAACAGGGGCGGACTGGCATAGTTTGGCCCACCCCGCTAGACATATGCATTGGCCCACCAAACAACAACCCTATTGTTAAAATGTTTGAATGCTGACTATCAACACGACCCTTTGCTCTAACTCTATGAAGTGGGCTTAGCTCCAATTCGAGACATTATCATCTTTGTAGTCTTTTATTTGCAATTGGTAGTAATTTCATCGTGATAAAAAATTCTTTTGGGAGTGTGTGTGGGGAGGGAGGTTAACTTGCTTAATTTTTATTTATTTTTCGAATATGTAAATTTTAAACAATTGAAAGGTATACACGTAAGAAATAAAAACATTCCTTATGGGAATTCAGATATTTTTATTATTTGTACATAAAAAAAAACTGGTTTGGTCCAATGGCGGGTCAATTGCACTGTAAGCATCGGTCAACGATATCGGTAGAATATATGATGGCCACTTGTGAAGGGGCTCCCAAAGGGAACAGGGAACCGCTGACCCTAACATATACCCTATGCACATTGACAACATCTAGGAACATCCATCCCTGACCCGGAATTTGGATCTAGACTCCCTTTGCGTGGAAGACTAATATGCTAACCACTATGCTGTCTAAAAACCTTAGACTTGTCTGTACACTACATTGTAAATTTTACACTGGAAAGTGTTAGTATTGACCAAAAAGAGTTAGTACTACTAAAATTGACACAAATACATCGATTAATTTGTTATTTGAAATATCATTATATTCTTTTGTACATCTTATTTTTTTATTTGAAATTACCAACATATATTCACTTTGTACATTGATTAATGTTTGTTTAAAATATCAATGTAGTACATTTAAATTGAATAGTTTGTTTTGTACCCTCACTAATAACTAATTAGAATGTCAGACATCTGGACAATTCTTTTGAACTTGGGGCAACTCCATCTATTTTCTTATCATAATCGTAATCAAAAGATCTTTCAACGCTGAATAGGATAAAAACATCTAAAAGTTCTTGTCCTAGAGATGAACGCAAGCAGCTCTTTATAATTTTAAGTGTTGGAAACATTCGTTCACAAGACACTTGAGTGCATGATAAAGTCAATATGTACTTATAAGCTATCTACAAGGTTGGATAAATACGACCATAGGGATTCAACACGAAAAATAATTCTAATGCACAAGCTTTTTTTTATATATATATTTCTTATTTACTGTACAGCGATTCTCATAATCGTAATGAGTTCTACTGAATCGCTCGTTTATTTGCTGTAAACGGCTGAGAGCTCGCTACGTCGAGATTGTTGCTGCAATAGTGACTGATTATATTCAGCATAGTGCCGGGAAAATTTCAGCAACACTTTTCTGACATTGTCTTTCTTGACTTTCGCCAAGCCAGAAGAACTTCTTTAGCAAGTTCATTTAATAATTTAATCTCACTGAAGTGGCGAGGATCAAACCAGGCAATGTCTTTCATGAGCAAGTCATTTCCAGTAAATTGTGTATTCAACTGCTGAATATCTGTGTTTAAGATGACATTATAAACGTTTACCTTAACCCTTTATGTACTTAATTATGAATTCACGAAAATTTTACCTTCTAAAGTATTTTTCATGAATTTTTGCAACTACATTAGAAGATTTACATAATCACTTAATACATTTTAGAAGGATTGAAGGAGTTCGAAGGATTAATTAAATCTCAATTTATGGGGATTTTGTGCACTATTTATAACCCCACTCCAATCTTTTATTTTAAATCTTTTTCTTAGTATTTTGTAGAATTAGGAAATGTATAAATATAATATTCTTACAATAGAAATATAGAAATATTTCCAAATTGAAAAATCCCCCCCCCCCCACAATGCCAAGAAAGCTGAAAAAGTGCAAAGGCAAAAGAAATCATCCTTTTAAAAATATTTTTGTTTTGTGTAACCAATAATACTTTTGGAACAAGTTAAAGTAATGCATGTATAACCCATTTTAAACTGTATTACGATCTATATATATTAAATGAATTTTATAATAAGTTATTTTAATGGTACTTATAAGTACCGTCGGTAGATAAAGGGTAAATACTTCTGATGTTGATCCGATAATACTTCTTGCCTCATCCTGAGAATATTCACCACAACGACGTTTCGCTACAGATGTTCTCTTTTCCGGTAAGAAACTGTCAATTTCAATGGGTGTACTAATTTTCTGTTACTTTTGAAGATGTTTCTAAAATTCAAAAGCATTTTTCAGAACCATATCAAAATTATTTCTTTTGTGTAGCAGATTGGATTTCAGTGTTTGGATTTGTTAGCAGCAGTTAAGTAGTCCAGTTCGCTTATCTGCAGATACTTCGATGTGGGCGTAGATATATAGAATAGGTCGCTGAAAATGGTTGCTATTAATATATACTGAAACTTTCATCAATCAGTGATTTTGCGAAAAAGATACACGTTACGGGAAATCGTTCATTTCGGTACACCTTGTAGGCACATGAGCAATGTTAAAAACTTATGTCGATTTTTAAATGATTTTGAAGACTAGTCAAACATGCTATTTAAACTTTTTAAGTTCTTTTACATGGAGATAGAGGGCTTCCCTGTTGTTTTGAGGGCATCAACCAATTTTAAAAACTAACTTTTACTTTACCATGCTGGGCATAACGAACACAAAGGGCCAGTTGTTCTATTACCGATATATATTGTGCAAAATCTACTTCAATATTGAATGAACCTGACTGTTTTACTTCATCGGCAATGCTTATTTGGATCTGAATGGAGAGATGAGCAATTAACTTATTTATAAATGACTTGGACAGGAATATAATCATTAAAACTCTTCCATGCCTTTTAGGATTTTCATTTTGTTCTTCTTTCTGCTCTATTCTAGCCTTCTTCATACTTTCTGAAGATTTTCTTTCTTTGCTTCTCTTGATGGCCTGTGCTACATTGTACTGCAAATTTTGATTTTACATAGAAGCATTACCAATTAAAAGATTGCCGTGTTTAATGTCTCTGTTATTCAAGTCTGCCGCTGCCTCCTCTCGTTTTTTTCTATAAGTTAATCCTTGCCTCTCAAGATCCTTTATCTGTAGATCAAGGATCATGCCTAGATATGTAAGCTCATCCTTGCCGATCTTTTGTTACTTACGCACATTTACGCAGGCAGACCCATCGAAACATAACAACTTTCCACCCTTCACTAACCATATGTGCTTTTTACTTTATCCCCTGTCCTCGACTTTTATACAAAATGAGTAATTTGCACAGATCTTCCAAAGATTGCTGATAGGAGAGGGGAAGGAGAAATTAGGACTTACCCAATCAAAAAAGAAACGCTTCACAAAAAGGAAAAGAAAAATTGAGTTTCATAATTTAATTTTAGTTTTATTGAAAAGAAACAGCTGAAAAAAATTATTATTCTTTTGACCCACTACACCCGTTTGGCCCACCCCGCCCCTGGATGCGAATGACTTCATTTTACATAAAGTCCTTCCGGCCAGTGCCGGGAGGAAGAGGTAGCTTTCATCTTATTTTTAAAAAGCCAGCTTATATTATTCAAACACACAAAGCTCAATTTAGTGGAAACCGATTGTAGGAGATTCATTACTAATTTTTATTAATACTAAATTATTATGAATGAGAATTTCGCGAAATTAGTCAGCTTTATCCAAGATGCTTTTATTTAAAGTAAGTTATATTTGGTTGCAAAATTCGGCGATATCTTGAAGTGCCTGCCATTTTAAGACAACATGGTGGATGAGGCTAACCAGTGATCTTGATCGAGACCATAGTAATTCCTGTGCACATGCTCACTCACATCGGAATCGGTTGATATATACAAGTGCTGTCGCAGCCAAAAAATCAGATTTTTCAAAATGTCACCCACATTAGAAATTCAAACTGATATATCTGAGCTATTTTTTAAGATAAAGACAACACAAAAAAATGCTCCAGAATCCTTACATCAAGGTCAAATACCTTTCAATTTCTAATTTTTTTGCACCTTACTTTAAATATAATTTTTTTTATTTACTGGCCGCCATTTTGAAACAAGATGGCTGATAAAGCTGGCCAGCGAACTTCGGAAAGACATTGCTATATACTATCCACATGCCTTCTTACATCGAAATAGGTTAATAAATACACATGTTATCGCGTGACAAATATCAGATCGTTTCAAAATGTCAGCCATGCTAGAAATTCAAAGTGCTATAATTCAACCATTTTTTAAGATATAGAAAAAAAAAACTACTCCGGAATCTTTGTATTAAGGTCAAACACATAAAAAAATTTTTCATTTTCCAATTTTTTGATACCTCATTTTAAATTTAAATTAAAATTTTTTTTAATGGCAGCCTTTTTGAAACAAGATGGCGAATGAAGCTGGCCAACGAACTTGGTCTAGAGATTGGTATGTACTATGTATACACCAAGGTACATCCAAATCGGTTCATCAAAAACCAGGTCATTTCAAAATGTCAGCCACGCTAGAAATTCAAAGTACTATAACTCAGCCATTTTTCAAGATATAAACGAAACAAAAACTGCTCCGGAATCTTTGTATCAAGGTCAAACACATAAGAAAAAATTTTTAATTTTTAATTTTTTGGTACCACATTTCAAATTTTAAATTAAAAAAAAAATTTAAATGGCCGCCATTTTGAAACAAAATGGCGGATGAAGCTGGCCAACGAAATCGGTCGAGACATTGGTATGTACTATGTATACACTAGAGATGAGACTGGCTCAGCCCGGGTCCGAGAGCCCGAGCTCAGGCCCGACACGGGCTCGGGCTCGATTTTTATACCAGCCTTCGGGCTCGGACGGGCTCGGGCTCATTTTTTTTAACTGAAAATTTTATTTATTCACGCATGGGAAAAAAAGCTTTTTAAAAAATGTAAGAAGTAATCATGTATTAATTAATATATAATCATCAAAATTTATTGTGTCCCCTATATTATTCTGTTAATGCTTTTTAAGGTGTGTTAATATCAAAAATCTATTTATATTTCTAAAATAAATTATATTTTAATGTTATGTTTAATTATATTTAAAAGCTTTTATTCTTATAAAAGTAATTTATTCCTTTCATAATAATCATTAATCTTTCAGTTTCCCGTGGTTTCAATAAATAAATGATTCATCTGTCAATCTCCTACTTCTCCTCCTTACGACGCGAAGCCAGCGTTGAAAATTACATTTTCCATAAGAAATCATTTTAATGCTGTTTTGATCAGAATGAAAGGAAAACAGAAAGTGTTTTGCTATTGTAGTATAAGAATGCTACTTAAAAATAAATAAATAAGTAAATAAAAATATTTGAGATATTTTCATATTATGTCTGAGATTGGTGGCGTCGAATCAGTAACTGTTTAGATTACTGCACAAAAGAAAAGCAAATGATCAAAAATACAGTTTTATTTATGAGCGGAAATAAAAGCATTTAATTTCACTGTTTGTTAATGATTTTTAAGTTGAGAAAGGTTTTTTTTTTTGCTTTGTTTTGTTAACAGTTGATAATTTGGTAAACATTAAAAGGAATATTTATTGGATGTATAAGAGATAAAGAGATATATATATGTTTTTAAAAGGGAAGGAAGTTTCAGTTAAATATGTGCGTAAAAGGAGAATTGTGGTTTTAAATTGGGTATAATTAATTATATGTGATGATTGATTAATGTTACAACATCACAGTTATTTTAAAAGAAATTCGCAATATTTGCAGATTTATATCATTGACGCTCACTGGATATGGATACACTTGATAGTTAATAATGCGTCATCGGAAAAGGCGCCAAGACAAATAAATAGTAGGATATTTTTAAATTGGATCTCATTTATTTTATTTTATTGTATTATTTGACTATCTAGGCGAAAAAAGTAATCTGTTCTGTTATTAGTCAATGAGCGTTAGCTAGATGTCTCTGACTTTCTTTTCTATTGTGTATGAACCATAATCTTCTTTGTTCGTGATTCCTTCAAGTCTTTTTTCATCATAAGTTCTGCTTCAGCTGACTCTAAGACTATGATTGATAAAATTAATTCTGGGGACTATAAATGCATGAAAAATGAAATTGGAAAATCCACAGTGTGGCAACATTTCCTAGAAATCTTTGATGCTCAAACAAATTTGAAATTAGAATACGTTCAGTGTTGTCACTGTAAATCCGTTTTAAAATATAAAAGTTCACTTGGTTCAAGCAGACTTTCTCGATATTCTAAAACATGTGCTATTTCAAAAATTAAAAAACCCCTGGAAAAATATTTATATTCTTCTTCCAAACAAGTAACAGCGATTGAAAAAAATACTATCTTATCTTAGAAAGTTGTGTAAAACTGTGCACTGAAGATCTGCGACCATTTGATATAGTTGAAGGACAAGGATTTCTGTATTTAGCCCAAAATCTAATTAACTTAGGTGCATCTTTGGGTAAAGTGAAAGCTTCAGATGTTCTGCCTCATCGTACAACAATTTCGAAACACGTACGTCAGACAGCAGAAAATTCCAGAAATGAAATTTTGCCAAGTATTAATAAAATCTTACAAAATTTTGGAGGTGCTTTGACTACTGATATGCGGACAGAACCATTTCGTCAAATTATCATACATTGCCCTCTCTTGTCACTATATTAATGATGATTTTGAGCTAAAACCCACTGTACTATCGACATGCTCTTTCCCAAATATTCCCAAAACTGGTGTGAATATTTTAAGTGAAATTTTGGATACTTTGAAAAATGTAGATTTTGATGTATCAGTTTTGAATCAATGCACATTTGTTACAGATGAAGGATCAAATATAGTGTCTGCGTTAAATTGCTACAAAAGACTTACTTGTATATGTCACTTATTAAATACTGTTCTGAAACACAGTTACAATGAAACTGCTGATGAATTTCCTATTTTAAAATCTTCAGTTGAAAATTGTAAAATGTTAGTCAGATATTTAAAGAAATCCGGTGCTGTAAACGAACTAGAAAAAACTGTACATCAGCTGATTGAGAGTAGGTGGAATACTCTCAGCTTCATGTTGCGATCCGTTCTCACACAATATTCTGACATTAAGAAAATAATGGAGAAAAGGAAAGAAAATAATCGCTTACAAAACATAGAACCTGAAATGTTGCAAACACTGCAAAATTTTCTTAAAATATTTGAAGAAGCAAGTTCGCAGCTGGAAGGCGATTTATATCCAACGTTACATCGTGTCTTATTGTGGAATCAGTATCTGAAAAAATACTGTGCGCCAAAAGTTACAGACTCTGAATTAGAAAAGTGCTTAAAAGAGAAAACAGAAAAGTGGTTAAAAAAAATATTCAAATTGACCAATATCACAAAATTGCTACATTTCTGCATCCGAACTTTAAATCTTTAAAAATGCTTGTTGATCACGAAAAGATGGAAGTACAGTCTCAAGTACGAGAAATGATACCACAATATCCTCTGGAAAATCGCACTGTGTCGGATGCTAATCTTTGCATTTCAAGTCAACGTAGTGGTATATTTGAAGAATGGGCCGATAATAGCGTACAGGTAGAATCCGATGATGAGATTCGCAATTATATTGACTTCTCAGTAAATGCGGAGATCGAAGACAAAAATCTATTGAATTGGTGGAAAAATTATCCATTTCCAAATTTAGCTAATGTTGCAAGGAAAATTTTAAGCATACCTGCAAGTAGCACAACATGTGAAAGAGATTTCAGTATTGCTGTACGTGTTCTAGAAGAAAGGCGATGTAACTTGAGTCCTGAAGCTGTGGACGCAATACTTTTTTTAAAACATTTTGGAAAAAAATAAACAGGGCTTTTTAGAAAAAAAAAACCTTTAAAAGGACAAAATCAAAAGTAACTTTTGCTATAAATGATGTTATTTTTGAATATTATATGATATATATATATATATATATATATATATATATATATATATATATATATATATATATATATATATTACTTTGTGAATGAAATTGTGAAATTTAACTGTACTGAAAAGAAAAAGAAGTGTAGCGGGAAAAAAGTAATTAGAATTCGGTAAGTTATCTTCAATTTTTCTAATACGTAGTATTAGAAAAAACAAGTTGGAAATTGCTCGTTAAACGTGGCAAATGAGGTGCGTTCGTACTATAACTAGTTTTATAATTATTTTTTGCAACCCATATTGTACTGAATGTATAATTTTTTGCACTTCATAAAGCGCATAGTCTGATACATCATTAAAATGCACTTCCAATATTTTTTTCCCATTCCCCGTAATGTAACGGAACACTTTTGACTGTCCCTGTAATTAAACTATACATCCGATTTTCCTAAAATTTGAAATAGCTCAACAAAATTTTGCAACAATTATATCTTTAAAATTTCAGACCATTCGGAAGGCTGTAATATCATTAAAATGCACTTGCAATAATTTTTCCCATTGGCCGTAATGTAAAGAAAAACTTTTGACTGTCCCTGTAATTAAACTATGCATCCGATTTTCCTAAAATTTTAAAGGGCTCGACAAAATTTTGCAACAGTTATATCTTTAAAATTTCAGATCATTCGGAAGGCTCTAATATCATTAAAATCCACTTGCAATAATTTTTCCCATTGGCCGTAATGTAAAGAAAAACTTTTGACTGTCCCTGTAATTAAACTATACATCCGATTTTTCTAAAATTTGAAAGGACTCGACAAAATTTTGCAACAGTTATATCTTTAAAATTTCAGATCATTCGGAAGGCTCTCATATCATTAAAATGCACTTGCAATAATTTTTCCCATTGGCCGTAATGTAAAGAAAAACTTTTGACTGTCCCTGTAATTAAACTATACATCCGATTTTCCTAAAATTTGAAAGGGCTCGACAAAATTTTGCAACAGTTATATCTTTAAAATTTCAGATCATTCGGAAGGCTCTAATATCATTAAAATGCACTTGCAATAATTTTTCCCATTGGCCGTAATGTAAGGAAAAACTTTTGACTGTCCCTGTAATTAAACTGTACATCCGATTTTCCTAAAATTTGAAAGGGCCCGACAGAATTTTGCAACAGTTATATCTTTAAAATTTCAGATCATTCGGAAGGCTGTAATATCATTAAAATGCACTTGCAATAATTTTTCCCATTGGCCGTAATGTAAAGAAAAACTTTTGACTGTCCCTGTAATTAAACTATACATCCGATTTTCATAAAATTTGAAATGGCTCGACAAAATTTTGCAACAATCATATATTTGAAATTTCAGACCAAGCGGTTGGGTAGTTTTTGCTCTGTTACATGCGGACAGACGGACGGACGGACTGAACGACGACTATAGGTGCTACGTATTTACATAATTACGAACGCACCTAAAAAATGTTTTTTTATCCGACATTTTTATAGCCCAAAATATATTTTTATTCATAATGTAATGCCTATGCTTAAATTGTTATAAGAATGCATATTGGTTATAATCACGATATTGATGTAATAGAATCAGTTAGCATTTTATAATTGGTTAATGAAAGTTTTCTGCGAATGTTTCGTCTATTTAATTCGATGAATTTTTCTGTGAGTATTTTCTTTTCCATAATTTACAGCCTACAGTGTTTTAACGTTTTAATTGTTTACTATACCATAATAGTGTTTTTCCTGTATGTAGAGTTATGAGAATATTTTAACAACATCATTTTACAATCCATATACATTTTTTAAATCATTTGTGACATTCGGTGATTTTCTCTTTTCTAAATCCCAATGTTCCCTTGGCTCCAATGGGGTAGAAGTGATTACAATGTTTTAGTGATGTATTTTTTAAAATAATTTTATGATACTAACATATCTACGTAACAATAAATAACAAAATGAAATTAAATTTTAATCTTACACTGTTTTCCCCAATAGTTTTCTCGATAGAAATTATTTAAATTTTGCGATATTTTTAAGATTTAAGATATAAATCCAAACATGTATATGCATCGGAAACTTTCACGAAGTCATTTTCATTCGCAAATACACATATTTCGCAGGTATTTTTATCCAGATAGAAAGCAATCGAGCAACTTTTCCTATTTTCCTATAAAGGTAACGGATATTTCAAACTGTGTATAATTTTTAATTTCATCTGGTTTTCAGATACATGACAATCACAAAAGATTGTTATGAGGAAGAAGTCTATAATAATGAATGATGTACAGATTTAATAGAAAATAGAAAAACGTTGTTTGATCACCGGCAGTAACGGCACATTTCATGCATTTATTTATAAAACTCACTTCGTTAAAATATCCATCAGATTTGTTCGTTAATGAAATTAAAAAAGAGAATCCTCTGAAGCATGAAGTATATATTTTATACCAAATTTTTTCTGTTGATACGATTTAATGTATATTTCATTTAATTAATTGTATGCTGATTAACAGTTATTTCTTTATAGAGACTTAAAAATGAGATACTAATTTTGAAACAGCTTTTAAATATTACGCAAAAATTTTCTGTTGCAAACTTCTAGTTTCGGGATCGGGCGGGCTCGGGCCCTCATGAAACAAAGTTTTTCGGGCTCGGGCCCTCATGAAACAAAGTTTTTCGGGCTCGGGCCCTCATGAAACAAAGTTTTTCGGGCTCGGGCCCTCATGAAACAAAGTTTTTCGGGCTCGGGCGGGCTCGGACTCCAAAAAAAAGAGCCCGAACTCATCTATAGTATATACCAAGGTACATCCAAATCGGTTCATAAATACGCCTGTTATCGCGTGACAAAAAATCAGGTCGTTTCAAAATGTCAGCCACGCTAGAAATTCAAAGTGCTATAACTCAGCCATTTTTTAAGATAAAAACAAAGCAAAAACTGCTCTGGAATCTTTGTATCAAGGCCAAGCACATAAGAAAAAATATTTTTTAATTTTTAATTTTTTGGTACCACATTTCAAATTTAAAATTAAAAAAAAAATTTAAATGGCCGCCATTTTGAAACAAGATGGCGGATGAAGCTGGCTAACGAGCTCGGTCGAGACATTGGTATGTACTATGTATGAACGAAGTTTCATCCAAATCGGTTCATAAATACGAGAGTTACAGTGTGACAAAGATCATATATATATATATATATATATACATATGGATATACATATATATATATATATATATATCAACATTTGAACGGAGGGTGGTTTCGGGGTCTGGGGGGTCATGATCGATGAAAATATACCAAAATTTTTTGAAATCACTTTCCTCCGAACGGCTGCAATAGGTAGCTTTTTGTAATGAAAGCTACCTAAAAATAAAACGTGTGCTTTAAGTCTTAAAATTGAAATATGTTTTGTACTGCAGTAGAGTCTCGCTTAACCGAGTAATTTTCTTCTGATGGACTGGTGGCTCCTATTATTATGAAACAGCCGTTATAAATGAAGTGTTAGCTAAAGATGAAAGAGCAGCCGGAAAAAAAAATCATGGCCATTCCCCCCCCACCCCCTCCCCCATTCTGACCAGAAAATCAGAGTTCTAACTTTTTACGGCTGCTCTTTCATCTTCACCTAACACATCATTTATAATGGCTGCTTCATAATAATAGAAGCCATCAGTCCATCAGGAGAGAATGAAATAATGGAAATGCCGGGGGCGACACTAAATTCTGAAAAAGCAAAATTCCTGTTCTCTTGTTTTTTTTTTTTTTTTTTTATAAACAAATTGCTATCGAGTTATAAGGAAAGTTGGTCATGTGACAACCGGTTTTTCTTCTCTCATACGGAAATTCTGTCCAAAACACAAACTTTGACAGTATTTTCTGAAAGATCTTTTGCCTTCACCAAAAAGCGAAAAACACGTTTCGATTGCATAGCTTTTGGATGAAAACACCTGCCGATTTCAGGCGTTTCCGAACAAAGAATAATTGTCAGAAAGTAACCCCTTTAGGTTTGAGAACAGTCTTAATGCCGGTAACCACACCCAGTGAGAAATATATTGACCAATTTAAATAAAAGTATGTTTTTTTATGTTTCATTGTATGATGGGCGTATTAAAGATAAAAAATATGTAGTACTGATTCAATATAACATTTTTGTGATTGCAGTGTCGCCTGGTGGATAATAGGTTAACTAAATTTAACAAAAACCGATTTTTCTTTTTGTTTCACAATATGTCAGCTATAATGAAGTTAAAAAATGTTGCACAGATTCAACACAATTTTCTTTTGTGTTTATAGCGATCTCTGGCGAAAAATAGAGTAACTATATTTTATAATATTTTTATGGTTTTTTAAAATAAATCATTAGAATAAGCTTCTGCCATGGTCAAATTTATGATCAATAATAAAAAAGTCCGCTAAATTGGCAACATTTGTGAAGAGAGAAGGAATTCGCATCTTGATCACTGAATTCACGTCTTGCGTGAATTTTTGCCTCAAAGGACCAAAAATTTTTGGTCCTTTGAGGCAAAAATTCATGGCGTGTTAAGCGGGATCGCGTAATAACCGTCTTAAGCGGGTTCGACTGTACCTGTTTTTCAGCAGACGCACGAATCTGTTCAGTCGTAACTTCTTAAATAATTTTAATAATCCCAAATCAATTAAGACAAAAAAAAAAAAAAAAAAAAAAAAAAAAATTAAAGACTAGAAAACAGGAATTTTGCTTTTTCAGAATTTAGTGTCACCCCTGATGAAAAAAAAAAATGTATATATAAATAGCACAAAATATATTTCAATTTTAAGACTTAAAACACATGCTTTTATTTTATGTAAAATGACGTCATTCGCATCCGCTTAAGAATTCCACACATTTACGATCCACTCTTAAACAACTAAAGTAAAATATGCATAGGGCGTCATTATCGCGAAATAATATACAAATGCAGCAAAAAGGTGCCGTCATTAAAGAAACTCGACAAAAAAAGAAAAAAAAAACCAAAAAGAAAACTGCTATCTAATGATTCATAGACCTTCATTTGTTTGTAACATTAATATAGATATTTAAAATTAAATATAGTTTATAATAGCTCCATGTTTTAACAGAAATCATTCGTTTATATTTTTTCTAAAATAGGACGTATTTTAATTACATTTTCTTTCGGTTGTTATGAGAAAATGGCAACAAAAATGTATAATTACTATTTTACAACTATTTTTCCTTTATTTTCTACAGAAATGGAGTACTTCCGTTGCCAAAATTAAGCAAATGGCTCTAAAAACTACAAAAAAATTAATATTTCAAAATTAAATGGCGATGCAGTTTTCAAACAAATTGCATTTAAAAGTATTTTTTCCCAATACGACGGTACAAAAATTGAAAACGTGCGATGCTTAGAAGTTTTAAAAGTTACTATAGAGTATTTAATGATACAATGATATATCTGCTTTGTTTTACGGCTGGCTTCTGTATCGTAACGTTATTTTTGGAGACGATACAAAAAAGCTGGGAGAAAGAAATAGCATAACGGGGACTAAAAACAGAAACTTTCACATGATAGTTTTTTACACTGGTGACGCTTCTGGTGCGAAATTGCATAACTAAAACTTTAAAATAAATTTTTTTATTCTTGAGTTTATTGAGTCTCCTGAGAGGAAATAGGGTAACCAAATATACTTTTTATTTGTAAAGTTGATTTTTTTTTTATATTTCACTGTAAGGGAGCTATACAGAAGTTAAAAATGGTAGCACAGATACGATATAAATTTCTTTTTGCGTTTAAAACATCCCCTTGTGGGAAAAGATTAACTGAATTAAAGGAAAAAATTATGTTTAAAAAAAATAAATATTTATAATAAACTTCTGCCAGGATGAAGTAGACATTTTTTTTTTCTTTTTGCACGCTGGGAATAAATACATTGTTTGAAAATTACAGAGTTAAAACTTTAAAATGTTTTTTTATGTTTTATCATATCACATGACAATTACACTCCCAAGTTAAGATGTTGGAATACAGAATCAATAAGTTTTTCTTTTGCGTTTCTAGCGCCACCCTGGGAGAAAGTAACATAACCAAATACTAATAAAACTGTCTAATAAAAGTTTTCAAAATAAGTTTTTGCTTGAATCAATTTTATGTTTTGATAAAAATTTTCACATGATAGGTATTTTTATGCTGGTAGTACTCCTAGTGTAGAATTGCATAACTAAAAGTTTTAAAATGGATTTCCTTTTGTAAGATGGAATTCATATCCCCAAGATAAAGTTTTGGTCCAAACTACGACTACCTGCTTTTCTGCACTGTTGAAACATATTGGATTATTCACTGGTAAATTATATCACAAATTGTAGTGCGATACCGTAAAAATCAAAGTCGTGGAAAAAAAAGTAAACAACCCCTCCTAACTCTGCAACTGACTATAATAGCAAAAAATTACAGGTACCAAACGATTGGAAATAAAGTCAACTTTTAAATGATGTATATTAAATTTGCTTAGGGGGCCATCTACAAACCAAAAACAAACCAAACTTCGTTTTTTTCAATGACAACACCCAATTTTGATAATATATTTTAAATCTTCGGTTCACACTATGCCTAGAACTGAAATTTCAAGTCATTTGGATGAAAAGTTTTTGAATTATAAACATTCACAATTTAGAGCTTCTAATGTTAAATTACATTTTCATATTTTTATTAATATCTCCTGAAATTATAATCCTAATGTGATAATTTTTTTTTGTTTGATCATAATACTAAAAAAACCAAACAAAAACACACTGAGTTTGTAATTTAAAAATTTTTATAATATGGATTACGGATTATGAAATTAATATTAAAAAAATATGTATTGTAACCAGGGTTCGTTGATATATATCGATGGATATATATCATGATATATATCTTGATATATATCCGATATTTATTTTTAAAATATCAAGATTTTTGATATTTTCGATATTTTCAAATTCTTGATATTTATTTTCAAAATATCAAGATGTTTGATATTTTGTATATTTGATATTTATTTTCAAAATATCACTGAGCAAGACAATTTTTATGTTTTCTACATTCAAAGCAAGTGTCAATGAAATTTCTACCTGTTATTGACTGTGTCATTCTGTAGATAATGAACTTTTGCCTCTGGCAATGACTTTTTTAGGAAAAGAAGAAAGAAATCTTTTCCAAGCTTTGTGTTTGCAACTTTTATTTTTAAATGTAGAACTAATAATTATGTGAGACAGTTAATTCAGAACAGATGTAATTTAGATAATCATTTATATACAGCCAGGGTTCGTTGATATATATCAGTGGATATATATCATAAAATATAACCGATAATTTTCAAAATATCAAGATTTTTGATATTTTCATATACTTGATATTTATTTTTAATGTATCAAGATATTTCATATTTTATGCATTTGATATTTATTTTCAGAATATGAATGTGAGCAAGATATTTTGATATTTTCAGTCATATGCTGCATTTGTAATATTTCAGTGTAAATGAAATGAATTTTCAACTGTTATTGACTGTGTGGATCTGATAAAGAACTTTCGTCTCTTCTGGATGTGACTTTTTTAGCCAAAAAAGAAAACAAATATATATTTCAGGCTTTGGATTTGACGCTTTTATTTTAAATGTTGAACTAATAATTATGTGGGACATAATTAATTCAGAACAACCATTGAAAGATAAACTGACTAATTTAAATAAGAAGTTATATTAGAAAATAATCTTTTCTCAAGTTTTGGTTCAGTTGAGTTTAAACTATATACAACATGTTAGGTAATGTGAAATAAGAAATTTTATACTTACTTTTATGTTAAATTTTTTCAATTAAAAATACTGTTTTGTATTTAAAATTTTGTTTTAAAAACATCTGATTTATTCCTATAGAGTTTTTTTTTTATAAGTGTATAAAGCAAATTGTTACTGTTTTCAATTATTTCATCTTCAATTTTGTTCTAAGTGAAAAAAAAAAACAGAAAAAATAAAGATAAATGCATTTTTAGAATATTGTTTGATTAAGTTTCCGTGTTAAGTGCAATATATTTTAGTTTCTAATCTATGTTATGCTCAAAAACATTTATTATCAGCGGTAAGTTGGCCGCTTTGAAAATATCGGATATATATCGAAAATATCGGATATATATCAAAATATCGGATATTTTTGATATTTTCGAAAATATCATGATATTTACGAACCCTGATTGTAACCTACAATTTTGCTGATATATTTATTTTTATTATGTCTTGCTTTATACAAATCCAAAATTTCACATTTTATTTTCCAAGCAGTTTTCGAATTATGAGTAAAAAACGTCAAAACGACGGTTTAAGGTCTATGATATCCAGAAAAGCATCATTTGAAAATATACACTTTACTAATTTTAATGAAACATTTGGGCTGACAATAGTCCAAACATATTAAGCGAGTGAGATGTTCATATTGGCAAGAAATAATACATTAATAAAAGTGACGTAGTCATTCTGTAGCATTTCAACAATCCAGAACCGAACTTCAATTTTGATACAACCCCTAAAATAGGCTCATTTTAAAATAATTATTTTCTCGGAAACTAATCGTACGAATTTCATGCAAATTTTGATTTATGCTAATTGAAGGGTGTAGAATTTATTTATGGTGTCAAACTTGGGTACTGCTATTGAAAGAAACAAAGTTTGAATTCGTTTTGATTTGTAGATGGCCCCCTAAACAAATTTTATATACATCATTTAAAAGTAGACTTTATGTCCTGAAATTACAATTAGGTGAAGGACTTAGACTAAATTTGCAATTTTTATAATTTTATGATATGAATTATGAATTTTGAAATTAATATTCGAAAAAATTATGAATTGCAACCTACAATTTTTTTGACGAATTTAGATTTATTAAGTCCTGCTTTATGGAAAACCAAAAATTCACATTTTTCTTCTAATTAGCTTTCAAATTATGCATAAAAAACGGCAAAATCATGGTTTAAGGGGTCGTCTATGATGGAAGTGAGTAGACATTTTGAAATTTATTCTGCTGGACTGCTGGAGTATTTGCTTGAGTATTTGAAATCTACTAAAAAACTACTTTTCAAAAGTAAAAAAAAAAAGCCAAGCAAAAAAAAAGGAAAAGAAAAAAGGGGAAAGTTGTGGCTAAAAAATAGTGTGATATCAAATTTCCAAGCTTATATTATGGTACTTATTTAACATTTTTTATTAAAAATTTACCATACGTAAGTCGAATACCTAAGTATGCGTTGATAGAAAGCCTTTTCTCCTTTACTAAATACATCATAACGTGTTTCTGAAAATTAATTTTTTTTAAATTATGCATGATGGGCTTGGCGGCCATCTTTCCATATTTTACACAAATTTCTAGTGTGACGTGATGAGCTGGCCACACTTTAGGAACAGCTTCAAATGACGTCATCTATATCTACTTCGAGGCAAACGAAAAAGACAGGCTACCGCGGTGCTATAGCGTCTAGAATATATAGTGTGGAAATCCAATCAGTCGATCACAGCGATATCTGCAGATATTTCCCAAAACTCCAAGACAATTTGGTCTAGACGCTGTAACATTTTTTTTTCTTTTTTACGTTTTATTAACATACATCTGATCTGTGTGCTTGGCGTCAAACCCGCTGTAATAATACCATGTTTACTTTGAAATTTGAAAATATATCGCAGATGTCGCTGTGATCATCTCCCTGGATTTCAGCGTCAGTGCACATTTAAGGGATACACTTCTTAGCGGTTCTTGGATAGCAAATTTCCACATTATGTATTCTAGAAGCTCTAGCGGTGCATTACACATGTCTCTTTCTTCTTTAAAAAATATCCTGCAGATGTCGATGCAAATGACTGTTTGGAATTCGACATCGTTGTACATTTAAGGGATTAAGTATTTCCGCGCTTTTTTAAGTATTGCTGGTATAGTCGATTTCTACAACATATAATCTAGACGCTATAACGGAGCTATAGTTTCTAGAAGATATAGTTTAAAAATCGGCTTATTAAAAAGGTGCTAAAAAATTGTATCCCATAAATGTTGAACGAGGCTGAACGACGAATGTCGATTACAGCGACATATGGTAATTCCAAAGTAACTATTTCAAAAGAAAACGTTTCGCTCAGAGAAGATCTAGAAAATGTTGCTCCTATCGACATTTGTCATTCAGTATTTTTCAATATTTATGGGATTCAATTTTTAGCACTTTTTAAAGCATTACTGGAATAGCCGGTTTCCACACTATGACCGTGATCTAGGTAGATTTTTCTCTGTTATCGTAACGAGATTGACCAATCAGAAGCCAGAATTTTTGCTAACTTTTCACTGTTTGCAAAAATGTACCTGGATCCCGGCCTATATTTCTAGCAGCTATAACTGAGCTCAGGAATAGTACAGAAAGCAAACTCCGTATTTTGATACATTAAGGCCGGGATCTAATTAGGAACAAGTGTGTCTATAGAACGAAGTAGCGACATACGGCCAATAAATGTTTATTGGTAAAAGTGATAAAAACAAATCGTTAAAATTCTTTGTGAGCATGCCATTATCGTCAGACTAATGAATATTGAATTATTTCCCTAGTCTAATAGAGATCATCCATGCGCGTATCTTCTAATGGAGGATATTCCAAATATGGGTTCGAGGCTGAAAAAGTCACGTGGTACCGGTAATTTCCCTAAAGAATTTCTAATTGATAAGAAGGGAATCAGAAAACTACACTGTTAAAAATATCGTGAAAAATTACCTCTGTTCTTAAAGGTTCTCTATTTTCTGACCAATGAGAACGCTATATAAACGCCTATGAAGCGTTCTCATTTGTCATAATACAGATAGCCTTTAAAAACAGAGGTAATTTTTCACGATATTTTTAACAGTGTACTACTGCTTTCTCCCATGAACTGTTTCATTGGTTAGCGGAGATTTACATTACGTAGACGGAACCTTCCCTTCTTTACGTTAGACGTTCTTGCCTTGACCATGTGATCATAACGTAGATTAAATATCCTCTATTCAAGAAAGCTGATTGCCGTACTTTCGACAAAAACTTGAAATGAGCATGCCTCCTGTGCATATATCACCACTCTTATGTATAAAGGCTCTCTGTTATGGTGTTGTTTCTGATACAGCGCCTAGAATACCTAGTGTGGAAATATGCTATCCAAACAGTTCTAAAAATTTGTATCCCTTAAATGTGCCACGATACTGCTAAAATTTCAAGTGTTGATCGCAGCGACATCTGCGAGATTTTCGTATTACTATTATTACATTGTATAGACTGCAGTTGTAGAAAATATTCTGCAGATGTCGCTGCGATATGCATATTGCAGCAGTATCATTGCACATTTAAGGGATACAATATTTTAGCGCTTTTTTAAGTATTACAGGGTTAGCCGATTTCAACACTATATATTCTAGACGCTATAGTTTCTGAGCGCTGTTGGTTAAATTTCGATATTTGTGTTTTAGAGTGAGCAATAGAGAAAAGTACTAAAACTATTGAAACAACAACTTCTTTAATATTGAAATGTATAGCAAAGGAGTTCAGAATCAATGCCTTAAATAGTTTCGAATATGCACTGTTGTTATGACATCAATACCCTTGCTGGATGTGGAAATGCAAAATTGTATTCAACATAATTGGCCACAATCTAGATAGATTTTTCGCTGTTAGCGAAACGAGATTCATCAATCAGAAGCTTGCACTTTTGCGAACTTTTCGGTGTTTGCAGCAATGCAGGCTATTGATTGGTGAATCTCGTTTCGCTAACAGCGAAAAATCTATCTGAATCCCAGCCTAGATTTCTGTAAACATTGCACTTCATCCATGGCACTAAGAAAATGACTCAAAACTTTTATGACACAGGCCGGGATCCAGAAACAGCAAAAATTCTCAAACATTCTGGCTTCTGATTAGTCAAACTCATTTCGCTAACAGCGAAAAATCTATCTGGATCTCGGCAATAGTTTTCTTCGATGAAATCAATGCAAAAGGATAATATAAAAAATAGTATGACTTCTAAAATGGTTTGGCGGGTTTATCTCTGTTTGGCATAATTTATAAACTTTAGAATTAATTAACAGTTTTTCGCTAATTAAGAATAGAAAATTTGTGTTTTTAAAGCTGAATTTTATAAAAGCACGTAGATTGAGTAAATATCTGTCCAAAAATGCAATCCTTACTTTTTTATGTCCATTATTTAAGTCTCTACCTCGATTGAAGCATAAGGTGTGACGAAGAAAATAAATTTGTCATTTTCAGTATCTCGACGTTATTTTAAAAAATCTATATATCTGTTTATAATTAATTTATGAGGATGCATTTGATCTCAAATTGAAGATTTTTTCCATTAGGTCCTTCTGCTTTTGGTTTTATTTTTCTGCGATTATTGGTTCTTTTGATATGGGAAATTTTACGCAGGCATGTTTGGTCGATTTAACATGGAGAAGCTGTCTTCAGTATAATAAGCAGTTACGGTGTCTTGCGTTTAATTCTTGGCGTTTGTTTGTTTGGCGAGGTTAGCATTTTTTTTCAGCTTGGCTTGGCAGAACGACCGTCCTGCTTGATTATGAATCTAACAGGCTTCATTGACTCCTTGAGTGGCGCTTAAGGTGCCTTGATCAAGAAAGAGGCTCTATCGGTTAACAATCGAGTACGGAACTTCAATTTGGATACAGCCCTTAAAATACGCTCGTTTTAAAACAATTAATTTCTCGGAAACTTATGGTACGAATTGCATAAAAATTCGTTTTTAGGCTAATTGAAGGGTGTAGAGTTCATCTATGCTGTCAGAATTGTGTACTGCATTGAAAAAAACAAAGTTTGGGTTCGTTTTAATATGTAGATGGCCCCCTAATCAAATTTTATATACATCATTTAAAAGTACACTTTATTTCCAATCGTTTGGTACCAGTAACTTTCTTCTACGATAATTTGTTAATGAATTAGTAGGGGCGTGTTTACTTTTATTTTTTTTCCACGACTGTACATGAAAATATAAATCTTTAAAAAAGTCTAAGATTTATTTCGATTTCATTTAAACGGAAAGTATTTACGGTATTTTAAGTATCACATTGTTTGAATTTTATTTTTATTTTTAGGTAGATTTCGTAAGAAATACTACCTATTGCAATCGTTACCATGGTGCGACTTTTGAAGAATTCCTTCATAACTTTTCATTATAGGACCCCAGGAACCCAAAACCACTCCCACCTAAAAAGTTTATATATATATATATATATATGTATGTATGTACTAAATTTTGTCCGCACGATATAAGTCGCAATTATGCACGGATTGTCTTCAAACTCGCCAACAACTTTCATATGGCTAATATCTCGGCGGGGATTGAAAATGGGCGAAATCGGCCCAAGAGGATGGAAATGGGGGAGGGTTCAAAATTTTGAATACTGTCTTAACATGATTCTGATAAAACCAGCTCTTATACAACAATGACAGGAAAAAAATAAAAGTTTTTCGTTATAGCAGTTGCCAACAAAAAAAAAAAAAAACAATAAAATTCTCACCACAACAATTACTTTTCTATTGCAAAATTTTCACGTGTAAAATTAAATAGTGTGACAAATTGAAAACAAATTGAATATTACGTCATAAGTTTTCTAGAGAAAGATTTCAGCATGAAAACTCAAAATAAAATAAATAGTTTGACGAATTAAAAAAATATGTATATTGCGTCATATTGGAAATATAATGGACCTCAGCAGGTGAATATGTAACGCCATGTGAGTTTGAAGAAACGTATTAAAACATGATAAAAACCCGACTATGGAAATATTAACATATTTTAACACTTTAAGGTTCTCTGAATTTTTTGTAGCCATTTTTTAAACCTATTCCATATACATGTGTGTGTGTATTCGTGTATATTATAATTTTCACAAAAAGTTTAGCTCCCTACAGCTCACTCTGTGAAGAAACTGGGTTTATCTCTAATCTTGATTTAAGTTTTGTTGAAGAATTTAGTACTTAACATCGAAATCTACCTCCGCCTGTAGGCCCGAGCCAGCAGGGATTTTTAGGTAGATTTCGTAAGAAATACTACCTATTGCAGTCGTTACCATGGTGCGACTTTTGAAAAATTCCTTCATAACTTTTCATTACATGACCCCAGGAACCCCCCCCCCCCCTAAAAAGTTTATATATATATATATATGTATGTATGTATGTACTAAATTTTGTCCGCACGATAAAAGTCGCAATTATGCACGGAACGTCTTCAAACTCGCCAACAACTTTAAGATGGCTAATTTCTCGGCGGGGATTGAAAATGAGCAAAATTGGTCCAAGGGAATGGGAATGGGAATGGGGAAGGTTAAAAATTTTGAATACCGTCTTAACATGATTCTCATAAAACCAGCTTTTACACAACAATGGCAGGAAAAAATAAATATTTTTCGTTATAGCTGTTGCCAACAATTAAAAAAAAGCAATAAAATTCTCACCACAACAATTGCTTTTCTAATGCAATGTTTTTATTAAAAATTATTAGTGTTCTTATATGCAGAGTATGATAGCTTTGAGTCGATTGATAATTAAATTAAGTACACATTAATAAGAAAGAAAGGAACGCATTATTTAGAAAAGAAACTTACGAAATGAATTTTAATAACATGAATAAGGATAAAAGAACAGCCATTGCTTGCTATTGCATTTTCTATCAGATACAACGAGTTTAGTTGTCTTTACTAATGAACAACTCATCAATGCATAATGTCATAAGTTCACGTGAGACAAAATATGAATTAACATAAAACAAAAACTATATTTTAACACTTTCCCTTGTTAATTACATATTTAGTCTTTAGCCTGATAATCCCATTTGATCACACAATATCAGTAATCGAGTTTTGGCTAACGGCTTGGTCATAATATCTGCAATCTGTTTCTCAGTTGAAATTTGCTCTACAACTAACTTTCCTTCTAACACCTTCTCACGAACGAAGAAATGCTTTATTTCTATATGTTTTGTTCTCCTGTGATATTCTGGATTATGGGCAAGTTTTACGGCTGCACTATTGTCTACTTGAAGAATAGGTATTTCTTTTAGTTGTACTATTTCTTCATACAATCTTCTGAGCCAAATAATTTCTTTAGTTGTTTCAGATGCTGCTATAACTTCAGCCTCTGTTGTTGAAGTAGCCACGATGGTTTGTCTTTGACTGCGCCATGAGATTGCACCTCCAGCATATATTATCACTGATCCAGATGTTGATCTTCCAGTTTTTATGCATCCTCCAAAATCTGCATCACTGTAACACTTTAATACTCTATTTGAATTTGTTGCGCAATAAGTAATACCAAAATTCCTTGTTTTTGATATGTAGCGAAAAGCTCTTTTTACTCTCACTACATCTTCAGCAGATGGGTGTTCTAGCGTTCTTGATAAAACTCCTACGCTGTAAGCTAGATCTGGTCTCGTTCCTACCATTAGGTACATTAGAGCTCCAACTGCTTGTCTATATGGAAAGATAACTTTCTTAGATTCTTCAGTATTTTGTGATCTTGATTCCTTTAACATCGGTGTTGCTACTGGCTTGCAATTTTCAAATCCAAATCTCTTAAGAATTTTCTTGGCATATCCTTTTTGACTAATAGTAATATCTCCGTTTTTCTGATATTCAATTTCAAGCCCTAAAAAACAAGAAGCGTTTCCAGTAACTATCTTGAATCTGGCTTTTAACTTTTCAATGAAGATTTCGCACTCTTGTTGATCATTTGCAGCAATTAATCCATCATCTACGTACAATGCTATAATTAACTTTTTGCCATTCTTCTCTCGAATGTATAGACATGGATCGGCATCACTCACTTTGAAATCAAGTTTTAATAAAAATTGACCAAAACACTTATTCCAACAACGTGGAGCTTGTTTTAAACCATACAAACTTCGCTTGAGCTTGCATACTCTCTTTGTGGCGTCCTCATATCCCTCTGGTTGTTGCATGTAGATTGTTTCTTCTAATTCTCCATACAAAAATGCTGTAGATACATCAAATTGTGATAAATACATTTTTTCTTCTGCTGCTATACTCAATACGGCTCGTACTGTTTCTAATTTTGCTACTGGACTAAAAGTCTCAATATAATCAATGCCTTGACGTTGACTATAACCTTTTATAACAAGCCTGGCTTTATACTTGTTAATACTGCCATCTGGATTTGTTTTGATTCTATAAACCCATTTGCATGGTATAGCTTTGGCACCTTCTGGTAAATTGACTAATTCCCAGGTCTCATTTTCTTTTAAAGATTTTATTTCATTTTCCATAGCTTTCTTCCAATTAGAACTTTCTTTGCTGTTGATTGCTTCTATGTATGTTTCAGGATTTTCATTTTCATAAATTAATGACTCAGCTTCCATTATATAATCATCAAATCGTGCAGGCTTTCGAATCTTGTCACGTTCTCTCAATTGCATATCATGTGATGGTTTAACTTCTTCATCACTATCAACATCGTTGTCACTTAAATCATCTTGCTTTTCATCTTCTTCAAGTTGTTCATCTTCATACTTTCCCTGATTAGAAAGATTACTTGTATTTTCTTGCTTATTGTCGTTGAATGGTAAATGAACTGAATTATCACATTTATTCAATTTTTCATGAAAAATGAATAAATGACATCTCTAGAAAAAATCATCCTGTTTTCTTCTTTAATCCAAATTCTGTAACGCTCATCAGAATCGTAGCCTACAAGATAACCTTTGATAGCTTTCTTCTCCATTTTTCTTCGCTTTTGTACAGGAATATGAGCATAACATGTAGAACCTATTACACGTAAATGCTTTACCCTAGGTTTCTTCTTGATCCACAATTCACAAGGACTAACTCCCTCTACTGAAGATTTTCCCGTTCTGTTTAGGATATATATCGCAGAAGATACTAGTTCGGCCCACATTGCATCCGGAAAACTAATTTCAGGATTCGAATATTTGAATGTTCTTGCCATTTCTACAATTGTTCTGTTCTCTCTTTCACTTGATCCATTCTGTTGTGGCGTAAAAGGTGCTGTAGGTCTTTTTGTAATTCCTTCTTCACGTAGAATTGCTTCAATTTCTTTATTGTCAAATTCTCCTCCATTATCGCTCAAAAATTCTTTAATTTTGTGTCCCATAGTTTTGGCATGAGCAAGCATATGTTTTAACATATTATTAACTTCTGACTTCTCTCTTATGATGTAACCATACCTAAACTTTGTGAAGCTATCTTTAAATACAACTAAGTATCGTTTCTTTTGAAAAGATTCAGGAAACGGGCCACAGACATCAGCCGAAATAAGCTCACCTGGTTCTTTTGCGTTCTTTCTGTTTCCAAAAGGTAATCGATGTGCTTTTCCATAAATGCATGGTTCACATAACTTATTTTCCAGTTGAACTTTGATTCCTAACTCTTTTTCAAGCTTTTGTTTGATGTGACATTTATCTTGATGACCCCATCTTTCATGATAAAGTTGTAATAAAGAATCGTTTTTCTCAGTATTGTTTATTTCTAAAATTTGCTTTGGCATGATTGGCTCAATTATTGCCTTAAACAAAGATCCAGAGACATTGCGTGTTCCATACAGTACCACTTGATCATTTATCTTTAACCAACATTCAGTAGCTGTCGATCGAAATTCACTATCTTGATTTCTGTCTTGAGCAGCCAACACTGAAAATAAATTTTTGTTGACTTCAGGTACATACCAGACATCCTTCAGCTGAATTTCTTGACACTTTCCTCCAGCAAAAGATTTAAAACGAATAGTTCCTTTTCCGATTGCAGCCAATCTTTCCTTTCCAGCAGCCTTAATGCTACAAGGACTAAGAAATTGCGTGAAATCAGTAAAGTACTCTGAACAGTTCGTGATATGTTGAGTTGCTCCATTATCAATCCAAAACGCTGTTGAATCTGCTTTCGAAGTATACGTTTCGACAGAAATAGACATCGCTGCACCACTAGCGGTTTTCTTTATATATTTAGTATCAGTACTTAGCGACTTTTTGGCTGGTTTTCCATCGGAAATCCATTTTCTACAATTTCTTACCCAGTGACCTTGACGGTTACAATAGTTACAAATGTCAGCTCTATATGACTTCTTGATAAATTTGGAATTTTTATCTTTATTCTGTTTTTCTAATCTTGAAGCTGCTAGTGCTTCCTGAACAGCAATATTGCCGTTTTCAACTTTGATGAAATTTCTCTCAAACATACAAAGTTGCTCTGTTAACTCAGCAAATGTTCTGTCTTCGTTTTTAGACAACAACATCCAGCTAGACTTAAAGGTTTCAAATTTTCGCGGTAAAATTTGCAATACTTTACAAACTAACATTAAATCAGGTAACTTATTTACACCAATATCTTTAAGTCCGTTATTTAATTCACTCCAAATGGTTCTTAACTTAGCTATGTGAGTTGATACATCATCGCCTAACGCCCAGTTAAATGCGAAAAATTCTGTACATATCTTAAATAACTGATCTTTTGACGTTGCTTCAAAATGATGCTTTAACGCTTCCCACATTTCATGTGCTGTTTCTTTATCCATAATCTTTTGATAAACTACATCAGTCACGGTACTTGCTATCACGGATTTTACGTAACTATTAGCTTTACGATACAAATCAGAACGTACTTTATGTTCCTTGATTTCTCTATCTTCAGCAGTGCTACTTAATGGTTCAGGTTTCTTTAATTTACCATCTATAACATCAAGTGCTCCTTCGTGATAATCAAGTAAATCTCTAATCTTGCGTTTCCATATTGGCCAGTCTACTGCACCAGTCAATAATTTAACTTGCTTCGTTAAATCCATTTCTTCTTAAACTTTAATGCGATTTCAAAATCTTTTAATGATAATCTTCTCTACTAAAATAAACTAATGTTTTACTTCAATTTCTATGAGCAAAACCTAACTTATCTATATCTAATTCTAATCAATCAGACTTGAGCTAACTAGCGCAATTCAAAGCGAACTGCAAAGCACATAACCTATTAAAAAGTAGTGGAAATAATAACCCAAAAACTATATTTTAACAGTTTTCACGTGAAAAATTAAATTAGATAAACAGTTTGACGAATTGAAAACAAATTGAATATTACGTCATAAGTTTTCTACAGCAAGATTTCTGCATGAAAATTCAAAATGAAATAAATAGTTTGACGAATTGAAACAAATTGAATATTACGTCATAAGTTTTCTAGAGCAAGATTTCTGCATGAAAATTCAAAATGAAATAAATAGTTTGAGGAATTAAAAAAAAACAACAAAATATTGCGTCATATTGAAAATATAATGGACCACAGCAGGTGAATATGTAACGTCATTGAGTTTGAAGAAATGTATTAAAACATGATAAAAACCCGAGTATGGAAATATATGAACATATTTTAACACTTTGAGGTTCTCTGAATTTGATTTAGCCGTTTTTAAATCTATTCCATATACATGCGTGTGTGTATATTAGAATTTTCACAAAATGTTTAGCTCCATAGAGCTCATTCTTAGCGAAGGAACTGGGTTTATCTTTAATCTTGATTTAAGTTTTGTTGGTGAATTTAATAATTAACTTTGAAATCTACCTCCGCCTGTAGGCCCGAGCCGGCAGGGATTTTTTTAATTTTCAAATTGTTTGACTTTTTTGTTACAATAATTTAACCTTAAATGTAGAAGTAACTGAATGAAATATCTTAATACCTGCCCCTTCTCGGGCTTAAGCAATGTAAGAAATACTTTTTTTTTTATTATTTATTTATTTGTTCCTCAAACCATGTTTTTGTTTAATTGCATAGATATAGATAGATTAGGATTAGGTTGTTTCATTGTTTAGGACAGAATTTAATGAAGTCCCAGTTATAGAAACTGCTTTTCACATTTTAAAATAATTCTTACTTATTTTATTCAAAATACTATACGAAGGAAGAATAATTTCCTCAGCTGCATTGTCTCCGTACTAATTAATATTCTTTCCGTTTAAATTGGTTCAAGTTAGAAAAGACCCCAGAGGTAACATTTAAAGTAATTGCCTCTTATCTGAGGAATGAAAGGAACAGGCATTGTGGTAGTCTGTTTTTGACATTTTCTAACAATTCCCTAATTAACATGATCGGAATTGCATTCTCTTTACATTAAAAGTATTTTACTCCAATATACCGATTTTTTAAAATTATTATTTATACTGAATTCTGATATTGAATATACAAGGAAATTTAAAAATATATGGAAAAAAAAACAGAAAATCAGGAAACATACAAAAACCACATAAGAACTATTCCGACGTCAAAAATGCATGACGTCTCATTCAAAGCTATATCCGGATTTTCGATCGCGCCCGTCGGCCTGATCGTTCGGAGTTTTCGTGGTTTTCTTCGAACCTTGGTTTTCCAAGCGTTAATACGGGTTAGGTTCCCTTAGAAAGACTTCCACGGAGGGCACTCCCCCCTCTTAGGGCCTATATCCCTCGTGCTGATAAATGGCCGTCATAAACACAACCAACCAACCAACCGGATTTTCGTCGAATTTCTATTTCGTCGAATGAATATTTAAAGCTAAACTCGATTTTTCGTCACATTTTTTACAAAGCAAGGAGAGTTTCTTGAAATATCTTCAATTTATAATCTGTAGATATATTTTGCAACATTTTCAACATACCAACTATGAGTGTGTAGTGCATGGTATCACGGAAAGTAGTGGGCACTGTAATTTCGTTATTGATTCTGGTAACTGTTGTCAGTCACATTCTAAATTATGGAGGGAGTAATACAGTGTTAAAAACAATTATAAAAAATAGACAATTTAATTAAATAGTTAAAAAACACATAAAAATCATTTAAAAAACAAAACATTAAAAATTTCGAATTTATTCAAAGTTCCTCTTCAATAATGTGATTAAACACAAAATCACGATAGATAACATAATGCAACTTGCAGTTGAGAGCATGTTCCAAAAACAACAAGTAATATTAAAAAAAAAAAAAAAAAAAAAAAAAAAAAAAATAAAAAAAATATTCCTATTTAGGTCATTAAAGAAAAATTTAATATAATCCCTTAAGCTAATATTAGTTTTTGTTGCATTAAAATATCTCAATTTGTTGATTTTCTATAAGCAAGTAAACCCTATTGGTTTACAATGGAAGTCTATGGGAATTTGGAGAAATATTAGAGATATCGCCAAGTTGGCGTCACTTTTGGTGACTCAATTTGGTCGCCAAATTTGGCGATAAACTTGGCGGTATTTGGCGACAGAACAGGGTCCTCCCTATAGTAACCCCTCTTATAGGTATGGAGATGCATTAAATGCTGTTCAATAACCAATGGCCGCCATTTTGTCTCCCATATAAAACTCAAATTAATTAATTAAATTTAATTAATGAATTAATATTTGAAAAAACCGTATTAACATCAAGTGTCATCCACTACAAGTTAAAAAAAAATGTATTTGAACTTGACTGGATGAATAATAAGCATTTTATTAACGATTGAAAATTTGAACAAGATATATATAGGAATTGAATTAAAAACGGAGATGGGTAATTGAGTCATTTCTGATGATGGTGATGTGTAATTTCTCCGTGTTTAATTGCTTCTAGCACATGCTCTCAACTGCAAGTTGAATTGTGTTATCTATTGTGATTTTGTGTTTATTTACATTACTGAAGAGGAACTTTGAATAAGTTTGAAATGTTTAACGTTTTGTTTTTTAAATAATTTTATGTGTTTTTTAACTAATTAAATTGTCTGTCTGTATTTTTGTAATTGTTTTTAATTAATTATGAACAGACGTACTATCTTTTTTCTCTTTAAATACCTTTAATACAGTGTTGTTTGGACACAGATGGTTCCAGCATTTCTCGTGATATTACAAAATGTCACAAAATGGAAAGTATATGCCTGCTGAAAATATCCTTACCATATCTTCATTATCATTAAAGTTATGAAGGGAAATTCGATTTCACTTTTCAGTGAGACAGACACTCTGTATTTTTGAAAGAAGAAGGGGATTACGAGTCCTGTTTTCTATAGGGAAAATTTTCAATTTAACGAGTACTTTAACTGATCTTATTTTCTCAAAATAATTTACGAACATCGCATATTATATAAAAAATAGAAAATTGAAAGTGGTTATTTTTTATTGATATTCTGTATACAAATGTGTATATCAGTGTTGCTAGTTTAGCAGATTTTTTAATTCAAATATCTGCTACTATTTCCGAAAAAAAATATCTTCGGATATCGAATAATAATATATCGAATAATAATATTACCTTATTTAATCTATCATTAAGTAAGGTGAACGAATCTTTAGTTACAATTATTGTAAAACGTTACATTATAAAATCTAATTCTTAAAGTTTATCTTCAGTTTTAAAAAAAGCACATTTATTTAAAAATATTCCGCTGCTACAATTTCCTTGTCCGTATCATCGCCAGTATGCATCACGTTGAAATACACGAAATACACGGGAATTTAAAGGGAACCAAAGAAAGAAAATTAAAAATGTCAGCATTATTCATTTTTCGCTGAGTATGAAACTAAGTTTTATTATGTCAACATAGTGCTTGGAAATTCTGTCAAGTATTCTTTTAAAATAACGAGAAAGTGTCAGCCTTTACTGAATTTTCTCGAGAAAGTGATTGAAGAATGTTTTTATCGGAGCGTGTTTAATATTACAGAATAACGTTTAAGTGACAGGATTGACAACGCGTAAGAGCTTGGAAAAAATGCATTATACTTTCAAATAAAACGAGCTAATGTGCACCCCCGACCGCTTTTGCCAATAATCACCATGCATAGAGTTGAACGAAATATGGTGATCATTTACAAATTTTCTATATTGAAAACGGGACGCTATTTTTGATATTTTCTAGCAGCTACCTTAATAAGGGGACAGTTCCCCTTCAACCGGTCAAAAATGCTAGAAAACTGATTCAATTTCTATACCTTCTCACAAAATAACTAAAAAAATAACTTCAATGAATTTATTTGGATTTTTAAGTATAGCATTGCATGCTACAATAAACAAAAGAGAATAATGTCTAGAAAACAGGAATTTAGAAAAAAAGCGGGACAGTGGCTCTTAAATCCGGACATAATAATACACGAAACCCTATGAAAACAGAACCTGTCTCTAACGGAATACTGCGTTCAATGTTAAAATTTCATTTTCCCTGCTGTACAATTATACCTGAGCAGACAAAATCCTGTTTAAAACAAAAATTTTCTCCTCTGACTGGTGACTGCGTCTAAATAGGTTTGTTTAAATATCCTATTTTCAAAATTATTTTTTTTTTATAATAATTAAAGCATGTAGCATAAAGTTATTTTGCTTTTTTTAAATTGATTTTATTTCTCTTACAAATATTTCAATATAAAAAAAAGTGGGTCAAGCCTCCCATATAGTGGGTCAACCCTCCTACATGTGGGGAGCCTTGACCCATTATTTTCTCATGATTAAAATCGATCATTTTTCAAATTTCTTATATATTGCACTTATGTATTTCATTTTATTCTGATATTTTATTTCTGATATTTTATTTCTGATATTTTATTTGAATTTTATTCTGATAGCTGATTGTATAACGAATAAAATGATATATAAAACTTTATTCTACGTTCAATATTTAAAATATAAAAAAACATTTTGGGAAAAGTAGGCCAACCCTCCCTAGTCTCCCCTATAACTTATAGGAACGGGGGACCATATTAAAAATTAAATGTAGTAATTTTTTAAGAAATGCTTTTATCGACCCAAATCTCTTTTAAAATGCTTCTTTAGCGCATTTAAGGGGGCACAGGACCTTTAAACTAAACTAAAAAAAAAAAAAAAAAAAAAAAAAAAAAATTATCAGTTTTTGCATTTTGTTTTATTTTGAATATTTTAAACTATCTCAATAATATGCGAAAAAACCCTTTGAAAAATCTCCATTATTTCTTGAGTTATAATCATTTATAGGCGGGGAGTGCAATGGAAGGTCCGTAGATGTTGAAACTTTAAAATGCGTTTTCTCAGATTACTAAATTTAAAGTTTACACGCATTGTCACTTTCAAACTGTGTAAGCTACAGCTTTAAAAAAATAACCAAATAATGCGTTTCTTTAAAGTCTACAGGCTAAAACCAAACAAGTTCACATATTTTGGTTATTAGTTTTTTGCACTCAAAAAATTTAAAAAAAAAAAAAACCTTAAAAATTTTGAATTTTTTTTATATTTTGGGCTAAAATTATATTTTAAACAAAACGTTTTATATATATATTGGTTTTAATGTAGAAGTAGGTGTGTTATGATCGTATTTTGTTCAAAAGTTGTTTCCTATATGAATAATTTAGAATTTTATCGTGCGCGCAGCACTTAATGATTTTAATCCATGCATTGTGTGGTGAATGTTTAAATTTAAAATTTAAATATTAATTTTCTATATACAACATTTATTTTTCTGGATAATATAGCTAAGAATATACACTTTAGGCAGAAAGGGGGAAAAAAGGTCTTAATTGCATATTATTTGTGTTTTGATACTTTGAAAATAATGATATTTTTGATCGTTTCGACAAACTCAAAGGTCCTGTTCCCCCTTAAAACATTTTTGTAATTGAAAGTACAGCGTAACCTCTCAATAACGATTACCCGTGGGACCGGTGAAAAGTGACCGCTCTTCAGAGGTGGGTGTTATTCAGTGGTTTCATTTAAAAAAAATCAAAATTACATAAATTTAAATAGAAACACACACAGTCATTTTAATTAATCCTCATTGTTTTAATATAATAAGAAAATCAGTGGTTTGCAGTTGCTTTGTTTTTTTTAGCCCCCGGTACGGTATGCTATTTCTTTCTCCCAGCTTATTTTGTGTATTCCAAAAAATAACGTTACCTTACAGAAGCCAGCCGTAAAACAAAGCAGTACGATTCAATACTCTATAGCAATTTTTTAAACTTCTAAGCATCGCCCATTTTCGATTTTTATACCGTCATATTGGAAAAAAAAGTTATTTTAAATGTATTTTGTTTGAAAACTGTATCTCCATTTATTTTTTAAATATTAATTTTTTTGTAGTTTTTAGAGCCATTTGCTTAATATTGGCAACGGAAGTACTCCATTTCTGTAGAAAGTAAAGGAAAAATAGTTCTCTGGAGTTCTCGAAAGGAAAAGAAGTTAGAACTCTGATTTTCTGGTCAGAATGGGGAAAAAAATGGCCATTTTTTCCCCATTCTGACCAGAAAATCAGAGTTCTAACTTTATACGGCTGCTCTTTCATCTTCACCTAACGCTTCATTTATAATGGCCGTTTCATAATAATAGAAGTCATCAGTCCATCAGAAGAAAATGAAGTAATGGAAATGCCAGGGGCAACACTAAATTCTAAAAAAGCAGAATTCCTGTTCTCTAGTTTTTTTTTTTTTTTTTTTTTTTGCTGTAAGTGTCTTTCTTTAAAGAAAAAAAAATGACTTGATTTGCTATACAACTCATCATCATTATGATTTAATGAGAAATTTTGGATTTCACGACGGTTAATCAAATCTTCGGTATGTGTGTTAATACTGGAAATTTTGGATGATTCTATAGTCTATTTCTTCTTCTTCTCTCCTATCTTCCACCATTTGCTGTATGGAATCAAATTTGGAAGTAGCTGCCAAATTTTTGACCAGCGATACAAACAAACTGGCCTTTATGTTAGTTATGCCTGCCATTCTAAGAATACATATAAATTTCCAACATTATTATTAATGTCTTCATTTTTTGTTTGTTCACATATCAAGTAAATTTTGTTTGATCTGCTTCACATTTCGATTTGCAAATAAATATGAAATTGTAGCAGGAGCTATAATTTTTTTTCTCGTCCTTTTGAGTGGTCGTTGTTCAGAATTCCTTATTTAGAGGTCCGCACTAATTAATGTTAATGCTATGGAACGCATTTGGTTTTCATCAACATGTGGCCGGTATTTGGAGGTTGTCGTTGTTTAGAGGTTTTGAAGGCGTCTACCTTCACATATTAATATTAATAGTTTATCCTTTTCCCCCTTTTAAATTATACCTTTTAAATTCTTAAATTTAATTATCTGTCTGCATTTGGATTCAATTCTTTTTTCTAGCCCTCTTTTCCCTTCATAAATTAAGCAGTCATTTTTCTGTATCTCTAATATTTTAACCGCAGCACTCTGCATTTAACAGAAAAAAAATAATTTCCTTTTCTCGCCTAGCAACTGGATTCTAATTTTCTTCCTTCTGCCTTAGTTTTGATGATATGCAGAAATTAGTCAGACATATTACTTCTACATTTTTAACCGTTGGTCCAGATGCAATATATATTAGTCATTTCAGTTATTAACCCTGTCTTTATTCTGTTTTAGTTTATTAACGTGCGCTTTCGGCCGCCTCAATCCCATGAGATCTTTGGCAAACCCTATAGAATGTTCTTTTGTGGTTTATGAGCTATAATTCCTACGCAATTAGTTGGCGTTAAATATTTCTTATTACTCTTTTACATCCCCCATTCAATTTCAATTATCGTACTTTGACCGCATGTCTTTCTCTCTTTAATCTCGCCATATAGCATAGGTATTTTGCGAAATTGTGTATGTACTCTTGCCAACACTCGAACATTTCGAGAAAGTGTATTTGTACCACTTCCTTCTTAACTCGCATGCTGTGAGCATAAGAAAATGTAACACTTTGCTCCCTTCTCCAACACCGGCTTTCGCCGGATAATCCAGGCGTGGTTGAAAGAATCCCGGGCATAATAAAGACCTTCAGTCATCATACCACTGAATCCATTTATTTTTAATGCTTCTTGTCTGGTTATTCAAAATAATTAAAGTTGATTTCCAGCCTCCTGATGTGTCTGACGTATCAACAAAAGGAAACATCCTATTCAAGAAGATCTTCTTTATAGAGGTGGCGGTTCAAGGAGGTTTCACTGTATATGTCTATGACTAACGGTTTAGGAATTAGTCATTGGACATCGTTGAGAGTGGACACCCTGTATATCACATAAAGTAAAAAAATTTCTTTCAAAATTTCTGGTATGAATTTGAAATTTCGAATAAAACTTGGAGGCCAAACTGGAAACCCTGGTTTAAAATTTAACTTTTTTTTTTTCACTAAATCACAGAATGAAATTACCGACTTATTGAGAATCGCCCATGTCAAATATCGATTTTTCTTTCTTGTAACGTCAGTTTAATATTTATACAAGATCTTTCTGGTAACTAATTGAATGTTTCCGTACATCTCTTTGAAAGATCTTAATTTTATTTTTCGAAATTTTATGGATAAATTCCTAATATTTTCTTACATAACTATATGGAGATTTAAAATAAAGCTAGTATGTTGTGGCCATCACAAAACTTTCTTCTATATAAATCACGTCAATTAAATAATATAAATAGTACAAGAAATTATATCAATTTAGCACCAATTCATATCAAAGTATTTCTGAATTTGAAGTTTGATGAAAATTCGTGCATTAGTGCTTGAGATAGAGCTATAGCGGAAATTCTGAAAAATGTAGCCTAGCAGCGCCACCTGTAGAGCGATTTACACCAAACCATAAAGAGCACTAATTGATATCAAGGTATACCTGAATCTAAAGTTTGATGAAAATTTGTGCATTAGTTATTGAGATAGAGCTGTGATGGAAATTCTGAAAAATGCAGCATAGCAGCGCCACCTGTTGAGCGATTTGCACCAGAACATAAACAGCACTAATTCATATCCAGGTATACCTGAATCTGAAGTTTGTTGAAAATCCAAGCATTAGTTCTGGAGATAGAGCTATTGCGGAAATTACAAAAAATGCAGCATAGCAGCGCGACCTGTTGAGCGATTTACACAAAAATGTATAAAACGTCAATTCATGTCAAAGATTAACCGAATCTGAAGTTTGATGAAAATCCGTGCATTAGTTCTGGAGACTGAGCTATTGTGGAAATCGTGAAAAATGTTGCATAGCAGAGTTACCTGTTGAGCGATTTACACAAAAAACTAATCAGCACCAATTTATATCAGGGACTAACTGGATATAAATTTTTATTAAATTCCGTGCAATAGTTCTGGAGGAATCTCTGACCACTAAAACGTGTAAATCCGTCAAAAACCGGAATTCGAAAATTTTCATGAATCCAATACTTTCTTCTTCTAAAGATAGAAGAAAGTAAAAAAGTGTATAAACGATTATCATTTTCTGGCTGCATTGACACAAGGAACTCAAATACAGTGTCAAAAGTTGGTATTACCACTTAAACTAGTATATTGTGGCCATCACAAAACTTTCTTCTATATAAATCACGACAATTAAATCATTTAAACAGTACAAGAAATAACAACGATTTAGCACCAATTCATATCAAAGTATATCTGAATTTGAAGTTGGATGAAAATTCGTGCATTAGTTCTTGAGATAGAGCTATAGCGGAAATTCTGAAAAAATGTAGCATAGCAGCGCCAACTTTTGAGTGATTTACACCAAAAATAAACACAACTAAACGATATCAAGGTATACCTGAATCTGAAGTTTGTTGAAAATCCAAGCATTACTTCTTGAGATAAAGCTATTGCGGAAATCGCAAAAAATACAGCATAGCAGCACCACCTGTTGAGCGATTTACACCAAAATTAAACAGCACTAATTTATATCTGAGACTAACTGAATCTGAAGTTTGATGAAAATTCGTCCATTTTTTCTTGAGTTAGGGCTATTGCGATAATCATGAACAATGCAGCATACCAGCGCCACCTGTTAGGCGATTTTCACAAAAAAGTAATCAGCACCAAACTATATCTTGGACTAACAGAATCTGAAGTTTTATGAAAATCCGTGCAGTAGTTCTTGAGATATAGCTATTGCAGAAATCGTGAAAAATGCAGCATAGCAGCGCCACCTGTCACCAAAAACTAATCAGGTCCAGTTTATATCAGGGACTAACTGAATCTAAAGTTTTATTAAATTCCGTGCATTAGTTCTTGAGATAGGGCGCCCACAAAATTTGTGTCACACACAGACAGACGTTTTGTAAAAACCATCAAATCGTGTTCTGGGCATTCTAAAACGTATAAATCCGTGGAAAACCGGAAGTCGAAATTTTTCACGAATCCAATACTTTCTTCTTGTAAACATAGAAGAAAGTAAAAATCAAAGCTGGCGCAATTTTTGATATGTAGACGCCGCTGCCTAAATCACAATTCGTGCATATCATTTTATAGCAAACGTTATTATCAATCGGCTGGTACCAGAAAAATATTCATGCGGTGAGTTTTGGTCGAATTGATGTGGGTGTATCCCTTTTTACTTTCTTCTATCTTTACAAGGAGAAAGTACTGGATTCGTGAAAATTTTCGACTTTCGGTTTTCGACAGATTTACACGTTTTAGGGGTCAGAGATTCCGAAAAACCTCTTTTTACAAAATGTCTGTCTGTGAGTCTGTATATGACACAAATTTTGTGGGCGCTTTATCTCAAGAACTAATGCACGGAATTTAATAAAAATGTACATTCAGTTAGTCCCTGATGTAAAATGGTGCTGATTAGATTTTGCTGCAAATCTCCCAACAGGTGGCGTTGCTTTCTGCATTATTCATGATTTTCACAATAGCTATATCTCATTGTGTAAATTGCTCAACAGGTGGCGCTGCTATGCAGCATTTTTCACGATTTCCGCAATAGCTCAGTGTCTAGAAGTAATGCACGGATATTCATCAAACTTCAGATTCCAGTTAGTCCTTGACATGAATTGATGTTTTGTGCATATTGGTGTAAATCGCTCAACAGGTGGCGCTGCTATGCTGCATTTTTGAGAATTTCTACTATAGCTTAATCTCTATAGCTAATACACGAATTTTCATCAACGGATTTACACGTTTTAGGGGTCAGAGATTCCGAAAAACATGTTTTTACAAAATGTCTGTCTGTGAGTCTGCGACTCTGTCTGTCTGTATGTGACACAAATTTTGAGGGCGCTCTATCTCAAGAACTAATGCACGGAATGTAATAAAAAATTATATTCAGTTAGTCCCTGATATGAATTGGTGCTGATTAGTTTTTGGTGTAAATCGCTCAACAGGTGGCGCTACTATGCAGCATTTTTCACGATTATTCGCAATAGCTTAATCTCCAGAACTAATGCAAGAATTTTCGTCAAACTTCAGATTCAGTTACATCTTGATATAAATTAGTACTGTTTATGTGATTTATACAGAGGAAAGTCTTTTGATGGCCACAACATACTAGTTTCCTTACGACTGTACAGTAAAATTATTTTTATTTTTCCCCCAAACAATCGAAAGGTCTCATGGAATTGAAATGGAACACATCGGATTACAACGCAACTAGCTTGTGGTTTATTCTTCGTAAAATACTTTGAATGTTCGTAAATAATAATCATTTTTCAACTCCATATTGCATAAGTTCTCGAAATACGTTATTCCTATGCTAATTGCTATTCTTTCCTCGAAAATTTACATCATGGAGCCATAGATGCAAAGGTATTGTTTAAAATATAATTGGCTCAGCTGCCTTATCAGTTAGCTTTAAAGACGTCATGGGACACTCTTTTTGAAATTTTCTAAATATTCCCTAATTAGCATGGGTTCAATGACATTATCTTGAAATTTAATATATTTACAACTGGAATGATTCTAAAATATCAAGAAAATAAGTATTGATTTAGAATTCTTTTTCAAAAATTATGCGATTTTTACGATGCTTTCTTCTTTTCTTCTTTTCATTTGAAACAACGTTTTATTTCAGCAAATAGGGAAGTACTTACGTGTCATATCTTTCAAATTATTTGTAATTGGCGTATAACCGGGAGGGTCACATATGTAAGTGAGAGGCGCACAAATCCAAATTCACTGTACTTCTCACATTCGTAAATAGTAATAATTTATTTTTTAACGCTATGGAGGGATATTGGACAATTTTATGAAACGTGTTATTTCTGTGTTAATTGTTATTCTTCCCTCGAAAAATTACTTAATGAAAAAATAGATACAAAGCAATTGTTTAAAATAACGAGGTAGAACACATCACAAATTGGCGACAGAAAATGTTTAATAAATAAAAAGAAAAGTGGCCAGTTAAACTGATAGCATTGAGCTCAAAGCCTATTCACACTAATTGTATATTATATTCTCCTTTCAAAAAACAATGCCCTTCAAAAATAAATGAAGGAGGATTAGACCCCGTTTCCCTCTTTATACTTAACCAATGAACCTCCGAATCTAATTAGGGATGCGCCTTATCAGAATAAACCTGTATACCAAATTTGAAGGAAATCAGACAATTCTGCATGAAAAACCCATTTATCGAAATGAAGGGGGGACTAGCCACCGTAATCCCCCCTTTATACTTAACCAATAAACCTTCAAATCTAATCAAGGCAGCTCCTTAACATAATAAACCTGTATACCAAATTTGGAGCAAATCGAATAGTTCTGCGCGAAAAAACCATTTATATAAATTAAGGAGAGGGGACTAGCCCCCCTTTCCCCTTTTATACATAACTAGTGAGCCTCCAAATCTAATCAGGGAAGCTCCTTAACATAATAAACCGGTATACCAAATTTGGAGCAAATCGAACAATCCTGCATGAAAAACCCCTTTATCTAAATTAAAGGGGGGGGGTGGGATTAGCCCCTTTCCCACTTTATACTTAACCAATGAACCTCTAAATCTAATCAGGGAAGCTCCTTATCAGAATAAACCGGTATATAAAATTTGAAGTAAATCGAATAATTCTGCATGAAAAAAACATTTATCTAAATTAAAGGGGGATTAGTCCCCGTTACCCCCCTTTATACTTAACCAATGAACCCCCAAAACTAATCAGGGAAGCGCCTTATTAGAATGAACCTAGAAAAAATATTTGAAGCAAATCGGATATTTCTATCAAGAGTTACCGCGTTACGCACATACGTACATACATACAGAACCGGCGGGCACATTAGCTCTTAGGCTTTAATAGCCTGTGAGCTAAAAAGGAATGAAACGTTAGATTGAATTTATAATAAACCTACAAAAATAATTATAATAAGAAATCAATCTTACATTGACTAGTCTAACTCTTAAAACAAATATTATTTTTAATAAAATTTGCCAAAATACTATCTCTATTAACCTCAACTTTTCGAATTATTGAAAAATTAAACTTTGTTCTTATCGTAGCGTACATAATAACAGACGGCGAATACATTTCGCAGAACACCGCTCAAAAAGCGTAACTGGGTTTTGCCACATGGTTTAGCACAAACCCTTCCCAAATCGGGGGTGGGTGGTGGAGTCGCTAAACATACGACTGTGATCAAAAAGTACTCGGAGTGTGGCGCAAATCAAAAGGTATCAATTTATTGGTCAAAATTTACTGCATCTGCTTCAAAGTAATCGCCTCCGACTGCAATGCACTTCTACTAACGTTTTTTCCAATCATGAAAACATGTTATAAAGTCGTTTTTGTGGAATCCCTTCGTAGAGAATTTTCTTTTATCGAATTAATGGACTCAAAACCATGACCACAAACAGGAAATTTCAACCGTGAAAGTAAGAAAAAGTCGTACAGTGCCATATCAGGTGAATACGGGGTCATATTTGTTGGATTTTTGGTTAAAAACTCAAGAATAATAATTTCACTGTGAGAAGGAGTATTATCATGGAGCAAAATCCACGAGTTTTCTCGCCACATTTCAGGCAGTTTTCGGAGAATTGATTCACGAAAATGCCGCAGTTAGTAGGAATTCCTAATACTCAATACCACGAGAATCAAAGAAAACAGTTAACAGTACTTTGATTTTTGAGTGAATTTGACGTGGTCTTTTCGGTCTTGCTTCACCTTTCAAGCGCCATTCACTTGATTGTTGAGCTGTTCCTGTATCAAAAGCATATCTCCAAGTTTCATCACTGGTAATAATGCGTTTTAGAAAGGAATCGCCCCGAGAAAGCCTCTCTTGGTCCATTTGAACACGTTGTTGTTTTTGGATCTAATTCAAAGTTCTTGGAACATCTCGAGAAGCGGCTCGTCGCAACCCTTAATGATCTTTTAAAATTGCTTGATATAAACCAAATGATAACTTGTTCAATAATGTCCCTTATTGTCGATCAATAAGAACCAATTCTCTGACCTTATCGATATCTTGATTATTAATCGAAGTCGATGGTCTACAAATCGTGGATCACCTACGACGGATTCTCCACCATCTTCAAACGTTTTATACCAATCAAATACTGCTGTTTTTGATAAACAATCGTCTTTAAAAGCTTTTTGCAATATTTCAAATGCTTTTGTCGCAGAAATTTCATTGCGGAAACAAAATTTAATATAATGTTCTTTGCTCAATAACATTCTTCATTTCGGAAAATTAACAGAGTGAAAATTTTTATCTCATTAAAAACAAAATAATATTCAGAAGATAAAATTAAATAAATTCCTGGCTATTTCCAGATGTGTATAGAAGTCATAAAAATGTTTGATAAGAGTTTGAAGCCGACATTTACTACAGATGTATTTTAAATGAAGCATTCCGTATAATTTATGATCACAGTGCAAATATATATTAATGAAAATTTGTCGAAAAATGGAAAAATCTAATAGTCCAAGAGCCGACAACACAAAAACCTATGTTATAAAGCACAAGAAAAAAAAAACCTTTATTTTATGGGAGAGTAGAAGTAGGGGAATCTAATGATCCATGTTTGCCGGAAGGAAAGTGGTGCATAAGCCAAAAATTAATACCACCAGTGGTTGACCCGTAGGTTTATCATTGTGTTTGTCCTATAACTATCCTCCATGCTTTCATACTTCTGTTTGTAAGACAAACACAATGATAAACCTACGAGTCAACCACTGGTGGTATTAATTTTTGACTTATGCACCACTTCACTTCCGGCAGACATGGATCATTAGCTTCCCCTACTTCTACTCTTCCATGAAATAAAGGTTTTTTTTCTTTTGCTTGATAATATAGGTTTTTGTGCTGTCGGCTCTTGGACTGGATTTTTGAAGCCCGTTTTTTGCACGAAAAAATTGATGAGGGGATGGGCTCGTGTTTGAGAAGGGGAAAAAAAAATATTTAAAATTAAGTGCGAGGTTTACTTTCGAGGGAGCGTACAGTTTGGAGTTTACGGTATACTACTATATGTTTATTTTTCTTCCTTAAAGATGAAACTGATATAAGAGAAATGGACATGTATTATTCTATAATTACATTACAATATGGATTGATTGTTTTTCATTTCGGTGAAGGGGGTGGGGGGGGTGAGCAGAGGCAGACGGAAATTGCTTTGTGTCTGATTCAGATTGGCTTTCGGGTTAACTACATAGAATTTTTGGATTCAGATCGGGTATAACGGGATACCTGCACTCTAATATGGATAACAAAAAAGAAAAGCCACGAATGCACCAAAATAAGAAACAGTCCTTTGAAATCAGTTTTATTTTTCTCTCAAAAATTATTTGTTCAATACAACGTTTGGCTATCGCGAAATTTCCTGAAATGCTTTGTTTCGGTATGCTAATTATTATTCTTTCCTTTAAAAATTATTCGAAGAAGTAATAGGCCCAGAGGTATTGTTTAAAATAATTGGCTTGGTTGTGTTGCAATTAGGATGAAAGGAAGAAGCAAATTGGAACGCTGTTTTTGACATTTTAAAACGATTTTCCTAATTAACATGGGCTCAATGGCTTTATTTTTCGATTCAAAATATTCTCTCCTAATATCTGGATAATAATTGGGATATTTAAATAAAATAAGCATATGTTCGAATTTTATTTGATGTTTTTTGCATGGTGTTTAATTCTTTTATTTATTTCCAATCATCGCAATCATTTATATAAGTATAAATAATAGAATTACTTAATTAATAATTACATTATATAGTAAATAATAGCCATATAAAGCTCACATTTTATTCTTTTTATTCTGCTATATTTTTCTTTAGAATTTAATATAAATATCATATTATTTAATTATTAAAACATAAGTTCTTCACTCGTCAACAAGTTAGCATAGAGAAAGTTGACTAATACAGCGATAAATATAAACTGTTCAACTTTATACAGAACTTGGTTAACATCACTGACAATGAAATTTTATAATTAATACGAATTGTATAGAAATTTACCTACAAAAAGAAAAAACAAGTTGGAAATTGCTCGTCAAACGTGGCAAATGAGGTGCGTTCGTACTATAACTAGTTTTATAATTATTTTTTGCACCCCGTATTGTACTGAATGTATATTTTTTTGCGCTTCATAAGTGCATAGTCTGTAACATCATTAAAATGCACTTACAATAATTTTTCCCCATTCCCGTAATGCAACGGAAAACTTTTGACTGTCCCTGTAATTAAACTATACATTCGATTTTCATAAAATTTGAAATGGCTCGACAAAATTTTGCAGCAATTATATATTTAAAATTTCAGACCATTCGGAAGGCTGTAAAATCATTAAAATGCATTTGCAATAATTTTTTCTCATTGGCCATAATGTAACGGAAAACTTTTGGGTGTCCCTGTAATTAAACTATGCATCCGATTTTTATAAAATTGGAAATGTCCCGACAAAATTTTGCAACAATTATATATTAAAAATTTCCGACCATTCGGAAGTCTGTAACATCATTAAAATTCACTTGCAATAATTTTTCCCATTGGCCGTAATGTAAAGAAAAACGTTTGACTGTCCCTGTAATTAAACTATACATCCGATTTTCATAAGATTGGAAATGGCTCGACAAAATTTTGCAGCAATTATATATTAAAAATTTCAGATCATTCGGTCGGGTAGTTTTTGCTATGTTATATGCGGACGGACGGACAGACAGACGGACGGACAGACGGACGGACAGACGGACGGACAGACGGACGGACAGACGGACGGACAGACGGACGGAGAGACGGACAGACAGACGGACGGAACGACGACAATAGGTGCTACGTATTTATATAATTACGAACGCACCTAATAAGTGCATAGTCTGTAACATCATTAAAATGCACTTACAATAATTTTTTCCCCATTCCCCGTAATGTAACGGAAAACTTTTGACTGTCCCTGTAATTAAACTATACATTCGATTTTCATAAAATTTGAAATGGCTCGACAAAATTTTGCAGCAATCATATATTTAAAATTTCAGACCATTCGGAAGGCTGTAAAATCATTAAAATGCATTTGCAATAATTTTTTCCCATTGGCCATAATGTAACGGAAAACTTTTGACTGCCCCTGTAATTAAACTATACATCCGATTTTCATAAAATTGAAAATGGCTCGACAAAAGTTTGCAGCAATTATATATTAAAAATTTCAGATCATTCGGTCGGGTAGTTTTTGCTCTGTTATATGCGGACGGACAGACAGACGGACGGACAGGCGGGCGGACAGACGGACGGACAGACGGACGGACAGACGGACGGACAGACGGACGGACAGACGGACGGACAGACGGACGGACAGACAGACGGACTGAACGACGACTATAGGTGCTACGTATTTATATAATTACGAACGCACCTAAAAAAGAAAAAAAAACCTGCAAAAATTGCGAATAAGATTTTATTTCACACTGTAAAAAATTTATGTAACGTTACTCCATAAAATTGGAGGCAGCATGTTGCCGTCAATTTTATAGAGTAATTTAACTTATATAACTAATTTAAACTGATATAATTGGTGAAATATTACACATTAGTGTGACGTAACACACCAGTTCTATTTGTTAAATTACTTAATAAAATGGAATCAGCAAGGATGCCACAAATTTTATGGAGTAACGTTACATAAATTTTTTACATTGCACTGCGTCCGTTCCAACAGCAGGTTTCTACACAGACCTGAGCACAGTGCCTCATGGGAGGTGTAATATTAAACCAGTTATATCAGTTTAAATTATACCAGTCATACCAGTTAAATTACTCTTACTAGATAAAATTGCTGGCAGCATGCTGCCACCAATTTTATCGAGTAACGTTACACAAATTTTTTACAGTGCATAATACCCGAACTTCCTCTATATGATAAATATACTTATTAAACTATACATCATTACATCATCTATAAATCATACTTATACATCATTAAACTGATGTGAAGATGTATAATGTCTAGGCTCAGACTTAAGTTTTTGTCGAAAACTAATTAAAACAAGTCCGGAAAGTTTATACTCATCCGAGCCCATGAATGATCCACGACCTGATATCATTAACATTTAAATATTAAAGAAAAATACGTACAATCACCCAAAAATAAATAAATAAAGTAAAAAAATAAAGATATAAATTCTAACTTTGTTATGAGAAAACTGTGGATTGATAAAAATGTTTTTTCGCAGAAGATGGAGCAATCAGTACCTGCAATGATCATTACATGAAATAATATTTAAGTATTGCGCGGCAGCGCAATACTTATTTATTTCCAGTGTCACTTCTTATTGTTAATTTAGCATAGAAAAGCCCATGGAGCTCATAATTTTTTCATTTTTAGGTAGCTTTCATTACAAAAAGCTACCTATTGCAGCCGTTCGGAGGAAAGCGATTTCAAAAAATTTTGGTATATTTTCATCGATCATGACCCCCAGACCCCGAAACCACCCTCCGTTCAAAATTGATACATATATATATATATATATATATATCTGACCTATGTCACATTGTAACTCTCGTATTTATGAACCGATTTGGATGTAATTCGGTGTGTACATAGTACACACCAATGTCTCGACCGAGTTCGTTGGCCAGCTTCATCGCCATTTTGTTTCAAAATGGCGGCTATTTAAAATTTTTTAAAAAATTTAAAATTTGAAATGTGGTACCAAAAAATTGAAAATGGAAAAATATTTTTTTCTTATGTATTTGACCTTTATACAAAGACTCCGGAGCAATTTTTGTTTCGTCTATATCTTAAAAAATGGCTGAGTTATAGCATTTTGAATTTCTAGCGTGGCTGACATTTTGTAACGTCCTGAATTTTGTCACGCGATAAAAGGCGTATTTATGAACCGATTTGGATGTAACTTCGTTTATACATAGTACATACCAATGTCTCGAACGAGTTCGTTGGCCAGCATCATCCGCCATCTTGTTTAAAAATGGCGGCCATTTAAATTTTTAAGAAAAATTTAAATTTGAAATGTGGTACCAAAAAATTGAAAATTGAAAAAATATTTTTTCTTATGTGTTTGACCTTGATAAAAAGATTCGGGAGCAGTTTTTGTTTCGTCTATATCTTAAAAAATGGCTGAGTTATAGCATTTTGAATTTCTAGCATGGCTGACATTTTGATGTGTCCTGATTTTTGTCACGTGATAACAGATGTATTTATGAACCGATTTGGATGTAATTCGGTGTGTACATAGTATACACCAATGTCTCGACCGAGTTCGTTGGCCAGCTTCATCCGCCATCTTGTTTCAAAATGGCGGAGATTTAAAATTTTTTTAAAAATTTAAAATTTAAAATGAGATACCAAAAAATTGGTAAATGAAAAAGATTTTCTTTGTATGTGTTTGACCTTAATACAGAGATTCCGGAACAGGTTTTGTTTCGTCTATATCTAAAAAAATGGCTGAGTTATAGCATTTTGAATTTCTATTGTGGCTGACATTTTAAAACGACCTGATTTTTGTCACGCGATAACAGGCGTATTTATGAACCGATTTGGATGTAACTTGATCTGTACATAGTACATACCAATGTCTCGACCGAGTTCGTTGGCCAGCTTCATTCGCCATCTTGTTTCAAAAGGGTTGCCATTTAAAAAAAAAGTAATTTAAAATTTAAAATAAAGTATTAAAAAATTGGAAAATGAAAAAAAAAATTTGTGTGTTTGGCCTTGATACAAAGATTCTGGAGCAGTTTTTGTTTCTGAAAATTTGTTCTTTTGTTTATATCTTAAAAAATATTGAATTATAGCACTTTAAATTTCTAGCATGGCTAACACTTTGAAACGATCTTGTATTTGTCACGCGATAACACACGTATTCGCCTATTTCGATGGAAGAAGGCATGTGGATAGTATACATCAAACAACCAAGTTCGCTGGCCAGCTTCATCAGCCATCTTGTTTCAAAATGGCGGCCATTAAATTAAAAAAAATTATATTTAAAGTGAGGTGCAAAAAAAAAAAAAAAAAAAAAAAAAAAGAAATTGAAAAAGGTTTCTTTCATAAGTATTTGACCTTGATATAAGCATTCACGAGCATTTTTTGTTTGTCTTTATCTTAAAAAATGGCTCAGATATAGCAGTTTCAATTTCTAATGTGGGTGACATTTTGAAAAACTTATTTTTTGCCTGCGACAGCACTCGTATATATCAACCGATTCCGATGTGAGTGAGCATGTGCACAGCCATTACTAAGGTCTCGACCAAGTTCACTGATTAGCCTCATCCACCATGTTGTCTTAAAATGGCAGGAACTTTAAGAAATCGCCAAGTTTGGCAGCCAAATATAAGTTAGTTTAAATAAAAGCAACTTGGATAAAGCTGACTAATTTCGCGAAATTCTCATTCATAATGATTTAGTATTGATAAAAATTAATATTGAATCTCCTATATTCGGTTTCCACTAAATTGAGCTTCGTGTGTTTGAATAATATAAGTTGGCTTTTTTAAAATAAGGAAAATGAAAGCTACCTCTTCCTCCCGGCACTGGCCGGAAGGACTTTTTTCTTCCCACCTTTTTGTCCCTGATCCACATTTTTTATTCTTTACTAATTCTAATGATATTATAAATTTAAAGTGTAAAAATGTTTGCCTGACGTCAGTGTCAAAACGGATGATAAAATGACTTTCCATATGGGAGAATTATAACCCAGAGAGTAACATGGGCGTTAATTTTTATTTACCTTATTCAAATATCTTTCTTAATACTTCCAAATTTCGCTTTTTTCATTGAAAATTAACGGATATTTTCCCTATAAAATTTAACGTTTTTTCTTCATTGTTGCAGATAATTCAAAAACTGTAATAATAACACTGGTCTGCATTTTAAAGCTTTTTGTTAGATGATTTCTTATGAAGAAGTTTTCCTGAATCAATTTTTGGTGCTGATTCCGGAAATGACTTCCATTTTTGCGTATTACGTCAGGATTTTACAAAAAATAAGAAGTTGTGTTTTCAATATTTTAATTAATGCAATCAAACATTTATCACAATTTCAGATAAAGTATTTTTTTAAACATTTTAAAAATACTACAAAAAATGTTCTTATAAGTTCATGATATCTCTTTAATAAAACGTAAAGCAAACAGTGTTCAATTCTTTTTGTCTTTGTTGCAGATCCTCCTTCACCATTTACGTTCCTCTTGAACATCCAACAGTAGTCTGCCATCATATTTACATCCCATCTTCCCCGGTACCTATTCTCCATCTCTTTAATATCCTGGTCAAAGCGCTCACCGTTCTCTTCACTGTGCCAGATTTTCTGGAAAGTAGTCGATATGGGAATGCAGAAAGTGCATTTTTACACTCATATCATCATCCAACTTCTTGAAATTTTTAAGCATTGTTTCAACAATATTCCTGTAATTTGGATCTTTCTTATTCCCTAGAAAGTTTTCGGTAACACATTTAAAGGCGGTCGATGCGTCTTGTTCTGTCTCATTAATCGTTTTTTCAAAATCTGTGTCCAACATCAGTGTTTTGATTTGAAGACCAACGAAAATTTCAGCTTTTAATTTTTCGTGTGATGAAGGGAAATTTCATATGTCTGATTACAACATAATGTCTGTTCTCAGCGAAATAAACTCGGGTTGATTGCAAACAAACTATACGTGAGAGAAGAAAACTAAGAACAGTTCTGTAATCAGCATACAAGAATGCACTAAGGGCAGTCATTGGTTTTTAATCATCTGATATCATGCAGGCTAGTGTAATTTATCTCTTTTTAGTTGAAAGATTCCTACGTGAAAAATTAAACTAAAATAGTTTTTTTTTTAGGAATCAAAAAGATGAATATGGCGTCATAGTGGAAGTAAAAAGGACATTCTCAGAATAAGTTTTCCCTTTGGTCAAGTTTATATTTTAGTAAAAAGTTTCAAAAGGATAGCTATTTTTACGCAGGTAGCGAAGTTAGTGAGGAATTACATAACTTAAATTTTAAAATCTATTTTTTTTCTAAGATGGGAACTATTTAAATCCCAAGTTAAACTTAGGTAATACTTCCCTCTTGTGTTTATATTACCTCTTGGAAGGGATTAAGGTAATAAAATTTAAATAAAACTTTTTTTACTGTATCACAGCTATAATTTTGTTAAATATTAGCAGTAAAGACTCAATGCAATATATTTTTGCATTCATAGCGTTCCTCAGTGGGAAATAGGGTATCTAAATTTAAGTCAAATTAATTTTTTATGTTTTGATTATAGATTTTTTACGTTCAGATTGGACGTTTTTGTCCAAACTACAGCAACCTGCATTACTGCACTGAAATATTTTGAATTATACATTGGTAAACTGCATTACATATTGTGATGCAATACCGCATACATCAAAGCCTGATGATGATAAACCTCCATTAATTTTGAAATGAGTTCGTCTGAATGCAGTAGTTATTAAAAAACTTGACATATTAAACAAAAACATAATTTGAAGAACAAAAAAAAAAAAAAAAAAAAAAAAAAAAAAAAAAAATCCTACATTGTTTAAGTCCGAGAAGGGACAGATATTAAGATATTTCATTCAATTAGTTCTACACTTAATGTTAAATTTTGTAACAAATAAGTTAAGCCAATTGAAGATTAAAAAATAAAAATAAAATTCATACAATATGATACTTAAAACACCTTAAAAAAATTAGATTCCATTCAAATGAAATCGAAATAAATCTTAGGCTTTTTTAAAGTTTTGTATTTTGCATGCATCTTATCATTTTATGTACAATCGTCATAAACATAACACAAAATCTGCAATACAAATATTTTCAATTAAAAATAGAAGAAGTCAGATTTATTTCGATTTCATTTGAACGGAATCTAATTTTTACTTTCTTTAATCTTTACAAGAAGAAAGTATTGGATTCATGAAAATTTTCGAATTCCGGTTTTCGATCAATTTACACGTTTTAGGGGTCAGAGATCCCGAAAAATATGTTTTTACAAAATGTCTGTCTGTGAGTCTGTCTGTCTGTCTGTGTGTGACACAAATTTTGTGGGCGCTCTATCCCAAGAACTAATGCACGGAATTTAATGAAAATTTATATTCAGTTAGTCCCTGATATAAATTGGTGCTGATTAGTTTTTGGTGCAAATCGCTCAACAGGTGGCGCTGCTATGCTGCATTTTTTACGATTTCCGCAATGGCTCTGTATCAAGAAGTAATCCACGGATTTTAATCAAACTTTAGATTCAGTTACCAAGTTGACTTAAGTTGTTGCTTATGAGGTTTTGGTATATATCCCCCAACAGGTGGCGCTCCTATGATGATTTTTTTTTACGATTTCCGCCATAGCTCTACTCAAAAAATAATGCATGGATTTTCAGAAAACTTCAGATTCAGTTAGAAGTTGACATAAATTGTTGCTGATTAGATTTCGGTGTAAATCATCTAACCGGAGGTGCTGCTATGCTGTATTTTTCAGGAAGTATTAACATGTATGAGATAGAAGAAAGTTTTGGGATTGCCACATCCGTCTAGTTTAGGGTGTTTTAAGTATCATATTCTAATTGGACTAATATTTTTAATTAAATAATATAATTGGCTTAACTTATATGTAACGAAAATTTAACATTAAGTGTAGGACTAATTGAATGAAATATCCTAATATCTGTCCCTTCTCGGGCTTAAACAACGTAGGAAATATATATATATATATATATATATTTATATTTAATTTGTTCTTCAAATTATGTTTTTGTTTAATTATGAATAATTAATGTAACCATGAAATACACCACCAGAAAAGGGTTTCTGTACGTGTGTTGTGCAGAATTTGTAATGAAAAAACTCCTTTGTACAGTCTTTTTTAACACTTTTCAACATACTTGAAAAGTGTTTATGAATTGGGTTTGTCTGTCCGTGCTCTAACTCGCGTAAATACACTCAGATTTTCACGAGATTGATATATGTTACTGAGGGCATAACCTTGCATGTTCGGTACTGAAAATGAAGGGTGTAGCGTTTACGATTCAGTTATAGGACACTGAAAAGAATTCCGTTACATTACGGCCTTCGGTAAAATACCGTTTGCGGTGTATTTTAATGATATTACACTATTTTAAACATATTGAAATTTATGTACATCACTGAGGTGTACTACGAAGCGCTTATTGTAGAATCTGGTGTGCATATAATTTTTTCGTTCATTTACAGGGACACAAATGTATTTGTCTGCCTACAGTACTGCCTATGAAGAATAATTGCTGAAAGTGCGTATTCAGTTGTGGTACGCATTTTAAAATGCAATTTTTTTTTGCATATTACTTGGTGTGTATAAATTTTGTAGGTCGTATACAACAAAATATACAACACAAAAGATTTCAAGTACAGTCGTGGAAAAAAAAAGTAAACACCCCCTACTAACTCCTCAACAAATCATCGTAGAAGAAAGTTACTGGTACCGAACGATTGGAAATAAAGTCTACTTTTAAATGATGTATATAAAAATTTCTTAGGGGGTCATCTACATATTAAAACGAATCCAAACTTCATTTTTTTCAATGGCAATACCCAATTTTAACGAGATATTTCAAATCTTCGGTTCAAACTGTGCCTAGACACCAAATTTCAAGTCATTTGAATGATAAGTTTTTGAATTATAGACATTCAAAATTTAGTTCTTCTAATGTTAAATTACATTTTCATATTTTTATCTCCCAAAATTATGCTCCTAATGTGCTAATTTTTTTTGTAGTAATAATACTAATATACCCAAACATAAATAAGCTGAATTTGCAATTTTTATAATTTTATGATATGAATTATGAATTATGAAATCAATATTCGAAAAAATTATGAATTGCAACCTACAATTTTTTTTATGGATTTAGATCTATTAAGTACTGCTTTATGGAAATTCAAAAATTTCACATTTTTCTTCCAAGTAGTTTTCAAATTATGCTTAAAAAACGGCAAAATGATGGTTTAAGGGGCCGTCTATGATGGAAGTGAGTAGACATTTTGAAATTCATTCTGCTGTACTGTAATCTAACACGCTTCATTGACTCCTTGAGTGGCGCTTAAGGTGCCTTGATCAAGGAAGGGGCTCTCTTGGTTAACAATCTAGTACGGAACTTCAATTTGGATACAGCCCTTAAAATACGCTCGTTTTAAAATAATTAATTTCTCGGAAACTTATGGTACGAATTGCATAAAAATTCGTTTTTAGGCTAATGGAAGGGTGTAGAGTTCATTTATGCTCTCAGAATTGGGTACTGCTATTGAAAAAAACAAAGTTATGGTTCGTTTTAATATGTAGATGGCCCCCTAAGCAAATTTTATATACATCATTTAAAAGTAGACTTTATTTCCAAACGTTCGGTAGCAATAACTTTCTTCTACGATAATTTGTTGAGGAGTTAGTAGGGGGTGTTTACTTTTTTTTTTCTACGACTGTACATTTCCAGTTATTGACAGAGGTTGCTGAATAGAAATTTTCAACTGTGCTATGCGTTTAAATGAACTAACTTTTAGCACACTATGTAGTATACATACAAATCTATAGATCATATGCAGAGCTGCACAAAAAAATTCGGATATTTTTCCGACTATTGATGCTAATTTTAGTAATTGGGTTTTCAACTGCGTTATGCATTTTTTAAATTGTTTATTTTTGCATCTTTCACCTTAATAAGGGGTAAAGTTTTATTACAGTATCCTGAATGTGTTGGAAAGTGTTACGTAATCTATTCTTCGTTGAGAACACACATTATAGACGAAATGCCACCCTGTGCATCATAGTTACAAGTTCTTTTCTGCTACATGTAAACATGTCAAAACCTAGACCAATACTCCGATTTAAAGATTGCCGCATTTTTGAAACTCACCCGGTCATTTGTCTTTAAAGTAAGGAATGAATTGAAGACTGCCAGGTGTGATGTGGCAACCGTTTCGTAAAGGAAACGACATTGTCAGCGATATGACAATATTAAGGCACCGGAACTCGCCAATCGTGTCGATGAAAATCCTAGGAAGTCGATGAGGGCACTCGCCATGGACCTGCAGGTTGATGAGACTACCATTCGATGAGAAATTTCGTTAGAGGTCGTACGAGATGAGGAGAAGACAGTTCTTGCCCGAAAGAATCAGGGATAACCACCTAACCAGAGCCAAGTGATTCCTAACAAGCTGAAATATCAAGAGAAGCCAGGAATTCTGTTGTTTCCTCGGGTGAGAAAAACTTTATCCAAGTCTAGAAAGTGAACCGCTAAAAGATGGGTTGTTGTGTGAAATTCCCGAAGAGGCTTCGACTGTCATTCACAGAAAATTTCCAACCTCATTGATTATTCTAGGAGGTCGTGAACAGGAAAGACGACCTGGTGCAAACACATTTCTTTCTTTAAGGTCCAAGAGTAAACATCGTTGTTTATACCGAGGCGTAAAAGCTCTGGATTACTTCTGTAGCACGTGGGAGGTCGTACGTTTTTCAGCAAAACTCTGCACTATCCCATACATGCCATACAATGCAATAATGGATAGCCAAAAGTTTTCATGGTTATGTGATCCTCATCTTGTTACCCTCTAGCTCCCCGGATATTATCCCTATGGGTTATTAGGTATAGGGCATGGTTGAGACTGTTTCCAATAGTCATCCACACAACACTGTTGTGGCTCTTAGGGCAGCTGTTGTGTAAATAATGGCAAACGTTCCCAACACCCATATGATTTTTGCCTACAGTTAATTTCCAAAGCGTGTAGAGGAGTTTATTGCAGCTGGCGATGGTTTCAATGAATAATGTTATCCATTGTGTATACGGCCACCTGTACAGAACGTTAAAATGTAAAAAATGCTCTAGCTCTGGTGCCTGTTCCTATTTGAAAGCAGGCGTTATTTTGTTCTCAAATACCTACCACACCCTGTAAGTTGTTACTGATTAGGATTTGGTGTAAATCGCCCAACAGAACTTTACACGAATTTAACGATAGCTATATTTGAAAAAGTAAAACGGATGGAGAGTTGAAAGATTATACCGCTTGCTAAAATACTTTACTTGAATGCAAAAATGGCGCGAAACTGATTTTTTTCCCCTTACCAGTAGACCTGTTCGAAGTTTTCGCACTGCAATCTTTTAGTTTATTTTCTCATACATTTTTCATTAATTTATAATTAACTGCAATTTTTATAATCAAGCAATTTGTTTTAACAAAATATTAGATTGAGCAAAAAGTTCTGGTAAATTTTTAATCTAATAGTTACCAGAATTTGTATCGTATATAGGAGTAATAGTGGTACAGTCCAGACGTGGCTCCATCTGATTATGGTCCCTTTCGATCCTTGCAACACTTTTTCATGGGCCGTCAATTTTAATCCTTTAATGAAGTTGAAAAAGCATGTCAAGAGTTTTTCGATTCCAAGGAGCCGCCATGGTATTTCCAGCAAACACGGAATACAATGTTGCCAGTGGGCTACTTTTTTAAAATTCCGATTTCTTGATTGGCCCCTCTTTTTTGAAATAGTAAAATTTCGCCTTATTTAATGACATATTAATTAAGGCTAAAACAAGGGGTATTTTACCATTTCAGAAAAGTGGTGCCAATCAAGAAATCTTAATTAAAAAAAAGTAGCCCACTGGCAACACTGCCGGAACTGGCAGAACGATGGCAGAAAGTCGTGACTATGGTGGTCTCTACTTTGAAGAATAGTCGTTGTTGCTTTTCTTTTTAATTTGCGCATAACAACGCAACTTTCACAAATTTCCCAGAACTTTTTGCTCAACCTAGTATGAGCCTACAATGTCAAAAAACTTTCGTATTGTAACCACTCTATTGTTTGTGTGTGCTTTGTATATATAGAAAAAGGAATGTTGACATTGGAAATAATATGTATGACGATACTTAACCTAAAAGTATAACGGAAATTCAAAAACTTTTCGTATAATACCCCATTCTTTGTTGTGTATCTTGTATACAGAGAAAAAGGAATGCTGACATCAGAAATAATATGTATGACAATACTTAACATAAAAGTATAATGGAAATTCAGAAATCTTTTCTGTAATAGCCAATTTCTTGTTGTGTGTTTTGTATACATGGAAAAATGAACTTTGACATCAGAAATAATTTGTTTAACCTAAAAGTATAAAAATTCAGAAACCTTTTCTATAGTATCCCTTTCTTTGTTGTGTGTTTTGTATGCGTCGAAAAAGGAATGTTGAAATCAGAAATAATATGCATGATGACACTTAACCTAAAAGTATAATGAAAATTCAACATGCAATGTCAAATGTGGGAAAAAAATCCTATCCAATGATACTTCATTCCTCCATCGATACCGTTGCACGTTACATATTAGTTGAGAAAAAATGTTGTTGACAACATAAATAATACATATGATGGCGTTTGTTTTAGTATTAAGGTGCATGGGCACCTGAGTATTCAAGACACCTGTTTTCATTTGAGGAGGAAAATAGATGGAATCCTCATTTACTGCATTTTATGATGGAGAAGTGGTATGTTGTATCATTTCGGTGTTCTTCAATTGCAGTTTGGGAATTGACTGTAAAGCTTGACCAACGGTCTGCGATCAAGCTATTACGCCTAAAATGCGTCTTGCAATACTTCTGACGGACACTGCATGTCTAAGCATACAAACTCGGAACGGAAATAAGTTGCAGCTTTGTGTCATTCTCGCTAATTTCTTAAAATCTAGAAGCATAATCAGGGCCGCCAGTTTGGGATTAAAGTCCGAGGACGATCTTATTTTATTTCGGTTGTGCTAACCCTGATCTTGATTAAAGACGAAAGAATGAAACAACTTAATCTTATCTATATTAACTGTTCTGAGTTGGCTGGCTATATTCGATGTCAAGTCTATTTTGTCTGTCTTTCCGTTTGGGCCACGAAATAAGATTCCAGTTACACAATCTATAGGTGTCAGTCATCGATGACTGACGCGGCCTAAACGGAAAGTTTAATGTCAGTCACCGGTGACTAACGTGGCACTCAACGTGTTAACAGCATAATAGTATCAAAAGATAAATACTTACAGTTTTGGTAAATCCTAATGAACTGTATATATCCAAAGGAAAGATCATCCTTAAATTACGTAATCCACTGGTACTCCGATACAGTTTGGACTTTTAAAGTAGAATAAGATTAAAAACTGAAAAAACAAAAACAATAAGAAAAAAGTCTAAATACAGTAAAACCTTTGAATTTCGGGCTCCTCGGGAATGCTGAATTTGTCTATTATTCGAAGGTGTTCGCTTTTCTGAGGCAAATAAATAACTATATGTTGAAAAAGGTGAGTGTTCGCTAAATAAAGTTTTCCGTATGAAGTTCTGGAGTAAACTCTAAATAACGGACACTGCTAAATAGTAAATACTACTATTTAGGAAACACTTTTGTTATTCACAACATGCACACATTTTATGCATTTTTACCCCAGAAAAGCAAATACTTCCAAATAGCTGAAAAATTCCACGGTTCCGAAGTGCCCACTATTGTGAGGTTTTACTATATTTAGATAAATATTTTTTGTTTTTAGTCTTATTCTACTCTAGTAGTTCCAAAATATTGATAACAATCAGTACAATGTCGAAAAACATTTAAATTATCAGTGTTGCCAAAATTGCATATCAAATTTGGCAGCCCGTAAAATCAAGCTGTGTGAAGGGTGGAGGGGGAAGGACCATCGCTCATAATGCCTATGCTTTAATGAGGTTCTGTTTCTGTAACAAACGCAGCTCTGCTTTATGGGCAGATATTTTTCTAGGATTTAACGTGGTCAAATATGGCTAAGTATAAAACTTACCAAAATAAATAAATAAATAAATAAATTAAAAGGCTGAGATCCAGTCGTTTGAAGTGTCTGAAGTTCAGACGCAAAAAGTGTCTGAAAAACAATGATACTTTAAAATGTCTCAAAATTGAACCCTCCGTTTCAGACATTTCAATTTACAGTGTACGAATATACACAGTCATGATGACACAAAGAAAACAAATAAACAATAGATGACGCACACTTAAAAAATAAATAAAAACACAATTAAAAGCTCGATATTTTTTTCAAAAGGCACTCGAGAGAAAAAATTAACAATCATATTTTAACTGCATTAAAGGATTATGTCATCGCTTCGGAAAAATTACAGGACAAAGAAAAATAAATTGAATACATATTAAATGCAATATAATCTGATATAGCAAAGCATAACTTTTAAGCAACACACGAAATACCACTGCTTTGATCGATCGCATCGATGGTATATGTTCTTCTAAATATTTCAAATTCAATTTTGCTTTTTAATAATAAATATAAAATAAACTCGTCCACATACATCACACTTTTTTGTGCTATTTATTTTTATAATCATTGCTGAAAGTGATATAATGGGATATTTTATTTTTGCAGCAACACTAATTTGGGAAAACCTATCATTATGAAAACAATGCTGATTTAACTTTTAATTAACTGCAATTTTCTCCCTATTCTTAAAAAAAGTAACTAACGCTGTCACCGCCACCGCCGCTGCCGGTTTTGAATTTTTTGTGACCGGAGGTCTTTCTTCGTTAATATTACGAAAACTATTGCACAAAAGAATATGAAAATCGGTGGTATTATAGAGAAATGTTTGATAAACACGCTCATGCAGACAGTTTTCAAATCGAAGAATTATTTTAAGAGATATTTAATGCTAAAGTTGAACAAAATCGTGCCATTAAAAAAAGTTTATAGGAGCAAAAACTATGCATCAGGATTTAATAATTTTTAGATCACTTTATTCGATAGAAGTTCCCGGTGTGCAGACTGCATTTATTTTTTTTAATTTCACTCATTTTTTGATGTTTTATCTCTATTTTAAATTGAAATTTTCAGCATTTCGAGAGATATTTTTTACATAATAGGAGGCGCTGCCCCTATGAGCTGCGCTCGCCAACCCCCGTTCAGACACCGCAGACTCTAAAAGCACGCTAATTTAATCGGCTTTAAAAAGATTTCGGAAGGTTGAATTATAAGCTAAAAAACAGTAGCGATCTCCCTATAAACGGGTTTCTATTCACTTCCCTTTGATTGGGGAATTTTAAGGCCAAATCAGCTGCTGTTAAAAGGTACAATGGCTCTTTCCGTCTTTGATTAAATAAAATCAGTTAAACATTTCAAAATAAGCTAATATAAAATGAATTAGGTAAACAGAGTCCTTGTTCCCCGGTATTTTTTAGCAAAGCGAAAATCAACTTTATTTTTATTTTTATTTATTTTTTATTTTTAATGACACTTTAAATGTATCGTTTTTAATCTGGCGTAATTTTCACCAAATTTTTCTTTCTCTTTTTAATATTCATGTGAAATTACTTTTGATAGAAATGAAATATTATTTGCGCTCATATCAAATAAATGTCTCGCGCAATTTTTAAATTTAAACTATTTTGCAATATTATTTTTTTTTCATTTTGCGTAATAAGTGTAATGTAACGTAAATGGGACGTGAGTTCTCCTATTTAAGACTTCTAACACATGTTAATGAATTTATTATTTTACATATTCTTTCTCTTTTAAAATTCACGTGTAAATATAGTTTTCATGACATAATTTTCAATGAGTTCCTGCTTTTTATATTTTCTGTTTATATTAGTCACGAGTAAATAAATTTTTAATTTGAAGTAAACAGTATTGTTTGCGCTGTTTATACAGTTGGCAACAGTTTAAATGAATACCATTTTCTAAAATCTCTCTATTCTAAAAAAAAAGTAACTTAAGCTATCACCGTCGCCACCGGTTTTGTATTTTTTGTGACCAGACGTCTTTCTCCATAAATATTAAGAAAAATATTGCATACAAAAATATGAAAATCGGCGGTATTATAGAGAAATGTTTGATAAACACGCTGATGCAGACAGTTTTCAAATCGAAGAATTATTTAAAGAGATATTTATTGCTAAAGTTGGACAAAATCGTTTCATTAAAAAAGTTTTATAGGAGCAAAAACTATACATAATTCATTTTTGGATCATTTTATACGTTAGAATTTCCTGGTGTGCACACTGCATTTATTTTTTTAATTTGACTCATTTTTTGAGGTTTTATTTCTATTTTAAATTCAAATTTTCAGCATTTCGAGAGATTATTTTTATTTATTTTAGAAAATGGTATCAATTTAAACTGTTACCAACTGTATAAACAGCGCAAACAATAACGTTTGCTTCAAATAAAAAAAAATATTTACACGTGACTATTATAAACAGAAAAAACCCTTCAAGTTAGAATTAAATAATTAGGTATAAACAGCAGGAACTTATTGAAAATTACGTCATAAAAGCTATATTTACAAGTGAATTTTAAAAGAGAAAAGTATTGTAAAATAATAAATTCATTAACTTGCGTTAGAACCCTTAAATAGGAGAAATTACGTCACATTTTCGTTACATTACACTTATTACGTAAAATGAACAAAAAATAATATTGCAAAACAGTTTAAATTAAAAAATTGCGCGAGACATTTATTTGATATTTTGGGATGACCTTTTCAACTATTTCAGCGCAAAAAATATTTCATTTCTAACAAAAGTATTTTCACGTGAATATTAAAAAGAGAAAGAAAAGTTATGTTAATAGAGAAAGAAAAGTTTGGTGAAAACTGCGTCTGATTAAAAACGATACATTTAAAATGCAATATTTAAAAGAACTTTCTTTTCCCTTTGTTAAAAAAATACCGGCAGACAAAGACTCTGTTAACTTAATTCATTTTATATTAGTTTATTTTTAAATATTTAACTGATTTTATTTAATCAAAGACGAAAACAGCCATTGTATCTTTTAACAGCAGCTGATTTGGCCTTAAAATTCCGCAATCAAAGAGAAATGAATAGAAACCCGTTTATAGGTAGATCGCCACTGTTTTTTACTTTCTTCTATCTTCAATAGAAGAAAGTATTGTAATCGAAATTTTTTTCGACTTCAGGTTTTCGACGGATTTGCATGTTTTAAGGGTCAGAGATTACAAAAAACATGTTTATAGAAAATGTCTGTCTGTCTGTGTGTCCGTCTGTCCGTCTGTCCGTCTGTCCGTCTGTCTGTCGCCATTGTACCATCAAAAAGTGTATGAAGTTATGTATAGAATTAAACCAAAATTTTATTATAAGTTTTTGGCTATGGCAAGCAGGTCCTCCCGGAATTTGGAAAAAAATCGCCGGTAGGGGGCGCTGATATAACAATTTTTGTGCGATTTTGAATATTGTACCATCCAAAAGTGTATAGAGTTATGCATAGAATTGAACCAAATTTTTAGTTTAAGTTTTTGGATATAATAAGCAGGTCCTCCCTGAATTTGGAAAAAATTCGCCGGTAGGGGGCGCTGTAAATGCGTTTTTTGTGCGATTTTGAATATTGTACCATCGAAAAGTGTATGAAGTTATGCATAGAATTGAACCAAATTTTTATTTTAAGTTTTTGGCTATGGCAAGCAGGTCCTCCCTGAATTTGGACAAAATTCGCCGGTAGGGGGCGCTGTAATAGCGATATTCGTGCGGTTTTGAATACTGTACCGTCCAAAAGTGTATGAAGTTATGCATAGAATTAAACCAAATTTTTATTTTAAGTTTTTGGCTATGGCAAGCAGGTCCTCCCTGAATTTGGAAAAAATTCGCCGGTAGGGGGCGCTGTAATAGCGATTTTTGTGCAATTTTGAATATTGTACCGTCCAAAAGTGTATGAAGTTATGCATAGAATTAAACCAAATTTTTATTTTAAGTTTTTGGATATGGCAAGCAGGTCCTACATGAGTTTGCAAAAAAATTCGCCGTTAGAGGGCGCTGTAATAGCGATTTTTGTGCGATTTTGAATATTGCACCATCGAAAAGTGTATGAAGTTATGCATAGAATTGAACCAAAAAAAAAAAATTTAAGTTCTTGGCTATGGCAAGGAGGTCCTCCCTTAATTTGTAAAAAAATCGCTCGTAGAGGGCTCTGTAATAGCGATTTTTGTACAATTTTTGTGCCATTTTGAATATTGTACCGCCAAAAAGTGTATGAAGTTATGCATAGAATTGAACCAAATTTTATGTGTTTATTTTTGGTCATGTCACGAAGGTCCTCCCTGAATTTGGAAAAATTCTGCCGGAAGGGGGCACTATAATTGCGATGTTTGTACCATTTTCATTATTGTACCATCAAAAAGTGTATAAATTTAAACATAGAATTGAAGCAAATTTTTTGTGTATGTTTCTGGCTATGGCAAGTAAGTCTTCCCTGAACTTGAAAAAATTCCGCCAGAAGGGGGCCCTATAATTTGATCTCTGTGTTATTTTCATTATTGTACCATCGAAAAGTGTATGAATTTATGCATAGAATTGAACCAAATTTTTTGTGTACGTTTCTGACTATGGCAAACAAGTCCTCCCTGAACTTGAAAAAAATTTCGAAAGAAGGGGGCGCTATAATTCCGATCTCTGTGCCATTTTCATTATTGTACCATCGAACAGCGTATAAAATTATGCATACAATTGAACCAAAATGTTTGTGCTTGTTTTTGGCTTTGGCCAACAGGTTCTCCTTGAATTTGGAAATATTGCGCGGTAAAGGGGCTCCGTGCTAGCGATTTTTGTATACTTTTCTTGATTTTTCGTAGTTCTATTGTGCATCGGCGGCTCATGCAGCAGCGGGAACTCACTTCCTGCTTTGCCGGCTATTCGCAAACAGCTGATAACGACAGAATAAGGAAAAATTAATAATTTTAACAAATATCATGATATAGATTAACTCGTTTTTAGTCCGTTTAATTGACTTGAGCAGAAATTTAAGATGAAAATCAAAGTAGGTATAGTATTGAACTAATAATATTGAAGTATTAACATGTGTAACTAGGTTTTGAAATATTAAGATGTATAAGATAGAAGAAAGTTTTGGGATTGGCACATCCAACTAGTTAAATTATAAATCAATCTTCCGAAATCTTTTAAAGGCAATCAAATTAGCCTGCTTTTAGAGTCTGCGGTGTGTGAATGGGGATTGGCGAGCGTAGCACAGCCCCCTAGTTTATAATAATAAAAAATCGCATTTTAACGAAATGTGAGCTTAATATGTCAGAAACCGGTTGAAAAACCGTTTGAATGATATCTAATTTATTGTTCTGCGTTTTATAGATGCATAGAAAAGAGATGTTGACAACAGAAATAACATATATGATTTATTTGTTATAATATTAGCCCCTTTGCAACGAGCTTTTGGTATATTTCTTTTAAATTTTGGGAATGGGTGCTAAATTTTGGCTTACTTAAAAGCTGAAATTATGTGAACAAATAAAAGGAAAATTACCATGCATAAATTACTAAAATTGCAAAAATTACTAATATAGAGTTCTTAATAATTAAGAAATAAAAAGTTTTTTTCAACTGGATAAATCATATTCATAGTTGGAGTAGCACAGTTGAGGTTTATTCCAACTGAGCGAAAATTTTTTTGATTATTTTTCTTCACTCAGTTGTAATAAGCCTCAACTCTGCTACTTCAACTATGAATATGATTTCTCCAGTTGAAAAAGCTTACCGTTTCTTAATTATTATGACCTCATAACATGTAGAATTACAAAAAACCCATAGATTTTGGGAGACGTGAATAAACCTGGGAATTTTGGAGAATAAACCCGGAATTTTGGGGAATAAACCCGGAATTTTGGGGAATATTGGAAATTTTGAAGGAGTTTTGAAGTTATATAAAACCAGTTATTTTTCAATTAGAAATTTTTATTTTTAAGAAATGTCAAACACTGGCCGGAAAAGTTTAAGGTAGTTTTTACATTATGAATTCACAAATCTTATAGGATTTGGCGCTGCAAGTTTTTATTATTTATTAAAACTCATTAGTTTAACAACAATGGCGGCTGTGAATTGGAGAGGATTTGCATGTTTCTTTAGAAATTAAAGTTCTTTAATTTCTGTTAGCTGGAATATTTATTATTAACTTATTAGCGAGTTGCATGGTATTTTTTGATTGATTTCTTTTATTTTTATTTATTTATTTATTTTTGTTGTTTACATTGGCTGATCCAGAGATAGTTATGATATTTGGTGATGTTTATATTCGTGTTCAGCAAGATGAATCTGTCATCTGCCTCTCCCATATTTTATTCATCGGCAATTAAAATATTATATTACTTATGATATTTAAATTTCTCATCGTTAATGTTTTTGCAACTTAAGCATATATTTCGTGTACTTTTCACGAAAACTGTGGGTTTTTTTTATGTTATTGGTGTTGTTAACATTTGTAAAAACCTTTGTTTACAATAATAAAAATTTAAATCAATTTAATAAATATAGATAATAAATTTAAAAAATCCCATGCCTAAAACTTTCTGAAAACTCCACGGAATTTATTTAATTTCCTTCCCAAAATACCCGGTTTATTCCCGAGAATAAACCCGGTTTTGTCCACCCTTTGCAACTCTAATTACATGGTATACAGGGGTTCCCGTGATATCAAAATACTTTCATCGTGTAAGTGCTGTAGTTACAGCTTGGATGAACGAAACTAGCGCTGTAGTTCGAGCCATGTCCAACAAGTAAGAGTGAATTATGTCAACCAGGTACCGTCGGAATAGCTTAAATGGCAGAGTATTGGCACGGCACGCCAAGGTATCCAGGTTCGAGTCCTGGTCTGGACATTTTTCACTTAGTTGGAATAAACCTCAACTGTGCTACTCCAACTATGAATATAATATAGAGTTGTTCAAATTCAAGATTTTTCTACAACCACGGCATGTTAAAGTGCAGCATCACGATCGGGCTAAATCTCCAAACATATTTGAAATACGGAAGAGATATCTGAAAAGATTTTCAAATATATATTTCTTACAGTCAGATGATTTTTTATAAGTATGTCAGAATTAAAATAATCAATTATTTTAAATCAAAATATTCATGTTTATCAGGATTAAATTCACCTTTAACTTAAAACGAATATTAAGAAAAGAGGGAGACTGTAATTGTTTTAGCTTCCTGTATTAACTGAAATCTAATAAATTCTAGAAAACCATTAGTATTTTCAAAGAATCTTTTTGTCTTGTTTGTCTTTCGTTTGAAAAAAGTAGCTAATACAATATCTTTAAATTAGGAAAGTCTAACAAACCCACTGCAAAAAATCAATGAGCTGAATTTTTAAAGGATTTTAAAAAACGAATTTGATTAAAAGAAAACCAATCAATTCTAATTTTGTTCTGTTTTATTGAGGCACTGTACTTTAATTAAAAAATACTGCTGTAGGTATTCTATTCGTAATCAAGCTCTTTTTCTGGGGCAGCGTTTTTTTTTCTTTTCTTTTTTTTTTTGTATAAAATAGTGGAAAGGTTTATTCCAAAGTAATAACAAAATGTGAAATGTTTTGTACAATATTCTGACAAGATTATGAACTGAGAATAAGTATGTGTTTGTTTCTATTTTATGCAAGTTGTTGCTCATGAAATGTCAAATATTATCCTGAAACTTTCGACTATATCAACCAAGTGAAAGGGCTATTTTATCTAATGAATCTTTCATTATTCCATGTTATGTACTTCTCTTTTCATAAAACTAAAGCATTTTGAATAAATGCCTCATTGATGAAACTTCTTTCCCCTTTCCTTCTTCCAAATACAGTGAAACCCCGATCTATCGTTCCCGCATTCATCGTTTTATTCATATGGTCCCTGTACAAATTATAATTAAATAACCTTAACGAAACCCGCATCCATCGTTCTTCAAAAAGGCGTTTTCCCGTATCCATCGTTGTAAATTTTTTCTCCTCATTGAAATGAAATTGAAGGTCAAGCGGATCCCTATGAAATACAAACTAAAATTATTGCTTTTATCCTAAAATAACTCATTTGTGCTGTTTTAGAGGGGAAAAACAAGGATTAGTGCTGATATTGTGACATGTATGTAATGTAAATAACTGAATGCGGAACAGATTTTTTTGTTTGGAGAATGGGTTATTCAATTCTGTATAAAGGGGATGATGGATGAATCATTTTCAGCCAGATGCCACATTCTTTCACATTCCTGGCTAATCTGTTGTTATGTCAGTGAACGTGTTTAATTTCCAGAGTGGAGATTTCCATTTACTGCGTTCTGTAAATTTAAAGAAAGGCAAAACAAATACAAACCTTAGAAAAAAGGCTTCGCATCATAGATAAGGTGGAAAAGAATCCTTTTGAGAAAAAAATTAACGTCGCTAAATGTTTAGATATACCATCGTCAACCATGAATTCGATTCTTTCGAAAAAGAAAGAAATTAGAGAGCAGGCTGATAAGTATGGAAATTCTGCAAAAAAGAGAAAAATTAGCAAAATGTCTACTTACAGTGAGTTGGAAAGATTTCTCTTCGCTTTGTACGAGCAGGCTCGTGCGTCAAATATTCCTGTGGATGGGAATATTCTTCAAGAGAAGGCACTTGAAGTAGCTGCCTCATATGGCATGGATACTTTTTCTGCATCAAATAGGTGGATTTCACGTTTTAAAATTATCATGGTTGATAGCTAGGAAATTTTGGGGCGAAAGTGCCGCAGTAGTAAATATTATTTTTATAGAAATGTGGTTTGAAAAGCTTCCGAAGTTATAAGAAGGTTACAAGGATTGTGACATCTATAATGCAGACGAAACAGGCCTGTTTTATAAATGCTTGCCAGAGAGAACACTAGTGTTCGAAGCAGAGTCTTGTCATGGTGGTAAACATGCCAAAGAAAGGCTTACAGTGGTACTACACTGTTAAAAATTTGCAGCATTCTGGCAGGTCATTTGACCGTTTTTTCCGAAAATGGTTACACAACCGTAATTTTAACACTATTCTGACCATATTATTGGCCATTTTATGGTCAGAATACAGTTAAATTATGGTTATGAAACCGTTTTTTCAAAAAACGGTCGAATGACCTGCCAGAATGCTGCAAAATTTTTAACAGTGTATGTGAAAATAAGGACTGTTCTGATAAACGAATATCCCTCGTTATTGGCAAATCTGCTAGCCCTCGATGATTGAAAAATGTAAAGAAACTGTCAGTAGTATACCATTTGAATGTCAATGCATGGATGAAAAATGATATTTTTACAAAATTTTCTCATGACTTTGATAAATCAATCGGCGCTCAAAAAAGGAAAATCATTAGATTTATTGACAATTGTTCATCTCATTCACAAGATACGTCGTCTTTGAAAAATATAAAAGTCAGTTTTTCCTCAGTTAATTGCATGTCTCAACCTCTTGATGTCGGGATAATCAACTGTTTTAAGCAATTTTACAGGAGAAAGCTAGTGGAAAGATCTTTGTTTCATGGAACAAGCAAAAGAACCTACCCCAAAAATTAACCTTCTGCAGACTATTCATTTTTTACTTTCAGCATGGCATGAAGAAGCCTCCTCAGCCATCCAGAATTGTTTCGTGAAATTTGGTTTTGTGAGAAAAATTGATGAAGAATACTCAACAGAAGGGACAGAAAATAATGATGATGGTGACGATAATGCAGATAAAGAGTGGTTGCGTGTGGCAGAGGATGTGTCTGGTGTCAAATTTCGCGATTATATTTCCATTGATCCAGATTTTGCGACATGTGGTTTCCTAAGCATAAAAGAAATGTGTGATGGTGTAAAAAATTAAAATAATGGCGGAGAAGCAGAGGATAATGTTCGTGCCGATGAAACTGAGCCTACACCAGCACAAAGTCTGTCTGATGCAATTACGACATTTGAAACTGTACGAACTTTTATAGGTATATACACATGAAATTACAGAAAATGACCAGAAATGTTTTACATCTTAAAAATTTGTTGTTTAATTAAGAAAAAAATGAACAAAAAACGCAACTTAAAATTACCTATTTTTAAAAATAAATATCAATTTTCTACAACTTTGTAAAAGGTAAGTAAAAAATTAATATTTATTAGTATACTGTATACATTGAATGTATTAGTAATGCATAAACACTGTTTTTTATTCGTGTTTTGAAGTTAAACCGCGTTTATCGTTTTCCCGTATCCATCGTTTTGTTCACGCACCCCTTGAGAAACGATGGATCGAGTTCTACTGTAGTACTCAAAGAATGATAGCCAGGGAAGAAAAGTCTGATGATAATTTTAATTATATAAATAATAAAAGTCAGAATATATATATATATATTCTGACTTCATTGTGTGGTTCAACTGCGGTCCGCTTGTAATCATAATTTACGGACAGTAATCTTCCCATTAGTTAATCCCTGAATTTCTCTGATTAAAAATTGTGGTTACACGCAGCCACAGTTGAACCACTCTGTCGTAAATCCTTGAAACATCGTTTTTGTTGATCTATGATCTAAACTACATAAATTACAGCTTTTGATGCATTGAATAGAGGTCGATGTAACTGTTTCCAGCGTTTTTGTCTTTTTAACAATTTTCAAGAATAAACAGTAAATAGAATATTCAAAACACCATCAGCCAGCACTCTACCATTATTATTATTATTTTCAGATAAATAATAAATTGGTATTTCTTTTGGATTTGGATCAGAATCCAGCCATTGTCTAAAGCGTCGATGATAAAGTCACATTTATGGACAAAATCGGAAAACTTCAGTTCTGAAAAAGAATATAAATAGGCATATATATTTGTTTTGTTAAAAAAATATATATATCCCAACAAAAAGTTTTCGGTAAAAAAAAAAAAAAAAAGCGCCAAGTTCTGCTTAATGTTTCGGCCAGAAAAAGTAGTGATATCTGAAGTTCGCACAAGTTAAAAGCCAAACATCCCAAATCTTTCATTGAAAATGGCTTCCTGCGACTTGGCCGTTAATGCCTTCTACAACATTTCAAAATTAATGATTTGAAATTACGCTTTTATGAATTATTTAAATATTAAAAGTAATATTAGAATGCAAAGGGGCAAATTCACATAAAGACATAAGTAAATGATTTCTGATAACTACCATTCAGTTTCAACAACCATTAGTTTTGATTACAGATCATTTAGTCCACTTGTGGTTTAACTGCCATTTTGTACGGTCTAAAGCTAAAGTCATTAACGTAAAACCCAAGAAATAAAACAAAATTTACTTACTTCAAATCTCACAATATGTTACATTATATTTTATTGTATAATATTGAAATCTTGTGTATTGACGAACGAGAATTTTTTCGATTGAACATTTATTATAGTTTGTTTGCATACATTATGAGGTATTCGATTTATAAACTGAAAAAGCTGATACTAATTATGTTTTAGCAATTAGGAATATTATCTCCTGAATACAAGTATTTTGTTATTTTTAACTTCTAAGCATTTAAATAGACTGAAGTTGTTTAAATGCTTTTTTCAAATGTGTATTTTTTTCTGTACTCTGTGCCACAAAATGCCTAAAATAATCAAAAGAGGTAGTTGGCATGTAGCTCATTTGTACATATTTTAAAATTTAAAAAACTCTCTCGAAGGCATTAACGGCCAAGTCGCAGGAAGCCATTTTCAATGAAAGATTTGGGATGTTTGGCTTTTAACTTGTGCGAACTTCAGATATCACTACTTTTTCTGGCCGAAACATTAAGCAGAACTTGGCGCTTTTTTTTTTTTTTTTTTACCGAAAACTTTTTGTTGGGATATCACTACTTTTTGTAAGTTTTTTCAAGTTTGTTATTCTAAACTATATTAATATGAAAAAACTTAAATTTCGGTACTTTTATGTTACCCGGGAGCAAATCTCCTCATTAGACTTTTGTTTTTTCGCCAATAGCAGTTTTCATTTTTTACATGTGTAAATTAGAAACAATGCCTTGATTTTCAAATAAAATATTTTGGTTTATGTTATTATTTCTTATTTATTTATTTATTTATTTCTATGTTAAATATTCTATTAAATAAAATGAGGGAAATGCATCTATTTTAAATGAGATGACTGAAAAGTATATATCTTTAAATTAAATGAATGCAATATGAACAATGGGAGTTGGGAACAGTATTTGGCGATTTGCCACTTTCGCCCGGCTAATATAAAAATACCTAAATTTATTTTATTGAGCTTTACAAATATATACTTTATTTCTTTTTATATTAACGTACTAGCCGCCTCTAGCAAGCAGTATTTACCGTATTAATTCCATGTTAAACGTTGCATCATGTTACTGTTATTCATAATTTAATTTACTTGCCCATTCTTTCGCCAAGTCGGAAGCTTTTGATAGAGAAATCAAAAACTCTTTACAATCATGGAAGCACATCATATATTTTGTGTTGTTATGTATTCCATCTTTCGTGATAAATATCTCTTAACTCACTTATGCATGTTTCCTTAGCAGTTACGATTCGTTCTCTAATGCGGAAAATTTTAATCTTATTAAGTAATCTTTTCTAATTGGGCTCACTGCCAATTCTTGTATTTTAACTGATAGGACTGGGTACAAGTGAAATGGTTCTTATGAAATCATTTGACAATATCTGCATTTGCATTAAACCATATTGATGCTAATATATTTTTGTTTCACGTTAACCTTTTCATTATACTCGATTACGGAAGAATAGAAGGTCTACCGGATCATTGCCATGATCCATTTGAAAATCTATCATTCTTCTCATCTGATCGTGTTGAAGAATTAGTCAATGTACTATAATTTTAAGATTTTAGTTAAATTTATTCGAAACCTGAAAATTAAAATGCGAGGAACCTGAGTATAGAAGATTCATTCTAACGTACATATCGATTAACAGGTTACATATTATAGAATTATAACAATCATAAGGAGAACTGGCAATTTCAATGCTTTAATAGTTTCCGTAAATTCTCTTTATATAATACAGAAGTTTTAACGGTGTAATGATTAACAACATAGTCACAGTAAGTATAATAACAGTACAATATAATAACAATAGCAGAGGTTTTGGGCAGTGACGAAACTATTAGCACTTTGGAAATATTAGTACGTTATATCATTTAACTATTCAGATGATATGCGGAAAAATAAAAATAGATGGCTCACATTAATAATTAACTCATTGAAAAATAGACACTAGCGTCAAATATTCGCCAAGCTTGGCGACATTTAGCAAAGTTTCGCCGCATTTGGTAATATATCATGTCAATTCTCAAATTTGTCGGCAAAAATTTTTTTGTTTATTCTGACGTCATAATGATGCATATGTATTATGTATTATACACATACCTATAATATATATGATGCAAATGTATTATGTATTATATGCATATGTATAATATATATGGTGCATATGCATAAGTTCATTAACATCACTAAACCGCACTTAAAGGAATAGTGTTCCATAAATAGTAGGGATAATTGCCAGATTGACCAGAGTTCTATTGAGATTAGAATTCCGACATTTATAATAGACCGGGAGACGTTTGTACACACCATCACCTCATCGAGTTTACAGCTAAAATTTTAGGAATAGTTAAAACTAGATTAGCATATTTAAATGCAACTGGTCTGTTAAGTCATATCTTGGTAGAAACCATCTGAAGACCTAATTTTAGTGGTTAACTGATAGGTTTTCTATTGTATTTTCCTGCATCCAAAAGTTTGGAAATATGGAGGAATGGGTGCAGGAAAACACATTGGAAAATCCACCAATTAACCCGTAAAATCGGGTCTGTAGGTGGTTTTCATAAAGATATGACTTGGCAGACCAGTTACATTTCAATACGCTAATCGATATTTAACTAATCCTAAAATTTCAGCCGTCAACTCGCTGAGGTGAAGATCTGTGCAGACGCCTCCCGGTCTTTAATAAAATTTGTTTTAAGGAAGTAAAAGATAGAAAGATGGACAGATAAACTGAAAAATTTGCCTTATTAAGATTTTTGTAAAAACATATAAAAATTCATTCAGCTTGAAATCATATAACACCTTTATAACTCAGGCTAATTTTCTGTAATCGGGTTTTGGCGACCAACATATCTTATCTATAACTATAATCTTTCTTTTACAGATTTAAAATTAACAATAAATTAACAGTAAGTAGGCTAATAATACAATATAATAACATTAGCAGAGGACTTCGGACGCCGCTTCTGTCGCATATCGTTAAAGACAGTTTATTAGTTACACATTTCATTTAATTAAAAGGAGATTTTTAAAAACTTTCATATGGAATTAGGATATTTTTCCACTATAGGGACCTTGGCATTTTTTTTTAAATCTTGGCGCAATTCGGACTTCAGAAACTGAGATATGTTGCCAAATGATATAAACAACTATGAAAACAAACCTGATGAACTTTTATGTTATTTATATTATGTCTTTATATACATATAAACATTTTATTTATACATGTATAAAATATTATTTTTTATATACAATTTATTTATGTTGGTATATAAAAATAAATAAACGGGTTCCTTACATTAAATAAATTATATACATGTGGAAAAAATTGCTTGTGTATATGACACAGTAAATAGGTTGCCAGAAAATACGTTATCAAATTTCTTTTCTCGTCAAGGCTATTTTCTGTATTTCGCCAAGGCTACTATATCGGAAACATACCGAATTGCGGTTATATTTTGTTAAATGTTTTATTGTTTTAATATCATAAATATATCATAACCTATACTGATTAAAATTTTTAGCTATATTCATTTTTTTCTATTTAACAAACATCTTTGGAAAAGCATGCATATAAAGTTTTATTCTGCTTGAAATTACGTGACCCCTTCAAAACTCTGTAATCGAGTATTGGCGACCAACATTGGCGCAATTGAATGTGAAGGAACTGTTTACGGCCAAATGAACACCCCCTGTTTTAAGGGTTTAGAGGCGGAAATTCTGTGTTTTCAGATTTTTCTGGTTAATTGTGCTACAAACCCGACTTACTTGTGAAATTTCATGATTCTACGACTTTTAGAAGTACCTTAGTTATTTGATGATGCGAAGTGAGTCAGTGACAAAAAAGCGCTTTTTCGGAATTTAATATTTCGAAAACTACTAAATATAGAAACATGAAATCGTGGAATCTTAGTTCAGTTTGACCATACGAACATGTGTATAAAAGAAAAATTTCTATATCTCTCTCTAAACCGGAGTTATGAGGGGGTGAAAAGTATGCCGAAATGGTTCAGGAAAAGGTAGCTTACAGCTTGTGCGAACTTGGCGGACGCACTGCCGTGCTCCCAGATAACAACCCCCCGAAGCATAATTTATGTGTAGCATTAATATGCAGATATTATTTCCAGTCGACTGATAACTATACATTTTCTATACTATTACTTTCAGCAAAATGAATAGCGATGTGGGCACTTTCTTTACCCGACTATACATCTGTATTAAAATTAAAATACTTTGTTAAAATATTCTAATTACTTTGTTAATAGATATTTAAAGACTGTATAGTTTATGGAGTCCATATGGACCGATTCCACATTGTTGGTCAAACCTATATCTAGTGCACCGTACTAATGTATCAGTTTTTATACGTCCTCCATGTCTATTAACACCGCCGGTCGGATCAAATTTTAGTGCACCGTTGAAACATATCCGTGTCCATAAGCAAGGTCGGACCAGTCGTAGAATGAAAGGTAAAAAGGGAAAAATGACCGGGCTCTGAATAGTTAGCGGTCACGTTCAACGTTACTAAATGTCTATTAATGACGGTGCACTCGTGGCCAAGTGCGTAAAGGGCATTCTTTTGTCACGCTAACGGTAACGGGTTAGTCTCCGGGTGACTCCATTGCAAACACATAGTGTAGCGTTCCTCGTTGTATTCGTGTCGTCTTATGGAGCATCTATAACATTGCTGTCATATTACGTATGGATTTCGAAAAATAGATTGAATGCCTAAAGGAGGCAGTTCAGACCTGAAAAAGACTCAAATGTTTAGAGCAGAGCATTTCCTCCAGAATGATCCAGGACGCGCAGGGCTCACTAGCCAAACTCCACCCCATCTCCAACCTCTAATATGTGGATTTCGGAAACGGCACATTCGAACAAGGGAATCTAAATTATGATGTCCCAACGGCAACAAAACCGGATATCCGAAGGAACGTTCGGCCCCACCAGTGGCTGAGAGGTTCTGCTTTCGAAGCTGGTAGACGGGAGGTGCTGGGTTCGATCCCAATCGCGCCCGTCGGCCTAATCGTTCGGAGTTTTCGTGGTTTTCTTCGAACCTTGGATTTCCAAGCGTTAATACGGGTTAGGTTCCCTTAGAAAGACCCCCACGAAGGGCACTACCCCCTGGGCCTATATCCCTCGTGCAGATAATTGGCCGTCATAAATACAACCAACCAACCGAAGGAACGTTCATAAAAAAAAATAAGGTTACAAACTAGTCATTAAACATTGGCACCGCCATAAACGCGACAATGGGCGGTAGAATAAAAGTTTCTTGGATGTAACGAATTATGATTACAGCCAACCTGCCAAAAACGCGAGCACTGTTAAGCAGTAATTGTAAGGAGTAAAAGAAAGCTGAAGTATTGCCGGTGATAACATTTCTTGACCCGACATATGAGCACAAAGATGACAAATAACTTTAATAATGAGTAAAAAAGTGGTTGTTGATAGACAAAAATCCTTGAGCACAAAGGTGATAAGTATATGAAAACGATGAATAATATAATGAGAACAAGATGATTAATTGCAAGATTAATGACGAATGGAGGCTATCTACAAATAAAGTTAAAGGAAATACACACAGATATATCAATATATTACAAAAATTCTAAATTACAGAGAATTTGCGTACCTTTGTACGGGATATTACCGCGTTGAGGCAAAAGCGGCGGTGATGGACGAATACCACTGCTTAAAGAATGGTTGAGAGATGTATTAATATTCGGACGAAGAGCGGTATTATGCTGAGAGAGATCTAGACCACCATTCGACAATCTACTGCAGGAAGAAAATATGTTATCAAGTCTTGCTCATTCTTCAAGGTATGATTTTTTGTAAGTTAACTAATTTGATTTCGAAGATTTATTTACGATATCATTAGTATTCTGACAACTGTTATTTTAGTAACAGTTTGCATACTGGAGATCATGGGAAGGGGCTTCGGTATATGGTATATAGTATAGACCAGAGTTGGGCAAATTTGTAATCTCAATTATCTGCATTGAAATTACAAGTTAATTGCATGTAATTGATTATAGTTAGAGGCATTCAAACGCCGAAATTTCGTCACATAGTAGAATGGGGACAGTTCCGACTATAGTGCTGCAAGAATTTTTTACGGCACGTAATTTTAACTATAATTGATTACACACAGTTAAATTGTAATTACATTGAAGATAATTGCCATTACGAATTTGCCCAACTCTGGTATAGACCATACTATATACCAAATATATATCATATTATAATCATATATACCATATATGTGATATATATGGGTATATATGATATATAGTATATAGCTGATTATGGTAAGATTAGTTGGGGTAACTGGACCCACGAGGTAACTGTGCCATGGGCTATTTTATAAAAAACTGTTGATGTTTTTTAAGTTTTAGCTTTTGTGAACAATGCACCTCAATCTCTACTTCCTAAAACAACGTGTGTCAATTTAATCATAACTCTCACTTTGCTGTGCTAGGTTGTCAAAAATTTACGTTTCTTTTTTTAAAAACAACGTCAATATGGTTGAACTTCCTCGGCTTTTTATTAAAACGAGTTGGAACCCGTCGAAATTCCACGAACTAAAATGTTAGAAAGGAACTTCAGATCGAATTTATAATAAACCTACAAAAATAAATACAATAAAAAATTACTCTAACATTGGTTGTCTCACTCTTAAAACAAATAATATTTTCAAAATATTATTTCCACAAACTTCAGCTGCTTAATTTATTGAAAAATTAACCTCTATTAGAATACGTAATCAAGATGAATAATTATGATGAATTTATGGATTGAGGCTCTTATGTTTGTTTTTACGGGATGAAAAATCAGTAAAAAGTATTTCGCTTTGTCACATCATAAAATTTCCCCCCATAAAATCTAAACTGTACGTTATTTTCACATTCTCATAATTTACATACGCACCACTCAAATTCACAATTTGAAAGTATTTTAACGCGCAATAGATTATTAATGAATGTATTTCCAAACTTAAAGTCACGTTTGTCCGATAAAACTTTCCATGTGAACTTTAAGTTCTAATCTCAATACCCGCGAAAAAAAAAAAAAAAAAAAAAAAAAAAAAACATTCAGAAATTTGCCTTTAGTTGTCATATTGGCCATTTAGTATCGGTCAAATATTTAGTTTTATCAAAATAAATGATCGTATTGTTTTAAATACGACATAATTTTTACACAGTGAATCATTTTTCCTAGCGTCTCAAACTCAGTATCAGCGTAATGTAAAAATATTAAAATGTAACTGATTTATGAAGAAAAATGCGTGTTCTTTTTTAATGTCTGACATCATTTTCTGTTCAAAAATTATTAAAAAGTTACTTTTATTTGTAATGTGAAAATGGCATCAATAAGGATTTAATCAATAAAAATAATAAACCATGACTATTTTCCCTTTACTTTGAATATAAATGGAGTACTTCAGTTGCCACGATTACAAAATTTGTATTAAAAACTACAAAAAAATTAATATCTCAAAAATAAATTGAGATACAGCTTTCAAGCAAAATGCACTTAAAAGAGCATTTTTTTTCCTAATACGACGGTGTTAAAATTTAAAATGTGCGATGTTTAGAAGTTTAAAAATTTGTCGTAGATATAATTGCAAAACCGAAATTTTATTTCAAATTTCAAAGTGTTGCCATTCACAAAATGACGTATGCGTTACGCACAGATATGTTTGTCCTTTATAATATAGATACTATAAAAACTTTTATTAAACAATCTTTTTTTTTTTTTTTTTTTTTTTTTTTTTTTTTTTTTTTTTTTTTAAAGATTAGGCATATAACTACATTAATATTATTAGGCATCTATACATATTTACTTTATGTTTCAAATGTAAGTCCGATGTCCCAGTTACCCCACAAATTTCTCAATAATGGGGTAACTGGGACATGTATCCAGGTAATTGGACCATGCTGGATCCAGTTACCCCAATAGTTATAAATACTTTTTTTTAGTGTTTCTTACTACGGGAAATAAATTTCTCCATTGTTTTTTGCTCACAATAAAGAAAATTATAGAATACCTTATTAAAATTACGTAATAAAATTTTAAAAAAGCATATTGGGTGGTATCAAACCAAATTTCTTGACCCCTTGAGAGACGGTGATGCCGTTATAGCATCACATAATTTTAATCCCTAACTGCCACATTGGCACCGGAATTTTATAATGAAAATTTCACCTTTATTAAGTATGCGAAAATATACTTTTATTTGTTTCCAAATAGATTCTCTTGTAAATACTGTGTCATTAAATTAATTCAACATTTTACGAATGCAAGTAAGTACCTTGCCCCTGAAAGCGAGATAGCCAAACCTTGAAATTGTACGATACACAGGGATCACATTCTATAGGGAAACTTTTATTGTTCCTACCAATATTTTTAAAATAATATTTTCATCGCACCTTTCTCCCGAATATGTTAAATAGAATGATCATGAAGGTAACTCATTAAGTGTTCTGGTATAGGAACAATAAAATTTTCTCTATATAATGCGACCCTTGGATACAGATAAAGTACTTAAGTGCTTATGTAGTTCATAGATTTACTTTGCTATTTTTTCCCCTTAAAATACCCATATGGCTTTTATACTTATCACCTATAGTAAAGTACATAAGTACTTAATTAATTTTTATGTTTTTAGTATAAATAAATCTAATATTTTCTCTTTTAGTGCTTTTTTGAGCCACACTGACAGCAAAGGTTTCCTCTACAACGCTCTTTAGTTGATATACAATTTACATGATCTGCCTGGTTTAAATTTTTTAAAGTTGTTTACACTGTTTCAAACAGGACTTGATATCCCATATGAAAAAAAAAAATAAACGCGTGTGGAACATAGACCCTCCTGGTCCACTTACCCCATTTTTATGGGGCAACTGGACCCACGAGGAAAGAAAGATGAAATATGCATATTTTTAATATAAATATTAATATTATAATATAATATTATAATATATATATTATAATATAATAATATAATATAATATATAATATATATATATATATATAAATATTTTTAATATAAATATTAAAAAAGCAATTTTGAGCATTATTTCTGTCTGATAGAGGGAACCTAACTGAACACATTTACAGAAGTTCAGACTTTAATTCAAATGAATATTAGCTGTTTGAAGCTGAATTGACAGAAGCTCCAGAGTCACATTGTAAAATCATGGGCCAGTTGCCCCAACTAACCTTACATGACAGCACTCATACATAGGTACATGAAATTTTATATGTCAGTAACGCTTACGATAGCACGATCGCTATTCAAAATTAAATGTGCAGTAGTTATTGTTCGTTTAAAAGGGCAGTCAAAAGTATTCCGTTATAGTACGGTTAATAAAAAAAAAACCCGTTTGAAGTGCATTATGAAGATTTTGCACAATTTCAAACACAACTAAATTGATACGCATTTACGAAGTACACTAAAACATGCATTGTGTAGAATATGGGGTGCAAAAAATTTATTATTCATTTACAGGCCCACACGAAAGAATTCCGTTAGATAATGGTGTACTGAAAACAAAACAAAAAAAAAACTGTTCGCAGCGTATTTTATTTATATTACATATGAATATAATGAAATTGATATACATTACTGAAATTTACAAGATGATACTTTCTGTAGAATATGATTTGCATCATATCATTTATAATTCATCTATACTACAGCTACACGCAACAGATTTCGGATACAGTACTATATCTGACGTACTGTATATATATATATATGCGACAGTTGTTGGAAGTGCGTTTTCTGTAATGATATGCGTTATTAAATTTTTGAATTTTACGTGGTGGGTATAAATACTACAGATAATATAGAGGGCTACATAAAAGCATTCGTAAACATTACAGAGCATGAGCGCGAATTGTTTAAAAGTGGTTTTACTTTGAGTTATCAATTTGAAAGCTGAACTATATTTAGTATACTAAGAGATGTTTGTAGAATATAAATTAAATCATATACAAGGTCACTCAAAGAACTAGATATGTGGCCACCAATCTATTATCTATATATCTATATTATAAAGGACAAACATATTTGTGCGTAACGCATACGTCATTTTGCGAATGGCAACAATTTGAAATTTGAAATAAAATTTCGGTTTTACAATTTTCTCTATTGCAAAATTTTAAAACTTCTAAACATCGCACATTTTAAATTTTTACACCGTCGTATGAGGAAAAAAATGCTCTTTTAAATGCAATTTGTTTGAAAGCTGTATCTCAATTTATTTTTGAGATATTGATTTTTTTGTAATTTTTAATACAATTTTTCTAATCGTGGCAACAAAAGTACCACATTCCTATTGAAAGTAAACGGAAAATAGTCGAAAATAGGAGATTGCTGTATCATTTTGTTGCCATTTTCTCATAAAACCTGAAAAAAAGGGGAAATTAAAATACGGGCTATGTCAAGAATATTGTCTGTTATTCCGCGATAATGACGTCATATGCATGCTTCTTTATAGACGAAGTTTAAAACTGGATTGTAAAAGTGGATTGCTTTAGCGAATGCAAATGACGCCATTCTATAAAAAAGCATGTATTTTAATTCTTAAAACTGAATTATGTTTTGTAGCAGTGCGTCATTTTCACAGCCCAACTGCTTTGAAATTCTTCACAGGTGAAAATGCTTCACTTTTGGAAATAATGTAATCGAAATTACATACATTTTTACAAAAATTTCGAGTGTCTTTATAAAAGAGAGGTGACATGCAAATAATAGAGATTTATATTACAGAAATTGATTATTCTCGCCTGGATGGATTTGTTTCGCCGAGTTAGACAAGCAAAACAAATAATTTGAGGTTTAAAATAATATCATGTTCCTGAAGTTTTTGTACAAAATTCTCTCGAATAACAAAATTTTAATGCCATTCTTTAGGACATTCTACTATAATTTTATCAAAATAACATAATTGGTTTAATTTAATTTTTCATAATTTTATATAATCTATATATTTAAAACACAAGTGTGTTTTTTGGTCATCTGCCCTGATCTTTCTGCTAAACCAATATTACTAATTTTTTTTTTTTTATTTTTTTTTTTATTTTACTGAAAGCTGTTCATTTGTAGATCGCACTATCTGTTTGTTTTTTTTAAATAGCCCCACTTTTATATTTTAATTTAAAAAGCATTTTATCTAATTTCTTCAAAATGGGGAAAATTAGACAGCTTTCATTATCGCAGACAAAAGAGAAATAATGAGGTATTTTTTATCTTTATTCATGCCGTTTTCTGATAAAAATTCAAAATTGTTGATAAAAGTTGTTGTATAGGGTTTAGTGGCGCAAAGTTCCATTAGGAGCATAATATTATATTAGGGGAATAATAGCGGAAAATGACATACTGCTTTTGAAAACACGCATTTTTCTTCATAAATTTTCTATATTGTTTTTCCTTCTGAATGTGCACTGATACTAAGTTTCAGACACTAGGCGAAATGCTTATCTAAGTGAAAATGAAGTCATATTTAAAAGAAAACGATCATTTTCTTAGATAAAACTAAACATTTTAACACAAATGCGTCTAAAAAACATAAATTACGGAAATTTTTACTCTCCGGAATTGAGATATGAAGAGTACGCCTGTTCACATAAAAGATGTTGCTGACAATTGTGACTTCATGTTTCGACTTAAAATGGTTTTAAAATGATCAAACAAAATACAATTTTTTTTAAATGATGAATATGGATATGCGAAGGACGTATGCAAATTTTGAAAAGGTGAAAATTGCTATTTTTTCATTCCGGAATACCAAGCATAAGAGCCTCAATTGATAACCACATCCTAATAACTGATCTTTATTATATTTTACTGATTACGTATCTATATTATAAAGAACAAACGTATCTGTGCGTAACGCCAGAGCCTACTATGATATATACGGCCCACGCATTTCGCCGAAAACCGTCGAAAAAGTGAAGTCGGATTCAGCTTCAAACCCTGAACCAAAACATCACAACGTGCTCTTTTTTGTTTACATTTATACCCTGCCCAGATAGCGGCTTGTTTCTCGTCGTCGAAGTTTCAGAATTATTGATCGTATTTTCAGAATAATAAATTAAATATATTCTTCAATTTCCTTCGATTTAAAAGGATATTTTACACAGCTTGTAGTATTTTAGTGTTCACATACTTTTAAGATTAGCTAAATTACAGTCGAACCTCAATTTAACGAAGTCGCTAAATCTCGGAAAAAAGTTCGTTATAGGGAAAATTCGTTAAATAGAGTTTCACCTTTTAAAATACTTTAAACTACATAAAACAGATTTTAAATTTATAAACACTAAATATTTTTACTAAAAGTAATTAATCACATTTTTAAAATAAATTATATCGGTTTGTTTTATTTATTTTACCCACCAATATCATCATCAATTCATTTCTTTGAAATCTGCAAGGAAAACTAAACATTGTCTGGGAATACACAGTGTTTTCTGTTTAAAGTAAATAATTTTACATTAAAATTAACGAATTTTAATGACCTTATCGTATTTATTATTATTACAACAAATAATTTTAACCATACATTAACATATGCGTCCTTAAATTTAATTTCTGAAACACTCTGTTAATTTTGTCGGAGTTTTTTCTTTTAAAAAGTGCTTTCTCTCATAGTACGTCTCGCATCTTTGCAATGCACCAAAACCCCCTTCATGCGCATTTTCTTCTAACTATAATCCGCGTAGGATTGTTTTAAATGATTTTAGCATTTCATCATACGAAGTTTGATTAATTCCTGCATCATGATCATTTCCATCATCGTCATATTCGTCTTCATCATAATTCAATGCTGTATTGTTTTTATTTTTCACACTGTCGAAAATATTCAATTCGGATAGTGTTTCCGAGGTCTCAATTTCAGAATTAAGTGAAATATAATCATCAATCAACACATCATGGTTAATTTCTTCTTTTTTTCTCATTTGTATCCACATTTTTTAAAGTTACTGTAAGGGATTATCGTCTTCGTCCTCCGTACTTACCGAATTCTCACTGCTGACAAAGAAGGCGCCTGGTAAAACCAGTTCAAGGCCACTGAACATTATAAAATGTGTTTAAAGAAAGAATAAGTTTGAAATGTCCAGAAATATTTAGAGAAATGGGGAGAAAAAGAAATTTAGATCACAAGAAAAAATTCGTTAAATAGAGAATGCACTTCGCTATTTGGAGGTTATTTTACGAAGAAATTCGCAAAATGTTCTTGGTTCCAAGGAAAAGTTCGCAAAATAGAGAAATTCGCAAAATAGAGGTTCGTTAAATAGAGGTTCGACTGTACTTATTGTTTACTTGATCGTTTGGTTCATTCTGTTATTCTTTTTTGAATGTCCCGTATTTACATAAAAATAGCTTGTGTTTCATATACACGTTTTAAAATTAAAATTTGGTTTTTATCAAACTACAGTTCTCATAACTGACTTGAAGCAGTTATTTTTGACGAATTTATTGCTACCCGTAAAATGTTTGTGTTTGATATCGTCCGAACTAAATAATAATAATAATAGTAAAAAAAAAAAAAAAAAAAAAAAAAAAAAGACGATCTTCCTTAAACATTAAATATTCTTATTTTTAATCATAGAAAGAAATGGTGATCGCAGATTTAAATATCGTTGCAGTATTTTATGTTATCTAAGCAATTTTGATTAAATCATGTAAGTGTATTTGTTACTTAATAAATTATATTTATTAATTACTACAAGGAATTTTATGAGTACTTTAATATATTTAAAAGAAATTCCATTAGATTTATTGTTTCAGCAGTGAAGATAGCAAATAAATTTGTGACATTGATGTTTTTAGACTATGCATGTTTTTATTTATTGGGGCGAATCGTAGAATACTCTACTTCTCCCCAACCTGGCGATAAATGCGCCAAAGTGGCAACCTTGGTATTTAGTATTAACTTGGTATTAAGTAGCAACCTTGGAAGTATTCTCCGGTCGCACCATTTATTATTCCAATAATTGTTAAAATTATAATGTTTTTTTTTTTTATTTGATGATTAGAGTTAATATTTTTATTAAACTCTTTTGAATCATATCTATACGGAAAAAAAAAAAAAATGTAAACACATGGAATTCTCTTAACCCTGACCAGAGCGGTTTGATTGGTTCTCGTCGTTGAAGTTACGATCAGAGTCAAATTTCTGTTTTGGGCAGCGTATCAGAGTCCTCTGGCGAGCAACTTCATACATTAAACGGAAATTGATCTGCCGGTAGTAGTATCTAAGTATGCCTTGGTAACGCTGACGTCATTTTGCGAATGGCAACACTTCACGATCAAATTTCGGTCTTGAAATTTTCGCTATTGCAATTTTTTAATCTTCTGACCATCGTACGTTTTCAATTTTCATCGTATCGGAAAAAAATTTACTTTCAAATGCAATTTGTTTAAAAACTGTATCTTAATTGGCTGATGTATCATATTTTTTTAAATAATTTTTAAGCATGATTTTTTGAAGTTTATCTAATCCCGTGCCGGTTTCAATACATAATAATAATAAACATTTTGCACATAAAGCAGCAAACATTGTTCAGCATTTGTTTCTGACTATTTTTGCATAACGAAATTAATACTTCCTTTATAAACAAATAAAATAATAATATTAAAAAAATCCACCAATCTAATATATTTGTAAAAGACAAATTAACGAAATTAATACTTCTTTTATAAATAAACTAGCAAACCCCGCGGCTTTGCTCGCGTAATATTTGAAATATGCCAAGTGATATTTATATGTCTAATTTTTATTAAAAGTAGTACTAACTAAATTTTTATTTTATTAAAAGGTAATATTTTATTTTATTAAAAGGGTTTTTTTTTATTAAAAGTTACTTACTATTTTTAGGAAAAATTCAAAAATTACTATTTAAAACACAGTTTGATTAAACATCATTATTACACTGCATTAGGCAGAAATTAGGACTTAAATTAATAAAATGAAATAAAACTAAATAAAGGATAATTTAGAAAATATTTTGAAACATTTATGCTCAATTAATACGCTCATTTCAGTATTCATTTGAGGTTTTGAATTTTTTAGAAACCATCTTCTTACATCTTAAAATTAACCATCATGTCAAATTCCAAGTCCTACCCCCTCTCTCAACATAAAGAGCTATGTTGAAACAGGAACTGTCACCATTAATTTGCCAACATTAATTTTGAAATCGGTTTGTTATTTTCTAATATTCCACAGAAACGTTATTTAAAATGCTTTTAAAGGCCTTTTTTAGAACGTTTGTTGTTCCTGTGAATCCCAGGTGGTAGAATCACCGGCATAAAATATAGCCTGTGTAGGAATAGAGACTGTTACCATTGATTCGCAACTATTACTTTCATAATCGGTTTATATTCCCTGAAACTGCATAGAATCGTAATTTAGAACTTTTTTAGAATGCTTTTTGCACCTCCCCTTCGCTTCACCCCTTTTTAATTCGAATTTATTTTCGACAATCCTACGAGGGCATTTATATTTTATAAGTAACTATCATGTCATATTTAAAGTTTCTGACCTTTTCAGTATCACAGAAATCGCAATTTAGAAAGTTTTTAGCTCCTGCAACCCTCTGGTGGTAGTGGAACAGACATAAAATATAGCTTATGTTTGAGCAGGTTCTATCACCAAAATTTGTCATCATTATTTTTTTAATCGGTTTTGTAATTTATAAGTTTGCTTAAAAATTGTAATTTATAACGCTTTTCACTCACTTCATTTTTTTTAATTTGAAATTTTCTTTCGACTGTTCTTAGAAAGCAGTTGCATCTTGTAAGTAAATACCATGCCATACTTCAAAGTGTTAGACCCCTCAGTTGTGCAAAAAACGCAAATTAGAACATGTTTTGCTTTTCCAACCCTCAGATTACCATCTGAGGGTTGGAAAAGCAAAACATAACAGCAACATAAAATATAACAAATGTTATAGCAGGGACTGTCACTATTGATTTGCAACCATTACTTTTGAAATAGCTTTGGTATTTCCATAGATTGAGTAGAAATCGCAATTTAGAACGTTTTTAGGACGCTCTTCGCGCATTTTCACCCCTTTTTAAATTTCCAATTTTTTCGAAACTGTTCTTAAAGATCATTTATATCTAATAAATATGTACCTTGCCTAATTTTAAGTTGCTAGCCCCTACTGATCACAAAAATCGAAATTTAGAACGCTTTGTTGCTCCTGCAACGTCTTGGTGATAGTGATACCGGCATAAAACAGCGTCTATGTTAGAGCAGAGGCTGTCAACATATATTTCCTACCATTACGTTTGAAATCAGATTCATTCTTCCTGAGATATTGCCGACAAATCGACATTTAGAACGTTTTTAGAACGCTTTTCGCGCATTTCGCTCCTGCATCTCCTCTGGGGTAGTGGAAACAGATATAAAATATAGCCTATCTTAGAGAAAGAGCTGTCACCATCATTTTTACACCATTATATTTGGAATCGGTTCAGTACTTCCTGGGATTGCACAGAAATCGCAATTTAGAACTTTTTTTACAACGCTTTTTGCGCATTTTGACCCCCTTTAAAATTTCGATTTTTTTAGGAAATGTCCTTAGAGATCATTGATATCTTATAACTAACTACCATTCCAAATTTCACGATTCTAGGCCCTTCCGTAACGCAAAAGCCGCAATTTAGAACGTTATTCTCCTGCACCCCTTTTGGGGTAGTGGCACCGACATAAAACATCGCCTATGTTGGAGCAAGGGTTGTCACCATCATTCTGACCATTCACCATTATTTTTTAGATCGGTTTGGTATTTCCTGAGATTGTGTAGAAACCATCATTAGAACGTTTTTTAGAACGCTTTTCGCGCATTTTCACCCCTTTTAAATTTCGAATCGTTTAACAACTGTTCTTAGAATTCCTTTATATCTAATAAGTAGCTAATATTTCAAATTTCATATTTCTAGGCCCTTCGGTAACGCAAAAATCGCATTTTTAGAACGTTTTTTGCTCCTGCACCCCCTTTCGGGTAGTGGCACCGACATAAAACATAGTCTATGTTGGAGCAAGGGTTGTCATCGTCATTTTGACACCAATATTTTTTAAATCGGTTTGGTATTTCCTGAGATTGTGTAGAAACTACCATTTAGAACGTTTTTTAGAACGCTTTTCGTGCATTTTCACCCCTTTTAAATTTCGAATTGTTTAAGAACTGTTCTTAGACATCATTTATATCTTATAAGTAACTAATATTCAAAATTTCATATTTCTAGGCCCTTCAGTAACGCTAAAATCGCATTTTAGAACGTTTTTTGCTCCTACACCCCCTTTGGGGTAGTGGCACCGACATAAAACATAGCCTATCTTGGAGCAAGCGTTGTCACCATCATTTTGACACCAATATCTTTTAAATCGGTTTGGTATTTTCTGAGATTGTGTAGAAACTACCATTTAGAACGTTTTTTAGAACGCTTTTTGTGCATTTTCACCCCTTTTAAATTTCGAATTGTTTAAGAACTGTTCTTAGACATCATTTATATCTTATAAGTAACTAATATTCAAAATTTCATATTTCTAGGCCCTTCAGTAACGCTAAAATCGCATTTTTAGAACGTTTTTTGCTCCTACACCCTCTTTGGGGTAGTGGCACCGACATAAGATATAGCCTATGTTCTAAGTTGGACTAACACCATCATTTTGATACCATTACTTTTGGAATCGGTTCGGTAGTTCCACAGCTTACTTCCTACAAATAAACAATTTTTCCCTCTTTATAATAGGAGTAAGATAAGATAAAAGAATAATATTAAAAAAACACAAATCTAACATATTTGTAATCGTACAATTTAAATTTTTAGATCACCAAATGAGATTTTTTTTTTTTTTTTCAAATGGAATTTGCTTGCAAAGTTCATCTCAGTTGACTGATTGTCTATGGTTTTAAAAACAATTTTAAAGCATGAAATATTTTTTAATTTATCTATATCGCTAGGAGCTCGATTTTGAAAGATTAATCCGTTTGCCCTTAAAACAAAATAAAGAGCTCATCATTTTCTTACGGCTAATATCCATTAAAAAACTTCCCTATGAAAAAATAAATAAAATAATATAAATAAAACACAAATTTAGCAGACATGTGTCAGCTCTGAAATTATCAGAATATAAAAGGATGGCGTAAGTAGCAAAATCTTGGTCAAATAACTCTTAGCATGAGGCTAATGAGAAAATATCGCTTTTGATAAATTTCAAAAATTTATTTGATTGTATAATTCGTATTTTTTCATATGAAAAATGCTTTTTTAATGTAAGTGGGCAATCTAAAAAATTTATTGTATATATATAAAAAAATATTAGTGTTCAATTAAAAAAAATATTTTCATCTATATTCTGTTACCCGGGAACCCCGGGTACGATCCCCTAGTACAGGGTCGGCGAACCTTTTCGCATCCGCGTGCCAATTTTTTCCCAAAAATATTTTAAATGATCACGGCGTGCCAACAAATTTAGTGGAACGAAGCAACAAAATTAATTAAAATACTGATTTTAGGATTTAAAATATATAAGTAACATTTGGTAAGTATTTTACAAAATCCTACTTCTCTTGTTACGTCTTAGATGCCAAATAATTCAGATCAGCTTCGTATTCCAGTTTTTCCTTATGAGAATGCCAGCTGGATTGGAGACACATGACAACAGATTTCTACTTGAGTTTTTCATACTTTTCATGCCTATCCCCCCCCCCCCAAAAAAAGAATAAATAAATAAATTAAGAAAAATAAAAATAACTATAAGAAAAAAAAAATATCAAAATGGTTTCTTAAAAAAAAAAAAAAAAAAAAAAAAAAAAAAAAAAAAAAAAACACTTTTTACTATGGAACTGAATTCGAAATTCCAAGTTCCATTTCACCATCGGAATTTTCGCTTATGGATCCCGATAAACTCCTAATTATCTCAATATATTTTTTTGACTCAATATGGAGATAGATTGGAATTTATAAAGTTGCATTTCAGTTTATTCAATCTGTATGACAACGACAAGCAACCTAATCTAGAAAAACTCAGCAAGTCTAAATTCAAAATAGTGCATTTTCATTACATGCAACGCTGGGGTGTAAAGCGTGGGAACTGACATTTAAAAAAAAAAATTCTGATTGATTTTTTTTTTGTAAAATTATTTAACTTCATCCCAACAACTTTCTAGAAGTACAGAGATTTTACACAATATATATTAATTTAACAATTTCCACATCTGAATTTACAAAATGAAAACTATTTGCACATAAGTCCTAAAATAAAGTCTATCAGGGAAAAATATTGCACATAAGTTAACAGAAGTTCCAATCTTAACAAATCAGCTGTTAGCAGGAAACAGTTATAATAGTTTTGTGTGTATTTTCTTCACAAAATTTGAAAATTGACTATATCAAAAGTTTCATTTTGTTAATTATCTTGCTTTACACGAGAGCTCTGCAGTATCTTAATTTAGAACATGAGTCTATGCCGTGCCGAAAATAATCTCCCGCGTGCCACCTATGGCACGCGTGCCATAGGTTCGCCGTCCCTGCCCTAGTCTATATTATAAAGGACAAACATATCTGTGCGTAACGCATACGTCATTTTGCAAATGGCAACACTTTGAAATTTGAAATAAAATTTTGGTTTTGTAATTTTCTCTACTGCAAATTTTTATACTTCTAAACATCGCGCATTTTAAATTTTTACACCGCCGTATAAGGAAAAAAATGCTCTTTTAAATGCAATTTGTTTGAAATCTGTATCTCAATTTTATTTTAAGATATTAATTTTTTTGTAGTTTTAATTACTTTTTTGTAATTGTGGCAGCTGAAGTACCCCATTTCTGTTGAAAGTCATGTTGAAACTAAAGGGGGGGGGGGAATGAAAATAGTAGATTGCTGTATATTTTTGTTGTCATTTTCTCATAAAAATCGAAAAAATTGAAATTAAAATACGTGCTATGTCAAGAATATCGTCTGTTATAAAACCCAGTGAGTTTTGGCTTTATTTCGCGTTTATTTATCAATTAAATGATTTTGCCGTGCCAGCTCCATCGCGAAATATTAATAAACAATTTGTACATAAAAAAAGTTCAGAATTTTTCTCGCGCTAATTTTCTACAATGAAATTAAAGCTTAATCAATAAATAAATAAAAGAATAATGTATAAAAAAGCACGTATTTAACATATATGTAATCGAACAATTTAAATTTTTAGAGCCGAATTGGGAAAAATATGTGCTTTTAAATATAATTTGTATGAAATAGAGTTGCTAGGCAACTGTTAAAGTAAAAGAGAAAAAATAATCTATACATTGAAAACACAAGATGGCTTTTTTAGACATCTTCTCTGAACTTTCTATTGTACCAATTTTGCTAATAATTCTTTTTTAAAAATGAAAGCTGTTCATTTGTAGATGTCCTCGCATTAGCTATTTTTCTAAATGTTTCCACTTTTATATTTTTAATTTAATTTGAAAAGTTTTTTTTGAAATTTCATCAAAATGGTAGCAATCGTATTATTTCCACTGTTGCAGAAAAAAAGAAATATTGGGGTTTATTTATCCTTAATGATATCATTTACTCATTACAAATAACTTTATTTTAAGTCTGAACAGAAAATGACGTCACTATTTAAAAGACATTTTCGCTCATAAAGCTAATGTCACAATATATTTTCATTCGGCTGATACCGAATTTGAGACACTTGGCGTAATGCTTCAGTAAGTGCCATATTTAAAAGAAACAATCCTTTTCTTTGATAAAACTATATATTTTACACGAATACATCTAAAAGACATCAGTTTCTGGAATTTGTACTTCGCGGTACTGAAATTAGAAGGTCAAGCCAAAGGAATACATTTTCACATGCAAAGTTTTAGCTGACAAACGGAATACTTTACGTTTGAAAATCTATCTATATTATACAGGGAAAATATGTCTGTGCGTAAGGCTGACGTCATTTTGAGAATAGCAACGCTTGATGATTAAATGTCGGTTTTGCAATCTTTACTACTCCAATTAATTTCTAAACATCGTGCATCTTCAATTTCTACACCCGTTATATAGGGGAAAAAATCTACTTTCAAATGCAATTTGCTTGAAAAGTTTATCTTAATTTATTTATTTATTATGTCTTTTTAAATAATTTTCAAGTATAATGCGTTTTAATCTATATCCATTGCGTACAGGCTCCATTACGAAATAAGCCATTTGCAGTTAAAATAATATAAATAATTGAGCATTTGTCCCTGACTAATTTTTATAGCGAAATTAAAACTTCATCAATCTATTATATTAAAAAGTGACTATCCGTTTGTATTTCACAGCTGTTCCTCCTAGAATATGGAATGTTGGGTGATCAAATTAAGGCCAGGTATCCACATGGGTCCGAGGATGTGAAAAGTGGTCGTAGAATTTTAAAATTTGATTATTTTTCGAGATAAAAATTTTTACGTTATTTTTAATGACATTTCTGTAATGATGGAAAATAAAATTGTTCCATTTTTGTGGATAAAAGAAAGAAGAGGGAAAATGACAGGGATTATTGGGTATCATTGTTTGAAATCATTTTTAAATTGAAATTAACGTTTATTTGACTGAATAGTGAAAACATTATTGTAGTTTTCAAGAAAATTTCACGAAATACAAACTGACACATATTCAAGCTTCGGGAATCCTTTATTTTAGAAACACAAATTCGACTCTCGACTGGAATATTGAGATAAATTCTGTTGACGTCAAAAGAAAAAAAAACATTGTACGTTATTTTCATTTAATTTAAAGCCGAAAAGTAGATTTTCAACTATTCCCTTAAGATGGCTAATAAAACATTTCAGAAGCGGACATTAAAAATGAAATATTTTAGCGAGAAAAAAAAATAATTCTCTAAATATTTATTTTAATTTATAAATATAAAATGCTTCTGAATAAATTCGTCCAAACAAATTCATTTTTGTATAAGATGACCCAAATGACATCATTTCTACCCACTCCTAAATTCGAAGCAAAATCTTGGAAGAGCGAAAAGCTCTAGGCAAATAAAGTTGTAATATATGTGCATTTTTATTGGGAAAGCTTTTGACTTAAATTGTAAATATAACTTAGTATTTGAAATATTGTGTTTAATAAAATTAATATTGTAATGGCTTTCTAAATTTACAATAAAGTTAAGATTTCATTTTTTGCAAAAATATCGATTGTCTCATGCAATTCAAAAGCAACACAACGGGTTGCTACGCAACTAGTATATATAAAATCCAAACGGAAATTTCGTTCCGAACATCTATATTTCGAGTTCTACTGCGTGGATTTTGACGGAACTTACACTGCTGGATAGGTATCGTTTCAGGGAAGGTTTTAAGCTATAACAAGTAACTCTACGTAGATTAGTTATAGAATTATGAGGGAAAGTTCTGTTATTTTGGGCGAAAGGGTTACTATTATTTTATTGGCAAGAAATTTTGTTTATAAATGAATTGAAATGGCTGTACATCTCGGAAAAAAAACTGTTACTAATTTTATTTAAAAGAAAAAGAAAGAGAAAATAAAAAACAGTTTTGACGAATGGTAATATTATAAAACAACAATATCGAATTTAAACACGAAAGGAAATGTTCGTAATGCTTAAAAATTTATTCAATATGAAAGATTGCAATTTTAAACTATATTTGGCAATTTATCTCTTGCGTCTGGTTAAGAAAAATGCATCAAAAAATTTGATAAGATAACATCTGAGTGACAATTTTGTTTTTGATTTTTTTTTTAAAATTTGCTTTTTATTTTTATTTAACTCATTCATCATGCGATTTGCAGAAGAAAATAGCAGATGTAATTATAACAAGTTGTAAATTGCTCGTCAAACGTGGCAGATGAGGTGCGTTCGTACTATAACTAGTTTTATAATTATTTTTTGCACCCCATATTGTACTGAATGTACATTTGTTTGCACTTCATAAGTGCATAGTCTGTAACATCATTAAAATGCACTTGCAATAATTTTTACCCATTCCCCGTAATGTAACGGAAAACTTTTGACTGTCCCTGTAATTAAACTACACATCCGATTTTCATAAAATTTTAAATGGCTTGCTAAAATATTGCAACAATTATATATTTAAAATTTCAGACCATTCGGAAGTCTGTAACATCATTAAAATACATTTGCAATAATTTTTCCCATTGGTCGTAATGTAAAGAAAAACTTTTGACTGTCCCTGTAATTAAACTGTTCGGACCTTGTGCGCATGCCGAACGAGCTCCGTAGCTTTGCGGTCATGTGACCCAGTTCAGTTGTTGCTTAGCTGCCATTGCGGCACGTTGTGTATTCGAGCGGGTCTTATCCCCAAGTATATAGTTGTTCTTTAGCTGCCATTTCGGCACGTTGTGTATTCGAGCGGGTCTTATCCCCAAGTATAGAGTAGTTGTTCTTTAGCTGCCATTGTGGCACGTATGTTACAGTGGGTCTTATCCCCAATTATTCTGTTGCTTATAGCGGGAGTATTCCCCATAATATGTTTTACGAACGTCACTTGTTCTAACAGCGGGTTATTACCCCAAAGTCACCTCATCATTATACATGTTTTTCAGTGTTTGTGATTGTTTGTAACATTTGTGTGCTGTGATATAAAATGTGAAAAAGAAAACTATTTGTCTTCAATCTTAAAGTTACACACAGTATTCACATACATCTACTGGTCCGTCGATTTCGCAGCGAAATAGCTGCTATGGAAAAATTAAATAGAACAAAGGGTGCTCTAAAAGGTGCTATAACGAAATTAGAAAATTTCGTAAAAGATAATACAGACGAAATTAATTACTCGAGTACCGAGCTCGAAATAAAGATTCGAAAATTACCCGAGCTTCAAGCAAAAGTATCGGAAATACGGGATAAATATTATGATATCCCTGAGATTAAGGACTTACCAGAAATCGAAAACGAGTTAGATGAACTCGAAGATCGTCTCGAGAAACTTGAGGTAAGTCTCAACATATTTCTTAAAAATCTTAAAGTTTCTGAAATAAATGTGCATGCTGATAGTATTGAATCTATAAGTTCGAATAATATTAAAGTTAAGTTACCTGAAATCCCACTACCAACATTCAATGGTAAATATGAAGAGTGGTCAATCTTTAAAGTACAATTTACAAATTTAATTATCAATAATGCCCAGTTAAATGACGCTCAGAAGCTGTTTTATTTGCGAGCATCGCTAAAAAATGAAGCAAAACAACTAGAGGGTCCAGACGATTCCTTTGAATCATTGTTTACAGCACTTACTGAAAGATTCGAAAATCAACGTTTGCTCATTGACACTCATTTATCGGCCATAATTAATTATGAAAAAATACATTGCGAGTCTTCTAAAGAATTGAGATCCTTTATTGATTGTGTAAATAAAAATTTGAGGGCCTTAAAAGTATTACAATATGAACAAAACAATCTGTCTGATGCTATCCTTATCAATATTATATTGCAAAAGGTAGATAAGGAATCTCGAAAATTATTTGAATATTCGATTAAAAAATCAGAATACCCGCAATTTAATGAATTAATGTCATTTTTGGAAAACCGCAGTTCTACGTTAGAAAGCGTAAATAGATACTCTGCTTCAAAACCCTTAAACAAAAACATTCCTCTTTCGAACAAACAAAAAAATTTCATGCTAAATTCGAATGATAAATCGAATGGAAAAACTTGTATTCTGTGTAAATTGGCTTTTCATAATTTGAACAAATGTTCTCAGTTTCTAAAAATGAATGTTTCTGAACGATACGATTTTGTGAAGAAAAATAAACTGTGTATTAATTGTTTGAATAATTCTCATTTCATAAATTCTTGCATTTCAAAATATAATTGTAATACCTGTGGATTGCGACACAGCTCATCGCTTCATCGAGAAAAAGAAAATAAATCCAAAAATGAATTGGCTTCCCCCCAAATTTCCTCCCCTCTTGCAGGTGCGGTAAATAGAGAAACGAAGAACATTTCGGTAAATAACGAATCATTAAAGACCTTGAATAATATAAGTAAAGAAAGAAAATCAATTTTATTGAGTACATGCTTTGTTTTTATAGAAGATAATTTCGGAAATAAACGAAGGTTTAGAGTCATTTTGGATAATGCTAGCAATGTCAATATTTTAACTAAGGATTGCGCTGACATGCTGAAATTTAAAAAAAGGATAATTAATGTATCCGTTACAGGATTAAACGGTTATACTTATAATGTAAAACATAAAATTTCGAGTGTAATTACAAACGAAGATGGCTCTTTCAGGGAGAATATAGATTTCTTAATTGTTCCCCAAATCACGGATGTAATTCCATCAAAGCAATTAAATGTATCGGACATTAATTTACCGAATATTGTGGAATTGGCAGACCCCACATTTTTCAAACCGGGAAAAATTCACGCATTGGTTGGCGCTGGATTATTTTATAGAATTTTAAAGCATAATTCAGTTAAGATAAATGATAAACTTTTTCTGCAAAACATAAACTATACATCCGATTTTCATAAAATTTGAAATGGTTCGACAAAATTTTGCAACAATCATATATTTAAAATTTCAGCCCATTCGGCTGGGTATTTTTTGCTCTGTTATATGCGGACGGACGGACAGACGGACGGACGGACAGACGGACAGACGGACTGAACGACGCCTATAGGTGCTACGTATTTATATAATTACGAACGCACCTAAAAATGACGGTACTTGTGAGTTACATATTTTATGTTTATTTAAGATTTTATTTTATCGCCAAACAAGTTAATTTTAAGCCAAAAATGCATAAGCGTGGCATCGGTTTGTGCGATGTTCACAATATATTGGTTATTTTTCAAGTAGACGACTGCATTTTTTGAAAAATCTAATTCTACTTATATATATATATATATATATATAATTCAAATGGAAATTTCATTTCGGCTGCTTAGAACTTGGGTTCTGCTGAACATGCACTGTTAGATAGGTAATTTTTCGGGAAGGTTTTGGTACATAACACGTCGTTCTACGTTTCTTGGTATCAAATTATGGTTTAAAATTCTTTAACGAGATGAACCTGATAATGAAAAATTAGCCTTTTTAAAAGATTCTGCCAAATGTATTTCGATGGAACTTGGACTGTTAATTAGATAATTTTCAAGGGAAGGTTTCAGTATACAACATGTCCTTCTACGTTACTTAGCCATACAGTTTTGGGGAAAATTCCGTAATGTGGTGAATTCAATTACCACAATTTATAGCCTTCTAAAAAAGTTATAATAAACGGTTTTTGATAGAATTTGCATTATTAGTTTGGCAGTTTTTCAGAGATAGTTCCAGTATATAATATACTGTTAGATACTGTTTAGTCATAGAGCAATGGGGTAAATTCTGTAATTTTCCAATATAGGGCCCCTTTGCGAATTGGAAGAAATGGGCGTGGCGTAAGAAGGAAAGTTTTCATGCATATTTGCTGTTCAATAATTATAGAATTTATTTACTATAAAGAAGATATTTATCTCTTTTTATATAAAAACAAAAGTAAATTATATATAAATAACAAAAATATTAATATTCATAAATAAAAAGTTTATATATAGGGGTACATATTTTAAAAAGCATAAAATATCATTTTATTTGTTTTCACAGCTGTTCATATCATTTGGCCACAAATCTCACTTTTTGAAGCCCGAATTGCGCCAAGCTTTTTAACATTTAACAGTACCCATTGATCTTAAAATCAGGAAAATTGGAAAGTATAGATGTAGTTTGTAAAGCATGCCTGAATTAAGGAGATAAATTACGTAATCGAGTCCACAGACAATTGGCATATTTAGTACCGATAAGTTACATAACTGAGTCTACACACAACCGGGCGTGGTTTGGCGTACGATTAACTTAGGTTAAGGTTTAAATTGATTCTGTGTTTTTAAAGTGGACCTATTCTATAACCGAATTTATACAGAATTGGCGAAATTTAGGAGAAAGTTTTTTGGAGACCTTTTGCTACTTTTACGTTATACCAAGACCATACTAATATGTATGTTATTGTGCCATTTATTTCAATCCTAAACGTGCAAAGATTTTTTGGTACTTTTCCAAATATAAACAAATCTTACATATAAGCACCAAATTTTTTTTTGCAAACTGTGCCAAACAATGCGGTTTGCTATTTATTGAACGCGAATTTCTTTTGGTTTTAATTATTATTTAATCGTAACCATGCAAAAAATTTTAATTTATATTTTTTAAAGTTCAAAGTATTTTTTATTATTAAGTAAAATTAAGTTATAACTTCGTTTTTCGCTGATGTTTACTGCAATGCTAAGAGACTCTTAGAATGTCATGTGCGTAGTTTAAATGATGATTTTGAAAAAAAAAAATATAATACCAGAATCCACATCAAATTTGCTCATTTTACCGAGAATGTTTTGGTACAAAATGAAATACATTTGTTGTAGACATGATCGTAAATCTCAATACTCGCCGATTGAAAAGTCTTTAAAATTATTCTGCAAAGACAACGAGAAATAACTTAGAGTTTCTTAAATTTTAAGAATAAATATTCTTAACGATCTATCTACTTCTGTTTCTTATATATACGAGAGTAAAATGCAAATGGGAAATTCTTCCCGGCTGTATAACACTTAAGCTCACCTGACTGGATATTGATGAGAATCGAAATGACAGTTAGATAATTTTTCAGGGAAGATCTTAGCATATAACATATCGTTGCACGTTGCTTATACATATAAGTATGTTATATAATCATACAAACTCGATTATGAAAGATTAGCCTTTTTAAAAGATTCAGCCGATTGGATTTCGATTGAATTTGCACTGTTAATTAGATACTTTTTCAGGCAGAGTTTTAGTATATACTATACCCTTCTGCATTGCTTCATTAAGGTGTGGTGGAAAGTTCTATAATCATTTGAACCCGATTATGAAAGTTTAGCCTTTATAAAAAGTTCTACAGAACGGATTTTGATAGGAATTCCATTGTTAGTTACATACCTATTCTGATATGGTTTTAGTATTTTGCATATTGTTCTATGTTGCTTAGTCATAAAGTAAAGGCGGAAAATTCCATAATCATGTGAAACCGATTATGAAAGATTAGACTTTTCAAAAAGTTCTAAATGACGGATATGGATAATACTTGCTTTGTTGATTAGACAATGTTTGGGAAGGTTTTAGTTTATTGCATATCATTCTACGTTGTATAGTTATAGAATTATGGAGGAAAGTTCTATAATCAGATGGACCCCAATATGAAAGATCAGTCTTTAAAAAAAGTTTTACTGGATGAATTTTATCAGTTTGTTAGTTTGCATTATAGTTAAATAATTTTTCAGGGTTTATTTTATTACACTGCATATTGTACTATCATTCTTTACCAAATCCTACTGCGATTGACCAACTAAACGGTTAAGACCTTAATAGCTGAAAATTTATCTGTACATTAGAAAATATAATAGTACAATGGCGTTCATATCGTTTTCCGAGGTGCGAAAGGACATTCCAGGTAAGGTTCTATATTGCTTTAAATTACAATGTCAAATTCACTGATACATTTTGTTTATTCAAGGTTCGTTTGGATAAACAGACCAGCGCAGCGGGCAAAGCCTGCTAGTATAGGATATTTTCTGAAAGCGTGATTTCAGTATAGTTTTAAGTGTATTTTAGCATGAATTAAATTTTAGTTTAATATGTGCCGTGTAGAAAAATCTGTAGCTAATATTCAGAGCTGTACAAAATAGTTTTAAAGTATATGTTTTTGTCTATCGGTAGAAATTGCTTTAAGTGGATTAAAAACCTATTATGTGTTTTCTGACTAAACTAAATTTTAGCATTCAATTTAGTATACATATGGATATATAGATCAAATACAGGGCTGCACAAACGAGTTGTAGTATTTTTCCGGCTACGGATGGTAATTGCTGAAATCTGGTTTTTAAATGTATTATGCGTTTTATAATATGTTTACCTAGGTATTTATCTACCTAATTAAACAGCGGAGTCAAAGTATTCTGGAAGGGTTGGAAAGTGTTTAATAATCTATCCTTTATGCATGATTTTTCTTTACTGTTTTCTTTCAGCCATGGGTTGTACAGACATACACAAGATCTTAATTAAATGGAATACGAAGTAAATGATTTTTTAACAAAAAATTTGCCATTTTTTCCGAGAATTTTTTTTTCATAAATGGACATAAACAGAAAATCGGGAAACATAACAATTATTCGTAAGCAGTTGCGATAAATAAAACAAATAAAAGCGAAAAGAAAATGATATGAAATTGACCAGAACATACGGAATTGGAACAGTTCCACGAAAAAATCGATAACCAACAATAAAATAGACACCGTGTTTTATATACGATAGGGATAATTTTATTTTGCACCGAGTGTTACAATTTATCAATAATCATTTTCAAAGAAAATGCAGAATTTAATTCTTAAATTTAAGAAAAGTTTGAAGAATCCCTCTATTCTAAAAAAGAGTAATTAACGCTGTCTCTGCCGCCGTAAGTGAATTTTTTGAGATCGGAGGTCTTTCTTCGTTAATGTATTAAGAAAACTACTGCATACACAAATATGAAAATTGGTAGTAATATAGGGAAATATTCGACAAGCACGGTGAAGCCGTCAGTTTTTAAATCGGAGATTTATTTTAAGTGCTAAAGTCAGTCAAAATAGTTCCAGTTTTATAGGAACAAAAGCTATGTATAGGAATTCAATAATTTTTTCTAGATATATAAATTACAAGTTTGCGGTGTGCAAACTACGGTTATTTTTTAAAATTCTCAATTTTTTTTTCTAATTTGTTATTCATATTTTCGTTATTTCAACGGCGATTTATTTCATATACTGTAAAAAAAAAATAATGCCAGTTTTCCGGTAGGAATCGGAAAAATAGTTACCCTTATCGTACCGGAATAATTTCCAACCCAGCTAGGAATAAAATCCGTAAAATACCGTTTTACTGACTATTTCCTTATTTTTACGGATTTTATTCCGGGCTGGGTCGGAAATTATTCCGGTACGATAAGGGCAACTATTTTTCCGATTCCTACAGGAAAACTGGCAGTATTTTTTTTACAGTGTATTTAGAAAACGTAATTTGTTAAAATTGTTACCAAATCGTAAATTAAAGCACATTATAATATTATCATTTAATTAAAAAAAATGTATTTACACTTGACTATTAAAAACAAAAAAAAAACTTTAAAATAAATTAAATGATCATCTGTTAAAAGCAGGATATGCACTGTAAAATATACCACCAGTTTTCCTGTAGGAATCGGAAAAATAGTTGCCCTTATCGTACAGGAAAAATTTCCGACCCAGCTCGAATAAAATCCGTAAAATACCGTTTTATTGACTATTTCCTTTTTTTACGGATTTTCTTCCGAGCTGGGTCGGAAAATTTTCCGGCACGATAAAGGAAACTATTTTTCCGATTCCTACAGGAAAACTGGTCGGATTTTTTTTTTTTTTTCTTTTTTTTTTTTTTACAGTTTGGGGAAGTTACGTTATAGAAAATATATTTACAGGCTAATCTCTCTATTCTAAAGAAAAGTAACTACCGCTGTCACCGCCGCCGCCGCCGCCGCCGGTTTTGATTTTTTTGTGACCGGAGGCCTTTCTTCGTTAATATTAACAAAAATAATGCATACAAAAATATGAAAATCGGTGGTTTTATACAGAAATGTTTGATAAACACGCTGATGCAGACAGTTTTGAAATCGAAGAATTATTTTAAGAGTTATTTAATGCTAAAGTTGGACAAAATCGTTCCACTAAAAAAGTTCTATAGCAGCAAAAACTATACATGGCAGTATAATCATTTTTAGATCATTTTATGCGTTAGAATTTGCCGGAGTGCAGATTGCATTAAATTTTTTATTTTGACTCATTTTTTCAGGTTTTATTTCTATTTTAAATTCAAATTTTCAGCATTTCTAGATATATTTTTTACAGATTTCAGAATATTGTACTAATTTAAACTGTTGCCAGCTGTATAAAAAGCGCAAGCAATAATGTTTGCTTCAAATTAAAAATTTATTTGCACGTGACTATTATAAACAGGAAAAAACTTTCAAATTAGAATTAAATAATTACGTATAAAAAGCAGGAACTTATTAAAAATTACGTCATAAAAAGTATGCACGTGAATTTTAAAAGAGAAAGGATATTGTAAAATAATAAATTCATTAACATGCGTTAGAAGTCTTAGGAGAAATTACGTCATATTTACGTCACATTATAGTTATTACATAAAATGAACACAAAATAATATTGCAAAAAAGTTTAAATTTAGATATTGCGCTAGACATTTATTTGATATTTTGAGAATTAATTTAAAATGTCTCATTTAAAAGAACTTTCTTTTCGCTTTGTTAAAAAATACCAGGAGACAAAGACTCTCTTTACTTAATTCCTTTTATATTAGCTTATTTTGAAATGTTGTTACAAGTGTATACGTCATCAAGTTATTTTTATTTCGACGTTTTATTTGTGTTTTTATTAATGTTGTACGAATTTATTTGTTCTTTCGTTATTTAAAATAAAAATTATATCAATTTGTATAATTTGGCGAGTGGTTTGGCGATTTATATAATTTGGCGAAATTGGTCGACAGGATAATCAAGTAGTACGTAGTACCGCAGCGGAATTGGCGTTAAAATTCCCCAATCAAAGAGAAATGAATAGAAATTCGTTTATAGGGAGATCGCCACTGTTTTTTAAATTATAATTCAATCTTTCGAAATCTTTTTAAAGCCGATCAAATTAGCGTGCATTTAGAGTCTGCGGTGTCTGGACGGGGGTTGGCGAGCGTAGCTCGTAGGGGGCCGAGCCCCCTAGTATTAAAAAAGAAAGTAAACCTTAAAATAAAGTAAAGTATTACGCGGGAAATGGATTTATTGGTAAAAATTACTACATATATTTAAACGATACACTTCAAACGATTTTCTTATGGACAATATTCAGGTGACGTCACAGTAAGAATCACATGGCGAATGGCGTAAAAGTACGTGGCTAGCAAGTATATTTATGTATTTCATCACTGAAATATATTTCACAGATGAATTCGCTTCATCAGTGAAGTACCACTGCTTTGGTCAATTGAAGGTATCATTTTTTTTAAACATTCCAAATCCAATTTTGCTTTTTAATCATCTCTCTATTCTAAAAAAAAGTAACTACCGCTGTCACCGCCGCCGCCGCCGGTTTTGAATTTTTTGTGACCGGAGGTCTTTCTTCTATAATATTAAGAAAAATATTGCATACAAAAATATGAAAATTGGTAGTATTATAGAGAAATGTTTGATAAACACGCTGATGCAGACAGTTTTCAAATCGAAGAATTATTTTAAGAGATATTTAATGCTAAAGTTGGACAAAATCGTTCCATTAAAAAAGTTTTATAGCAGCAAAAACTATACATGGCAGTGTAATCATTTTTAGATAATTTTATGCGTTAGAATTTGCCGGAGTGCAGATTGCATTAATTTTTTTTATTTTGACTCATTTTTTGAGGTTTTATTTCTATTTTAAATTCAAATTTTCATCATTTTGAGAGATATTTTTTACTTACTTTAGAAAATTGTACTAATTTAACCTGTTGCCAACTGTATAAGCAGCGCAAACAATAATGTTTGCTTCAAATTAAAAATTTATTTACACGTGACTGTTATAAACAGGAAAAAAAAACTTTCAAATTAGAATTAAATAATTACGTATAAAAAGCAGGAACTTATTGAAAACTACTTCATAAAAACTATATTTACACGTGAATTTTAAAAGAGAAAGGATATTGTAAAATAATAAATTCTTTAACCTGCGTTAGAAGTCTTAAATAGGAGAAATTACCTCACATTTACGTCACATTACACTTATTACGTAAAATGAACAAAAAATAATATTGCAAAACAGTTTATATTTAAAAATTGCGCGAGACATTTATTTGATATTTTAAGATGATCATAATATTTCATTTCTAACAAAAGTATTTTTACGTGAATATTAAAAAGAGAAAGAAAAGTTTGGTGAAAATTACGTCAGATTTTAAACAGCGCAAACAATATTTGCTTCAAATTAAAAATTTATTTACACGTGACTATTGTAAACGTAAAATATAAAAAAACAGGAACTCATTGAAAATTACGCCATAAAAACTATATTAACACGTGAATTTTAAAAGAGAAAGAATATTGTAGAATAATAACTTCATTAACATGCGTTAGAAGTCTTAAATAGGAGAAATTACGTCACATTACACTTATTACGTAAAATGAACAAAAAAAATATCGCAAAACAGTTTAAATTTAAAAAATTGCGCGAGACATTTATTTGACATTTTTCAACTATTTTTGTTAGGACAGATTAAATATTTCATTTCATAACAAAAGTATTTTCACGTGAATATTAAAAAGAGAAAGAAAAGTTTGGTGAAAACTACGTCAGATTATAAACGATATATTTAAAATGTATTTAAAAATCTTTCTTTTCGCTTTGTTAAAAATACCGAGAGACAAAGACTCTGTTTACTTAATCCATTTTATATTTTGAAATGTTTAACTAAAATTATTTAATCAAAGACGGAAGCAGCCATAGCTGATTTGGCCAAATTCCCCAATCAAAGAGAAATGAATAGAAACCCGTTTATAGGGAGATCGCCACTGTTTTTTAAATTATAATTCAATCTTTCGAAATCTTTTTAAAGCCAATCAAATTAGCGTGCTTTAAGAGTCTGCGGCGTGTGAACGGCAGTTGGCGAGCGTAGCTCGTAGGGGGCTGAGCCCCCTAGTAAATATAAAATAAACACGTGCATATATCTCACACTTCGTTTAATTTGTATTATTTATTTTTTATAACCATGCGGTATTTTATTTTTGTGGTATCACCGATTTGATAAAAACTGCCATTTCATTTATGAAAAGAATTCTGATTTAATTTTTGATTAACTGCTATTTTTATAAATAAAACAAAATACATGCTTTAACGAAATGCGAGTGAACTACGTCAAAAACTGTTTAAAAAACCTTTCGAATGATACCTTATTTATTGTTCTGCGTTTTGTAGATGCATAGAAAAAGGAATGTTGACAACAGAAATCTACCCTATATATATAAAATCCTAATGAAACGAATTTATGAAACGGAAGTATGAATCGACTGATTAAAGAACTGATTATGTTTCACAGCGATTTCTACTAAAATATGGAATACTTTGCGATGAAATTAACACCAAAAATCAATATTCTTCCCCAGATTTCAAAACTGGCATTGGAATTTTCCAATTCGAATTAGTTTTCGAAATATTAATTTTTTTCTAATTTTATATACATTTTTCTAATGATGGCAACTCAAATTTTAATCAAACAGATATTTTTTTTTTATATTTCAGAAAAGGTTGACATGGTAACCCGGCTATTGTTGTTTATTTGATAATAAATGTTTACTTACTTTCATTTCTTTTTACAAATTATATAAATTATTTTGTTCTATGATTATTAATTATTTTTTTGATATTTCCTTTAGAAAATAATAGAAAATAATTAAGAAATACAGTACTACTTAGTTATTCCGTTGACCAATTTCGCCAAATTATATAAATCGCCAAAACACTTGTCAAATTATACAAATTGACATAATTTTTATTTTAAATAACGAAAGAACAAATAAAATAGTATAACATTAATAAATATACAAATAAAAGTTAAAATAAAAATCACTTGATGACGTAAACACGTGTAACTTGCTTATAGTCAAGTGAATGTGACATTTACGATCAACCATTATTGGCATTTAATCTTATAGTTTGGCGATAGATTTTTGGTCGTCGGTATCTAAGGAATACCAAAAATGCATATGTAACTGGTATTTGAAAACGAGGTTTTCGCCAAATTTTTGTAAAAAAATAAAAATCACGCCAAACCTGCGGCGCGTATCTGGCCAAATATTACCACTCAAAAAAAAAAAAAAAAAAAAAAAAGGCTGACTGGCGAGTTAAAAAAAAGCTATTGGCGAGATTTGCATCCTGCTAGCGTAACAGTACCTATAATTCTTTGCGACCATGGCAACTTTTATGTAATTTTTATTCGAAAAAAAAGTTTTGATTTTTTAATCAAAATGGAAAACTTACGGTCCCATATTGGCGCGATTTTTTTCTGACGCCAATGTCATACACGAAACGGGCACATAAAAGGCGCCAAAGTATCGTTATTTTGCTTGATATGGTAAGCCGGATGTTGCTGTTTATGCTGTTGATGCAGTGCCATCGCTAAGACTTTTTATTGGTGGGGGAGAGAACCTTAAATTGCCAAGTCAAATTTCAGTATTTGCCAACTCGTTTTATAATTTTGCCAACTTACCACAGTTAAAAAATGTAATAGAGTTCTTATTTGTTAAAAGTTTAATACTATTCCTAATTAGTTTTGTAATTTTGACCAAGTCTATCAGAAATAGAAAATATATTATAGTTTTTATTAAAGTTTTAAACAAATTTGCCAACTAAGTTTGTAAATTTGCCAAGTGTAATAATATTCGCGAATGTTTGGGGGGGGGGCTCCCCCCGTCCCCCCCTTAGCGAGGCCCCTGTGCGTTCCCCAAATTGGCGTCGTTAAAAAATCAAGCCAATATGGGACGTATATGACATCTTTGCCAAACTTTCTTATGAACGGCGAAGGGATCAGACCGTATCTGTTTATGGCAGTTGACGACTTGAACTATTATAATATAGACGAAATGATGGCGATAGAATAATATTTGACGATTTTATATCCTGTGCCTGGCTAACATTAAAGTACCAAAATGGCACCTAGAGTATAAAAAGCGAAGTGGTCCGCCTGGAACTGTTGATGATAGTCACATGACTTAGGCTATTGTTATAGAGATTGTTTTAAAATACCGGGAGACAAAGACTCTTATACTTAATTTATTTTATTTTAGCTTCTTTTCAAATGTTTAACCGATTCTCTTTAATCAAAAACAAAAACAACCATTGGATGTCTTAACTGTAACTGATTCGCCCTTAAATTTTTGCAATCAAAGGGAATTGAATGGAAATCCGTTTACAGGGAGATCTGCACAGCTTTTTTCAGTATAATTCAATCTTCTCTAATATTTTTAAAACCCATCAGATTAGCGTGTTTTTAGATTCTGCGGTGTCTGAACGGGGGTTGGCAGAGCCCCCTAGTAACATATATGATTGTTTTCCCTTTTCTCTCTTTTATATCCACAAACTAGTCGGATATGAGGCATTCTCACAATCTTTTGACTTTTATGTCCCTGAATAATAATTTTTATTTTAATACATTTTTTTTTGTATTTTGTTTATTTCATATACTGGGGAACATCCCATTGCATGATTGTATAACAATATTAACGAGATAAATAAGTTTTGGACGATGTTGGGGGTCCAAATACCATGAAAACTCCTATACCGTCCCGTGTCCCTGATGCTGATTTTTAAGTTTGGAGCTGTCTGTATAAAACTGTTTCGATAAAAGTAACACGATGTAATTTTTTTCCGAAACTAGAACAATTGTTTCATATAAATAAGTAGCAAAAAATTAACCTGCACACATTTTTACAGTTGATATTAATTTTTGAACTCTGTCCCTGGATTTTAGATTCCTTACCGTCCCTCTTCTAAAATTATACAGAAAATCACTTCATCACTTCAGATGCAGCCACAGAATGTTTTTCAAGTTTTTTTTATCAGGCATAAGTATGCTAGAAAAAGAATGTCTAAAATTCTATGACAGGAAATTTACTGCAGAATATAAATCAGCATTTAAATATCAATTTCAAGATCGCGGCTTTATTGGTAGTCTTACCGTCCCCAAGGTTTATTCCTGCACTTTACGAGGTAAATAAATAAAAAAAATAATTTAATCCAATGTTAACAACTATTTTTAAAAATCAATTAACATTGTGGCTATCACTTAGTCTTAACATGATTTTCCTAAAAATAGGTGGTAATTTTAATTACCGTTCCATCCTTACCGTCCCTTTTTTCCCATTTCGTCCTTTTTTTCCTATACCGTCCCCCTTTTTTACCTTACCATCCCTTCTTTAACACAATGTTATACAAAAATTCTGTACTAAAAGTACTACATTGTTATTATTTCTTATTTGAATGTCCTGTGGGTACTATGCAAATTCCTTATAAGTAAAAATTTAGAAGAAAATAAAACGTTATAGTGGTAAGAATTGTAAGGAAAGTTAAATTCGCAAGTTTAACTTAAACCTCAGTTAAATAAAAAATTTTTCGCTGCTGACCATTTTTTCTTTATTTTGAATCATTAAGGCATTCGTCTATCAGATTAAAATGTTATTTTAGTAAGTTTAATTTCACCAGATTTTTATTCCCGAAAGTCAAAAGATTGTTAGAACGCCCCATATGCCCATCCCAAAACATTCTTCTATCTCATACATGTTAATACTTTAGAATTCTCTAGAACAGTGCCAAAATTAAATGGCAATCTAGGCCCATCATGAGGACGGCAAAGATATGAAATTCCGGACTATCGCTAAAATCGTGTAAATCATGTAAAATGCAGCATATCAGCACAACCGGTTAGGTGATTTACACCAAAATCTAATCCTCAACAACGTATGCTAATTTCTAACTGATTCTAAAGTTTGATGCAAATCCGTACATTACTTTTTGAGTTAGAGCTATTGCGGAAATCGTAAAAAATTCCACACAGCAGCGCTACCTGTTGAGCGATTTGCACCAAACACTAATTAGGACCAATTTACACTAGGTACTAACTGAATCTGTAGCTGGATGAAAATTCATCCGTTAGTTCTTGAGATACAGCTATTGCGAAAATCGTGCAAAATGCAGCACAGCAGCGCCAACTGTTAGGCGATTTACACCAAAAACTAAACAGCACTTATTTATATCAGGGACTAACTGAATCTGAAGTTTTATTAAATTCCGTGCATTAGTTCTTGAGATAAAGCTATTACGATGATCAAGAATAATGCAGCATAGCAGGGCCAGTTAGGCGATTTTCACCAAAAAGTAATCAACACCGAATTATATCAAGGACTAACTGAATCTGAAGTTTTATGAAATATCGTGCATTAGTTCTTGAGATAGAGCTATTGCGGAAATCGTGAAAAATGCTGCACAGCAATGCCATGTTTTGGGCGATTAAACACCAAAAAGTAATCAGAACTAGTTTATATCAAAGTCTAACTGAATCTAAAGTTTTGTGAAATTCCGTGCATTAGTTTTTGAGAGAGATCGCCCACAAATTTTTTGTCGCATACAGACTCACAGAGTGACAGAATGACAGACAGACATTTTCTACAAACCATAAATCGCGTCCAGAACCTTCTAAAACGTATAAATCCATCTAAACCGGAAGTCGAGATTTTTCACGAATCCAATACTTTCTTCTTGTAAAGATAGAAGAAAGTAAAAATGGGTTAATTCAGGTATCATCAGTACAAAAATGTTGTTAATAATGACAAAAGAAAATAACAATATTTCGAAAACTACTTCAAGTTTTAAAATTTTGAGGCCACTTTTAAAATTCTCTGATCCGTGTGGATATCTGGTGTAAATTTGATTGCCCCACTTTCAAAATTCTAGGAGGAGCAGTAGCTGTGAAAATACAAAGGGTAAGTTACATTTTAATAATATAGATTTTAATAGATATATAATTTAACTAGGGAGCTCTGCCCCCTGAAAGCTACGCTCGCCAACCCCCGTTCAGACACCGCAGAATCTAAAAACACGCTGATCTGACCGGTTTTCAAAATATTATAGAAGATTGAATTATACTGAAAAAAGCTGTGCAAATCTCCCTGTAAACGTGTTTCCATTCAATTTCCTTTGATTGCAAAAATTTAAGGACGAATCAGTTGCTGTTAAGACATCCAATGGTTGTTTTCGTGTTTGATTAAAGAGGATCAGTTAAACATTTGAAAAGAAGCCAAAATAAAATGAATTAAGAGTACAGTCCTTTTCGCCCGGTATTTTAAAACAATTTCTATAACAATAGCCTAAGTCATGTGACTATCATCAACAGTTCCGGGCGAACCACTTCGCTTTTTATATTCCAGGTGCCATTTTGGTACTTTAATGTTAGCCAGGTACAGGTGATAAGCCGCCAAATATTATTCTATCGCCATCATTTCATCTATATTATAATAGTCCAAGTCATGTAACTGCCATAAATAAGTACGCTCTGATCCCTTCGCTTTTCATATGAAAGTTTGGCCCAGATATCATATACGGCGTCATATTGGCGCGATTTTTTTCCGACGCCAATTTGGAGGAAAACATCAACAGCATAAACAACAACATCCGGCTTACCAAATCAAGCAAAATAACGATACTATGGCGCCAGTTAAGTACCCGTTGCGTATATGACATTGGCGTCAGAAAAAAATCGCGCCAATATGGGTCCGTATATGACATCTGTGCCGAAAATTTTTCCCTTTTGATTAAAAAATTAAATTTCTTTTTCGAATAAAACTACATAAAAGTTTCCATGGTCGCAAAGAATTCTCGGTACTGTTACTCTAGCCGGGTGCAAATCTCGCCAATAGCTATTTTTCAACTCGCCAGTTAGCATTTTTTTTTAATTTTTCGAGTGGTAAATTAAAACATTGCTTTGAAATTGAAATTAAATGTCATCGTTTGTTACATCATTTAATATTTGGCCAGATGTCATAAACGCTCAGGGTTTGGCGTGATTTGTTTTACGAAAATTTGGCGAAAACCTCGTTTTCGAGTACCAGTTACATATGTATTTTTGGTACTACTTAGTTATCCCGTCGACCAAAAATCTATCACCAAACTATAAGATTAAATGCCAATAATGGTTGATCGTAAATGTCACATTCACTTGACTTTAAGCAAGTTGCACGTCTTTACGTCATCAAGTGATTTTTATTTCGACGTTTCATTTCTATATTTATTAATGTTATACTATTTTCTTTGTTCTTTCGGTATTTAAAATGAAAATTATGTCAATTTGTATAATTCGTCGAGTGGTTTGGCGATTTATATAATTTGGCGAAATGGGTCGACGGAATAACTAAGTAGTACCGTATTTATTAATTATTTTCTATTATTTTTAAAGGAAAATAACCAAAAAAATAATTAGCTATAGAACAAAACAATTTATGTAATTAAAAAAAAGAAAATAAAGTAAATAAACATTTATTCTTAAATAAACAACAATAGCCGGGTTACCATTTCAACCAAATTAATGCCATTTTGGCGCCAATTAGGTACCCCGGTGCGTATATGATATATGTGCCTAATATTTTTCTTTTCATTTCGTTTAAAAAAAAATAAAGAAGTGAAAGCCATTTATTTTAAATGTTTCAGTTTCTCTCTATTCTAAAAAAAAGTAACTACCGCTGTCACCGCCGCCGCCGCCGCCGCCGCCGGTTTTGAATTTTTTGTGACCAGAGGTCTTTCTTCGTTAATATTAAGAAAAATAATGCATACAAAAATATGAAAATCGGTAGTATTATACAAAAATGTTTGATAAACACGCTGATGCAGACAGTTTTCAAATCGAAGAATTATTTTAAGAGATATTTAATGCTAAAGTTGGACAAAATCGTTCCACTAAAAAAGTTTTATAGGAGCAAAAACTATACATCGGAATTTAATAATTTTTAGATCATTTTATACGTTATAATTTCCCGGTGTGCAGAATTAATTTATTTTTTTAATTTGACTCATTTTTCGAGGTTTCATTTCTATTTTAAATTCAAATTTTCAGCATTTCGAGAGATATTTTTTTCTTATTTCAGAAAATTGTACTAATTTAACCTGTTGCCAACTTTATAAACAACGGAAAGAATAATGTTTGCTTCAAATTAAAAATTCATTTACACGTGACTATTATAAACAGAAAAAAACTTTCAAATTAGAATTAAATAATTACTTATAAAAAGCAGGAACTTATTGAAAATTACTTCATCTATAATTACACATGAATTTTAACAGAGAAAGGATCTCTCTATTCTAAAAAAAAGTAACTACCGCTGTCACCGCCGCCGCCGGTTTTGAATTTTTTGTGACCGGAGGTCTTTCTTCGTTAATATTAAGAAAAATAATGCATACAAAAATATGAAAATCGGTAGTATTATACAAAAATGTTTGATAAACACGCTGATGCAGACAGTTTTCAAATCGAAGAATTATTTTAAGAGATATTTAATGCTAAAGTTGGACAAAATCATTCCACTAAAAAAGTTTTATAGGAGCAAAAACTATACATCGGAATTTAATAATTTTTAGATCATTTTATACGTTATAATTTCCCGGTGTGCAGAATTAATTTATTTTTTTAATTTGACTCATTTTTCGAGGTTTCATTTCTATTTTAAATTCAAATTTTCAGCATTTCGAAAGATATTTTTTTCTTATTTCAGAAAACTGTACTAATTTAACCTGTTGCCAACTTTATAAACAACGGAAAGAATAATGTTTGCTTCAAATTAAAAATTCATTTACACGTGACTATTATAAACAGAAAAAAACTTTCAAATTAGAATTAAATAATTACTTATAAAAAGCAGGAACTTATTGAAAATTACTTCATCTATAATTACACATGAATTTTAACAGAGAAAGGATATTGTAAAATAATAAATTTATTAATATGCGTTAGAAGTCTTAAATAGGAGAAATTACATCACATTTACGTCACATTATAGTTATTACATAAAATGAACACAAAATAATATTGCAAAACAGTATACATTTAAAAATAGCGCGAGACATTTACTTGATATTTTGAGATGAATTTTTCAACTTTTTTTTTTTTTTTTTTTTTTTCTTTTTGGACTGCGCAAATAATATTTCATTTCTAATAAAAGCATTTTCACGTGAATATTAAAAAGGGAAAGAAAAGTTTGGTGAAAATTACGTCAGATTAAAAACGATATATTTAAAATGTCTTATTTAAAAGGACTTTCTTTTCGCTTTGTTAAAAAATACCGGGAGACAAAGACTCTGTTTACTTAATTCATTTTATATTAGATGATTTTGAAATGCCATTGTATCTTTCAACAGCAGCTGATTTTTCCGTAAAATTCCCCAATCAAAGAGAAATGAGTAGAAACCCGTTTATAGGGAGATCGCTTTTGTTTTTTTAAATATAATTCAATCTTCCAAAATCTTTTTAAAGCCGATCAAATTAGCGTGCTTTTAGAGACTGCAGTGTCTGAACGGGGGTTGGCGAGCGTAGCTCGTAGGGGGCCGAGCCCCCTAGTGTATTAAATAAAATGGTAATGAAATACAAATTGAATTATGAATAAAAGTAACATGATACATTTCTTAGCATACATTTAAGGGAGGTCAAACTTCTCGCCAAATTAGTTTAAAATAGTAACCTTTTCTAAATTCTGAAAAAAAAAAAAAATCTGTTATGATTAATATTTGAGCTGCCATCATTAGAGAAAAGTATATAAAATTAGAAAAAAATTAATATTTCGAAAACTAATTCGAATTTAAAAATTCTAATACCAGTTTTGAGATCTGCAGATCAATACGGATTTTTGGTGTTAATTTCATCGCAAAGTATTCCGTATTTTAGGAGAAATCGCCGTGAAACGTAATCAGTTGTTTAATCAGTCGTTTCATAGAATCGTTACATAAATTCGTTTCATAATATCAGTTTCATTAGGATTTTATATATATAGGGTAGATAGATATAGTAGATATAATACAATAGATTTAATATAATAGATAATCTATAGATCATATACAGGATTGCACAAAATAGTTCGGAAAATTTTCGACTATTGTTGGTAATTGATACAATTGGGTTTTCAAATGCTTTTATGTGTCTTCCAAATTGTTTACTTAGAGATTTTTTTACACCACTAGGAGGATCGGCCGCCTACGAGCTACGCTCGCCAACCCCTCGTTTAGACACCGCATTTTCTTAAAGCACGCTAATTTGATCTGCTTTAAAAAGATTTGGAAAGATTGCATTATAATTTAAAAAACAGTTGCGATCTCCCTATAAATGGGTTTCTATTCATTTTTCTTTGATTGGGTATTTTTAAGGAAAAATCAGCTGTGTTAAAAGATAGAATGGCTGTTTTCGTCTTTGATTAAATAAAATCAGTTAAACATTTCTAAATAAGCTAATGTAAAATGAATTAAGTAAACAGTCTTTGTCTCCCGGTATTTTTTAACAAAGCGAAAAGAAAGTTCTTTCTGACGTAATTTTCACCAAACTTTTCTTTCTCTTTTTAATATTTACGTGATAATACTTTTGTTAGAAATGAAATATTATTTCCGCTGCCCCAACATAATAGTTGGAAAGATCATCTGGAAATATCAAATAAATGTCTCGCGCAATTTTTAAATTTAAACTGTTTTGCGATATTATTTTTTGTTCATTTTACGTAATAAGTGTAATGTGGCGTAAATGTGACGTAATTTCTCCTATTTAAGACTTCTAACGCATGTTAAGGAATTTATTATTTTAAATATCTTTTCTCTGTTAAAATTCACGTATAAATAAAGTTGTTATGAACTAATTTTCAATAAGTTCGTGCTTTTTATACGTAATTAGTTAATTCTAATTTGAATGTTTCTTTTTTCTGTTTATAATAGTCACGTGTAAATAAATTTTTAATTTGAAGCAAACATTATTGTTTGCGCTGTTTATACAGTTGGCAACAGGTTAAATTAGTACAATTTTCTAAAATAAGTAAAAATATCTCTCGAAATGCTGAAAATGTGAATTTAAATTATAAATAAAACAAAAAATGAGTCAAATTAAAAAAATAATTGCATTCTGCCCACCGGGAAATTATAGCGTATACAATGACCTAAAAATTATTAAATTCCGATGTATAGTTTTTGCTCCTATAAAACTGTTTTAATGGAACGATTTTGTCCAACTTTAGCATTAAATATCGCTTAAAATAATTCTTCGATTTGAAAACTGTCTGCATCAGCGTGTTTATCAAATATTTCTCTATAATACCGCCGATTTTCATTTTTTTGTATGCAATATTTTTCTTAATATTAACGGAGAAAGACCTCCGGTTTACAAAAAATTCAAAACCGGCGGCGGCGGCGGCGGCGGCGGTGACAGCGTAAGTAACTTTTTTTTTAGAATAGAGAGATTTGAAACAGTGAAGTTTTGTTAAAGTATTATGAATATGTTTGAAAGTGTTTCGTAATCTATGCTCGACGCATGATTTTTTTTTATTTTTTAAATGTTCATTGAAAAACCATTCTAGAAATCGGTAGACGTACTTAGAACGAGCTCCTACACTGAAAGAACATAAAATGTAAGAAATGCATTTGCTGTGATTTGTTAAACCTTCATGTTCCCAGTTGTTAAATGAAAGTTTTGCTTGGAGTTAGGGCAAAGAAAAACAAGAAAGAAAAAAATTATGCGTCAAGTAAAGGTTATGAAACAATTTCCAACACATTCAGACTAATGTAACAAAACTGCACCGTTTAAAAATTAAAATTTTACATCTAATTGAACGATGTGGAAACGCATAACACATTAAAAAACCCAATTTCAGTTGTTCCCATCTACAATCGGAAAGTTATACGAATTCTTTGAACAGGCCTGCATATGACATATAGATTTGTATTTATTAACTACATGCATGCCAAAATTTAGTTCGCTTAAGAAATACATATACTTCAGTTGAAAATTCCCCCTCAGCAATTTCCTATAATAAGGAGGATTTTCCTATTCCTATAATAATTTGTGCAGCCCTGTATATGAAGTACAGAATTCATATGAGGACGTGAGTTTCAAAACTCGCCTTATCCAAAAAATCAAATTTTGGGAAATCGCGAAAAACCTGTAATTGCGACCCCGTGCATCGAATACCTCCAATTTTTTGTATACTTATAGCTAGTTGCTCTGTGATATCATTGTGTTAAGTTGGAAAATCTATTATAATTCATTTAATTAATTAATTGGAAAAAGTTTAGGATAAGAAGAGTTTTGTTGCCAACCTATGGATAAGAAAGTTTTGATATGAATTTCTTAAAAAAAAGTTTATCACACTTGCTGAAAGAAATTAATAGCCTCTATTTTTGGTCATCGGATGATAATATTTTAAAAATAATCCTTATGACAGCAATAAGTATGATTAAAATTTAGTAAAAAGTTTTATTAAAAAAAAATTATCTACAATCAAATAAAACTTATCATAAGTAGCTTATGATTAAAATAATTTGTTTTTCAATGTGGTATAATATAATCTATATGACACATATCGCTCACCACATCTCGCAAAAATTCATTGTGCGTTTTATTCCACTAAAAGGTCTGTCATAGGTGTGTCTTGCTACACGATAAGTTTCATAAGCGTAGTTATACGGAAAATTATTTTATTGCGCTATATGTCCATTTGTGACCAAAGAAGAGAGGTGGATTGTGTGGGGAGGTAAAATTAACCAATCCTCCAAACCTCATCCTACGTCTTCATTTTTTTGGGTTTTATGATTTTAAGCACTTTTTTATTCCTGAATGCAGAGCTAAGTGCTATAATTTCATGTTACAGTAAAATCATGCAAATTTTCTTTTGGTTCTCCTGTAAAATTTACTTTTGTCGAGATGTGTCACTTTTCTTGCAGGTGAGCGATATAATGTTATATATATATATGTATATATAAAATAATATAATGTACTTAAAGAATATCCAAAAATAAATTAAACAATTAACTCATTGAGTTTTTCTTCTGGAATATCATCGTAATCCTCCTCGACCATCGCCTTCTGTTCTGGTTCATTAAAAATAATATTTTTATAGAAAGTAAGCACCTCCATTTCGGACCAGTTTTCGTCAAGATGTTTTTTAACAATGAATGGACATCCTTAAGTTTCTCTTGCTTCACGGGGAATCCCTCTCCCTTATTTTTAAAAAGAAAGTCCAGTTTTTAGATGCCTCTAGTACAACTTTTACATTCTGAATTTTGATATTTCAAGAATCTTCCGAAAGACATTTCCACAAATTTGAAGATGGCCATGGTTCTTAGTCTTTATATAGTACCTTATGGTAATGCCTTTGAAAGCGCACTAAGATGCACTTAAAAAAACTTTCAAGGTGAAAATTTTACTTTTCTGGATGTTTCATGGAAGGAAAGAAACCTGGACGGTTTCTTGAAGGAGATGTTTGAGATGTGAACTTCAAAATAAAGTTATCTTATGCAGTTTCGTCTTTGCTTGGAAAAATAAAAAGCTTGGTGGAAGCGTCATACATCTTGCATTGAGAGAGTTGAATACTCGAGGTTCTCTTTCTGGTGAGTGCACTTTGAGAGGACCGGAAATGCCTTAGGTTTATGCCTGAGAATAAAAATTAAATCTTTTAACACCTTCTGACACTAAAAAATATAGAAAGTGATTCTCCATTTTGAACTTATATTTTAATCTTCGTTTGCGTGTATTCTTTACTAGCCCATGTGTTCGTATTTCTTTTTCTCTTCTTCCCCCTTCATGCACAAAATGAAAGAGTCCGTTATACAAAAGACATACTGTAAAACTTATTTAATTAGTCTGTATGATTAGAACATATAAAACTTTAAACGAAATTTGCAACAGGTCGCAGAGAAATGAAGGAAAATTACTGTGATAGTAGCTGATAAGCTAGTCGTCCGTTAGGTCCACGTATGCGCAGGGATAAAGCTAGTTTTATTGCCAACTCTCTAGTGGAAAAGGCGAGTTTTGAAACCAAATCAATATTTAAAAAATCCAAAAATAAAGGATAAAAATATTTTTTTTACAGATTATAGTGTTTTTTCTGTGCAGGTTTACCAATAGAATAGATTGGTAGAGAAAACTCGATTTTTTAAATTTTGGATAAGGCGAGTTTTGAAACTCACGTCCTCATATATAACGAGTAACATGCAAAAAAATAATTAAATTTACAAACGCATACCGAATTTTAAACCGTACACTCCAGCAATTATTACTCAAAGACAGTGTTGTAACCGATTTCTTTTGTCCCTGTTTTTTCCCCCTGTAAATGAGTAAAAAGTGCTATTAATGCCCTGTTCTAACGTGATCGTAGTGAAATTCCGTGATTTATATCAGTTTCAATACATTTGAAATAGCTTAATGTCATTAAAATACCCTGCAAACGATTTTTCCCCATATACCATAATGTAATGGAATACTTTTGAGTGCCCCTGTAAATGAACTATTAATCCTACATACAATACAAAACATGTTTTGGGGACCCTGAATAACCTTTATCAATTGCATAAAAATCCGAGTATATTTACAGGAATTAGAGCGTGGACAGACGGCCAGACAAACCGAATGCGTAAACACTTTTCAACTTTGTTGGAAAGTGTTAAAAACGGATTGCTTTCCAGAGTAGCATAGAATACAGGTATGAATAATCACCTCATCGAGTTCACGGATGAAATTCTATGATTAGTTAAATCTTGATTCGCATATTAAAACGTAATCGGTCTGCTAAGTTATATAATGGTGGAATACACCTAAAAACCCGATTTTAGCGGCTGACTCGTAGGTTTACCATTGTGTTTTCATGCTCCTAGTCCTCCATGTTTTCATACCTTTTGGTGCAGGAAAACACAATGGTAAACCTACGAGTCAGCCGCTAAAATCGTGTTTTCAGGTGTTTTCCACCAAGATATGACTTGGCAGACCGATTACGTTTTAATATGCGAATCAAGATTTAACTAATCCTAAAATTTCATCCGTGAACTCGATGAAGTGATTGTCTGTGCTGCCGGCCCCCGGTCTAATCTATTGTCTGTTTCAAACAATACACAGTTTAGTACAACTCTGTAAAGTGTAAAGTGCAAAAACACATTTTAAGACTATACATTATACGAAAAAAGTTTTTAACATTTTAATAAAAATGTAGAAATCCGTACCCATACCTTTATTTTGAAATTTTGAATGACATAAGATTGAGGAGAAAAAGGAAGATAGAAGGGGGGGGGGGGGGGGCACTTTAAAAAAAAAAAATTTTTAGATCCTTCTAAATAAATTCGCTGTTTTTGTATCTCAAAATAAAAGAAATTCGTTAGCATTGGGATATAGCAACTATATAGCATCTTAAGTCCTATAGTAATATGATATTTTCTTCAAAAAGTTTTTTCGTATAAATTTGGAAATTTTCGTCATTATATATATGTGCTTAAAGTACAAACTAAAGCTTTAAAAATGGTCTTACTACTTTGGTTATCTAATTTACTCGTCACTATATACCACTTTTGAATCTAAAACTGTGGAAGCACCTAAAAAAACAAAACAAACAAACAAAAAGAAACATAAGTTAAAACAATTTCTCCTCCCTTTAAATCTTTAAATCAAGCATTAGAGGATGACATAAGACAAATTATATTAAATCCTCATTTGTTCTGTAAAAGGTTAACAAATGGTTAATTCCATGCGAACTTGTCATGTTTGTCACACACTACGATTTTTGGCTACCAGTATTTTAAAACGGAAAAATGAGACTTATTTTATCGGAGATATCTCATCAATTGAATAAAGCGAAGCAAACTTTTCGAAAATAACGGTGGCCAACAAGCATAACGATTTTCAGCTGTGTGACAGACATGACAAGTTCGCATGGAATTAGCCATATATGAGTCGATGCGAACATCATTTCAGTGTTTTACGAAATATCATATTATAAAAGATGCAAGAATATATAATGAATAACTACAAAATGCAGTAGGTATTTTATTTCAAGCTACGCCTTTAACATCTATATAACGTATTTTGTATTTGTTCGATAGACACATGCCTGGGTCACTGGATATAACCAACGACAACTAATATATACACTATTACCAAAAATTACTGGACACTTTCGATTTTAGATGCTTTTGCCTAAAAAAACGACGAATTCTTTTAGAACTTTGGCAATATTTAGAAAACATTTCTGATTTCATATTTTTCCACGAAGATTTGATCACGAGAGAAATTAGGGAACCAACAACAAATTGAAGAAAAAAATAATATTTGCGATCCCACTGTAAAAAGAAATGTACGAAATGATCTGTCGCTAAAGTATATCAGTAAGTGGATATTGCAGAACATTTTTGATTATTTGTGAAAGAAAGCACGCATATTCATGAAGATATAACGATTTCTTAAAAAAATTCCAGAAATTTTCGTATGATTTTTGTTGGTCTTGTCATTGGCTAAATAATGTATTTTTATTTTTACTTTAACTACGAATCTATATGCTTTAAAAAACGTAGTTGTATTCGGCAGTATAATATCCAGGGATGTAGTGGAGCGCATCCAGGTGTGTACACCGTATTAGAGATCTGCCCGAGCCGGCCCGTGGCCCGGGCCTATCTTCATTCACGGCACTCGGGCCGGGCCCTGGCCATACTTTTTTTTGAAGGCTTGGGCCAGGTCGGGCCTAGTTACTACTCTTTACGGGCTGGGCCGAACTTATTTTTTCTGTACAGAGCTGGGACTGGTTTCATTCCTAGTCTTCATGGCCCAAACTTTCACTCCTAGTTTTGACACAGCCGGTATGAAAATCATTGTCTCGGCGTGTTCCGTTCAAAGGTCAGTAAAATTAGGCTTGGCCCAAAAAATGCATACATTTTAAAATCGCCATTATTCTACAATTAAATATTACAATTCATTCTTTTTAAGGAATAGTAGATTTCTACGCTTATTAAAATATAGTTAAATTAAAATATAGTAAAACGTGTGAAAAAGAACCTGCCTATGACGGAATTTTGTTTTAAACTGAAAAACGTGTTGACCCATTCAAAATTAATATACTAATCCGTAAGAAAAGAATATATAATACATTTACACTTGCTAAGATGGGAACTTGTCTATAACGCATTTTTTTTTCTTTTCTATGCAATTCCGTCTTAGATTTTAAAGTATAACATTTTTCACATTTTTAACACTTCAATACATGTAGAATATGGATTAACTATATTAATGACAACTGAAATATTTACATACAAGAAATAGAGACTCATTAAAAAAAATAAATATCGCACCCTGCGGCACTTCTATAAAAATGAAGATTATAAACATGAAAAAAAAGTTAAGATAAATATTTTTGGCCTGAACTCCTCGTACGAGACAAATTTTTAACAAATCGACGTAAAAATCAATTTTTTGTAGAAATTCACTTGGGCCGGTCCGGCCCAATAAATATTTTTCTACGGGCCGGGTCGGGCTAAGGCCGAACTTTTAACTTTTTTACCGGACCGGGCTGAATTTTTTTTCTATGAGTCGGGTTGGGCCCCGGCCTGGAAATGTTGACCCGTGCAGACCTCTACGCCGTATACCCTCAATAGCTATGGCGTATACTGTGTGGTGTGTACCTTCTGTCTATAGCGTATACCCTCTGGATTTTTTCTAAAAACTACACACACACACACACAATCGGTTTAAATAGGGGGCGAAGTAGTATTTATAAAAATTTAATACACAACCTGCAAGTCAGTCGCTGTTAGATGATATCGTCTAGTAGAAGTTTTCGATTTTCTAGCTATGTGTATGATGCGAATGTATTAAAAAATTGTTATTTTGAAATTTTATTACAGAATATGTAATTTATAAGTATTTTTCACAAATTAGTGTACATGTATTTTATTCAAATGTGTAGAATGATATTGTATTTAAAAATGCCTAAGAATAGTAGAATTTGTTTTTATAAAGTAAATTATTTGAAGACTAAGATAAAGCTTTTAGTATGAAAAAAAAAATTGGTAAAAAAGAAAAGTTTTGATTAACTTTACAGATCTTAATCATAAAATTAATAGAATTCTAAAAACTTTTGTTTACGGGATTTTAAATTTTAATGATTCCTAAAGAGAAAAGAAAGAATTGACTGCAATTGTTTATAAGAATCTTAAATAGTGTATTGAGAAAAATGTGCTTAATATTCATTTATATACTATCGTATGTCTGCGCTGTTTTTCTTCTAGAAAACTATTATGGGTGATTACGAAAGTTCGTGCTCTATTTTATAGATGGCATAAACTTGCAATTTTGACTGTGTGACGAAACCCTAAAAACATCTTTTTAGGGTTTCGTTCATCTGACGAAACTCTATTCGTCTCGCTTCTCTGTCTGTCCGTCTGTCACAGAGCCCGTTCTCAGAAACTATACATGTTGGAGACTTGAAATTTTGCATACTTATAGCTGAATACACACATCATACGACAAATCATAAAATTTTGAAAAAGTCGTACATTTAACTCTTTGAGCTCCCACATGTGTATTTTAAACAATTCTTTCTAAGTGAGCCCCTAATAAGGTTGGAGGCGAGAAATTTTGCATACTTATAGCTGAACACCACGCATCATACGTCAAATCATAAAATTTTGAAAAAGTCGTACATTTAACCCTTTGGGCTCCCACATGTGTATTTTAAACAATTGTTTCTAAATGAGTCCTAATTAGGTTGGAGGCGTGAAATTTTACATACTTATAGCTGAACACCTCACATCAAACGACAAACCATAAAATTTTGAAAAAGTCGTACATTTAATCCTTTGGGATCCCACGTGTGTATTTTAAACAATTGTTTCTAAGTGAGCCCCTATTTAGGTTGGATGCGTGAAATGTTGCATACTTATAGCTGAACACCACATATCATACGACAAATCATAAAATTTTGAAAAAATAGTACATTTAATCCTTTGGGCTCCCACATGCGTATTTTAAGAAATTCTATCTAACTGAGGCCCTTATTAAATTGGAGATTTGAAATTTCGTATACTTATAGCAGAACACCTGAGGTCAGGCGTCAAACCATAAAATCTTGAAAAAGTCTTACCTTTAACCATTTGAGTTACCAGATATGTATTTTAAGCAATTCTTTCTAAGAGAGCCCCTAATTAAGTTGGAGACATGAATTTTTGCATACGTATAGCTGAATACCTCAGACCACACGGCAAATCATAAAATTTTCAAAAAGTCTTACATTATTTACTCCTCCGGGCTCTAACTTGTGTATTTTAAGCGATTTTTCTAACCTCCGCTCTTTTCACCCGGGGAGCACTTTTCCAACTTTTGCCGACACCCCTTTCACCATTCTTTCATATTATGCACCATAGCCTTACATATTTTAGTTTCACTTTTCACCGCCAGGGGCGCCTACTTATCTCGGGTGCTATCGGCCCAATCCCCTCGACTAATATATCTACGGATAGTATATAAAACGGAGTTTCGTTCGGATAGCGGTTTGTTTAGAATAGAGTGCGCCCCTGGTTGCGAAATGTGGAACTAACAGATTTTTCAAAAGGATAAAGTGTTTTGAAAGGAATATTAAACGAAACCTTCTGTGCCATCTGTGATCACACTTACCTACTTGTTTTATAACCATATTAGTGTTAACTGACAGTTATCTACATGTGTCGTGAGTGAACATAACGTTAAAGAAAAGTTTTCCAAATGAAATCCAAATGGTTGAAAGGTTAATATTCAAAGTGGAAAATGAAAAGTTACATTTTCGTCATGTTATGTTATATGAGTTTAAAAAAGGAGTGAGTGTTGGACATGCTACAAAAAACATCCAAGACGTTTATTTGGATCGTGCTCCCGCTCTTACGACAGTTAAAAAGTGGTTTTGTTGATGTCGAAATCGTGATTTAAATGTAAACGATAAAATTAACACTGGCAGACCTTCTAGCATTGATAATGACTTAATCCGTGATTTAGTGAATAATAACACACTGGTTACTACTAAAGATTATTGAGAGACTAAATGTTGAAAATTTTACTGCATTTCGCCATTTTAATAAAGAACTTGGGTACACTTCGAAACTCGATGCATCGGAAATCGGGCTCGAACTTTTGAAATCACCCAATATATAGCTATTTATATTTAAAGATGCCGTTCTCTGCAACTCAAACAACTCAAAGTATTTTTTTAGTAGGTCTTCTTGCGATCATTTTTATATTTTATTCACCGCTATTTCAAAAGAATAATCTGTAGCAATCTCATCTCACATGATCAGTATAAAGCGAGTTACTAGCTTAGAGTAACTGGCTTTGCCTTTTGCTCGACGCTAACGTTCTCGCTTCCTGATCATGAGATCCCTGGTTCAACTCCCAGCGGCGCCAATTCACGCACTCTCTAAGGTGGTGACCTGTCAAATCCGCAACAAAAAGCTCCAGCAACAATTATCTCCTCTCATAATCAACAGATGGCAGCACCAAATAAATCATCTCCAGCAAGCAAAGCCTGTGAAACGTTCACAGCACATAAGCCTCTCCTACTGCGCATCACACATGCGTACGACAGCATCACTCACGAGTGCATACCACTCGTCAGACATAAACAAGGTGTCTTTCTCACCGGGGATGGAGTATGTAGCAATCTCTTCTCACATGATCAGTATAAAGCGAGTTACTAGCTTAGAGTAACTGGCTTGATCGTTTGCTCGACGCTAACATTCTCGCCTCCTGATCATGAAATCCTTGGTTCGTATCCAAGCGGCGCCAATTCACGCACTCTCTAAAAATCATTGTAGCAGATTTCTTCTACAAAATCCTTTGTTATGAAAACAGTTAGCGATCAGGGTAAAAGCAAGAGTTTAAGAATAAACGAATACTACATTTCAAAGTTACTTGATATAGCTTAATAATTTTTAAGTGTGTTATATATTTTCTGTTTAAATTTGAAATCGAATTGTATTGTTAAACCACTGACTTTTAATATAATCTAAACGTTTTATTCTAAAAGAATGATATAAAATTGCAGCAGAAAAAGAAATACTTTTGCTAAAAAGATTCCATAAAAAAGAAGAATGTTTCAACAACAAAATTTTACAGTTTTGCAGAAAGAAAACATAATACCAGGCTTTTGTTTTAAGTTCTTCATTCTAGTACTTCGCATTTTCGAAGTAATAAACTTTATGACCGACATAACCTTTATTTTTTCTCAGATATATTGTTTTATGGCGAACATCAACAAAAGGAGAAGAACGCCATCTGACAAAAGCTTTCGATTTCTATGTTGTGCGATTTTAAAAATAACAAATGGCTCGTATAAATTTAGTTGATATTATTTTGATCGTACTACAAATTCTAGTTGAAATAAATATCATTTTGCTATTTTTTTGAGGGTGTTAGTCAGACAGTTCCCCTATTACCCTCGATAATGTTAAATTTAGGAAACTAAACTTAGTAGTAGAATGCATTTGTATATTTAAAGTATTTCCTCAAAAGTATTAGTTAGGAAATTCATATTTTTAACTTTTGTTTTCTTTGTATTCTTCTTAATCCCTTCGTGACAAGCGTCTTTTACAGAATTTTTAATCTTTTATCACCGGTTTGTCAAACCAGAATTTTTCCTAATTTAATCGGGAAAATGCCCTGATTAAATAAGGCAAAATTTACAATAAAAAATAAATGGTGGGAATAATCAAGGATTCTGATCATCTTATGTGTATACGTGACGCTCGTCCCCAATGGGTTAAAGGTTGCATTTTTTTTCTTAGATGTTAAAATATTTCTAAAATATATGCTTAATTTAATATTAATGTGTTAAAAGCTGGCATGCTGTGAGTAAGATTTTAACACTGCAAATAAAATTAAATATACATATTTTAGAGATATTTTGACAAGTAAGCAGAAAAGAGAGATCCTTTAAAAAGAGTAAAAGTAAAAAGAAGTTAAAGATGTTAATTTTTAATGTCGGCATTACATTAAGTAGGCTGTATCACACCAAAAGCGATTCAAAATGTGCACCTTTTACACAACACACATGTCGCAAACGAAGCGTGAAAATGTCAGTGATTTTCTGTAGTGTGCCATCGGAAATCGACACACAAGCTTGGCAAATAGACTCCTCTAGCTTATCGAGTGTAAAATGATTGTTACGGTAAACAATGTCCTTCAGTGTGACCCACAAAAAGTAAACGCAGAGAGGGAATTCGGGTGAATACGGAGGCCAGTCCATGCCCTTTCCCTTAACTGTCGAACAGCTCAACGCAATAACTCTATGTATTCGTCTAGAAAGTCAAAAACGTCTTGTGTACGGCGTGGACGAGTCCCGTCTTGCTCAAACTTCGCCGTGCCTGGTCGATCATCCAACGCTTGTTGAGTGGCGACAAATTGTTTCAAAAGCACAATATACCGGTCAGTCGTCACCGTTTCTAGCAACAAAAAGGGCACAATGCAGCCTTTGCAGCAGATTGCAGCCCAAACTATAAAATTTGGGTAATTGAGAGGTCGTGCGTGAAACAAATGTGGGTTTTCGCTACCTCAAAATCACCAATTGTATCTGTTAACGATATTATCCAAATGAAAATGAGCCTCGCCTGTAAGCCATGTTCGGCCCACATCGAAACCAGAACCATCAATCATGTCGAGCATCGCGTTAGCGAAATCCTCTCGTTGTTCAGCTCGAACTGGCATGGTGTGCCGGCATTGAATCTTGTCCGGTAACATACAGTAACATATGTACAGTCGTGGAAACAAAAAGTAAACACCCCCTGCTAACTCCTCAACAAATTATCGTAGAAGAAAGTTACTGTTACTGGTACCGAACGATTGGAAATAAAGTCTACTTTTAAATGATGTATATGAAATTTGCTTAGGGAGCATCTACATATTAAAACGAACTATAACTTTGTTTTTTAGGTAGCTTTCTTTACAAAAAAGCTACCTATTGCAGCCGTTCGGAGGGAAGCGATTTCAAAAAATTTTGGTATATTTTCATCGATCATGACCCCCAGACCCCGAAACCACCCTCCGTTCAAAATTGATATACATATATATATATATATATATATCTATATCTATATATATATATATATATATATATATCTATATCTATATATATATATATATATATATCTGACCTATGTCACACTGTAACTCCCGTAATTATGAACCGATTTCGATGTAATTCGGTGTGTACATAGTACATACCAATGTCTCGACCGAGTTCGTTGGCCAGCTTCATCCGCCGTTTTGTTTCAAAATGGCGGCCATTTAAAATTTTTAAAAAAATTTAAAACTTGAAATGTGGTAACAAAAAATTAAAAATGGAAAAATATTTTTTTCTTATGTATTTGACCTTTATACAAAGATTCCGGAGCAGTTTTTGTTTCGTCTATATCTTAAAAAATGGCTGAGTTATAGCATTTTGAATTTCTAGCGTGGCTGACATTTTGAAACGTCCTGAATTTTGTCACGCGATAAAAGGCGTATTTATGAACCGATTTGGATGTAATTCGGTATGTACATAGTACATACCAATCTCTCGACCGAGTTCGTTGGCCAGCTTCATCCGCCATTTTGTTTCAAAATGGCGGCCATTTAAAAGTTTTTAAAAAATTTAAAATTTGAAATGTGGTACCAAAAAATTGAAAATGGAAAAATATTTTTTTCTTATGTATTTGACCTTTATACAAAGATTTCGGAGCAGTTTTTGTTTCGTCTATATCTTAAAAAATGGCTGAGTTATAGCATTTTGAATTTCTAGCGTGGCTGACATTTTGAAACGTCCTGAATTTTGTCACGCGATAAAAGGCGTATTTATGAACCGATTTGGATGTAATTCGGTGTGTACATAGTACATACCAATCTCTCGACCGAGTTCGTTGACCAGCTTCATCCGCCATTTTGTTTCAAAATGGCGGCCATTTAAATTTTTAAGAAAAATTTAAATTTGAAATGTAGTACCAAAAATTGAAAATTGAAAAAATATTTTCTTCTTATGTGTTTAACCTTGATAAAAAGATTCGGGAGCAGTTTTTGTTTCGTCTATATCTTAAGAAATGGCTGAGTTATAGCATTTTGAATTTCTAGCGTGGCTGACATTTTGAAACGTCCTGATTTTTCTCACGTAATAACAGGCGTATTTATGAACCGATTTGGATGTACCTTGGTGTGTACATAGTACATACAAATATCTCGACCGAGTTCGTTGGCCAGCTTCATCCGCCATCTTGTTTCAAAATGGCGGCCATTTAAAAAAATTAAAAATTTAAATGAGATACCAAAAAATTGGAAAATGAAAAAGATTTTTTTTGTATGTGTTTGACCTTAATACAAAGATTCCGGAACAGTTTTTCTTTTGTCTATATCTAAAAAAAAAATGGCTGAGTAATAGCATTTTGAATTTCTCTTGTGGCTGACATTTTAAAACGACCTGATTTTTGTCACGCGATAACAGGCGTATTTATGAACCTATTTGCATGTAACTTGGTCTGTACATAGTACATACCAATGTCTCGACCGAGTTCGTTGGCCAGCTTCATTCGCCATCTTGTTTCAAAAGGGTTGTCATTTAAAAAAAATTAAATTTAAAATTCAAAATGAGGTATTAAAAAATTGGAAAATGAAAAAGATATTTTTATGTGTTTGGCCTTGATACAAAGATTCCGGAGCAGTTTTTGTTTCTGAAAATTTGTTCTTTTGTTGATATCTTAAAAAATGGTTGATTTATAGCACTTTGAATTTCTAGCATGGCTAACATTTTGAAACGATCTTGTATTTGTCATGCGATAACACACGTATTCGCCTATTTCGATGTAAGAAGGCATGTGGATAGTATACATCAACACCTCGACCAAATTCTCTGGCCAGATTCATCAGCCATCTTGTTTCAAAATGGCGACCATTAAATTAAAATATATATATATATATTTAAAGTGAGGTGCAAAAAAATTAGAAATTGAAAAAGGTTTCTTTCTTAAGTATTTGATCTTGATATAAGGATTCAGGAGCATTTTTTGTTTGTCTTTACCTTAAAAAATGGCTCAGATATAGCAGTTTCAATTTCTATTGTGGGTGACATTTTGAAAAATCTGATTTTTTGCATGCGACAGCACTCCTATATATTAACCGATTCCGATGTGAGTGAGCATGTGCACAGCAATTACTAAGGTCTCGACCAAGTTCACTGCTTAGCCTCATCCACCATGTTGTATTAAAATGACAGGCACTTTAAGAAATTGCCGAATTTGGCAGCCAAATATAAGTTACTTTAAAGAAAAGCAGCTTGGATAAAGCTGACTAATTTCGCGAAATTCTCATTCATTATATTGATAAAAATTAGTATTGAATCTCCTATATTCGGTTTCCACTAAATTGAGCTTCGTGTGTTTGCATGATATAAGTTGGCTTTTTTAAAATAAGGATTATGAAAGCTACCTCTTCCTCCCGGCACTGGCCGGAAGGACCTTTTTAATAGTAGTACACAATTCTGACAGCATAAATGAACTCTACAACCTTCAATTAGCCTAAAAACGAATTTTTATTCAATTTGTACCATAAGTTTCCGAGAAATTAATTATTTTAGAACGAGCGTATTTTAAGGGCTGTATCCAAATTGAAGTTCCGTACTCGATCATTAACCGAGAGAGCCCCTTTCTTGATCAAGGCACTTTAAGCGCCACTCAAGGAGTCAATGAAGCCTATTAGATAACAGTGCAGCAGAATAAATTTCAAAATATCTACTGACTTAACCATCATTTTGCCGTTTTTTAAGTATAATTTAAAAACTACTTGGAAGAAAAATGTGAAATTTTGGTTTTCCATAAAGCAGGACTTAATAAATCTAAATCCATCAAAAAAATTGTAGGTTGCAATTCATAATTTTTTCGAATAGTAATTTCATAATTCATATCATGAAATTATAAAAATTGCAAATTCAGCGTATTTATGTTTGGGTATATTAGTATCTACTAAAAAACAACTTTTCAAAAGTAAAAAAAAAAAAAAAAAGAAAAAAAAAAAAAAAAAAAAAAAGATGAAACTTGTGGCTAAAAAATGGTGTGATATCATATTTCCAAGCTTATATTATGGTACTTTTTTAACATTTTCCACTAAAACATTTACCATTTGTAAGTCGAGTGACTTCGTATATGTTGATAGAAATCCTCTTCTCCTGTACTAAATACATCATAACGTGTTTCTGAAAATTCAAATGTTTTAAAATTATGCATCATGGGCTTGGCGGCCATCTTTCCATATTTGACACAAATTTCTATGTACCCTAATCCATAGTTAAAATCCGAAATTCAAAACTGTTACTTAAGCAGACATTTTAAGCTTTTTCGTTACGGACTTGTATTCGGAGAACTTTGTGTCTTAAAATAATAGTGACTTATCTAAAGGATTCATCTAGTGATTTATTTCATAAAGTAATTAATCATTTAAAGGCAATAAAAATATATTTCTTTTCTCAAAATATTAGTCTTTTTCAATTCATCGGATGTTTGCAGTTGAAAACCAAAGTTCGACATTGTTACCACAGCACACATTTTATGCCTTTCCTTCACGGAGTTGTGTGCTTAGAAATTTGTGTGTTAAGGTAATGGTGACATATCTTCGCTATTCCTTTTATGATTACTTTTTTAGAGTAATTAAGCATTTAACAGCAGTAACAATGAACTTTTTTTCTCAAAATAAAAGTCTTTTTAAATTTATTTGTCCGTAGTTAAAATCAGAAGTTCTAAATTGTTATTAATGCAAACTTATTACCCTTTACAAACTTGGGTGCTTAGAAATATGTGTAAAATATGGAAAGATGGCCGCCAAGCCCATGATGCATAATTTTAAAACATTTGAATTTTCAGAAACACGTTATGATGTATTTAGTACAGGAGAAGAGGATTTCTATCAACATATACGAAGTCACTCGACTTACAAATGGTAAATGTTTTAGTGGAAAATGTTAAAAAAGTACCATAATATAAGCTTATAAATATGATATCACACCATTTTTTAGCCACAAATTTCATCTTCTTTTTTTTTTTTTTTTTTTTTTTTTAAGCTTGGCTTTTTTTTTTTTTTACTTTTGAAAAGTTGTTTTTTAGTAGATATCATTTCTTTTTTTTTAAACAAATTATATATAATTTAAATAATCTATTCACTTAAATTAAAATGAGTTTTATTAGAACATTTGTAAGTAGAAAGGAAACCCAATATGTGTACATTTTGTTTACATATCATTCATTTCTTAGAGTAATTAAGGATTTAAAAGCAATGAAAGCTAACTTCTATTCTCAAAGTATCAATCTTCTTTAATTTATATGGTATTTTAATTTTTATGAAGAATGAAAATTTTGTAAAAAAAAAATGATAGAGTCGAAATAACATATAGACATAATAGTTGGTCTTTTAGTTAGATATTTGTTTATTGTTAGATAGTTAGTCAGGTATTTGTTTAAAGATAACTTTTTATTTTATTTTTTGCAAAATTGTTTTACCTTTGCAAATATCTACGGCTAATCCGAGAATGAAGGACGACATACAAAACAGTGCAGATATTTTTAGAAACGATTCTTAATGAACCTATACATATTTTAGATAATTAGTATGCCAAATTCAGGCTTCTACCCCGAACGGTATCACAAAAATTGGAATTTTAGAACTTTTTTTTTTTGTTTTTGAACCCTTTTAAACTTTGAACTTATTAGGAAATTATTTCTGAGAGCATTAATGTTTCAAAAGTTACAACCATGTTAAATTTCAAGGTCGTGCTTTGACAATTCTATTTAAATCGTTATTTAGAACGTTTTCTGCTTGTTTAATCTCTTTAAAGATAGACTTCCTTTTTCGAAACAGTTCTTAACACTCTCGCTGTGTAAGTAATTCTTCGCGATGAGCATCTTTTACAAAATTTTTAATCGTTTATCACCGGCTCTTTAAAGCAGAAATTTTTGACTATCGTAATCGGGGAAAATGTTCTGATTAAATCAGACAAAGTTTTCTTTAAAAGATAACTAGTGGGAATAACCAAATAGTATTAATTTGACGGGAAAATGCATGCCCGACCATAGCTCAGGCTGCGGATCGAGAGGGTTAACGAGCACTTAGATCTTAAAATTAACAGCTTGCCTAAATTCAGGTTTCAATCTTTAAGGATATCAAGATAAACCCAATTTTAGAACTTTTTTGCTCCTGCGCCGTTAAAAATTTCGATTTTTTTAGGAACTGTTCATGGTGAATATTTACGTCTTAAACGTTACAACTATGTCAAATTTCGATTTCCTTAAGGCTAAGAATTCCAAATAAATCACAATTTAGAACATTTTTAGAAAGCTTTTTTACTCGTTTCACCCTTTTAAATTTCGATTTTTTTAGAAATAGCATTTAGCGAGCACTTACATCTTAAAAGTAATCACCATATCAAATTTTAAGTTTCTCCCCTCAACAGTTTCATAGAAATCTTAATTTATGAATGACTTTTGCTCTTGCAACCTCTTAAATTTCGAATTTTTTAGAAATTGCTTAGGACGAGCATTTTCGTTTTAGTAGCTGTAATCATGTTAAATTTCAAGTTCACGCTCTAGCAATTCCATTCAAACCAAAATTTAGAAAGTTTTTAAAAAGCTTTCCACTCATTTCAACCTTTTAAAATTTGATTTATTTTGAAACAGTTTTTAAGGAGCATTTACGTCTTGTAAGTGACCACCATGCCAGGTTCAAGGATTCTATCCCAAACAGTATCACAGATTCAAAAATACAAGAATTTTTTTGCTCTTGTACACTTATAAATTTCTAATGTATTAGAAAACGCAAAGCATTTACGGCTTAGAAAATGACATCTGTGTCAAATTTTATGTTTCTAGCCCAAACAATCTCATTAAAATCATAATGCAAACCGTTCTTAAAACGTTTTCCGCTCGGTTCACCTCTTAAGATTTCGATTTTTTACTAACAGTTCTTAGCGTGCATTTACATGTTTAAACAAATCGCCATGCCGAAATTCAGACCACTATCCCGAATGATATTACAGAAATCGCAATTTTAGAACATTTTTTTTTACGCCTGCATCCATTCAAATTTCGAATATTTTAGGAACTTTTCTGTGAGATCATTTACGCCTTATAAGTAAAAAGCACGTCAAATTTCATGTTTCTATCAATTTGCATGTTCAGCAATTGTTGCAGGCTAACAATTGCAAATAAATCATAATTTAGAACATTCATAGAACGCTTTTATGTCGTTTCGAACTTTTAATTTCTACCTTTTTTAGAAATTATTCTTATCGAGTATTTAAAATAACCACTATGTGCCAAATTGTCGGTTTCTATTCCGAACGGTATCACAGAAATTTCAATTTTATTAAATTCTTTTCTTTTCTATTCTTTTCAATTTCAAATTTAATAGATTATTTTCGCCTCTGTCTAGCAGTTTGATCCCCGTTAAATGTATGCTAAGCATTACATCATGTTACTTTTATTCATAATTTAATTAACTATCTGAATCCTTCGCCAAGTAAGAAGATTCTGATAGAGAAATCATGAACTCGTTAATTTTATGCTAGCGGGCGCAGGTGATAAATCGCCTATTATTGTTTCTTTCTCATGCATTCGTATTGCCTTAATTTTACTTAAAATTTAATCCTTTCACTTATTTTATATAAAATGCATAACTTTAATTTAAAATACAAACGTTTAAGATACATGCCTTTCATTATTTAATAAAAAAAAAAAAAAGGAAAAGAAAAGAAAAAAAAAACTAGAGAACAGGAATTCTGCTTTTTCAGAATTTAGTGTCGCCCCCGGCATTTCCATTACTGCATTTTCTTCTGACGGACTGATGGCTTCTATTATTATGAAACAGCCATTATAAATGAAGTGTTAGGTGAAGATGAAAGGGCAGCCGTAAAAAGTTAGAACTCTGATTTTAGGGTCAGAATGGGGGGGGGGGGGATGGCCATAATTTTTTTTACGGCTGCTCTTTCATCTTCACCTAACACTTCATTTATAATGGCTGTTTCATAATAATAGAAGCCACCAGTCCATCAGAAGAAAATAACTCGGTTAAGCGGGACTCTACTGCAGTACAAAACAAATTTCAATTTTAAGACTTAAAGCACACGTTTTATTTTATGTAAAATGACGTCATTCGCATCCGCTTAAGAATTCCCCTTTTACGATCTACTCTTAAACATCTACAGTAAAGCATGCATAGCACATCACTATCGCGAAATAATGCACAAATGCAGCAAAAAGATTCCGTCATTCAAGAAAATCGAAAAAATAAACCGGCTTTCTAATAATTCATAGATACTTACAATTAAATATAGTATATAATAGCTCCATTGTTTTAACAGAAATCATTCGTTTATATTTTTTTCAAAATAGCACGTATTTTAATTACATTTTCTTTTGGTTGTTACGAGAAAATGGCAACAAAAATATATAATTACGATTTTAAAACTATTTTTCCTTTACTTTCTACAGAAATGAAGTACTTCCGTTGCGACCATTGGTACCATTTTTTGCATAAGTACCATTTTTTTTTACGCCAATTTGGCGAAAACATTAACAGCATAAACAACAACATCCGGGTTACCATATCAAGAAAAATAACGACACTTTGGCGCCAATTGAGTTGTCGTTGCGTACATGACATTGGCGTCAGAAAAAGATCGCGCCATTATGGGGCGTATATGACATCTGTGCCAAAACTTTTATTAGAAACACACACAAATTATTTTATTATAAAATGCACAAAGTTTGATCTAATGTAAAACACACGCAATCTCTTCTATTGGATTGTCATATGAAGGATAATATCATCAAAATTTCTGGGTTGCTATGGAATAAAATTGCCATTTTGGCCCTAAAAGGATACCCCAATGCGTCTGAGACATCGTCTTTGCCTCCGTTTGCTCATATGTTGAAATAAGTTCAATAATAGGGAGATTTGGCGCAGATGTCATATACACCCCATATTGTCGCAACTTTTCCAACGCCAATTTGGCGAAAACATCAACATAATAAACAACAACATCCGGGTTACCATATCAAGCAAAATAACGACACTTTGGCGCCATTTAAGTACCCGTTGCGCATATGACATTGGCGTCAGAAACAAATCGCGCCAATATGCGTATATGACCTCTGTGTTTGTTTGTTTTTTTACCTGAAAACCTTTTCATATTCAACTCAATTCATTTTCAAAAGTTTTGTTTACATTAGGAATGAAACCTAAAATGCCGTTAACTTTGAATGCATTCTTCTTAAAAGGTACCATTTCTCTATAAAATCATTTTTATTTTAAAAATCTTTCTAAAAATTAACTTTTATGCAGTTTTATTCGAAAAAATAATCTTGATGGAAAATATTCATCTACCAGATTGAAGTTGAAGTGGATTTGTGCTATTATAATGAGGATAGTACGCGCTCGTTGGCGGGTTTATCACTGATTGGCACAATTTGATAATTTTAGAATGAATTAACAGTTTTTTGCATATTAAGGATAGAAATTTTATTTTTTTTAAAACTAAATTTTATAAAAGCACGTAGATCGAGTAATTACCAGTCCGAAAATGCATTCCACACTTTTTTCTGTCCATTATTTAAGTCTGAAGCTTATTTGAATTAATATATGTTTGACGAAGGATTTTTTGATCATTTTCAGTATCTCGACGTTTTTTAAAAAATCCTGTATCTCTGTTTATAATTATTTTATAGAGACGAGTTTGGTCTCAAATTGAAGCTTTTCTTCAGTAGCTTCTTCTAGTCTTAATTTTATTTCTCTGCGATACTTGCTTTCTTAAATATCTGAAATTTTAAAATGCCACGTTTGGTCGATTTAACATGGACAAGTTGTCTTCAGTATAATAAGCAGTTACGCTGTTCTGGCTTTTGTTTCTTGGCGTTTGTTTGTTTGGCGGGGTTAGCATTTTTTTATAGCTTGGCTTGGCAGAACGACCGTCCTGCTGGATTATTGCTATAAAAAAATTAACACATTAGGAGCATCATTTCAGGAGATATAAATAAAAATATGAAAATGTAATTTAACATTACAGTCGTGGCCATAAGTTTAGGACCACCACTGAAAATTAAGATCCAGACAATAAATTGAATGCTTACTCGTTAGTAAAATTATAAACTCCGTTTATTACATGAATATCACATTTCTACGCATATGAATCACATACATTAAACACAAATTTTACAGAAAAATCAATATTTTGCTGGTCCGCCGTTAGCTTTTATTACGGCCTGCAAACGTTTTGGCATGCTCTCTACCAGACTTCGGCAGTATGCAGCTAATAATTCTTTCACCCAAACTTCCTTAATTGCTTTTTCCAGTTCCTTAGCACTAGTTGGCTGTTTCTCAGAGACCTTGTGCTTTAAGAGAGTCCATGAGTTCCCAATTGGATTCAAATCGGGGTTGTTTCCAGGCCAGTCAAGGATTTGAATTTTCTTCGTCTTCAGAAACTGAGTAACAATTTTAGAGCGATGACATGGTGCCCCATCATGCATAAAAATTCTGCATTTATGTGCATGTGCCCATGTGTAATTCTAACTTTTCCTTCAACAAAAAAACGTATTTTTTTCCATTCATAGTCATTCCTGGTGGTAGGAAGAACAATGCAGCCGTTCCGTTCACTGACATTCTACCCCAAATCATGACACTTGGGGAGTGTTTAACAGTCTGTAAAGTGTAAAGTTCATTGAATCGCTTTCCAGGAGGTCTACGGACATAGTACTTGCGTGTAGAAAACTGCTCTATGGTAGATTCATCCGAAAAAAAAACCCGTCTCCACTGACGAATTGTTCATTTGGCATGTTTCTTGGCAAAGTCCAAGCGCTTAGCTCTCATGGCCGCTATTAACCTGGGTTTTTTTCGCAGGTTTATAGGATTTTAAATGAAAGTCGTCAAACAAACGACGACTTACTGTTCTACGACTGACATCCACACCTTTTTCAAGCAGTACTGACCGTATCTTGCTTGCGGAACTCATTGGAGAACGAACTGCTATTCTCCTAATGACATGGTCATTCCTAGGTGTGGTTTTACGAGGTCGACCACACCTTTTGGCATCAACATAAGTCCCTTTTTCTTTAAATTTCTTGATCGCATTGTGAATTGCATTATTACTACGTCTTACTAGTTTACTAATTAAACGTTTAGAATATCCTTCATTATGAAGAATAAAAATTTGTGCACGCTGAGCTTCAGAAACTGATGATTTTCGACCCATTTTCATACGTTTTCAAAATTTGTAAATCAAGCAACAATTGCGTCTACGACGTTTATGGCTCAAAAATCAAACGAAAAGTGAATACCTTACTCTACTGCCAGACGGAATAACGCCATCTAGCAGAATCTATTTGATTTATGACGTTATCAGTGGCTTCAATTGTAAAAATGCTAGTTTCTGTACGATGGTCCTAAACTTTTGGCCACTACTGTAGAAGCACTAAGTTTTGAATGTTTATAATTCAAAAACTTATCATTCAAATGACTTGAAATTTGGTGTCTAGGCATAGTTTGAACAGAAGATTTGAAATATCTCGTTAAAATTGGGTATTACCATTGAAAAAAATAATGAAGTTTGGATTCGTTTTAATATGTATACGACCCCCTAAGAAAATTTTATACACATCATTTAAAAGTAGACTTTATTTCCAATCGTTTGGTACCAGTAACTTTCGTCTACGGTAATTTGTTGAATAGTTAGTAGGGGGTGTTTACTTTTTTTTCCACGACTGTACCTAATGTCTTCAGCAAGATTCTGAAGGGGCTGGATGGCGTGATTCCGGATTCAGCTGCAAGTTTGCGGACAGATTTATTCGGATGATGCTCTGTCTATTGAGATATCTGGGTCGACAACCGGCAGACAGTGTGTTTTCAAATCGGTATGCGCTTTTACATTGAACTAATTTTTTGCATTTTATTCGTTGTATATATAAATTTCATATCTCGTATGCAGGGATGCACAAAAGAATTCACGACCCATTATTCTTCTTAGTGAAAATTGCTGAAGGGGAATTTTAAATTTATTTCCTAACTAAACTAAATTTTTGCATTTATATAGTTTATAGATACAAATCTATATATCATATATAGGGCTGCTCAAAGAATTCGAATACTTTTAGACTGTAGATGGGAATTGCTGAAACTGTTTCTTCAAATGAGTTGTGCGTTTCAAAATTGTTAAACAACAACAACAACAACAAAAAAAAACACAACATATTTCAGTCTATTAAACGGTGAAGTTAAGCTTATTACTCTGAGTGTATTGGAAAGTGTTATAATCTATGCCTGACGCATGATTTTTTATTTCTTGTTTATAATGTAACATCAAATTTTATTTTTATGAAAATAAAAAAATCCACTAATATATCCACGTAATTTAACTAAAGAAAATTCAATAGTGCAAACCGCAATAGTTAGAACAAAAAGTATCACAAAACTGCTTAAAAACACTATTCTCGGTACGTAATTATACAAATAAATATAATTACGCTTAATTTACTATGTCTTAATTACGCTTAATTTAGTATGTGGTATTTTTTGGTTTGATTTAATTTACTTAATTTGAGCTGCCATTAATTTTATTAGATTTAGAATTTACAAATTAATTTTTTTCGAACTAATGTAAAATCAAAGAAAAAGTTTGTGTTTTTGAAGGATTTTTAAATTCAGCTTTATGTAAAACTTGGATTGCTTTATTAGAATAATGCATAACTTTTGCAAAAAAAATTAACGAAAAAAATAGAATTGAATTGTTTATTAGTTTTCTACTAAGTTATTAGCTAATTAGTCTTTTTTTAAAACTTTCCAACGTAGCTGAAAAGTGTTTTTGAATTCGGTTTGTCTGTTCGTCTGTCCGTGCACTAACACCCGTAATTGCAGTCAGATTGCCATGAAATTTCTATATATTATTGGGGTTTACTATGGCATGTTCGGTATTGAAAATGAAGCGTGTAGCATTTATGGTTCATTTACAGGGACACTCAAAAGAATTCCGCTACATCACGGTCTATAGGGAAAAATAGTTTCCTGTGTATTTTAAACAAATTACACTTTGAATCCGCTGAAATTTATATATGTATATCACTGATGTGTACTACAAGGCGCTTACTGTAGAATTTAGTGTGAATATAACGTATCGTTCATTTAGAGGAACATTCAAAAGAATTTGGCTAGAGTACTACTTAAGAACAAAAATTGCTGGGAGTGAATTTCAGTTGTGGTACGCGATTTAAAATGTAACCCTTTTTTTTTTTTGCAAATTTCTTGGTGTGTATAAATTCTATATGTGAGACACAGGTCTACACAAAAGATTTAATTTCAATTTATTGACGGAAATTGCTGAATGGGAATTTTCAATTGTGCTATTAGACAGGGAAGTATCTGCACAAACCATCCCCTCATCCAGTTAGTAAAAGTTTTCTCATTATTTACCTTCTTAGTAAAAAGGTTTCTCATTTATTATCTTCTTAACCTTAGTAAAAGGTATCTTATTTATTACCTTAAATAATACCTGAGATGCTTAAATGAATAATACACACTGCTAAAATAAAAACTGCTGGAGTGACGAACATTTGTTTATTAATATGACAAACACACGCACAACGAATACTATAACTTTTGTATAGTTCACTATTTCACAAAGACATTAAGATGCCGAAGTTGTCAAAAACAATCAGGGCGACACACCACTGATTTTTACTCCATCCTTTCATTTCACGATTTCCACGGCCACTGCTGACTGTTCCAGTTCGAACTGTTCAACCTTGGCGAGAGTTCACTGTTTGGCGACCGCCAATCACCGTGCTTCGCAAATATTAAAGTTAATGCGAGCTTTACACAGTTAAAGGCTGAAATTCCAGGATTAGTTAAAACTCGATACGCATATTAAAATGCAACTAATCTGTCAAGTCATATAATGGTCGAAAACACTTGCAAACCCGATTTTAGTGGTTGACTGAAAGTTTACCATTATGTTTAACTTCTCCCAGTCCTCCATGTTTTCATACCTTTCTGTTCCAGAAAACGCAATGATAAATTTACCCATCAACCCCAATAACCGGGTTTGCAGGTGGTGTCCACCAAGATATGAATTGGCAGACCAGTTGTATTGTAATATGCTAATGGAGTTCTGTCTAGTCCTGGAATTTCAGCCGACTGCTCGATAAGGTGATGGTCTGTGCAGTAGCCTACCGGTCTATATGTATTTAATTGAACTAATTTTTAGCATACTATGTTGTATATCTACAAATCTATAGATCATGAACGCAATAAATCACATGCGCTATAGATCTGCAAAAATTCGAATATTTTTGAAAGTATTTATGGTAATTGCAGAAATTTGGTTTCAAATGCATTATGCGTTTTCTGGATTGTCTGGGGTAGTAGAGTTTTAGACCTTAGGTAGGTTTCAACTCCTAGTTGAATTTGTTTATTTGAACACCATCTTTCACCTTCATCAGCTATAAAGTTTTTAAAAGTATTTTGAATGGGATGGAAAGTGTTTCATAATCTATGCTAAGCACATAATTTTTCGTTTTGTTATGCTCTTGATCGTGCAAAGAAAAAACTTGTGTCCTCATTCAAGGTAATGTGGAACATTCATGATTAGTCAGCCTTAGTAGGTAATAGATTTCAGGGTATTCTATATGTCTCCAAAGTACAAAATCAGTCATATTCATTATCACAAATTTTTGTATTATTATCTATGTAGAGATTAACTATTATAAAATAGCCGTTACTGAATTAAATGCAACAAAATGGAGAAAAGAAGCAATTTTTTTTTTACAAATCCCCATGCAACGAATCATTAAGTCCAACATCAATAGATACATTACAACGAGAGGTTCCAAGATTGGTGACACAGAATGCGGCGACCCTTTGTACATTGATAGAGTTACAGTCAATAGACAAACATATGAAAGGGATAAAGTGCAATATGCAGGGGGAGAGTGCTTTAAAAACAAGCCGAAAACTTCACCTGATTTTGACATTTTAGTATATAAGCGGAAAAATTACTTCTTTTCCCGAGTGGCTGGATGCTACAGTTAGAAGAGCGCCAGACTCCTACCTCTCGGGACTCTCTGGGTTCGATTATCCGATAAGGCTTTTTCTCTCCCCCCCCCCCCTGCAGACAAAATAATGATATGATTAATTATTTTCGAATCACAATTCCAAAAAAAAAAAAGAAAAGATATATTCCCGTAAGGCATGGTGACGTCACGGCGACGTCGTTGTGAAGTCACACTGTGATCAAATTTCAAATTAATTGCTTAAAAGGCAATTTTAATTTGAAATTTGATTTTCATTTGAAATATTGTATGCAAGGCGAATGTTTCTCCCTGGAAAATTTTCCAAGTATTAATATAGTTTCAATCGATACTGGATTTAATTAAATTTCGTGTTTACCCCATGTCGGTGGCTCACGATAAATATTCCATCTTGTGCTGCGTTTGTAGACTTGCCAACATGTAATAGTGAGAAATTTTCCAGGCTGGGTGTCGTTCCATGTGGTTTTGTCGGTAGAATGTCAGTGCGCTATATTGATGGTCCGGGTTCGAGTACCGGCATGGAATCTGTCTCATTATGTTGTCCTTTGCGCATTTTAAGTAGTTAATTTGAAATTTGATTTTCATTTGAAATATTGTATATCAGGCGAATGTTTCTCTCTGGAAAAATTTCTAAGTATTAATACTGCGATGAATTTTAAAATGAAGTTTTGTTTGAAATATAAAATCTTATCTTTTTACCGTACTTTTTAGCAAAATATCGCTATTTTGGAGTCCTATTCTTCTAAAACATTTTAAAGTTTTCCACTTAAAAAACAATGCTTATCAACTGACATAATTTTTCATTAAGTTCTAAGCCTGATTTTGAGTTCAAGCTTGATATTTAGAATGTGTAAGTTTTTTAATGCGTTGTGATTTGTCATTGCTTTATTAAATACGAACATGGAGTCTAACGGATATTAATACAGCTTTTATTTATAGAACGGCATGATACGCCATACTTGTTTAAATTTTTTATTCCCGTGTATATTGTATTTTGTAAATATGAGCTAAATAGATTTGGTATATTTTATAGGAAAAGACTGATCTGGGAAATAGAAAAAATAAGTAAGAAAAATTATACGCTAAGCATAGATTATAAAACACTCTCCAACACTTCCTGAAGGCTTTAACAAGACATCGTAATTTAGGGAAATAACATAAATGAGATAACTAAGTAAACATTTTAGAAAACGCATAAAACATTTGAAAAACTGATTTCAGCAGTTACCGTCCATAGCGAAATATGCTTTCCAATTCTTTTGAACAGCCCTGTATTTGATCTGTAGGTCGATATATATACTATATAATGGGAAAATTTAGTTTAGAAAGAAAACGCCTAACAGGTTGAAATTCTCTTTCAGCAATTTATACTAATATAGGGAAACATACTTGAATACTTTTGTACAACCCTGTAGTTTACCTAGAACATTTATTACACGCCACTATTTAGTTAAAATTTAATTCAAACCAAGACACTTTTAAAACTGCTGTAATCACATTTCCAAAAATTATAATTTATAGACGGCCATGTATCCAATTCTTTACGTGACCCCGTATATCATTTTATCCATATTCTACAAACATTTCTTAGTAAATACAGTTCAGCGTAAAAAAAGCATAACTCATTTAAAAACCACTTTTAAGCAATTTTCGACCATACCTAGTAACCCTTACGAATACTTTTGTGTAACACTGTATAAGAATTGTAGCATTTATATACATTATATACGCACTATGCATAAATATAGTGAATCATAAAAGCGCATATCATAATTAAAAATGCATTTCCAGCAATCATCGCTAATGAACAGTATTTCGAATACAGAATAGTATCTGAAATATTTTGTGTGTCCCTGGCTATACACACTTCGTATTATACATGAAATAATTTATAGTATGTAAACCTCAGCGATGTATATAAATTTCACTACATATGAAATAGATTAACAGTAAATATGAACTTAAAAAATATATATATACTAAAGCAGTTTAATCTATAACTTCCTATCAGGCACGAAAAACACTTTATTTTAATACTTAACCCTTTCAGGGGAAAAGCAATTCCATTGCTAAAGCGTTAAATTAATGAATGACACCGGAATTTGAAAACAAATTTATTTATAAATATGAAAAAGCTATATTTCGCATATATTATAAACCGAAATTTTTCTTACTAAAATTCTGGTACCGTTGGGGCATTTGGGAATTAAAATTAAGTGGTTTCATAAAAATACCACCGCCCCTCAAGGGGTTAAATATCATATTTTACTTTTTAGTGCCAATAATTACGGTATCATAAACGTAGAGAATGAGTTTATAATAGAAGAAAATTTAATAACCAATTCAGAATGTCTATAATTAAATGTTTGATTAAAATTACAAACAGAAAAAAATGATTACATACAACTAAAAATATATATATATATGAATTTGAAAAACACTAAAAATAATAATTAGTATTTATAGTTGTACTATTAAACAACAACAAACTACAATAGATGAATTAAATGCATTATTAGATTTAACAATATCTCAAGAATCTTTCCATATGTTACAAGGAATTCCTATTATTTTATAATTTTGACAATGTTAAATGTGAAAACATTGGTATGAAGACTTAGGATTTTAAAAAATAATTTAAAACATTATTAGCACTAAAAGAAAAATCTTTCAAAAGTTTCACTACTGTAATATGTAAAAATACATTTTCCCAGTATAATGCTAATTTCTAATCTGAACCAGTTTCGTAATATCATAATAATCGAATATCTATATAATCTATAAGTGTTAGTAATCAGAAAACAGTAAGATGCCGAAAAAAATTCCAAATCATTATCTCAACACATTTTCAATCTCAAGTAATTGCAAATTAATGTTTTCATTAATTTCACTGTGAATGTAAGCATGAATCAGTCTCTGCGCAGCTTTTTTTTTCTCTTCAGGCGATGGCAGATTAAGATATTTTTCTTCACAGTATCGAATAGGAAAATATCGCTTCTGAAAACAATTCCAGATCAGTTTCTTATTAATATAACATAAAACTATTTAACTCATAATATACAAATCAGGAATAAAAGATTTCAATTAAATAAGACTTACATTTATGTTTCATTAATAATATCCGTGTATCCTAAAATGGCAGACGTCATTCCCTTATCTTAAAAAAAGTGTTGTAGAAGTGGTGAAGTTCTAAACAGGGACAAACTTCCCGCGTCTTCTCTTATTTATTTTTCTGTTGTCATCTTTTCTTTTTATCAGCTCTAAATAATTCAAGTTAAAATGTATTCCTGTGAATGTATCCCTGTAAAATGTATAAAGTTACTTTTTTGTAAATAATTATAATACTATTCATAATTAGAATTTATTAGATAAAAGACTGTTTAAATTTTTAAAATGTGTAAAAATCAATTTAATGGTAATAATGAAACTCCACACCCACTTTTTTTAAAAGTAAAGTTGTTTCACACATAAAAAAATTAAAAATATCGTCTTAATAAATAAAATAGGGTTATCGAGGATAAAAAAAAATTTCTTTGTCAATCTGTCATTCTTTTCATATTAATTTTCTGTAAAATGAAACAATTTTTAAAATAACTTATTTTTTAAGTCATATCTCTAAAATACAAATTTGAAATACGGATCATTAATTATATCATGGGTTTTGCATAAATTTTGTATATTTCTTTTATTTTCGGAAAATGTTAATTTTATTTAAAAAGTCTGAAAGAAGTAGATTTAAAAAAAAAAATAGTTACTTAAAATAGTTAAACACTAACAGGAAAAAATATGACTTGATTGCAAATTATAAAGCAAGAAATGCATAAAAACATGTATAATAATCACTTATAAACAAATTAAGTTAAATAATGCTATGAAAAGTGATAGAATATCTTTATTAAGACTTACGATCGTTTCATCGCACAATCGGCGAGATTTTCAAAATCAATCATAATAGAAAATATTTTCACATAACTTAAAAACAATAATATAGTAAACAATGTCACGAGACATGAAGCATAATGAAAATATTGCAACCATAAAATAAAATAAAAATTAAATTAGCTATTTGCGAGCGTGGATTAATTTTCACATAATTTAAAAACAACATGGTAAACAATGTCACGAGACATCAAGCATACTGAAAAACATTGCAAAACATAAAATAAAATTAAATTAACTTGGCTATTTGCGAGTGTGGATTAATTTTTACTATTGTTTCTACAATTACTTAGTATCTCTTTCCAAATTCTAGGTAAATCAAGGGACACAGAATCATTGCAAATATTCTCGTTGCGTAAAAATATTTCTATTGATTCTCGGACTATGGATGGTAAATAAAATCTTGATGGATAAATTAACTTGCTATTTTTAAATTCAATCTGTAAAGGGATCCTGTTTAGGACCCCTGCTTTGGACCATTGTTGCTGATAAGATTATCAAAACTTATAAGCGACACAGTCAAAAAAATATTTCTTATGCTGATGACTCTGTTATTGTTGAAGGCAGTGATACAAGACCTGCACTTGAGAATACCATCAATGCTAGCATTTCCCACTTTGCTGCAGCCTGTAGTGGTTTACATCTGTCAATTAGTGTTGAAAAATCTGCTTCAATGCTTTTTGGAAAATATATATCAAGAAAGCGTCGACCTATTTTTAAACTCCAGGGTAGGAGCATATCTGTTAAGGATAATTTGCTGTACTTGGGATTTTATCTTGACAGTAGATTCCATTGGTTGGAACATCTCGATATGGCCCGCGATAAAATAAAAGATTTTACTTGTAATATCCAAAAGACAAGAATTCGTGATAAAGGATTACCGCTTGAGTTTCTAAAAATTTGGTACAATTCAGTGCTAAAGAAACAGATTACTTACGGTTACGAAATTTGGTTTAATGATTTACGGAGCCATGGAATTAAGCGTTTATCCTCATGCCAAAGGCTATGTCTCTTATCTATCATTCGCGCATATCGGTCAATATCAACACAGGCACTTTGTGTACTTTCAGGAGTTCCTCCAATCGAAGTAGAATTAAAACAACTGGCTTTATGTTTTGAAGTTCAGAATAATGATGGTTCAGATTGGATAGAAGATGTTTATGTTTCAACAGATCGTTTGATGAAAAAAGTTTATACTTTTCACTATCCCTACTTTTATTATGATCATCATGTCAATTTCGTACGTGCTATTACTGAGAAGGTCCCTTTGTACAACCACCCAGTTTTATATACAGATGGTTCTAAGATGCCTACGGGCGTTGGAGCGGCTTTTGTGGTATTTTTGAAAGAAGATATTATCTTTGAGAAGAGAATTAGACTTAAATTATTTAATACGGTATACCAGGCTGAACTTACCGCCTTAGATTCCGCAATTGAGTGGTGTAGAGACTCCTCATACAGTGTATTCCACATTTATACAGACAGCTTGTCCTCAGTTCAAGCGCTTCAAAATCTTTTTCCAACGGACGAAATTCTTTTTAATATTTATACGAATTTACGACTATTGCATAATAAAACTATTAATATAGGCTGGATTAAATCCCACGTTGGTTTCGTCGGAAATGAGCGTGCAGACTACCTCTCCAAATCAGTCACTGAGACTGGTACATTTGATGCTGAAATAAACATTCCTATCCCTGTTTCGTTTGTGAAGCAGTTCTACAAAAGCAATATTATTAAAATTTGGCAGAACGAATGGTCTTATAGCGATAAGGGAAGAGACACGCATAGTATTATTAAAAAAGTGGATACCTCATTTTTGTGTTTTTCGCAAGTCCATGCCTATTTTATATCTGCACATGGGGCATTTCCTAGTTATCTTTATAAAAGGGGAAAACGCCAGAGTGATAAATGCCTATGTGGAAACATCGGTGATGTCAAACATTATCTGTTTGGTAAATGTCCATTGATGCTTACTTCATTTAACTTTATCCGTAACCGGACACTTAGCTGGAACATGCGTAACATACTGTTCTCGAATTCAAATTATCACAGACTCAGACTTATTTACAACGAACTAAATAAACATTTTTCGTTTATAAAATATAAATTTTGATTTTTTAATCTTTGTTTTATTTTAACCACTTTTCAAGCGCCAGGGCGCTCTTTGTGAGTTTTACTTTTATTTTTTGTCATTGTATTTCTTGGGCTATTCCCCAGCTGTGGTTTTGCAGGTCGCAGAGGGTACTTTTCTGTCAGGGGTTCATGCCTATGCCATTTTTGGTTGGCTTCCTGGCAGAGTGATCCTGATCCTGTAAAGGCTCTTCGCTGCATAATCTGGCCAAAGCTGTGGTTCTTCTATTGTATTTGATGTCTGCTATATGTTCTTTGATTCTAGTTTTAAGTTTTCTGCTTGTCATACCTATATAAAACTGCTTTGTTCCATCTTCTTTGGTGAAAGGTATTTCGTATACTCCTGCTAATTGGTTGGACTCAATTTGATCTATTTTCTTGCATACTATATTTTTTATTTTCACGGATGGTTTTGCGACTAGGAAGATACTGGATTTATTGAGTTTATATTTTAAACGTTCGAAGAAACCAGGAAAATATTGTAAAGTGGATAACGTGGAATTTTGTGGTTTGAAATTTCTTTTCTTTTTGTTCTTCAAGCTCTTAATTAAAATATAATCTCAAGTGTCACTTGAGATTATTTCAAGTATTAAGTTGCAATCATATTAAATTTTCTTTGCGGCATGTAAGGAATTTTAATTTATTTCTCATATAAAGTGATTCATGGAAAACAATGATATGGTATTTTTTTAAATATCCTTTTTTCCCTGCAAAAAATTGATGAAACTGACTTTCTTTTAAAAAAGTAATTAATTTAAATATTTTAGACTTATCATTTTGTAACTTATTTTTAAATTACACACTACTTATATTTTCCTTTTGATTTACAGCTCTGCATCAGGAGGACAGAAGCTTAGGGGATTAGACATCCCCCTCCCCCAGAAATAATATCCTGACATTTTGTAACTTATTTTTAAATTACTCATTACTTATATTTTCCTTTCCTATATACTGGTGTATGAAAATTTAAACTTAAAAAAAAAACACATATCCCATATTTTAAAAGTATAAAATTGATATTTATACGAAAAGTAATTAATAGTTTTTGATTTATAGCTTTGCATCAGGAGGACAGAAGCTTAGGGGATTGGACGACCCCCCCCCCCCTCCGAAACAATATCCTGGCTACGCAACTGCAGTTAATTACCTATGTGTTTTGACTGTAGTTATGTGTGCAAAGCAACAGTAAACTCAAGCACCCCCCCCCCCCCTCCTTGATAGCTGATGTGTTTTTTTAAAATAATAAATATATAAAAAACAATTAATAAAAATACTCAGTCAAATTTTATACATTTTTTTTCATGGCACTTTGTGTATGTAAATATAAATAATTAAATGGCCAAACTAGTACTCAAATAATCAAAATTGTCAGAAAGGAATCTAGATCATCTAAATTCTACCTTGCCCGTATAGTAATTTGCAATATTAATATCTATTTATTATTACTGCAAAATAACAAATAGGGCAAAAGAAAAAAAAAATCTAAAAATAAAGTGCTTCATAGATAGTGAATGAAAAAGGTCAAGCTAAAATAAATTATAGTTCACACTTGTAGTGAAATATAATGAAAAAATAAATTAAATAATAATGACAGAATTTTTTTTTTTTTTTTTTTTTTTTTTTTTTTTTTTTTTTTTTGCACACACCCAAAAGGAAAAAAAAAGTTGGAACCAAAAACAATAATATCTGAGCAATAACTACCAAAAACTATAACAAGTTTTTATAATGTAATTTGTTGCATTAAATATTTCTAGTTAATGATTACTTGAACTAATGCCTTTACATTGGTTTTCAAATATTTAGGGTGGTAATAGTGAAGGGGAAATTTATAATAATTTTTTAATAAAAATAATTTATGTTTTTTACTGAGTTTTCAAATAATGTATATGTTGTTTTGAAAAGTAGTTTATTAGAATTTTTTAATAAACTAGGGGGCTCGGCCCCCTACGAGCTACGCTCGCCAACCCCCGTCTAGACACCGCAGACTCTAAATGCACGCTAATTTGATCGGCTTTAAAAAGATTTCGAAAGATTGAATTATAATTTAAAAAACAGTGGCGATCTCCCTATAAACGAATTTCTATTCATTTCTCTTTGATTGGGGAATTTTAACGCCAAATCCGCTGCGGTACTACTTGATTATCCTGTCGACCAATTTCGCCAAATTATATAAATCGCCAAACCACTCGCCAAATTATACAAATTGATATAATTTTTATTTTAAATAACGAAAGAACAAATAAATTCGTACAACATTAATAAAAACACAAATAAAACGTCGAAATAAAAATAACTTGATGACGTATACACGTGTAACAACCTTTCAAAATAAGCTAATATAAAAGGAATTAAGTAAAGAGAGTCTTTGTATCCTGGTATTTTTTAACAAAGCGAAAAGAAAGTTCTTTTAAATGAGACATTTTAAATTAATTTTCAAAATATCAAATAAATGTCTAGCGCAATTTCTAAATTTAAACTTTTTTGCAATATTATTTTGTGTGTTCATTTCATGTAATAACTATAATGTGACGTAAATATGACGTAATTTCTCCTAAGACTTCTAACGCATGTTAATGAATTTATTATTTTACAATATCCTTTCTCCTTTAAAATTCACGTGTATACTTTTTATGACGTAATTTTTAATAAGTTCCTGCTTTTTATACTTAATTATTTAATACTAATTTGAAAGTTTTTTTCCTGTTTATAATAGTCACGTGTAAATAAATTTTTAATTTGAAGCAAACATTATTGCTTGCGCTTTTTATACAGATGGCAACAGTTTAAATTAGTACAATTTTCTGAAATCTGTAGAAAATATCTCTAGAAATGCTGAAAATTCGAATTTAAAATAGAAATAAAACCTGAAAAAATGAGTCAAAATAAAAAAATTAATGCAATCTGCACTCCGGCAACTTCTAACGCATAAAATGATCTAAAAATGATTACACTGCCATGTACAGTTTTTGCTGCTATAAAACTTTTTTAGTGGAACGATTTTGTCCAACTTTAGCATTAAATAACTCTTAAAATAATTGTTCGATTTGAAAACTGTCTGCATCAGCGTGTTTATCAGACATTTCTGTATAAAACCACCGATTTTCATATTTTTGTATGCATTATTTTTGTTAATATTAACGAAGAAAGGCCTCCGGTCACCAAAAAATCAAAACCGGCGGCGGCGGTGACAGCGGGAGTTACTTTTTTTAGAACTAGGGGGCTCTGCCCCCTACGAGCTACGCTCGTCAACCCCCGTTCAGACACCGCAGACTCTAACAGCACGCTAATTTGATCGCCTTTAAAAAGATTTCGGACGATTGAATTATAATTTGAATCTGACAATTATAATCTGACTTAATTTTCACCAAACTTTTCTTTCTCTTTTTAATATTCACGTCAAAATACTTTTGTTAGAAATGAAATATTATGATCATCTTAAAATGTCAAGTAAATGTCTCGCGCAATTTTTAAATTAAAACAGTTTTGCAATATTATTTTTTGTTCATTTTACGTAATAAGTGTAATATGACGTAAATTCTCCTATTTAGGACTTCTAACGCATGTTACTGAATTTATTATTTTACAATATTCTTTCTCATTTAAAATTCACGTGTAACTATAGTTTTTATGACGTAATTTTCAATGAGTTCCTGCTTTTTATATTTTTTGTTTATAATAGTCACGTGTAAAATAAATTTTTAATTTGAAGCAAACATTACTGTTTGCGCTGTTTATACAGCTGGCAACTGTTTAAATTAATACAATTTTCTAAAATTTGTAAAAAATATCTCTCGAAATGCTGAAAATTTGAATTTAAAATAGAAATAAAACCTCGAAAAATTGTTCAAATTAAAAAACTAACTGCAATCTGCACACCGGGAAATTCTGACGCATAAAATGATCTAAAAATGATTAAATTCCTATGTACAGTTTTTGCTCCTATAAAACTTTTTTAATGGAACGATTTTGTCCAACTTTGGCATTAAATATCTCTTAAAATAATTCTTCGATTTGAAAACTGTCTGCATCAGCGTATTTATCAAACATTTTTCTATAATTCTGCCGATTTTCATATTTTTGTATGCGTTATTTTTCTTAATATTAACGAAGAAAGACCTCTGGTCACAAAAAATTCAAAACCGGCGGCGGCGGTGACAGCGGTAGTTACTTTTTTTTAGAATAGAGAGAAACAATTACAAATTTTTTAGCAGATTTTAATAAAAAGTAATTAACAATTAACTATTACAAATTGATTTAAATAATTAATTACTTATTAAATTAATAATATTATTAATATAAATTCATAATTTAATAAAATTTTACTTTCAAATAAAATAAACTGAATATAGTTATATATTCAGATATATTGTTAAATAATATAACATAAAAATATTTTATGTAAGTGTAAGAAATAACATTATATTTTCAAAAATATTCGTTTTAAGGAATTGTAATAAATAGCTTATAAGTAATATGAGTTTTAAAAATTAATTTCATTAACAGTATTTTATACATGATAAAAAATTACAAAGCATTTGATAATAAATTAATAAAGTTTTTCTGTATGAAAAATACTAATTAATTTTAAAAGAAAACTTTGATAAATTAATTTTGCTAATTTAATGTTTATCTGATACTAAAGTTATAAGGGAAAAAAATAATGTATGTAAGTTTAGGAGATATTATTATCGAATTACAATAAATGTTCACTTTAATTCATAAAATAATAGCTTATATGAATTTTGAAATTTATTTAAAACTAAATTTTATTTTATTTAATAAAAATTAAATTTAAATTTTATTTAAAACTAAATTTTATTTTATTTAATAAAAATTAAATTTAAATTTTATTTAAAACTAAATTTTATTTTATTTAATAAAAATTAAATTTCAATTTTATTTAAAACTAAATTTTATTTTATTTAATAACAATTAAAACTTAATTTAATCAAAATTTTATTTAATTATCGAATTGACAATTAAAAAAATTGGAAATGAACGGATAATAAAAGTCGATAAATCTTTATTAACTAACTTAATAAAAATCCAAACAAAACACAAATATAAAAGTAACAGGGAGGATAGAACCTGCCTACTTGAGCTTGGTAGACAAGCGCGTTAGCCACTGGACAAGATCGTCCACAGAAATCTTTTACCAAAATAGCATGAATTAACCAGGTACGATATTTCTCAAAGTGCTTGCATTTCATCGCCAAATCATCCCTGAGAAGCAAGCCAAGACCGGTTTCTGATCAACCAATGAGAGAACGGAACCTTTCACTCTTGAGTCGCTTCCCTTTTTTTAATCCGCTTGCTTTCGGTTGGTTGGTTGTATAAGTTTTCTCAGAAGAAATTAAATAAACCGGGATAGCAATGGATGTGTTCAAGATGCACGCGGGCGCGAGCTCATCAGGGGACAGGAACATGGAGTGGGTCTTTATCGTTGACGGAATAAACATTCAGCGCGTTCACGAACAAATCACGATTTGATTAATTACGGTATTAATTATAAAGATAATTTGTTGCAAATGAAAGGCGAGCTAGATGGCTGAATGGATAGCGCTTTGAATTCGAGACTAGGGGCTATGGGTTCGAATCCTTCGCGCCCCAAATTGTTTTATAAGGTTTTTTTTTTGTTGCTTTATATTTTTCATAATAAATAAGATATTTTTGATAAAGATAAATTTTTATATTTATAATACAGAAGCATATGTATTTCTATTATGATAATAAAATACTTATTTAAGTACCAGAAAATGAGGTATTTCGCAGTGAAAGTTTTACATTTGAATGCCTTTTAATATTCAAAGTGATATTAAGCAAATGAAAAAATAAGTATTGCGCGAAAATATACGTTTGCGCTTAGGATAATTTCTTAATGTGTTTTTTTCCTTTTTTTTTTTTTTTTTTTTTTTGAGTAATTTAAGAGTGAATTTTTGTCAAGACTGGGATGCAAATAATATTTTACGGTGTTAAAATCAACATGGAAAATATTATTAAAATAAAATGTAATAGATGTATAATATTTTAACTAAAAATATCTGCACATACAGTAGAGCCTCAATTATCCGAAGTAATTGGGACCGATCATCTTTCGGAAAATAGAAATTTTCGGATAATCGAGAATGCTTCAATTTTAAGATTAAGGAGAAATGTATGCAAATTTTTTTATTATGGTAACAAGTGCTTCATAACAGTAAAGCAATAGCAAAATAGAAACAAGAATAAATTACCTGAATTTTAATTTTGAAATCAAGTACCTTTTACATATATCACAAGGGTTTAAAAAATGTTTTGTTTGTCGCAGTTTCGATTGCTTTTGTTTTGAAGCTCTATCACGGAGTTTTTTAATATTACTTCACCAGTATCGCAGTGCTAGGCCCCTATATCTAGGGCCCCTTTTTAAGCATTTACACCATTACTGCGCATTTTTAATAAATATTATTCTAATGATTATTCCATATCCTATGATTAATTTTGATAAATTGAAGATCTAAAACGCTAAGTACTAAAACGGTTTAACATGTTTTCATGTTAGGGCCCTGTTCTCAACTATCAGTTGACCCCTTTTGGGCCCCCTATTATAACTCCCTTAAAAATAGTCCGATTCACTAGCTTTTTTTTTTCTAACAGCATCTTAGGTTCTTCAGCTGCTACACGAACGAAAAAAAAATTGCAGACTTCAGCTACCACATATTTTGAATATCAATCGCCTTCTTGGGCCCTTGGTGAAGTTCTTTAAAAATGATCCGAATGCCTTAAAATTTTCTTTACCATTGTTCCAGCATCATCTGATTACTTTAAAACTACTAAAAAGTATATTTATACTAAACTACATGCCACTTAAGTTCCTGACCCCCTGGGATCCGGTACAGGGCCCTTGAAGCTTTTGCACCATAAATTGTTAATAGATTGCCCCTCTTAATCCGATCTTCATTTTTGGAACCAATTTTTCAATTTATTTATTCTCCTGTTTCTATGTTCCAGTTCAAATCCTGGGGTCCCGATAGGGCTCCATCCGGGACCCCTTGAACTTTTTGTTTGCCATGTATTTTTCACCCCCTAATTTTCTCACCTTCTCATTGCATAATTTTAAAATTGAGTTTTAGACTCTTCTCCCTGGAACACCTTCATATTTTTATTGGGGCCCTAGGGCCCTTTTTAAGTATTTATCCCATTTTGTGCGCATTTCTTTAAAATATTAATCTAATGATTAATTCATACCCTATGCTTAATTTTGACTAATTGAAGATCTAAAACGCTAAGTACTAAAACATTTAAACATGTTTTCGAGTTAGAGCACTGTTCTGAACTATCAGTTGGCCCCTTTGGAGCCCCCTATTATAATTCCCTTAAAAATAGTCAGATTCACTTGCTTTTTTTCCTAACATCTTAAGTGCTCCAGCTGCTACATGAACGAAAAAAAAATTTCAGAATTCAACTACCATCAATTTTGAATATTAATCGCCTTCTTGGGGCCCTTGATTCTTTAAAAATGATCCGTATTCCTTGCAAATTTCTTTACCATCGTTCTAGCGTCCTCTAATTACTTTAAAAACTACTAAAAAGTGTCTTTATATCAAACTGCATACGACTTAAGTCCCTTCCCCCTTGGTGCCCGGTAGTAGGCTCCTTGAAGCTTTTGCACCATAAATTATTAATAAATTGCTCCTCTTAATCCGATCTTCATTTTTACCATTTTTGCATTTAGTCATTCTCCTGTTAATATATTCCAGTTAAAATCCTGGGGCACCTTACGGTCCTGTAGGGCCCGATCCGGGGCCCTACAGGTGTGCCATGAATCCCCCCCCCCCTAATTTTCTCACCTTCTGATTGCATAATTTTAAAATTGAGTCTTGGACTCTTCTCCCTAGACAAACACCCTCATATTTTTATCGGGGCTCTAGGACCCCTTTATAAGCATTTACACCATTTTTGCGCATTTCTTTAAAATATTATTCTAATGATTATTTCATACCCTATGATTAATTTTGACTAATTGAAAATCTAAAACGCTAATTACTACAACATTTAAACATGTTTTCATTTTAGGGTCCTACTCTCAACTATCAGTTGGACCCTTTTGGGCCCCCTGTTATAGCTCCTTTAAAAATGGTCCGATTAACGAACTTTTTTTTGTAACAACTTCTTAGGTTCTCCAGCTACTACATGAATAACAACAAAAAAAAATTTGAAGACTTCAGCTACCACCAATTTTGAATATTAATCGTCTTCTTGGGGCCTTTAATGCAGCTTCTTTAAAAACTATCCTATTATATTGCAATTTTCTTTAACTTAGTTTTAGCGTCTTCAAGCTACTTTAAAACCACTACTAAATTTTCGTATACCCAACTACTTTCTAGATAACACTCTGGCCCCCAGGGCCCGGTCTTTCTTTATACCTCAGCTACCACCTTTTTCGAACATTAGTCTCCTTTTCCTGCATCAACTTACATGATGCTACTGATGACACCAATGCTGCCATCATAGCGGGGAACTAGATTACAGGTTCCTTAGAAAAGAAGTTTGATTGGAACACACTAGATGCTGCGGAAGGAAATGGGGCCTCCGAAATTAGGTTCATTTAAAAGAATTTCCAAAGATATAAAATCATGCAAACTTAAGTTTTGTTTAAGGTTATTATTTACAAACCCCGGGCAACGCCGGGCGGGTCTGCTAGTTTATTAATAAATAAACAACAACCTCCTGGTTACCATATCAAGTAAAATAACGATACTTTGGAGCCACTTAAATATCCCGGTGCGCATATGAGATTGGCATAAGAAAAAAATCGCGCCAACGTGGTGTGTATATGACATCTGTGTCCTTGATTATTCCGTCGACAAAAAAACTGTCGCCAAACTGTAAGGTTAAATGCTAATATAATGGATGATCGTAAATGTTACATTCAGATTACATTAAATATGTTAAACGTGTTTGGTAGTCATCAAGTCTTTTTAATTCGACGTTTTATTTGTAAATTGATTATTGTTTACCTAATTTACATGTTCTTTCGTTAATTAAAATTACTTCAAAACTTGAAATTTGTTTTCTTTAAGCCTATATTTAATGTTTACATAAATTTTATAGTTATATACGTCTACTTTTTTTGGCTAAATAAAGAGTATCAGGTTCCTTGCACATTTTCCGTTATCATTGATATTTATTGCGTGTTCTTTAATAAATGCGATTATTACATTTAAAATACTTACTTCTTATTCACAAATACTCTATCCTAAAAATATACATTGTTTTTGGTTTAATTTAATAATTCTTCATGTAAATACTTTAACTATTAGTATTCTTTTGTCCGAAATTATCTAAATAAATAAAATTTTATATTTCGTATATCGCTTTATGCCATAAGTGAACGTAATCATTAAAGTAACCCTATTCTTTAGGGATTTTTTGAATTTAAATTAATTAATTTTTCTTTCTTAAAAGTTCAGAGTGGCAACATTCTTCCATGTGTATAATTTGACGAATAATTTGGCAATTTGTATAATTTTGCGAAATTGGTCTACGGAATAATGAAGTAGTAACCATTTTTCTTAACCTGGCGGAAGCGATAACGCGCCAAATATTGCATCAATTGAAATATTTCTTATTGAATTCATATTTAAGCATTACGAATATTCCTTTCATGTATGTTTAAATTAAATATTTTCGTTTATAATATTTTCCCTCATTAAAGCGGTTTTTCCTTTCTTTTTTTTAAAATTAAATATTAGTAATTATTTCCTTCTTTTGTTTGCAAGATGTTTGTATTAATTTCTAACGAGTATAGCCATTTCAATTCATTTATCAAAGATAATTTTCGCCAAAATGACCACTGGCAACCCTTTCGTTGAAAATATCAATAAAATACGAAATTTATTATCAAAAATCATAGCTATCCCTGTATATTTTCTCATAAACCACCCCGGGAATATTTCCTATCGAATGATACAATTTGGAAAAAAAATCCACCGGGTAGTTTTTGAAAACACTCGAGCGGAACTTTCAGAGCTTACTGCTTTATAATATACCAGGGGATCGTACCCGGGCTTCCCGGGTTAAAGAATATAGGTGAAAACATTTTTTTAATTGAAAACTAATAAATTTTTATATGCAATAATTTTTTTAGATTGATTGACAACTTACATTAAAAAAGCATTTTTCATATGGAAAATGCGAATTATACAATCAAATAAATTTTTGAAATTTATCGAAAGCGATATTTTCTTATTAGCCGCATACTAAGAGTTATTTGCCAAGATTTTGCTACTTAAGGGCATCCTTTTATATTCTGATAATTTCAGAGCTTATACATGTCTGGTAAGTTTGTGTTTTATTTATATTATTTTATTTATTTATTCATAGAGAAGGGTTTTTTATGGATATTAGCCGTAAGACAATGATGAACTCTTTATTTTGTTTTAAGGTCAAACGGATTAATCTTTCGTAATCGAGCTCCGCGCGTTATAGATAAATTATAAAATATTTCATGCTTTAAAATTGTTTTTAAAACCATAGACAATCAGTAAACTGAGATGAACTTTGCAAACAAATTCCATTTAAAAAATAAAATCCTATTTGGTGATCTAAAAATTTAAATTGTACGATTACAAATATGTCAGATTTGTGCTTTTAAATACTATTCTTTTATTTGTTTATAAAAGAAGTATTAATTTCGTTGATTTGTCTTTCATAAATATGGTAGAATGATGGTTTTTTTTATATTATTCTTTTATTTGTTTATAAAGGAAATATTAATTTCGTTATGCAAAAATAGTCAGAAACAAATGCTGAAAAATGTTTGTTGCTTTATGTGCAAAATGTTTATTCTTATTATGTATTGAAACCGGCACGTGATAAGATAAACTTTTAAAAAAATCATGCTTAAAAATTATTTTAGAAAAATTAATACATCAGTCAATGAATACAGTTTTTAAACAAATTACATTTGAAAGTAATTTTTTTCCTTATGCGACAAAAAATTGAAAATGTACGATGGTCAGAAGATTAAAAAATTGCAGTAGCGAAAATTTCAAGACTGAAATTTGATCGTGAAGTGTTGCCATTCGAAAAATGACGTCAACATTACGCACAGATCCGTTTGTTCTTTATAATATAGGTACGTAATCAGTAAAATATAATAAAGATCAGTTATTAGGATGTTGTTATCAATTGAGGCTCTTATGCTTGGAATTCCGGAATGAAAACAGCAATTTTCACCTTCTCAAAATTTGCATACGCACTTCTCATATCTATATTCATCATTTTTAAAAAAATTGTATTTTTTTTTATCATTTAAAAATCATTTTAACTCAAAACTTGAAGTCACGATTGTCAGAAACACCTTTTATGCGAACAGACGCACTCTTTACTTGAGATTCTAATCTCAATTCCGGAGAGTAAAAATTTTCGTAATTTATGTTTTTTAGACGCATTTGTGTTAAAATGTTTAGTTTTACCTAAGAAAATGATCGTTTTCTTTTAAATATGACTTCATTTTCACTTAAATAAGCATTTCGCCTAGTGTCTGAAACTTAGTATCAATACACATGCTGAAGGAAAAACAACATAGACAATTTATGAGGAAAAATGGGTGTTTTCAAAAGCAGTATGTCATTTTCCGTTATTATGTCCTAAATATAATATTCTGCTCATACTGGGATTTTGCGTCACTAAATCCTATACAACAATTTTTATCAACAATTTTGAATTTTTATCAGAAAATACCATGAAAAAAGTTAAAAATACCTCATTATTTCTCTCTTGTCTGCAATAATGAAAGCTGTCCAATTTTCATCATTTTGAAGAAATTTCATAAAATGCTTTTAAAATTAAAATATAAAAGTGGGGATATAAAAAAAAACAAAAAAAAAACAAAAAAAAAAACAGATAGTGCGATCACATCTACAAAGGAAGAGCTTTCAGTTAAAAAAAAAAAATATTAGTAAAATTGGTTCAGCAGAAAGATCAGGGCAGATGACTAATAAACACACTTGTGTTTTGTTTTAAATATATAGATTATATAAAATTGGGAAAAATTAAATTAAGCAAATTATGTTATTTTGATAAAACTATAGTAGAATGTTCTAAAGAATAGAATTAAAATTTTATTATTCGAGAGAATTTTCGACAAACTTCAGGAACACGATATTATTTTAAACCACGAATTATTTGTTTGCTCGTCTAACTCGGCGAAGCAAATCCATCCAAACGAGAATCAATTTTTGTAATATAAATCGGTATTATTTGCATGCCACCTCTTTTTTATAAAGACACTCTAAATTTTTTAAAATATTGCGTTTTATCAGTGTGATTTCGATTACATTATTTTCATAAGTGAAGCAGCTGGGCTGTGAAAATGACGCACTTCTACAAAACATAATTCAGGTTTAAGAATTATAAAATATACGCTTTTTTATAAAATGACGTCATTTGCATATGCTAAAGCAATCCACTTTTACAATCCATTCTTAAACTTCGTCTATAGAAAAGTGTGCACATGACGTCATTATCACGGAATAACAGACAATATTCTTGACATAGCCCATTTTTTAATTTCAACTTTTTTTTCAGATTTTATGAGAAAATGGCAACAAAAAGATACAGTATCTGCTAATTTCGACTATTTTCCGTTTACTTTCAATGACTTTTAATAGAAATTATGTTCTTTTGTTGCCACGATAAAAAAATGGTATTAAAAACTACAAAAAAATTAATATCTCAAAAATAAACTGAGATACAGCTTTCAAACAAATTGCATTTAAAAGAGTATTTTTTTCCTTATACGACGGTGTAAAAGTTTAAAATGTGCGATGTTTAGAAGTTTAAAAATTTGCAGTAGAGAAAATTGCAAAACCAAAATTTTATTTCAAATTTCAAAGTGTTTCCATTCGCAAAATGACGTATGCGTTACGCACAGATATGTTTGTCCTTTATAATATAGATATGATGATATGATATATGATATGATATGATATGCTATCAATAATTTTTATTTTTTAACCATTTAAACAATGCTATAATACTTCAATAGGTAAGTTTGAGTGAATTTTATTTGAACTTGGCACCCATTTACATATCACTTCTATTCTTGGCTTTTTAACACTTCCCAATGAAGTTGAAAAGTGTTTATGACTTCGGTTTGTCTGTCCGTCTGTTTGTCTGTCAATTTGTACGCGCTCTAACTCTCGTAAATATACTCGGATTGCTTTGAAATTTTTGGATGTTATTGAAGGTTACTATAGCACGAACCCTATTTAAAATGAAGTTTGTAGCATGTTTAGTTCATCTACAGGGACAGTCAAAAGTATTCCGTTACATTACGGCCAATGGGAAAAAAATCATTTCAAATGATTTTTAATGATGTTACACGCATCCAAACATAACAAAATTTACATACATTTATGAAGTGCACTAAAATATGCATTGTGTAGAATATGCGATCCAAAGAATAGTTGCTATTCATTTACAGGGCCACACAAAAGAATTCCGTTACATAATGGTATGGGGGGGATTGTTTGCGGCATATTTTAATTGTGTTAAACTATTTCATATATAATGAAATTGATATACGTCGCTGAGGTTTACTATAAGTTACTTCATGTACAATACGAAGTGCAGAGCATTTACAGGGACACACAAAAGATTTTAGATCATATTGTATCAGAAGTACTGAACATTAGCGGTGATTGCTGGAAATGCATTTTCAATTATGATATGCGCTTTTATGTTTCACTATATTTATGCATACTATATGGTATGTATAAATGCTATAATTTATATACAGGGGTACACATAAAATTTCATAAGGTCTACTGGATATGAGCGCAAATTGCTTAAAGGTGGTTTTTAGATGAGTTATGCATTTTTATGCTCAAATGCATTTAGTTTATTAAGAAATGTTTGTAGAATATAGATAAAACGATATATATATACAGGGTCACGCAAAAAATTGGATACGCCGTCTATGGATGACAATTTCTGAAAAAATGATTTCGGTAGTTTCAAGTGTGTTTCAGTCTGAATGAAATTTTAGCTAAATAGTGGCATGTAATAAAGGTACTAGGTAAACTATAGGGCTGTACAAAAGTATTTAAGTATGTTTCTATGTATTAGTAAAAATTGCTGAAAGAGAAATTTCAATCTGTTATGCGTTTTCTTGCTAAACTAAATTTTCCCATTATATAGTATATATATCAACGTACCGATGAAATACAGGGCTGTTCAAAACGTTTACTTAGTTATCTTATTTACCTCATTTCCCTAAATAACGAAGTTTCGTTAAAGCTTTCAGGAGTGTTGGAAAGTGTTTCATAATCTATGCCGTACACATGATTTATATTTCTTGTTTCAGAGAACTTGGCTCCCTTTTCCCATAATTATGTTTTTGTTAGATATCATTACTTCTTGTACAGTTACAATATACTTAGATACTTGTCTTAATGGTTTTTAATGCGATTACAAGCAACTATTTTATTCACCAGGCCACATTCAATTTAATTTAAATTTCCTACAACAAAATATTTGGCATACATTTTCATATAATTACACTTTAAATTTTGACCCAGATATTTCGAAAAAACCCCTTAAATGCGCGGAGTTTAAATTAAATTGCGATGAGCTAGACTATGGAAGATTAATGGTTTTAAATGGGAATTTCACCAAGTTAGTCAACTATGGCCTAGTTGTCTCCATATATCACAACTTATATTTATCGCCAAATTTGGCGGTATTTCGTCAAAATTTGGCACTATAGTGGCAACCCTGCAATTAGTAGTTTTTAACAATTACTCATTACAATGAGCCGGTCCAACGGAATTGTGAGGGACACAGAGAGACTTGGATTTTATATAAACGAGGTAGAACCCGTCGAACTTCGACGAAGGAAAATGTTTAAGACGGAAATTTCCTTTATCTACTTATCTATCTATCTATCTATCTATATTATAAAGGACAAACATATCTGTGCGTAACGCATACGTCATTTTGCGAATGGCAACACTTTGAAATTTGAAATAAAATTTTGGGTTTGCAATTTTCTCTATTGCAAATTTTTAAACTTCTAAACATCGCACATTTTAAATTTTTACACCGTCGTATAAGGAAAAAAATGCTCTTTTAAATACAATTTGTTTGAAAGCTGTATCTCAATTTATTTTTGAGATATTAATTTTTTTTGTAGTTTTTAATATCATTTTTCTTAATGTGGCAACAAAAGTACCTCATTTGTATTGAAAGTCATTGAAAGTAAACGGAAAATAGTCGAAAATAGGAGGTACTGCATCTTTCTGTTGCCATTTTCTCATAAAACGTGAAAAAAAAAAAAGTTGAAATTAAAATACGGGTTATGTCAAGAATATTGTCTGTTATTCCGTGATAATGACATCATATGCATACTTTTCTACTGACGAAGTTTAAGACTGGATTGCTTTAGCGGATGCAAATGACGTCATTTTATAAAAAAGCGTGTATTTTAATTCTTAAACCTGAATTATGTTTTGTAGAAGTGCGTCATTTTCAGAGCCCAGCTGCTTTAAATTCTTCCCAGGTGAAAATGCTTCACTTTTGAAAATAATGTAATCGAAATCACACACTGATAAAACGCAATGTTTTACATAAATTTAGAGTGTCTTCATAAAATAGAGGTGACATGCAAATAATAGCGATTTATATTACAGAAATTGGTGATTCTTGCCTGGATGGATTTGCTCCGCCGAGTTAGACAAGAAAACAAATAATTCGTGGTTTAAAATAATATCGTGTTCCTGAAGTTTTTGTCGAAAATTCTCTCGAATAATAAAATTTTAATACTATTCTTTAGGACATTCTACTATAATTTTATCAAAATAACATAATTTGCTTAATTTTTCCTAATTTTATATTACCTATATATTTAAAACACAAGTGTGTTTTTTAGTCATCTGCCCTGATCTTTCTGCTGAACCAATTTTACTAATATATATATATATATATATATATATATATATATATATATATATATATATATATATATATATATATATATATATATATATATATATTAACTGAAAGCTCTTCCTTCGTAGATGTGATCGTACTATCTGTTTTTTTTTTAAATATCCCCACTTTTATATTTTAATTTTAAAAGTATTTTATGAAATTTCTTCAAAATGATGAAAATTAGATAACTTACATTATTGCAGGCAAGAGAGAAATAATGAGGTATTTTTAACTTTATTCATGCTATTTTCTTATAAAAATTCAAAATTGTTGATAAAAATTGTTGTATAGGGTTTAGTGGCGCAAAATCCCATTAGGAGCAGAATATTATATTAGGGGCATAACAACGGAAAATGACATACTGCTTTTGAAAACAGGCATTTTCCCTCATAAATTTTCTATATTGTTTTTCCTTCTGAATGTGCACTGATACTAAGTTTCAGACACTAGGCGAAATGCTTATCTAAGTGAAAATGAAGTCATATTTAAAAGAAAACGATCATTTTCTTAGATAAAACTAAACATTTTAACACAAATGCGTCTAAAAAACATAAATTACAGAAATTTTTACTCTCCGGAATTGAGATTAGAATCTCAAGTAAAGTTTGTTCACATAAAATATGTTGCTGGCAATAGTGACTTCAAGTTTTGAGTTAAAATGTTTTTTAAATGATCAAACAAAATACAAATTTTTAAAAGATAATGAATATGGATATGAGAAGTGCGTATGGAAATTTTGAGAAGGTGAAAATTGCTGTTTTCATTCCGGTAATCCAAGCATAAGAGCCTCAATTGATAACAACATCCTAATAACTGATCTTTATTATATCTTACTGATTAAGTATCTATATTATGAAGAACAAACGTATCTGTGCGTAAGTTTTAGGCGTCATTTTGCGAATGACAACACTTCACGATCAAATTTCGATCAATGTCTTGAAATTTTCGCTACTGCAATTTTTTAATCTTCTGACCATCGTATCATTTTCAATTTTCGTTGCATAGGAAAAAAAATTACTTTCAAATGCAATTTGTTTAAAAACTGTATTCATTGATTGATGTATTATATTTTCTAAAATAATTCTTAAGCATGATATTTTTTATGTTTATCTTATCACGTGCCGGTTTCAATACATAATAATAATAAGCATTTTGCACATAAAGCAACAAGCATTTTTCAGCATTTGTTTGTGGCTATTTTTGCATAACGAAATTAATACTTCCTTTATAAACAAATAAAAGAATAACATCAAAAAACTACCAATCTAACATATTTGTGAAAGACAAATTAACGAAATTAATGCTTCTTTTATAAACAAATAAAAGAATAATATTGAAAAAACACAAATCTAACATATTTGTAATCGTACAATTTAAATTTTTAAATCACCAAATAGGATTTTTTTTTCAATTGGAATTTGTTTGCAAAGTTCATCTCAGTTTACTGATTGTCTATGGTTTTAACAACAATTTTAAGGCATGAAGTTTTTTTTAATTTATCTATATCGCGCGGAGCTCTGTTGCGAAAGATTAATCCGTTTGCCCTTAAAACAAAATAAAGAGTTTATCATTTTCTTACGGCTAATATCCATTAAAAAACTTCCCTATGAATAAATAAATAAAATAATATAAATAAAACACAAATTTACGAGACATATATAAGCTCTGAAATTATCAGAATATAAAAGGATGCCATAAGTAGCAAAATCTTGGCAAATAACTGTTAGCATGCGGCTAATAAGAAAATATCGCTTTTGATAAATTTCAAAAATTTATTTGATTGTATAATTCGTATTTTCCATATGAAAAATGCCTTTTTAATGAAAGTGGTCAATCTAAAAAATTTATTGCATATAAAAAAATTATTAGTTTTCAATTAAAAAAAAATGTTTTCAGCTATATTCTTTAAACCGGGAAGCCCGGGTACGATCCCCTAGTCTATATTATAAAGGACAAACATATCTGTGCGTAACGCATACGTCATTCTGCTAATGGCAACCCTTTGAAATTTGAAATAAAATTTCGGTTTTACAATTTTTGCTACTGCAAATTTTTAAACTTCTAAACATCGCACAGTTTCAATTTTTACACCGCCGTATAAGGAAAAAAATGTACTTTTAAATGCAATTTATTTGAAAGCTCTATCTCAATTTATTTTTGAGATATTAACTTTTTTATAGTTATTAGTACCAATTTTGTAATTGTGGCAACTGAAGTACTCCATTTCTATTAAAAGTAATAATTTTTATTGACTATATCCTTATTGATGCCATTTTCACATTACCAATAAAAGTAACATTTTTCTAATTTTTGAACAGAAAATGACGTCAGCCATTAAAAAAAAAGAAAAAAAACAACAACAACAAAAAAACAACAAAAACAACAACAACAACAAAAAACAAAACAAAAAACGAACAAACAACAACAATAAAAGATTCTTCTTAATAAATAAAAAGATTAAAGAAGATATTTCAGTATCTTTACATTACGCTGATTCTGAGTTTGAGACGCTAGACAAAATGATTCAATAAGTAAAATTGATGTCATATTTAAAACAAAACGATCATTTTCTTTGATAAAACTAAATATTTGACCAATACTATGGCAACTAAAGGCAAATTTCTAAATGGTAAATTTTCGCGGGTACTGAGATTAGAACTTAAAGTTTGTGCGAATGTTCAAACGAAAAGTTGTATAGGACAAACGGGACTTTAAGTTTGGAAATACATTCATTAATAATGTATTGCGCGTTAAATTATGAATTTGAGTGGTGCGTATGTAAATTTTGAGAATGTGAAAATAGCGTACAGTTTAGATTTTATGGGGGAAAATTTTATGATGTGACAAAGCTGATTTTACTGATTTTTCATCCCATAAAAACAAACATAAGAGCCTCAATCGATAACTTCAACATAATTACTCATCTTGATTACGTATTCTAATACAGTTTATTTTTTCAATAATTTAAGCATTTGAAGTTTGTGGAAATAATATTTTGGTAATTTTAGGTTAAAAACATTGTTTGTTTTAAGAGTTAGACAACCAATGCAAGATGAATTTTTTATTGTAATTATTTTTGTAGGTTTATTATAAATTCGATCTAACAGTTCCATTCCAAACATTTTAATTCGTCGAATTTCGACGGGCTCCAACTCGTATATATAAAATCCAAACGGAAATTTCGTTCCGAACGTCTATATTTCGAGCTCTACTGCATGGATTTTGACGGAACTTACACTGCTGGATAGGTATCGTTTCAAGGAAGGTTTTAAGCTATAACACATAAGATTACATAAGAACACTACGTAGATTAGTTATAGAATTATGACGAAAAGTTCTATTATTTTAGGCGAAAGTGTTACTATTATTTTATTGGCGATAAATTTTGTCGATAGATAAATTAAAACGGCTGTACATCTCGGAAAAAAGCTTTTACTAATTTTATTTAAAAGAAAAAAAAGAAGAAAAAAAGAGAAAATAAAAAACTGCTTTGACGAGTGGTAATATTAAAAAGCGACAATTAGCGTGGGAGGAAGTTATGAGGAATCGTGCACTTTGTGCCAAGTCTTTGAAATTTGGTATAATCTTAGATATTGTCTTAAGATTTAAGGAAACCATCGCAAACAACTTGTGCGCTCCCTCTGGTGGCCTGTTTGCTAGAAATCCAATATGGCCGCCATCTGTATTGGTATTTTAATTTGATGGGGCTTCTATTAGTCACAAAAACTTACGTAATATCACTTTTTATAGGTTCTAGAATACGAGGAATATTTTATAGGTTTTAGAATACATTTCTCAGGTCTAATTTATGTTTAGAAATCAATTTCAAGGTTATGACGTATCTAATTAGAGAGTAATACTCAAGGTAAAGAAGCATTTTTTTTTAAATTAATTCGATGTAATTTATTAATTACAAAATATAAAGAAACATGAATGGTTGACACAAATATTATAGAATTTGACGTTAGTTACAGCTTTGCAACATAATATATACTTGTTTCTTCATGTATCATGCGAGTTATTTGTACAGCTGTCATGATAGATGACATCGTTATTCCCGTTTTTTAATCGTAATTAATTTTCCAGTAAATTTATTCTTAAAATTCTTATCTTATCATCAGTTTTAAATTAATACCTTTAATTTGACACGTTTCCCATCTAAATCGGCCAGTTTATTACTTTTTTACATTTCTATTTTGTAATGTGTTTTTTTTTAATGTTTTAAGTATCGCGCGGCCGGCTTTTTCTCATTCCCGTATCGCTATTTTGGAGCAGCGTCCTTCCCGATCGTTCATTCACGTTTCGGAGTCGGGGCGTGGCTCTGTGTCGTCATGCACGGCGCTTGCTCCCAGCGATTTCATTCGCGGGCGCGTGTTCTGGCGTTGGCGCGATACGTCTCTCGCCAAGTTGCCGCCTAGCGATCTGTAGAGCGTTTTCTCGTCAGTAGCATCCACGGACCCGTGCAGTAACGTCGTACTTTTTTTGTCATCGACCTAATCGATGAATTTTTTTTAAGTCGCGAGCGTTGCAAGGTAGATGCAAGCATCGCGGCTTCGAAGGCAATTTCCTTCGTTTAAATTATGTTATTTAAACATAAAATTTTAGTTAATAGGAGTAGGGCATCTTTCTAGTTTATTTTTTAAGAAATAGTGTTTTCTCTCAAGACCAGCAGTTACCACGTGGGAACGTACCAGGAGACTCCCGTGCCCTAACAGCGAATAAAGAAAATCTTCGGTCATTCAAGCCTGTCGATGTTATTATTGCTTTTCGTCTTTGTCTTTTTCAACAAATATATAGAGGTAAGGTTTTTAAGACTATTTCACTTTAAAATTTACGGCCCTTTTTACACGTGGAGCAAGCACGTGGCCAAAGTTCTCAAGGCATCATGAAACCATCGTATGACATTACAACAGCGGAAAATCAAATTCCTAATTTACAAAGAACCTGTTTAAGAACCACTATACGTTTTATTTAAAATTATTTAGATCACAGAAGTCACTTAAAACTCTCTTGTCATATTTGGTGCCGTGACCAGGACATAACAGCTTGTCATAACAGCCTTCTTGACATTTGCATAATGGGCTGCAACGAATACCAGCTCGATAACATTTACATCTGCCTGTGCATGAGACCAAACAACCACAATTCAGTAGCAATGAACATTCGTGGCTTGCATCTGGAAGATCAGTCTAGTTGAGTACACATTCTATGGTTCTATCATTCCATTCCCAACCCCATTTACTATAATCAGGAATATCAGGTGATTTGGACAGCGACATCTTCCAAATGAATGCGGTAATGAGCAGAGATCGCTTTGTGTGCTGAAATAAAGCATATTGTGATGGTGGTATAGATTCAAGGGACTTTAGGCTTTGGGTAAACATCCATTTCCTTGCATCATTGACTGAATCTGCACCACTGTTTTTGCTCTACATAAGAAATGTAAACGTTCAAGATGAGACAAGTGCTGTAATTGTAACGTGAAACAATTAGGCGTATTTTTGATGTCAATGAACGTGTCAGTGACCTCAGGATAAGCAGCCAATGCATTCCATGCCGTATTTTTTACCTATTCCAAATATCGATGATCCACCACACCCCGTAAATGCATGAAAAAAGAGAAGGGCTTCGGAGCTTTCAGGTCCACGTTGTTGACAGATGTGATGGATTGGAAGCTCTTTAAAGGTCTTTCCAGATCCAAAGCCTATACATAACTCTGACATATTCAACCGTTTCAAGTGATATATGGTCAGAACAACCATGTCTGCGTCAACTGTGATGAGGTATGCTTTGGTATGTCCTTGCTCAGCTGCGTGTTGCAAGTGCAACATCATTCTGGTGTCTGCTTCTTCTTGCTGGCTTGGAGACATGGTTGATATGCCACTCGTTCTGTTACTTCGCACCTGATTATCCTCTGTGGTGAACAGTTAATACCCAGCACCAGTGGTAACTTCAGCCAATTTTACGCTGAGGAAGTTAAATAACTCTTGTTTATTGTTGGAGTTTGTTAAAAATTTCTGCCATGCCGTACCCTTTGGTATAGGTGTTTTCGCAGTCACTCTAGTTCGATGCCCTGAAGTGTCACCTAGTTTGTCCCGGGTTTGTGATTTGAGACTACCATCGTGATATGTGTCCCAGACTGTATCTACTCTTGTGATGTTAGGCGTCATTTTGCTTTCAATAAATAGCAGTAGGTGCATATTTATATATTCCCCGAAAACTGGCACGCAATGGTTTTATAATATGAATAACTGCCTGCATATCGAGTACAAGCACTGATGCCTCCTTGAATGATTGAGAGCATCCAGTGTCAGGCATACCAGGATGGCACCCAAGAAGAGCAGATTTCGTTTCTGACAGTAATTATCTCTCGTTAGATAATTAAGACGGGTCACGCTGGTTCTCGTGTCTGAAGAAGTCATCTATGTCTGCTTGTGGTCATGCTTGCAAATATAGAAATAGATTCGTCATGAGAGCTGCATTTGCCTTCGCTGTTCCCAACATACTGGTTCCTTTCTTGATATTTGCAGGCGGTCGGTTTCTGAATGTATATATTTTTGCCCTTGGAATTGTGTCTTATAGGTGTTTTGTAGCACTTTGAATTCAGTCCCTCACAAAGTCCTTATACATGGTTTCGCCCATCCCCTTGGCTTCCTTTAGGCACGTAGCAAAAACAGGATCTATGACCTCACTGGTATCCAATGTGACGAGTTCCATACCTGTTTCTTTAAACGGATTTATAATTGTTCCATTTTGTACTAGATTAAGAAGAGCTTTTAATTGCTTAAGAAATTTTGTCTATTCTATGGTAGAAGATTCCTGATATTCCTGATTATTTACGGATGAATAATTCGAATTACATTCAAAATCATCTATTACCCTTAGCACTTTAGGTCTTGAAATCTCGATGACCCCCTTCTCTTCTTTCTGACCATACAGACCCTTAGGTCCACTATCCGCTTTTATGAATTGTATACTATGCTCGTGTCTCTGATCTAGTGCCATGAAAGATAACTATTTTTTACAACGTTGAACGACAAACTGCCCTTTCATAAAAGCTTCATGGACACTTGGATGGGTATGTTGCAAACATTCAGAGAAACGGTCAGCTAGCGTGAATAGTTTGTGTGGCCAAAGACGAAAAACCATGGGCAAAGTTCTTCGCTAGAACTCTTAGTAAGTAACCAATTACCCACTCGCTGACCTCTAACGAAACGACCAATTAACAGGAGAAAGCCTCTGATAGTTACCCAGTAATGTACGGTTGGTGATTTGGCCATCATCTCAATACTCCATAATCACGTCAAGAGGCACAGGTACCTCATTATCAACAAAGTGTTTCAAATCTGCTTCTAGTGCATCATACGTTTTGTAATGACACTCTTTCTTATATGGCCATCGTAAGTCATTTCGGATATGTTGCTGCACAAGCAACACAAAGTCCGATTTTTTATTTTTCTCCCTTTTCCCAAATTCATGTTTATGTTTGTGTTGATATGAAGAAATACACTGTAGTTTTTTTTTTTGAAGTCACTGTTCAGAACTTATAAACCAGAAAAAAGGACTAATATATTTTATGCTGCTGTTCTGGTATTATATTACTGAATTATTATATATTATTATATTATTGTAAATATCATATTATATATTGGTATTATATTATTCATGTATTATTCATATATTTCAAGATTTTGTGTTTAATAGAAGGTCATCTATTAAAAAATACCAATACAGATGGCAGCCATATTGGACTTCTAGCAAACAGGCCGCCAGAGGGCGCTCACAAGTTGTTTGCGATGGTTTCCGAAAAGCTTCAGACCATAACTTATACTATACCGAATTTCAAAGACTTGGCACAAAGTGCACGATTCTTATGAATTATCAGTAATTCCAACCCAGCTAAATATCGAATTTAAACATGAAAGGAAAGGTTCGTAATGCTCTAAAAAAATTATTCAATATGAAAGATTGCAGTTTTAAACTATATTTGGCAATTTATCTCTTCAGTCAGGTTAAGAAAAATACATCAGAAAACTTGATAAGATAATATCTGAGTGACAATTTTGTTTTTGATTTTTTAAAAATTTGCTTTTTATTTTTATTTAACTCATCAATCATGTGATTTGCAGAAGAAACTAGCAGATGTAATTATAAAAATGACGGCACTTGTGAGTTACATATCGTATGTTTATTTACGATTTCATTTTATCGCCAAACAATTTAATTTTAAGCCAAAAATGCATAAGCGTGGCATCGGTTTGAGCGACGTTCACAATATATTGGTTATTTTTCAAGTAGACGACTGCATTTTTTGAAAAATCTATATATAATTCAAATGGAAATTTCATTTCGGCTGCTTAGAATTTGGGTTCTGCTGAACATACACTGTTAGATAGGTAATTTTTCGGGGAAGGTTTTGGTACATAACACGTCGTTCTACGTTTCTTGGTATCAAATTATGGTTTAAAATTCTTTAATGAGATGAACCTGATAATGAAAAATTAGCCTTTTAAAAAGATTCTGCCAAATGTATTTCGATGGAACTTGGACTGTTAATTAGATAATTTTCAAGGGAAGGTTTCAGTATACAACATGTCCTTCTACGTTGCTTAGCCATACAGTTTTGGGGAAAATTCTGTAATGTGGTGAATTCAATTATCACAATTTAGCCTTCTAAAAAAGTTATAATAAACGGTTTTTGATAGAAATTGCAATGTTAGTGTGGCAATTTTTCAGAGATAGTTTTAGTATATAATATATTGTTAGATACTGTTTAGTCATAGAGCAATGGGGTAAATTCTGTAATTTTCCAATATAGGGCCCTTTGCGAGGTGGAAGAAATGGGCTTGGCGAGAGAGGGAAAGTTTTCATGGATATTTTCTGTTTAATAATTATAAAATTTATTTACCATAAAGAAGACATTTATCTCTTTTTATATAAAAACAAAAATAAATTGTATATAAATAACAAAAATATTAATATTCATAAATATAAAGGTTATATATAGGAATACATATTTTAAAAAGTATAAAAGGTTTATTTAATTTGTTTTCACAGCTGTTCATATCATTTGGCGAGAAATTTCACTTTCTGAAGTCCGAATTGCGCCAAGCTTTATAACATCTAACGGTAACCATTGATCTTAAAATCAGGAAAATTGGAAAGTATACATGTAGTTTGTAAAGTATGCCATAATTAAGGAGATAAGTTACGTAATTGAGTCTACAAACAATTGGCGTATGTTACCGAGCGGGATTTGGCGTACAATTAACTTAGGAAAAGGTTTAAATTGATTCTGTGTTTTTAAAGTGGACCTATTCTATAAGCGAATTAATACCGAATTAATTCTGTAATCGAATTTATCAGAATTGGCGAAATTTGGGAGAAAGTTTTTTGGAGACTTTTTGCTACTTTTACATTATACCAGCACCATACCAAAATGTATGCTATTGCACCATTTATTTGAATCCTAAACGTGCAAAGAATATTTTGTACTTTTCCATATATAAACAAATTTTCCATATATAAACAAATATATAAATTTACATATATAAACAAATATATAAATTTGATTTATAAACAAACAAAAAATTTCATCAAGTTTGTTTTCTTAACTGTTTATATCAATTGGCAACAAATCTCACTTTCTGATGCCCGAATTGCGCCAAACTGTTTAAAAAAACGCCAAAGCGCCTATCGTGGGAAAGTACCAAATTTTTTTTTGCAAACTATGCCAAACAATGTGGCTAAATATATATGTGGCTTGCTAATTATTGAACGCGAATTTCTTTTGGCTTTAATTATTATTTAATCGTAACCATGCAAAAAATTTTAATTTATTATTTTTTTAAATTGAAAGTATTTTTTATTATTAAGTACAATTAAGTTATAACTTCATTTTTCGCTGATGTTTACTACAGTGCTAAGAGACACTTAGAATTTCTTGTGCGAAGTTTAAATGACGATTTTGAAAAAAAAAAATATTTACAATATCAGAACCTACACCAAATAGGCTTATTTTACCGAGAATGTTTTGGTACAAAATGAAATACATTTGTTGTAGACATGATCGTAAATCTCAATACTCGTCGATTGAAAAGTCTTTAAAATTATTCAGCAAAGACAACAAGAAATAACTTACAGTTTCATAAATTTTAAGAATTAATATTCTTATCGATCTATCTACTTCTGCTTCTACTATATATGACAGTAAAATGCAAATGGGAAATTCTTCCCGGCTGTATAATACTTGAGCTCACCTGACTGGATATTGATGAGAATCGAAATGATAGTTAGATAATTTTTCAGGGAAGATCTTAGCATATAACATATCGTTTTACGTTGCTTATACATATAATTATGTTTTACAGTTATATAATCATATGAACTCGATTATAAAATATTAGTCTTTTTAAAAGATTCAGCCGATTGGATTTCGATTGAATTTCACTGTTAGTTAGATAATTTTTCAGGCAGAGTTTTAGTATATACTATACTCTTCTGCACTGGTTAATAATAGAGATGTGGCGCAAAGTTTTATAATCAGTTGAACCCGATTATGAAAGTTTAGCCTTTATAAAAAGTTCTACAGAACGGATTTTGATAGGAATTCTATTGTCAGTTACATACCTATTCAGATATGGTTTTAGTATTTTGCATTTTGTTCTATGTTGCGTAGTCATAAAGTAAAGACGGAAAGTTCCATAATCATGTGAAACCGATTGTGAAAGATTAGACTTTTCAAAAAGCTCTAAATGGCGGATATTGATAATAATTGCTTTGTTGATTAGACAATGTTTGGGAGTTTATTGCATATCATTTTACGTTGCTTAGTTACAGAATTACGGGGGAAAGTTCTATAATCAGATGGACCCCAATATGAAAGATCAGTCTTTAAAAAAAGTTTTACTGGATGAATTTTGTCAGTTTGTTTGTTCGTATTATAGTTAAATAATTTTTCAGGGTTTATTTTATTATATTGTATATTGTACTATCATTCTTTACCAAATCCTACTGTGATTGACCAACTAAAACGGTTAAGATCTTAATAGCTGAAAATTTGTTGCGAAAGGACTTATTCCAGGTAAGGTTCCATATTGCTTTAAATCACAATGTCAAATTCACTGATACATTTTGTTTATTCAAGGTTCGTTTGGATAAACAGACCAGAGCAGCGGTTTCAGCCTGCTAGTTTTATAATAAACCTACAAAATTAGTTACAATAGAAAATGCATCTTAAAATGGTTAGTCTAACTCTTAAAAAACTATCATTCTAACCTAAAATTGACAAAATACTGTTTCTATAAAACTTTTTTTTTAAAACTAAGTATTCAAGATTATTGATTAATAGTTCTGGTAGGAACAATAAAAATTTTCCCTATGAAATGCGACCCCTAGTTGTCTAAAATATTAAAATTAAATTTTAATCGCATATGTAATCAGTAATACATAATAAAAAACAGTTATTATGATGAAGTTGTCCATTATGTCTCTTATGCTTCGTTTTCTCGAATCAAAATGATAAAATTTATTCTAGTTTGATACAATGAGATATTTTATTCCCCTGTAAAATCTAAACCCGACATCAGTTTCACCTTCTCATAATTTACATATGTACTTCTCATATCCGTATTCACCATGTTTTGAAAAAACGGTATTTTAATTTGTTCATTTTAAATTCATTTTAACTCAAAACTTGAAGTCACGATTGTCAACAAAATCATATTTGTATGTGAACAGTCGCACTCTTAACTTCAGATACTAATATCTCAATACCGAAGAGGAAAAATTATTGTAATTTATGTTTTTTAGACGTATTTGTGTTAAAATATTTAGTATTATCTAAGATATTGATCGTTTTCTTTTAAATATGATGTCATTTTCATGTACTTAAGCTTTTTGCCTCACAATTACTATCAGCACTCAAGCAGAAGAAAAAAATATGGAAACTTTATAAGGAAAAAGGCATGTTTTCAAAAGCAGTACGCTATTTTCCATTCAAAATATTTTGGCTCAATATGTCCCTAATGGGATTTTGCACCACTTAACCCTATACAACGAAATTTAAAACATAGAAAAAAAGAAAAATATATATATTTAAAATTTTATCAAAAAATGGCATGAATAAAAATAAATAAACCCCATTATTCTCTCAATTTTGCAATAATGAAAGCCATCTAATTTCGATCATATTGAAGAAATTTCGTAAAATATTTTTTAAATTAAAATATTAAAGTGGGGATATTAAAAAAAACGACTAGTCACTGCACTTCTATAAAGACACTGTAAATTTTTGTAAAACACTGCACAAGTCTGTGATTTCAATTACGTTATTTTTAAAAGAAGTTTTTTCACCTGAGAAGAATTTCAAAGCAGCTGGGGTGAAATGACGTACTTCTACAAAACATATTTCAGTTTTAAGAATTAAAAAACAGACTTTCTTATAAAATGAGGTCATTTGCATCCGTCAAAGCTTTGTACTTTTATGATCCAGTCTTAAACAACATCTACATAGAGCTTTTAGAATTCTTAAATTTGTAGTCAGTACTACATCTATAGAAAAGTATTTAAATGACGTCATTATAAAAGAATAATACACAAACACAACAAAAAGCAATAGAATCATTCAAGAAGCTCGGCAAAAAAATCGGGTATTTAATGTTACATATGCCTTCACTTGTTTTTATTTATAATAGCTCCATGTTTTATCAGAATTTTTTTTTAATTCGGAAAATATTATTACACATGGATAAATAAAATTCCATTCTTTTAGCTTTCTGATACGAACATCCATACGAATTCAACATTTGGCGCTTTTTTTGACGATTTAAATTTTTTCCTAATAGCTGTAATGTTAAATTAAAAATGCACACCCTGAAATGGGTAATTAATCGATTTTCACAATTTTTTCACGATTCCTTAGTTTTATAGTGTAAATGAACTTCGCACTAAATTTGAAGTCGGTAGGTGTAGTAAATATATGAGATCTTTTTGATGAGGGAGTCAGTCAATGATAAAAATATCGATTGTCAGACATTTTCATATATTGTTATCTCGGAAACTAATTACGTGTTATTTAGAAAAATTTGGATTCTGGGTAATTAGGAGGGGGGGGGGGACCTACTACGTACGCGTATTACAAGTACGTAGGTCAAACAGGTTTTCAGTAGTAGAGTGCAAAATTTGGAGAAAAAAACTCAAAATAGTTCGTGTAATATAACACACTAGTATGCCACACGAACTTGGCTGACACACTGCAGTGTATCCAGATCTGTAATTTTTACAGAAAAAATCTGTATTTTTAACAGAAAAAAACTGTTTTAATGAAAAATTACTGCTGTTTCCTGTAAATTAAACGGTTTTCCACTGGCGCAAAAATTGACAGTTTTTTTCCCTGTCAATTTGAAATTTTTTTTGTTTGTTTACAGTGCTGTTGCAGGCCATCTCAATGATGTATCTCATTATATTTGAAATATTGTATCATCAATAAAATGCACCGCAAACGATTTTTCTCTATAAATAGTAATGTAACGGAATTATTTTGTGTGTCCCTGTAAAGTAGTTATACATGCTACATACTTCATTTTCAATTCCAGACATTCTATGGTTCTCAATAAAATAAAAAATGTTCATAGCAATCCGAATATATTTACGAAAGTTAGAGGACGGACAGACAGACGGCACACAGATAAGCCGAATTCATAAACACTTTTCATCTGTGTTGGAAAGTGTTAATAAAAAGCACACAAATATATCCCTTTAGTTAATCTTAAGAAAATTTAATAATCAACAAGAATACTTTAATTTCTTTTCACAAACTACTTAAAAACATTATTATCGACAGGTAATCATTCAAATAAACAACGTTGTCTTAATCACGCTTAATTTACCATGTAACATTTTTTTTTTGTTTTGCTTAGATTAATTTGAGTCATTAATTTTATTGGATTCAGAGTTCGCGATGTATTTTTTTTCGGACTAATGTAAAAATAAAGAAAAAATGTAGCCCTTGTTTCTAAAAGATTTTTTAATTTAGTTTTATGTAAACATTTAATTATTTTGTTAGAATAGCACATAATTTTTCCAAAAGAGTCAACAAGCTAAATTTTCTTAATGTATAATATTTTCTAGTATGGCTTTTAATGTTTGTGTCATTAAATTAAAAAAAAAAAATTTATATAGCTTTTTTATGCAAAAAAGACATGGGTTAATATATATATATACTAGGGGGCTCTGCCCCCTGCAAGCTACGCTCGCGACCCCCGTTCAGACACTGCAGAATCTAAAAGCACGCTAATCTGATCGCTTTTAAAAAGATTAGAGAAGATTGAATTATACTGAAAAAACCTGTAGCGATCTCCCTGTAAACGGGTTTCCATTAAATTCCCTTTGATTGCAAAAATTTAAGGCAGAATCAGTTGCTGTTAAGACATGCAATGGTTGTTTTCGTGTTTGATTCACAATCTGTCGCCTGTTATATCTAAAATCTGTCGCAAAACTATAAGATTAAATGACAATAATGGTTGATCGTAAATGTCACATTCACTTGACTTTAAGAAAGTTACACGTGTTTATGCCATCAAGTGATTTTTATTTCGACGTTTTATTTGTATTTTTATTAATGTTATACTAATTTATTTGTTCTTTCGTTATTTAAAATAAAAAAAATATGACAGTTTGTATAATTTGGAGAGTGGTTTCGTGATTTATATAATTTGGCGAAATTGGTCGAAGGGAGAAGTAGTACCATTAAAACATTGCTTTGAAGCTGAAATTAAATGTCATGATTTGTTGTATTGTCATATACGCACCGGGTTTGGCGTGCATTTTTTACGACAATTTTGCGAAAACCTCGTTTTCGAATACCAGTTACATATGTATTTTTAAATTATTTTCTGTTATTTTTTTAAATGAAATAACAATAAATAGAAAAAAAGTTTCATTAATAACTATAGAACAAAACAATTTATACCATTTTTTGTAAATAAAAAGAAAATAAATTCAAATAAACGTTTATTAATAAATAAGCAACAATAGCCGGGTTACCATGTCAGGCAAAATAACGCCATTTTGACACCAATTAGGTACGGCGTTGCGTATATGACATCTGTGCCTAAAATTTTTCTTTTCGTTTCCTTTAAAAAAAAAAAAAAAAGAGAAACAAATGAAAGCCATTTATTTTCAATGTTTCAGTTTTAATAGAAAGTTTTGTATTAAATAAAATGATAATGAAGTACAAATTGAATTATGAATAAAAGTAACATGATACATTTCTTAGCATACATTTAAGGGAGGCCAAACTGGTCGACAAATTAGTTTCAAATAATAACCTTTTCTAAAATATGAAAAAAAAAATATCTGTCATGATTAAAATTTGATTTGCCATCATTACAGAAAAGTATATAAAATTAGAAAAAAGTTAATATTTCGAAAACTAATTCGAATTTAAAAATTCTAATACCAGTTTTGAGATCTGCGGATCAATACGGATTTTTGGTGTTAATTTCATCGCAAAGTACTTCGTATTTTAGGAGAAATCTCCGTGAAACATAATCAGTTGTTTAATCAGTCGTTTCATAGAATCGTTTCATAAATTCGTTACATTTCAGTCGTTTCATGATATCCGTTTCATAAATTCGTTTCATTAGGATTCTATATATATAGGGTAGATATGTATATGCCACATTTTGCTATCGACTTTCAGACATTTCGGCGACACTAGTACATCTCGAAATAAAACGTAGTAGAGCAATCAAGGCCAACCATCTGTTATCATGAAAATATTGCAGTCAGGGTGGTGAGTAAGACAGGCTTCATAAACATTGAGACATTTCCCATCACATAATGAATAGAGTCATCGTAACTTTAAACTGGTTTATTTGACAAAAACATATCGAACATTCCCAGTAGCTGGTTAATCAACTCTCAATAATCGATCATTCACTTCATAAAACTTAAGATGTTACAAGATTAGGATCTACACATTAGAATCGTTCACTGCAAGCGACATAGATTATTTAAAAACCGGTAAAAACGTAAATTCTCTCGCTCCTCGCCGATGTAACGACATATATACTCCAAGCTACAAGACGGGGACGGATACAGAAAAGTGGAGAACCAATGCCAGCAGAGAGATGGGGAGGAATGGGACAAAAAAAACAAGCTACGATTCAATGGGAAGGGGATAACGTCGATAATGAACTCCTTATACGGCGTCAGAATTAAAGCGCCATTAAATGCTGGCGGGGAATTGTGGGTATAGAACATGATCGAACAAATGCTATTAAAAAAAACATTCGAAAGAAAAATAATTTAGTTTTAGAAGAAAATGAAAAAGTAATTTAATGGGTTTTATAAGATTAGACGAATGGATTGAGGTTTTTAGAATAATAAAAGAATACGCAAATTTAAATGCATGAAATAAAAGACAAAAGATATTAAGATATTATTAAAGATAGGTAAAAAAGAAAAAAATATTAAGAATTTGGAATAGTTTTACTAAGAAAAAAGGGCGAAAATTTTTATTATTACATATATATATATATATAATTAAATTTGATGTTAATGAATAATCTTCATGTATTCCACGAATTTCACGTTATTGTGAATTAAATCAAAGTTGGGAGAGCAATGTTCAAGATTTTGAATTTATATCATTTTTAAAGTCATCATAATTTCATGTATTATGTTTGAAGGAAAGTAAAATCGAAATGTTTTATTTTTGTGTTCTTCATTTGTCAATAAACAGAACAAGAAATCACTTAGAACATATTATTGGAAATCCAATTATATACAAAATTTACACTATGTACATATTTATAGACGAAACACGTGGTTAATAATTGAAAATCACTTGTTTAAATATATATATATATACATTCTTCGCTGGGTATACAAGATAATTAATTTATAAAATCAAGACATTTTATTTTCTTTGTTTCTTCTAGAACTCATGATTCTAAAAACAATTAAAATTTCAGCAACTATTTTCTTCTATAAGAAGTCAAGAGAAACAATGCACTTTACTTACTGCGTTCAAGTTTTACATTACTACTATAAAACTAAACTAAAAGAACAAGAGAAAATGTTTTTTAACATTAATTCTCTAGTCAGACCAGGTGATCTGGCGCCTGCCGTATGGTCGAGAGAGGAAGGGGTTTGTGAAATATTCCACAGATGTATTGCTGTGAGATAAATTCCAACAGTGTTTACATTTTATATATTTTTGTTACCTTTTTCAGCGTTCACCATCGGTTTTATTTAATTTTAGTTGCGTATTTTGTTTCTTTAGCGTGCGATGTTGCTAAACTTAACACCGGCTTCCTTTCCCTTGCTGTCCGTATCATACTTTCTTTAGCCTACGACGGTATTTCGCAGGAGCATTTTCATCATTGATTTTTCTCCTTCGATGTCTCGTTTCAATCTGAAGTGTGTATGCGCCATTTGAAATACAGTAGAACCTCGATTATCCGAAGTAATTGCGACCGACCATCTTTCGGAAAATCGAAATTTTCGGATAATCGAAAATGCTTCAATTTTAAGATTAAAGAGAAATATATGCAATATTTCTTATTACGGTAACAAGTGCTTAATAAAAACAAAGCAATAGTAAAATAGAAACAAGAAAAATTACCTGAATTTCAATTTTGAAATTAAGTACCTTTCACATGTACCAGAAGGGTTTGAAAAAAGGATTTGTTTGTCGCAGTTTCGATAGCTTTTGCATTGAAGCTCTATCACGGAGTTTTTAAATATTATTAGTTCACCAGTATCACAGTCTTTCTGCTGCTCCAGCCATGCCAAACCTTTTGCAAAACATTTAAAAGCTTGAGAATTGCTAATTTGTTCGTTTCCTTCGTTCTACGGGAGCTCAAGTTAAATTCAAAGGAAGTCTAAGAAAGGGGATATAAAATATTTATATGTATTTGTAGTTCGCAAAGGACCGCTTTCATACAAGGAATGTTATAGTTTAAAAAAAGGCTTTCAAAGGGATTTTGCACACAAATAATGTGATAGTAAAAAAATAAATAAATAAAAGCTTTCAAAATGGATTTCGGTTAACCGAGAGTTTCGGTTAAAAGAGTTTCGAATAAAAGAGGTTCTACTGTACTTCTATTCTCTCAATGAAGGATTTTATCCTTTCACCGTCAAGTTTTGCTCTCCTCTAAAGAGGCGCGGTTGCTTTGATTTTCCTTTTGCGAATAATAATTAAAAAAATAATTACAGTTTCTCATTTTATTTTATTAGGACTTTGTCATTGTTTAATTTAACTAATTATTTTAAATTTTTACGTTTAATAACTTTGTTAGCCCTTCAGGTTTGATATATATTCAAAATTCATTAATTTTGGCTTCAGAATGTAGTTTGATGAAGCTGTTAACATGATGTAAAAATAGAGCGTAATTTATTCTGGCGAAAAGCGGGCTTCGCTTCCTGCTTTCGATATGCTTGGTTATGAAGTTTTGGAGAGGTCTAAAATCGCTATTATTTTCCATGAGTGATGTGGGTAAGTTTGCCATGCCATAATTTGTTATATTGCCCGTGCTGCTTCGTTTGAATTACTTTTAAAGAATTTAAATTTTTTGTTTGAGAAGTTACGTCAAAGCAATTTTTCCAATTTACGATGCAGTGACTTTCTATGCAAATTCCTATAAATTTCCTTCCTGTCCATTTGAATGTTAATAAGCCAGATTGATTCCATCATCACGTCTCCTCATTTTTATTTTTCAAGATTACGTTTTCAAACTGATACATCTTAAGTAAGACCCATTCTTTATATTTTATTATTCTCTTCACTTTTTAATTAAAGTTTACCATAAAGAGCGCAAATTCGTCGCATTGGGATTATTACCGTATTCCATATTCTGCAATGTATTCCAAAAATAAAGCAATCTCAACGGCGAATATAATTAAAGGTCACCATAACATTTTTTTTATTATCACAATTGTAGATCAGATTTAACGAAAAAGTAAGCTTGTTTATAAAAGAGTATTTGAAATTTTATGTGAAATAGTGTTTGAAAAGCATAAACAACAACAACAACAAAAAGTTATAGCAAACAGATGCTAACCTTGCCCCTTGAGGGGCGGTGGGATAAAATATATCCCACCTAATTTAAACCAGATTCTCACCAGAAAATTTTAACTAAATTTTATATTTTTAACTTTGGAGGAAAATCGTTGAAAAATTGCATTTCCTTATTTAAAAATAAAAATTTTCGATTATTCCGGTGAGAATTCAATATTTAGAGAAATGTTTGCTTGCCCTTCAAGGGGTTAAAGAGAATATACTGCAGGTATGGAACTACGTCAACTCCATTCATTTATTGATTGTCATTGTTATTATCAAGTGTTGAAATAATTAATTCTATTAAATTAATTTAAACCTAAATATGAACACTTTATTGGACATTATTTCTGATTTTGTTCAACATTATTCTAGATTTCTCACGGAGAAGTAGAGGACTTTTGATAACGAAACTTCATAAGCTAAGACATGGCATAACAAGCCAAGATTTTACATTAAAATGTGACTGAGATTTAGAATATGATTTATGAGACCTTAAAGCATCTAGATGTGGAGCCCAGATTCATCGAAACATCCAGGCACTTCACAGTGGTTGTGAGGCCAGGATAATCACAAAACGAGGTCTCATACAGGAAATGACACTAATTGACATCACTCGGAATAGGTGGAGCTACTCTGAGGAAATAAAACAAGTTGGAAATTGCTCGTCAAACGTGTCAAATGAAGTGCATTCGTACTATAACTAGTTTTATAAATATTTTTTGCACCGCATATTGCACTGAATGTATATTTTAGTGCACTTTATAAGTGCATATAAATTTAATTTTGTTCGAAAGGCTGTAACATCATTAACCCTCCGACTGTCCTGGAAAAGGGCAAAATTGTAATGTTGTTTTCTCTGCATTATGTTTTAATTGCTAAAAAAAATGATTCTTTGAACATTTTATAAAAAATCTTAATAACGAATATGAATGCAATCCTTGGAAGTATTAATCCTTGTGCAATGTATTAAAAATACATTAAATCAATAGAATTATATTACTTTAAATATTGATTGTATTGCAGTGAAACCTGGAGCTTAGTGAACGTATTAACACGGGCTTGTCAATGAGGGGGTTTGCACTTGAAATATTTTTTTCCCCATTGGCCGTAATGTAACGGAAAACTTTTAACTGTCCCTGTAATTAAACTATACATCCGATTTTCATAAAATTTGAAATGACTCGACAAAATTATGCAACGATTATATATTAAAAATTTCAGACCATTCGGAAGGCTGTAACATCATTAAAATACACTTGAAATATTTTTTTCCCATTGGCCGTAATGTAACGGAAAACTTTTGACTGTCCCTGTAATTAAACTATACATCCGATTTTCATAAAATTTGAAATGACTTGACAAAATTATGCACTAATTATATACAACCTGTGGCCAGAAAGTTCGGTGAATGAGCCTGAAGAGGTCGCTGCTCTACAAGTAGAATATCAACGCGCCGCGCGTGGTGAAGGTCAATATCTGTTTGAACGTTTCGCAAGGTTCCAAGTGCGTTTATTTCCTGTTATATTTAACGCCCAGCGCGAGAGGTTTATTGTGGACTGTCGCGGTAAACAAAATGGATCAGAGAATAAACCTATTGTTTTGTTTCAAACTTGGGAAATCAGCAAAAGAAACTCACGAAATGCTCAAAGAAGTTTATGAAGATGAAGCCGTCACATCAAAGAGTGTTTAGGAATGGTTTAAGCGTTTCCGGGTAGGGCGGACCAGCCTGGAAGACGCCCCCGAACCGGCAGGCCAAAAACGACACGCACCCCGGGAAACATTGAAAGAATTAAGCAGCCTGTGGAAAACGATCGTCGTCTGGCAAAGCGAATGATTGCGGAGGAACTGAGAACCGGCACAGAAAGTGTTCACCTCATACTCACTGAGGATTTAGGAAAACGAAAGCTCTGCTGCAAACTCGTACCCCATCGTTTAACGCCTGAACAAATGGAAATGCGGCTTGCTGCTTGAGGAGACCTCATTGACATGGCAGATGGATACAGAAATTTCCTGAACAACATTGTCACAGGCGATGAAAGTGTGTCTCAAGTACGATCCCAAAAGCAAACGACAAAAATTGGAGTGGCGGTGTCCGCCTTCGTCTAAAAAAAAACAATGTACGGTCGGAAAAATCGCGCATAAAGACAATGATCATCGCATTCTTCGACTCTAAGGGTCTCATTCACAAAGAATTTCTCCCTGAGAGTACCACATTAAATGCTGTTGCCTATACCGAGGATCTGAAGCGTTTACTGCAACGGATCCATCGCGTTCGCCCTGAGTACGCCACGCAAAGCTCCTGGACTTTTTTCCACGATAATGCCCGGCCACACACCGCCTTGGTTGTACGGCAGTTCCTGGCCGCGAATGGAGTTGTGACACTTGATCATCCCCCTTATTCCCCTGATTTGGCCCCTGCAGACTTCTTCCTCTTCCCCAGATTGAAGTCAGCCCTGAAAGGAAAAAGATTTACGGACATCACTGACATTCAACGCAACATGACGGCCGAGCTAAACGCCATTCCGAAAGAACTGTTTTATAGGAGTTTCCAGGACTTATATACTCGTTCCCAACAGTGCATTACCATCCATGGAGATTATTTTGAAGGATAGTAAATTATATTTGATGCTTTACAATACTATATTTGAAATAAAAATTCATTCACCGAACTTTTTGGCCACAGGTTGTATTTTAAATTTCAAACGATTCGGTCGGATATTTTTTGCGCTGTTATATGCGGACGGACAGACAGAACAGATTGAACGACGACTATAGGTGCTAATTATTTATATAATTACGAACGCACCTAAAAAGATGTTGTCACAATTATCGTTTGGAGTGGATTGGAGTTTTAGCAGATCTTCATATCTTGTTTAGCCCTTTGCCTTAGAAGATTGTATTTGCTTTAATAAAATATAATTAGTTCATATGGACTTTACTTAAGTTCTTTTGCCCAAAATTCCATCACCAGAAGCCATCATCTTTCTTAAAGCAATAACCATGCAGTTTTCCTCTGAGTTTCCGACTATATTATTTTTGAAACTTGGAACCTAAGATTTGTACTAATATTTATCAAGAAGAATTGTAGTGATTGTGAGGTCTTTCGAATAGTTGTGTCAGAGGTTTGTAACTGATACGAATGGATCCAAAGCCTCTCAGTTTCTGTTGTCATGATTCAAAATGATATAAATAAAAACTGAGTGCACTAAAAATCTATCTATGTATTTGTGAGAACCTCTTCGTGTCATTTCAATTCATCGGCTTTATCTAACAAGGAGAGGGCCAACCTTGTTAATCACAGATTTTGATTATTTTAATATATGTTGTAGGGTAGGGACCCCTTAGTATCAGGTTCAACGGATTTTATCCAACGCTCTCTAGTTCTTGAGAAACCGGGGGGGGGTCTAATAATAGTACACAACTTAAGGGGATGGTGGAGTTTAAAATCCTTAAATCCTTAGTAAATCCTTTAAAATCCTTAGTAAAATCCTTTGGCCAATCAACTACGCAGATTTCAAGCGAGAGTTGACTAACTCAGGTCGACTAATCGCGGCTTGAAAGTTATCGATGAATTCGAAATATTAACCGGCGGTTAGATTTGTCAACGGAAGGTTTCTCAACTGAGAGTTGAACCGCGAGTTAAAGGTTGGTGGAGAATCGACCGGTTAGGGGACTCTGCCCTACAACATATATTAAAATAATCAAAATCTGTGATTAACAAGGTTGGCCCTCTCCTTGTAAGTCACGATCCGACTGCACTTTTCTTTCGATTAGTGAGATGAATTCTGCGGCTGCAATCATGATTTATCACGAGTTCTGTAATAATTTTCACTAATTTGTCTCCAAATCGTCACATTCATCCTAAATACAAATACTATACATATACATATACAGGGTTATTCTAAATGATGGATCAATTTTCAAAAAATTGTTTTTATTAAAATACAAATCCAAATGAACAATCTTTATACCAATGAAAAGAGGAAGTTTCAAAGTTTTTTAAGACATTATAAATGCTCAATGCGTGTTGCACGGCAAACTCGTCTCACACACGAGAAAGCGTATCTACTGTTACGGAGTGCACGGCTTTCAAAGTGGTGATGGTTCAGAAGCGGCCGGTAGAGGTCGTGCGGCAATAGGCCGCGATCTCGTTTCACTATTAATTGTGAGTGAGATGGCTATTATGGAGCACAAGGTTTTCTGCGTTCTTGAATTCGCTAGAAGTGAGTCGCAAATTTCAGTGCTGCGGTCATTTCGTACAAAATTCGGTATTAACGGTGGACACATTAAACATTTATGATGCCTTAAAAAATCTTTGAAACTTCCTCTTTTCATTGGTATAAAGATTGTATTTATTAAAGTACAAATCCAAAATGAACAATCTTTTGAAAATAGGTCCATCATTTAGAATAACCCTGTATTTACACATCTAATATTACATTACATGTTAGTCAAATTCTTTATCCGGCCTCTATTTGCTTTAGTACTACTATAGAACTAACATTTAATAGAAGTAGATGATCCGAACCGTTTTTGCAAAACAGCGTCAACAAAACAACCTTATTAAGTTTTTTGGTAATAAAAGTTTCCAGTTAAGCGAAGTTACAATTTAATTGTCTAAAATTTGCATTGTTTAAATGCACTTAGATAAATAAGAAATGCTAATTTAAATATAGCGAAAATTGTAATCTAGCAACACTATTTATGTAAAAGGATTTATCCTTATTTTACACTTGTGTATTTCTTATCTCAAAATTTAATTTCATATGACATTAGACTGATGATTTGTCTGTTGCGACACATTGATAAGAAAAGTCTGCTAGCAATAAATCGAACTCTATTAATTCGAACTTTTAGATAATGCAGATTAAAAAAACTAACATTAGAACTAATGCGAGAGATTATTCGTTAATTCTAATTTACAATAATGCACAACTGCTAATTTGAACTAATATTTATTAATTTTTTTTAACATATCATATTTCCAGAAAATTAAAAAGGACCGTAATCTCTCTGTTCAAAAGCTATCTAGTAACTGTTGAAACTGTTATAGATAGTACATGTTATCGTATAGACAGTCATTTCTCTTTTTACCCCAAGTTTTTCCTTTAAGAAAAACGCATATTTTATAAAAACTCGTGTATTTTTCACCCACCTTATTTTTAACACTTAAGAAACAAAAAAAAGTGCGAAAAAACATTCGAGTAAATACGGTGCTTTCGTTTAATTTATGATTATTCTTCGTAATCATACTTACATGAATTCTTTGCAATTATACGTACATGAAAAATTATCCCTCGTGACTATGCAATTTGAATTTTCCAAGATATGCTATAATTACAAAACCTGATGTTTATAGCTATTAAAACTTTTTTTTTATTGCTGTAAGCGTTAGAAATACTAATTAAAGCAAGTATCTCCTTCTAATTACTCAGTGACAAATTCATCCCTAGAGTTCATGTAACATGGCGGAATACACGTTAGTGCTACATTTATTTTTGAAGGATTGAATATTTCTAGTTTCTAACTAAATTTAATCTTGTTTAAAAGAAAATAACTACGTTTAAATATGTAATAGCGTAATAGTAATCAACAGAAAAACAGTATAAATTAGATAATTAATAAAGGGAAAAGTGTGCCCAGTTAAACTGATGGATACAGTAGAGTATCAATTATCCGAGTTAATATGGACCAAGCTCACCTCGGATAAGCAAAAAACTGGGATAAACCGGATTTACACAAATCGTCACCAACTAAGGAGATGAAATATAAATTTTTACTTAATTCATTAATTTTTATGGTACTAGTAACATTTCAGCCCTTGATAATTTTTTGTTTGTTGAATGTCAATTTATAAGCGAGACTCAGAAAATCGGAACTCTACTGTACTCTTCTTTATGTCTATTATTCATAAAATAAAACTCATTTTTTTTGAGCGAAACGGTAAATAAATTAAAGGAGGGGAATAGCCGCCGTTCCCCACATTTATACGTAACAAATTAACCTCCAAATCTAATCAGGGTAGCGCCTTATCAGAATAAACCGGTATACCAAATTTGAAGCGGATCGGATAATTCTGCATGAAAATCACATTTATCTAAACTAAGGGGATGCTTAGGCCTCGTTCACCCCTTTATACTTAACCAATGAGCCTCCAAATCTAAACAAGGAAGTGTCTTATCGGAATGAACCTATTTACAAATTTTGAAGCAAATCGGAAATTTCTATCAAGAGTTATCGCGTTAAGTACATACATACGTGCGTACATACGGAACCTGTGGCCACATTAGCTCTCAGGCTATGATAGTCTGTCAGCTAAAAACGATGCAATAAAAAAGAAAAATGCCCAGTTAAACTGATGGCATTGAGCTCACAGATTATTCAGACTAATTGTATATTATACTCTTATTTCAAAGAATAATGCTCCTCGAAAAATAAATTAAGGGGAGATTCCCCTCTTTATACTTAACCAATGAGCATCCAAATGTCATCAGGGAGGCGCGTTATCAAAATAAACCGATATACCAAATTTGAAGCAAATCGGAGAGAAAAACCAATTTATCGAAGTTAAGAGGGTTATTAGGTCCCCGTTCCCCGTTCCCCGTTTTATATTTAACGAATAAACTCCCAATTCTAATCAGGGAAGCGCCTTATCAGAATAAACCGATATACCAAACTTGAAGTAAATCGGATAGGAAAACACATTTATCTAAATTAAGGGGGAGTATTAGGCCCCCCGTTCCCCCCTTTCGAAAAACAATGAACCTTCAAATCTAATCAGGGAAGCGCCTTATCAGAATTAACCAGCATACCAAATTTGAAGAAAATCTGATAATTCTGCATGAAAAGCCCATTTATCTAAGGGGGGGGGGGGATTAGCCCCATTCCTTCATTTATACTTAACCAATGAAAACCCAAAACTAATCAGGGAAGCGCCTTATCAGAATGAACCTAGAAAAGGATTTGAAGCAAATTGGATATTTCTATCAAGAGTTATCGCGTTACGTACATACGTACGTACATACAGTACCGGCGGGCACATTAGCTCCCAGGCTTTGAAAGCCTATGAGCTACAAACTTATACTTTGGTATATGTTTTCGAATCAAGACGATCGAAACAAGTCGAGAATCAAGACGATGTATGAATCCGAAATAGATCCACTAAAAGTGTAGAGCCGCCTTTTGTAGCAGAGATACTACAAAACGACCTTATTCTCTAAAAGCTTTAAAAATAAAATAGATTTTTACTAATCTATATTATAAAGGCCAAACGTGCCCGTGCGTAACGCTGACGTCATTTTGCGTATGGCAAAACTTGACGATGAAGTTTCGGTTTTGCAATTTTTTAAATTTTTAAACATCGCACATTTTCAATTTTTATATGGTCATATAGGAAAAAAAATCTACTTTCAAATGCAATTTATTTGAAAACTGTAACTTGAAAACTTGTAAGCCAAGGATCTGGGTTCGATTCCCAGCCGGGGCATTTTTTCGCTCAGTTGGAAATATTCAAATTCGTATGATAACTTTACCAATCAGTTTGATTGTGTTAAAATAATAGTGTATCTTAATTGACTGATTTATGATGGCTTTTAAAATAATTTTCAAGCAGCAATTTTTTGAATCTATCTCCATCCTGTGCAGGTTCCATTACGAAATAAGCCATTTTCACTTAAAACAATATAAATAGTTCAGTATTTGTCTCTGGCTAATTTTTCATAATGAAATTAAAACTCTATCAATCTATTATAATAAAAAGTGACTGTCCGTTTGTATTTCAGAGCTACTCTTCCTAGAATATGGAACGTTGGGTGATCAAATTAACGACAGTTATCCGAATGGATCCGAGGATGTTAAAAGTGGTCTTAGAATTTAAAAATTTTAATTGGTTCTCGAGAAATTAATTTTTTCGTAATTTTTAATAATATTTCTGTAATGATGGCAATTAAATTGCTCCATGTTTGTGGAGAAAAGGGAAAACGATGGGGGTTCTTAGATTTCTTTTTTTTACACGATTTTCAAATTGAAACCAACTTTTATTTCAATAGAAAGTAAAAATAATATTGTGATTGAATTGTATTTTTTACGAAATACAAATTTATTTCGCCATATTCAAGCTTCAGGAATCAGTTTATTTTAGAAAGAAAAAAATCGTCTGTCGACTGGAACATTCCATTAACGTAAGAAGATAAAAATCAATAGTAGCTTTTTTAATTTAATTTAAAGTAGAAAAACAGATTTTCAACTATTTAAGATGGCCTTTAACACTTTTCACAAGGACGTTAAAGACAAAATGTTTTAGCGAAAAAAATTTGATTTCTCTAAGCACTTATTTTAATTAATAAATATAGAACGATTTTGAATAAATTCGCCAAAACAAAGTCATTTTTGTATAAGTTCACCCAAATAACGTCATTTCTACCAGCTTATTAGAAGCCAAATCTTAGAAGAACGAAAATTGTTTGGCAAATAAAGTTGTAGAATATGTGCATTTTTATTGGGAAAGTTTTTGACTTAAATTTGAAATATAATTTATTATTTAAAATTTTGCCCTTAATAAAATTAATACTATAATTGCCTTCTAAATTTACAATAAAGTTAGATTTCATTTTCCTCAAAAGAATCGAATGATCTCATGCAATTCAAAATCAGCTCATCGAGTTGCCACGCAACTAATATATTTAATGTTAATAATAAAGATAACAGAATGTTTTCATTCTCTCTCTCTCTATTCTCTTACAATCTTTTCTAATACATTGGCACCTCGGTTATCGAACGTAATTCGATCCAGAGAATTGTTCGAAAACTGAATCAATTTCTGCAGTACAGAATTATGTAAATACGATTAATTGGTTTTTATCTCCCAAGTTACTCCCTGTATTTACCTGTTTCAAACAAAGTAAAACAGTGGTGAAGAGAGTTCGAAAGGAGGGGGGGGGGGCGAAAAGAAAAGGGTGCCTCCTATACTATGAATTCTACGTTATTGGGGTAATTTTTGGTTTTTGAACTTTCAAAATTTAAATCCCATTTTTACGTTGAATAGGGATAAAGAAATGAAAAACTCAAGACTACAAATTTATGAATATTCTGATTTAAGACAAACAATTTCCAGATTCAGACAGGACCGTAGCAAGGTCTTCAGAGCCCCCCCCCCCAACATATTTTTCGGGGGCCCCCTCTAAGATTTTAGAGAAATATCTATATTTAATTTTCCACCCGAGTTCCATTTTATAACAACACCAGTGGAGTTTCGCTGGTCGGATTTTCCAAAACGAACTTCAAATTTAACGAATTTGTAGTTAAAGTGCACTACTTTCGGCAACGTACACCCATAGGAGTACGTTCCGATCTCGAATCATACGAACCTTGAATTATTGTAATTTTATTTTATTTCGATCCAGATTAAATTCAAATTTTCAACATTTCGTTCACGTTGCTACAGGAACAGATTTGATATTCTTACAACGTGATTTAATCAAAGGACTTTCAAAATTTAACTGAGAATTCTTCCATTTAGGGGGGGAAATGTCAAAAAAATCGCCGAAAAACGCGAAAGAACGCCAAAAATTGATTAAAAAATTTGAAGTTCATAGAGATCAAACTTTACTTATATTGGGCTAAAAGATTGAAACCGGGTTTATTTTTTTTTTTCGAATATTAAAAAAAAACTACCAGAAAAGTGAAAACAGCTAAAAATTACATAAAAATTCTCGAAAATTCTAAAAACAGCAGAAGATAAAATTTGGCAAAAAGGTTTGAAACTGTATTCCTTTTACAATTGTTATAAATCGCTAAGTATTGCTCATAAACAAAATTAATAAATAAAAAATATGGAAGTCGTTTTCTTATTTTCAATTTTCTCCTCAGTTTGACAATACCATCCGCGCGTGGCCCAGACAGGTTTTCTTTAAGCTGAAAATATTCACTTATAACAATTTTTTTCCTGCGCAGATTGGTGCCTTTTATTAAATACATATATATGTAAAGATTTACTAATTAAAAAAAAAAATTACTGTTGGTATGTCGTTTTCATACATTCCGGTTTTCCCCAGTTTAAAATTGTCACCCAAGTTGAAATTTAAGAAGAAACAAGTGGGTAAGTGTGATCACAGATCGCACAGAGGGTTTCGTTTAATATTCCTTTCAAAACACTTTATCCTTTTGAAAAATCTGTTAGTTCCACATTTCACAACCACGGGGCGCACTTGATTCTAAACAAACCTGTATCCGAACGAAAATCCGTTTTACATACTATCCGTAGATATATTAGTCGAGAGGATTGTGCCCATAACACCCGAGATAAGTAGGCGCACCTGGCGAAAAAAATGGAATTAAAATATGTAAGGCTATGGTGCATAATATGAAAGAATGGTCAAAGGGGTGTCGGCAAAAGTTAGAAAATTTCTCCCAGGGTTAAAAGGGCGGAGGTTAGAAAAATTGCTTAAAATACACAAGTTAGAGCCCAGAGGGGTAAATAACAAAAGACTTTTTGAAAAATTTATGATTTGTCGCGTGGTCTGAGGCATTCAGCTATACGTATGCAAAATTTCATGTCACCAACTTAATTAGGGGCTCTCTTAAAAAAGAATTGCTTCAAATACATATGTGGTAGCTCAAAGCGTTAAACGTAAGACTTTTTCAAGATTTTATGATTTGTCGCTTGGCCTCAGGTGTTCTGCAATAAGTATGCAAAATTTCAAATCTCCAATTTAATTAGGGGCTCAGTTAGAAAGAATGGCTTAAAATACACAAGCTGGAGTTGAAAGGGTTAAACATAAAACTTTTTCAAAATTTATTATTTGACGTGAGATCTGAGGTGTTGAGCTATAAGTATGTAAAATTTCACACCTCCAACCTAAATAGGGGCTCACTTAGAAAGAATTGTTTAAAATGCACATGTGGGAGCACAAAGGGTTAAATGTACGACTTTTTCAAAATTTTATGATTTGTCGTTTGATGTGAGGTGTTCAGCTATAAGTATGCAAAATTTCACGCCTCCAACCTAATTAGGGGTTCACTTAGAAAGAATTTTTTTAAATACACATGCGGGACCCCAAAAGGTTAAATGTACGACTTTTTAAAAATTTTATGATTTGTCGTTTGATGTGAGGTGTTCAGCTATAAGTATGCAAAATTTCACGCCTCCAACCTAATTAGGGGCTCACTTAGAAAGAATTGTTTAAAATAAACATGCGGGATCCCAAAGGGTTAAATTTACGACTTTTTTCAAAATTTTATCATTTGTTGTATGATGTGAGGTGTTCAGCTATAAGTACACAAAATTTCATGTATCCAACATAATTAGGAGCTCACTTAGAAAGAATTGTTTAAAATACACATGCGGGAGTTCAAAGGGTTAAATGTACTACTTTTTCAAAATTTTATGATTTGTCGTATGATGTGAGGTGTTCAGCTATAAGTACCCAAAATTTCATGTCTTCAACATGTATAGTTTCTGAGAACGGGCTCTGTGACGGACAGACAGACAGAGGAGCAAGACGAATAGGGTTTCGTCAGATGAACGAAACCCTAAAAAATACCTTCGGATAGAACGTACCTTTCTGTGGGCAACGAAGACGGGTTTCCTAGTAGATGATGATAAAGACAGATGTTTATCTGTCCAGAGATTTTCTTTGTCTGAGCAGATGTTTTTCTGTTCAGGACAAAATTTGACAGGAAGGTTACCTGTATGCCTGAAGTTATGCACCTCGAAACAGGTTTTTTAATTTTTTGATTCGAATTTTTTTCATTTAATTTTTTACGCTATTTTTTGTATTTTTTCGAGTTTCGTGCGTTTTTCTCCCACATTCATAAAAGGAATCTATTTTCAACCCATCTGTCCATTTTAGCCGAATATAGTAAAGTAGTCTTCTTCGATTTTTAAATATTTCGCGAATTTTTTATGTGATTTTTAACTTTTTTTCGCGTTCCGACGTGATTTTATGTCATTAGTAAAAGGAATCAGGTTTCAGTCTTTTAGCCGGATGTACTAAATTTCGTCCTTTGCGATTTTTGAATTTTTCACGAACGGTTTTTTTTTTTTTTTTTTTTTATCATTTTTTAAGAAGAGATTTTATCTCACATTTGAAGAAATTTTCGTCTTTAGGAAGGAAAATTCCTAGAAATTTTGATCTTTGATTCGCGACTTCTTCGTGTTATGAAGGAAAAAAGTCATGCGTAAAAGTTCAGTTTCTAATAGGGAAAAGTACAATGCAGCAAAGTTGGCGGAACACTCCTCTGATTTGATTTGACAAAAATGCATCTTTATATTTAGTAAGGATGTTAGGTAATTTTTACGTTAGATTGGTGAGTTTTCTATATTTTCGCGGAAAATGAGCAAATCAAATCAAAGCTTTTTTGTGTGTGTTTGAACGAAAGAAAAAGTTACGGAAAAAATCCTTCGATTCACTGATTTTTTTTTTTTTTTTTTTTTGAAAGAGAGAGTGTAAAAGGAACCCAGTTTCAATCTTTTATCCCAATATAGTAAAAATTTTGCCATCTGCGGCACAGATTTTTGACATCCCTAAAAGGAATCAGGTTTCAGTCTTTTAGTTCAATATAGAAAATATAGCCATAGAAATTTCTGAATTTTTCCCGAAAATTTTATGTGATTTTTAGCCTATTTTTATCTTCCACGGAGATTTTTTAACATTCCAGTTTCAATCTTTTGGCTCGATATAATCAATTTTCTCTCAGCAATTTTTGAATTTTTGCCCAATTTTTTATAAGACTAGGGGGCTCGGCCCCCTACGAGCTACGCTCGTTAACCACCGTCCAGACACCGCAGGCTCTAAATGCACGCTAATTTGATCGGCTTTAAAAAGATTTCGAAAGATTGAATTATAATTTAAAAAACAGTAGCGATCTCCCTATAAACGAATTTCTATTCATTTCTCTTTGATTGGGGAATTTTAGCGCCAAATCCGCTGCGGTACTACTTGATTATCCCTTCGACCCATTTCGCCAAATTATATAAATCGCCAAATTATACAAATTGACATAATTTTTATTTTAAATAACGAAAGAACAAATAAATTCGTACAACATTAATAAAAATACAAATAAAACGTCGAAATAAAAATAACTTGATGACGTAGACACGTGTAACAACATTTCAAAATAAGCTAATATAAAAGGAATTAAGTAAACAGAGTCTTTGTCTCCTGGTACTTTTTAACAAAGCGAAAAGAAAGTTCTTTTAAATGAGACATTTTAAATTAATCGTTTTTAATCTGACGTAATTTTTACCAAGCTATTCTTTCTCTTTTAAATAATCGCGTGAAAGTACTTTTGTTAGCAATGAAATATTATTTGCGCTTTCCTAACAAAAATAGTTGAAAATATCCTCTCAAAATATTAAATAAATGTCTAGCGCAATTTCTAAATTTAAACTTTTTTGCCATATTATTTTGTGTTCATTTTATGTAATAACTATAATGTGACGTAAATATGACGTAATTTCTCCTAAGACTTCTAACGCATGTTAATGAATTTATTATTTTACAATATCCTTTTTCTTTTAAAATTCACGTGTGTACTTTTTATGACGTAATTTTTAATAAGTTCCTGCTTTTTATACGTAACTAGGGGGCTCGGCCTCCTACGAGCTACGCTCGCCAACCCCCGTCCAGACACCGCAGACTCTAAATGCACGCTAATTTGATCTGTTTTAAAGATATTTCGAAAGATTGAATTATAATTTAAAAAACAGTGGCGATCTCCCTATAAACGAATTTCTATTCATTTCTCTTTGATTGGGGAATTTTAACGCCAAATCCGCTGCGGTACTACTTGATTATCCTGTCGACCAATTTCGCCAAATTTATAAATCGCCAAACCACTCGCCAAATTATACAAATTGATATAATTTTTATTTTAAATAACGAAAGAACAAATAAATTCGTACAACATTAATAAAAACACAAATAAAACGTCGAAATAAAAATAACTTGATGACGTATACACCTGTAACAACATTTCAAAATAAGCTAATATAAAAGGAATTAAGAAGAGAGAGTCTTTGTCTCCTGGTATTTTTTAACAAAGCGAAAAGAAAGATCTTTTAAATGAGACATTTTAAATTGATTTTCAAAATATCAAATAAATGTCTAGCGCAATTTCTAAATTTAAACTTTTTTGCAATATTATTTTGTGTTCATTTTATGTAATAACTATAATGTGACGTAAATATGACGTAATTTCTCCTAAGACTTCTAACGCATGTTAATGAATTTATTATTTTACAATATCCTTTCTCCTATAAAATTCACGTGTATACTTTTTATGACGTAATTTTTAATAAGTTCCTGCTTTTTATACGTAATTATTTAATACTAATTTGAAAGTTTTTTTTCTGTTTATAATAGCCACGTGTAAATAAATTTTTAATTTGAAGCAAACATTATTGCTTGCGCTTTTTATACAGATGGCAACATTTTAAATTAGTACAATTTTCTGAAATCTGTAAAAAATATCTCTAGAAATGCTGAAAATTTGAATTTAAAATAGAAATAAATCCTGAAAAAATGAGTCAAAATAAAAAAAATAATGCAATCTGCACTCTGGCAAATTCTAACGCATAAAATGATCTAAAAATGATTACACTGCCCTGTATAGTTTTTGCTGCTATAAAACTTTTTTAGTGGAACGATTTTGTCCAGCTTTAGCATTAAATAACTCTTAAAATAATTCTTCGATTTGAAAACTGTCTGCATCAGCGTGTTTATCAAACATTTCTGTAAAAAACTACCGATTTTCATGTTTTTGTATGCATTATTTTTGTTAATATGAACGAAGAAAGGCCTCCGGTCACAAAAAAATCAAAACCGGCGGCGGCGGCGGTGACAGCGGGAGTTACTTTTTTTTAGAATAGAGAGATTATTTAATTCTAATTTGAAAGTTTTTTTTCCTGTTTATAATAGTCACGTGTAAATAAATTTTTAATTTGAAGCAAACATTATTGCTTGCGCTTTTTATACAGTTGGCAACAGTTTAAATTAGTACAATTTTCTGAAATCTGTAAAAAATATCTCTAGAAATGTTGAAAATTTGAATTTAAAATAGAAATAAAACCTGAAAAAATGAGTCAAAATAAAAAAATTAATGCAATCTGCACTCCGGCAAATTCTAACGCATAAAATGATCTAAAAATGATTACACTGCCATGTATAGTTTTTGCTGCTATAAAACTTTTTTAGTGGAACGATTTTGTCCAACTTTAGCATTAAATAACTCTTAAAATAATTCTTCGATTTGAAAACTGTCTGCATCAGCGTGTTTATCAAACATTTCTGTATAAAACCACCGATTTTCATATTTTTGTATGCATTATTTTTGTTAATATTAACGAAGAGCCCCCGGTCACAAAAAAATCAAAACCGGCGGCGGCAGCGGCGGCGGTGACAGCGGTAGTTACTTTTTTTTAGAATAGAGAGATTTTTACACTTGCTTTTTTCGCGTTTTGCGGAGTTTTTTTGACATTTTTTTTTTTCTTCTGAAACCGAAGAATTATCCAGTAGATTTTGCTACTGTCATAATTAAGGTGAGGTGGAAAAATAACAAATTTGTTCCTGTAGCAACGTGAACTACGATGCTGGAAAATTTCACTTTTATCTGGACACTATCTCTTTTATCGAAAAAAAAAAAAAAAATACAATAATTCAATGATTGTTTGATTAAAGATCGGGCGGGAATATCCGGAACAGGTTTACGCTGCGGAAGGCAGTGAAGGCCTCCAATGGAGAACTCCAAAAAATAGGTTCCTTTTTTTTTTTTTAAGCAATCAGCTAAGCGGGCGAAGCTCTGCTAGTAGATTAAATAAATGCACAATATAATTTATGTATAGTTAACATAAGTAATTTATCGAGACAATAGAAATGAAATGTTAAAAACGAAACTGGTCGAACATAAGGGGATAGGCGGCATATGCAATGCACATAGATGCCCGCTTATTGGGGTCCCCAACGAGATTAAAGCCTATATTTTTTGAACATTTGAAAAAAAAAATGAGGCTTAAAAATTTTGAATCTTGAGTTCCGAACTTTGTTCACTTTTAAGAGCGCCCCCCCCCCCCCAAAAAAAAAAATTATAAAGTATTTGGAGCCTGCAAAATTTTTTTTATCTGGGCACCTTTAAAAAGAATGGTAGCTATAGAAAAAAAGGGCATGTGTGTTTTGGTTAAAAGAAGTAATAGTATTAAGAAAATTTTTAACGTTATTGGGGCCCCCAACGATATTAAAAAGCATATTTTTAAAACATTTGAATAATAAAAATTGGGCCTAAAAGTTTTGAATCTTGAGTTCCAACTTTTCCTCACTTTTATAGGGGCCCCAAAAACGTCAATTAAAAAGTATTTAGCGCCTGCAAATTTTCTTTCATCAGTGCACCTTTAAAAAGAATCGTGACTGTAGAAAGAAAGCACATTTGGTTGAAGGAAGTAGTAGCATTAAGGAAGTTTTGAAACTTATTGGGGCCCCCAACGAGATTAAAAAGCATATTTTTAAAACATTTGAATAATAAAAATGGGGCCAAAAAGTTTTGAATCTTGGGCTCCAACTTTTCCTCACGTTTATAGGGGGCCTTAAAAAGGACAATTCAAAAAGAATTTAGACCCTGCAAAATTTCTTTCATCTGGGAACCTTTAAAGAGAATGCTGGCTATAGAAAGAAAGCGCATATCTATTTTGGTCAAAATAAGTAATAGCATTAAGAAAGCTTTGAACATTGTTGGGGCCACCAACGAGATTAAAAAGCATATTTTTAAAACATTTGAATAATAAAAGTGGGGCCTAAAAGTTTTGAATCTTGAGTTGAAACTTTTCCTCACTTTTATTGGGGGGCCCCCCCAAAAAAGACAAATTAAAAAGTATTAAGAGCGAGCAAAATTTCTTTCATCTGGGCACTTTTAAAAAGAATAATGACTATAGAAAGGTAGCACATTTGGTTGAAAGAAGTAATAGTATAACGAAGTTCTGAAACGTATTGGGTCCCTCACTCCCTCACTGAGATTAAAAAGCATATTTTTTAAAAAAATTGAATAAAAAAATGAGCTTAAAAGTTTTGAATCTTGGGCTCCAACTTTTCCTCACTTTTATAGGGGGCCCTAAAAAAGACAATTCAAAAATAATTTAGAGTCTGTAAAATTTCTTTCATCTGGGCCCCTTTAAAAAGAATGGTTTCTATAGAAAAAAGCGCATATCTGTTTTGGTTGGAGGAAGTAATAGTATTAAAGAAGTTCTGAACCTTTTGTTTCACCTTTTTCGCCTATTGATAGGCGCACCCCAAAAATACTAAAATGACATTTTATTTTTTAAGTAGAAGTTACAGCCTTCAAAAACTTTTATAAAGAATGGTGGATATAAAAGAAAAGCACATATCTGTTTTCTATTTCTAAATCTGATCAAGATCTTTGACAAAAAAAAAAATGAGTTTTGATAAAACAAAATAAAATGTTATTAAAAATACATAAAAAATTAATTTTAAAAGTTAAAAAAAAAAAAAAAAAAAAAAAAAAACATTCGGCTGAAAGGTACAATAGCTCACTACTTGGCCCCTGACTTTACTCAGGCCCCCCCCAAATGGGGGGTATGGGGGGCGGTCGCTACGGCCCTGGATTCAGAGTTTATAAGCCTCTCAAAGAAACATTCCCTGTAGAAATAAAGCAATGGAACACTTCTGCGTAAGTTGGTGTGGAAAATTGCATACAGTTTGCTTTTATACGTATATCTTATAAAACTAACATACAGTTGAATGTACATGCTATTATCTAAACTAGGGGATCGTACCCGGGCTTCCCGGGTTAAAGAATATAAGTGAAAACATTTTTTTAAAATTGAAAACTAACAATTTTTTTTATATGCAATAAATTTTTTAGATTGACCACTTACATTAAAAAAGCATTTTTCATATGGAAAATACGACTTACACAATCAAATACATTTTTGAAATTTATCAAAAGCGATATTTTCTTATTAGCCGCATGCTAAGAGTTATTTGCCAAGATTTTACTACTTATGGCATCCTTTTATATTCTGATAATTTCAGAGCTCATACATGTCTGGTAAATTTGTGTTATATTATTTATTCATTCATAGGGAAGTTTTTTTAATGGTAATTAGCCGTATAAGAAAAGGATGAACTCTTTATTTTATTTTAAGGGCAAACGGATTTATCTTTCGTAATCGAGCTCCGCGCGATATAGATAGATTAAAAAATATTTCATGCTTTAAAATTGTTTTTAAAACCATAGACAATCAGTAAAGTGATGAACTTTGCAAACAAATTCCATTTAAAAAAAATTCTATTTGGTGATCTAAAAATTTAAATTGTACGATTACAAATATGTTAGATTTGTGTTTTTTCAATATTATTCTTTTATTTGTTTATAAAAGAAGTATTTAATTTCGTTAATTTGTCTTTCACAAATATGTTAGTTTGGTGGTTTTTTTAATATTATTCTTTTATTTGCTTATAAAGGAAGTATTAATTTCATTATGCAAACATAGTCAGAAACAAATGCTGAAAAATGTTTGTTGCTTTATGTGCAAAATGTTTATTATTTTATGTATTGAAACCGGCACGTAACTTAAAAAAGAAATCATGCTTAAAAATTATTTTAGAAAATATAATACATCAGTCAATGAATACAGTTTTTAAACAAATTGCATTTGAAAGTATATTTATTTCCCTATGCGACAAAAATTGAAAATGTATGATGGTCAGAAGATTGAAAAAATGCAGTAGCGAAAATTTCAAGACCAAAATTTGATCGTGAAGTATTGCCATTCGCAAAATGACGTCAGCGTTACGCACAGATACGTTTGTTCTTTATAATATAGATACATAATCAATAAAATATAGTAAAGATCAGTTATTAGGATGTGGTTATCAATTGAGGCTTGGATTTCCGGAATGAAAACAGCAATTTTCACCTTCTCAAAATTTGTATACCCACTTCTCATATCCATATTCATCATACTTAGTATTAGTACACATGCAGAAGGAAAATCACTATAGAAAATTTATGAGGAAAAATGGGTGTTTTCAAAAGCAGTATGTCATTTTCCGTTATTATTCCCCTAATATAATATACTGCTCCTAATGGGATTTTGCGCCACTAAACCCTATACAACAATTTTTATCAACAATTTTGAATTTTATCAGAAAATAGCATGAATAAAGTTTAAAATACCTCATTATTTCTCTCTTTCTGCAGCAATGAAAGCTATCTAATTTTCATCATTTTGAAGAAATTTTATAAAATGCTTTTAAAATTAAAATATAAAAGTGGGGATATTAAAAAAAAACAGATAGTGCGACCACATCTACAAAGGAAGAGCTTTCAGTTAAAAAAAATATATATTAATAAAATTGGTTCAGCAGAAAGATCAGGGCAGATGACTAAAAAACACACTTGTGTTTTAAATATATAGATTATATAAAATTAGGAAAAATTAAATTAAGCAAATTATGTTATTTTGATAAAATTATAGTAGAATGTCCTAAAGAATAGCATTAAAATTTTATTATTCGAGAGAATTTTTGACAAAAACTTCAGGAACACGATATTATTTTAAACCACGAATTATTTGTTTGCTTGTCTAACTCGGCGAAGCCAATCCATCCAGGCGAGAATCATCAATTTCTGTAATATAAATCGCTATTATTTGCATGTCACCTCTCTTTTATAAAGACACTCTACATTTTTGTAAAACATTGCGTTTATCAGTCAGTGTGTGCTTTCGGTTACATAATTTTCAAAAGTGAAGCATTTTCACCTGTGAAGAGTTTCAAAGCAGCTGGGCTGTGAAAATGACGCACTTCTACAAAACATAATTCAGGTTTAAGAATTAAAATACACGCTTTTTTATAAAATGACGTCATTTGCATCCGCTAAAGCAATCTACTTTTACAACCCAGTCTTAAACTACGTCTATAGAAAAGTGTGCATATGACGTCATTATCACGGAATAACTGACAATATTCTTGACATAGCCCATGTTTTATATTCAACTATTTTTTCAGGTTTTATGAGAAATGGCAACAGAAAGATACAGTATCTCCTATTTTCAACTATTTTTCGTTTACTTTCAATGACTTTCAATAGAAATGAGGTACTTTTGTTGCCACGACAAGAAAAATGGTATTAAAAACTGCAAAAAAATTAATATCTCAAAAATTAGTTGAGATACAGCTTTCAAACAAATTGCATTTAAAAGAACATTTTTTTCCTTATACGACGGTGTAAAAATTTAAAATGTGCGATGTTTAGAAGTTTAAAAATTTGCAGTAGAGAAAATTGCAAAACCAAAATTTCATTTCAAATTTCAAAGTGTTGCCATTCGCAAAATGACGTATGCGTTACGCACAGATATGTTTGTCCTTTATAATATAGATAGATAGTAATTTACGTAGAAATTGCAAATAGTACATAATAATTAATTAATCTTTAAATTGATTTTAAAATGAAGTTAACTTAAAATATTATTAATTTAAATTATTTAATTGAAAAATAAATTATTATAGACGTATAATCTAATTAAAATTAAAATCATTTAAAAATAACGAATTCTAGAAATATTATTTAATATCTTCTACATTTTACTGTCCCTTTTATACGAATATGTGAGGGTACACATGAAACTTTATCCCCTTGGCCCAAGTTGGCTTTTTGCCATAAAATATAAAATCGCATTACAGTACTGTACATGTACATTACGTGAAGCAATGTCCATTTCAAAACATTTTAATAAAACTTTAACAAAAACCGCATCCGTACCTTTATTGGTGAAACTTTTCGAGGAGTTCTGATTAAGGAGAAGGAGGAACTTTCCAATTTTATTGTTTAAGATCATTGATTTGATTTAATAGCCTACGAGAGACTTCTCGGGTCAGGACCTCGTCTGTAGAGCACTGTATCCCTCCCAGTCACCTTTATTATGGTAAAAAAATTACAAAGAAAAAATTACAATGTTCAGTTGGAGCTGTGTCCACCGTTAAACGCGACAAGGGCGCGTTTGGAAATAAGTTGAGGGAAAAAAAAAAAAAAAACACAAATTTCAAAATATATCCAATGATCTCCCAATATTGGCTAAATGTTGGTTTCACATGGGTTTTCGAGGAAAACCCATAACATTTATGGCGCAATCTACTGTATGCATATTTTAAACAACTCGCTATAATATTTTCCTTTTTTTAAATAAAAAGCTAACATATTTTTATAATTTAAAAAACTATTTCTTCTTAAGTTTGTGACAGTAGAGAAATCAAATGCTACATACAGTTTATTTTTTTATTATCATTTTAAAATAATGTTTGACTTATTTATAGCAAGCTATTATTATCTTTTAAAAAGTCTCCGTAGGATGTTTTAAAATGAAAATATCTATTTTTAATTTTAACATTTTTTAATCTATTCCCTTTAACTAATTTGCACTCAAAACTTTCGACATATCTGAAGTATAATAACGATTTTTTTTTACAAAATGGACGTTTATCTAAGTTATAATAAGCAATAAAGGAAATTTATGTTAATACCATGTAGTAATTATCCTTATTTGAGTTTACAGTAGATCACCACACTAATAATTTGAAAAAAATGAAAAAATACATATTGGAAAGAAATATGTTGGTATTCTTGCAAAAAAAAAAAAAAAAAAAAAAAAAAAATTACAATAGAGTTTTTAAAATCTTGCAAGAAAGATGCAACCAACTTTTAATACATTCTTTCATGCATGTAATATTTTAAAGACTAAAGTTTATCTTTTATAAAGAATGAAATTAAAAAACCAAATGTTCAAAATTATGGGAAAAAATGTGTAACAGATCCAGAATTACATACTCAACTGAAAAAAAAAATCTCTACGAAAATACGTTCCTTGTTTAACATCTGAAATAAGTAACGATATTTGAAAACGTAGCTTGTGTAACCGTGGTCCAATGGTCAAGAGCAATAAGCTGACAGAGGACAGTTCCCTAGTTCGAATCTCGTGGCGGGTAAGTGCGATTTGTTTACTGTTGTTTGAATCAAATAGAGATATTCTGTCCTTGAAGACTGAAAGTCATAAAGATGTAAATTTGTCCTTGAAAAATCATATTTTGTTTTTTAAACGGAAATTTATAAGTACGGAAATATGGAAAAAAAGGTAAAACTTTGTGAAAAGTGGAAGTTTTTCTGCAATTTACGGAATTCCCCCCCCCCCCCCCTCCCGTTAAAATAAGGAAATAGTACTTGCGTCTTGATTTCCACTAATATTTACGTATTTTAACGGAGTTTTTTTTTACAGTGAAGTCCTTTTTAAAAGAAAAAGATTCTTGGAAAACACTTAAAACTATCGTAAATATCTTTGATTTGTTGATTCTTTATCATTTAAATTTATATAGATAATCAAAATATTTATTCGAAACAACCATATTACATAGCTGACAAATTTTAAGATTTTAGTTACCACTATTTTCAATACTACACTTTACTTAATCACATAATATTTTCCATTAGGGGGAAGGGAAGGGGTTATGCATGTAGAATACCGAAAAAAGGGTGTTTTTTAGAAATTTTATTCTGTAATAGGAATGAAGATTTTAGCTCCGGGTTTTTTGCATGTTTTTTGTTATCATTTGAAGAACATTTCAGATTAAAAAAAAATAAATAAAAAATTGATGATGGGTCTCAAGTTGCGTAGATAGATGCCCTAGTGCGCGCGCCGTGCTCTTCCGATCGGGCGAGATCCGATAGATCGCCAGTCGTTTGCAATCAATTTACGTTGAGGATTATTAAAGTAGTTAATATTGTCTGGAGCTTCAACCACTTTGCGATCAAAAAGTTGAAAATCAACAAAGTGCCAGTGATTTGAAAAAAAAAAGGTCTATTTCTGATCCTTTTTTTCGCACTTTGACATGCTTCTAAAAATATTTATTTTAATAAAAATGGCTAAAAGTGGCCCAAGCTCCAATAAATTACATCACCTTTAATTTAAAAAAATTAGCAAGACCAGTTTAATAGTTTTTGTGTTCTGATCTAGCCCAGATTAGAAAAAGTCATTTTGCATAAAATGCATTTATAGAGAAGAAATAGTGTAAGCCTACTGACGCGTTGTGCTAAAGCACGAAATAACTATGAAGGAGCATCGAATTCGGCCAAATCGCTGCACAAGGGTAATCTACACATTTCAGGAAATAGAAAAATGTAAAAAAAGAAAAAAACTGATTTTTTCAACCGAAAAAAAGCAAATCCCCCCTTAATAATCCAGGGGAAAGGTACCACAAAAAGGGGGTTACCTTGGAAAAGGTCGGGTAGAATTTTTTTTTCTGACTTTTTTATAATGATGCCAACATGGAAAAACCAAATTTTCCAACAAAACTTCTTAAGGCTAAATTTTCTGTGGCCAAAAAAACAACAAAATTTTGGGACTTTTTTTATTTTTTTTGAAATATCTCGAGACTTATTGCCGTAGCATATTATTTATTAAATACAATATTAAAGAGGACAAAATTATCTACAACTTCCATATTTACAACTTTTTTATACACTCAATAGCAAGCGCAATATGCCATTTAAAAAATGGGACAATTTTTTTAATTTTCTTAAAAACCGTGAAAAACGTAGTTCTGCCCCGATTATTCAAATGTTTCCCACGGATTTAATCGTGTATGTCAACTTCTATATATTCGTAGCAGTAAATTATCTGTTTCAGGGTCCAAACTAGCATAAGTATGACGTGCCTGTGTGCGTTATGCCTAAGTGAGTTATGCCTATTTCGAAATAGTGATAACGAAAAAGGATAGAAGTTGGCAGCTATGATAATGAAACCTCCATTTTTATAAAACTTTATTATTTACACTAGTTATTATTAAATTTATGCATGGAAATTTACGTATAGGCTTTGCAATTTATGCAAAACTATTAAAAAAAAAATTCTTTCGAAACTTAAAAAAGAAATAATAATATGCTAATGTAACACAATTTTCTTTATTTATGTGTGTTTCGCTTCATTTGTATTAAAAAATAGAATAAAATACGAAAAGTAACTTTCTGTTTTATGGGGTGATAAATTAATCTTGTAAAACTAAAAGCCGAATGATACAAATGGCCTTTTCGACACGAATAGATGAACCGGCTCAATATCAGCCAGCCGTGTCATGGGACATAAACTTGCTATTTTTCATCTCATGGTGAGCGATATCGATTTGGGGAACAATTAATTATCATAGAAGAAACCAATACAGTCAGCAATATAACAACATAGTAGGCCCCCCCTCTCCGCCCACTTCACGCTTTTCTTTAGCTATACTTTTATTCATTGGCTAAAAATGAGTCCGAACCAAGAAGGTTTTTCATACCTATGTTTAAGTGGATATTTCTCCGATATGTTTATTTCTCACTGAAAGTTTATTTTTTAATGAACTTTTATTTACTAAGAATCCAATGTCAAAATAAACAGTTGATAATTTGTTACACTCTTTTATTTAGCCCTTTATGTACTAAATTATGAATTCATGAAAATTTTATCTTCTAAAGCATTTTTTGTGAATTTTTGAAACGTGATTAGAAGATTTACATAATCATTTAATAAATTTTAAAAGGATTTTAGAAGGATTGAAGGATTTAGAAGAATTAATTAAATTTGAATGCATAAGAATTTTGCGCAATATTTATAACCCCCACTCAAATCTTTTATTTTAAATATTTTTCTCAGTATTTTGTAGAACTAGGTAATGTACAAATATAATGTTCGTTACAATAGAAATTGAAAAATCTCCCCTCCCCCCCCAACGCCAAGAAAGCTGAAAAGATGCAAAGGCAAAAGAAGTCATCCTTTTAAAAATATTTTTGTTTTGTGTAACCAATAATGCTTTTGAAACAAGATAAGGTAATGCATCTATAACTCATTATAAACTGTATTATTACTAATCGATGTATTAAATGAATTTTATAACAAGTTATTTTTATGGTATTTATAAGTACCCTCAGTAGATAAAGGGTTAACTCTAACTGGTTTTGTATCTAAAGATGGAATTTTGTTATCGATTTTTAACTTACTCATCGATATGCTAGAATTATACAAATTACGTTCGGAAGTGTGTTTCTGATGACAATACAACATGTTATTTTTTAGAAATTAATTATAAATTAATACATTTAATTTTAAGGCATTTTTCCGTTACTCCAACACAGTGATAAATCGCCAAACATTCTTTGTTACCCGTACGATTATATAGCTATTGAAACAAAAGTTGATTTAATTATGCGCCAATAAACAATAGCTAAAACAGGCAAAATAACAGTGAAATGTGTGTTTTTTTAATATACGCTTTTATCAATCAATAGTTTAATATTAATTAATCTTATACTATAATACGAGCAAATATTGTCTGTGTATGTGTGTATCTAAATTTTATTTTAAAAACGGCTCAAACGATTTTGAGTAAATTTTGTAATTTACCATTTTCGAGCACGAGAAGACCATTGGGTTAGGTCACAGGTTCGAGAAAATTTAATTAGTGGGTCTTTTTGGGTCATAATGGGTTAGGGTCAAGCTAATTATATCTAACAAACGACTTAATCGATTTTACCTAAATTTTATGTCCAACCGTTTTTGGGTACGATAAAACTATTGGGCTAGGTCACATGTTCGAGAAATTTCGATTATCGGGTCATATTTGGGTCACTTTGGATCAAGCCAATTTTATCTAAAAAACGGCTCTAACGATTTTGACTAACTTTTGTATTCTATCGTTTTGGATTACGAGAAGAGCATTAGGCTAAGTCATATGTTAGAGAAAATTCGATTAGTGGGTCATTTTTGGGTCACTGTGGGTCAAGCTAATTTTATCTAGAAAACGGCTCTAAAGTTTTTGACTAAATTTTGTATTCTATCGTTTTCGGGCACAAGAATATCACTGGCTAGGTCGCATGTTCAAGAACATTCGATTAGTGAGTCATTTTGTGTCACAATGGGTCAGGGTCAAGCTAATTGTATATAAAAACGGGTCAAATGATTTTGACAAAATTTTGTATTATACCGTTTCCGGGAACGAGAAGATCATTGAGCTAGGTCATATGATCGAGAAATTTCGATTAGTGAGTCATTTTTGGGTCACTACGGGTTAAGCTAATATTGTCTAGAAAACGGCTCCAACGATTTTGATTAAATTTTGTATTCTCTCGTTTTCAGGCACAAGAATACCATTGGGCTAGGTCGCATGTTCAAGTCGCATGTTACATTCAATTAATGGGTGATTTTGGGTCACAATGAGTCAGAGCCAAACGAATTGACATAAAAAACGGTTCAAACGATTTTGACAAAATTTTGTATTATACCGTTTTCGGTCTTGAGAGAATCACTCGGCTGTGTCACATGTTCGAGAAAATTAGATTAGCGGGTCATTTTGGAGTCGCTGCGGGTCAAGCTAATTTTATCTATAAAACGGCTTAAATGATTTTGACTGAATTTTGTATACCATCCGTTTTGATTAGCAGACCATTGGGCTTAAGTCACAAGTTCGAGCACATTTCATTAGTGCGTCATTTTGTGTCACTACGAGTCAGGGTCACGAAATCGCGAAGTTGGCAAAATATTGGCGACATTTGGCCGAAAAATCGACAAAGAATGTCAAAATACATACTCGGCGCCAAATGCAAGAATGTCGCCAAATTTGGCTATATTTGTCGGCATTCAGAATATGAAAGAATTTTTTAGAAATTCATAATGGGACTCGAGATACACGGTTAAACCAATCACAGTTGAGCTAAAAATGTAATTTGGAAGGATGAATATATGAGAATATTATATCGAGTTCTCAACTGTATCATTGAGCAACAAAGCTATGCTGTGCTCAAGCGATGCTCAGTGATACAGTTAAACACACAGCTAATTTTGACCGAGCTATGCTCGGTTATCCCCGCGTGTTTACGATTATACGTTGAGAAATCAATTTAGAAATCTAAAAAAGATAGTTTAAGTGGAGCTTTATTTTCTTTCCCGTTGCCCTATTAAAACTAGTATGTTGTGGCCATCACAAAACTTTCTTCTATATAAATTACGTCAATTAAATCGTTTAAATAGTACCAATTCATATCACAATATATCTGAATTTGAAGTTTGGTGAAAATTCGTGCATTAGTTCTTGTATAGAGGTATAGCGGAAATTCTGAAAAATGTAGTATAGCAGCGCCACCTGTTGAGCGATTTACACAAAAACATAAACAGCACTAATTTATATCAAGGTATACCTGAATCTGAAGTTTGATGAAAATTCATGCATTAGTTATTGAGATACAGCTGTGGCGGAAATTCTGAAAAATGCAGCATAGCAGCGCTACCTGTTGAGCGATTTGCACCAAAACATAAACAGCACTAATTCATATCATGGTATACCTGAATCTGAAGTTTGTTGAAAATCCAAGCATTAGTTCTTGAGATAGAGCTATTGCGGAAATTGCAAAAAATGCCCAATAGCAGCGCCACCTGTTGAGCGATTTACACCAAAATCTATGAAATGTCTATTCATGTCAAGGACTAACTGAATCTGAAGTTACATGAAAATCCGTGCATTAGTTCTTGAGATGGAGCCATTTTGGAAATCGTAAAAAAGGCAGCATAGCAGCGCCACCTGTTGAACGATTTGCACCAACACGTAATCAGCATCAAGTCATATCAAGGACTAACTGACTCTGAAGTTTCATGAAAATCCGTGAATTAGTTCTTGAGATAGAGCCATTTTGGAAATCGTAAAAAAGGCAGCATAGCAGCGCCACCTATTGAACGATTTGCACCAAAATCTCTAAAATGTCTATGCATGTCAAGGACTAACTCAATCTGAAGTTTCATGAAAATCCGTGCATTAGTTCTTGAGATAGAGCCATTGCGGAAATCGTAAAAAAGGCAGCATAGCAGCGCCACCTGTTGAGCGATTTGCACCAAACACTAATCAGCATCAATTTGTATCAGGTACTAAATGAATATGAATTTTTGTTAAATTCCGTGCATTAGTTCTTGAGATAGAGCGCCCACAAAATTTGTGTCACATACACACAGACAGACAGACAGACAGACAGACAGACAGACAGACAGACTCACAGAGTCACAGACAGACATTTTGTAAAAACATGTTTTTTGGAATCTCTGACCCCTAAAACGTGTAAATCCGTCGAAAACCGGAATTCGAAAATTTTCATGAATCCAATACTTTCTTCTTGTAAAGATAGAAGAAAGTAAAAACACAAAAAAATGGCAAAAAGTCTATACTTTTTAATAAATTCACTTGCTTGCGCTTTGCAGCTTAAAAAAAGAAGTGAATTTTTCCTTGCTCACGCAGAATTAAAGTACGGATGGGATGTATGAATGCGAATTTATGTAAGTAGCATAATACTTAAGTCGAGGCATGCCTGTACTTCTTTGAAAGCAGGAGCAACACTGAGAGGAATAACTTTAAAAAATCAAAAAACCCGACTGCATAAAAAGCGAACTAATTAATTATTTCTCATCAGTGTGAAACTATTTTTTATATTACTTACCTATTTTTTTATTTACTTGTATTGATGACTTTTAAGTTGTGTTTAATTGTTAGTTCCTATCTATAAACACTGTTTTGATGAGGTTAGAGTTGCAGTAAAGCTAGAGATCCTACCTACATAACTTCCAGGTTGTGTAATATTTAAACGGAACTTCTGACTGTAAAATAGTCAATGAAACATCGTCTTCATTTTAATAGACCTGTCCAATGATATGCCACTCAATATGGTGCGTAAAATGTTTTTTCGTCTCTACCGCCATTTTGTATTTTACGGCCCCATTTCGAATTTATAAAAACACAACCTAGCCTATAAGGTTAAGACGAATCGATAGAGACGAATCGACATTCATTAAAACCCATCCCACCTTTGGGATGTTTCGAGGGTATAAAGAAATCCACTTACTTTACTGGCTTTGTACCACTCTAAAACATAGAGTTAAACGCGTTTGTTTATTAAAACAAATTAAAAACTCGTTCGCTTTCTGTTGATATCTTTACTTTCTTCATAATTTGCATAATTTTTTAAAAAAGAATTTCAATGCATTAACGCAGCTGAAAAATTCCCGTTTTTTAAGAAATTAAATAATCCTGCTTGAAACAGAAATTTTATTAATAAATGAAATCAAATTGAAATCAAATGAAACCACATAGAAACATGACACATTTAATTAAAAGAATTTTCTGGTATCTATTAAATTGATTGAAAAAAAATCCCAAAAGATTGGCAAGTATCCAGACCAAAAGTAAATAAATAAATAGAAAAAAAATAAAAAGAGCTTCTAAAATGCATCTAATAAAACAAATATTTGCAAATATTTTGCTTAAATTTTCTTAGAATAAAACTTAATTTTTATTCATCTAAAGACTAACTCTCAATAAATATAGTTATCTTTATTAGTGACAATCTCTTTTCTCAAGGAATAAGAAAGAAGAGAATTTACTATTGTTTAACTAAAGAAATCTGATTATAACTTCTCGATCCTGCTAAAAAATTCTTTATTTTATCATATATACTCCTTATTATAAAAGTGGAATTCTTAAATATTGAGGAATCATTTGGTATTAAAGTATTATTGTTAGAAATACTTTCATTAAAAAAAAGTTGAAGAAAGTGAATTTACTTTAAAAATCTCTATTTCACTTTTTTTTATAACCTCCTTGAAAATATTTGGTAGAATGACATGATTGGCAATTATTAAAAAATTTTTCTGAAGAAGAATCTCATCGGTTCTTTAATTTACATTAATCAAAAGTGTGAAAAATGAGGATTTTATGAAAAAAGGAATTGTGAAAAGTGTTTGTGTAGACATTATCAACTAATAACATTTTTATTTTTTATACTGAAAATTGCCAGGAAATGTAAGCTTATAAAATTATTATATATTATCTTTTAGTTGAGGCACAAATAATGAATTGCAAATAGCAGTTTCAATTCATTATTGATTGATACATTATTCATCATGATTGATACACATTAGCAGTTTCATTCATAACTTCTAATTTATTGTTTCAAGTAATCTGTTCATTACTGATTGATACATTTTTCTGTATCGCAGCTTAACGATATTATTTCGATATTTCGCAAACAGACAATTTTTATTTAACTCTCTTTAGTGTGTTTTTGAGCATAAGTTTTCATTTTGTCAGTGTCTGCACAATCATTACAAAAATTCTCTGAACATTGGAAACTTCGTAATAATTGAAACAATTAAAATTTAACAAATCTTAAAAAGGAAACTTTGTTTAGACTTACTTGGTGCATTGCTTATTAATTTTTGAAGCAGTTTTAATTCATTATTGATTGATACCTAATTCATCATGATTGATATACATCAGCATTTCATTCATTACTTCTAATTTATTGTTTCAAGTATCAGTTCATTACTGATTGATACATCTTTCTGTATCGTAGCTTAACGATATTATTTAAATATTTCGCCAAAAGACAATTTTTATTTAACTCTTTCTAGTGTGCTTTTGAGCTCAATATTTTATTTTTTCAGTGTCTGCACAATCATTACAAAAATTCTCCGAAAATTGGAAACTTCGCAATAATTAAAACAATTGAAATTTAAAAAAATCTTATGAAGAAAATTTTACTTAGACTTACTTGGTGCACTTCTTTATTACTTTTTGATTTTATTAATACAGGCGTATACAAACATTTTTGCACACAGAACACGCTATTTCAAAAAGTCGGCAGGATAAGCTACAGTGAATGCATTAGAAAATGCAAGCTTTATGTATTAGTGTTTTATTGCGAATAGAAATATCAGGATTTTAAAGATTTTGACAGAGGCTCTTTCAAGATTACGTGTAAAGCGTGACAGATACTGCCCAAGCTCCTGTGTAGAGGTTTAAGCCGAGTGTTTCGAGATTTGGAACTCTGGCAATCTTACTTTTCATACTGACAATACGTCTTTTGATAATTCCCAGTTAAGCAGTTGAACAGTTTAACAACAGTTAGTTAACAGTTCATGAGCTCCCTAGTTGATGCTAACTTTACTTCTTATCTAAAAGTAGCAGTTTTTCTAGAACTTAAGGAGAGCGATGAAGTCTAATTGTAGCCTAAACTACGTAAGAGTGAGTTAATGATAATTATAAACATAAATAGAGATAGAGAAACGATTAGGATAAGATTAAGAATGCGAAATATAATTAAAAAACAAAAACAAATATTTGTAATGTTACCTAACAAATATTTGTAATTAATATAAGTTAAACATATCACAGATTTTCTTTTATAACTCTACGAAGGTTTAAGCGGACGCAGCACAGGAAATGCACTTTAAGCTATTTTTTATTTTGAGTATTTTATAGCACCTTTTGGAGATTTTATTAAACTGTATTATGGAGAAAAACGATTTAATCAAGTAAAAATGAAATTCTAACTTTTTTTGTAAAGAATTTAAGAAAAACTCAAAACCGCACTTCTCATACAATATCGAAATTTTTAGAACAATTATTTTCTTTATGCTTTTCTGATAAGTGTATTCTATAACTGTAAGGACAAGATTTTGAAAAAAAGTTAATTACTTCATGAAAAAATAAATGAAATATGATGACACACGAAAAGTATAGTAAAAATGACTAATTATTTAAGAAACTTAATTAAAAAAAAAATAAGATTTATATTACGGAAAATTCGATCTTTTATTTTATTAAATGCATCATAAGGAACGTCCATGAAAAAAAATCGAGTGTCTTAAAAATATTTTAGCGTTTTGATTATACTAATGTACTGAAAAAACACAAAGGAGAAAATTGCAACACTGAATCATGCAAAGGGAAAAGGATGCAGTAAAGGGACCTTTTTTGTATATTCATAATTTTGTGACATTTATGAAACCTCGAGGTCCCTGTGTGTTGATTGGAGTTCTTTGTTCTCTCTATGGTGCGAGTGTTGCCATCGGACGTCTACTGAGAAGCTGAAACTTTGGCCAGCGAAGATCGACCAGAGGAGAAAACCATCTATAAAGGATGCACCGTGACGATTTTTTAGTGTCAAGGCATAGAAACTAAAAATACTTTGTGATGCCTGCTTATTGTCCGTGCAAGACATATCGTTCTCTCCCCGTGGAAAATGTAGTCCGTTGTAAAGTCTAAACGTCGGGCACAGTTCTGTTAAATTAAATAACTAATTACTTGAAGACTTTACAATACAGTTGTCCAGAGCATTTGGAGCACCGATTCACGCGGACACCTGGCAACACTAGTTAATACTTTTTTAGCCAAATTGAATTAAAATTCAGCAATTAAAATTTCAGATTATTAAGTGTAAAATTAGAATTTCGAATTACAAAACTTATATTCTAAGTGAAGGGAGTCATGGGCAAAAGCTAGTTAGGTGATAAAATACCATGGGGTGCTGGGTTTCCAGGATTGTGAATGACGATACATTACAGAACTTATATTGTTTCATACGATCTATAATAATGCAATTCCATAATAATTCCATAACTTCGTTGATGGTTATCTATGGAAGCAGTTGCGAATATCTGGTTTATTCCCAGATTTAATCACAGGTTTATATAAGTCGGTGGGTTTTTTCCTGAATTAATTCAAATATTAGTTTATTACTTTGATCTCTCCAGCAATACAAATGCACTCGCATACTTATACATACATTACTTCAGATGGTAGACTGATTGAGCCTAATGAATTTTATTTCCTCATTAAAATAAATTGTACCTCTCTTACCTGTTTTAGTTTTAAGGTAAGGTGCCGTATTTTCGTCCCCACAGTCACTTTTAGGCCCGAAGTATTGTAATTTTCAGTGAAAACTTACCAAATTTGGATTTTACATAGACTAACTACCCACGCACAGAGAAGCATAGGCAAATATCGTAGAAAAAATGTTAACAATGCGAAAAATTGTTTTTTCAAAAGTATCTATATTGCTATAAAGAAAAAAAAAATGGTCCCAATTTCGTCCCCCTCAAAAAATCCAATACACCGAGGCTTAACTTAAAACTAAATCAAAATTTATTTCTAAATGAATAAGTAACTTAATTTACATTAAATTAAGGCACAAAGAAATGTACTAATTATCAGTAGAAGCATAACATAACGAAACATCAGCCATTCAAACATGAGGAATATATAAATTTTGTATCGTGTTTGGCTATACTTTTATTGTATTTTATATTAAATTTTATTTCCATTTCGAATTTTATTTTAAACTTTTTTCATCTTATTTTATTTTATTTTATTATATTTATTATTTTATTTTATATTATATTAAACTTTATTTTCATTTTGAAATAATTATCATGAAAAAGCATTTCTAATTTCGTTCCCGGGACGAAAATAAGAACTGCAAGAGAGGCGAAATTGAGAACAGGCTACTTCAGTTCCTATAAGATGAACTGAGCGTCCTAAAACTCATTGTATGCTACTGTCAGCATCTTACCTACGTAAAATGATTCAATGAATAAGAAATAAATACTTATAGTACAGTAAATAATGTTCTACAAACGACGTAATAAGAACTCAGGTCTTCTAAAAATAGGAAATTCGGTGTCTTTAATATATGTATAAGTCTTGGCGAACGAAACTTTCACTACTGACCCCTTTTACCTTCCGTTTCCTGTGCCTCGCGTAATAAGTGGCGCCACTTTCGCAGAACCGGAGACGGCAAGGGGGGCGAAATTAGGAAAGGGAGCGAAATTAGGGCACTTTACCCTATTAGTAAACATGCATCTACACCTTATAATACCACACTTCTACAGAAGCAATTAGGGGTCATATTTAAGAAGGTGATCGAAAAATTAACATTTTAGAATAGGGTGATCTGCAATTTTGTAATTGACTTTTTTTGGCTATCTCTCACATATCTTGAGATAGGGTCTATAACTTCCGAATTTTGCCACTAGAGGCATTGTAATCACTTTCATCTGATAGCGCGCAATTGTTTCTCCATAGATAATCTATGGTGAATTGTTTTTTTTTAATCAACATTCTAGCTTTATCCGTTCAGGAGTTATTTTAGGATAAAAGGACATTCATATACACCCTGTATAGTAAAAAAAATGCTTTTTTTAAAGTAAGTTTTAAAATTTACCTGTATCGTGCCGACACATTTTGTTTTATTATCTTCAAGACCAGCCATTGATTTATTGCCTTTGCTACTTCTTTTCATTTCTCGTTAACAATAAAAAAGTAATGTAAATATTAAAATATCTATGTATCCATAATGTTTTTGCCTTTCTTCCATTGTTATCAGAACTTCTTAAAAGTCATTATTTCCCTTTGATGATAAAGACGGAACAAATATTTCCTTTGTACTAGAACTAGAACGAAAGGAACATAATTAAAGTGGGTGCTGGACGACAAATGATGCATCTTGCCTTTATTTCGTCATTTATTTTTAGCTAAAAGTATAAAGGAGATTGGTTGAATAGATGGATGTTATTTTTATTAAAATGTTTTTCCTGTTGTGGGAAATGGAGAGAGATATTATTATTAGTATTATTTTTATGTTGCACTGTTTTGTACGAGAATTTCACGCTGATTAGAAATAAAAATTTATACGTTTTAAGACGTTTTCTTTTTTAATTTTATCTTTTAAATGTATTTTCTTTTATATTCTTGATTTCTAACTTTATATTTGTAATTATCTAATCTTATTTGGATTTTTTTCAGTTCTCAAAGCGGAAGCAGATCTTTTATGTGACCGATGAACAGAGATTTATTCTTTCGAAACTCATTCTGCTTTTCTATACTTTTCATTGCGTATTTAAAAAATTATTTTCATTGTATGTCTTTTACACCAGTAGGTAAAATTTTGTTTGTAGAGTTTATGACTGATACAAAGGTACTAACGGAAATTTTAAATTTCCCTGATACACTATATGCCGCAATCTTGAAAATCCCTTATCTTACAAGGAAGGTCTCCTTACTGGGCATATTCAGAACATTAAAAAAAAAAACTTATTAAACTACTTATATATGTAATAAAGGATCAGTCAAATTTAGTGGCGGAATTGCAGTAGAAAATCTGTAAAAAAATAAAATACTTTCGAATATTTGGCACGAAAAGACGAAAGTGTCACACGATTTGGCGAGCAGCGCTTTTCGTCGCCAAGAGCAAACGATTTTAATACATCTGAAAGTTGTTTGTTAATTAATTTTTAGAATGTGTGTAAATGGTATTTAATGAATATAAACTTAAACAATGAGAGAGTTTAATGTATATATTTTTTTGTATTACATATTTAAGTTGCTTCTTGCTGCAGCTATTTAATTTTAATTTTAACACTGTAATAATAATTTCATATATAAAAAATATTTTCATATTGAAAAATATATTTTCATATATTTATGCGTATTCCAATATAAAGGCCAGGTGAAGAAGGCTGCAGTTATACATTTCAACATCGGAGAAGTTTTTGTTTCCATAGCAATAAAATTGAATCAAGAGTGCTCAATTGGACTGAATTTTGAGATTGAAACAATTTTAATCAATTTACATTTTGTTTTAATTCATAAAATTTCATAGTTAACTTTCATTATAAATATATATATATATGACAAAACTATAGTTAAAACAAACTAAAACTCACAAAACTAAAGTAATTTAAATTAAATTTATTTAATTTAAATAAATTTATAAATAAAATATTTTTTTTAATTGTTCTTTATTAAGTTTTAATTTATCTCAATTTTTTATGTTGACTTACATAGAAAAATAAAATGATATTCCATAATACTCGAACTTCCTCTCTCTATTGTTTTTTGAAAAAAAAGTAAATAAAGGCTTAAATTTATTGGTTAATCTTCTGTTCGTTGCATTTGCTTTTAGTAAGCATCATTGAAAAAATTGCACCAACTACCAGGAAATGTTTCAAAATAATAATAGGAAAATCCTCAGTTTACCCGAGGAAATTTACTTTTTATTCATATGTTATATCACGATCAAAAAGATAATTTCATCGGCAATGGGCAAATTACTTGAAACTTGACATAAATGAATTTCAAAATATATTCTTTATAGAATGCATTAATAAATATTTCAAGTTCAACATGAAACATTTTTACCTTAAAGAGTATTTGACATAAAAAAAATATTTTTTAAAATTTTATTCCATAGCCAAATAACGAAATTTTCATAATTTTTTTACGGATATTCTATCGAGTCTCCGCCGAAATTTTTGTTTATCAACATATCTATCCTCAAGAGAAAGATATTCTATAATTTTTTCAGATTTTTTGGAGTATGCCCGTATGGAGACCTTTCATGTTAGTCTTGATGGGCCACTATATTTTCTTTTGCGATCTTCATGTTTATAATTTCCCACATCCTCGCGGAGAGTTCCATCACACGAGTATACAAGATTGAAAGTCCAAGAAGGTGGATCTTCTCAACGATTTTTGTTTTTCGTGTTTTACCGAATATTGAAAAACTAATATAAACTGGCAAGGGGGTTTCTGTGTCAGTTTACATGATTGTAAATTGAACACAAAGCAGCTGTGATATCATGAGAGATGGTTAAATAACAAATTTACTAGCTTCAATATTTTCTCCATATAACAGCATATTTACGGTAGCGATTAGGGTGCGCGGAACACATATTCATAATACCTACTCGGTTCAGATTCGGAGCCGTTCTGATTGGCTTGCTAGATTCAGACCATGCTGATTTTTAATATCTTGCAAGTGGTGATCGACTGCATCGTTCAGCGTGTATTTTTATTGCACAAAATTTAATTATAGCACAAATTAATGGTGATTGTGAATAATTTAAAATTATGCAAATATGTACTTAAATAATTTACTTATATTTATCATTTTTTCTTTCAATTTCTACAAACACAATAAATCAACTTCCGTTCCTCGCTCGCTTTTAATAATGTTAGTATTGTTTGAGCAGTATAAACTTTGTAAATTAGAATATATATATATATATATATACTAGTATTAAAAAATGCTCTGACGAGCACCAAAAAAGGCTAATATGTTTTTAAGTATGAAAAAGGGTTTGACAAGTGCTTCTAATTAGGCATGAAAAAGGACAAGGGGCCCCTTCTTGGCTGCAGCTCACTGTCAATGCCAACTTTGAAAAAATCATTTGCGCTTTTTCTATATAAAATAAATTCGCGGTACTTTAGTAAAACTTTCCGTCGTACTTTACATGTTAAATGCACTGTTGTACTGCGCATGCGTCTGCAATGTAACTTTGTACAGTGTACTGTGTACCATTATTTCTCTATAAATTATACTACACTGTACATTCCTATTATGCTTTTAATATTTGAACCTCAGCGCACACTCACACTGTGCTTTTGTACTTCCGTATTAAAGGTGTCTGCGTCTAATGTTCGTTTATAATTTACATGCATTGCTGTACTGCAAAGTACATTGTACAGCTACAGCCACTTGCATATAATTTCAACAATCAATGAATGCATTATACTGTTATGCGAGCACATGTGGAATTGTTCCTGTGCAGAGTGCTGCAACAGTCTGCACTGCACTACAAATCAGTTTTTTGTACAGTTCTACACTGCGGGCGTTCTTGGTGGCCCTGCATGAGTGTGATACGCTGCAGGAACTAAGGTTTTTAGTGATATGTTGCCTTACATTCATGTTTAATCAGGCTGCGTCGTTATACTGCACATTTTTATCGTAACTGTGGCTGATTTTTTTAATATGAAAAAAGCGCAAATATGATATTTTCAAAGTTGGCATTGACAGTGAGCTGCAGCCAAGAAGGGACCCCTTGTCCTTTTTCATGCCTAATTAGAAGCACTTGTCAAACCCTTTTTCATACTTAAAAACATATTAGCCTTTTTTGGTGCTCGTCAGAGCATTTTTTAATACTAGTCATTTAAATTTTTTGATATTTATATATTGAATATAAATAAACCTGAGTTGCTTTTAAATATTCTCAATACTTTTTTCTTATTTCGCGCAATAATGCACTATTTAACCAAGTAATGCACACTGTTTTAAGAGGTTCAAGGTTTTTAAATCAAATTCACGCTATTTTTATTCATAATTTAATTTACTTGGGCTCCCTTAAATATAATTAATATAATTCCTTAAACTGATATTAGTTTTTGTTGCATTAAAATATCTCAATTTGTTGATTCTCTCTAAACAAGTAAACCCTATTGGTTTACAATGGAAGTCTTTAGGAATTTGGCGATATATTTACAAGTTGATGACAAACTTGGCGGTATTTGGCGACAGAACAGGGTCCAGCCTATGGTAACCACTCTTATAGGTATAAAGATGCATTAAATGCTGTTCTATAACCAATGAGATGCGTTTCATTCGAGCGTTGCCATTAAACAATTAACAACTAATCGCAATTTCTGTGACACATACGACAGCGTAATATATATATATATATATATATATATGTATATAGATTATCGAGGAAATCGAAGGTTTAGGTCACATCGTATTGTTTAGCTAGACCGGTTATACTAATATCGTTCTCATGTTTTGTTACAATTCCTTTTATTGAACAGTAATTCGCTTAAGCTTCTTACTACTGCTATCACTAAGCACTTTTTCATTCTTAGAAGCTATAATGAGAGCTAAAATTAGCGCAAACCTGACTAAAAGTAAAACAAAAAGTTAATTTTTTTACAGTAATAAAGGTACACAAAGCACTCTGATATGCACACCTCACTCCAAACTTGACTAATAACAAGAGTTATGTAAGGGTTGCCAACTGAACTATTCGGCAGCCTTGGTCGTGAACCGAGATATTGCACGCCAACTGAGTCAAATTTTGATCACCGAAGTTGGACATAAACCGAACTGGTCATAAACAGAGGCGGTCGTGAACCGAGGTTCCACTTATAAGTTTGCAAATATGACATTATTTATATATTCAGTGGCGATGATCATTAAGCATCTTTGCGATTTTGGCGATGAAACTCACCGATTTCAAAGTAACGTTCAGAAGTGTACTTGAAACGCCACAGATGTCATATACGCATCACGTTGATCCGATTTTTTTCTGACGCCAATGTCATATACGAACCGGGGTACTTAACTGGCGCCAAAGTTTTGTTATTTTGCTTGATATGGTAACCCGGATGTTGTTGTTGATTTATTAATAAATTGTTTAATTACTTTTAGTTTCTTTTTTAAAATTATATAAATTGTTTTGTTCTATTGTTATTAATTAAACTTTTTTTTAATTTATTGTTAAACCATTTTTAAAAATACATATGTAACTGGTATTCGAAAACGAGGTTTTCGCCAAATTGGCGTCAGAAAAAATATCGCGCCGACGTGGTGCGTATATGACATCTGTACCATACTTGGTACAACTTGATTATCCTGTCGATCAAAAAATTACCGCCAAACTATAAGATTAAATGACAATATAATGGATGATAGTAAATGTTACATTCACTTGAGATTAAACACGATACACGTGTTTGTTACGTCATCAAGTGATTTTTAATTCAAGTTTTGGCACAGATGTCATATACGCATCACATATTGGCGCAATTTTTTTGACGCCAATGTCATATACGCACCGGATACTTAACTGGAGACAAAGTGTCGTTATTTTGCTTGATATGGTAACCCGGATATAGGTGATATATTAACGAGGTTTTCGCCAAAATGGCGTCAGAAAAAATTGCGCCATTACGGAGCGTATATGACATCTGTGCCCAAGTTTTTATTAGTATTTTTATTAATGTTTTACTAATTTATTTATTCTTCCGTTATTTAAAATAAAAATTAGGTACAGATGTCATATTCGCCCCATATTGGCGCGATTCTTTTCTGACGCCAATGTCATATACGCAAAGGGTACTTAACTGGCGCCAAAGTGTCGTTATTTTGCTTGATGTGGTAACGTAACCCGGATTATGTTGTTTATGCTGTTGATGTTTTCGCCAAATTGGCAACTGAAAAAAATCGCGCGAATATGGGGCGAATATGACATCTGTGCCAAAAATTATGTCAGTTTGTATCATTTGGCGAATAGTTTGGCGAAATTGGTCGACGGGATAATCAAGTAGTACCGTATATTTTTGCTGTACATTTTCGGCAATATCTCAAGAAAAAGTACCTAAAGTTAAACGAAACCCTAATTATTTAAGGCACAGATGTCATATACACGACGGGTTTGGCGCGGTTTTTTCTGACGCCAATTTGACGAAAACCGAATAGCATTTAGAGAATGCATTGAAGGGAGATGATAAAAATATATCGGTGACTCAAATAATCAGAAGGTTTTGTAGAAAAATAAACTTTATTAACATAACAACACATAGTCAATTATTCGCCATCGTCACTGACAGAATAATCTGCCGCTCTCTGCAGAGTTCGAATGTTACTGCGTCACGTGACTTCAAAAGCTCTCCGCAGAAAACGCGGGGGGAGGAAATGCGCCTCATTGCTATTGGCTGGCTCCTCGCGTGCGAGAGAGAGAGAAATAGCAGACGGCTACAGAGTATGCCCCCAGTGACGAAGTCGCGATTACAAAAAGGTAGCAATTAATAAGATACATAAGAAAGGTCTTGCGTAAAATTAAAGTACATATGATGCAAAAAAAAATAATAGAAAATATATTATGCATTACATGAAAAACAATACTTTTGAGAAGGAAATAGTATGCACACTATATACATCAAATGTTTTAAACAATATAATCAGTAACGAGATGTTTCGGAAAACGAACTTTACGACCCGATTTGGTGGTAGGGTGTTCAACAGGAGTAGTTGGAAAATTTATGGCCTCATTTTGTTTTTGAGGTTGGGAAGGTGAAATAGAATCTGCTAATTGATACGCAGGTTTAATGCGATCAATAGATACAGTACAGCGCTTCCCGTTTATTTCCAAGTCAAACGTTTTCTCAGACCTGTCAATCACTCGATGAGGTCCTGTATAAGGGGGTGATAAGGGAGGATTGACTTTATCTGATCTAAGAAACACGTGTGAACAGGTTTTTAATGAGGGATTGACATAAATTTTAGGATTGCCGTGCATTGCAGTGGCAATGGGATTTAACTTTCTCATTTTTTCAGTTAACTCAGTGACGTATGTAAGAGTAGATGGTTGATTTATAGTTTCAGTGTTAATGAGATCAGAGGGTAGTCTGATATTTGTGCCATAAACAAGTTGAGCACAGGTCGCTTGGATATCATTTTTAAGAGCAGTGCGTAAACCAAGTAAGACAATGGGGAGGATTTCAGTCCATTGAATTTGATTGTGAGCTTTAAGAGAACTCTTAAGATGGCGATGGAATCTTTCAATAAAACCGTTAGACTGTGGATGGTATGCTGTAGTTCTGATGCGTATACATCCTAATCTATTAGTAAGCTCTTTGAAAAGAGTGGACTCAAAGTTTCTACCCTGATCAGTAGTGATGGTAACAGGGGTTCCAAATCTGGAGATCCAACTGTGTATCAATATACGAGCAGTTGTTTCTGCAGTCATATCAGATGTGGGTATAACTTCGGGCCATCTCGTGAACCTATCAATGATGGTCATGCAATACTGATTGCCATCGGATGATGGTAAAGGTCCGATAAAATCAATATGAATATGGGCAAAACGAGCATCGGGTTCAGAAAATGTACCAATTGGTGATTTGGTGTGTTGAAAGATTTTAGCTTTTTGACATTTCGTACAGCTGCGAACCATAGATTTTATGTCCTTACGCATGCGAGGCCATACAAATCGTTTAGAAATTAAATCTAATGAAGCTGAGATACCAGGATGCGAGAAATAATGCAAGGTTGAAAAAACTGATTGTCGCATACTTTTAGGAACAAATGGTCGAGGATGTTTTTGTGACATATCGCAATATAAATGCACATCTTCGAGTGGAAAATAATGTTTTTCTAATTTTAATGAAGTGGTGTCAAATTCGAGAAGTAGTTTTAGCTCTTCATCATTTGTCTGAGCAGTGGCAAACTCTTTAAAATCTAACACATTAGGAGAAATTGAATCTATCTCAATTCGAGATAATGCATCGGCCACAATGTTGTCAGAGCCTTTAGTATATCTAATATCAGTAGAAAACTGTGAAATATAGTCTAAATGTCTCAATTGACGTGGGCTACATTTATCAGGGTTTTGTTGAAATGCTAATGTAAGGGGTTTTTGGTCTGTATAAATAATGAAATTCCGACCTTCTAGCATGTGTCTGAATTTTTTTATAGAACAATAAATAGCAAATAATTCACGATCATAAGTAGACCAATTTCTTTGAGATTTATTTAATTTACAGGAATAAAATGCTATTGGTTCCCATTGTTTTTCGGAGAGTTGCATTAAAGATCCACCAATTGCGACATTGCTGGCATCGACCCATAAACTTAGCTGGGCGCCAGGAATTGGATGTCGTAATAATGTAGCTCGAGCTATAGCTTCTTTTGAAGCAGTGAAGGAAAGAATGGCTTCATCGTTCCATTGCAATTGCTCAGTTTTGTTAGCATTGGAACGGGGATGTTTTTTCGTATTTTTGTGTCCTTCTAAGAATTTAACGTGTGGAGCTAAAATATCGGCAGCTTTGGGAATGCACCGTCGATAAAAATTGAAAAGACCTAAGTAGCGTCTTAGTTGAGTTAAGGTAGAGGGCTGGGGGAAATCTAGGATGCATTTTACACGATCAGGTAAAGGTTCAATTCCTGCAGCTGAAAGTTTGAATCCTAAAAAATCGATAGTGGATTGGCCAAATTTACATTTATCAACATTAATATACAGACCATACTCTTTAAGTCTAGAAAACAACAACTCAAGGTGTTCTAAATGTTCAGTTTCATTATTTGATGCAATTAGAAAATCATCAAGTCAAACAAATCCTAAGTCACGAATTACGTCATCAATAAATCGTTGAAAAGTTGAGGAAGCATTACAAAGGCCGAATTGCATACGAGTGCTTTCGAAAAGTCCGAATGGAGTACAAATCGCAGTTTTATGTACATCATCAGGATTTATGGGAATTTGATGGTAGGCTTTTACTAGATCAATGTGACTGAAGATTTGTTTACCATGTAATTCAGCAGTGAAATCTGCGATACAAGGGATAGGATATTTTTCTTTAACAGTTTGTGCATTTAGAGCACGATAATCACCAACAGGTCTCCAATCGACAGATCCTTTCTTCGGCACCAGGTGCAAAGGCGAAGAGTAATTACTTTTAGAAGGTCTCATATGACCGAGTTGTAGCATGTGCTGAAATTCAGCTTTGGCAATTTTTAACCGATCTGGGGCTAGCCGTCTAGGCTTAGCAGCGACTGGAGGCCCCTTAGTGTTTATATAATGCACAGTATTATGCTTAACCGGTTGGTTGGGATCCGGTAATTTCGTGATTTCAGGAAATTTAAATAATAATTTACCATATATATCATTTACAACATTGGGTTTCACAGAAAATATATTACAAGTACTTAATATAGCAGGAGCTTTTAAATTAGTAGTGGAATCAATAAGACGACGATTCCGTAAATCAAGTTTTAAATTAAAATTATGCAAAAAATCAGCTCCTAAAATAGCACATGAAACATCACAAATATAAAAAGAATATGTAAAATTTCGGCGTAGGCCTAAGTTGATATTAATACATTTACGACCATACACATTAATTTTTGTGCCATTAGCAGCACGAAAGGTTTGGAGAACAGGCTTAGTTTTGTCATTTTTATTCGCGGCCACAAGTGAGGCATCAGATCCAGAATCGACTAGAAAACACATACCTGTATTTCTGTCTCTAACGAAAAGGCGACGAGAAGGTGCTGGGGAGAAGTCCGTCGCCGCTACTCTTCCCGCTTCTGGTTTTCCGAATAAGAACAAGGCGCTAGGCACTTTTTTGCTTTTTCGTGATATTTTTGGTGATACCAACACAATGTTGCATCCCTATGGCGGGACTGAGAACGATTACGCTGATGGTTATCACTTCTAGATACACTTCTTGAACGACGAAGATGAGCGACCTCTTGGCGTAATGCTTGGATTTCTTTTACGAGCATATCAATGGCTGGTGGTGTCTGAGATTCAGTTGTTGGTGTTCGAATCGAAACAGAACTAATGTTGGAAGGCGTTAATTCAATTATTCTATCAGCAATATCCGCCGCTTTATCTGGAGTAATTTTTTCAATGGAAGCTAGAATCGTTTGCACGGTGGTTGGCATTTGTTGAGTAAACAGTTCTAGAAGAAGATCGTTACTGATATTATGGCTTTCAGCCCGTCTTTTCATTAATTGAAGTAATTCAGTTGGTTTTCTGTCACCCAGGCTTTCTCCAGCTAGCAGTTTCCGTATTTCTAAAATACGACTTTCTCCGCAACGTTCGATAACTTTTGCTTTCAAAATCTGATAAGGATCAGTAGGATCAGGACTCATAATTATATCTCGAACCATAGTAGCAGTAGCAGGCGGTAGATGCGCTACAACATAATTATATTTTGTTTTCGACTCAGTGATAGCTTTAGGAGTAGCTAATTCGAATGTGCTCTCCAGCATATGAAACCATAATGTAGGGTCCACAGGGATATAGGGTGGAATGACTACGGCAGATGTTTCAGCAGTTGCCATTTTGCTAGTTAAACAAAACGTTCCATGAAACAGTTGAATAGTTCGACGTTCTATGAAACAGTTGAAGGTTCAAAAATCCGCGGTCACCATTTTAGAGAATGCATTGAAGGGAGATGATAAAAATATATCGGTGACTCAAATAATCAGAAGGTTTTGTAGAAAAATAAACTTTATTAACATAACAACACATAGTCAATTATTCGCCATCGTCACTGACAGAATAATCTGCCGCTCTCTGCAGAGTTCGAATGTTACTGCGTCACGTGACTTCAAAAGCTCTCCGCAGAAAACGCGGGGGGAGGAAATGCGCCTCATTGCTATTGGCTGGCTCCTCGCGTGCGAGAGAGAGAGAAATAGCAGACGGCTACAAGCAGTTACATATTTTTTCGAATAGCAGTTACATATATATTTTTAAATTACTTTCTATTATTTAAAAAAGGAAATAACAATAAATAATGAAAAGTTTAATTAACAACTATAGAACAAAACAATTTATATAATTAAAAAAAATAAAATAAAAGTAAATAAAAAAATAATTAATAAATAAACAACAATAGCTCAGTTACCGTATCAGGCAAAAAACCGCCATTATCGCGCCAGTTATGTACTCCGGTGCGTGTATGACATCTCTTCCTTATTTAAAATAGATGGAATGCTATTTTTTAAGGTACGCTTAGTATGCGAAGTATTTATATTACTGCATACCATTCGCTTGTGTAAGTTAGGATGTTATGATGATAATTAAAAAAAAACTTACATTTAGCTCCTGAACAGAAGCTTGGGATTTACCCTGTTTTTTCTTCCTATCAACTCGTTTGTGCTCTATTGTGTCTATTACCAAAGTTCAAAATATTAATCAAGAAAGTTCATATATATTTATGAAAACTATGCATTATCTGCTTAGGTTGACGTCGATTTCAAAATTTAAAAAATCTATCAGTTGAATTTCAATTTTTATTGACTTATAACAACAAAAGTACACGTGTTATCCTTTTTTTTAATTATTGTATTGCGTTTTAGGGAGTGGCAACACGAAAGAAATTATTGAATTAGAAAATTAAAAAATGAAAAGGGGAGATTGCTATAATTTTATGGAGACATTATAAAAGACAAATTCGATTTTCTCAGCGACCGTCAAACATACAAAGATTTTAAAAAAATCTATTTTAAGTTTAAACAAGAGGATCAAAATAAAACAAAAACGAAGTTAATCCACCCACCTGAACGTTAGCTACACTTTGTTGAATTTTGTGTCTTCATTTTTTCGTTTCAGGTTGAATAAAAAACTACTGAAAGCTACAGTAATTTTTTTAAAGCTATCAGTTTATTCATCTCGTCGAGTTCTATCTTTCAAAAGAAAAATCATTGTCGTATGTCAACTGGTTCGCCAGAAATATAAGAAAGTCGTTTGCATTTTCTATTTCTTAATCATCTTATAGCTTAACGCTACCGCGTTTGCTAGGATAATGTCATGAATAATCGCTTTGCGGCCATGAAGACATAAAAATAAAACACCTTTTGCATCAATCATGTAGTGTAGAGATCTCGAAAATGAGTTAAATTCGTTAAAACCGTAATAACAATCACTATTAAAAAAGGTTTCTTTATATAAATTGATAGTATTGTTTAAAATTATCTTTTATAACTTAATTAAATATTGAAAAGTAGAAACTTTCCATTTTAACATTCATGTTTTTGTTATATAACTTTATTTTTTGAAATAATTTTAAAAAATCATTTTTTCATACTCTCCTCTGCTTGGATTCGACCTGGGGATCTATGGTATTATCGACAGATGACATACCATATAGCTGCTACGAACTCACTCAAAAAGTGCTTAGAACAAAATTTTAATTGACTGCACTGCTTCCAGGCCGTTCAAAGTCAGCATGTTCTGGATATCTGAATCTTGGGAGCTAATGATAACGGTTCAGGATCTGAACCGAGTAGGTGTTTATCACGTTCGCGAGGTGTTCGTGGTCGAGGTAGGTTGCTGTCGGCCCGGCTCCGTGCTTCAAGTTGTGGTGTCCCCGTTTTGTCTCTAGAGCTACAGGTTGTAGTTTTTCCCTTTTTTTTATTATTGCTTTTTGTTTCAACGTGGTCTCCAGCCCTGTGTGGCGTGGTAAGCTTTCCGCGTTTGTAAATGTTTACTTTTTGCTGTGTTTAAGAGTTGTTTATTTTTATTTTTTTTCTCTGACTCGCAGGTCGAGGACTGGTTGTGTTGTTTTTATCGTACAGTATGTCGTCCATTTTTACTATTACAGATGCGAGTGCTGGTGACCCAGAAATATTTGTTCAAGAAGTTAGTAGTCCTTCGCAACAGGTTACTTATGCGTTCGCAAATGGAGTCTCCAGTGTTTGCGTCTTTCTTGAAGCGACTGAGGGTAAGATTCCTCGAAATAGGCCTGTGGCTTTGAAAGCTGATTTTGATAAAATAGTTGGTCCAAATGCGCCTTTTAAAATTCGTTTTACCAGGACGGATAAATTGTTAGTCGAGACGTCGGATGCTCAATGCGCTCAGGCGGTCTCTGGTATTGACAAATTACTTAATGTGCAGGTCAAGGCGTATATTCTACAGGAAACTATTACGTCGCGGTTTGTCTTACACAATATCGATACGAGTATTAGTCTCGAAGAGTTGGGAAAGGAAATTCAAGCTGAAAATAAGCTGAAGGTTAAGGATTTGCGGCGTTTTACCAGAAAGGATAATGGTGTTACCAAACTAACGGAAACTGTTTTAGTGACTATTTACGGCACATTTATTCCTGAAAGGATCAAGCTGTTTTATATGACGGAAAGAATTAGACTTTTTTATGACAGACCACGCCAGTGTCTTAACTGCTGGCAATTTAACCATGCTACCAGCAAATGTCCGAATGAAACTACCTGCAGGAAGTGTGGGGGTAAACATGCGTCTGCCACATGCAGTACTGCTGAGCTTACTTGCTCTAATTGTCAAGCCTCCCACCTGGCGTCTGATCTGAAGTGTCCAGCCCCACTAAGGGAAATGGATTTCCAAAAATACAAATCTGATAACCATTTATCAATCACCGAAGCTCGTAGACTGTATGCTAAGATTTCTAATCCAAAAACGTATGCTGATTCTGTTAAAATGAACTCTGAAGCAACCTTGAACCCCACATATGTAACTAAAGCAGATCTCGAACAAACGATGGAGCTCTTTTTTCAGCGTACTCAAGAGTGCATCCTTAGTGTGTTACAACAACAAAGAACTTATTCATACAAACCATGGAAGGATTGGTTAAGTCTTTCACGGCGGCCTGTGCGGCCAATACACGGTCTGCTGGTGCTTCTAAAGATACGGTTGGTAGCTCTCCCTCCGATCGGCCGAAGAAACTTAAAAAACAAAAGGTGAAGGCCCCGCGGCTATCCTTAGCGAACTGTCGGGAACAGGTTTACAGTAAAACGAGCGGGAATGAGTTTGTTCTGAAATCGGGCTCTGAAGAAGAGTCTGGTGGCGACGACATGGAACAGGTTTAGCGCCCCCTCCTTCTTTGTTTTTTTTCCTTTTTTGTGCTGCCTTTTTGGTGTTCGCTTGTTTGGACTTTTTGTTGTTTGTGTGTTTCCCAGGTGTTCTTTGTCGTTTTATTTATGGTGCAGTTTTCGATCCCTTTTGCCGTGATTCAGTGGAACTTGAGAGGCATTAAAAATAAAGTCCATTGGTTGAAGTGTTCCCCCTTTTCGAAGGCCGATGTTTTTGTCTTTCAAGAATCTTTTCTTAGAGTGGATGATTCTTTTGCCTACCCGGGTATGGTGATCTATCGTCAGGACAGAGCTGGCAGGGGTGGTGGTCTGCTCACTACTGTGAGTAGTAAGCTTACCTCTGTAATGCTCGATTTGGGCTCTCTTAGCACCCAGGGTGTGGAGGTCCTTGGGGTTAGGGTTTGGATGGCAAGACGGTGGGTGACTATCGTCAATGTTTACGCTCCCGAGGGTAGAGTTAGTGAATCGTGGCTCCAGCAGCTTACCAATAAGATTTCGCATCCCTTCCTGATACTCGGTGACTTTAATCAAAAGCATCATGCCTGGGGCAGTTCTTGTAACACTTCGGGCTCTGAAGAGATTCTAAACTGGCTTCTCAACAATAATGTTTGCATTCTTAATACAAATCATCCAACTCACGTCACTCATTCTGGCTCTGCATCATTGATTGATCTCTCTTTTTCAAGCCCTGATTTTTTTCGGCTCACTGACACATACGTTCACCCTGATCTGTTTGACTCTGATCACTGGCCTATCATCCATAAAATTAACCATGTTACTACGAACTACCTGCATACTTCTACTAATTGGGATGGAGTCGAGTCTTGCCTTAATCGGACCCTGGATATTCATGACGTCACCTCATTTGAGTACCTCCATAAGAGCTTTCGTGATGTTCTTTCTCATAATTCTTTCAAGCATAGGGTGCAGCGGCGAGATAACCCCCCCCTGGTGGGACTCACGCTGCGCATGGCTCCTCGGCCAAAAGCGGAAATTTCTGAGATTAGCCAGAATAAACTTATCGAGGGATTGCTGGAAATCGTATAAGTCTTATGCTGCTCAGCTCAAGCGCTACATGAATTATCAGGCTCGCAATTACTGGGGCGATGTATGTGAAAAGACCGCCAAAGGTACTATCTATCGAATCATCAAGGCGTTAGCCAAGAGGAGTAGCTCTGAGGAGTCAAATTTCTATTTGAAGGACGAGACTGAAGAGCTTCTCGACAGGTCTGAACAAGCCAATGCTTTTGCCGAGCATTTTCGAAGCACCCGTGAGTTTTGTAGTATCCCTTTTGATCTTAGCAGTTCGGATGAGCATTGGAACAACCCGATCACGTTCGAAGAGTTGAACCGTGCAATTCAGGACACGAAGAATACTACCCCTGGCGAAGACGGAATTCCGGCTCGTGTTTATAAAGCTCTTACAATTGGAAACAAACAAAAGTTGCTTCGGCTGTTTAATGATAGTTTCATGTCGGGTAGTGTTCCGGATTGCTGGAGAACTGCGGTGATCCTGCCTATCTGGAAGATTGGGAAACCTAAAGGGTTTCTTAGCAGTTACCGGCCCATCGCTCTCACGGCTGTGGGGTGCAAGATTATGGAGCGCATCCTCTTCAAGAGAATCCTCGACTGGGTTATGCCTAGACATCTTTTTAATGATCGACACTTTGGTTTTCTTCCCAATAGCGATTGCACAAAGGCTTTGAAGCTGTTTTACTTAGACATTAAGCGTGCCAGATTGGAGAGGAAGTACATCATCGCTCTCAAGCTTGACATCCACGCGGTGTATGACTCTGTATGGAGGGATGCTCTTATTTACAAGATGGCTAGCCTGGGCATTGCTGGAAGAACGGCCTTGTGGATCTTAAAGTGGATCGAGATTAGGAAGATCAAGGTTAAGTGGAGAGGTGTTTTCTCTCATCTGGTGAACTCTTTTTGTGGTGTGCCGCAGGGCAGCGTCCTTTCGCCCATCCTGTTCATGATCTTCCTGTGGGATTTATTCGAAGCTGTTGATTCGGGGGTTCAAATCATTGTATATGCCGATGACATCCTTCTCTACTTTCCAGATCTTTCCTTAGAAGACGCTTTTTTGAAACTTCAGGAGATGCTTAACAGGATCAATGCTTGGTGCACTTATTGGAAGCTTGAGCTCCGGCCTGATAAATGCTCGGCAATAAATTTCTCTCGGCAACAGGATCTTCCCCTGCAGAATTTCAGTCTTCATGGATCAGACATCCCGTGGCAGAATACTACTAAGATCTTGGGTGTCATTTTTACTCACAACCTGTCTTTCAATCAGCATATTGAGTTTTTATGTAAAAAATGTATGAAGCGCCTTAATTTATTAAAAGCTGTAGCCAGCCCTCAGTGGGGAACGAAAACCGTCCATCTCATTCCTTTGGTCAATTCCCTTATTCGGGGCGTTATTGATTATGCGTGTCCTGTGTACGGCGTTGCCGCTAAGACCTCTCTAAAGAAGCTGGATGTGGTGTATAATGCGGCCCTCCGTTTTGCGACCGGCCTGCCCAAGTGGACTCCCATCTTCAAGCTTTATAGTGAATCCAACCAAGCTCCTCTTAGTTTTCGACGAAGCTATCTTACCTCTTCTTTTTACATCCGGTATACGTCTGCTGTTAATTTTGGTCGTCCCTGCTCCAATTATTTTCCTGATGGGTTTTCTTGGACTACAGACCATGCTATTGTGACTCCTGATATGCTGATTACTTCTCACTGGCCTTGCGGGAGCTTAAAAGATGTCTGTGAGATCATAGTTGATGAGTTGCCGTTTCAAACTAAAAACCTCCCTCCCACTGCCGTCAGTCAGTGTTTCAGTCTGTACATGGATGAGTTCCGTCATCTTACCAATTCTTGTTTTATCGCCACGGATGCTTCGAAGAACGATTTTAAAACTTCTATTGCTGCTGTTAATATTACTGAAGATACATCCTGCGCTTACCTCACCCATCATTTAAATTCTACTTTTACTGCAGAAGCTCTAGCCCTTAATCTGGCTGTCCAGCGATTTCTTATCAAGAGTTACAACTACTTTATTTTGTCGGATAGCAAGTCTGCCCTTGAAGCTTTGATACATATTAACCATAAGTCCCCAGCTGTCATCTTACACCTTTTCCAGTCTTTATGCAGCGTCCGTGGTTCTGTGTGTGGGATTACCTTGATCTGGGTCCCTGGCCATGTTGGTATCCCTCCTAATGAGAAAGCTGATAATCTGGCAAGAAATGGCCCGTATGCGGTTAGCACTTATAGTGGGGTGGCCCCTGAAGACTTAAAGAGGCATTTAAAGGATCAGCTTCATGCTAGCTTCCAGAGCTGGTGGGATGATTGTAAATATGCAGTCGATTCGCCGTATATTGGTCCGAATATTTATAAGTGGACGCATAACCGTAAAGAGGATGTTTTTATTGCTCGTTTCCGGACGCAAACGGCTGTCACTGACAGGAAGTTATATATTTTCAAGCCAAGTATTTCTCCCACGTGCTCTCTTTGTTCTATGGAGGATGGGACGGAATTCCATTACGTTTTCAAGTGCCCGGCTTTTGATGCTGAAAGAACGATGCTACGGGATGCCATGGCATCTGTTAATTTCTTTCCTGATGACTGGACTGACTTTTGGGAATGTATCAACTCTAATCGTCATTGTTTTCGTCTGTTCATCAATCTCTTCCTCGGGAGCGGGCGTTTTTAGTCGCCTTTTTCCATTTATCCTTTCTCGCTTGTTTCATCACTCTTTCTTAATTGCTGTGTTGTCTTTTTGTTTTTGGTGCTGCTTGTCTGGATGAGTTGTTTGGCTCCTTCGTTCTAGGTTGCCCCTGGTTTATTGTTTAGGGTGCGTTTTTTTGTGTTTTTCGGGGTAGTTTTTGTTCTCTTGTTGGGGTTATCAGTTCGTGGTTTGGTGTGTGGGCTGTCCCACTTTGTTTCTGGTGGTAAACTGGTTCTTTATGTTTCGTTGGTTTGGGTATATGTGATCATTTGAGGTCATGCCGGCCGGAGCCGCAGCACCTACCTCAAAGCTCAAATAACAAATAACAAATAAATACCGAGTAGGTATTGTGAACATGCGTGCGGAACAAACTTAGTTTAGGATTGATTACACTGGTCTACAAAATAAAACTTTTTTTTTAAATTTTAAATAAACGATATATTTTTATACTAATTTGGTTGGTTGGTTGGTTGGTTGATTTTGACGGCCGATTATCTACACTAGGGATATAGGCCCGAGGGGGGAGTGCCCTTCGTGGGGGTCTTTCTAAGGGAACCTAACCCGTATTTACGCATGGAAATCCATGGCTCGAAGAAAACCACGAAAACTCCGAACGATTAGGCCGACGGGCGCGATTGGGATCGAACCCAGCACTTCCCGTCTACCAGCTTCGAGAGCAGAACCTCTCAGACACTGGTGGGGCTTTATACTAATTTGGAGTCACAGAATATGTTAACCATTAAAATTTTAATGTTAGCTCCCAGTGTAAAAATATGGCTAGTACGGGAAATTATCATTTTAAGTTAAATGTCAAAGAACAAACTATTTATTTAAAAAAAATATTTAGTTTTTTCTTTTTTTACTTTTTATGTGAAATTAAGCATTTATAAACAATATCGAAACATAAACCTTATATCATCAATCAAGAAGTCCTCTTCATTTACGCTTGTCTTTTGTGTTCATTTTCAGAGGCATGTATCTCTATTCAAGTTCCAGCAGTGGTCTGTATTTCGAAAACAACAGCCAGTGAAGCTTTTCCATAGTGATATTAGTCCTCAGTGGGTTAATTTTACACGGAATTTCACACTTTCACTTCAAAGGCAATTTCATTTTTGATCAGCATTATTAAAATAGCGTTTAATGAGTTCGTATGTTGAAGCGTATCTTTTTACTTTCTTCTTTCTTTACAAGAAGAAAGTATTGGTTTCATGAAAATTTTCGAATTCCAGTTTTCAACGGATTTACACGTTTTATGGGTCAGAGATTCCAAAAAACATGTTTTTACAAAATGTCTGTCTGTGAGTCAGTCTGTCTGTCTGTCTGTCTGTCTGTCTGTATGTGACACAAATTTTGTGGGCGCTCTATCTCAAGAACTAATGCACGGAATTTAATAAAAATTTATATTCAGGTAGTCCCTGATATATATTAGTGCTGATTAGTTTTTGGTGTAAATCGCCCTGCAGGTGGTGCTGCTATGTAGCATTTTGCAGGATTTCCGCAAAAGCTCTATCTCAAGAACTAATGCACAGATTTTCATAAAACTTCAGATTCCGTTAATTCTTGACATGAATGGATGCTGTTTACGTTTTGGTGTAAATCGCCCAACAGGTGGCGCTGCTATGCTGCATTTTGCAGGATTTACACTATTTTCGCAGTAGCTCTACTCAAGAACTAATGCACACATTTTCATCAAACTTCGGATTTAGTTAGTCCTTCATACGAAATAATGCTGACTACGTGTTGGTGTAAATCGCTCAATAGGTGGCGCTGCTGTGCTGCATTTTGAACTATTTCTTCAATAGCTCTATCTCAAGAACTAATGCCCGAATTTTCATCAAACTTCAGATTTAAGTATAACTTGATTAATATTGCTGCTGATTATGTGTTGTTGCAAATCGCTCAACAGGTGGCGCTTCTATGCTGCATTTGTCATGATTTGCGCAATACCTCTATCTCAAGAACTAATGCACCATATTTCCTCAAACTTCATATTCAGTTAGACGTTGACATAAGTTGGTGATAATTAGGTTCTGGTGTAAATAACCCAGTAGGTGGTGCTGCTATGCTGCATTATGCTGGATTTACACGATTTCAGTGACAGTCATACCTCGAGAACTAATGCACAAAATTTCATATTTTTAGAACTCTCATGATGAACACAGATTGCCATTTAATTTGGCACTGAGATAGTGAATTTTGAAGTATTGACATATATGAGATAGAAGAAAGTTTTGTGATGGCCACAACATACTAGTCTATCTTGTTTTACTATTTCGAACATGCAATGAAGCAAATGCATCTTGCTTGCAACATGGCGTCATTAATAATTTTGTCATAGGCTAAAATATGCTTTATACCAGACATTCAAGCCTTCATGTAAGGAAAGTATGTAAGCATTATCTGTAGTAAACATGAAGTGTTTACATTAGGTGCACAAAATTGCTCACCTGTTCCTATAAGCTGAGTTAATCGCTCCATATACATGTTTGTCAGGAAACCCATCCTAAAAGATGGGTTGAGTGCCATTTAATTTTTTCGAATACGTTTCTCCTTGAATTTACAAATTTTGAGAAAACTAACTTCTGGTATATTTGAACGACAGTACATTCTTCTGATATTTCACTACGCTAAAACTCGTTGGCGTCACTAGGCATTCTGCGTGGTACTTTGCTTCTTGAGCAATCAAATCACTTCTACTCAGTTTTGTACTTAGAACACTATTTCTTTGTTCGATGGGGCACTTTTTCATCTTTTGCCAGCGACATTTTGACTACTTTCAGTGTAGTCACATTAATAAGCTCATACGTATCTATTGCATAACCACTGTAAAAGAAGCACACATCTATAGGTCTATAATACGACATTCGTGCAATCTTGATGGCAAGTCTTCATTCTTGCCTTCAGAAATGTTCTGCTTTTTGGCTCTTTCAAACATTGTGGAATTATATTATAATGTTTTTTTAGCCATTTAGCTTCTCTTTTTTAAAATGTTTTTCCTATTCTATTACGGTCTTCCTCAAGCAACTTTATAGTAATATCCATTAGTAAGAAATTAATACTGTTAAAGTAATGTAAGATTTTCGGAAGTGTTGCATATCAAGTGTTGCGTGAAGACACGTTAGTATTATTTGTAGGGGAGATATTTTCATCGCTTGGGTTATGGTACAGTATATAAATTGTCCAATCATTAGTTTTTGATTTCATCTCACAAACATCACTCCCAGAAACTAATCTAACTACTTTGCCATATTTATTGTTTCACCTTTATGTTTTCTAACCTGAAACATATTAATATAAATACAACATATTAGACCAAATTTATCATATAAATAAACATATATATATACACATAAACAACAGTAAAACATACAAATTAATACCAAAAATTTTCATGTCTGATATGTACTAAGAAAAAGAGATGAAATCCAACTATGTTGCGCCATATTGGATTACAGCGACCATATTGAATTTACCTCACTTTGGGTGATGCCTTTCCATATTACTTACATTGTATACTCTGAAACTGCTTCCAAGCTGCAATTCCTACCAACGGGAATATTCTTATAACAATTTTCATTTTTTAATACATACTACCACCACTAGATGGCACTCGTTTCCATTATATTGTTTCGAAAGCTTTGTTATAAATTTGCAACAAAACTATGTAGCCAAATTTTAAGATGAAGATTCTTAAAATATCAACTTTATCTGAAGCATATTAATAAAGATACTGAGTTCAAGAGAAAATTAATTAAATCTTTCAAAAACCTTATCTCTTTATCATGCGTATTTCTTTTTTGTTATTAATAGATTTTTATATCCAAGCAAAATAATAATTCAAACAGCTAATGTAGATTTAATATCCCTATCTCATTAAAAATTCATTTGTTTCGGTTAATTAAATATTCTGACAATATTGATTTTTCATTGATTTTGTATAGCCTCAAATTTTTAAAAAGGGCTTTTTAAAAAACCGTTTTCTAAGTATATGATTCATTGTGAAACATCTGCATAATTAATCAAAGAACGTAAAGTAAGATTATGGGCAAGTTTTACGTTTAAACTAATTATCTTGAAATTAATATTTTTTCTTTTTAAACAGTATAATTAATGTTTCCAATAATGTTTGATGAATTTCTTCCTGCTATTTCATGTTCGTTCACGATTATTAAAATTTCGTCTGAAATAACTTAACTATAGATATTTGTGTTATATTACATACTGTATCTTGTACAAAACAATTTATCATCTAAAAAATGAATTTTAAAAGTGAATGTAGAATGCTCTTTTAATACATCTGCATTACAAAAAGATTGGGTAAAAATTCACTGGCAGGAAAAAGTAAAAGAACATTTATGGACAGGTGCTTTATGTTAATTCTATTAAGAAGAAATTAAACTTTTTTGGGCTAAAATCTCTCGATTTTTACGATTTTTTTTATGTTAGAAAGAAAATAAAATTCACTCGATTTTTTTAGGTTGCAACGAAAAGAAATATCATCTTCGGTCATTTTGCATTATATACATTGATATTTCATATATATACTAGGGGGCTTCGACCCCTACGAGCTACGCTCGCCAACCCCCGTTCAGACACTGCAGATTCTAAAAACACACTAATTTGATCGGTTTTAAAAAGATTACAGAAGATTGAACTATAATTAAAAACGCATTGGTGATCTCCCTAAACAGGTTTTCATTCATTTCCCTTTGATCGTGAAATTTTAAGGCCGAATCAACTGCTGTTAAGACATCCAATGGCTGTTATCGTGTTTGATTAAATAAGATCAGTTAATTATTTGAAAATAAGCTAATATAAAATGGATTAAGTAAATAGAGTTTTTGTCTAACGGTATTTATTAACAACACTATAAAAAAATCGTTTCAAATAAGACTTTTTAAATGTGTCATTTAAATCTGATCAAAGTTTTCTTTATTTTTTTAACATTCACATGAAAATACTTTTATTTTTAGAAAAGAAATATATTGTTATTTGCGTTTCTTAGAATCGGCAACATTAGTTAAAAAGCTCATCTCGAAAAATGAAATAAATGTCGCGCATAGATATATTTTTAATTTTTAACCGTTTGTCAATGTTATCATTTGTCCGTTTTAAATATGACGTAATTTCTCCCATTTGTGCTTTTAACGCATATTAATGAATTTATGATTATTTGAGAAAACCGTGCTGCGAAATGCTACAATCGTGAGGGAGCAAAACATGCAATGTGACTTGTGAAAACATGAAAATGTCTGTGAAAGACATTGGTACGAAAGTGGTGGAATCATGTTATGGAGGAGTACCATTTTGAAATTACGTACCGATCTACATATTTTGCCAATGCTAAGGAAAATGCTGAAATATACAGAAATGAAGCTCTCGATACTTAAGTCAAGTTGTTTTGGTGTTCAGTTGGTAATGACTTTCTTGTAATGGATGACAATTTTCGCATTTATCCCGTTGCACTAGTGAGTGATTACCTTGAAAGCGAAGGAAACCAGTGGATAGAGTGGTAGCAAGTTCCCCAGATTTAAATTTGAGAAACGTGAGTGGGACGCATTGCACTACAGATCAAATCTAGATCTCTTTAGGGGCTTCAAGGCGCTATTAATCGGGAATGCACTTTGCTATCGTAGGAACCCCTGAACAATCTCATACTCAGCACGAAAAATCTTTATAAATCTTTATATATCTCTACAATTTAATTTAGGGTAAGGAAAAACTACAGAACTTGTTAATTTTTTTCTATGTGCCTCTAAAAAACTAAAAAAAAAATTATAATATCAACTTTTTTATAATCTATATTTTATCACATTTCATATGTTGTTATTTAGTTTTTTTCGATAAATAGGGTGTTCAGCAATTTGAAGATAATCCAGGCATAGCAAAATCAAGAAATTTTGGAAATTTCATGTTCTGTGCAACAAAACAATTCAAGTTACATGAGTTTTTCTATTTGCTAATTTAATTTTTACCGTCTGTGTACTATTTATGCAGTGGTCATTAAAGGGTTTTCTATCTTTTTCTTCTTATTCTTTCGCTAATTTTAACGATTTCGATTGATCAAAAGAAAGTGGTAAAATGAATTAAGTCGACTCTTTTTGAATTTTATTTATTATTTTTTTAAGAACTAGGGGGCTCTGCCCCCTACGAGCTACGCTCGTCAACCCCCGATCAAACACCGCAGACTCTAAAAGCACGCTAATTTGATCGCCTTTAAAAAGATTTCGGAAGATTGAATTATAATTTGAATCTGACAATTATAATCTGACGTAATTTTCACCAAACTTTTCTTTCTATTTTTAATATTCACTTCAAAATACTTTTGTTAGAAATGAAATATTATGATCATCTTAAAATGTCAAGTAAATGTCTCGCGCAATTTTTAAATTAAAACTGTTTTGCAATATTATTTTTTGTTCATTTTACGTAATAAGTGTAATATGACATAAATTCTCCTATTTAGGACTTCTAACGCATGTTACTGAATTTATTATTTTACAATATTCTTTCTCATTTAAAATTCACGTGTAACTATAGTTTTTATGACGTAATTTTCAATGAGATCCTGCTTTTTATAGTTTTTGCTTATTATAGTCACGTGTAAAATAAATTTTTAATTTGAAGCAAACATTACTGTTTGCGCTGTTTATACAGTTGGCAACAGTTTAAATTAATACAATTTTCTAAAATTTGTAAAAAATATCTCTCGAAATGCTGAAAATTTGAATTTAAAATAGAAATAAAACCTCGAAAAATTATTCAAATTAAAAAACTAACTGCAATCTGCACACCGGGAAATTCTGACGCATAAAATGATCTAAAAATGATTAAATTCCTATGTACGGTTTTTTCTCCTATAAAACTTTTTTAATGGAACGATTTTGTCCAACTTTGGCATTAAATATCTCTTAAAATAATTCTTCGATTTGAAAACTGTTTGCATCAGCGTGTTTATTAAACATTTTTCTATAATACTACCGATTTTCATATTTTTGTATGCAACAGTTTTTTTAATATTAACGAAGAAAGACCTCCGGTCACAAAAAATTCAAAACCGGCGGCGGCGGTGACAGCGGTAGTTACTTTTTTAGGATTTCGTTCATCTGACGAAACCCTATTCGTCTCACTCCTTTGTCTGTCTGTCTGTCCGTCACAGAGCCCGTTCTCAGAATCTATACATGTTAGAGATATGAAATTTTGGTTACTTATAGCTGAACACCTCACATCAAACAACAAATCATAAAATTTTGAAAAAGTTGGTAATTAACTGAATTATGGGCTAATTAACTTCTAAAATTAACCAATCCACCTTTTTAACGCAGATTCAAATGAACTTTCTCCAAATCATCCGTGTTTCTCCTAAGGGTTGCCAGTAAAATCAGCCGATGCATGGTTACCACGGAGGAAATTAAGCCGAAAAATGAAGTGGGCATTTTAAATCGAAATCGCATATCAGAAAATATTGGTTCGAAAAATTTGTAAATGGAATAGACAGACGCAGAAAAAAATCTACTTTCATTTGGTATAAAGTTCACATTTCTACGATGTGTATAAGTTAAAATATCCACTAAAAATCGATCGATAAAAATTTATTTTCTTTAATTGGAAAGACAAGGAAAAAAGATTTCAATTCAAAAGATTTCAAAGCAGGTAGACATGACGACGCTGCGGTTTTTCTTAATAGCATATTTTAATACGGAATTTTAACTTTTTAAATATTAAATTTTATGGCATCCCGATGTCAAATTTCTCGCTGATTTTATTGATACCTATTTCTAAGTCCTATCTTAACTACAAGCTGAAATATTAATTATTATTTAATTAATCGGTTTAACTCGCAGAAGAATAAATGTCGGTAACTCCCACATGTGTATTTAAACAATTCTTTCTAAGTGAGCCCCTAATTATGTTGGAGACATGAAATTTCAGGTACTTATAGCTGGACACCTCACATCAAACAACAAGTGATAAAATTTTGGAAAAAGTCGTACATTTAACCCTTGGGCTCCCACATGTGTATTTTAAACAATTCTTTCGAAGTGAGCCCCTAATTATGTTGGAGACATGAAATTTTCGGTACTTATAGCTGAACACCTCACATCATACGACAAATCATAAAATTTTGAAAAAGTCGTGTATTTAACCCTTTGGGCTCCCACATGTGTATTTTAAACAATTCTTTCTAAGTGAGCCCCTAATTATGTTGGAGACATGAAATTTTCAGTACTTATAGCTGAACACCTCACATCATACGACAAATCATAAAATTTTGAAAAAGTCGTGCATTTAACCCTTTGGGTTCCCACATGTGTATTTTAAACAATTCTTTCTAAATGAGCCCCTAATTATGTTGGAGGCGTGAAATTTTGCATACTTATAGCTGGACACTTCACATCAAACAACAAGTGATAAAATTTTGAAAAAGTCGTACATTTAACCCTTTGGGGTCCGCATGTGTATTTTAAACAATTCTTTCTAATGTGAGCTCCTAATTAGTTTGGAGGCGTGAAATTCTGCATACTTATAGCTGAACACCACACATCATACGACAAATGATAAAATTTTGAAAAAGTCGTAAATTTAACCCTTTGGGCTCCTGCATGTGTATTTTAAACAATTATTTCTAAGTGAGCCCCTATTTATGTTGGAGGCGTGAAATTTTGCATTCTTATAGCTGAACACCTCACATCAAACGACAAATCATAAAATTTTGAAAATGTCGTACGTTTAACCCTTTGGGCTCCCACATGTGTATTTTAAACAATTCTTTCTAAGTGAGCCCCTATTTATGTTGGAGGCGTGAAATTTTGCATACTTATAGCTCAACATCCCAGATTACACGTCAAATAATAAATTTTGAAAAAGTTTTATGTTTAACCCTTTCAACTCCAGCTCGTGTATTTTAAGCAATTCTTTCTAACTGAGCCCCTAATTAAATTGGAGATTTTAAATTTTGCATACTTATAGCAGAACACCTGAGGCCAAGCGAAAAATCATAAAATCTTGAAAAAGTCTTACGTTAACCCTTTGAGCTACTACATATGTATTTGAAGCAATTCTTTCTAAGAGAGCCCCTAATTAAGTTGGAGACATGAAATTTTGCATACGTATAGCTGAATACCTCAGACCACACGACAAATCATAAAATCTTCAAAAAGTCTTATATTATTTACCTCTCCGGGCTCTAGCGTGTGTATTTTAAGTAATTTTTCTAACATCCGCCCTTTTAACCAGGGGAGAAATTTTCCAACTTTTGCCGACACCCCTTTGACCCTTCTTTCATATTGTGCACCATAGATTTACATATTTTAGTTCCATTTTTTACCGTCAGGTGCGCCTACTGATCTCAGGTGCTATGGGCCCAATCCCCTCGACTAATATATCTGCGGATAGTATGTAAATTGAGATTTCGTTCGGATAGATGTTTGTTTAGAATCGAGTGCGCCCCCTGGTTGCGAAATGTGGAAGTAATAGATTTTTCAAAAAGATAAAGTGTTTTGAAAGGAATATTAAACGAAAGCCTCTGTGCGATATGTGATCACACTTACCCACTTGTTTTAGAATAGAGAGATAATGTCCATGTTCCAAGACCAAAGAAGATAATAAAATAATCAAGTAACACCTCCTGTGAGGTGACTGGGTGCGTCATTGGTGACCACGATTGACCGACATCTGATAAGTGCTTACATATTATCCGTGCGGATAAGATAGATCGTCAAAAATGGTTGTTTATCGCCAATTGCCATTAGCCAATATTGTACAGAACAATGATATAATATGCATTTATTAAATACATAACATTGTTAAAAATGGTAAATAATGCAAAAGCCAGCTGAAATATTCAGAACACACATTTAATATACATTAATTAAGAACATATCAACAGATTCGAGGCTTTTAGCGATAAAAGATGTTTGTGGTGTAATCGTTTTCCCAATAGGATGTTACTATATCTGCCAGAATTAATAAAAATCCTGCATACATATTATACTTACAAATATAGTATATATATCCATGTCTATGCCATGTTACTCAGTTATACGTAAATATATAGTAAGTACTGATTTTTCTCTAACTCGCTCTATTAGTATCATACCAACTCTGTCATCAAGTACCATATAAAAATGTTTAACATACTGAAACCTTTCTTGAAAAATTAATTAGCTATCAATGCAAATACCTTTCATATATATAATATTCAGTAGTTTAAAAATAAATTATGCTTCTTTTCCATGATCGGAAATTAATACATACGATAGATTTAACAACCCTTTTTCCAACGAATGAAAAGCAATAGTAGCTCATGAAGAATTTGCCATAATACCAATCCACAAGACACCTTTCGCTACAACAATGGTTTTTTTCTCGCGATTTGGATAATTTTATCAAAAACTAGCAAACCCCGCGGCTTTGCTCGCGTAATAGTTGAAATATGACAAGTGATATTTGCATGACTATTTTTTATTAGAAGAACATTTTTTGGAATAATTCAAAAATTATAAATTAAGCCACAGTTTGACTAAACTTCATTATAAAAGTGCAATAGACAGAAATGAGATTTTAATTAATAAGAAGAACTAAAACTAATTCCAAATAAATGATAATTTAGAAAGTATTTTGAGACTTTTATGCTCATTTCATACGCTCATTTCAGTATTCATTTGCAGTTTTGAATTTTTTAGAAACCATCTTAACACATTTACATCTTAAAATTAACCATCATGTCAAATTCCAAGCTACTTGTCTAACAGTCTACCACCTCTCTGGTGTTAGTAGCACCAACATAAAATGCCGAGACAGAGTTGAAATAGAATGCCTCGAAAAATGTTGAAACAGAGACTGTCACCATTCATTTGCCAACATTAACCTTGAAATTGGTTGGTATTTCCTAATATTTTATAGAAAACGGAATTTAGATGTTTTTAAAGGCTTCCTTGTTGTTCCTGCCAACCAGGTGCTAGTGACACCGGCATAAAATATAGCCTATATAGGATCAGGGACTATCACCCTTGATTCGCAACCAGTAACTTCTGTAATCGGTTTAATATTTCCTGAGATTCCATAGAAATCGTAATTTAGGACTCTTTTAGAATGCTTTTCGATCCTTCCCTTCGCTTCACCCCTTTTTAATTTCGAATTTATTTTCGACTGTTCTTAGAGGATATTTATATTTTATAAGTAACTACCGTGCTATATTTAAAGTTTCTAGCCTCTTCAGTACTGCAGAAATCGCAATTTAGAAAGTTTTTTTGCTCCTGCAACCCTCTAGGGCAGAGATAGCGAGCCTTTTTGAGTATACGTGCCAAAAATTTCAAAATTATTATATACCAACATTCTAACGTGCCAGAAACATTTTAACTTATATGAAATTCAAAATTAATTTTGATATAATTTTTAGTTAAATATTTTTACGCTTATACTAAATTCGATTCCTAACTTATTACCCGACCGCTAAGAAGGATTATGTGTTTGGCGAGTATCTGGGTATGTGGATTTCTTTATACCTTCGAAACATTCCAACGGCTGGATGGATTTTAATGAATGAGGTCTCTATCGATTGGTCTTAATCGTCCGATGGTTATTGGCTAGGTTTAGTTTTTATAAATTCAAAATGGCGGCCGTAAAATACAAAATGGAGGTAGAGACGAAAAAAAAAATTACGCACCCTATTGAGTGGCATATCATTGGATATGTCTTTCAAAATGAAGATGAGGTTTCATTGACTATTTTACAGTCAGAAGCTCCGTTTAAATATTACACAACCTGGAAGCTGTGTAGGTAGGATCTCTAGCTTTACTGCAACTCTAACCTTCATAGACATCTACAGGCCTCATCAAAACAGTGTTTATAGATAGGAACTACCAATTAAACACAGCTAAAAAGTCATCAATACAAGTAAATAAAACAATAGGTAAATAATATAAAAAATAGTTTCACCTTGAGGAGAAATAATTAATTAGTTCGCTTTTTACGCAGTCGGCTTTTTTGATTTTTTACATTTAATTTATTATTTTGTATTTACTCAATAATATAGACATGTTGCATCGAATTCCGTATTAATAATCTATAAATGAATTTTTCTGTTATTGTATACTTCCGAATGACAATCTAAATAAAATAAAATCTAATCTGAAGTAGAAGAATGATAGTTAGCATATATTACTATGCAAACTATTTCTTAAAACTCAATTTTCAAAAAATGAAACCTTTGAAATTTGACATAGAAACAAAATGATTTGGAAAACAGTGTATGTTGATCATTCTAAAAAATAATCTCTGAAATTGACAGAAAAAACTGTCATTTTTGGCACCAGTGAAAACTGTTTAATTTACAGAAAATATCTGTAAATTTCCATTAAAACAGTTCATTTTTTTGTAAAAAATATAGCTTTTTTCTGTAAATATTACAAAATTCCTTTTTTTACAGAAAGGAACTGTTTTTTTAAATAAAAAAAAACAGTTTTTTTCAGTAAAAAGGTAATTTTTTCTGTAAAAATTACAGTTTTCTTTTACAGTGATGGTTTGGCGAAAAAAAATGACGCTATAGGGCGCTTTCGTTGAGATTTATATTACTTTAATTCATTCAAAGGTTACGGATTATTTTAAAGTACATTACATACCTGTTACACAAAACTGTACTTTTTATGCAAAAAAAAAAAAAAAAAAAAAAAAACAACATAAAACAGATTGTTCTCCATAAACTAAATATAATCTATGAGTTTTTCAGGTGCCAGAGAAGTTTTCTTACGTGCCAAGTTCGGCACGCTTGCCATAGGTTCGCCATTCCTGCTCTAGGGATTGTGGCACCGACATTAAATATAGCTTATGTTTGAGCAGGATCTATCACCATCAATTTGCAACCATTATGTTTGAAATCGGTTTCGTATTTCATAGGATTGCATAAAACTCGTAATTTAAAACACTTATAGAACCCTTTTCGCTCACTTCAACCTTTTAAATTTGGAATTTTCTTTCAACAATTCTTAGAAAACATTGCATCTTTGAAGTAATTACCATTCCAAATTTAAAATGTTAGATCCCCTCAGCAACACACAAAAACGCAATTTAGAACATTTTTTGCTCCTGTAACCCCCAGGTGGTAGTGACAACAACGTAAAATATAGGCCATGTTGGAGCGGGGACTGTCATCATCAATTTGAAACCAACTTCTGAAATCGGTTTATATTTCCTGAAATTGCGTAGAAACCGCTATTTAGAACATTTTTAGAACGCTTTTCGTTCATTTTCATCCCTTTTAAATTTCAATTTTTTAAGGAACTCCTCTCAGAGAACGGTTACATCTCATAAGTAATTACCATGCCAAATTTCAAGTTTCTAACCCTTCAGTATTACAAAAATCACAATTTAGAACGTTTTTTAAAACGTTCTAAATTAGTTCTAAAAAGGTGGTAGTGATGCCGACATGAAATAGATCCTATATTGGAGCAAGGGCTGTTATCATCAATTTCCAACCATTACTTTTGAAATCGGTTAGGTACTTTCTGAGATTGCGTAGACACCGCAATTTAGAACGTTTTTTAAAACGTTTTTCGTCCATTTTCACCCTTTTTACATTTTGAATTATTTGGGAAATGTTCTTAGAGATCATTTATATCTTATAAGCAACTACCATGCCTAATTTCAAGTTGCTAACCCCTGCAATATCACAAAAACGCAATTTAGAACGATTTTTGCTCCTGCACCCCTTTGGGGAAGTGACACTGACATAAAATATCGCCTATGTTGGAGCGAGTGCTGTCGCCATCGTTTTCACACCATTTAAAAAAAAAATCGAATCGTCATTTTCTGAGATTGCGTAGAAATCTCAATTTAAAACGCTTTTCGCGCATTTTCACCCCTTTTAAATTTCAATTTTTTAAAGAAATGTTCTTAGCAATCCTTTATATAAGTAACTACTATGCCTAATTTCAAATTGCTAGCCCCTGTAATATCGCAAAAAATACAATTTAGAACGTTTTTTGCTCCTGCACCCCTTTTGGGTAGTGGCACCGACATAAACTATTGCCTATGTTGGAGCGAGATCTGTCGCCATCGTTTTCACACCATTTTTTAAAAAATCAAATAGGTATTTTCTGAGATTGCGTAGAAATCTCAATTTAGAATGTTTTTTAGAACGCTTTTCGCGCATTTTCAGGCCTTTTAAATTTTGATTTTTTTTAAGAAATGTTCTTAGAGATAATTTATATCTTATAAGTAATTACCATTCCAAATTTCATATTTCTAGGTCCTTCAGTAACACAAAAATCGCATTTTTAGAACGTTTCTTGCTCCTGCACCCCCTTTTGGCCAGTGGCACGGACATAAGATATAGCCAATGTTTTAAGTTTGACTAATACCATCATTTTGAAACCATTACTTTTGGAATCGATTCGGTAATTTCAGACTTACCTCATACAAATAAACCAACTTAGTATAGACATGAGATTAGTATAGACTAGCTGGCTCTCCGGGCGTTGCCCCGGCCCATGATAATCTCTCTATTCTAAAAAAAAGTAACTACCGCTGTCACCGCCGCCGCCGCCGCCGCCGCCGCCGCCGCCGCCGCCGGTTTTGAATTTTTTGTGATCGGAGGTCTTTCTTCGTTAATATTAAGAAAAATAATGCATACAAAAATATGAAAATCGGTAGTATTATACAGAAATTTTTGATAAACACGCTGATGCGGACAGTTTTCAGATCGAAGAATTATTTTAAGAGATATTTAATGCTAAAGTTGGACAAAATCGTTCCACTAAAAAAGTTTTATAGGAGCAAAAACTGTTCATAGGAATTTAATCATTTTTAGATCATTTTATGCGTTAGAATTTGCCGGAGTGCAGATTGCATTAATTTTTTTATTTTGACTAATTTTTTGAGGTTTTATTTCTATTTTAAATTCAGATTTTCAGCATTTCTAGAGATATTTTTAACAGATTTTAGAAAGTGATATTAATTTAAACTGTTGCCAACTGTATAAACAGCGGAAACAATAATGTTTGCTTAAAAAAAAAATAAAATATTTATACGTGTAAATAAATTAAAAATTTATTTACACGTGACTATTATAAACAGAAAAAAACATTTGGAATTAGAATTAAATAATTATGTACAAAAAGCAGGAACTTATTAAAAATTACGTCATAAAAACTATAATTACACGTGAATTTTAAGAGAGAAGGAATTTGTAAAATAATAAATTTATTAACATGCGTTAGAAGTCTTAAATAGGAGAAATTACGTCATATTTACGTCACATTACAGTTATTACATAAAATGAACACAAAATAATATTGCAAAACGGTTTAAATTTAGAAATTGCACTAGACATTTATTTGATATTTTAAGAGGATACTTTTCAACTATTTTTGTTAGGAAAGCGCAAATAATATTTAATTTCTAACACAAGTATTTTCACGTGAATATTAAAAAGAGAAAGAATAGTTTGGTCAAAATTACGTCAGATTAAAAACGATTAATTTAAAATGTCTCATTTAAAAGAACTTTCTTTTCACTTTGTTAAAATATACCAGGAGACAAAGACACTGTTTACTTAATTCCTTTTATATTAGCTTATTTTGAAATGTTGTTACACGTGTCTAAGGCATCAAGTTATTTTTATTTCGACGTTTCATTTGTATTTTTATTAATGTTGTACTAATTTATTTGTTTTTTCGTTATTTAAAATAAAAATTATGTCAATTTGTATAATTTGGCGAGTGGTTTGGCGATTTATATAATTTGGCGAAATTGGTCGACGGGATAATCAAGTAGTACCGCAACGGATTTGGCGTTAAAATTCCCCAATCAAAGAAAAATGAATAGAAATCCGTTTATAGAGAGATCGCCACTGTTTTTTAAATTATAATTCAATCTTTCGAAATCTTTTTAAAGACGATCAAATTAGATTTAGAGTCTACGCATTGCATTTAGAGTCTACGGTGTCTGAACGGGGGTTGGCGAGCGTAGCTCGTAGGGGGCCGAGCCCCCTAGTATTCTTAAATAAATCTTAAATGTCTATGACTTTGTATCTGCGGCGAAAGTGCTGTGGAAATGATTTATCAAACAGCTGCCAGATAAAAAACGCTCGAAAAATTAAAATTTTTAATTAGGGTATGTTCGTTAATTTGGTTCAGATTTCAAAGAAAATTATATATTTGGATTCGTAGTTAAAAATTGCGCATAGGTTTGTTAATTTCAAATCGATAAATGCAATATTAAAAAATATAACGTCCCTTAAAAATTCCCAATGTACTTTGAAATCTGGCAACTTGGTGAACTAAAAATTTTGGTAAACTATCCCCCCTGTTAAAGCAGAAATTGAGAAAGAATTTTCGTTGCGGCTCAGTTAAATTTTTTGATTTTCCTTCTGCAAAACTGTCTGCCGCTTGCAGAAGGAAATCCTTCGATGCGATTTGAAGGGGAGCGTGATGATTGGACATTCGTGCCCGATCCACGCATCATGATTCATTCTAGCCAGCTTGTGGTTTTGGAGAAAGTAATACTTTTATTAATTGGGCCGCTTGAGGAGTTTTGAAGGTGCATTAGGGGATGACTTGGACTATTTTTGCAAAAATTTTCAGCTTCGTACGTGCCGTAGATTTCACAAGCCATCGGAGAAACATACACACACACACATAGCGAAACTTTTACTTTATTACCATAGATGACTCTACGTTTTTCGGTAATCGTCAACTGTATTGCTTACTACATCTAAAAGGCAAGAAACTTCTCCGAAATTATATTTAAAAAAGAAATGGGATGAGTGAAATAAATTTATTCAATTCGAACATTTAATGTCACAGTTCCAAGAAAAATTAAATATTTTTACTTCCAGTTTTTAACCACTAAGAAAAATAAATTATTCCTCATTTGGTATTTTTCGTTGAAGTTTAGGTAAATTACAGAGTTGATTTTCCTAAGTGAAATAAATGTCTTCCAATGACTCTTTTCTCAATGATGAAAAAGAAATCTTCATATCATCGATGAATTAGCCTTTTTTTTAAAAATCTTTCATAAGTAGGGATTTTCTCAGACTAAAAATACTTCTGTTTATAATATTTGCACAAAGAATTTCTTTATATAAGCGGATTATTCTCCCCAAAATTTTTATGATCTCCCATTTTTATGCTATGTTATCTTCAGTGGAAAAATATTTAAAACATTTTGGAGTATGGATATTATCTGTAATTGGATCAAGATATTTTCCGAAAAGATACTCATAGTCATTTCATATTTAAAAAACTAAGTTGTTGATTGCTAGATGCTTTTTGTTAAAACAAATTCGAATGAGAGGTATTTACAATATTTTTGAAAATGGGTTTTATTTTCAACCTTAAAAGTACTTACTACAAAATAATGTTAAATAAAAATTAAGAATAATTTCACGTGAATATTTTAGAAATACACCTGATTATTGCCGAAACGTCAGTGAAGGCTTACTGTGGAGACACGAAAAGTTTTGGTTTCCTTTAGTCTGTCTGTTAGTCTGTCAGTTAGTCTGTCTGTTAGTCTGTCAGTTAGTCTGTCTGTTTGTCTGTTAGTCTGTCTGTCTGTTCCGCGATAACTGCTGTAAAAAGCATCCGATTAGCTTGAAATTAAGTGGGTATGTTGGTAAAGTACCCGGATTTAGCTGTATAGTTTTTTGTTATATTTGGTTCATTTGTTTGGCAAATATAGAATATTTTATTTTGCGCAATAATGTTTTTCTATGGCGATTCAGACGATTTTTCCATTTTTATTTGTTGAAAGGAAATGGCTCATATAATTGAAGGATTTAAATGGTACATTATGGACAATGAAATTTCCTAATTAGAACCATGCATTATTCATATTAGTTTGAAATTTTGTGTATACATTTGTCAGAGTTTTTAAATTCGGCATATAACTTATGGATGGATTTTATATATGTGTTCCAATAATATCAAATATTTTCTTTTACAAATTTTCTTTTTTTTAAATGCACATACTTCATTGTTTTAATTTTCTTTTAACTGTTACCTAACAACCGAAAAATATCGTAAATGTGAAAGTATGTGTAATTGTTTGGAGTCAAATCAACGTCAAAATGGATGAATTAATGTCTTTTGCGTCTTTGCATATAGGTGGAATTTACCCCAGAAATAAAGAAAGGCTGTGTTTGATTTATTTTGTTCGAATATTTTTCTTTTAAATTAAAAAGTTCATTATTTTCATAAGGAATAAATTGACATTTTGCTATAAAATTTAGAATCTTTTTTTACCGTTGCCAAGAAAATCAGATCCCAGAATAATAATTTATTCTAAACAATTAATTTTGATTTGAAAGATTTTCATGTGCAAGAGGAAAATGAAATTAAAAAATAGACATGAATACGTCTTCATATTGGAAATAAAACAAAAATACGAAAAGAAGGTGAGTTTGACCTCATATATAAAAAATAAAATGAATACGTTTTGAGATTGAAATAAAAGGGCAACCTGTGGCCCGCTTTCCAAAATTGTCCCGCGATCACAATTTATATAATTTCTTCGTTTTTTTTACACAATTTCGTCAATTTATAACTGGAAAAATTGCAATTTTTTGTTCATATGTCGCAGGAACTAAATCGTGAATTTCGTCAATTTGCCCCAGGAAGAAATTGCCAATTTCATCAGAGCCAATTAAGAATCGCAAATTTCGTTGATCGAGTTCGGAAAAATCGCGAAATTTATCTAGGAGTCGCAGAAAAATCTGATATTTCGTTGATCAACTGGGGAAAAATCTCGAGTTTTGTCAGTTTATCGCGAGAAAAAATCGTGAATTTCGACATTTTGCCGCTGAAAAAATTGCAAATTTCGTCAGAGTCAGTTAAAAATCGTGAATTTCGTTGATCGGACGCGTTAAAAATCGCGAATTTTGTTGATTATGTAATCCTTGATCGGTTGCTGAAAAATCGCGAGTTTTGTTAGCTGATCGTGAGAAAAAATCGGAATTTTTTCAATTTGCCGCGAGAAAAATTACACATTTCGTCAGAGTCAGTTAAGAATCGCTAATTTCGTTTATCGGGCGCGGAAAATTTTCGATTTTTGTTGATCGCGTGAGGAAAAATGACTAATTTTGTCGATTCGGCGCGAAAAGTTTCAAATTTATTTAATCGGGCACAGAAAAATCTCGAATTTTGTCGATGAGGTACAGAAAAATTGCGAATTTTGTTGACCGGCTGCGGAAGAATCGCGAGTTTCGTCAGTTTATCGCGAGAAAAAAATGTCGAATTTCATCAATTTGTCGCGTAAAAATTACAAATTTCTTCAGAGTCAGTTAAGAATCACGAATGTCGTTGATCGGACGTGGAAAAATCGCGAATTTTGTCGAGGAGTTGCGGAAAAATTGAAAACTTTCTTGATCGGCTACGGAAAAATCGCGAGTTTCGCCAGCTTATTGCGGGAAAAAATCGCAAATTTCGTCCATCCGCAGCGTGAGAAATTACAAATTTCATCAGAGTCAGTTAAAAATCATGAATTTTGTTAATCGGGCACAGTAAAAGCACAAATTTTGACGATGAGGTACAAAAATTGCCAATTTCATTGATCGACTGGGGAAAAATCACCATTTTGTCAATCTATCAAAAAAAAATCACGAATTTTGATAATTGATAGAAAAAATTACAAATTTTGTGAATTTGTCGCAAAAATATTGCGAAATTTGTCAATCGCTCGTGAATCGTGAATTTTCCCCAAAATTCGCGAATTTCATGAATAGCTCATGGAAAAAATTACAAAATTTGTGTGTCGGTCCCAAAAAATATCAGGAAACAGAAATCCATTAGTCGCAGGAAAAAATCGCAAATTTCATCGATTGTGCGAGTAAAAGAAATCGCGAGTTTCGCCAATTTATTTCGCGAAAAAAATCGCAAATTACATCAATGTATATCAGGAAAAAATCACGTTTCGTCGATTGGTCATTGGAAAAAAATTGGAAATATTGTCAATCTCTCACGTAAAATATCGCAAAATTCGCCAATCACTCATGAAAAAAAATCGCGAATTTTGCCAGTTGTTCATGGAAAAAATCGCAAATTTCAAAGATCGATCGCAGAACAAAAAAATCGCGAAATAATTCGATCGGAGCCGGAAAAAATCGCAATTTTCGTTGATCCGTTGTGGAAAAAAATCGTGAAATTTGAAAATTTATCGCTGAAAAAATCGCGAATTGCGTCAATTTATTGCAGGTTTCGCAAATTGGTTGTTTGAAAAGATTGCAAATTTTGCCAAACGGCAATGGAAAATTACCGCGAAATCTCTCAATCGGTCATTGATAAAAAATCGCGAATTTCGTCAATCAGTCGCATTTGATTGACAAAAGAAAACAAAAACGAGTTTTGTTAATAGTCCGCAGAAAAAATAGCATAATTAGTTCATCATGCCTTGTTATTTCAAAAATAAGTTTCCTTTTATTTTAAATGAAGTTATTCTTCAATATTTTTTTTTTATATAATTTTCAATAACGTTCAATTATTTAGAAATTTTGTGTAACTTTTTTCCTTCAAGTTACCATTTGTCAAGAAGGAACCGTTAGTCTTCATAAAGTGTTGAATGGTTATTCATACAGATGCGAAGAAGCCCTGCATTCCTTCATGCAATTATTTATTTCCGTTTGTTTATTTTTATTTAATTATTTTTGACAAAAAATAATTATTCATCAAGAATAAAGACTTATTACCCCCCCCCCCTACCTCCCCGATATAGAATTTTTTCTGTGTTACTGATGTGGCCCTCAACAACCCAAACATTTTTGTAAGTGGCCCTTCTCTTAAAAAGGTTGTGTATCCCTAGTGTAAGTCCACCGGTATTGAAAAATAAGGCTCGGAAATGTAAAAAGAAATCTAAGATTTACAATAACCATTAAGGCAATTAATAAAAAGCTATGTATGCAAATTTAATGAGACCATGGGGGGTTCAGGGGGCGGAGCTCCCTGAAGACATCTACTTTATTATCTAAAAAATACCAGAAATAGTAGCTCATGAAAATTTCAAATATCCTTACATAACAACGTTTTTAATTTAACCCTTCTAATATCTGAAAACTTCGTATTTTTTTTTAATTCTTATAAATAATTAAGTAATTTCAAAACTTTAAATTGTAGTTTGCAGGAAATTGAATATTACCAAAGTGTGTGTAAAAACAATAACTTGCTGAGCTGACGTTGAGGCTCCTGATCTGCAGATTTACTAGTTTATGTCAATTTAGTGTTCTATCTATCATAGTTTAGAGATCAATCGTGTGGTCTTAGACTTAGATAATCCAATACTCTGCTCACTAGAACAAATTATATTAAAGAAGGGTACTTTAACACGTTGTTGACCTGTGGCGAGTATACTCGTGTTAACTTATGCCACTAAACTTCATTCACAAATAATTCGGTATTAATTATTGGCTGAAGCACCTTTACGCCGACCGGCGTAAGGATCTGCAGCGGTCTACTACAAGACCGCTGCAGATCTTCCCAACGTAACAGGGTATTGAATAAATGACTACCCGAGATGAAGACACAACTTACATCCAAAGTTGAGTGCTTTGAGAATAAATTACAAGTACTTGGTGAATACCCAACCCCTTCTGAGGTTAATTCTAACGAGGAAATGGTTATTGACCCAAATCTAAATTTTTGAATGCCCGCCAGGGATATTGAAGATGATAACTGTCCATAATAATTTTAAAAAATCTTCCTCATATGATAAGCAAAATTCTTTTGCGCCAATAAACTGCGCATATTCTATTGCTGAGACAAGCGGAGAAAATCCCTCCAAAAAGAAAATATAGCACCTTTTTTCAATGAAGTTATTAAAAATTGGACAAATCTGCTCATTCACCTCAGGCGCATGGCGCGATCTATCACATACGAAGAAAAAATGGATCAAAATTAATATTGATACCGAAACTGAATATAGAAAATTTCAGCAGGTATTTCAGCAAGAGTGGTGGCACTATAGGAGTTTTTTATTGGAAAAAGAAAAGAACGAAAAAGTCTTGCTATGGGCCTCCTGGCCACAACTAGATTTGAATAAATCATTGATTACTTAGATCTAGAGGAATGAGAAATCATTTCAGCTCACTAGCTGTTCCGAAGCAAAACCAGGAACAAGATTCCATTGGGTGCAGTTGCCCAGATTAGTCGATCCAACAAAAATCTTTCTGATAACCTAGATTCTGGGAATGAAGGTTCACTTTGAACAGTACTGGGGTCAAAATGGACCTGAACAGTGCCAGTGGTTCTTCCATTCAGCGGTGGCATGTTACCTGGGACTTAGGTGCGTAAAGTGTGAAAGTGAGAACACTTACAGGACTGCCTAAAGCCGTTCGAAATTCCGTACAAGTATGCAAACTGTTTCGACAAGTACCCCGCCAACTATTGATCGTTTTCCAAATTCTCGCGAGATTATGTTAAAAAAATGCTAAATCGCTTGACAGAAGTCAAAAACAAAGAAATTCCAGTACCGCTTGCGAGAAAAGTTAACAATGTACTTTCTTTTGCGAAAGTTGCGACGGGCTTTGTCACTGATCGCTTCCCACTACAGAAGGTACTACCATAGAAGGTAGCAGCCAAATTACATCGGCCACCAAAATATACTACAGACTTTTCAGAAATGCCTTTCACAGCTCCGTACTGTACCTATGGAAGTTGATCTGATTTTTATTCTCTATCAAAATTTGCCTATTATTTCTGGTTAATTTTGATTTCTCGCAATTTTTGTGTTTTTTGATCTATCCCCTTTTCCCTATTTGGAGAATTCCTAGCCACTAGGAATTTGAATTTAATCACCGTTGGCATATGAAATGATAATGGGTTTATATGTCAGGCCGCTGAGTGAGTTGAATTTTACTGCTAGTAATAATTTAGATACCGTGTTGGTCAGTTCCAGGGTAACTCTGTTAGAGTCACCAGCTATGTGCTTTTCAATGTAGTCAAACCACTGTTCTAGTAGTACTAGTAGTAGCGCTGCTGTGTATGTTAGAAATGGGCTCAATGCAACCCTCGCTAAAGTCCCTCAATTGCAATGCATCGAGACCACCACCATTGTTTTAGAATTTCTTCCATTCTCCAGCTTTTGATTCCAGCTATCTACAACCTATCCTCTAGGGCCACGGTCGGCAACAGGTGGACCTCGGTCCCCTTCCGGACCGCGGAATGTCGAAGCCTGGACCGCCAAAAATGTTCAATGTGAATAAATAATTTATTAATAGTATTTACATTTGGAGTTCCTATCAAATGAGGGCATATGGTAGCTGTGGCTTTCCTGAAAGACATTCTGAACTATTTAAATGCGCTCAACACCGAGTTACAAGGAAATGGGAAAATAATATGTGATCTGATACAAAGTGGTCTGCTTTTGTCGCAATCTCGATATCTTTGAAAAATATTTTGCAAATGAAGAATTTATTCATTTTCCAACAATCCTTGAATACAAAAAGAAGAATTCCGAAATACACAGTGCAGTGTTCCCAAGTTTTATGTCAGATCTTGTGAAGGAATTTGAAGCAAGATTCCAAGACTTTCTGGAGATAGGTAACTTGTCTCAATTCTTTAAATCGTCTTATGAAATTGTTCCAGCTGCAGAATGGACTGATGTGGCTGCTAAGTTGTTCAGTCTTGAAAAACCTTTACTTCAAATGGAGATAATTGACTTGTAAGAAGATATTTCCTTGCAAATGTATAAAACTTCATCCCCTGAAGAATTTTGCGGTAAACATGTCTCAGAAAAATAATTTTCGCATTAATTTTTCAACGAATACCTGCTTTTTCTATTTCATTATGTGTATGTAAAAATTTTCAGAACGTATGTGTATGTAGTCAGAACGAATACCTGACTTTTCTATTTTCTATTATATGTATGTGTATGTAAAAATAAAAATTTTAAAGTAATAAGTACTTATATTACTTATGTGTTTTACTCTCTTGACCTCGAAAAAGTTTTCAAAGTATTCGGACGCCACTTAAAATTACTTGTCGACCCCTGCTCTGGAGATTATCGTCTGCTAGACAAAGACTTATCGAATTTAACCCGTTCTTTTCCAATTTTTTTTTAATTTTTTACCGCACCGACGTTTTGGCACACTACGGCTGCACGTAAGCTGCTTCTGATATTTATCTGTGCGCCCGTACCTGCTAAAATATTTTCCCTGCTCCGTTAGTTTTTTGTTCCTCGTTAGTTCCTCATTTATTAGTGCAAACGATGGCAAAAAACAAGTGATGATTAAAATATTTGTCATATTTTGGACGAAATTGGATAAAAAAGGAAACAAGGGATCAGATGAAAGTAAGTCCTCTACGAAGTCTCATAATTAAGGCTACCAAATAGTTCAAAACGCCTATTCCGATTTTTTCCTTATTTCCATTCTTTCACATAAACATGATAGAATCTTTTGTTTTTCGTATTTATTCTTAAAAAAAGTAAAGGGGATAACAAAATTAAAAAATATATATCTGTACACATCAATATTATTTTAAAATAAAAGAAAAAAGGGAATTTTACACATAAATATTATTTTAAAAAGAAAAGAAAAAAGGGAATTTTATACATAAATATTATTTTAAAATAAAAGAAGAAAGGGAATGGCAGAAATCAGAGCAGCATCGGAAAGAAACAAAGATATCCATCTCAGATGGCAGAAGAAAGCTATATGGATATTGCTTATTCAGATCTCGACGATGCATCAGAGTGAAAAAAAACCAATATCTGGTCAAAAGTTGTGATGAATGATACAAGAGATTTTTTTGGAGGCGGCGAATCACACATGCAGGCGAATGAAATGACAATGCATGGCATATTGATCTCAACCTTATTTTAGTTTTAGTTTTGCTGAACTCTTGTAACGATAGTTTTTCTTTCGTTTGTTCAATATTTTAGAAGAAAAACGTCAAAATTAGAAAATAAAATACATGATAAGATTCGCTAAGCATATAATGATAATAATTTGATCAACATTACAAATTACAAGTTTATGAATTCAAAATCGAAAACAGATCTCGTTGTTTTAAATATTGTTGACGAATTAAAGAAGCTAACTTAAAAAAATAAGAGTTCCAGAGTGTGCAGCGGTCTTTATTTTTGAGTATCAGTCTTTCCGAATAATGACTTTTGACTTATGTAGTTGAAGAATTTCGCTATTAAACAAGGCGAAGATTATAATTGGGAATAGTGGTACTCGAAAAAAAGGACTGTCATGCACCCTGGATTTAGAGGGTGTGTAAGCGTCAGGTGATTTTAATACCATATCTTTCGTAATGTTTGCCTTATTAAATTTTAGTGTTGAAATATAGTGACCATTACCTTATTAAAAATCCGGTATTCAAATTCCCTAAATCCCATGAGGCGTAGGAAACATTTTTTCCAAGGAAAGACTTTTACAGAGGTTCTTGTAACCTCTTCACTACGGAGTATTAATGTATTACTATTTATTATTACTGAATTATTCCTTCTCAAATTTGACTTCAAAGCAAGAATTTTAATTTATTTGCATGATTTTGAATCTTAGACATCGAAACATATCATTCTGAAATCGGAGTTGCAATTATGTTAGAGTATTCTTTTCAAAACGAGAAAGAATTGAGGTTCAAATACGTAGACCTATGAAGTGAAGAAGTTAAAGTCTTTCTTATAAATTAACATCATACAATAGTCAAGCGAAGATATTCGTAAGCTAATGTTAAACCTATGACAGCAATCCTTTCTAATTTTCCGCTTGCATTTTAATATATATATGAAATAACAGCAATTAAATTATTTGATTCTCATTCGTAGTTACTTGAGTTGAGACAACACATCAATTTCATTATCATTTTATTTAATACAAAACTTTCATTTAAAACTGAAGCATTTAAAATAAATGGTTTTCACTTCTTTCTTTTTTTTTTTTTTTAAACGAAACGAAAAGAAAAATATTAGGCACAGATGTCATATACGCAACAAGATACCTAATTGGCGCCAAAACTGCGTTATTTTGCCTGACATGGTAACCCGGCTATTGTTGCTTATATTTATTAATAAATGTTTATTAACCATTTGGAAAAATGGTTATTGTACTCGTTAGGGTAGGAAATCAAAAGCATATCTGAAGGTTTTTATTGGTTTAATCATCATTTTATTCGTTTTCTGATTGGTCTATACAGTAATCTGTATTTTCCTTTACTTTCAACAGAGATAGACAACAGAGTGTTGCCACTATGACAAAAAAGTAATAAAAACTACAAAAAAAAAATTAATAACTCAGAAACAAATTGAGATACAGTTTTCAAACAAATTGCATTTAAAAGTACATTTTTTTTCTCTATACGACGATATAAAAAGTAATATTGTGGGTTGTTTAGAAGTTTAAGAAATAAATTTCATTTAAAATTGGCCGTCAGATTTCCAAGAAATCTGACGATGGAAAAGCCTTTTCCCGAACAGCCATTGAAATGCTTGGATAATACGTAAGTTTCAGATGGATAATACGTACGAGTCGCAGGCGATTTCTGTCACTTGCAATTTTTACGTGTAATAACACTATTAATGTTTAATTCATGGCGTACGTAATGTAGGATCAACTCCCTGCTATTTTTCATGTCTTAAATTTTAGTCTTTGAAAAAATCATTTTCCAAATGGTCGTTGTAATTTGTTAAATTGCATTTTTTTAAAATTTATTTTCTTTTTATTTACAAAAAATGTTCTAAAAAGTTTTGTTCGATAGTTATTAAACTTTTTTTTATTCATTGTTATTTCATTTTAAAAATAATAGAAAATCATATAAAAATACATATGTCACTGGTATTCGAAAACGAGGTTTTCACCAAATTGTCGTAAAAAAATTACGCCAAACCCGTTGCGTATATGACAATGCAACAAATCATGACATTTAATTTCAACTTTAAAACAATGTTTTAATGGTACTACTTCTCCCGTCGACCAATTTCACCAAATTATATAAATCGCCAAACCACGCGCCAAATTATACAAATTGACATAATTTTTCATTTTAAATAACGAAAGAACAAAGAAAATAGTATAACATTAATAAATATACAAATGAAATGTCGAAATAAAAATCACTTGATGACGTAAAGACGTGTAACTTGCTTAAAGTCAAGTGAATGTGACATTTACGATCAACCATTATTGGCATTTAATCTTATAGTTTGGCGACATATTTTTGGTCGATGGGATAACCAAGTAGCACCGTTTTAATTTACCACTCGAAAAATAAAAAAATGCTAACTGGCGAATTAAAAAAAAGCTATTGGCGAGATTTATACCCGGCTAACATACAAGTACCAGGAATTCTTTGCGATCATAGCGCCTTTTATGTAGTTTTATTCTAAAAAATCATTTTGATTCTTTAATCAAAATGGAAACTTTTCTTATGAACAGCGAAGTGATCAGCCCATAATTATTTATGGCAGTTACATGATTTGGACTATGATAAGTGAAATAATGGCAATAGAATAATATTTGGCGACTTATCACACCTGTGGCTGGCTAACATTAAAGTACTAAAATGGCCGCCTGGAATATAAAAAGCGAAGGGATCCGAACGGAACTGTTGATGATAGTCACATGACTTAGGCTATCATTATAGAGATTGGTTTCAATTCTAAAAACAGCGCAAAGACTAATATTTCCTAAAGATTACAAATTTATTTACACGCGACTATTAAAAACAGAAAAAAACTTTAAAATTACTATTAAATGAGTACGTGTTAAAAGCAGGAAAATATTGAAAATTATGTCTTGAAAATTGTATGTACACGTGAATATTAAAAGTAAACTTCAAAATAATAAATACATTAATATGCGTTTAACCCTTTCAGGGGCAAGTTACTTCTATTCGTAAAATCTTGAAATCAGTGAATGGCACCAGAATTTACAAACATATTTCGAAATACAAAAATGCTTTTGTTCACTTACTTAATAAAAGGAAAATTTTCATCCCAATATTCTGGTGCCAATGTGGCATTTAAGAATTAAAATTAAGTGGTCCAAAAATGAACCACTGCCCTTGAAGAGGTTAAAGCAGTAACTTTTAGTAATTGTAGTAAATTGTTTTATGTCAATCGTTTCATAACGCTGTAAAAAAAAAAAAAAAAAAAAAAAAAAAAAAAAAAAAAAAAAAAACTCTGTTTACTTAATTCATTTTATTTCAGGTTCTTTTCAAGTGTTTAACTTATCTTCTTTAACCAAACATGAAAATAACCATTGGATGTCTTAACAGCAACTGATTCTGCCTTAATTTTTTGCAATCAAAAAGAACTGAATGGAAACCAGTTTACTGGGAGATAGCTACAGGTTTTATAAGTATAATTCAATCAATGCAAAAACCCTTGACGGTTTAAAAGTTTCTGACGCAGCACTTTATCTTATGCTCTAAGAATTTTAAATATGGAACTTAAAAATACTGATATCAAATTTTGAGTGACGTTATGCTATTTCTTAAAAAATATATTTGTATTTATTTCATCATTTTATTTTTGTTTTATTTATAATCGCATGTGCAAAAGTTATGTTAAACATGAAAAGCTGCATAAAATTTTATTCGCTGTTGCTTTATCATTTACATCTCTCATAAATTCAAAATATGAGTTTTAAAAGATATGATATAAAATTTAAGTGACGCCTTGATGTGACTTTAAAAGGTTTGTTTTAAAATTCAATTTAAATTATTTTTGACTTGGTTAAAATATTTTTTTTACACCTACACAATACTTTTAATTTTCCAATTCACTGTTAAATATATCACTTTCATTGAATCTATACTATGCAATGAAATGTATTTATTTCAATAAGTTTATTTATCTTTTGTGTCACGCTATTCAAAATTGTGAGTAAGATTTATGTAAATGGTTTCTTTGCGTCATTGTGTCCAAACTACATGAAATGTATGAAAAAGGATAGTTTGACGCAAATAAACCAACTTCCTCGATATCATACCAACGTTTTCACTTTAAAAATGGCTATTTAGATCTCAAAATATACTGCACGTAGAAATGTAAAATTTTCAGTATACGATTAGACTGCAGGTATAAGACTGTTCTAGAAAATTCAGAACAATAAGACCTATATCTGCTGAGTTATTAAAAGGCGGCTTTTCGCGTTTTCTTTGATGTCGAGTTAGCTGTATATATGATTTCCGCCATCTATGAATTCTATGATACGATACGATACGATACGATTTTAGGCTTAAGGCTGCGTCACTCGGAATACTACCGTCTTCCATGATCTTCTCTAATCTTTTTACCACCGATCAGATTAGCGATCAAATGTGCTCTGTATGAAGAATAATAAAGTGGTGAAAATTTGGTAGTTGAGTTTTTATTTCACAGGGCACTAGCCCAATTTGAGGGTGGGGTCGACGAGCTAGGCAGGCCCTCCTTCAGGAGTCTCGGCTCTTGCTATGTGTTGATGAGTACCATGGATGCTGGCCCGTTGCAGGGTTAGAATGTGCCAATGTTCGTAGTCTGTCGTGACGGTGAGAGGTCAAAGTAGTAAATAATTTAGGGAAGTGAAGTTGACCCACGCGGACGTGTGGGTCCGATACTCCCCAAAATTGTGCAATACCGGAAGAAAGCCTAAGGGGGGTCCCTGCCTTGGCGATCTCATATCCGGGTCTTGACCCGCCTACTTGGTGGGCCGTGACATCATGTCACGCGTCCTAAGGGAATTAGCGACCCTTTGTGGGCGGGTCCGAACGCATATGAAAGATGGTCCCCTCGGTAGCGTGGACGCCGTGGTGGCCCTTTCCTGGTGCACCGTGTGATGATCAGCAGTGATCACGTACACGTACGTAGTTTGCATTAAGAAAAATAAATTATGGAAGGTGGTTAAAAAAGGGTTTAACCCTTAAATGCATATTGTAATTAAGGAGTTACGTTATTTTTTTGTCATTAGTCGCTTTATTGTAGCATCTTTTGTTGATACTGCTTGCAATGTGCTCAACTGGTGTTTTTTCTCTGTCTTTATAAGGTAGTAATTATTAATTCTGCAAACTATTAAAAGCATTATAAAAATTATTATATCGTTGAATAGTTGTTATCGTGCAGTGTAAACACTTTAAAGTAATTAATTTAAAATGATCATTTTTTGAGCCATTTTTGTTATGTAAGTTAGGAGCGACATTATGAGATTATCTTCATCCGAAATATAAATGAATTTTTTCACTATTTTTCCAGTGGATTATTAACAAAAATAGACTTAAATATAATGTTTTCCGAACAAAATAAAAAATCATATATTAAGGAGTTGAAGAGTGGTCTGAGAAATTTAAAAAATAGGCAGTAACTTTACATTTGTTCTAAAATGTTGGCATATCAAATTTCGTACGAATCAATCAGAAATTGTAGATTTGTATGACGAGCATATACTCAAACAGTGATTTTTATATACCGGGTGAGCCAAAAGCTCGTTAAAACTTTAAAAACTCATAAAAAAAGAAGAAATTATGATAAAGGAGTTCGGTTTGGAAGAAAAGGCTCACAAGGTAGTCGGATTTTTTTTAACAGCAAATGTGGTTAAAAAATCACATGTAGAGGGCGCTGATGACTCGAAACACAATGAACAGGACAACAGTTGTGTCGTAGAATGTTCTGGAGGTCATGTTGAACATTTGTTATTGGAAAAACAAATGAACTTTCTCGCAAACCGCGCTCCTTTATCATAATTTCTTCCTTTTTTATGAGTTATTAAAGTTTTAACGAACTTTAGCTCAACTATTATTTTAACACAATCAAACTGATTGGTAAAGTTATCATACGAACTTAAATATTTCCAACTGAGCGAAAAAATGCCCAGGCCGGGAATCGAACCCAGATCCTTGGCTTACAAGGCCAATGCTTTTCCGTTTAAGCTAACTGGGCCGACAACCAGCCAGCATATTTCGCTCAGAAAACCTTATTGGTAGAACATCTGGTCTGTCATGTAGACAGCTCAACAGAATAAACCGCAGGTAAAGGAACTCCATATAAACGATGGATACGTAGATGAACTATTATTTTAACACAATCAAACTGATTGGTAAAGTTATCATACGAATTTAAATATTTCCAACTGAGCGAAAAAATGCCCAGGCCGGGAATCGAACCCAGATCCTTGGCTTACAAGGCCAATGCTTTTCCGTTTAAGCTAACTGGGCCGACAACCAGCCAGCATATTTCGCTCAGAAAACCTTATTGGTAGAACATCTGGTCTGTCATGTAGACAGCTCAACAGAATAAACCGCATCCGAACCTGAAAGTTCTAATTGAACTCAATCCGAAACATGGTTGAGGTCGGTTTTCGGGTTAACTTCAAATGGAACCTTCAAGTTTGGATCCGGGTGAAAAAAAATTAAACTAAATCAGATAATTCTGCATGAAAACACATGTATCTAAATTAAGGGGAGGGACAATTGCCCCCCTTTCCCCCCTTTTATACTTAACCAATGAACCTCCAAATCAAATGAAGGAAGCCATATCGTAATAAACTGGTATATCAAATTTGAAGCAAATCGAATAATTCTGTATGAAAAACTCATTTATCTAAATTAAGGGGACACTAGCCCCTGTCCCTCCTTTATACTTAACCAATAAATCTCCAAATCTAATCAAGGCAGCTCCTTAACATAATAAAGAGGTATACGAAATTTGGAGCAAATAGGATAACTCTGCATGAAAAACCCATTTATCTAAATTAAGGGGGAGGTCTAGCCCCCCCTTTCCTCCCTTTATACTTAACTAATGAACCTCCAAATCTAATCAGGGAAGCTCCTTAACATAATAAACCGGTATACGAAATTTGGAGCAAATCGAATAACTCTGCATGAAAAACCCATTTATCTAAATTAAGGGGGGGGGGTCTAGCCCCCCTTTCCTCCCTTTAAACTTAACTAATGAACTTCCAAATCTAATCAGGGAAGCTCCTTAACATAATAAACCAGTATACCAAATTTGAGCTAATCGAATAATTCTATATGAAAAACGCATTTATCTAAATTAAGGGGAGAGGGAATTGCCCCCCTTTCCCCCCTTTATACATTTTAATGATCTTCCAAATGTAATCAGGGAAGCTGCTTAACATAATTAACCGGTATACCAAATTTATTGCAAATCGCATATTTCTGCATGAAAAACCCATTTATGTAAATTACGGGGGGGGGGGGATTGCCCCCCCCCTTTCCTCCCTTTATATGTAACTAATGAACCTCCAAATCTAATCAAGGCAGCTTCTTAACTTAATAAACCGGTGTACCAAATTTGGAGTAAATCGAATAATTCATCATGAAAAACCGATTTATCTAAATTAAGGGGGGTAGACCCCCTTTATACTTAAATAATGAGCTTCCAAATCTAATCAGGGAAGCTCCTTAACACAATAAACCGGTATACCAAATTTGGAGCAAATCGAATATTTCTGCATGAAAAACCCATTTATATAAATTAAGGGGGGGGGGACTAACCCCCTTTCCCCCCCTTTATCCTTAACCTATGAACCCCAAAAACTAATCAGGGAAGCACCTTATCAGAATGAGCTTAGAAAAAATATTTGATGCAAATCGGATATTTCTATCAAGAGTTATCGCGTTACGTACATACGTACGTACGTACACACGTACATACAGAATCGGCGGGCACAGACATATACACTGAAATCATTTCTAATGATTCTTTTTCGTTTCACTGAAACTTTCCTGATTTTCTTCAAAATGATTGAGAAATCCCCCGATTGCATACGCATTTACGAATTCTTCTTTGTCATTCTTAATATTTATTTGATTAGAATGAGACACATCAGTTTTATCCTTTATAGGATGCAAAGTAATTTCATCTGTGTTTTGAGCAGGGTTTTTAGATGGTATCATTTTCCCCACCGTGCTGGGTTTTTTGGGAAAAATGGGTTTTTATCAACTAAAACAACATTTTGTAAAAAGAATTTTTTGAACGAAAAAATGTAACAGCAAAATATTTCTTTACATACAAACATACATGCACAAACTCTTCTTGGCTACAATACAATATTTATTAGATTTATTATTTTCATATACAGTGAGTATTATTTAACTTGAAATTGATGGACCAAGAAAAAAATTAGTCATATAATTGTAAAAAGAAAATAACTGTATAAAATAAAGAAAAATATATTTAGCATCTACGAAAACATATTTCCTAAAATTAAATATAAAAGAAATCCTTTAGATTCATTTAGATCTGATTCCTCTGTCTTTCAGAAATATGTAGAATTTAATACTTGATTTATTACGTTGTCCATCATGATGACTACAAACTGCTATTGCACAGCAAATCATGATTGGCAATTAAATAATTAAATCACAAAGAAAAATATAGCAACGCACATTGATCTTGAAGATAACTAACTCAACTGAGCAATATTTCGAAGAACGATGGAGTGAAAGCGCTCTGGTGTCCTGGTGACGTCAGAGGAGGGAAAATGCTACTGCGCACATTTTGGTGATCCCTACCGCGTATTCTAGATACCGTGATGGTAACTATATTGCTTCATTTTTGTGGATAAGAGGGAAAAAAGAGAAAACGATACGGATTATTAGATTTTTTTTTTTTTACTTTGACATCATTTTCAAATTTAAATTAACTTTTATTTAAATATACAGTGAAAATAATATTGTGATTAAATAATATTTTTCAAGAAATACAAACTTATTTTCACATACTCATGCTTCAGGAATCAGTTTATTTTAGAAAGCAAAAAATCGTCTGTCGATGGGAACTTTGAGATAAATTCCACTGACGTAAAAGAAAAAAAAATACACCGTAGCTTTTTAATTTAATTTAAAGTAGAAAAACAGGTTTTCAGCTATTTCCTTATGATGGCGACTAAAACTTTTCACAAGGACTTTCAAAACAAAATGTTTTAGCTTGAAAAATGATATTTCGCTAAGCATATATTTTATTTCATAAATATAAAATGTTTTTGAATAAATTCGGAAAACAAAGTGATTTTTGTGTAAGTTCACCCAAATGACATCATTTCTATCCGCTCGAAAATTAGAAGCTAAATCTTGGAACAACGAAAAAGTTTTGGCAAATAAAATTATAGAATATGTGCATTTTTATTGGAAAAGCTTTTGATTTAAAATTTTTATTATTTTTATTATATTTAAATATTGTATTCAATAAAATTAATACTATAATTGCCTTCTAAATTTACAATAAAGTTACATTTAATTTTATCCAAAAATAATCGAATGATCTCATGGAATTCAAAAGCAACACATCAGGTTGCCACAGGACTAGTAATATCTAAAAACAAAGTTCCTTGTGCTGCCATTGATTTCCGAGTAGCGTTTATGGTGTATAAACTGGAATATCGCTTTTCTGGATGCTATCAATTAAACATTTTCAGTTCCGTAATTGAATGTATACATCCAAGTGTAACAAAATAATATTAATTGTAATGTTAGTATTGTTAATTTATCATATTTGTCTGTAAAACATGTTTGTTGAACATGAAAATGTTTACTTGAGAATGGATCGATCCTAATAAAAAAAAAAGTGCCCAGTTAAACTGATGGCATTGAGCTCATAGGCTATTCTCACTAATGGTATATTATACATTTATTCCAAAGAATAAGGTCCCTCGAAAAATAAATTAAGGAGGTGATTAGCTCTCCCGGTTTCCCCCCTTTATACTTAACCAATGAGCCTCTAAATCTAATCAGGGAAGCACCTTATCAGGATAAACCTGCATACCTAATTTGAAGCAAATCGGATAATTCTGCATGAAAAACACATTTAGCTACATTAAGAGGGGGGATTAGCTTCCCCATATCCCCTTTTTATACTTAACCAATGAACATCCAAATCTAATCAGGGAAGCGCCTTATCAGAATAAACAGTTCTACCAAATTTGAAGCAAATCGGATAATTCTGCATGAAAAACCCATTTATCTAAATTAAGGGAGGGGGGTGGCCCCCGTTACCCCCTTTATACTTAATCAATGAACCTTCAAATCTACTCAAGGAAGCGCCTTATCATAATATACCGGTATACCAAATTTGAAGAAAATCTGATAATTCTGCAAGAAAAACCCATGTATCTAAATTAAGGAAGGGATTAGCTCCCAGTTCTCCCCTTTATGCTTAACCGATGAACCCCAAAAGTAATAAGGGAAGCGGCTTATCAGAATGAACTTAGAAAAAACAAGTTGGAAATTGCTCGTCAAACGTGGCAAATGAGGTGCGTTCGTACTATAACTAGTTTTATAATTATTTTTTGCACCCCATATTGTACTGAATGTATATTGTTTCGCACTTCATAAAGCGCATAGTCTGATACATCATTAAAATGCACTTCCAATAATTTTTTCTCATTCCCCGTAATGTAACGGAAAACTTTTGACTGTCCCTGTAATTAAAATATACATCCGATTTTCCTAAAATTTGAAATGGCTCAACAAAATTTTGCAACAATTATATCTTTAAAATTTCAGACCATTCGGAAGGCTGTAATATTATTAAAATGCACTTGCAATAATTTTTCCCATTGGCCGTAATGTAAAGAAAAACTTTTGACTGTCCTGTAATTAAACTATACATCCGATTTTCCTAAAATTTGAAATGGCTCGACAAAATTTTGCAACAATTATTCTTTAAAATTTCAGATCATTCGAAAGGCTCTAATATTATTAAAATCCACTTGCAGTGATTTTTCCCATTGGCCGTCATGTAAAGAAAAACTTTTGACTGTCCCTGTAATTAAACTATACATCCGATTTTCATAAAAGTTGAAATGGCTCGACAAAATTTTGCAATAATCATATATTTGAAATTTCAGACCATTCGGTTGGGTAGTTTTTGCTCTGTTACATGCGGACGGACAGACGGACGGACTGAACGACGACTATAGGTGCTACGTATTTATATAATTACGAACGCACCTAAAAATTGAAGTAAATCAGATATTTCTGTCAAGAGTTATCGTGTTAAGTACATACATACATAAGTTCGTACATATAGAATCTGCGGGCACATTAACTCTCAGACTTTGATAGCCTGTGAGCTATGAACCGATATTCCCGTCTGAGAAAACTTATTAATCTAATATATAAAAATGAAAATTTGTCTGTCTGTCTATACTGCTATACAAGTCCACAGTTTGGAAGACATAACTGTGAAATGTTATGTATATGTGTATTAAAACAAGGCCGAGGAAACTAAAGGAATCCGGAATCGAAATAACTTATAGTTCATTTTTAATTAATAAAAAACCACCAGTTTAACAGCAATTTCCAATCAGATTGAAACATTTTTCGTTATAGCTGTTGCCAACAATTAAAAATCCACAATAAAATTCTTACCACAACAATTACTTTTCTATTGCAAGATTTCCACGTGAAAAAATGAAAATAAAATAAATAGTTTGACGAATTAAAAACGAAAGTGAATGTTACGTCACAATTTTTCTGTTTTATGATTTGTATGGGAAAAATTATAATTATTTAATTAATTTAACGAATAAAAAAAAATGGAATATTACGTCATATTGGAAATTTAAAGGACGTGGTGAATGTATAACGTCATATAAGTGTGAAAAAATGTATTGAAGCATGATAAAAACTCAATTATGGAAATATTGTCGTATTTTAACATTATTGCCCCAATGATGAACGGAAATAAGTTCATTTATAGCTGTATTTGCATCTGTTACATAAATTTATACTTTTTTATATTGGGTTTTTATTTGATTCATGTGTACAACACTTCGACTGTTTATTTATATATTTTTTTATGTTGTATGTTAAATTTTGAAATTGGTTTTTCAAATCAAACATTCTTAAGATTCCGGGCAACGCCGGGTACTTTAACTAGTACACTATATAAACTATTCGGAAAATTTTCCGAAAATCATTGCCAACAGATGAAATTTTGTTATTATAAATGCTTTTTAAAACATCGAAAATACATTGTTTTCTGAGGTTTTTAAAGATAAACAACTTTCGGAATTCAGAGTAACTCGGAAGAGGTTTCAAATGAAAATCAAATTTCAAAGTAATTGCTTAAGGGGCGCAATGTGAAACATAGCATACATAGTGAAAAAGATTCCATGCCGGAACTCGAACCCGGGCCACCAGTATAGCGCACTGACGTTCTACCGACTAAACAACATGGGGAGATTCCCAGCCCGGGAAAATTTCTCACTATTATATGTTGGCAAGGCTACAAACGCAGCACAAGATGGAATCATTTCTCTCTCGAATAATTTCCATGTATTAATATAGTTTCTATCGATGCTGGATTTAATTAAGTTTCGTGTTCGCCCCGGGTCGGTGGCTCACGATAAATGTTCCATCTTGTGCTGCGTTTGTAGCCTTGCCAACATATAATAGTGAGAAATTTTCCAGGTTGGGTATCGTTCCATGTGGTTTAGTCGGTCGAACGTCAGTGCGCTATACTGATGGCCCGGGTTCGAGTCCCGGCATGGAATCTTTTTCACTATGTATGCTATGTTTCACTTTACGCCTCTTAAGCAATTACTTAGAAATTTGATTTTCATTTGAAATATTGTATGCAAGGCGAATGTTTCTCTCTTGAATAATTTCCATGTATTAATATCGGAAGAGGTTATTGTATATTTTTGTTCACGGTTACATTATATTTTCCTAGATTCAGAAACAAGTTTTATTTTACAGTGTATAATTATTACTTTTCTAAAAATCTTTTTCATATTTAAAAATAATACGTAACGTTTCTCAGATTTTCTTACTTTGTTCCGAAAGAAAAGAGAAACAATGCTAGAAACTAGACATGAAATGAAATTTCGCGGAATGAGAACGTAAATCCAAATCAAATACTTTATCTTAAGGAATTTTTATTTTCTACAACATTCAGTTAAGCTAATTTTCCGAGGTTATTTTAGATTATAATATATAAAGAGAGTGAAATGTGATGCTTTGAGTAAACAAAATAAGCATCGAAGTCATTCACATAGAAATCTCATTTTCTGCTTCATTTTCTAAGAAAAGTGACTCTGAAAATGTCACTCTATAACAACGTAAGAAAAGGCAATTTAGAAGAACTAATGTATATTTCTAAGTTTGTTTACAGTACGTTTGGTTGTAAATAAATAAATTCATATTATCCAGGTGAATTAATTCATTTAAACTTTCGAAAAATCAAAATAATATATTAAAATACTTTGTCTTATTTATTTCGATTTCTGTAAGTTATTTAGAAATAATTCAATTTCAGGATTTAGTTTATTGTAATATTATGCTGCACAGAGTGTTTGCCAAATTTATTTGTTCTTTCCATGTTTTACTCAAAAAGGATCAAAATGATTTCTTATATGCATACATATAAGAGCTGGAATACGTAAACGAATTATCTACGACGCCTATGTATATAACTCAGTAAACAATTCTGTTGCTTTTATTGAAAAATCATTCAAGGTTTTTAACACTAGAACCACCATAGCGGTCATTTTGACCGCTCCCAAATAAAAATATTTCGATTATCACCAGAAATTTCTTTCTAAAATAAGTTTAAAATGTACCACGGAGAAATAAGTTAAATAGATAAGTTAAATAGTTTCAATTAAAATTTCCGGTGTAAAATATTTTTATAACACTTCAGTAAAATTTCCGGTGGTTCTAGTGTTAAGTTTAGTTTATTAAAATACTAAGTTTTGATATAGTTATTAAAGCAGTTTTGTGTAAAATTAATCATTTTCTCTGTAACACTGAAAAAAGTGATTATTTTGCACAAAACGTTTTATGTTTTGTACTTAATGTGTAATTTTCTAACAATCATACTTTTACATACTGCCCGATTTTAAAGTACAGAGAAACCTCATTAACTCGGCACCTGAACTACTCGACACCTGGATAATCCGACTACTATTCCAGTAATACAACGTTTAGTTTTCACATGGTTGGCACAATATTAACTTTAATGAAGAAAGAACTCGTTAACCGCACAATTGTGCCGCACAAACTCACTTAGTTGGACTACAATTTGAAATAATCTACCACAATTAATATTCAGAAATTGCTCTTGCAATGATCAATACTTTTTTCATTAAAATCGATTATTTGTTTCTGTAATTCGATTTAGCTTCCTTTTATTCTCAAAATCGTTTTTGATGTCTTGCTTACTTTTCAAAAGATAATTAAATTTTTAATATTGTTTACATATTACAGATCCCTTATCTAGAACACTGTAAGAAAAATATGTAGTTCTACAGATGTAAAGTTACATGCTAAGTAAACTTTCATCTGTAACTGTACAAAAAAAACTGCAAATCTACAAAACTAATTTTTGTAAAGCTACAAAAATTTGTAACTTTACAAATGAATCTGCTAAAATTACAGTAATCTTACTAAAATTTCATCCGTAACCCTGGTTGCAGTTACATGAAAAGTTCTAGGCATCCCAGTTTCCTAAAAATATCTTACTAACCTTACATATTTATTTTATTTTATTTTTTTTTTTTTTTCTCAAAAGTGTGTCTATTACATGAATTTTTGTTGTTGCCGTTACATAAAAAGTTCTAGGAATCCCAGTTTACTAGAATACCTTTTGTAACTTTACAGATTTTTTTTACAGTGAAATGAATGGTAATCTGTTTATTAAAGGGATTTACACAATTGTTTAATAATTTCAATGTTTAAGGTATCAGGTACTTTTCTGGTGGAGGAGCCTTGGCGAGATAGAGATAATGGCCTTGACGAGAAAAGGAAACTTAGTAACATATTTTCCGGCAACGTATTCACTGTTTTCTGTACACAAGGATTTTTTATTATTTTATATAATTTTTTTAATATAGAGAAGCCGCTTATCTATTTTTATATACAAACAGAAGTAAATTGTACATAAAAAATAATGATATGTACACAAATGTACTGTTTAGATATTTATATATAAACAAGCATAAAAGTTCATTAGATTTGTTTTCATAGCTGTTTATATTATTTGGCAACAAATCTCACTTTCTGAAGCCCGAATCGCTGCAAGCTTTTTAGAAAAAGTCAAGGCGCCTATGCTAGAAAATCCCATCATCAATACCCATCATCAATAGCAGATATTTTAAGAACATTTTCTGGCGATTTTTAGTGTACCGTTTTTGTTTTAGTGACAGCAACAACAGTAAGTGTTTGATATCCCAATTAAATCTTTCTGTATACAGAGGTGCTGCTAAATTTGTTGTTTTAAACATTTTCTTTCACAAAATTATTATTTTTTTCTGATGATTTGAATGATTCTTAAAAGGACTGAATAGTGGACACACAAAATAGGGTGGATACGTTTGGATTCTTACAGAAAAAGTCAAATAAAAGAAGAAATAGTAAGAAATATCGGAAAAATTAATTAAAAACCACTTGCACCCTGGTCGATTATCCGTAAAATGGATTCTTCAGATCTAATTTCATCCACGATTGTCGCAGACTGATTGTATACCGTCTCTTTTGTCACTGTGAATTATTTTTGGCAATAGGCTGTCCACCACTGGTTATGGTGATACATCGCGGCACCAGAGCGAACACTCGCCAGAAATGCAACAAGTCGATGTAAAATTCAAGATTAACACAATAAATGAATTATGAATAACAATTTTAGTTATATTAAAACAAAACAAGAAAGAGAAATTATGTCTCAAGCATAGATTATGAAACATTCTCCAACATTTCCTCCATTCTTTACCAAAACTTTGCCGTTTAATAAGGTAAAAAAAAATCAAGTAAACATTTTAGAAAACTCATAACACATTTGAAAACCAGATGATTTCAACAATTACCGTCTATAGCGGAAAATAAGTCCAATTATTTTGTGCAGCTCTGTATTTAATATACAATTTGGATATATTCTACAAATTACGCTAAAACTTAGTTCAGTAAGAAAATGCGTAATAGGTTGAAAATTCATGTTCAGCAGTTTATATCAAAATACGTAAATATATTTGAATTCTTTTGCACAGATCTGTATATTACCAACAGATTTTCATATGCGCTACATATTAAGTTAAAATTTAATTCAGGTTAAAACATAATTAAAAATGCTCAAATCACACTTTCAAACATTATCATCCTTAGGAGGTCATGTATCCAGTTGTTTGCATGGACCTGTATATTATTTTACTTATATTGTACAAAAATCTTTTAGTATACTAAATATAATTCAACTTGAAGGTGCATAACTCAATTAAAAGCTGCCTTTAAGCCATTCCCACTGAAATCCGCAATGCTTGCGAAGTCTTTAGTGAAGCCCTGTATAATGATCTATCGATAGCATATATACACACCACATGCTGAGCAAAAATTTAGTTAAATGCGCATGCCATAAATGAAATCGCATTTCCAATACTTAAGGGTAATAGACGGTGTATTTCAGATACAGAACTCTATTCGAATGTGCGTGTCCCCGTAAATGAACGATAACTACTATGCACATCGTGTTAAGCAACAAATATCTTGTAGTAAGACTCAGCAATGCACCTCATTTTAATTCTATTTGAAATAGTGCAACAGAACTAAAATGCTCTGCAAACACTTCCCCATAGACCATTATGTAACGAATAGTATGTAAATGATGTATCTAGTAATGTAAATGAATAGTAAATGGTTTGCAACCTACATTCTTCAAAATGCATTATTCAGCGTACTACATAAATGCTTATCAATTTCATTATATTTGAGATTGTCTAACTTCATTAAAATGAACTTGAAACGATTTTTCTCCATAGACCGTAATGTGACGGAAACTTTTGGCAGTCCCTGTAAATAAGCCAAAATTGCTACACACTTGACTTTCAATAACGATCGTGTTATAGTAAACATCAACAACATACAACAAAATCAGAGCAATCCGAATATATTTACGAGAGGTAGAGCTCAGACAGACGGACAGAGAAACCGAAATCATAAACAGTTTTCAACTATGTTGGAAAGTCTTAAAAAGATAAAAAGAAAAAATCCTTACACGTAAAGAAAAAAAAATTACTTTAATCCACATTCTAAGAAATCACGATTAGATAACCATATGACTGCATTGTTGGCTGATGGTTTGAAATCCCTGCTAGAGACGTTAATACTATAGTGAATGGTATCAACTGCACGAAGGGCGCAGACTCCAGCGAGACTTTCAAAACCTCTTTTTTCGTTAATTTTTAAAAGTGTTCATTATTGGCACAGGGTTTCGCACTGGTATCTTTGTCTTAATACATATTTAATGAAATCTTACGCATTACATACATATTTTATGATTTTAAAGTCACAGGATATGAACCATATTTAAAATAACTTTTTAAAAATGAGATTATGTAGAAACTCGTTAACTCGACGTTTACTTAAATCAACATGTGTGTGTATATATATATATACATGTATACAGGTGGGTATCTATATACCTACTAAAGTCCGTTCCCAGCCTCTTAACCACTTCAGCGGTGGTGGGAATATATTATATCGCACCTGCTATATTATATCCCACCTAATTTAAACAAGATTCACACCAGAAACTTTTAACTAAATTTTATATTTTCAACTTTGGGGCGAAATGTTGAAAGATTACTTTTCCTTATTTTAAAATAAACTTTTTCGATTATTCCGGTGAGAATTCAATATTACAGAGACATTATTTCTTGTCCCCAGAGTTGTATAATATAGACGCACGCGTGAACGCCGTGCGCGGAAAAGTTTCCGAAAAATTCGGGACTTTGCTGAAAAAAAGTTACGAAAATAAAAACGTATGTTTTGTTTTTGTAACTTTTTTAATACCAAAAATTTTAAATATTCCCCAATTTTATATACGATTTTTATAATGTTTGTCCACAATTCAAAGTTTAAAGACTCAAAACATTGTTGTGACATCACAGATCCTTTTATTTCTATTTTCTGCAGACTAAAACTTGTCGCCGAGCGGTTTTCTGTCGGCGGCTGCAGTGAAAATTTAGCCTGGAAACGGCTGTTAAATCGAATAATTTCGTAGTGTTATAAGAGTGACTGGGATTTTGTGCCAAGAGATCACAATATTAAGGATTGGGTTGTTTCTAAATGCATTGACAAAATAATTGAAAAGAATTCACCTTCTTATCATTGATTTTTACTTTATTATTTTAAATTAAAACAATTATTCTTTAATTAGTATTAATTATTTTTTAATTTAAATAACAATTATTTTAAACTATGATTTTTAGTTCATATCGTCAAAATAATATAACACGTAATTTTATTAAATATTAAATTAATTTGAGGAAAATTTTTGACCTAATATTTATGTGCGCGGAAAGTTTTTGTTTGTATACAAGTCTGCTTGTCCCTCAAAGGGTTAACTTCCAAATAGCTGCAGCTATAGTCGTAAAAGCGGGATCTAGGTATAGTAAAGTGTCTGTGCACGTCGAAGTTAGTATTCCTATCTCGAAAACGGTACAAGATATAGAAAAAAAGTAAATTACAAAGTTGTAGGGTGTAATCAATTTAGTACAAAATGATACCCTGTGTACATGAATGCTAAAAACAAAAGGCTTAAAATGCGAAATTGTTTGTTACCAATTTCCTACACTGTGACGTGACGAAACGATCTTAGAAAAAAAATAAAAAACAACTGTAGTTATCATAAGTTGCCATGTTTGAACTTTTATCCGTTAGCTACAATACACATCTGGATCCTTATCTGAACTTTACCTTGAACACGCTATAGCATAGCGAATGACACGTTGTCACAATCATCCGTAATGTGTCGCTGATGATCCTGCAATGTTGGCAGAGGGTCATATACACCTGCTATTTCAAGTATCCCAAAAGAAAAAAGTCCATTGGAGGCAGGTCAGGTGAAAGTGGAGGACACTCTATGAAACCACCATACCAGATTATATGTTCCCCGAATTCCTTCGACAGGTACTGCTTCACTGGTACTGTCTTCTGAGCAAGGCGCGCCCTCATGTTGGAACCATATATTCCGGGGTTGAAGCAACGACAGGTTTTCAACAAAATCGTTTACTGCGTCCTGCAGAAGTTCTAAATATCGTAAACCCGTTAACGTGCCCTGGTAAAATACTGGTCCGATCAGCCTGTTATTGTAAATTCCACACCAAACATTAATCGAAAACCACATTTGATGTCGAAAGTCTGCACAACATATAGGATTTTTCCAGCGCCCAGTAATAGGTGTTCTGACTACTGTACATTCCTTCCGCGAAAAGCATGCCTCATCTGTCCACACTATATCTGCGAAAAATGTTAGCTGGACCCCTACCTGGTTCATGGCAATTTGGCACCATGAATAACGCTTTTTGGCATCCCCGTGCAGTAATGCCTGATGAGGTGTTGGCCGGTATGGATGAGCACCTAATTCGTTTAGGATTTTCCAAACGCGACTTTTTGAGAGGAGACAGCTTTCAGTTATCTCTCTTGTGCTGCTTTTTAGGTGGGTTCGTAATTTAAGTATTGCGCGGCAGCGCAATACTTATTTATCTCCAGTGTCACTTCTCAATGTTAATTTAACGTACAAAAGCCTATGGAGATCATAACTTTTTCATTTTTTCTTCCCACCTTTTTGTCCCTGATGCCACTCATTTTTTATTCTTTACTAATTGTAATGATATTATAAATTTAAAGTTTAAAAACGTTTGCCTGACGGCACGGTCAAAACGAATTGTAAAATATTTTTGCATATGGATGAATTATAATCCAGAGAGAAACATGGGCCAATTTGTTTTTACATAATTCAAATATTTTTCTTAATAATTCCAAATTTCGCTTTTTCCATTGAGAATCAACGGACATTTTTCATAGAAAATATAAAATTTTTTCTTCATTGTTGCTAAAATTTCAAAAGCCATAATAATAATTTATTTCTTTTTAGTTAAAACTAGGGGGCTCGGCCCCCTACGAGCTACGCTCGCCAACCCCCGTCCAGACACCGCAGACTCTAAATGCACGCTAATTTGATCGGCTTTAAAAAGATTTCGAAAGATTGAATTATAATTTAAAAAACAGTGGCGATCTCCCTATAAACGAATTTCTATTCATTTGTCTTTGATTGGGGAATTTTAACGCCAAATCCGCTGCGCTACTACTTGATTATCCTGTCGACCAATTTCGCCAAATTATATAAATCGCCAAACCACTCGCCAAATTATACAAATTGATATAATTTTTATTTTAAATAACGAAAGAACAAATAAATTCGTACAACATTAATAAAAACACAAATAAAACGTCGAAATAAAAATAACTTGATGACGTATACACGTGTAACAACATTTCAAAATAAGCTAATATAAAAGGAATTAAGTAAAGAGAGTCTTTGTCTCCTGGTATTTTTTAACAAAGCGAAAAGAAAGTTCTTTTAAATGAGACATTTTAAATTAATTCTCAAAATATCAAATAAATGTCTAGCGCAATTTCTAAATTTAAACTTTTTTGCAATATTATTTTGTGTTCATTTTATGTAATAACTATAATGTGACGTAAATATGACGTAATTTCTCCTAAGACTTCTAACGCATGTTAATGAATTTATTATTTTACAATATCCTTTCTCTTTTAAAATTCACGTGTATACTTTTTATGACGTAATTTTTAATAAGTTCCTGCTTTTTATACGTAATTATTTAATTCTAATTTGAAAGTTTTTTTCCTGTTTATAATAGTCACGTGTAAATAAATTTTTAATTTGAAGCAAACATTATTGCTTGCGCTTTTTATACAGTTGGCAACAGTTTAAATTAGTACAATTTTCTGAAATCTGTAAAAAATATCTCTAGAAATGCTGAAAATTTGAATTTAAAATAGAAATAAAACCTGAAAAAATGTGTCAAAATAAAAAAAAATTAATGCAATCTGCACTCCGGCAAATTCTAACGCATAAAATGATCTAAAAATGATTACACTGCCATGTATAGTTTTTGCTGCTATAAAACTTTTTTAGTGGAACGATTTTGTCCAACTTTAGCATTAAATAACTCTTAAAATAATTCTTCGATTTGAAAACTCTCTGCATCAGCGTGTTTATCAAACATTTCTGTATAAAACCACCGATTTTCATATTTTTGTATGCATTATTTTTGTTAATATTAACGAAGAAAGGCCTCCGGTCACAAAAAAATCAAAACCGGCGGCGGCGGCGGTGACAGCGGTAGTTACTTTTTTTTAGAATAGAGAGAAGAGATACTTCCACGTGAAATATTAAATTGATTTTTCAAGAATAAAAAAGGTAAATATGGCGTAATAGTGGAAATAAAAAGGATATTTTCAGAATAAGTTTTTGCTTTGGTCAAGCTTATGTTTCAGTAAAAAGTTTCAAATGATAGCTATTTTTACGCAGGTAGCGAACTTAGTGAGGAATTACATAACTTATATTTTAAAATGTAATTTTTTTTTCCGAGAGGGAAACTATTTATACCTCACGTTAAAAATTTTCTGATGTGTTTACATCACCCCTTGGGGGAGAATAAGGTAACAAAATTTGGCACAGATGTCATATACGCCTCATATTGGCGCGATTTTTTTCCGACGCCAATGTCATATACGCACCGGGTACTTAGCTGGCGCCAAAGTGTCGTTATTTTGCGTGATATGGTAACCCGGATATAGAATATATGGTAACGAGATTATCGCATAATTGGTGTCAGAAAAAAATCGCGCCAATATGGGGCGTATATGACATCTGTGCTTAAATTCAAGAAAAACTTTTATTACTTTCGTCTATCTTTACAAGAAGAAAGTATTGGATTCATGAAAATTTTAGAATTCCGGTTTTCGACGGATTTACACGTTTTAGGGGTCAGAGATTCCAAAAAACATGTTTTTACAAAATGTCTGTCTGTGACTCTGTGAGTCTGTCTGTGTGTATGTGACACAAATTTTGTGGGCGCTCTATCTCAAGAACTAATGCACGGAATTTAATAAAAATTTATATTCAGTTAGTCCCTAATACAAATTGATGCTGATTAGTTTTTGGTGTAAATCGCTCAACAGGTGGCGCTGCTATGCTGCATTTTTCACGATTTTCGCAATAGCTCTATCTCAAGAACTAATGCACGGGTTTTGATCAAACTTCATATTTAGTGAGTACTTTATATGAATTGATGATGATTACGTTTTGGTGTAAATCGACCAACAGGTGGCGCTGTTATGATGAATTTTGCAGGATTTACACGATTTCCCCAAAAGCTCTATCGTAAGAACTAACGCATGGATTTTCATCAAACTTCAGATTCAGTTAGTCCTTGATATGACTTGCTACTGATTATGTGTTGATGTAAATCGCCCAACAGGTGGCGCTTCTGTGCTGCCTTTTTCACGATTGCCTCAATGGCTCTATCTATAGAACTAATGGACGAATTTTCATCTAACTTCAGATTTAGTTGTATGTTGACACAAGTTGTTGTTAATTAGATTTTGGTGTTAATCACCCAATAGGTTGCGCTGCTAAGCAGGAATTTTCACGATTTTCGCTATAGCTCTATCTCAAAAACTAATGCACGGATTTTCTCCAAACTTCAGATTCAGTCAGACGTTGACATAAATTGTTGCTGATTAGGATTTGGTATAAATCACCCAATACGTGGCGCTGCTAGGCAGCATTTTGCTGGATTTAGAAGATTTCAGCGATAGTGATATCTCAAGAACTAATGCACGGAATTTCATATCTTTAGAATCCTCATGAGATGCATAGATTGCGATTTAATTTTGGCAGTGTGATAGCGAATTTTGAAGTATTAACATGTATGAGATAGAAGAAAGTTTTGAGATTGGTGCATCCGACTAGTTTTTTATTTTTTACTGTATCACAGCTATAATATTACTAAATACTGGCAGTAAGGATTTAACACAATTTATTTTTGCATTCATAGCGTTTCTGAGTGGGAAATAGAGTATCCAAATTTAAGCGAAGTTAATTTTTACTTTCTTCTATCCTTACAAGAAGAAACTATTTGATTCATGAATATTTTCGACTTCCGATTTTCGACGGATATACACGTTTTAGAAGTCAGAGTTTCCGAAAAACATGTTTTTGCAAAATGTCTGTCTGTCTGTATGTGACACAAATTTTTGGCGCTCTATCTCAAGAACTAATGCACGAAATTTAATAAAAAATTATATTCTAGTAGTCCCTAATATAAACTGGTGCTGATTAGTTTTTGGTATAAATCGCCCAACAGGTGGCGCTGTTATGCTGCATTTTTCGCGATTTCTGCAATATCTCTATCTCAAGAACTAAGGCACGGATTTTCATCAAACTTCAGATTCAGTTATTCCTTGATATGAATTGGTGCTGGTAACGTTTTAGTGTAAATTTCTCAACAGATGGCGCTGCTATGCTGCATTTTGCAGGATTTACACGATTTTCTCAATAGTTCTATCTCAAGAAATAATGCATGGATTTTCATCAAACTTCAGATTAAGTTATTCCTTGATATGAATTGGTGCTGGTAATGTTTTAGTGTAAATCGCTCAACTGATGGAGCTGCTATGCTGCATTTTGCAGGATTTACACGATTTTCATAATAGCTCTATCTCAAGAACTAATGCACGGATTTTGATCAAGCTTCTGATTCAGTTATTCCTTGACATGAACTAACGTTCTGTACATGTTAGTGTAAATCGCTCAACAGGTGGCGCTGCTATGCTGCATTTTTTGCGATTTCCACAATCTATCTCACGATCTATCTCAAAAACTAATGATTGGGTTTTCAACAAACTTCAAATTCAGGTATATCAGGATATTAATTACTGCTGTTTATGTTTTGGTGTAAATCACTCAACAGGTCACGCTGCTATGCAGCATTGTTCACGATTTCCATAATAGCTTAATCTCCAGAACTAATGCACGGATTTTCATCAAACTTCAGATTCAGTTAGTCCTTGACATGAAGTGACGTTTTATACATTTTGGTGTAAATCGCTCAACAGGTGGCACTGCTATGCTGTATTTTTGCGATTTCCACAATAGCTCTATCTCAAGAACTAACGCATGGATTTTCAACAAACTTCAGATTCAGGTATACCTTGATATGAATTCGTGCTGTTTACATTTTGGTGCAAATAGCTCAACAGATGGCACTGCTATGCTGCATTTTTCAGAATTTCCACAATAGCTCTATCTTAGTAACTAATGCACGAATTTTCATCAAACTTCAGATTCAGGTATACCTTGATATAAATTAGTGCTGTTTATGTTTTGGTGTAAATCGCTCTACAGGTGGCGCTGCTATGCTACATTTTTCAGAATTTCCGCTATAGCTGCATCTCAAGAACTAATGCGTGAATTTTCATCAAACCTCAAATTCAAATATACTTTGATATGAATTGGTGCTAATTTGATGTAATTTCTTGTACTATTTAAATGATTTAATTGAAGTCATTTATATAGAAGAAAGTTTTGTGATGGACACAACATACTAGTTTATGTTTTGATTATATATTTTTTACGTTCAGATTGGAAGTTTTTATCCAAACTACAGCAACCTGCATTAATACAGTGGTGAAATATTTTGAATTATACATTGGTAAACTGCATCACACATTGTGATGCAATACTGCATACATCAAAGCCTGATGATGATACCCTGTATTAATTTTGAAATTAGTTTGTCTGAATGCAGTAGTTATTAAAAAACTTGACATATTAAACAAAAACATAATTTGAAGAAAAATTAAAAAAACTCAAAATTTATTTCCTACATTGTTTAAGCCCGAGAAGGGGCAGATATTAAGATATTTCATTCAATTAGTTTTACATTTAATTTTAAAATTTTTTAACAAATCAGCTAAGCGAATTGAAGATTAAAAAATAAAAATAAAATTCAGACAATATGATACTTGAAACACCCTAAAAAATTAGATTCCGATCAAATGAAATCGAAATAAATCTTAGACTTTTTTTATAAGTTTTGTATTTTGCATGCATATTAACATTTTATGTACAATTGTCATAAACATAATACAAAATCTGCAATACAAATATTTTCAATTAAAAATGGAAGACGTCTAAGATTTATTTCGATTTCATTTGAACGGAATCTTATTTTTTAGGGTGTTTTAAGTATCATATTGTATGAATTTTATTTTTATTTTTTAATCTTCAATTCGCTTAGCTGATTTGTTACAAAAATTTAACATTAAATGTAGAACTAATTGAATGAAATATCTTAATATCTGTCCCTTCTCGGGCTTAAACAATGTAGGAAATAAATTTTGTTTTTTTTAATTTGTTCGTCAAATTATGTTTTTGTTTAATTGTCTGAGCGAAGCGAAGGCTAATACTCAGCGAAATATTACTGTCCAGAAACATTACAGCTACGATGGATATTAACGCCATGTCCTACTAAAAAAAAGCCTAATAAAAACCTTTCGTCAAGCATAACTCAAAAAATATTTGTCGAATTTCGTTTCTGATTACACCAGAAGGTACCTATGAGGACCACCTACTGAATGCACCTACTATGAAAAGTAAGTTCCAAACCGTTTAAAAATTATATTAAAAAAACTGATAAAAAAGCACAATTTATCTGCATACGTCACAGAAATTTGGTGTGTGTCACTTTCACCGGTGGATGTTTTCGTAGACAACTGGTTTGAACACATGGAGCAAATAATAAAAATACACACGCAGTAATACTGAATAGATCAGTTTTAACCACAAGTTTCAATCACAAACCTTGCAACAACCCGTGGCAACCAGTTTTGGTGGGCAAACAAATAATAATACAGTACTCCGTACCACGGTGACCGTTTTTAGCCTGTTGTATAAAATCTGGCCTGCTGTATGACATATAACAGGCTAAATCCGGCTAAAAACTCACAAAGGAACCACTTTTGGTGTTGTTCGCACCTAGCATCGAGACCTGGTGCGTTTTGTAGCCCTATACATAAAAGTTAGAGAACCGATAAAATTTCTCTGTTAAAATCATATTTTATATACTTTTTTATACTTTTAATTTGTTATTATTACATTCTTATTTGTTTATTTCACGCCAAAAGTGAGTTAAGTCGCCAAATATGGCGCTACAATTTTCCGACCGCTTTATCCAAAGAGTAAATATACAGTACTAGTATACAGATTGCGATTTTTTTTTTAATAATTGATAGCATAAGAAACAAATATAAGGTTTTTATTTCTTTTTCTATGCAGACGATAAATATATAAGTAATAAATATAATTCTATAAAAGCTTCGAAGATCATTGAAAACTATTTTTTAGTGAAATAGAAAAGCAAACAATTTTCTTTTGAAATCGAATGGAATAAAGTTTCGAATGTTTGAAATGAAATGTTGCTGTATTAAATGGTCCTTTGGTAAAAGTAATCATAAAGTAAATTAATATTTTTACACAATTTAGAAAAATTACTCTTGCTAAATTTATCAGACATTGCAATTTCTAGCCATTACAAATTCAGCTATGACATTTGGCTAGGGTTGCCGTAAAGCTCTACTTTTGAAAATAAACGCCAACTGTTTCCCCGCCAAAAATATAAATATAATGTTGCAATTTTTCAAAATCAAATTCGTGAGTTTTAGAAGGAATTTTCGAACTTTTTAAAATATTTTATACTTATTATTAACTAATTTTTATTTTTAAATGCTTTTCTTTAAAAAAATTCAATGTTAATAGTCCGATAAGTGGTCTTGAAAGTTGCATTTTCCGAAAGTTATGCTGCTGTAAAATCAAGAAATATTATTTTAACAGAAAAATTTTATCGATTCTCAAACTTCATAATATAGGGCTTTAAAATGCACTAGGTCTCAATGCTAGGTGCGAGCAACACCAAAAGTGGTTCCCTTGTCAGGCTAAAAGGTAGTTGTCAGTCTATCGACTGGAAATTAACAGATTTTTTTAATACTCGTATAACGAAATTTAGAAGCGATTGTGGATGATTAAAACAAAAGACAAGAGTGTTTATTGCTCCGGCAGGTTATCTTTCTCTGGATGTCTGTCTGTCTATCATACAGCATGCAATTTTCTTGTGAAGGATGATATTATTATGCAGTAAAATCTCCATAACGGACACAGCCGATTAGTGGACACCTCTATTTAGCGGGCATTTTTTCGATTACCAACCCTTAAATAACTGTACATTTTTTACTCTCAGTAGCGGACACCTCCAAATAGAGGGCAAATTCTGCCCTCCCGAGGTGTTCGCTATTCCGCGGTTTTACTGGTAAAACCTCCATAACGGACACACCCGATTAGCGGATACCTCTATTTAGCGGACATTTTTTGGATTACCAACACTTAAATAACTTTATATGTTTTACTCTCAGTAGCGGACACCTCCAAATAGATGACAAATTCTGCATTCTCGAGGTGTCCGCTATTCAGAGGTTTTACTTTACATATTATTGATAGTTATTTTACAGTGCCGCACAAAAAAATAAGAGTATATGAAACGAATATAAACTAAATTCGGGATTGGTAGATCGCTGATGGTAATGTAATTTTAGGATGTTGTTACAGTCATCCGTAGCATGTTTTTTGAGTTTCGTTCATCTAACGAAACCCTACCTGTCTCACTCCTTTGCCTGTCTGTCCCTCTGTCACAGAGCCCGTTCTCAGAAACTATATATGTCGGAGACTTGAAAATTTGCATAGTTATAGCTGAACACTACACATCAAACGGCAAATAATAAAATTTTGAAAAAGTCTGATATTTAACCCTCTGTGCTCTCACTTGTGTATTTTAAGCAATTTTTCTAACTCAGCCCCTAACTAAGTTGGAGACATGAAATTTCGCAAACATATAGCTGAACACCTCACATCAAACGACAAATAATAAAATTTTGAAAAAGGTTTATTATTTAACCCTTTGGGGTCTAACTTGTGTATTTTAAACAATTTTTCTAATTCGCACCCTAATTAAGTTGGAGACATGAAATTTGCATACTTATAGCTGAACACCTCACATCAAACGGCAAATAATAAAATTTTGAAAAAGGTCTAATATTTAACCCTCTGGGCTCTAACTTATGTATTTTAAGTAATTTTCTAACTCATCCCCTAATTAAGTTGGAGACATGAAATTTTGCATACTTAAAGCTGAACACCTCACATCAAACGACAAATAATACAATTTTGAAAAACGTCTAATATTTAACCCTCTGGGCTCTAACTTGTGTATTTTAGGCAATTTTTCAAACTCAGCCCCTAATTAAGTTGGAGACATGAAAGTTTGCATACTTATAGCTGAACACCTCACATCAAACGACAAATAATAAAATTTTGAAAAAGGTTTATTATTTAACCCTTTGGGCTCTAACTTGTGTATTTTAAAAAAATTTTCTAATTCGCACCCTAATTAAGTTGGAGACATGAAATTTGCATACTTATAGCTGAACACCTCACATCAAACGACAAATAATACAATTTTGACAAAGGTCTAATATTTAACCCTCTGGGCTCTAACTTGTGTATTTTAGGCAATTTTTCAAACTCAGCCCCTAATTAAGTTGGAGACATGAAAGTTTGCATACTTATAGCTGAACACTTGCGATAACACAATAAATAATAACATTTTGAAAAATTCATATTTAACCTTCCGGTGTCTAACTTGTGTAATTTAAACAATTTTTCTAACTCGCCCCCTAATTAAAATGGAGATATGAAATTTTGCATACTTATAGCTGAACACATCACATCAAACGACAAATAATAAAATTTAAAAAAGTTTATTATTTGACCCTCTGGGCTCTAACTTGTGTATTTTAAGCAATTTTTCTAACTCAGCCCTTAATTAAGTTGGAGACATGAAAGTTTGCATACTTATAGCTGAACCCTTGCGATAACACGATAAATCATAAAATTTTGAAAAATTCATATTTAACCCTCCGTTCTCTAACTTCTGTATTTTAAACAATTTTTCTAACTCAGCCCCTAATTAAGTTGGAGACATGAAATTTTGCATACTTATAGCTGAACACCTCACATCAAACGACAAATAATAAAATTTTGAAAAAGGTCTAATATTTAACCCTCTGGGATCTAACTTATGTATTTTAAGCAATTTTCTAACTCATCCCCTAATTAAGTTGGAGACATGAAATTTTGCATACTTAGAGCTGAACACCTCACATCAAACGACAAATAATAAAATTTTGAAAAAGGTCTAATATTAAACCCTCTGGGCTCTAACTTATGTATTTTAAGCAATTTTCTAACTCATCCCCTAATTAAGTTGGAGACATGAAATTTTGCATACTTATAGCTGAACACCTCACATCAAACGACAAATAATAAAATTTTGAAAAAGGTTTAATATTTAAACCTCTGGGCTCTAACTTGTGTATTTTAGGCAATTTTTCAAACTCAGCCCCTAATTAAGTTGGAGACACGAAAGTTTGCATACTTATAGCTGAACACTTGCGATAACACAATAAATAATAACATTTTGAAAAATTCATATTTAACATTCCGGTCTCTAACTTGTGTATTTTAAACACTTTTTCTAACTCGGCCCCTAATTAAAATGGAGATATGAAATTTTGCATACATATAGCTGAACACATCACATCAAACGACAAATAATAAAATTTTGAAAAAGTCTATTATTTGACACCTCTGGGCTCTAACTTGTGTATTTTAAGCATTTTTTCTAACTCAGCCCCTAATTAAGTTGGAGACATGAAATTTTGCATACTTATAGCTGAACACATCACAAAAAACGACAAATAATAAATATTTGAAAAAGATCTAATATTTAACCCTCTGGGCTCTAACTTGTGTATTTTAAGCAATGTTTCTAACTCAGCCACTAATTAAGTTGGAGACATGAAAGTTTGCATACTTATAGCTGAACACTTGCGATAACACGGTAAATCATAAAATTTTGAAAAATTCATATTTAACCCTCCTGTCTCTAACTTCTGTATTTTAAACAATTTTTGTAACTCAGCCCCTAATTAAGTTGGAGACATGAAATTTTGCATACTTATAGCTGAACACTTCACATCAAACGACAAATAATAAAATTTTGAAAAAGTCTAATATTTAACCCTCTGGTCTCTAACTTATGTATTTTAAGCAATTTTCTAACTCATCCCCTAACTAAGTTGGAGACATGAAATTTCGCAAACTTATAGCTGAACACCTCACATCAAACGACAAATAATAAAATTTTGAAAAAGGTTTATTATTTAACCCTTTGGGCTCTAACTTGTGTATTTTAAACAAATTTTCTAATTCGCACCCTAATTAAGTTGGAGACATGAAATTTGCATACTTATAGCTGAACACCTCACATCAAACGGCAAATAATTAAATTTTGAAAAAGGTCTAATATTTAACCCTCTGGGCTCTAACTTATGTATTTTAAGCAATTTTCTAACTCATCCCCTAATTAAGTTGGAGACATGAAATTTTGCATACTTAAAGCTGAACACGTCACATCAAACGACAAATAATACAATTTTGAAAAAAGTCTAATATTTAACCATCTGGGCTCTAACTTGTGTATTTTAGGCAATTTTTCAAACTCAGCCCCTAATTAAGTTGGAAACATGAAAGTTTGCATACTTATAGCTGAACACTTGCGATAACACAATAAATAATAACATTTTGAAAAATTCATATTTAACATTCCGGTCTCTAACTTGTGTATTTTAAACACTTTTTCTAACTCGACCCCTAATTAAAATGGAGATATGAAATTTTGCATACATATAGCTGAACACATCACATCAAACGACAAATAATAAAATTTTGAAAAAGTCTATTATTTGACCCTCTGGGCTCTAACTTGTGTATTTTAAGCAATTTTTCTAACTCAGCCCCTAATTAAGTTGGAGACATGAAAGTTTGCATACTTATAGCTGAACACTTGCGATAACACGATAAATCATAAAATTTTGAAAAATTCATATTTAACTCTCCGGTCTCTAACTTCTGTATTTTAAACAATTTTTCTAACTCAGCCCCTTATTAAGTTGGAGACATGAAATTTTGCATACTTATAGCTGAACACCTCACATCAAACGACAAATAATAAAATTTTGAAAAAGTCTAATATTTAACCCTCTGGGCTCTAACTTGTGTATTTTAAGCAATTTTTGTAACTCAGCCCCTAATTAAGTTGGAGACATGAAATTTTGCATACTTATAGCTGAACACATCACATCAAACGACAAATAATAAAATTTTGAAAAAGGTCTAATATTTAACACTCTGGGCTCTAACTTATGTATTTTAAGCAATTTTCTAACTCATCCTCTAATTAAGTTGGAGACATGAAATTTTGCATACTTAGAGCTGAACATCTCACATCAAACGACAAATAATACAATTTTTAAAAACGTCTAATATTTAACCCTCTGGGCTCTAACTTGTGTATTTTAGGCAATTTTTCAAACTCATCCCCTAATTAAGTTGGAGCCATGAACGTTTGCATACTTATAGCTGAACACTTGCGATAACACAATAAATAATAACATTTTGAAAAATTCATATTTAACCTTCCGGTCACTAACTTGTGTATTTTAAACACTTTTTCTAACTCGCCCCCTAATTAAAATGGAGATATGAAATTTTGAATACTTATAGCTGAACACATCACATCAAACGACAAATAATAAAATTTTGAAAAAGTCTATTATTTGACCCTCTGGGCGCTAATTTGTGTATTTTAAGCAATTTTTCTAACTCAGCCCCTAATTAAGTTGGAGACATGAAATTTGCATACTTATAGCTGAACACCTCACATCAAACGGCAAATAATAAAATTTTGAAAAAGGTCTAATATTTAACCCTCTGGGCTCTAACATGTGTATTTTAAGCAATTTTTGTAACTCAGCCCCTAATTAAGTTGGAGACATGAAATTTTGCATACTTATAGCTGAACACCTCACATCAAACGACAAATAATACAATTTTGAAAAAGGTCTAATATTTAACCCTCTGGGCTCTAACTTGTGTATTTTAGGCAATTTTTCAAACTCAGCCCCTAATTAAGTTGGAGACATGAAAGTTTGCATACTTATAGCTGAACACTTGCGATAACACAATAAATAATAACATTTTGAAAAATTCATATTTAACCCTCCAGTCTCTAACTTCTGTATTTTAAACAATTTTTTTTAACTCAGCCCCTAATTAAGTTGGAGACATGAAATTTTGCATACTTATAGCTGAACACCTCACATCAAACGACAAATAATACAATTTTGACAAAGGTCTAATATTTAACCCTCTGGGCTCTAACTTGTGTATTTTAGGCAATTTTTCAAACTCAGCCCCTAATTAAGTTGGAGACATGAAATTTTGCATACTTATAGCTGAGCACATCACATCAAACGACAAATAATAAAATTTTGAAAAAGGTCTAATATTTAACCCTCTGGGCTCTAACTTATGTATTTTAAGCAATTTTCTAACTCATCCCCTAATTAAGTTGGAGACATGAAATTTTGCATACTTAGAGCTGAACACCTCACATCAAACGACAAATAATACAATTTTGAAAAAGATCTAATATTTAACCCTCTGGGCTCTAACTTGTGTATTTTAAGCAATGTTTCTAACTCAGCCACTAATTAAGTTGGAGACATGAAAGTTTGCATACTTATAGCTGAACACTTGCGATAACACAATAAATAATAACATTTTGAAAAATTCATATTTAACCCTCCAGTCTCTAACTCCTGTATTTTAAACAATTTTTTTTAACTCAGCCCCTAATTATGTTGGAGACATGAAATTTTGCATATTATAGCTGAACACCTCACATCAAACGACAAATAATAAAATTTTGAAAAAGGTCTAATATTTAAACCTCTGGGCTCTAACTTGTGTATTTTAAACAATTTTTCTAACTCGCCCCCTAATTAAAATGGAGACATGAAATTTTGCATACTTATAGCTGAACACATCACATCAAACGACAAATAATAAAATTTTGAAAAAGATCTAATATTTAACCCTCTGGGCTCTAACTTGTGAATTTTAAGCAATGTTTCTAACTCAGCCACTAATTAAGTTGGAGACATGAAAGTTTGCATATTTATAGCTGAACACTTGCGATAACACGATAAATCATAAAATTTTGAAAAATTCATATTTAACCCTCCTGTCTCTAACTTCTGTATTTTAAACAGTTTTTGTAACTCAGCCCCTAATTAAGTTGGAGACATGAAATTTTGCATACTTATAGCTGAACACCTCACATCAAATGACAAATAATAAAATTTTGAAAAAGGTCTAATATTTAACCCTCTGGGCTCTAACTTATGTATTTTAAGCAATTTTCTAACTCATCCCCTAATTAAGTTGGAGACATGAAATTTTGCATACTTAGAGCTGAACACCTCACATCAAACGACAAATAATACAATTTTGAAAAAGGTCTAATATTTAACCCTCTGGGCTTTAACATGTGTATTTTAGGCAATTTTTCAAACTCAGCCCCTAATTAAGTTGGAGACATGAAAGTTTGCATACTTATAGCTGAACACCTCACATCAAACGACAAATAATAAAATTTTGAAAAAGGTCTAATATTTAAACCTCTGGGCTCTAACTTGTGTATTTTAGGCAATTTTTCAAACTCAGCCCCTAATTAAGTTGGAGACATGAAAGTTTGCATACTTATAGCTGAACACTTGCGATAACACAATAAATAATAACATTTTGAAAAATTCATATTTAACATTCCGGTGTCTAACTTGTGTATTTTAAACAATTTTTCTAACTCGCCCCCTAATTAAAATGGAGATATGAAATTTTGCATACTTATAGCTGAACACATCACATCAAACGACAAATAATAAATATTTGAAAAAGATCTAATATTTAACCCTCTGGGCTCTAACTTGTGTATTTTAAGCAAAGTTTCTAACTCAGCCACTAATTAAGTTGGAGACATGAAAGTTTGCATACTTATAGCTGAACACTTGCGATAACACGATAAATCATAAAATTTTGAAAAATTCATATTTAACCCTCCTGTCTCTAACTTCTGTATTTTAAACAATTTTTGTAACTCAGCCCCTAATTAAGTTGGAGACATGAAATTTTGCATACTTATAGCTGAACACTTCACATCAAACGACAAATAATCAAATTTTGAAAAAGTCTAATATTTAACCCTCTGGTCTCTAACTTATGTATTTTAAGCAATTTTCTAACTCATCCTCTAACTAAGTTGGAGACATGAAATTTCGCAAACTTATAGCTGAACACCTCACATCAAACGACAAATAATAAAATTTTGAAAAAGGTTTATTATTTAACCCTTTGGGCTCTAACTTGTGTATTTTAAACAATTTTTCTAATTCGCACCCTAATTAAGTTGGAGACATGAAATTTGCATACTTATAGCGGAACACCTCACATCAAACGGCAAATAATGAAATTTTGAAAAAGGTCTAATATTTAACCCTCTGGGCTCTAACTTATGTATTTTAAGCAATTTTCTAACTCATCCCCTAATTAAGTTGGAGACATGAAATTTTGCATACTTAAAGCTGAACACCTCACATCAAACGACAAATAATACAATTTTGAAAAAGGTCTAATATTTAACCCTCTGGGCTCTAACTTGTGTATTTTAGGCAATTTTTCAAACTCAGCCCCTAATTAAGTTGGAGCCATGAAAGTTTGCATACTTATAGCTGAACACTTGCGATAACACAATAAATAATAACATTTTGAAAAATTCATATTTAACATTCCGGTCTCTAACTTGTGTATTTTAAACACTTTTTCTAACTCGCCCCCTAATTAAAATGGAGATATGAAATTTTGCATACTTATAGCTGAACACATCACATCAAACGACAAATAATAAAATTTTGAAAAAGTCTATTATTTGACCCTCTGGGCGCTAACTTGTGTATTTTAAGCAATTTTTCTAACTCAGCCCCTAATTAAGTTGGAGACATGAAATTTGCATACTTATAGCTGAACACCTCACATCAAACGGCAAATAATAAAATTTTGAAAAAGGTCTAATATTTAACCCTCTGGGCTCTAACTTGTGTATTTTAAGCAATTTTTGTAACTCAGCCCCTAATTAAGTTGGAGACATGAAATTTTGCATACTTATAGCTGAACACCTCACATCAAACGACAAATAATACAATTTTGAAAAAGGTCTAATATTTAACCCTCTGGGCTCTAACTTGTGTATTTTAGGCAATTTTTCAAACTCAGCCCCTAATTAAGGTGGAGACATGAAAGTTTGCATACTTATAGCTGAACACTTGCGATAACACAATAAATAATAACATTTTGAAAAATTCATATTTAACATTCCGGTCTCTAACTTGTGTATTTTAAACACTTTTTCTAACTCGCCCCCTAATTAAAATGGAGATATGAAATTTTGCATACATATAGCTGAACACATCACATCAAACGACAAATAATAAAATTTTGAAAAAGTCTATTATTTGACCCTCTGGGCTCTAACTTGTGTATTAAGCAATTTTTCTAACTCAGCCCCTAATTAAGTTGGAGACATGAAAGTTTGCATACTTATAGCTGAACACTTGCGATAACACGATAAATCATAAAATTTTGAAAAATTCATATTTAACCCTCCGGTCTCTAACTTCTGTATTTTAAACAATTTTTCTAACTCAGCCCCTAATTAAGTTGGAGACATGAAATTTTGCATACTTATAGCTGAACACCTCACATCAAACGACAAATAATAAAATTTTGAAAAAGTCTAATATTTAACCCTCTGGGCTCTAACTTGTGTATTTTAAGCAATTTTTGTAACTCAGCCCCTAATTAAGTTGGAGACATGAAATTTTGCATACTTATAGCTGAACACATCACATCAAACGACAAATAATAAAATTTTGAAAAAGGTCTAATATTTAACACTCTGGGCTCTAACTTATGTATTTTAAGCAATTTTCTAACTCATCCCCTAATTAAGTTGGAGACATGAAATTTTGCATACTTAGTGTCACCTCACATCAAACGACAAATAATACAATTTTTAAAAATGTCTAATATTTAACCCTCTGGGCTCTAACTTGTGTATTTTAGGCAATTTTTCAAACTCAGCCCCTAATTAAGTTGGAGACATGAAATTTTGCATACTTATAGCTGAACACTTGCGATAACACAATAAATAATAAAATTTTGAAAAATTCATATTTAACCCTCCAGTCTCTAACTTCTGTATTTTAGGCAATTTTTCAAACTCAGCCCCTAATTAAGTTGGAGACATGAAAGTTTGCATACTTATAGCTGAACACTTGCGATAACACAATAAATAATAACATTTTGATAAATTCATATTTAACCCTCCAGTCTCTAACTTCTGTATTTTAAGCAATTTTTTTTAACTCAGCCCCTAACTAAGTTGGAGACATGAAATTTCGCAAACTTATAGCTGAACACCTCACATCAAACGAGAAATAATAAAATTTTGTAAAAGGTTTATTATTTAACCCTTTGGGCTCTAACTTGTGTATTTTAAACAATTTTTCTAATTCGCACCCTAATTAAGTTGGAGACATGAAATTTGCATACTTATAGCTGAACACCTCACATCAAACGACAAATAATACAATTTTGAAAAAGGTCTAATATTTAACCCTCTGGGCTCTAACTTGTGTATTTTAGGCAATTTTTCAAACTCATCCCCTAATTAAGTTGGAGCCATGAAAGTTTGCATACTTATAGCTGAACACTTGCGATAACACAATAAATAATAACATTTTGAAAAATTCATATTTAACCTTCCGGTCACTAACTTGTGTATTTTAAACACTTTTTCTAACTCGCCCCCTAATTAAAATGGAGATATGAAATTTTGCATACTTATAGCTGAACACATCACATCAAACGACAAATAATAAAATTTTGAAAAAGTCTATTATTTGACCCTCTGGGCGCTAACTTGTGTATTTTAAGCAATTTTTCTAACTCAGCCCCTAATTAAGTTGGAGACATGAAATTTGCATACTTATAGCTGAACACCTCACATCAAACGACAAATAATACAATTTTGAAAAAGGTCTAATATTTAACCCTCTGGGCTCTAACTTGTGTATTTTAGGCAATTTTTCAAACTCATCCCCTAATTAAGTTGGAGCCATGAAAGTTTGCATACTTATAGCTGAACACTTGCGATAACACAATAAATAATAACATTTTGAAAAATTCATATTTAACCTTCCGGTCACTAACTTGTGTATTTTAAACACTTTTTCTAACTCGCCCCCTAATTAAAATGGAGATATGAAATTTTGCATACTTATAGCTGAACACATCACATCAAACGACAAATAATAAAATTTTGAAAAAGTCTATTATTTGACCCTCTGGGCGCTAACTTGTGTATTTTAAGCAATTTTTCTAACTCAGCCCCTAATTAAGTTGGAGACATGAAATTTGCATACTTATAGCTGAACACCTCACATCAAACGGCAAATAATAAAATTTTGAAAAAGGTCTAATATTTAACCCTCTGGGCTCTAACTTGTGTATTTTAAGCAATTTTTGTAACTCAGCCCCTAATTAAGTTGGAGACATGAAATTTTGCATACTTATAGCTGAACACCTCACATCAAACGACAAATAATACAATTTTGAAAAAGGTCTAATATTTAACCCTCCAGTCTCTAACTTCTGTATTTTAAACAATTTTTTTTAACTCAGCCCCTAATTAATTTGGAGACATGAAATTTTGCATACTTATAGCTGAACACCTCACATCAAACGACAAATAATACAATTTTGACAAAGGTCTAATATTTAACCCTCTGGGCTCTAACTTGTGTATTTTAGGCAATTTTTCAAACTCAGCCCCTAATTAAGTTGGAGACATGAAATTTTGCATACTTATAGCCGAACACATCACATCAAACGACAAATAATAAAATTTTGAAAAAGGTCTAATATTTAACCCTCTGGGCTCTAACTTATGTATTTTAAGCAATTTTCTAACTCATCCCCTAATTAAGTTGGAGACATGAAATTTTGCATACTTAGAGCTGAACACCTCACATCAAACGACAAATAATACAATTTTGAAAAAGGTCTAATATTTAACCCTCTGGGCTCTAACTTATGTATTTTAAGCAATTTTCTAACTCATCCCCTAATTAAGTTGGAGACATGAAAGTTTGCATACTTATAGCTGAACACTTGCGATAACACAATAAATAATAACATTTTGAAAAATTCATATTTAACCCTCCAGTCTCTAACTTGTGTATTTTAGGCAATTTTTCAGACTCATCCCCTAATTAAGTTGGAGCCATGAAAGTTTGCATACTTATAGCTGAACACTTGCGATAACACAATAAATAATAACATTTTGAAAAATTCATATTTAACCTTCCGGTCTCTAACTTGTGTATTTTAAACACTTTTTCTAACTCGCCCCCTAATTAAAATGGAGATATGAAATTTTGCATACTTATAGCTGAACACATCACATCAAACGACAAATAATAAAATTTTGAAAAAGTCTATTATTTGACCCTCTGGGCGCTAACTTGTGTATTTTAAGCAATTTTTCTAACTCAGCCCCTAATTAAGTTGGAGACATGAAATTTGCATACTTATAGCTGAACACCTCACATCAAACGGCAAATAATAAAATTTTGAAAAAGGTCTAATATTTAACCCTCTGGGCTCTAACTTGTGTATTTTAAGCAATTTTTGTAACTCAGCCCCTAATTAAGTTGGAGACATGAAATTTTGCATACTTATAGCTGAACACCTCACATCAAACGACAAATAATACAATTTTGAAAAAGGTCTAATATTTAACCCTCTGGGCTCTAACTTGTGTATTTTAGGCAATTTTTCAAACTCAGCCCCTAATTAAGTTGGAGACATGAAAGTTTGCATAATTATAGCTGAACACTTGCGATAACACAATAAATAATAACATTTTGAAAAATTCATATTTAACCCTCCAGTCTCTAACTTCTGTATTTTAAACAATTTTTTTTAACTCAGCCCCTAATTAAGTTGGAGACATGAAATTTTGCATACTTATAGCTGAACACCTCACATCAAACGACAAATAATACAATTTTGACAAAGGTCTAATATTTAACCCTCTGGGCTCTAACTTGTGTATTTTAGGCAATTTTTCAAACTCAGCCCCTAATTAAGTTGGAGACATGAAATTTTGCATACTTATAGCTGAGCACATCACATCAAACGACAAATAATAAAATTTTGAAAAAGGTCTAATATTTAACCCTCTGGGCTCTAACTTATGTATTTTAAGCAATTTTCTAACTCATCCCCTAATTAAGTTGGAGACATGAAATTTTGCATACTTAGAGCTGAACACCTCACATCAAACGACAAATAATACAATTTTGAAAAAGATCTAATATTTAACCCTCTGGGCTCTAACTTGTGTATTTTAAGCAATGTTTCTAACTCAGCCACTAATTAAGTTGGAGACATGAAAGTTTGCATACTTATAGCTGAACACTTGCGATAACACAATAAATAATAACATTTTGAAAAATTCATATTTAACCCTCCAGTCTCTAACTTCTGTATTTTAAACAATTTTTTTTAACTCAGCCCCTAATTATGTTGGAGACATGAAATTTTGCATACTTATAGCTGAACACCTCACATCAAACGACAAATAATAAAATTTTGAAAAAGGTCTAATATTTAAACCTCTGGGCTCTAACTTGTGTATTTTAAACAAATTTTCTAACTCGCCCCCTAATTAAAATGGAGACATGAAATTTTGCATACTTATAGCTGAACACATCACATCAAACGACAAATAATAAAATTTTGAAAAAGATCTAATATTTAACCCTCTGGGCTCTAACTTGTGAATTTTAAGCAATGTTTCTAACTCAGCCACTAATTAAGTTGGAGACATGAAAGTTTGCATATTTATAGCTGAACACTTGCGATAACACGATAAATCATAAAATTTTGAAAAATTCATATTTAACCCTCCTGTCTCTAACTTCTGTATTTTAAACAATTTTTGTAACTCAGCCCCTAATTAAGTTGGAGACATGAAATTTTGCATACTTATAGCTGAACACCTCACATCAAATGACAAATAATAAAATTTTGAAAAAGGTCTAATATTTAACCCTCTGGGCTCTAACTTATGTATTTTAAGCAATTTTCTAACTCATCCCCTAATTAAGTTGGAGACATGAAATTTTGCATACTTAGAGCTGAACACCTCACATCAAACGACAAATAATACAATTTTGAAAAAGGTCTAATATTTAACCCTCTGGGCTTTAACATGTGTATTTTAGGCAATTTTTCAAACTCAGCCCCTAATTAAGTTGGAGACATGAAAGTTTGCATACTTATAGCTGAACACCTCACATCAAACGACAAATAATAAAATTTTGAAAAAGGTCTAATATTTAAACCTCTGGGCTCTAACTTGTGTATTTTAGGCAATTTTTCAAACTCAGCCCCTAATTAAGTTGGAGACATGAAAGTTTGCATACTTATAGCTGAACACTTGCGATAACACAATAAATAATAACATTTTGAAAAATTCATATTTAACATTCCGGTGTCTAACTTGTGTATTTTAAACAATTTTTCTAACTCGCCCCCTAATTAAAATGGAGATATGAAATTTTGCATACTTATAGCTGAACACATCACATCAAACGACAAATAATAAATATTTGAAAAAGATCTAATATTTAACCCTCTGGGCTCTAACTTGTGTATTTTAAGCAAAGTTTCTAACTCAGCCACTAATTAAGTTGGAGACATGAAAGTTTGCATACTTATAGCTGAACACTTGCGATAACACGATGAATCATAAAATTTTGAAAAATTCATATTTAACCCTCCTGTCTCTAACTTCTGTATTTTAAACAATTTTTGTAACTCAGCCCCTAATTAAGTTGGAGACATGAAATTTTGCATACTTATAGCTGAACACTTCACATCAAACGACAAATAATCAAATTTTGAAAAAGTCTAATATTTAACCCTCTGGTCTCTAACTTATGTATTTTAAGCAATTTTCTAACTCATCCTCTAACTAAGTTGGAGACATGAAATTTCGCAAACTTATAGCTGAACACCTCACATCAAACGACAAATAATAAAATTTTAAAAAAGGTTTATTATTTAACCCTTTGGGCTCTAACTTGTGTATTTTAAACAATTTTTCTAATTCGCACCCTAATTAAGTTGGAGACATGAAATTTGCATACTTATAGCGGAACACCTCACATCAAACGGCAAATAATGAAATTTTGAAAAAGGTCTAATATTTAACCCTCTGGGCTCTAACTTATGTATTTTAAGCAATTTTCTAACTCATCCCCTAATTAAGTTGGAGACATGAAATTTTGCATACTTAAAGCTGAACACCTCACATCAAACGACAAATAATACAATTTTGAAAAAGGTCTAATATTTAACCCTCTGGGCTCTAACTTGTGTATTTTAGGCAATTTTTCAAACTCAGCCCCTAATTAAGTTGGAGACATGAAATTTTGCATACTTATAGCTGAGCACATCACATCAAACGACAAATAATACAATTTTGAAAAAGATCTAATATTTAACCCTCTGGGCTCTAACTTGTGTATTTTAAGCAATGTTTCTAACTCAGCCACTAATTAAGTTGGAGACATGAAAGTTTGCATACTTATAGCTGAACACTTGCGATAACACAATAAATAATAACATTTTGAAAAATTCATATTTAACCCTCCAGTCTCTAACTTCTGTATTTTAAACAATTTTTTTTAACTCAGCCCCTAATTATGTTGGAGACATGAAATTTTGCATACTTATAGCTGAACACCTCACATCAAACGACAAATAATAAAATTTTGAAAAAGGTCTAATATTTAAACCTCTGGGCTCTAACTTGTGTATTTTAAACAAATTTTCTAACTCGCCCCCTAATTAAAATGGAGACATGAAATTTTGCATACTTATAGCTGAACACATCACATCAAACGACAAATAATAAAATTTTGAAAAAGATCTAATATTTAACCCTCTGGGCTCTAACTTGTGAATTTTAAGCAATGTTTCTAACTCAGCCACTAATTAAGTTGGAGACATGAAAGTTTGCATATTTATAGCTGAACACTTGCGATAACACGATAAATCATAAAATTTTGAAAAATTCATATTTAACCCTCCTGTCTCTAACTTCTGTATTTTAAACAATTTTTGTAACTCAGCCCCTAATTAAGTTGGAGACATGAAATTTTGTATACTTATAGCTGAACAGCTCACATCAAATGACAAATAATAAAATTTTGAAAAAGGTCTAATATTTAACCCTCTGGGCTCTAACTTATGTATTTTAAGCAATTTTCTAACTCATCCCCTAATTAAGTTGGAGACATGAAATTTTGCATACTTAGAGCTGAACACCTCACATCAAACGACAAATAATACAATTTTGAAAAAGGTCTAATATTTAACCCTCTGGGCTTTAACATGTGTATTTTAGGCAATTTTTCAAACTCAGCCCCTAATTAAGTTGGAGACATGAAAGTTTGCATACTTATAGCTGAACACCTCACATCAAACGACAAATAATAAAATTTTGAAAAAGGTCTAATATTTAAACCTCTGGGCTCTAACTTGTGTATTTTAGGCAATTTTTCAAACTCAGCCCCTAATTAAGTTGGAGACATGAAAGTTTGCATACTTATAGCTGAACACTTGCGATAACACAATAAATAATAACATTTTGAAAAATTCATATTTAACATTCCGGTGTCTAACTTGTGTATTTTAAACAATTTTTCTAACTCGCCCCCTAATTAAAATGGAGATATGAAATTTTGCATACTTATAGCTGAACACATCACATCAAACGACAAATAATAAATATTTGAAAAAGATCTAATATTTAACCCTCTGGGCTCTAACTTGTGTATTTTAAGCAAAGTTTCTAACTCAGCCACTAATTAAGTTGGAGACATGAAAGTTTGCATACTTATAGCTGAACACTTGCGATAACACGATAAATCATAAAATTTTGAAAAATTCATATTTAACCCTCCTGTCTCTAACTTCTGTATTTTAAACAATTTTTGTAACTCAGCCCCTAATTAAGTTGGAGACATGAAATTTTGCATACTTATAGCTGAACACTTCACATCAAACGACAAATAATCAAATTTTGAAAAAGTCTAATATTTAACCCTCTGGTCTCTAACTTATGTATTTTAAGCAATTTTCTAACTCATCCTCTAACTAAGTTGGAGACATGAAATTTCGCAAACTTATAGCTGAACACCTCACATCAAACGACAAATAATAAAATTTTAAAAAAGGTTTATTATTTAACCCTTTGGGCTCTAACTTGTGTATTTTAAACAATTTTTCTAATTCGCACCCTAATTAAGTTGGAGACATGAAATTTGCATACTTATAGCGGAACACCTCACATCAAACGGCAAATAATGAAATTTTTAAAAAGGTCTAATATTTAACCCTCTGGGCTCTAACTTATGTATTTTAAGCAATTTTCTAACTCATCCCCTAATTAAGTTGGAGACATGAAATTTTGCATACTTAAAGCTGAACACCTCACATCAAACGACAAATAATACAATTTTGAAAAAGGTCTAATATTTAACCCTCTGGGCTCTAACTTGTGTATTTTAGGCAATTTTTCAAACTCAGCCCCTAATTAAGTTGGAGCCATGAAAGTTTGCATACTTATAGCTGAACACTTGCGATAACACAATAAATAATAACATTTTGAAAAATTCATATTTAACATTCCGGTCTCTAACTTGTGTATTTTAAACACTTTTTCTAACTCGCCCCCTAATTAAAATGGAGATATGAAATTTTGCATACTTATAGCTGAACACATCACATCAAACGACAAATAATAAAATTTTGAAAAAGTCTATTATTTGACCCTCTGGGCGCTAACTTGTGTATTTTAAGCAATTTTTCTAACTCAGCCCCTAATTAAGTTGGAGACATGAAATTTGCATACTTATAGCTGAACACCTCACATCAAACGGCAAATAATAAAATTTTGAAAAAGGTCTAATATTTAACCCTCTGGGCTCTAACTTGTGTATTTTAAGCAATTTTTGTAACTCAGCCCCTAATTAAGTTGGAGACATGAAATTTTGCATACTTATAGCTGAACACCTCACATCAAACGACAAATAATACAATTTTGAAAAAGGTCTAATATTTAACCCTCTGGGCTCTAACTTGTGTATTTTAGGCAATTTTTCAAACTCAGCCCCTAATTAAGGTGGAGACATGAAAGTTTGCACACTTATAGCTGAACACTTGCGATAACACAATAAATAATAACATTTTGAAAAATTCATATTTAACATTCCGGTCTCTAACTTGTGTATTTTAAACACTTTTTCTAACTCGCCCCCTAATTAAAATGGAGATACGAAATTTTGCATACATATAGCTGAACACATCACATCAAACGACAAATAATAAAATTTTGAAAAAGTCTATTATTTGACCCTCTGGGCTCTAACTTGTGTATTAAGCAATTTTTCTAACTCAGCCCCTAATTAAGTTGGAGACATGAAAGTTTGCATACTTATAGCTGAACACTTGCGATAACACGATAAATCATAAAATTTTGAAAAATTCATATTTAACCCTCCGGTCTCTAACTTCTGTATTTTAAACAATTTTTCTAACTCAGCCCCTAATTAAGTTGGAGACATGAAATTTTGCATACTTATAGCTGAACACCTCACATCAAACGACAAATAATAAAATTTTGAAAAAGTCTAATATTTAACCCTCTGGTCTCTAACTTGTGTATTTTAAGTAATTTTTGTAACTCAGCCCCTAATTAAGTTGGAGACATGAAATTTTGCATACTTATAGCTGAACACATCACATCAAACGACAAATAATAAAATTTTGAAAAAGGTCTAATATTTAACACTCTGGGCTCTAACTTATGTATTTTAAGCAATTTTCTAACTCATCCCCTAATTAAGTTGGAGACATGAAATTTTGCATACTTAGTGTCACCTCACATCAAACGACAAATAATACAATTTTTAAAAACGTCTAATATTTAACCCTCTGGGCACTAACTTGTGTATTTTAGGCAATTTTTCAAACTCAGCCCCTAATTAAGTTGGAGACATGAAAGTTTGCATACTTATAGCTGAACACTTGCGATAACACAATAAATAATAAAATTTTGAAAAATTCATATTTAACCCTCCAGTCTCTAACTTCTGTATTTTAGGCAATTTTTCAAACTCAGCCCCTAATTAAGTTGGAGACATGAAAGTTTGCATACTTATAGCTGAACACTTGCGATAACACAATAAATAATAACATTTTGATAAATTCATATTTAACCCTCCAGTCTCTAACTTCTGTATTTTAAGCAATTTTTTTTAACTCAGCCCCTAACTAAGTTGGAGACATGAAATTTCGCAAACTTATAGCTGAACACCTCACATCAAACGAGAAATAATAAAATTTTGAAAAAGGTTTATTATTTAACCCTTTGGGCTCTAACTTGTGTATTTTAAACAATTTTTCTAATTCGCACCCTAATTAAGTTGGAGACATGAAATTTTGCATACTTATAGCTGAACACTTCACATCAAACGACAAATAATCAAATTTTGAAAAAGTCTAATATTTAACCCTCTGGTCTCTAACTTATGTATTTTAAGCAATTTTCTAACTCATCCTCTAACTAAGTTGGAGACATGAAATTTCGCAAACTTATAGCTGAACACCTCACATCAAACGACAAATAATAAAATTTTAAAAAAGGTTTATTATTTAACCCTTTGGGCTCTAACTTGTGTATTTTAAACAATTTTTCTAATTCGCACCCTAATTAAGTTGGAGACATGAAATTTGCATACTTATAGCGGAACACCTCACATCAAACGGCAAATAATGAAATTTTGAAAAAGGTCTAATATTTAACCCTCTGGGCTCTAACTTATGTATTTTAAGCAATTTTCTAACTCATCCCCTAATTAAGTTGGAGACATGAAATTTTGCATACTTAAAGCTGAACACCTCACATCAAACGACAAATAATACAATTTTGAAAAAGGTCTAATATTTAACCCTCTGGGCTCTAACTTGTGTATTTTAGGCAATTTTTCAAACTCAGCCCCTAATTAAGTTGGAGCCATGAAAGTTTGCATACTTATAGCTGAACACTTGCGATAACACAATAAATAATAACATGTTGAAAAATTCATATTTAACATTCCGGTCTCTAACTTGTGTATTTTAAACACTTTTTCTAACTCGCCCCCTAATTAAAATGGAGATATGAAATTTTGCATACTTATAGCTGAACACATCACATCAAACGACAAATAATAAAATTTTGAAAAAGTCTATTATTTGACCCTCTGGGCGCTAACTTGTGTATTTTAAGCAATTTTTCTAACTCAGCCCCTAATTAAGTTGGAGACATGAAATTTGCATACTTATAGCTGAACACCTCACATCAAACGGCAAATAATAAAATTTTGAAAAAGGTCTAATATTTAACCCTCTGGGCTCTAACTTGTGTATTTTAAGCAATTTTTGTAACTCAGCCCCTAATTAAGTTGGAGACATGAAATTTTGCATACTTATAGCTGAACACCTCACATCAAACGACAAATAATACAATTTTGAAAAAGGTCTAATATTTAACCCTCTGGGCTCTAACTTGTGTATTTTAGGCAATTTTTCAAACTCAGCCCCTAATTAAGGTGGAGACATGAAAGTTTGCACACTTATAGCTGAACACTTGCGATAACACAATAAATAATAACATTTTGAAAAATTCATATTTAACATTCCGGTCTCTAACTTGTGTATTTTAAACACTTTTTCTAACTCGCCCCCTAATTAAAATGGAGTTACGAAATTTTGCATACATATAGCTGAACACATCACATCAAACGACAAATAATAAAATTTTGAAAAAGTCTATTATTTGACCCTCTGGGCTCTAACTTGTGTATTAAGCAATTTTTCTAACTCAGCCCCTAATTAAGTTGGAGACATGAAAGTTTGCATACTTATAGCTGAACACTTGCGATAACACGATAAATCATAAAATTTTGAAAAATTCATATTTAACCCTCCGGTCTCTAACTTCTGTATTTTAAACAATTTTTCTAACTCAGCCCCTAATTAAGTTGGAGACATGAAATTTTGCATACTTATAGCTGAACACCTCACATCAAACGACAAATAATAAAATTTTGAAAAAGTCTAATATTTAACCCTCTGGTCTCTAACTTGTGTATTTTAAGTAATTTTTGTAACTCAGCCCCTAATTAAGTTGGAGACATGAAATTTTGCATACTTATAGCTGAACACATCACATCAAACGACAAATAATAAAATTTTGAAAAAGGTCTAATATTTAACACTCTGGGCTCTAACTTATGTATTTTAAGCAATTTTCTAACTCATCCCCTAATTAAGTTGGAGACATGAAATTTTGCATACTTAGTGTCACCTCACATCAAACGACAAATAATACAATTTTTAAAAACGTCTAATATTTAACCCTCTGGGCACTAACTTGTGTATTTTAGGCAATTTTTCAAACTCAGCCCCTAATTAAGTTGGAGACATGAAAGTTTGCATACTTATAGCTGAACACTTGAGATAACACAATAAATAATAAAATTTTGAAAAATTCATATTTAACCCTCCAGTCTCTAACTTCTGTATTTTAGGCAATTTTTCAAACTCAGCCCCTAATTAAGTTGGAGACATGAAAGTTTGCATACTTATAGCTGAACACTTGCGATAACACAATAAATAATAACATTTTGATAAATTCATATTTAACCCTCCAGTCTCTAACTTCTGTATTTTAAGCAATTTTTTTTAACTCAGCCCCTAACTAAGTTGGAGACATGAAATTTCGCAAACTTATAGCTGAACACCTCACATCAAACGAGAAATAATAAAATTTTGAAAAAGGTTTATTATTTAACCCTTTGGGCTCTAACTTGTGTATTTTAAACAATTTTTCTAATTCGCAACCTAATTAAGTTGGAGACATGAAATTTGCATACTTATAGCTGAACACCTCACATCAAACGACAAATAATACAATTTTGAAAAAGGTTTAATATTTAACCCTCTGGGCTCTAACTTGTGTATTTTAGGCAATTTTTCAAACTCATCCCCTAATTAAGTTGGAGCCATGAAAGTTTGCATACTTATAGCTGAACACTTGCGATAACACAATAAATAATAACATTTTGAAAAATTCATATTTAACCTTCCGGTCACTAACTTGTGTATTTTAAACACTTTTTCTAACTCGCCCCCTAATTAAAATGGAGATATGAAATTTTGCATACTTATAGCTGAACACATCACATCAAACGACAAATAATAAAATTTTGAAAAAGTCTATTATTTGACCCTCTGGGCGCTAACTTGTGTATTTTAAGCAATTTTTCTAACTCAGCCCCTAATTAAGTTGGAGACATGAAATTTGCATACTTATAGCTGAACACCTCACATTAAACGGCAAATAATAAAATTTTGAAAAAGGTCTAATATTTAACCCTCTGGCCTCTAACTTGTGTATTTTAGGCAATTTTTCAAACTCATCCCCTAATTAAGTTGGAGCCATGAAAGTTTGCATACTTATAGCTGAACACTTGCGATAACACAATAAATAATAACATTTTGAAAAATTCATATTTAACCTTCCGGTCACTAACTTGTGTATTTTAAACACTTTTTCTAACTCGCCCCCTAATTAAAATGGAGATATGAAATTTTGCATACTTATAGCTGAACACATCACATCAAACGACAAATAATAAAATTTTGAAAAAGTCTATTATTTGACCCTCTGGGCGCTAACTTGTGTATTTTAAGCAATTTTTCTAACTCAGCCCCTAATTAAGTTGGAGACATGAAATTTGCATACTTATAGCTGAACACCTCACATCAAACGGCAAATAATAAAATTTTGAAAAAGGTCTAATATTTAACCCTCCAGTCTCTAACTTCTGTATTTTAAACAATTTTTTTTTAACTCAGCCCCTAATTAATTTGGAGACATGAAATTTTGCATACTTATAGCTGAACACCTCACATCAAACGACAAATAATACAATTTTGACAAAGGTCTAATATTTAACCCTCTGGGCTCTAACTTGTGTATTTTAGGCAATTTTTCAAACTCAGCCCCTAATTAAGTTGGAGACATGAAATTTTGCATACTTATAGCCGAACACATCACATCAAACGACAAATAATAAAATTTTGAAAAAGGTCTATTATTTAACCCTCTGGGCTCTAACTTATGTATTTTAAGCAATTTTCTAACTCATCCCCTAATTAAGTTGGAGACATGAAATTTTGCATACTTATAGCTGAACACTTCACATCAAACGACAAATAATCAAATTTTGAAAAAGTCTAATATTTAACCCTCTGGTCTCTAACTTATGTATTTTAAGCAATTTTCTAACTCATCCTCTAACTAAGTTGGAGACATGAAATTTCGCAAACTTATAGCTGAACACCTCACATCAAACGACAAATAATAAAATTTTAAAAAAGGTTTATTATTTAACCCTTTGGGCTCTAACTTGTGTATTTTAAACAATTTTTCTAATTCGCACCCTAATTAAGTTGGAGACATGAAATTTGCATACTTATAGCGGAACACCTCACATCAAACGGCAAATAATGAAATTTTGAAAAAGGTCTAATATTTAACCCTCTGGGCTCTAACTTATGTATTTTAAGCAATTTTCTAACTCATCCCCTAATTAAGTTGGAGACATGAAATTTTGCATACTTAAAGCTGAACACCTCACATCAAACGACAAATAATACAATTTTGAAAAAGGTCTAATATTTAACCCTCTGGGCTCTAACTTGTGTATTTTAGGCAATTTTTCAAACTCAGCCCCTAATTAAGTTGGAGCCATGAAAGTTTGCATACTTATAGCTGAACACTTGCGATAACACAATAAATAATAACATTTTGAAAAATTCATATTTAACATTCCGGTCTCTAACTTGTGTATTTTAAACACTTTTTCTAACTCGCCCCCTAATTAAAATGGAGATATGAAATTTTGCATACTTATAGCTGAACACATCACATCAAACGACAAATAATAAAATTTTGAAAAAGTCTATTATTTGACCCTCTGGGCGCTAACTTGTGTATTTTAAGCAATTTTTCTAACTCAGCCCCTAATTAAGTTGGAGACATGAAATTTGCATACTTATAGCTGAACACCTCACATCAAACGGCAAATAATAAAATTTTGAAAAAGGTCTAATATTTAACCATCTGGGCTCTAACTTGTGTATTTTAAGCAATTTTTGTAACTCAGCCCCTAATTAAGTTGGAGACATGAAATTTTGCATACTTATAGCTGAACACCTCACATCAAACGACAAATAATACAATTTTGAAAAAGGTCTAATATTTAACCCTCTGGGCTCTAACTTGTGTATTTTAGGCAATTTTTCAAACTCAGCCCCTAATTAAGGTGGAGACATGAAAGTTTGCATACTTATAGCTGAACACTTGCGATAACACAATAAATAATAACATTTTGAAAAATTCATATTTAACATTCCGGTCTCTAACTTGTGTATTTTAAACACTTTTTCTAACTCGCCCCCTAATTAAAATGGAGATATGAAATTTTGCATACATATAGCTGAACACATCACATCAAACGACAAATAATAAAATTTTGAAAAAGTCTATTATTTGACCCTCTGGGCTCTAACTTGTGTATTAAGCAATTTTTCTAACTCAGCCCCTAATTAAGTTGGAGACATGAAAGTTTGCATACTTATAGCTGAACACTTGCGATAACACGATAAATCATAAAATTTTGAAAAATTCATATTTAACCCTCCGGTCTCTAACTTCTGTATTTTAAACAATTTTTCTAACTCAGCCCCTAATTAAGTTGGAGACATGAAATTTTGCATACTTATAGCTGAACACCTCACATCAAACGACAAATAATAAAATTTTGAAAAAGTCTAATATTTAACCCTCTGGGCTCTAACTTGTGTATTTTAAGTAATTTTTGTAACTCAGCCCCTAATTAAGTTGGAGACATGAAATTTTGCATACTTATAGCTGAACACATCACATCAAACGACAAATAATAAAATTTTGAAAAAGGTCTAATATTTAACACTCTGGGCTCTAACTTATGTATTTTAAGCAATTTTCTAACTCATCCCCTAATTAAGTTGGAGACATGAAATTTTGCATACTTAGTGTCACCTCACATCAAACGACAAATAATACAATTTTTAAAAACGTCTAATATTTAACCCTCTGGGCACTAACTTGTGTATTTTAAGCAATTTTTCAAACTCAGCCCCTAATTAAGTTGGAGACATGAAAGTTTGCATACTTATAGCTGAACACTTGCGATAACACAATAAATAATAAAATTTTGAAAAATTGATATTTAACCCTCCAGTCTCTAACTTCTGTATTTTAGGCAATTTTTCAAACTCAGCCCCTAATTAAGTTGGAGACATGAAAGTTTGCATACTTATAGCTGAACACTTGCGATAACACAATAAATAATAACATTTTGATAAATTCATATTTAACCCTCCAGTCTCTAACTTCTGTATTTTAAGCAATTTTTTTTAACTCAGCCCCTAACTAAGTTGGAGACATGAAATTTCGCAAACTTATAGCTGAACACCTCACATCAAACGAGAAATAATAAAATTTTGAAAAAGGTTTATTATTTAACCCTTTGGGCTCTAACTTGTGTATTTTAAACAATTTTTCTAATTCGCACCCTAATTAAGTTGGAGACATGAAATTTGCATACTTATAGCTGAACACCTCACATCAAACGACAAATAATACAATTTTGAAAAAGGTCTAATATTTAACCCTCTGGGCTCTAACTTGTGTATTTTAGGCAATTTTTCAAACTCATCCCCTAATTAAGTTGGAGCCATGAAAGTTTGCATACTTATAGCTGAACACTTGCGATAACACAATAAATAATAACATTTTGAAAAATTCATATTTAACCTTCCGGTCACTAACTTGTGTATTTTAAACACTTTTTCTAACTCGCCCCCTAATTAAAATGGAGATATGAAATTTTGCATACTTATAGATGAACACATCACATCAAACGACAAATAATAAAATTTTGAAAAAGTCTATTATTTGACCCTCTGGGCGCTAACTTGTGTATTTTAAGCAATTTTTCTAACTCAGCCCCTAATTAAGTTGGAGACATGAAATTTGCATACTTATAGCTGAACACCTCACATCAAACGGCAAATAATAAAATTTTGAAAAAGGTCTAATATTTAACCCTCTGGGCTCAAACTTGTGTATTTTAAGCAATTTTTGTAACTCAGCCCCTAATTAAGTTGGAGACATGAAATTTTGCATACTTATAGCTGAACACCTCACATCAAACGACAAATAATACAATTTTGAAAAAGGTCTAATATTTAACCCTCCAGTCTCTAACTTCTGTATTTTAAACAATTTTTTTTTAACTCAGCCCCTAATTAATTTGGAGACATGAAATTTTGCATACTTATAGCTGAACACCTCACATCAAACGACAAATAATACAATTTTGACAAAGGTCTAATATTTAACCCTCTGGGCTCTAACTTGTGTATTTTAGGCAATTTTTCAAACTCAGCCCCTAATTAAGTTGGAGACATGAAATTTTGCATACTTATAGCCGAACACATCACATCAAACGACAAATAATAAAATTTTGAAAAAGGTCTAATATTTAACCCTCTGGGCTCTAACTTATGTATTTTAAGCAATTTTCTAACTCATCCCCTAATTAAGTTGGAGACATGAAATTTTGCATACTTAGAGCTGAACACCTCACATCAAACGACAAATAATACAATTTTGAAAAAGGTCTAATATTTAACCCTCTGGGCTCTAACTTATGTATTTTAAGCAATTTTCTAACTCATCCCCTAATTAAGTTGGAGACATGAAAGTTTGCATACTTATAGCTGAACACTTGCGATAACACAATAAATAATAACATTTTGAAAAATTCATATTTAACCCTCCAGTCTCTAACTTGTGTATTTTAGGCAATTTTTCAGACTCATCCCCTAATTAAGTTGGAGCCATGAAAGTTTGCATACTTATAGCTGAACACTTGCGATAACACAATAAATAATAACATTTTGAAAAATTCATATTTAACCTTCCGGTCTCTAACTTGTGTATTTTAAACACTTTTTCTAACTCGCCCCCTAATTAAAATGGAGATATGAAATTTTGCATACTTATAGCTGAACACATCACATCAAACGACAAATAATAAAATTTTGAAAAAGCCTATTATTTGACCCTCTGGGCGCTAACTTGTGTATTTTAAGCAATTTTTCTAACTCAGCCCCTAATTAAGTTGGAGACATGAAATTTGCCTACTTATAGCTGAACACCTCACATCAAACGGCAAATAATAAAATTTTGAAAAAGGTCTAATATTTAACCCTCTGGGCTCTAACTTGTGTATTTTAAGCAATTTTTGTAACTCAGCCCCTAATTAAGTTGGAGACATGAAATTTTGCATACTTATAGCTGAACACCTCACATCAAACGACAAATAATACAATTTTGAAAAAGGTCTAATATTTAACCCTCTGGGCTCTAACTTGTGTATTTTAGGCAATTTTTCAAACTCAGCCCCTAATTAAGTTGGAGACATGAAAGTTTGCATAATTATAGCTGAACACTTGCGATAACACAATAAATAATAACATTTTGAAAAATTCATATTTAACCCTCCAGTCTCTAACTTCTGTATTTTAAACAATTTTTTTTAACTCAGCCCCTAATTAAGTTGGAGACATGAAATTTTGCATACTTATAGCTGAACACCTCACATCAAACGACAAGTAATAAAATTTTGAAAAAGTCTAATATTTAACCCTCTGGGCTCTATCTTATGTATTTTAAACAATTTTTCTAACTCAGACCCTATTTAAGTTGGAGACATGAAATTTTGCATATTTATAGCTGAACACCTCACATCAAACGACAAATAATAAAATTTTGAAAAAGTCTATTATTTAACCCTCTGGGCTCTAACTTGTGTATTTTAAGCATTTTTTGGAACTCAGCCCCTTATTAAGTTGGAGACATGAAATTTTGCATACTTATAGCTGAACACTTGCGATAACACAATAAATAATAACATTTTGATAAATTCATATTTAACCCTCCAGTCTCTAACTTCTGTATTTTAAGCAATTTTTTTTAACTCAGCCCCTAACTAAGTTGGAGACATGAAATTTCGCAAACTTATAGCTGAACACCTCACATCAAACGAGAAATAATAAAATTTTGAAAAAGGTTTATTATTTAACCCTTTGGGCTCTAACTTGTGTATTTTAAACAATTTTTCTAATTCGCACCCTAATTAAGTTGGAGACATGAAATTTGCATACTTATAGCTGAACACCTCACATCAAACGGCAAATAATAAAATTTTGAAAAAGGTCTAATATTTAACCCTCTGGGCTCTAACTTATGTATTTTAAGCAATTTTCTAACTCATCCCCTAATTAAGTTGGAGACATGAAATTTTGCATACTTATAGCTGAACAACTCACATCAAACGACAAATAATACAATTTTGAAAAAGGTCTAATATTTAACCCTCTGGGCTCTAACTTATGTATTTTAAGCAATTTTCTAACTCATCCCCTAATTAAGTTGGAGACATGAAAGTTTGCATACTTATAGCTGAACACTTGCGATAACACAATAAATAATAACATTTTGAAAAATTCATATTTAACCCTCCAGTCTCTAACTTGTGTATTTTAGGCAATTTTTCAAACTCATCCCCTAATTAAGTTGGAGCCATGAAAGTTTGCATACTTATAGCTGAACACTTGTGATAACACAATAAATAATAACATTTTGAAAAATTCATATTTAACCCTCCAGTCTCTAACTTCTGTATTTTAAACAATTTTTTTTAACTCAGCCCCTAATTAAGTTGGAGACATGAAATTTTGCATACTTATAGCTGAACACCTCACATCAAACGACAAGTAATAAAATTTTGAAAAAGTCTAATATTTAACCCTCTGGGCTCTATCTTATGTATTTTAAACAATTTTTCTAACTCAGACCCTATTTAAGTTGGAGACATGAAATTTTGCATATTTATAGCTGAACACCTCACATCAAACGACAAATAATAAAATTTTGAAAAAGTCTATTATTTGACCCTCTGGGCTCTAACTTGTGTATTTTAAGCAATTTTTGGAACTCAGCCCCTTATTAAGTTGGAGACATGAAATTTTGCATACTTATAGCTGAACACTTGCGATAACACAATAAATAATAACATTTTGATAAATTCATATTTAACCCTCCAGTCTCTAACTTCTGTATTTTAAGCAATTTTTTTTAACTCAGCCCCTAACTAAGTTGGAGACATGAAATTTCGCAAACTTATAGCTGAACACCTCACATCAAACGAGAAATAATAAAATTTTGAAAAAGGTTTATTATTTAACCCTTTGGGCTCTAACTTGTGTATTTTAAACAATTTTTCTAATTCGCACCCTAATTAAGTTGGAGACATGAAATTTGCATACTTATAGCTGAACACCTCACATCAAACGGCAAATAATAAAATTTTGAAAATGGTCTAATATTTAACCCTCTGGGCTCTAACTTATGTATTTTAAGCAATTTTCTAACTCATCCCCTAATTAAGTTGGAGACATGAAATTTTGCATACTTATAGCTGAACACCTCACATCAAACGACAAATAATACAATTTTGAAAAAGGTCTAATATTTAACCCTCTGGGCTCTAACTTATGTATTTTAAGCAATTTTCTAACTCATCCCCTAATTAAGTTGGAGACATGAAAGTTTGCATACTTATAGCTGAACACTTGCGATAACACAATAAATAATACAATTTTGAAAAAGGTCTAATATTTAACCCTCTGGGCTCTAACTTATGTATTTTAAGCAATTTTCTAACTCATCCCCTAATTAAGTTGGAGACATGAAATTTTGCATACTTAAAGCTGAACACCTCACATCACACGACAAATAATACAATTTTGAAAAAGGTCTAATATTTAACCCTCTGGGCTCTAACTTGTGTATTTTAGGCAATTTTTCAAACTCATCCCCTAATTAAGTTGGAGCCATGAAAGTTTGCATACTTATAGCTGAACACTTGCGATAACACAATAAATAATAACATTTTGAAAAATTCATATTTAACCTTCCGGTCACTAACTTGTGTATTTTAAACACTTTTTCTAACTCGCCCCCTAATTAAAATGGAGATATGAAATTTTGCATACTTATAGCTGAACACATCACATCAAACGACAAATAATAAAATTTTGAAAAAGTCTATTATTTGACCCTCTGGGCGCTAATTTGTGTATTTTAAGCAATTTTTCTAACTCAGCCCCTAATTAAGTTGGAGACATGAAATTTGCATACTTATAGCTGAACACCTCACATCAAACGGCAAATAATAAAATTTTGAAAAAGGTCTAATATTTAACCCTCTGGGCTCTAACATGTGTATTTTAAGCAATTTTTGTAACTCAGCCCCTAATTAAGTTGGAGACATGAAATTTTGCATACTTATAGCTGAACACCTCACATCAAACGACAAATAATACAATTTTGAAAAAGGTCTAATATTTAACCCTCTGGGCTCTAACTTATGTATTTTAAGCAATTTTCTAACTCATCCCCTAATTAAGTTGGAGACATGAAATTTTGCATACTTAAAGCTGAACACCTCACATCAAACGACAAATAATACAATTTTGAAAAAGGTCTAATATTTAGCCCTCTGGGCTCTATCTTGTGTATTTTAGGCAATTTTTCAAACTCATCCCCTAATTAAGTTGGAGCCATGAAAGTTTGCATACTTATAGCTGAACACTTGCGATAACACAATAAATAATAACATTTTGAAAAATTCATATTTAACCTTCCGGTCACTAACTTGTGTATTTTAAACACTTTTTCTAACTCGCCCCCTAATTAAAATGGAGATATGAAATTTTGCATACTTATAGCTGAACACATCACATCAAACGACAAATAATAAAATTTTGAAAAAGTCTATTATTTGACCATCTGGGCGCTAATTTGTGTATTTTAAGCAATTTTTCTAACTCAGCCCCTAATTAAGTTGGAGACATGAAATTTGCATACTTATAGCTGAACACCTCACATCAAACGGCAAATAATAAAATTTTGAAAAAGGTCTAATATTTAACCCTCTGGGCTCTAACATGTGTATTTTAAGCAATTTTTGTAACTCAGCCCCTAATTAAGTTGGAGACATGAAATTTTGCATACTTATAGCTGAACACCTCACATCAAACGACAAATAATACAATTTTGAAAAAGGTCTAATATTTAACCCTCTGGGCTCTAACTTGTGTATTTTAGGCAATTTTTCAAACTCAGCCCCTAATTAAGTTGGAGACATGAAAGTTTGCATACTTATAGCTGAACACTTGCGATAAAACAATAAATAATAACATTTTGAAAAATTCATATTTAACCCTCCAGTCTCTAACTTCTGTATTTTAAACAATTTCTTTTTAACTCAGCCCCTAATTAAGTTGGAGACATGAAATTTTGCATACTTATAGCTGAACACCTCACATCAAACGACAAATAATACAATTTTGACAAAGGTCTAATATTTAACCCTCTGGGCTCTAACTTGTGTATTTTAGGCAATTTTTCAAACTCAGCCCCTAATTAAGTTGGAGACATGAAATTTTGCATACTTATAGCTGAGCACATCACATCAAACGACAAATAATAAAATTTTGAAAAAGGTCTAATATTTAACCCTCTGGGCTCTAACTTATGTATTTTAAGCAATTTTCTAACTCATCCCCTAATTAAGTTGGAGACATGAAATTTTGCATACTTAGAGCTGAACACCTCACATCAAACGACAAATAATACAATTTTGAAAAAGGTCTAATATTTAACCCTCTGGGCTCTAACTTATGTATTTTAAGCAATTTTCTAACTCATCCCCTAATTAAGTTGGAGACATGAAATTTTGCATACTTAGAGCTGAACACCTCACATCAAACGACAAATAATACAATTTTGAAAAAGGTCTAATATTTAACCCTCTGGGCTCTAACTTATGTATTTTAAGCAATTTTTGTAACTCAGCCCCTAATTAAGTTGGAGACATGAAATTTTGCATACTTAAAGCTGAACACCTCACATCAAACGACAAATAATACAATTTTGAAAAAGGTCTAATATTTAACCCTCTGGGCTCTAACTTGTGTATTTTAGGCAATTTTTCAAACTCAGCCCCTAATTAAGTTGGAGACATGAAAGTTTGCATAATTATAGCTGAACACTTGCGATAACACAATAAATAATAACATTTTGAAAAATTCATATTTAACCCTCCAGTCTCTAACTTCTGTATTTTAAACAATTTTTTTTTAACTCAGCCCCTAATTATGTTGGAGACATGAAATTTTGCATACTTATAGCTGAACACCTCACATCAAACGACAAATAATAAAATTTTGAAAAAGGTCTAATATTTAAACCACTGGGCTCTAACTTGTGTATTTTAAACAATTTTTCTAACTCGCCCCCTAATTAAAATGGAGACATGAAATTTTGCATACTTATAGCTGAACACATCACATCAAACGACAAATAATAAAATTTTGAAAAAGATCTAATATTTAACACTCTGGGCTCTAACTTGTGTATTTTAGGCAATTTTTCAAACTCATCCCCTAATTAAGTTGGAGCCATGAAAGTTTGCATACTTATAGCTGAACACTTGCGATAACACAATAAATAATAACATTTTGAAAAATTCATATTTAACCTTCCGGTCACTAACTTGTGTATTTTAAACACTTTTTCTAACTCGCCCCCTAATTAAAATGGAGATATGAAATTTTGCATACTTATAGCTGAACACATCACATCAAACGACAAATAATAAAATTTTGAAAAAGTCTATTATTTGACCCTCTGGGCGCTAATTTGTGTATTTTAAGCAATTTTTCTAACTCAGCCCCTAATTAAGTTGGAGACATGAAATTTGCATACTTATAGCTGAACACCTCACATCAAACGGCAAATAATAAAATTTTGAAAAAGGTCTAATATTTAACCCTCTGGGCTCTAACATGTGTATTTTAAGCAATTTTTGTAACTCAGCCCCTAATTAAGTTGGAGACATGAAATTTTGCATACTTATAGCTGAACACCTCACATCAAACGACAAATAATACAATTTTGAAAAAGGTCTAATATTTAACCCTCTGGGCTCTAACTTGTGTATTTTAGGCAATTTTTCAAACTCAGCCCCTAATTAAGTTGGAGCCATGAAAGTTTGCATACTTATAGCTGAACACTTGCGATAACACAATAAATAATAACATTTTGAAAAATTCATATTTAACATTCCGGTCTCTAACTTGTGTATTTTAAACACTTTTTCTAACTCGCCCCCTAATTAAAATGGAGATATGAAATTTTGCATACTTATAGCTGAACACATCACATCAAACGACAAATAATAAAATTTTGAAAAAGTCTATTATTTGACCCTCTGGGCGCTAACTTGTGTATTTTAAGCAATTTTTCTAACTCAGCCCCTAATTAAGTTGGAGACATGAAATTTGCATACTTATAGCTGAACACCTCACATCAAACGGCAAATAATAAAATTTTGAAAAAGGTCTAATATTTAACCCTCTGGGCTCTAACTTGTGTATTTTAAGCAATTTTTGTAACTCAGCCCCTAATTAAGTTGGAGACGTGAAATTTTGCATACTTATAGCTGAACACCTCACATCAAACGACAAATAATACAATTTTGAAAAAGGTCTAATATTTAACCCTCTGGGCTCTAACTTGTGTATTTTAGGCAATTTTTCAAACTCAGCCCCTAATTAAGGTGGAGACATGAAAGTTTGCATACTTATAGCTGAACACTTGCGATAACACAATAAATAATAACATTTTGAAAAATTCATATTTAACATTCCGGTCTCTAACTTGTGTATTTTAAACACTTTTTCTAACTCGCCCCCTAATTAAAATGGAGATATGAAATTTTGCATACATATAGCTGAACACATCACATCAAACGACAAATAATAAAATTTTGAAAAAGTCTATTATTTGACCCTCTGGGCTCTAACTTGTGTATTAAGCAATTTTTCTAACTCAGCCCCTAATTAAGTTGGAGACATGAAAGTTTGCATACTTATAGCTGAACACTTGCGATAACACGATAAATCATAAAATTTTGAAAAATTCATATTTAACCCTCCGGTCTCTAACTTCTGTATTTTAAACAATTTTTCTAACTCAGCCCCTAATTAAGTTGGAGACATGAAATTTTGCATACTTATAGCTGAACACCTCACATCAAACGACAAATAATAAAATTTTGAAAAAGTCTAATATTTAACCCTCTGGGCTCTAACTTGTGTATTTTAAGTAATTTTTGTAACTCAGCCCCTAATTAAGTTGGAGACATGAAATTTTGCATACTTATAGCTGAACACATCACATCAAACGACAAATAATAAAATTTTGAAAAAGGTCTAATATTTAACACTCTGGGCTCTAACTTATGTATTTTAAGCAATTTTCTAACTCATCCCCTAATTAAGTTGGAGACATGAAATTTTGCATACTTAGTGTCACCTCACATCAAACGACAAATAATACAATTTTTAAAAACGTCTAATATTTAACCCTCTGGGCACTAACTTGTGTATTTTAGGCAATTTTTCAAACTCAGCCCCTAATTAAGTTGGAGACATGAAAGTTTGCATACTTATAGCTGAACACTTGCGATAACACAATAAATAATAAAATTTTGAAAAATTGATATTTAACCCTCCAGTCTCTAACTTCTGTATTTTAGGCAATTTTTCAAACTCAGCCCCTAATTAAGTTGGAGACATGAAAGTTTGCATACTTATAGCTGAACACTTGCGATAACACAATAAATAATAACATTTTGATAAATTCATATTTAACCCTCCAGTCTCTAACTTCTGTATTTTAAGCAATTTTTTTTAACTCAGCCCCTAACTAAGTTGGAGACATGAAATTTCGCAAACTTATAGCTGAACACCTCACATCAAACGAGAAATAATAAAATTTTGAAAAAGGTTTATTATTTAACCCTTTGGGCTCTAACTTGTGTATTTTAAACAATTTTTCTAATTCGCACCCTAATTAAGTTGGAGACATGAAATTTGCATACTTATAGCTGAACACCTCACATCAAACGACAAATAATACAATTTTGAAAAAGGTCTAATATTTAACCCTCTGGGCTCTAACTTGTGTATTTTAGGCAATTTTTCAAACTCATCCCCTAATTAAGTTGGAGCCATGAAAGTTTGCATACTTATAGCTGAACACTTGCGATAACACAATAAATAATAACATTTTGAAAAATTCATATTTAACCTTCCGGTCACTAACTTGTGTATTTTAAACACTTTTTCTAACTCGCCCCCTAATTAAAATGGAGATATGAAATTTTGCATACTTATAGCTGAACACATCACATCAAACGACAAATAATAAAATTTTGAAAAAGTCTATTATTTGACCCTCTGGGCGCTAACTTGTGTATTTTAAGCAATTTTTCTAACTCAGCCCCTAATTAAGTTGGAGACATGAAATTTGCATACTTATAGCTGAACACCTCACATCAAACGGCAAATAATAAAATTTTGAAAAAGGTCTAATATTTAACCCTCTGGGCTCTAACTTGTGTATTTTAAGCAATTTTTGTAACTCAGCCCCTAATTAAGTTGGAGACATGAAATTTTGCATACTTATAGCTGAACACCTCACATCAAACGACAAATAATACAATTTTGACAAAGGTCTAATATTTAACCCTCTGGGCTCTAACTTGTGTATTTTAGGCAATTTTTCAAACTCAGCCCCTAATTAAGTTGGAGACATGAAATTTTGCATACTTATAGCCGAACACATCACATCAAACGACAAATAATAAAATTTTGAAAAAGGTCTAATATTTAACCCTCTGGGCTCTAACTTATGTATTTTAAGCAATTTTCTAACTCATCCCCTAATTAAGTTGGAGACATGAAATTTTGCATACTTAGAGCTGAACACCTCACATCAAACGACAAATAATACAATTTTGAAAAAGGTCTAATATTTAACCCTCTGGGCTCTAACTTATGTATTTTAAGCAATTTTCTAACTCATCCCCTAATTAAGTTGGAGACATGAAAGTTTGCATACTTATAGCTGAACACTTGCGATAACACAATAAATAATAACATTTTGAAAAATTCATATTTAACCCTCCAGTCTCTAACTTGTGTATTTTAGGCAATTTTTCAGACTCATCCCCTAATTAAGTTGGAGCCATGAAAGTTTGCATACTTATAGCTGAACACTTGCGATAACACAATAAATAATAACATTTTGAAAAATTCATATTTAACCTTCCGGTCTCTAACTTGTGTATTTTAAACACTTTTTCTAACTCGCCCCCTAATTAAAATGGAGATATGAAATTTTGCATACTTATAGCTGAACACATCACATCAAACGACAAATAATAAAATTTTGAAAAAGCCTATTATTTGACCCTCTGGGCGCTAACTTGTGTATTTTAAGCAATTTTTCTAACTCAGCCCCTAATTAAGTTGGAGACATGAAATTTGCCTACTTATAGCTGAACACCTCACATCAAACGGCAAATAATAAAATTTTGAAAAAGGTCTAATATTTAACCCTCTGGGCTCTAACTTGTGTATTTTAAGCAATTTTTGTAACTCAGCCCCTAATTAAGTTGGAGACATGAAATTTTGCATACTTATAGCTGAACACCTCACATCAAACGACAAATAATACAATTTTGAAAAAGGTCTAATATTTAACCCTCTGGGCTCTAACTTGTGTATTTTAGGCAATTTTTCAAACTCAGCCCCTAATTAAGTTGGAGACATGAAAGTTTGCATAATTATAGCTGAACACTTGCGATAACACAATAAATAATAACATTTTGAAAAATTCATATTTAACCCTCCAGTCTCTAACTTCTGTATTTTAAACAATTTTTTTTAACTCAGCCCCTAATTAAGTTGGAGACATGAAATTTTGCATACTTATAGCTGAACACCTCACATCAAACGACAAGTAATAAAATTTTGAAAAAGTCTAATATTTAACCCTCTGGGCTCTATTTTATGTATTTTAAACAATTTTTCTAACTCAGACCCTATTTAAGTTGGAGACATGAAATTTTGCATATTTATAGCTGAACACCTCACATCAAACGACAAATAATAAAATTTTGAAAAAGTCTATTATTTAACCCTCTGGGCTCTAACTTGTGTATTTTAAGCAATTTTTGGAACTCAGCCCCTTATTAAGTTGGAGACATGAAATTTTGCATACTTATAGCTGAACACTTGCGATAACACAATAAATAATAACATTTTGATAAATTCATATTTAACCCTCCAGTCTCTAACTTCTGTATTTTAAGCAATTTTTTTTAACTCAGCCCCTAACTAAGTTGGAGACATGAAATTTCGCAAACTTATAGCTGAACACCTCACATCAAACGAGAAATAATAAAATTTTGAAAAAGGTTTATTATTTAACCCTTTGGGCTCTAACTTGTGTATTTTAAACAATTTTTCTAATTCGCACCCTAATTAAGTTGGAGACATGAAATTTGCATACTTATAGCTGAACACCTCACATCAAACGGCAAATAATAAAATTTTGAAAAAGGTCTAATATTTAACCCTCTGGGCTCTAACTTATGTATTTTAAGCAATTTTCTAACTCATCCCCTAATTAAGTTGGAGACATGAAATTTTGCATACTTATAGCTGAACAACTCACATCAAACGACAAATAATACAATTTTGAAAAAGGTCTAATATTTAACCCTCTGGGCTCTAACTTATGTATTTTAAGCAATTTTCTAACTCATCCCCTAATTAAGTTGGAGACATGAAAGTTTGCATACTTATAGCTGAACACTTGCGATAACACAATAAATAATAACATTTTGAAAAATTCATATTTAACCCTCCAGTCTCTAACTTGTGTATTTTAGGCAATTTTTCAAACTCATCCCCTAATTAAGTTGGAGCCATGAAAGTTTGCATACTTATAGCTGAACACTTGTGATAACACAATAAATAATAACATTTTGAAAAATTCATATTTAACCCTCCAGTCTCTAACTTCTGTATTTTAAACAATTTTTTTTAACTCAGCCCCTAATTAAGTTGGAGACATGAAATTTTGCATACTTATAGCTGAACACCTCACATCAAACGACAAGTAATAAAATTTTGAAAAAGTCTAATATTTAACCCTCTGGGCTCTATCTTATGTATTTTAAACAATTTTTCTAACTCAGACCCTATTTAAGTTGGAGACATGAAATTTTGCATATTTATAGCTGAACACCTCACATCAAACGACAAATAATAAAATTTTGAAAAAGTCAATTATTTGACCCTCTGGGCTCTAACTTGTGTATTTTAAGCAATTTTTGGAACTCAGCCCCTTATTAAGTTGGAGACATGAAATTTTGCATACTTATAGCTGAACACCTCACATCAAACGACAAATAATACAATTTTGACAAAGGTCTAATATTTAACCCTCTGGGCTCTAACTTGTGTATTTTAGGCAATTTTTCAAACTCAGCCCCTAATTAAGTTGGAGACATGAAATTTTGCATACTTATAGCCGAACACATCACATCAAACGACAAATAATAAAATTTTGAAAAAGGTCTAATATTTAACCCTCTGGGCTCTAACTTATGTATTTTAAGCAATTTTCTAACTCATCCCCTAATTAAGTTGGAGACATGAAATTTTGCATACTTAGAGCTGAACACCTCACATCAAACGACAAATAATACAATTTTGAAAAAGGTCTAATATTTAACCCTCTGGGCTCTAACTTATGTATTTTAAGCAATTTTCTAACTCATCCCCTAATTAAGTTGGAGACATGAAAGTTTGCATACTTATAGCTGAACACTTGCGATAACACAATAAATAATAACATTTTGAAAAATTCATATTTAACCCTCCAGTCTCTAACTTGTGTATTTTAGGCAATTTTTCAGACTCATCCCCTAATTAAGTTGGAGCCATGAAAGTTTGCATACTTATAGCTGAACACTTGCGATAACACAATAAATAATAACATTTTGAAAAATTCATATTTAACCTTCCGGTCTCTAACTTGTGTATTTTAAACACTTTTTCTAACTCGCCCCCTAATTAAAATGGAGATATGAAATTTTGCATACTTATAGCTGAACACATCACATCAAACGACAAATAATAAAATTTTGAAAAAGCCTATTATTTGACCCTCTGGGCGCTAACTTGTGTATTTTAAGCAATTTTTCTAACTCAGCCCCTAATTAAGTTGGAGACATGAAATTTGCCTACTTATAGCTGAACACCTCACATCAAACGGCAAATAATAAAATTTTGAAAAAGGTCTAATATTTAACCCTCTGGGCTCTAACTTGTGTATTTTAAGCAATTTTTGTAACTCAGCCCCTAATTAAGTTGGAGACATGAAATTTTGCATACTTATAGCTGAACACCTCACATCAAACGACAAATAATACAATTTTGAAAAAGGTCTAATATTTAACCCTCTGGGCTCTAACTTGTGTATTTTAGGCAATTTTTCAAACTCAGCCCCTAATTAAGTTGGAGACATGAAAGTTTGCATAATTATAGCTGAACACTTGCGATAACACAATAAATAATAACATTTTGAAAAATTCATATTTAACCCTCCAGTCTCTAACTTCTGTATTTTAAACAATTTTTTTTAACTCAGCCCCTAATTAAGTTGGAGACATGAAATTTTGCATACTTATAGCTGAACACCTCACATCAAACGACAAGTAATAAAATTTTGAAAAAGTCTAATATTTAACCCTCTGGGCTCTATCTTATGTATTTTAAACAATTTTTCTAACTCAGACCCTATTTAAGTTGGAGACATGAAATTTTGCATATTTATAGCTGAACACCTCACATCAAACGACAAATAATAAAATTTTGAAAAAGTCTATTATTTAACCCTCTGGGCTCTAACTTGTGTATTTTAAGCAATTTTTGGAACTCAGCCCCTTATTAAGTTGGAGACATGAAATTTTGCATACTTATAGCTGAACACTTGCGATAACACAATAAATAATAACATTTTGATAAATTCATATTTAACCCTCCAGTCTCTAACTTCTGTATTTTAAGCAATTTTTTTTAACTCAGCCCCTAACTAAGTTGGAGACATGAAATTTCGCAAACTTATAGCTGAACACCTCACATCAAACGAGAAATAATAAAATTTTGAAAAAGGTTTATTATTTAACCCTTTGGGCTCTAACTTGTGTATTTTAAACAATTTTTCTAATTCGCACCCTAATTAAGTTGGAGACATGAAATTTGCATACTTATAGCTGAACACCTCACATCAAACGGCAAATAATAAAATTTTGAAAAAGGTCTAATATTTAACCCTCTGGGCTCTAACTTATGTATTTTAAGCAATTTTCTAACTCATCCCCTAATTAAGTTGGAGACATGAAATTTTGCATACTTATAGCTGAACAACTCACATCAAACGACAAATAATACAATTTTGAAAAAGGTCTAATATTTAACCCTCTGGGCTCTAACTTATGTATTTTAAGCAATTTTCTAACTCATCCCCTAATTAAGTTGGAGACATGAAAGTTTGCATACTTATAGCTGAACACTTGCGATAACACAATAAATAATAACATTTTGAAAAATTCATATTTAACCCTCCAGTCTCTAACTTGTGTATTTTAGGCAATTTTTCAAACTCATCCCCTAATTAAGTTGGAGCCATGAAAGTTTGCATACTTATAGCTGAACACTTGTGATAACACAATAAATAATAACATTTTGAAAAATTCATATTTAACCCTCCAGTCTCTAACTTCTGTATTTTAAACAATTTTTTTTAACTCAGCCCCTAATTAAGTTGGAGACATGAAATTTTGCATACTTATAGCTGAACACCTCACATCAAACGACAAGTAATAAAATTTTGAAAAAGTCTAATATTTAACCCTCTGGGCTCTATCTTATGTATTTTAAACAATTTTTCTAACTCAGACCCTATTTAAGTTGGAGACATGAAATTTTGCATATTTATAGCTGAACACCTCACATCAAACGACAAATAATAAAATTTTGAAAAAGTCAATTATTTGACCCTCTGGGCTCTAACTTGTGTATTTTAAGCAATTTTTGGAACTCAGCCCCTTATTAAGTTGGAGACATGAAATTTTGCATACTTATAGCTGAACACTTGCGATAACACAATAAATAATAACATTTTGATAAATTCATATTTAACCCTCCAGTCTCTAACTTCTGTATTTTAGGCAATTTTTCAAACTCAGCCCCTAATTAAGTTGGAGACATGAAAGTTTGCATACTTATAGCTGAACACTTGCGATAACACAATAAATAATAAAATTTTGAAAAATTGATATTTAACCCTCCAGTCTCTAACTTCTGTATTTTAGGCAATTTTTCAAACTCAGCCCCTAATTAAGTTGGAGACATGAAAGTTTGCATACTTATAGCTGAACACTTGCGATAACACAATAAATAATAACATTTTGATAAATTCATATTTAACCCTCCAGTCTCTAACTTCTGTATTTTAAGCAATTTTTTTTAACTCAGCCCCTAACTAAGTTGGAGACATGAAATTTCGCAAACTTATAGCTGAACACCTCACATCAAACGAGAAATAATAAAATTTTGAAAAAGGTTTATTATTTAACCCTTTGGGCTCTAACTTGTGTATTTTAAACAATTTTTCTAATTCGCACCCTAATTAAGTTGGAGACATGAAATTTGCATACTTATAGCTGAACACCTCACATCAAACGACAAATAATACAATTTTGAAAAAGGTCTAATATTTAACCCTCTGGGCTCTAACTTGTGTATTTTAGGCAATTTTTCAAACTCATCCCCTAATTAAGTTGGAGCCATGAAAGTTTGCATACTTATAGCTGAACACTTGCGATAACACAATAAATAATAACATTTTGAAAAATTCATATTTAACCTTCCGGTCACTAACTTGTGTATTTTAAACACTTTTTCTAACTCGCCCCCTAATTAAAATGGAGATATGAAATTTTGCATACTTATAGCTGAACACATCACATCAAACGACAAATAATAAAATTTTGAAAAAGTCTATTATTTGACCCTCTGGGCGCTAACTTGTGTATTTTAAGCAATTTTTCTAACTCAGCCCCTAATTAAGTTGGAGACATGAAATTTGCATACTTATAGCTGAACACCTCACATCAAACGGCAAATAATAAAATTTTGAAAAAGGTCTAATATTTAACCCTCTGGGCTCTAACTTGTGTATTTTAAGCAATTTTTGTAACTCAGCCCCTAATTAAGTTGGAGACATGAAATTTTGCATACTTATAGCTGAACACCTCACATCAAACGACAAATAATACAATTTTGACAAAGGTCTAATATTTAACCCTCTGGGCTCTAACTTGTGTATTTTAGGCAATTTTTCAAACTCAGCCCCTAATTAAGTTGGAGACATGAAATTTTGCATACTTATAGCCGAACACATCACATCAAACGACAAATAATAAAATTTTGAAAAAGGTCTAATATTTAACCCTCTGGGCTCTAACTTATGTATTTTAAGCAATTTTCTAACTCATCCCCTAATTAAGTTGGAGACATGAAATTTTGCATACTTAGAGCTGAACACCTCACATCAAACGACAAATAATACAATTTTGAAAAAGGTCTAATATTTAACCCTCTGGGCTCTAACTTATGTATTTTAAGCAATTTTCTAACTCATCCCCTAATTAAGTTGGAGACATGAAAGTTTGCATACTTATAGCTGAACACTTGCGATAACACAATAAATAATAACATTTTGAAAAATTCATATTTAACCCTCCAGTCTCTAACTTGTGTATTTTAGGCAATTTTTCAGACTCATCCCCTAATTAAGTTGGAGCCATGAAAGTTTGCATACTTATAGCTGAACACTTGCGATAACACAATAAATAATAACATTTTGAAAAATTCATATTTAACCTTCCGGTCTCTAACTTGTGTATTTTAAACACTTTTTCTAACTCGCCCCCTAATTAAAATGGAGATATGAAATTTTGCATACTTATAGCTGAACACATCACATCAAACGACAAATAATAAAATTTTGAAAAAGCCTATTATTTGACCCTCTGGGCGCTAACTTGTGTATTTTAAGCAATTTTTCTAACTCAGCCCCTAATTAAGTTGGAGACATGAAATTTGCCTACTTATAGCTGAACACCTCACATCAAACGGCAAATAATAAAATTTTGAAAAAGGTCTAATATTTAACCCTCTGGGCTCTAACTTGTGTATTTTAAGCAATTTTTGTAACTCAGCCCCTAATTAAGTTGGAGACATGAAATTTTGCATACTTATAGCTGAACACCTCACATCAAACGACAAATAATACAATTTTGAAAAAGGTCTAATATTTAACCCTCTGGGCTCTAACTTGTGTATTTTAGGCAATTTTTCAAACTCAGCCCCTAATTAAGTTGGAGACATGAAAGTTTGCATAATTATAGCTGAACACTTGCGATAACACAATAAATAATAACATTTTGAAAAATTCATATTTAACCCTCCAGTCTCTAACTTCTGTATTTTAAACAATTTTTTTTAACTCAGCCCCTAATTAAGTTGGAGACATGAAATTTTGCATACTTATAGCTGAACACCTCACATCAAACGACAAGTAATAAAATTTTGAAAAAGTCTAATATTTAACCCTCTGGGCTCTATCTTATGTATTTTAAACAATTTTTCTAACTCAGACCCTATTTAAGTTGGAGACATGAAATTTTGCATATTTATAGCTGAACACCTCACATCAAACGACAAATAATAAAATTTTGAAAAAGTCTATTATTTAACCCTCTGGGCTCTAACTTGTGTATTTTAAGCAATTTTTGGAACTCAGCCCCTTATTAAGTTGGAGACATGAAATTTTGCATACTTATAGCTGAACACTTGCGATAACACAATAAATAATAACATTTTGATAAATTCATATTTAACCCTCCAGTCTCTAACTTCTGTATTTTAAGCAATTTTTTTTAACTCAGCCCCTAACTAAGTTGGAGACATGAAATTTCGCAAACTTATAGCTGAACACCTCACATCAAACGAGAAATAATAAAATTTTGAAAAAGGTTTATTATTTAACCCTTTGGGCTCTAACTTGTGTATTTTAAACAATTTTTCTAATTCGCACCCTAATTAAGTTGGAGACATGAAATTTGCATACTTATAGCTGAACACCTCACATCAAACGGCAAATAATAAAATTTTGAAAAAGGTCTAATATTTAACCCTCTGGGCTCTAACTTATGTATTTTAAGCAATTTTCTAACTCATCCCCTAATTAAGTTGGAGACATGAAATTTTGCATACTTATAGCTGAACAACTCACATCAAACGACAAATAATACAATTTTGAAAAAGGTCTAATATTTAACCCTCTGGGCTCTAACTTATGTATTTTAAGCAATTTTCTAACTCATCCCCTAATTAAGTTGGAGACATGAAAGTTTGCATACTTATAGCTGAACACTTGCGATAACACAATAAATAATAACATTTTGAAAAATTCATATTTAACCCTCCAGTCTCTAACTTGTGTATTTTAGGCAATTTTTCAAACTCATCCCCTAATTAAGTTGGAGCCATGAAAGTTTGCATACTTATAGCTGAACACTTGTGATAACACAATAAATAATAACATTTTGAAAAATTCATATTTAACCCTCCAGTCTCTAACTTCTGTATTTTAAACAATTTTTTTTAACTCAGCCCCTAATTAAGTTGGAGACATGAAATTTTGCATACTTATAGCTGAACACCTCACATCAAACGACAAGTAATAAAATTTTGAAAAAGTCTAATATTTAACCCTCTGGGCTCTATCTTATGTATTTTAAACAATTTTTCTAACTCAGACCCTATTTAAGTTGGAGACATGAAATTTTGCATATTTATAGCTGAACACCTCACATCAAACGACAAATAATAAAATTTTGAAAAAGTCAATTATTTGACCCTCTGGGCTCTAACTTGTGTATTTTAAGCAATTTTTGGAACTCAGCCCCTTATTAAGTTGGAGACATGAAATTTTGCATACTTATAGCTGAACACTTGCGATAACACAATAAATAATAACATTTTGATAAATTCATATTTAACCCTCCAGTCTCTAACTTCTGTATTTTAAGCAATTTTTTTTAACTCAGCCCCTAACTAAGTTGGAGACATGAAATTTCGCAAACTTATAGCTGAACACCTCACATCAAACGAGAAATAATAAAATTTTGAAAAAGGTTTATTATTTAACCCTTTGGGCTCTAACTTGTGTATTTTAAACAATTTTTCTAATTCGCACCCTAATTAAGTTGGAGACATGAAATTTGCATACTTATAGCTGAACACCTCACATCAAACGGCAAATAATAAAATTTTGAAAATGGTCTAATATTTAACCCTCTGGGCTCTAACTTATGTATTTTAAGCAATTTTCTAACTCATCCCCTAATTAAGTTGGAGACATGAAATTTTGCATACTTATAGCTGAACACCTCACATCAAACGACAAATAATACAATTTTGAAAAAGGTCTAATATTTAACCCTCTGGGCTCTAACTTATGTATTTTAAGCAATTTTCTAACTCATCCCCTAATTAAGTTGGAGACATGAAAGTTTGCATACTTATAGCTGAACACTTGCGATAACACAATAAATAATACAATTTTGAAAAAGGTCTAATATTTAACCCTCTGGGCTCTAACTTATGTATTTTAAGCAATTTTCTAACTCATCCCCTAATTAAGTTGGAGACATGAAATTTTGCATACTTAAAGCTGAACACCTCACATCACACGACAAATAATACAATTTTGAAAAAGGTCTAATATTTAACCCTCTGGGCTCTAACTTGTGTATTTTAGGCAATTTTTCAAACTCATCCCCTAATTAAGTTGGAGCCATGAAAGTTTGCATACTTATAGCTGAACACTTGCGATAACACAATAAATAATAACATTTTGAAAAATTCATATTTAACCTTCCGGTCACTAACTTGTGTATTTTAAACACTTTTTCTAACTCGCCCCCTAATTAAAATGGAGATATGAAATTTTGCATACTTATAGCTGAACACATCACATCAAACGACAAATAATAAAATTTTGAAAAAGTCTATTATTTGACCCTCTGGGCGCTAACTTGTGTATTTTAAGCAATTTTTGTAACTCAGCCCCTAATTAAGTTGGAGACATGAAATTTTGCATACTTATAGCTGAACACCTCACATCAAACGACAAATAATACAATTTTGAAAAAGGTCTAATATTTAACCCTCTGGGCTCTAACTTGTGTATTTTAGGCAATTTTTCAAACTCAGCCCCTAATTAAGTTGGAGACATAAAAGTTTGCATACTTATAGCTGAACACTTGCGATAAAACAATAAATAATAACATTTTGAAAAATTCATATTTAACCCTCCAGTCTCTAACTTCTGTATTTTAAACAATTTCTTTTTAACTCAGCCCCTAATTAAGTTGGAGACATGAAATTTTGCATACTTATAGCTGAACACCTCACATCAAACGACAAATAATACAATTTTGACAAAGGTCTAATATTTAACCCTCTGGGCTCTAACTTGTGTATTTTAGGCAATTTTTCAAACTCAGCCCCTAATTAAGTTGGAGACATGAAATTTTGCATACTTATAGCTGAGCACATCACATCAAACGACAAATAATAAAATTTTGAAAAAGGTCTAATATTTAACCCTCTGGGCTCTAACTTATGTATTTTAAGCAATTTTCTAACTCATCCCCTAATTAAGTTGGAGACATGAAATTTTGCATACTTAGAGCTGAACACCTCACATCAAACGACAAATAATACAATTTTGAAAAAGGTCTAATATTTAACCCTCTGGGCTCTAACTTATGTATTTTAAGCAATTTTCTAACTCATCCCCTAATTAAGTTGGAGACATGAAAGTTTGCATACTTATAGCTGAACACTTGCGATAACACAATAAATAATAACATTTTGAAAAATTCATATTTAACCCTCCAGTCTCTAACTTGTGTATTTTAGGCAATTTTTCAAACTCATCCCCTAATTAAGTTGGAGCCATGAAAGTTTGCATACTTATAGCTGAACACTTGCGATAACACAATAAATAATAACATTTTGAAAAATTCATATTTAACCTTCCGGTCTCTAACTTGTGTATTTTAAACACTTTTTCTAACTCGCCCCCTAATTAAAATGGAGATATGAAATTTTGCATACTTATAGCTGAACACATCACATCAAACGACAAATAATAAAATTTTGAAAAAGGTCTAATATTTAACCCTATGGGCTCTAACTTGTGTATTTTAAGCAATTTTTGTAACTCAGCCCCTAATTAAGTTGGAGACATGAAATTTTGCATACTTAAAGCTGAACACCTCACATCAAACGACAAATAATACAATTTTGAAAAAGGTCTAATATTTAACCCTCTGGGCTCTAACTTGTGTATTTTAGGCAATTTTTCAAACTCAGCCCCTAATTAAGTTGGAGACATGAAAGTTTGCATAATTATAGCTGAACACTTGCGATAACACAATAAATAATAACATTTTGAAAAATTCATATTTAACCCTCCAGTCTCTAACTTCTGTATTTTAAACAATTTTTTTTTAACTCAGCCCCTAATTATGTTGGAGACATGAAATTTTGCATACTTATAGCTGAACACCTCACATCAAACGACAAATAATAAAATTTTGAAAAAGGTCTAATATTTAAACCTCTGGGCTCTAACTTGTGTATTTTAAACAATTTTTCTAACTCGCCCCCTAATTAAAATGGAGACATGAAATTTTGCATACTTATAGCTGAACACATCACATCAAACGACAAATAATAAAATTTTGAAAAAGATCTAATATTTAACACTCTGGTCTCTAACTTGTGTATTTTAGGCAATTTTTCAAACTCATCCCCTAATTAAGTTGGAGCCATGAAAGTTTGCATACTTATAGCTGAACACTTGCGATAACACAATAAATAATAACATTTTGAAAAATTCATATTTAACCTTCCGGTCACTAACTTGTGTATTTTAAACACTTTTTCTAACTCGCCCCCTAATTAAAATGGAGATATGAAATTTTGCATACTTATAGCTGAACACATCACATCAAACGACAAATAATAAAATTTTGAAAAAGTCTATTATTTGACCCTCTGGGCGCTAATTTGTGTATTTTAAGCAATTTTTCTAACTCAGCCCCTAATTAAGTTGGAGACATGAAATTTGCATACTTATAGCTGAACACCTCACATCAAACGGCAAATAATAAAATTTTGAAAAAGGTCTAATATTTAACCCTCTGGGCTCTAACATGTGTATTTTAAGCAATTTTTGTAACTCAGCCCCTAATTAAGTTGGAGACATGAAATTTTGCATACTTATAGCTGAACACCTCACATCAAACGACAAATAATACAATTTTGAAAAAGGTCTAATATTTAACCCTCTGGGCTCTAACTTGTGTATTTTAGGCAATTTTTCAAACTCAGCCCCTAATTAAGTTGGAGCCATGAAAGTTTGCATACTTATAGCTGAACACTTGCGATAACACAATAAATAATAACATTTTGAAAAATTCATATTTAACATTCCGGTCTCTAACTTGTGTATTTTAAACACTTTTTCTAACTCGCCCCCTAATTAAAATGGAGATATGAAATTTTGCATACTTATAGCTGAACACATCACATCAAACGACAAATAATAAAATTTTGAAAAAGTCTATTATTTGACCCTCTGGGCGCTAACTTGTGTATTTTAAGCAATTTTTCTAACTCAGCCCCTAATTAAGTTGGAGACATGAAATTTGCATACTTATAGCTGAACACCTCACATCAAACGGCAAATAATAAAATTTTGAAAAAGGTCTAATATTTAACCCTCTGGGCTCTAACTTGTGTATTTTAAGCAATTTTTGTAACTCAGCCCCTAATTAAGTTGGAGACATGAAATTTTGCATACTTATAGCTGAACACCTCACATCAAACGACAAATAATACAATTTTGAAAAAGGTCTAATATTTAACCCTCTGGGCTCTAACTTGTGTATTTTAGGCAATTTTTCAAACTCAGCCCCTAATTAAGGTGGAGACATGAAAGTTTGCATACTTATAGCTGAACACTTGCGATAACACAATAAATAATAACATTTTGAAAAATTCATATTTAACATTCCGGTCTCTAACTTGTGTATTTTAAACACTTTTTCTAACTCGCCCCCTAATTAAAATGGAGATATGAAATTTTGCATACATATAGCTGAACACATCACATCAAACGACAAATAATAAAATTTTGAAAAAGTCTATTATTTGACCCTCTGGGCTCTAACTTGTGTATTAAGCAATTTTTCTAACTCAGCCCCTAATTAAGTTGGAGACATGAAAGTTTGCATACTTATAGCTGAACACTTGCGATAACACGATAAATCATAAAATTTTGAAAAATTCATATTTAACCCTCCGGTCTCTAACTTCTGTATTTTAAACAATTTTTCTAACTCAGCCCCTAATTAAGTTGGAGACATGAAATTTTGCATACTTATAGCTGAACACCTCACATCAAACGACAAATAATAAAATTTTGAAAAAGTCTAATATTTAACCCTCTGGGCTCTAACTTGTGTATTTTAAGTAATTTTTGTAACTCAGCCCCTAATTAAGTTGGAGACATGAAATTTTGCATACTTATAGCTGAACACATCACATCAAACGACAAATAATAAAATTTTGAAAAAGGTCTAATATTTAACACTCTGGGCTCTAACTTATGTATTTTAAGCAATTTTCTAACTCATCCCCTAATTAAGTTGGAGACATGAAATTTTGCATACTTAGTGTAACCTCACATCAAACGACAAATAATACAATTTTTAAAAACGTCTAATATTTAACCCTCTGGGCACTAACTTGTGTATTTTAGGCAATTTTTCAAACTCAGCCCCTAATTAAGTTGGAGACATGAAAGTTTGCATACTTATAGCTGAACACTTGCGATAACACAATAAATAATAAAATTTTGAAAAATTGATATTTAACCCTCCAGTCTCTAACTTCTGTATTTTAGGCAATTTTTCAAACTCAGCCCCTAATTAAGTTGGAGACATGAAAGTTTGCATACTTATAGCTGAACACTTGCGATAACACAATAAATAATAACATTTTGATAAATTCATATTTAACCCTCCAGTCTCTAACTTCTGTATTTTAAGCAATTTTTTTTAACTCAGCCCCTAACTAAGATGGAGACATGAAATTTCGCAAACTTATAGCTGAACACCTCACATCAAACGAGAAATAATAAAATTTTGAAAAAGGTTTATTATTTAACCCTTTGGGCTCTAACTTGTGTATTTTAAACAATTTTTCTAATTCGCACCCTAATTAAGTTGGAGACATGAAATTTGCATACTTATAGCTGAACACCTCACATCAAACGACAAATAATACAATTTTGAAAAAGGTCTAATATTTAACCCTCTGGGCTCTAACTTGTGTATTTTAGGCAATTTTTCAAACTCATCCCCTAATTAAGTTGGAGCCATGAAAGTTTGCATACTTATAGCTGAACACTTGCGATAACACAATAAATAATAACATTTTGAAAAATTCATATTTAACCTTCCGGTCACTAACTTGTGTATTTTAAACACTTTTTCTAACTCGCCCCCTAATTAAAATGGAGATATGAAATTTTGCATACTTATAGCTGAACACATCACATCAAACGACAAATAATAAAATTTTGAAAAAGTCTATTATTTGACCCTCTGGGCGCTAACTTGTGTATTTTAAGCAATTTTTCTAACTCAGCCCCTAATTAAGTTGGAGACATGAAATTTGCATACTTATAGCTGAACACCTCACATCAAACGGCAAATAATAAAATTTTGAAAAAGGTCTAATATTTAACCCTCTGGGCTCTAACTTGTGTATTTTAAGCAATTTTTGTAACTCAGCCCCTAATTAAGTTGGAGACATGAAATTTTGCATACTTATAGCTGAACACCTCACATCAAACGACAAATAATACAATTTTGAAAAAGGTCTAATATTTAACCCTCCAGTCTCTAACTTCTGTATTTTAAACAATTTTTTTTTAACTCAGCCCCTAATTAATTTGGAGACATGAAATTTTGCTTACTTATAGCTGAACACCTCACATCAAACGACAAATAATACAATTTTGACAAAGGTCTAATATTTAACCCTCTGGGCTCTAACTTGTGTATTTTAGGCAATTTTTCAAACTCAGCCCCTAATTAAGTTGGAGACATGAAATTTTGCATACTTATAGCCGAACACATCACATCAAACGACAAATAATAAAATTTTGAAAAAGGTCTAATATTTAACCCTCTGGGCTCTAACTTATGTATTTTAAGCAATTTTCTAACTCATCCCCTAATTAAGTTGGAGACATGAAATTTTGCATACTTAGAGCTGAACACCTCACATCAAACGACAAATAATACAATTTTGAAAAAGGTCTAATATTTAACCCTCTGGGCTCTAACTTATGTATTTTAAGCAATTTTCTAACTCATCCCCTAATTAAGTTGGAGACATGAAAGTTTGCATACTTATAGCTGAACACTTGCGATAACACAATAAATAATAACATTTTGAAAAATTCATATTTAACCCTCCAGTCTCTAACTTGTGTATTTTAGGCAATTTTTCAGACTCATCCCCTAATTAAGTTGGAGCCATGAAAGTTTGCATACTTATAGCTGAACACTTGCGATAACACAATAAATAATAACATTTTGAAAAATTCATATTTAACCTTCCGGTCTCTAACTTGTGTATTTTAAACACTTTTTCTAACTCGCCCCCTAATTAAAATGGAGATATGAAATTTTGCATACTTATAGCTGAACACATCACATCAAACGACAAATAATAAAATTTTGAAAAAGCCTATTATTTGACCCTCTGGGCGCTAACTTGTGTATTTTAAGCAATTTTTCTAACTCAGCCCCTAATTAAGTTGGAGACATGAAATTTGCCTACTTATAGCTGAACACCTCACATCAAACGGCAAATAATAAAATTTTGAAAAAGGTCTAATATTTAACCCTCTGGGCTCTAACTTGTGTATTTTAAGCAATTTTTGTAACTCAGCCCCTAATTAAGTTGGAGACATGAAATTTTGCATACTTATAGCTGAACACCTCACATCAAACGACAAATAATACAATTTTGAAAAAGGTCTAATATTTAACCCTCTGGGCTCTAACTTGTGTATTTTAGGCAATTTTTCAAACTCAGCCCCTAATTAAGTTGGAGACATGAAAGTTTGCATAATTATAGCTGAACACTTGCGATAACACAATAAATAATAACATTTTGAAAAATTCATATTTAACCCTCCAGTCTCTAACTTCTGTATTTTAAACAATTTTTTTTAACTCAGCCCCTAATTAAGTTGGAGACATGAAATTTTGCATACTTATAGCTGAACACCTCACATCAAACGACAAGTAATAAAATTTTGAAAAAGTCTAATATTTAACCCTCTGGGCTCTATCTTATGTATTTTAAACAATTTTTCTAACTCAGACCCTATTTAAGTTGGAGACATGAAATTTTGCATATTTATAGCTGAACACCTCACATCAAACGACAAATAATAAAATTTTGAAAAAGTCTATTATTTAACCCTCTGGGCTCTAACTTGTGTATTTTAAGCAATTTTTGGAACTCAGCCCCTTATTAAGTTGGAGACATGAAATTTTGCATACTTATAGCTGAACACTTGCGATAACACAATAAATAATAACATTTTGATAAATTCATATTTAACCCTCCAGTCTCTAACTTCTGTATTTTAAGCAATTTTTTTTAACTCAGCCCCTAACTAAGTTGGAGACATGAAATTTCGCAAACTTATAGCTGAACACCTCACATCAAACGAGAAATAATAAAATTTTGAAAAAGGTTTATTATTTAACCCTTTGGGCTCTAACTTGTGTATTTTAAACAATTTTTCTAATTCGCACCCTAATTAAGTTGGAGACATGAAATTTGCATACTTATAGCTGAACACCTCACATCAAACGGCAAATAATAAAATTTTGAAAAAGGTCTAATATTTAACCCTCTGGGCTCTAACTTATGTATTTTAAGCAATTTTCTAACTCATCCCCTAATTAAGTTGGAGACATGAAATTTTGCATACTTATAGCTGAACAACTCACATCAAACGACAAATAATACAATTTTGAAAAAGGTCTAATATTTAACCCTCTGGGCTCTAACTTATGTATTTTAAGCAATTTTCTAACTCATGCCCTAATTAAGTTGGAGACATGAAAGTTTGCATACTTATAGCTGAACACTTGCGATAACACAATAAATAATAACATTTTGAAAAATTCATATTTAACCCTCCAGTCTCTAACTTGTGTATTTTAGGCAATTTTTCAAACTCATCCCCTAATTAAGTTGGAGCCATGAAAGTTTGCATACTTATAGCTGAACACTTGTGATAACACAATAAATAATAACATTTTGAAAAATTCATATTTAACCCTCCAGTCTCTAACTTCTGTATTTTAAACAATTTTTTTTAACTCAGCCCCTAATTAAGTTGGAGACATGAAATTTTGCATACTTATAGCTGAACACCTCACATCAAACGACAAGTAATAAAATTTTGAAAAAGTCTAATATTTAACCCTCTGGGCTCTATCTTATGTATTTTAAACAATTTTTCTAACTCAGACCCTATTTAAGTTGGAGACATGAAATTTTGCATATTTATAGCTGAACACCTCACATCAAACGACAAATAATAAAATTTTGAAAAAGTCTATTATTTGACCCTCTGGGCTCTAACTTGTGTATTTTAAGCAATTTTTGGAACTCAGCCCCTTATTAAGTTGGAGACATGAAATTTTGCATACTTATAGCTGAACACTTGCGATAACACAATAAATAATAACATTTTGATAAATTCATATTTAACCCTCCAGTCTCTAACTTCTGTATTTTAAGCAATTTTTTTTAACTCAGCCCCTAACTAAGTTGGAGACATGAAATTTCGCAAACTTATAGCTGAACACCTCACATCAAACGAGAAATAATAAAATTTTGAAAAAGGTTTATTATTTAAACCTTTGGGCTCTAACTTGTGTATTTTAAACAATTTTTCTAATTCGCACCCTAATTAAGTTGGAGACATGAAATTTGCATACTTATAGCTGAACACCTCACATCAAACGGCAAATAATAAAATTTTGAAAATGGTCTAATATTTAACCCTCTGGGCTCTAACTTATGTATTTTAAGCAATTTTCTAACTCATCCCCTAATTAAGTTGGAGACATGAAATTTTGCATACTTATAGCTGAACACCTCACATCAAACGACAAATAATAAAATTTTGAAAAAGTCTATTATTTAACCCTCTGGGCTCTAACTTGTGTATTTTAAGCAATTTTTGGAACTCAGCCCCTTATTAAGTTGGAGACATGAAATTTTGCATACTTATAGCTGAACACTTGCGATAACACAATAAATAATAACATTTTGATAAATTCATATTTAACCCTCCAGTCTCTAACTTCTGTATTTTAAGCAATTTTTTTTAACTCAGCCCCTAACTAAGTTGGAGACATGAAATTTCGCAAACTTATAGCTGAACACCTCACATCAAACGAGAAATAATAAAATTTTGAAAAAGGTTTATTATTTAACCCTTTGGGCTCTAACTTGTGTATTTTAAACAATTTTTCTAATTCGCACCCTAATTAAGTTGGAGACATGAAATTTGCATACTTATAGCTGAACACCTCACATCAAACGGCAAATAATAAAATTTTGAAAAAGGTCTAATATTTAACCCTCTGGGCTCTAACTTATGTATTTTAAGCAATTTTCTAACTCATCCCCTAATTAAGTTGGAGACATGAAATTTTGCATACTTATAGCTGAACAACTCACATCAAACGACAAATAATACAATTTTGAAAAAGGTCTAATATTTAACCCTCTGGGCTCTAACTTATGTATTTTAAGCAATTTTCTAACTCATGCCCTAATTAAGTTGGAGACATGAAAGTTTGCATACTTATAGCTGAACACTTGCGATAACACAATAAATAATAACATTTTGAAAAATTCATATTTAACCCTCCAGTCTCTAACTTGTGTATTTTAGGCAATTTTTCAAACTCATCCCCTAATTAAGTTGGAGCCATGAAAGTTTGCATACTTATAGCTGAACACTTGTGATAACACAATAAATAATAACATTTTGAAAAATTCATATTTAACCCTCCAGTCTCTAACTTCTGTATTTTAAACAATTTTTTTTAACTCAGCCCCTAATTAAGTTGGAGACATGAAATTTTGCATACTTATAGCTGAACACCTCACATCAAACGACAAGTAATAAAATTTTGAAAAAGTCTAATATTTAACCCTCTGGGCTCTATCTTATGTATTTTAAACAATTTTTCTAACTCAGACCCTATTTAAGTTGGAGACATGAAATTTTGCATATTTATAGCTGAACACCTCACATCAAACGACAAATAATAAAATTTTGAAAAAGTCTATTATTTGACCCTCTGGGCTCTAACTTGTGTATTTTAAGCAATTTTTGGAACTCAGCCCCTTATTAAGTTGGAGACATGAAATTTTGCATACTTATAGCTGAACACTTGCGATAACACAATAAATAATAACATTTTGATAAATTCATATTTAACCCTCCAGTCTCTAACTTCTGTATTTTAAGCAATTTTTTTTAACTCAGCCCCTAACTAAGTTGGAGACATGAAATTTCGCAAACTTATAGCTGAACACCTCACATCAAACGAGAAATAATAAAATTTTGAAAAAGGTTTATTATTTAACCCTTTGGGCTCTAACTTGTGTATTTTAAACAATTTTTCTAATTCGCACCCTAATTAAGTTGGAGACATGAAATTTGCATACTTATAGCTGAACACCTCACATCAAACGGCAAATAATAAAATTTTGAAAATGGTCTAATATTTAACCCTCTGGGCTCTAACTTATGTATTTTAAGCAATTTTCTAACTCATCCCCTAATTAAGTTGGAGACATGAAATTTTGCATACTTATAGCTGAACACCTCACATCAAACGACAAATAATACAATTTTGAAAAAGGTCTAATATTTAACCCTCTGGGCTCTAACTTGTGTATTTTAGGCAATTTTTCAAACTCAGCCCCTAATTAAGTTGGAGACATGAAAGTTTGCATAATTATAGCTGAACACTTGCGATAACACAATAAATAATAACATTTTGAAAAATTCATATTTAACCCTCCAGTCTCTAACTTCTGTATTTTAAACAATTTTTTTTAACTCAGCCCCTAATTAAGTTGGAGACATGAAATTTTGCATACTTATAGCTGAACACCTCACATCAAACGACAAGTAATAAAATTTTGAAAAAGTCTAATATTTAACCCTCTGGGCTCTATCTTATGTATTTTAAACAATTTTTCTAACTCAGACCCTATTTAAGTTGGAGACATGAAATTTTGCATATTTATAGCTGAACACCTCACATCAAACGACAAATAATAAAATTTTGAAAAAGTCTATTATTTAACCCTCTGGGCTCTAACTTGTGTATTTTAAGCAATTTTTGGAACTCAGCCCCTTATTAAGTTGGAGACATGAAATTTTGCATACTTATAGCTGAACACTTGCGATAACACAATAAATAATAACATTTTGATAAATTCATATTTAACCCTCCAGTCTCTAACTTCTGTATTTTAAGCAATTTTTTTTAACTCAGCCCCTAACTAAGTTGGAGACATGAAATTTCGCAAACTTATAGCTGAACACCTCACATCAAACGAGAAATAATAAAATTTTGAAAAAGGTTTATTATTTAACCCTTTGGGCTCTAACTTGTGTATTTTAAACAATTTTTCTAATTCGCACCCTAATTAAGTTGGAGACATGAAATTTGCATACTTATAGCTGAACACCTCACATCAAACGGCAAATAATAAAATTTTGAAAAAGGTCTAATATTTAACCCTCTGGGCTCTAACTTATGTATTTTAAGCAATTTTCTAACTCATCCCCTAATTAAGTTGGAGACATGAAATTTTGCATACTTATAGCTGAACAACTCACATCAAACGACAAATAATACAATTTTGAAAAAGGTCTAATATTTAACCCTCTGGGCTCTAACTTATGTATTTTAAGCAATTTTCTAACTCATGCCCTAATTAAGTTGGAGACATGAAAGTTTGCATACTTATAGCTGAACACTTGCGATAACACAATAAATAATAACATTTTGAAAAATTCATATTTAACCCTCCAGTCTCTAACTTGTGTATTTTAGGCAATTTTTCAAACTCATCCCCTAATTAAGTTGGAGCCATGAAAGTTTGCATACTTATAGCTGAACACTTGTGATAACACAATAAATAATAACATTTTGAAAAATTCATATTTAACCCTCCAGTCTCTAACTTCTGTATTTTAAACAATTTTTTTTAACTCAGCCCCTAATTAAGTTGGAGACATGAAATTTTGCATACTTATAGCTGAACACCTCACATCAAACGACAAGTAATAAAATTTTGAAAAAGTCTAATATTTAACCCTCTGGGCTCTATCTTATGTATTTTAAACAATTTTTCTAACTCAGACCCTATTTAAGTTGGAGACATGAAATTTTGCATATTTATAGCTGAACACCTCACATCAAACGACAAATAATAAAATTTTGAAAAAGTCTATTATTTGACCCTCTGGGCTCTAACTTGTGTATTTTAAGCAATTTTTGGAACTCAGCCCCTTATTAAGTTGGAGACATGAAATTTTGCATACTTATAGCTGAACACTTGCGATAACACAATAAATAATAACATTTTGATAAATTCATATTTAACCCTCCAGTCTCTAACTTCTGTATTTTAAGCAATTTTTTTTAACTCAGCCCCTAACTAAGTTGGAGACATGAAATTTCGCAAACTTATAGCTGAACACCTCACATCAAACGAGAAATAATAAAATTTTGAAAAAGGTTTATTATTTAACCCTTTGGGCTCTAACTTGTGTATTTTAAACAATTTTTCTAATTCGCACCCTAATTAAGTTGGAGACATGAAATTTGCATACTTATAGCTGAACAACTCACATCAAACGACAAATAATACAATTTTGAAAAAGGTCTAATATTTAACCCTCTGGGCTCTAACTTATGTATTTTAAGCAATTTTCTAACTCATGCCCTAATTAAGTTGGAGACATGAAAGTTTGCATACTTATAGCTGAACACTTGCGATAACACAATAAATAATAACATTTTGAAAAATTCATATTTAACCCTCCAGTCTCTAACTTGTGTATTTTAAGCAATTTTTTTTAACTCAGCCCCTAACTAAGTTGGAGACATGAAATTTCGCAAACTTATAGCTGAACACCTCACATCAAACGAGAAATAATAAAATTTTGAAAAAGGTTTATTATTTAACCCTTTGGGCTCTAACTTGTGTATTTTAAACAATTTTTCTAATTCGCACCCTAATTAAGTTGGAGACATGAAATTTGCATACTTATAGCTGAACACCTCACATCAAACGGCAAATAATAAAATTTTGAAAAAGGTCTAATATTTAACCCTCTGGGCTCTAACTTATGTATTTTAAGCAATTTTCTAACTCATCCCCTAATTAAGTTGGAGACATGAAATTTTGCATACTTATAGCTGAACAACTCACATCAAACGACAAATAATACAATTTTGAAAAAGGTCTAATATTTAACCCTCTGGGCTCTAACTTATGTATTTTAAGCAATTTTCTAACTCATGCCCTAATTAAGTTGGAGACATGAAAGTTTGCATACTTATAGCTGAACACTTGCGATAACACAATAAATAATAACATTTTGAAAAATTCATATTTAACCCTCCAGTCTCTAACTTGTGTATTTTAGGCAATTTTTCAAACTCATCCCCTAATTAAGTTGGAGCCATGAAAGTTTGCATACTTATAGCTGAACACTTGTGATAACACAATAAATAATAACATTTTGAAAAATTCATATTTAACCCTCCAGTCTCTAACTTCTGTATTTTAAACAATTTTTTTTAACTCAGCCCCTAATTAAGTTGGAGACATGAAATTTTGCATACTTATAGCTGAACACCTCACATCAAACGACAAGTAATAAAATTTTGAAAAAGTCTAATATTTAACCCTCTGGGCTCTATCTTATGTATTTTAAACAATTTTTCTAACTCAGACCCTATTTAAGTTGGAGACATGAAATTTTGCATATTTATAGCTGAACACCTCACATCAAACGACAAATAATAAAATTTTGAAAAAGTCTATTATTTGACCCTCTGGGCTCTAACTTGTGTATTTTAAGCAATTTTTGGAACTCAGCCCCTTATTAAGTTGGAGACATGAAATTTTGCATACTTATAGCTGAACACTTGCGATAACACAATAAATAATAACATTTTGATAAATTCATATTTAACCCTCCAGTCTCTAACTTCTGTATTTTAAACAATTTTTCTAATTCGCACCCTAATTAAGTTGGAGACATGAAATTTGCATACTTATAGCTGAACACCTCACATCAAACGGCAAATAATAAAATTTTGAAAATGGTCTAATATTTAACCCTCTGGGCTCTAACTTATGTATTTTAAGCAATTTTCTAACTCATCCCCTAATTAAGTTGGAGACATGAAATTTTGCATACTTATAGCTGAACACCTCACATCAAACGAGAAATAATAAAATTTTGAAAAAGGTTTATTATTTAACCCTTTGGGCTCTAACTTGTGTATTTTAAACAATTTTTCTAATTCGCACCCTAATTAAGTTGGAGACATGAAATTTGCATACTTATAGCTGAACAACTCACATCAAACGACAAATAATACAATTTTGAAAAAGGTCTAATATTTAACCCTCTGGGCTCTAACTTATGTATTTTAAGCAATTTTCTAACTCATGCCCTAATTAAGTTGGAGACATGAAAGTTTGCATACTTATAGCTGAACACTTGCGATAACACAATAAATAATAACATTTTGAAAAATTCATATTTAACCCTCCAGTCTCTAACTTGTGTATTTTAAGCAATTTTTTTTAACTCAGCCCCTAACTAAGTTGGAGACATGAAATTTCGCAAACTTATAGCTGAACACCTCACATCAAACGAGAAATAATAAAATTTTGAAAAAGGTTTATTATTTAACCCTTTGGGCTCTAACTTGTGTATTTTAAACAATTTTTCTAATTCGCACCCTAATTAAGTTGGAGACATGAAATTTGCATACTTATAGCTGAACACCTCACATCAAACGGCAAATAATAAAATTTTGAAAAAGGTCTAATATTTAACCCTCTGGGCTCTAACTTATGTATTTTAAGCAATTTTCTAACTCATCCCCTAATTAAGTTGGAGACATGAAATTTTGCATACTTATAGCTGAACAACTCACATCAAACGACAAATAATACAATTTTGAAAAAGGTCTAATATTTAACCCTCTGGGCTCTAACTTATGTATTTTAAGCAATTTTCTAACTCATGCCCTAATTAAGTTGGAGACATGAAAGTTTGCATACTTATAGCTGAACACTTGCGATAACACAATAAATAATAACATTTTGAAAAATTCATATTTAACCCTCCAGTCTCTAACTTGTGTATTTTAGGCAATTTTTCAAACTCATCCCCTAATTAAGTTGGAGCCATGAAAGTTTGCATACTTATAGCTGAACACTTGTGATAACACAATAAATAATAACATTTTGAAAAATTCATATTTAACCCTCCAGTCTCTAACTTCTGTATTTTAAACAATTTTTTTTAACTCAGCCCCTAATTAAGTTGGAGACATGAAATTTTGCATACTTATAGCTGAACACCTCACATCAAACGACAAGTAATAAAATTTTGAAAAAGTCTAATATTTAACCCTCTGGGCTCTATCTTATGTATTTTAAACAATTTTTCTAACTCAGACCCTATTTAAGTTGGAGACATGAAATTTTGCATATTTATAGCTGAACACCTCACATCAAACGACAAATAATAAAATTTTGAAAAAGTCTATTATTTGACCCTCTGGGCTCTAACTTGTGTATTTTAAGCAATTTTTGGAACTCAGCCCCTTATTAAGTTGGAGACATGAAATTTTGCATACTTATAGCTGAACACTTGCGATAACACAATAAATAATAACATTTTGATAAATTCATATTTAACCCTCCAGTCTCTAACTTCTGTATTTTAAACAATTTTTCTAATTCGCACCCTAATTAAGTTGGAGACATGAAATTTGCATACTTATAGCTGAACACCTCACATCAAACGGCAAATAATAAAATTTTGAAAATGGTCTAATATTTAACCCTCTGGGCTCTAACTTATGTATTTTAAGCAATTTTCTAACTCATCCCCTAATTAAGTTGGAGACATGAAATTTTGCATACTTATAGCTGAACACCTCACATCAAACGACAAATAATAAAATTTTGAAAAAGTCTATTATTTAACCCTCTGGGCTCTAACTTGTGTATTTTAAGCAATTTTTGGAACTCAGCCCCTTATTAAGTTGGAGACATGAAATTTTGCATACTTATAGCTGAACACTTGCGATAACACAATAAATAATAACATTTTGATAAATTCATATTTAACCCTCCAGTCTCTAACTTCTGTATTTTAAGCAATTTTTTTTAACTCAGCCCCTAACTAAGTTGGAGACATGAAATTTCGCAAACTTATAGCTGAACACCTCACATCAAACGAGAAATAATAAAATTTTGAAAAAGGTTTATTATTTAACCCTTTGGGCTCTAACTTGTGTATTTTAAACAATTTTTCTAATTCGCACCCTAATTAAGTTGGAGACATGAAATTTGCATACTTATAGCTGAACACCTCACATCAAACGGCAAATAATAAAATTTTGAAAAAGGTCTAATATTTAACCCTCTGGGCTCTAACTTATGTATTTTAAGCAATTTTCTAACTCATCCCCTAATTAAGTTGGAGACATGAAATTTTGCATACTTATAGCTGAACAACTCACATCAAACGACAAATAATACAATTTTGAAAAAGGTCTAATATTTAACCCTCTGGGCTCTAACTTATGTATTTTAAGCAATTTTCTAACTCATGCCCTAATTAAGTTGGAGACATGAAAGTTTGCATACTTATAGCTGAACACTTGCGATAACACAATAAATAATAACATTTTGAAAAATTCATATTTAACCCTCCAGTCTCTAACTTGTGTATTTTAGGCAATTTTTCAAACTCATCCCCTAATTAAGTTGGAGCCATGAAAGTTTGCATACTTATAGCTGAACACTTGTGATAACACAATAAATAATAACATTTTGAAAAATTCATATTTAACCCTCCAGTCTCTAACTTCTGTATTTTAAACAATTTTTTTTAACTCAGCCCCTAATTAAGTTGGAGACATGAAATTTTGCATACTTATAGCTGAACACCTCACATCAAACGACAAGTAATAAAATTTTGAAAAAGTCTAATATTTAACCCTCTGGGCTCTATCTTATGTATTTTAAACAATTTTTCTAACTCAGACCCTATTTAAGTTGGAGACATGAAATTTTGCATATTTATAGCTGAACACCTCACATCAAACGACAAATAATAAAATTTTGAAAAAGTCTATTATTTGACCCTCTGGGCTCTAACTTGTGTATTTTAAGCAATTTTTGGAACTCAGCCCCTTATTAAGTTGGAGACATGAAATTTTGCATACTTATAGCTGAACACTTGCGATAACACAATAAATAATAACATTTTGAAAAATTCATATTTAACCTTCCGGTCTCTAACTTGTGTATTTTAAACACTTTTTCTAACTCGCCCCCTAATTAAAATGGAGATATGAAATTTTGCATACTTATAGCTGAACACATCACATCAAACGACAAATAATAAAATTTTGAAAAAGCCTATTATTTGACCCTCTGGGCGCTAACTTGTGTATTTTAAGCAATTTTTCTAACTCAGCCCCTAATTAAGTTGGAGACATGAAATTTGCCTACTTATAGCTGAACACCTCACATCAAACGGCAAATAATAAAATTTTGAAAAAGGTCTAATATTTAACCCTCTGGGCTCTAACTTGTGTATTTTAAGCAATTTTTGTAACTCAGCCCCTAATTAAGTTGGAGACATGAAATTTTGCATACTTATAGCTGAACACCTCACATCAAACGACAAATAATACAATTTTGAAAAAGGTCTAATATTTAACCCTCTGGGCTCTAACTTGTGTATTTTAGGCAATTTTTCAAACTCAGCCCCTAATTAAGTTGGAGACATGAAAGTTTGCATAATTATAGCTGAACACTTGCGATAACACAATAAATAATAACATTTTGAAAAATTCATATTTAACCCTCCAGTCTCTAACTTCTGTATTTTAAACAATTTTTTTTAACTCAGCCCCTAATTAAGTTGGAGACATGAAATTTTGCATACTTATAGCTGAACACCTCACATCAAACGACAAGTAATAAAATTTTGAAAAAGTCTAATATTTAACCCTCTGGGCTCTATCTTATGTATTTTAAACAATTTTTCTAACTCAGACCCTATTTAAGTTGGAGACATGAAATTTTGCATATTTATAGCTGAACACCTCACATCAAACGACAAATAATAAAATTTTGAAAAAGTCTATTATTTGACCCTCTGGGCTCTAACTTGTGTATTTTAAGCAATTTTTGGAACTCAGCCCCTTATTAAGTTGGAGACATGAAATTTTGCATACTTATAGCTGAACACTTGCGATAACACAATAAATAATAACATTTTGATAAATTCATATTTAACCCTCCAGTCTCTAACTTCTGTATTTTAAGCAATTTTTTTTAACTCAGCCCCTAACTAAGTTGGAGACATGAAATTTCGCAAACTTATAGCTGAACACCTCACATCAAACGAGAAATAATAAAATTTTGAAAAAGGTTTATTATTTAACCCTTTGGGCTCTAACTTGTGTATTTTAAACAATTTTTCTAATTCGCACCCTAATTAAGTTGGAGACATGAAATTTGCATACTTATAGCTGAACACCTCACATCAAACGGCAAATAATAAAATTTTGAAAATGGTCTAATATTTAACCCTCTGGGCTCTAACTTATGTATTTTAAGCAATTTTCTAACTCATCCCCTAATTAAGTTGGAGACATGAAATTTTGCATACTTATAGCTGAACACCTCACATCAAACGACAAATAATACAATTTTGAAAAAGGTCTAATATTTAACCCTCTGGGCTCTAACTTGTGTATTTTAGGCAATTTTTCAAACTCAGCCCCTAATTAAGTTGGAGACATGAAAGTTTGCATAATTATAGCTGAACACTTGCGATAACACAATAAATAATAACATTTTGAAAAATTCATATTTAACCCTCCAGTCTCTAACTTCTGTATTTTAAACAATTTTTTTTAACTCAGCCCCTAATTAAGTTGGAGACATGAAATTTTGCATACTTATAGCTGAACACCTCACATCAAACGACAAGTAATAAAATTTTGAAAAAGTCTAATATTTAACCCTCTGGGCTCTATCTTATGTATTTTAAACAATTTTTCTAACTCAGACCCTATTTAAGTTGGAGACATGAAATTTTGCATATTTATAGCTGAACACCTCACATCAAACGACAAATAATAAAATTTTGAAAAAGTCTATTATTTAACCCTCTGGGCTCTAACTTGTGTATTTTAAGCAATTTTTGGAACTCAGCCCCTTATTAAGTTGGAGACATGAAATTTTGCATACTTATAGCTGAACACTTGCGATAACACAATAAATAATAACATTTTGATAAATTCATATTTAACCCTCCAGTCTCTAACTTCTGTATTTTAAGCAATTTTTTTTAACTCAGCCCCTAACTAAGTTGGAGACATGAAATTTCGCAAACTTATAGCTGAACACCTCACATCAAACGAGAAATAATAAAATTTTGAAAAAGGTTTATTATTTAACCCTTTGGGCTCTAACTTGTGTATTTTAAACAATTTTTCTAATTCGCACCCTAATTAAGTTGGAGACATGAAATTTGCATACTTATAGCTGAACACCTCACATCAAACGGCAAATAATAAAATTTTGAAAAAGGTCTAATATTTAACCCTCTGGGCTCTAACTTATGTATTTTAAGCAATTTTCTAACTCATCCCCTAATTAAGTTGGAGACATGAAATTTTGCATACTTATAGCTGAACAACTCACATCAAACGACAAATAATACAATTTTGAAAAAGGTCTAATATTTAACCCTCTGGGCTCTAACTTATGTATTTTAAGCAATTTTCTAACTCATGCCCTAATTAAGTTGGAGACATGAAAGTTTGCATACTTATAGCTGAACACTTGCGATAACACAATAAATAATAACATTTTGAAAAATTCATATTTAACCCTCCAGTCTCTAACTTGTGTATTTTAGGCAATTTTTCAAACTCATCCCCTAATTAAGTTGGAGCCATGAAAGTTTGCATACTTATAGCTGAACACTTGTGATAACACAATAAATAATAACATTTTGAAAAATTCATATTTAACCCTCCAGTCTCTAACTTCTGTATTTTAAACAATTTTTTTTAACTCAGCCCCTAATTAAGTTGGAGACATGAAATTTTGCATACTTATAGCTGAACACCTCACATCAAACGACAAGTAATAAAATTTTGAAAAAGTCTAATATTTAACCCTCTGGGCTCTATCTTATGTATTTTAAACAATTTTTCTAACTCAGACCCTATTTAAGTTGGAGACATGAAATTTTGCATATTTATAGCTGAACACCTCACATCAAACGACAAATAATAAAATTTTGAAAAAGTCTATTATTTGACCCTCTGGGCTCTAACTTGTGTATTTTAAGCAATTTTTGGAACTCAGCCCCTTATTAAGTTGGAGACATGAAATTTTGCATACTTATAGCTGAACACTTGCGATAACACAATAAATAATAACATTTTGATAAATTCATATTTAACCCTCCAGTCTCTAACTTCTGTATTTTAAGCAATTTTTTTTAACTCAGCCCCTAACTAAGTTGGAGACATGAAATTTCGCAAACTTATAGCTGAACACCTCACATCAAACGAGAAATAATAAAATTTTGAAAAAGGTTTATTATTTAACCCTTTGGGCTCTAACTTGTGTATTTTAAACAATTTTTCTAATTCGCACCCTAATTAAGTTGGAGACATGAAATTTGCATACTTATAGCTGAACAACTCACATCAAACGACAAATAATACAATTTTGAAAAAGGTCTAATATTTAACCCTCTGGGCTCTAACTTATGTATTTTAAGCAATTTTCTAACTCATGCCCTAATTAAGTTGGAGACATGAAAGTTTGCATACTTATAGCTGAACACTTGCGATAACACAATAAATAATAACATTTTGAAAAATTCATATTTAACCCTCCAGTCTCTAACTTGTGTATTTTAAGCAATTTTTTTTAACTCAGCCCCTAACTAAGTTGGAGACATGAAATTTCGCAAACTTATAGCTGAACACCTCACATCAAACGAGAAATAATAAAATTTTGAAAAAGGTTTATTATTTAACCCTTTGGGCTCTAACTTGTGTATTTTAAACAATTTTTCTAATTCGCACCCTAATTAAGTTGGAGACATGAAATTTGCATACTTATAGCTGAACACCTCACATCAAACGGCAAATAATAAAATTTTGAAAAAGGTCTAATATTTAACCCTCTGGGCTCTAACTTATGTATTTTAAGCAATTTTCTAACTCATCCCCTAATTAAGTTGGAGACATGAAATTTTGCATACTTATAGCTGAACAACTCACATCAAACGACAAATAATACAATTTTGAAAAAGGTCTAATATTTAACCCTCTGGGCTCTAACTTATGTATTTTAAGCAATTTTCTAACTCATGCCCTAATTAAGTTGGAGACATGAAAGTTTGCATACTTATAGCTGAACACTTGCGATAACACAATAAATAATAACATTTTGAAAAATTCATATTTAACCCTCCAGTCTCTAACTTGTGTATTTTAGGCAATTTTTCAAACTCATCCCCTAATTAAGTTGGAGCCATGAAAGTTTGCATACTTATAGCTGAACACTTGTGATAACACAATAAATAATAACATTTTGAAAAATTCATATTTAACCCTCCAGTCTCTAACTTCTGTATTTTAAACAATTTTTTTTAACTCAGCCCCTAATTAAGTTGGAGACATGAAATTTTGCATACTTATAGCTGAACACCTCACATCAAACGACAAGTAATAAAATTTTGAAAAAGTCTAATATTTAACCCTCTGGGCTCTATCTTATGTATTTTAAACAATTTTTCTAACTCAGACCCTATTTAAGTTGGAGACATGAAATTTTGCATATTTATAGCTGAACACCTCACATCAAACGACAAATAATAAAATTTTGAAAAAGTCTATTATTTGACCCTCTGGGCTCTAACTTGTGTATTTTAAGCAATTTTTGGAACTCAGCCCCTTATTAAGTTGGAGACATGAAATTTTGCATACTTATAGCTGAACACTTGCGATAACACAATAAATAATAACATTTTGATAAATTCATATTTAACCCTCCAGTCTCTAACTTCTGTATTTTAAACAATTTTTCTAATTCGCACCCTAATTAAGTTGGAGACATGAAATTTGCATACTTATAGCTGAACACCTCACATCAAACGGCAAATAATAAAATTTTGAAAATGGTCTAATATTTAACCCTCTGGGCTCTAACTTATGTATTTTAAGCAATTTTCTAACTCATCCCCTAATTAAGTTGGAGACATGAAATTTTGCATACTTATAGCTGAACACCTCACATCAAACGACAAATAATAAAATTTTGAAAAAGTCTATTATTTAACCCTCTGGGCTCTAACTTGTGTATTTTAAGCAATTTTTGGAACTCAGCCCCTTATTAAGTTGGAGACATGAAATTTTGCATACTTATAGCTGAACACTTGCGATAACACAATAAATAATAACATTTTGATAAATTCATATTTAACCCTCCAGTCTCTAACTTCTGTATTTTAAGCAATTTTTTTTAACTCAGCCCCTAACTAAGTTGGAGACATGAAATTTCGCAAACTTATAGCTGAACACCTCACATCAAACGAGAAATAATAAAATTTTGAAAAAGGTTTATTATTTAACCCTTTGGGCTCTAACTTGTGTATTTTAAACAATTTTTCTAATTCGCACCCTAATTAAGTTGGAGACATGAAATTTGCATACTTATAGCTGAACACCTCACATCAAACGGCAAATAATAAAATTTTGAAAAAGGTCTAATATTTAACCCTCTGGGCTCTAACTTATGTATTTTAAGCAATTTTCTAACTCATCCCCTAATTAAGTTGGAGACATGAAATTTTGCATACTTATAGCTGAACAACTCACATCAAACGACAAATAATACAATTTTGAAAAAGGTCTAATATTTAACCCTCTGGGCTCTAACTTATGTATTTTAAGCAATTTTCTAACTCATGCCCTAATTAAGTTGGAGACATGAAAGTTTGCATACTTATAGCTGAACACTTGCGATAACACAATAAATAATAACATTTTGAAAAATTCATATTTAACCCTCCAGTCTCTAACTTGTGTATTTTAGGCAATTTTTCAAACTCATCCCCTAATTAAGTTGGAGCCATGAAAGTTTGCATACTTATAGCTGAACACTTGTGATAACACAATAAATAATAACATTTTGAAAAATTCATATTTAACCCTCCAGTCTCTAACTTCTGTATTTTAAACAATTTTTTTTAACTCAGCCCCTAATTAAGTTGGAGACATGAAATTTTGCATACTTATAGCTGAACACCTCACATCAAACGACAAGTAATAAAATTTTGAAAAAGTCTAATATTTAACCCTCTGGGCTCTATCTTATGTATTTTAAACAATTTTTCTAACTCAGACCCTATTTAAGTTGGAGACATGAAATTTTGCATATTTATAGCTGAACACCTCACATCAAACGACAAATAATAAAATTTTGAAAAAGTCTATTATTTGACCCTCTGGGCTCTAACTTGTGTATTTTAAGCAATTTTTGGAACTCAGCCCCTTATTAAGTTGGAGACATGAAATTTTGCATACTTATAGCTGAACACTTGCGATAACACAATAAATAATAACATTTTGAAAAATTCATATTTAACCTTCCGGTCTCTAACTTGTGTATTTTAAACACTTTTTCTAACTCGCCCCCTAATTAAAATGGAGATATGAAATTTTGCATACTTATAGCTGAACACATCACATCAAACGACAAATAATAAAATTTTGAAAAAGCCTATTATTTGACCCTCTGGGCGCTAACTTGTGTATTTTAAGCAATTTTTCTAACTCAGCCCCTAATTAAGTTGGAGACATGAAATTTGCCTACTTATAGCTGAACACCTCACATCAAACGGCAAATAATAAAATTTTGAAAAAGGTCTAATATTTAACCCTCTGGGCTCTAACTTGTGTATTTTAAGCAATTTTTGTAACTCAGCCCCTAATTAAGTTGGAGACATGAAATTTTGCATACTTATAGCTGAACACCTCACATCAAACGACAAATAATACAATTTTGAAAAAGGTCTAATATTTAACCCTCTGGGCTCTAACTTGTGTATTTTAGGCAATTTTTCAAACTCAGCCCCTAATTAAGTTGGAGACATGAAAGTTTGCATAATTATAGCTGAACACTTGCGATAACACAATAAATAATAACATTTTGAAAAATTCATATTTAACCCTCCAGTCTCTAACTTCTGTATTTTAAACAATTTTTTTTAACTCAGCCCCTAATTAAGTTGGAGACATGAAATTTTGCATACTTATAGCTGAACACCTCACATCAAACGACAAGTAATAAAATTTTGAAAAAGTCTAATATTTAACCCTCTGGGCTCTATCTTATGTATTTTAAACAATTTTTCTAACTCAGACCCTATTTAAGTTGGAGACATGAAATTTTGCATATTTATAGCTGAACACCTCACATCAAACGACAAATAATAAAATTTTGAAAAAGTCTATTATTTAACCCTCTGGGCTCTAACTTGTGTATTTTAAGCAATTTTTGGAACTCAGCCCCTTATTAAGTTGGAGACATGAAATTTTGCATACTTATAGCTGAACACTTGCGATAACACAATAAATAATAACATTTTGATAAATTCATATTTAACCCTCCAGTCTCTAACTTCTGTATTTTAAGCAATTTTTTTTAACTCAGCCCCTAACTAAGTTGGAGACATGAAATTTCGCAAACTTATAGCTGAACACCTCACATCAAACGAGAAATAATAAAATTTTGAAAAAGGTTTATTATTTAACCCTTTGGGCTCTAACTTGTGTATTTTAAACAATTTTTCTAATTCGCACCCTAATTAAGTTGGAGACATGAAATTTGCATACTTATAGCTGAACACCTCACATCAAACGGCAAATAATAAAATTTTGAAAAAGGTCTAATATTTAACCCTCTGGGCTCTAACTTATGTATTTTAAGCAATTTTCTAACTCATCCCCTAATTAAGTTGGAGACATGAAATTTTGCATACTTATAGCTGAACAACTCACATCAAACGACAAATAATACAATTTTGAAAAAGGTCTAATATTTAACCCTCTGGGCTCTAACTTATGTATTTTAAGCAATTTTCTAACTCATGCCCTAATTAAGTTGGAGACATGAAAGTTTGCATACTTATAGCTGAACACTTGCGATAACACAATAAATAATAACATTTTGAAAAATTCATATTTAACCCTCCAGTCTCTAACTTGTGTATTTTAGGCAATTTTTCAAACTCATCCCCTAATTAAGTTGGAGCCATGAAAGTTTGCATACTTATAGCTGAACACTTGTGATAACACAATAAATAATAACATTTTGAAAAATTCATATTTAACCCTCCAGTCTCTAACTTCTGTATTTTAAACAATTTTTTTTAACTCAGCCCCTAATTAAGTTGGAGACATGAAATTTTGCATACTTATAGCTGAACACCTCACATCAAACGACAAGTAATAAAATTTTGAAAAAGTCTAATATTTAACCCTCTGGGCTCTATCTTATGTATTTTAAACAATTTTTCTAACTCAGACCCTATTTAAGTTGGAGACATGAAATTTTGCATATTTATAGCTGAACACCTCACATCAAACGACAAATAATAAAATTTTGAAAAAGTCTATTATTTGACCCTCTGGGCTCTAACTTGTGTATTTTAAGCAATTTTTGGAACTCAGCCCCTTATTAAGTTGGAGACATGAAATTTTGCATACTTATAGCTGAACACTTGCGATAACACAATAAATAATAACATTTTGAAAAATTCATATTTAACCCTCCAGTCTCTAACTTCTGTATTTTAAACAATTTTTTTTAACTCAGCCCCTAATTAAGTTGGAGACATGAAATTTTGCATATTTATAGCTGAACACCTCACATCAAACGACAAATAATAAAATTTTGAAAAAGTCTATTATTTGACCCTCTGGGCTCTAACTTGTGTATTTTAGGCAATTTTTCAAACTCAGCCCCTAATTAAGTTGGAGACATGAAAGTTTGCATAATTATAGCTGAACACTTGCGATAACACAATAAATAATACAATTTTGAAAAAGGTCTAATATTTAACCCTCTGGGCTCTAACTTATGTATTTTAAGCAATTTTCTAACTCATCCCCTAATTAAGTTGGAGACATGAAATTTTGCATACTTAAAGCTGAACACCTCACATCACACGACAAATAATACAATTTTGAAAAAGGTCTAATATTTAACCCTCTGGGCTCTAACTTGTGTATTTTAGGCAATTTTTCAAACTCATCCCCTAATTAAGTTGGAGCCATGAAAGTTTGCATACTTATAGCTGAACACTTGCGATAACACAATAAATAATAACATTTTGAAAAATTCATATTTAACCTTCCGGTCACTAACTTGTGTATTTTAAACACTTTTTCTAACTCGCCCCCTAATTAAAATGGAGATATGAAATTTTGCATACTTATAGCTGAACACATCACATCAAACGACAAATAATAAAATTTTGAAAAAGTCTATTATTTGACCCTCTGGGCGCTAATTTGTGTATTTTAAGCAATTTTTCTAACTCAGCCCCTAATTAAGTTGGAGACATGAAATTTTGCATACTTATAGCTGAACACCTCACATCAAACGACAAATAATACAATTTTGAAAAAGGTCTAATATTTAACCCTCTGGGCTCTAACTTATGTATTTTAAGCAATTTTCTAACTCATCCCCTAATTAAGTTGGAGACATGAAATTTTGCATACTTAAAGCTGAACACCTCACATCAAACGACAAATAATACAATTTTGAAAAAGGTCTAATATTTAGCCCTCTGGGCTCTAACTTGTGTATTTTAGGCAATTTTTCAAACTCATCCCCTAATTAAGTTGGAGCCATGAAAGTTTGCATACTTATAGCTGAACACTTGCGATAACACAATAAATAATAACATTTTGAAAAATTCATATTTAACCTTCCGGTCACTAACTTGTGTATTTTAAACACTTTTTCTAACTCGCCCCCTAATTAAAATGGAGATATGAAATTTTGCATACTTATAGCTGAACACATCACATCAAACGACAAATAATAAAATTTTGAAAAAGTCTATTATTTGACCATCTGGGCGCTAATTTGTGTATTTTAAGCAATTTTTCTAACTCAGCCCCTAATTAAGTTGGAGACATGAAATTTGCATACTTATAGCTGAACACCTCACATCAAACGGCAAATAATAAAATTTTGAAAAAGGTCTAATATTTAACCCTCTGGGCTCTAACATGTGTATTTTAAGCAATTTTTGTAACTCAGCCCCTAATTAAGTTGGAGACATGAAATTTTGCATACTTATAGCTGAACACCTCACATCAAACGACAAATAATACAATTTTGAAAAAGGTCTAATATTTAACCCTCTGGGCTCTAACTTGTGTATTTTAGGCAATTTTTCAAACTCATCCCCTAATTAAGTTGGAGCCATGAAAGTTTGCATACTTATAGCTGAACACTTGCGATAACACAATAAATAATAACATTTTGAAAAATTCATATTTAATCTTCCGGTCACTAACTTGTGTATTTTAAACACTTTTTCTAACTCGCCCCCTAATTAAAATGGAGATATGAAATTTTGCATACTTATAGCTGAACACATCACATCAAACGACAAATAATAAAATTTTGAAAAAGTCTATTATTTGACCCTCTGGGCGCTAATTTGTGTATTTTAAGCAATTTTTCTAACTCAGCCCCTAATTAAGTTGGAGACATGAAATTTTGCATACTTATAGCTGAACACCTCACATCAAACGACAAATAATACAATTTTGAAAAAGGTCTAATATTTAACCCTCTGGGCTCTAACTTATGTATTTTAAGCAATTTTCTAACTCATCCCCTAATTAAGTTGGAGACATGAAATTTTGCATACTTAAAGCTGAACACCTCACATCAAACGACAAATAATACAATTTTGAAAAAGGTCTAATATTTAGCCCTCTGGGCTCTAACTTGTGTATTTTAGGCAATTTTTCAAACTCATCCCCTAATTAAGTTGGAGCCATGAAAGTTTGCATACTTATAGCTGAACACTTGCGATAACACAATAAATAATAACATTTTGAAAAATTCATATTTAACCTTCCGGTCACTAACTTGTGTATTTTAAACACTTTTTCTAACTCGCCCCCTAATTAAAATGGAGATATGAAATTTTGCATACTTATAGCTGAACACATCACATCAAACGACAAATAATAAAATTTTGAAAAAGTCTATTATTTGACCATCTGGGCGCTAATTTGTGTATTTTAAGCAATTTTTCTAACTCAGCCCCTAATTAAGTTGGAGACATGAAATTTGCATACTTATAGCTGAACACCTCACATCAAACGGCAAATAATAAAATTTTGAAAAAGGTCTAATATTTAACCCTCTGGGCTCTAACATGTGTATTTTAAGCAATTTTTGTAACTCAGCCCCTAATTAAGTTGGAGACATGAAATTTTGCATACTTATAGCTGAACACCTCACATCAAACGACAAATAATACAATTTTGAAAAAGGTCTAATATTTAACCCTCTGGGCTCTAACTTGTGTATTTTAGGCAATTTTTCAAACTCAGCCCCTAATTAAGTTGGAGACATGAAAGTTTGCATACTTATAGCTGAACACTTGCGATAAAACAATAAATAATATCATTTTGAAAAATTCATATTTAACCCTCCAGTCTCTAACTTCTGTATTTTAAACAATTTCTTTTTAACTCAGCCCCTAATTAAGTTGGAGACATGAAATTTTGCATACTTATAGCTGAACACCTCACATCAAACGACAAATAATACAATTTTGACAAAGGTCTAATATTTAACCCTCTGGGCTCTAACTTGTGTATTTTAGGCAATTTTTCAAACTCAGCCCCTAATTAAGTTGGAGACATGAAATTTTGCATACTTATAGCTGAGCACATCACATCAAACGACAAATAATAAAATTTTGAAAAAGGTCTAATATTTAACCCTCTGGGCTCTAACTTATGTATTTTAAGCAATTTTCTAACTCATCCCCTAATTAAGTTGGAGACATGAAATTTTGCATACTTAGAGCTGAACACCTCACATCAAACGACAAATAATACAATTTTGAAAAAGGTCTAATATTTAACCCTCTGGGCTCTAACTTATGTATTTTAAGCAATTTTCTAACTCATCCCCTAATTAAGTTGGAGACATGAAAGTTTGCATACTTATAGCTGAACACTTGCGATAACACAATAAATAATAACATTTTGAAAAATTCATATTTAACCCTCCAGTCTCTAACTTGTGTATTTTAGGCAATTTTTCAAACTCATCCCCTAATTAAGTTGGAGCCATGAAAGTTTGCATACTTATAGCTGAACACTTGCGATAACACAATAAATAATAACATTTTGAAAAATTCATATTTAACCTTCCGGTCTCTAACTTGTGTATTTTAAACACTTTTTCTAACTCGCCCCCTAATTAAAATGGAGATATGAAATTTTGCATACTTATAGCTGAACACATCACATCAAACGACAAATAATAAAATTTTGAAAAAGGTCTAATATTTAACCCTATGGGCTCTAACTTGTGTATTTTAAGCAATTTTTGTAACTCAGCCCCTAATTAAGTTGGAGACATGAAATTTTGCATACTTAAAGCTGAACACCTCACATCAAACGACAAATAATACAATTTTGAAAAAGGTCTAATATTTAACCCTCTGGGCTCTAACTTGTGTATTTTAGGCAATTTTTCAAACTCAGCCCCTAATTAAGTTGGAGACATGAAAGTTTGCATAATTATAGCTGAACACTTGCGATAACACAATAAATAATAACATTTTGAAAAATTCATATTTAACCCTCCAGTCTCTAACTTCTGTATTTTAAACAATTTTTTTTAACTCAGCCCCTAATTATGTTGGAGACATGAAATTTTGCATACTTATAGCTGAACACCTCACATCAAACGACAAATAATAAAATTTTGAAAAAGGTCTAATATTTAAACCTCTGGGCTCTAACTTGTGTATTTTAAACAATTTTTCTAACTCGCCCCCTAATTAAAATGGAGACATGAAATTTTGCATACTTATAGCTGAACACATCACATCAAACGACAAATAATAAAATTTTGAAAAAGATCTAATATTTAACACTCTGGGCTCTAACTTGTGTATTTTAGGCAATTTTTCAAACTCATCCCCTAATTAAGTTGGAGCCATGAAAGTTTGCATACTTATAGCTGAACACTTGCGATAACACAATAAATAATAACATTTTGAAAAATTCATATTTAACCTTCCGGTCACTAACTTGTGTATTTTAAACACTTTTTCTAACTCGCCCCCTAATTAAAATGGAGATATGAAATTTTGCATACTTATAGCTGAACACATCACATCAAACGACAAATAATAAAATTTTGAAAAAGTCTATTATTTGACCCTCTGGGCGCTAATTTGTGTATTTTAAGCAATTTTTCTAACTCAGCCCCTAATTAAGTTGGAGACATGAAATTTGCATACTTATAGCTGAACACCTCACATCAAACGGCAAATAATAAAATTTTGAAAAAGGTCTAATATTTAACCCTCTGGGCTCTAACATGTGTATTTTAAGCAATTTTTGTAACTCAGCCCCTAATTAAGTTGGAGACATGAAATTTTGCATACTTATAGCTGAACACCTCACATCAAACGACAAATAATACAATTTTGAAAAAGGTCTAATATTTAACCCTCTGGGCTCTAACTTGTGTATTTTAGGCAATTTTTCAAACTCAGCCCCTAATTAAGTTGGAGACATGAAAGTTTGCATACTTATAGCTGAACACTTGCGATAACACAATAAATAATAACATTTTGAAAAATTCATATTTAACCCTCCAGTCTCTAACTTCTGTATTTTAAACAATTTTTTTTTAACTCAGCCCCTAATTAAGTTGGAGACATGAAATTTTGCATACTTATAGCTGAACACCTCACATCAAACGACAAATAATACAATTTTGACAAAGGTCTAATATTTAACCCTCTGGGCTCTAACTTGTGTATTTTAGGCAATTTTTCAAACTCAGCCCCTAATTAAGTTGGAGACATGAAATTTTGCATACTTATAGCTGAGCACATCACATCAAACGACAAATAATAAAATTTTGAAAAAGGTCTAATATTTAACCCTCTGGGCTCTAACTTATGTATTTTAAGCAATTTTCTAACTCATCCCCTAATTAAGTTGGAGACATGAAATTTTGCATACTTAGAGCTGAACACCTCACATCAAACGACAAATAATACAATTTTGAAAAAGGTCTAATATTTAACCCTCTGGGCTCTAACTTATGTATTTTAAGCAATTTTCTAACTCATCCCCTAATTAAGTTGGAGACATGAAAGTTTGCATACTTATAGCTGAACACTTGCGATAACACAATAAATAATAACATTTTGAAAAATTCATATTTAACCCTCCAGTCTCTAACTTGTGTATTTTAGGCAATTTTTCAAACTCATCCCCTAATTAAGTTGGAGCCGTGAAAGTTTGCATACTTATAGCTGAACACTTGCGATAACACAATAAATAATAACATTTTGAAAAATTCATATTTAACCTTCCGGTCTCTAACTTGTGTATTTTAAACACTTTTTCTAACTCGCCCCCTAATTAAAATGGAGATATGAAATTTTGCATACTTATAGCTGAACACATCACATCAAACGACAAATAATAAAATTTTGAAAAAGGTCTAATATTTAAACCTCTGGGCTCTAACTTGTGTATTTTAAACAATTTTTCTAACTCGCCCCCTAATTAAAATGGAGACATGAAATTTTGCATACTTATAGCTGAACACATCACATCAAACGACAAATAATAAAATTTTGAAAAAGATCTAATATTTAACCCTCTGGGCTCTAACTTGTGTATTTTAAGCAATGTTTCTAACTCAGCCACTAATTAAGTTGGAGACATGAAAGTTTGCATACTTATAGCTGAACACTTGCGATAACACGATAAATCATAAAATTTTAAAAAATTCATATTTAACCCTCCTGTCTCTAACTTCTGTATTTTAAACAATTTTTGTAACTCAGCCCCTAATTAAGTTGGAGACATGAAATTTTGCATACTTATAGCTGAACACCTCACATCAAATGACAAATAATAAAATTTTGAAAAAGGTCTAATATTTAACCCTCTGGGCTCTAACTTATGTATTTTAAGCAATTTTCTAACTCATCCCCTAATTAAGTTGGAGACATGAAATTTTGCATACTTAGAGCTGAACACCTCACATCAAACGACAAATAATACAATTTTGAAAAAGGTCTAATATTTAACCCTCTGGGCTTTAACATGTGTATTTTAGGCAATTTTTAAAACTCAGCCCCTAATTAAGTTGGAGACATGAAAGTTTGCATACTTATAGCTGAACACTTGCGACAACACAATAAATAATAACATTTTGAAAAATTCATATTTAACCCTCCAGTCTCTAACTTCTGTATTTTAAGCAATTTTTTTTAACTCAGCCCCTAATTAAGTTGGAGACGTGAAATTTTGCATACTTATAGCTGAACACCTCACATCAAACGACAAATAATAAAATTTTGAAAAAGGTCTAATATTTAAACCTCTGGGCTCTAACTTGTGTATTTTAGGCAATTTTTCAAACTCAGCCCCTAATTAAGTTGGAGACATGAAAGTTTGCATACTTATAGCTGAACACTTGCGATAACACAATAAATAATAACATTTTGAAAAATTCATATTTAACCCTCCAGTCTCTAACTTGTGTATTTTAGGCAATTTTTCAAACTCATCCCCTAATTAAGTTGGAGCCATGAAAGTTTGCATACTTATAGCTGAACACTTGCGATAACACAATAAATAATAACATTTTGAAAAATTCATATTTAACCTTCCGGTCTCTAACTTGTGTATTTTAAACACTTTTTCTAACTCGCCCCCTAATTAAAATGGAGATATGAAATTTTGCATACTTATAGCTGAACACATCACATCAAACGACAAATAATAAAATTTTGAAAAAGTCTATTATTTGACCCTCTGGGCGCTAACTTGTGTATTTTAAGCAATTTTTCTAACTCAGCCCCTAATTAAGTTGGAGACATGAAATTTGCATACTTATAGCTGAACACCTCACATCAAACGGCAAATAATAAAATTTTGAAAAAGGTCTAATATTTAACCCTCTGGGCTCTAACTTGTGTATTTTAAGCAATTTTTGTAACTCAGCCCCTAATTAAGTTGGAGACATGAAATTTTGCATACTTAAAGCTGAACACCTCACATCAAACGACAAATAATACAATTTTGAAAAAGGTCTAATATTTAACCCTCTGGGCTCTAACTTGTGTATTTTAGGCAATTTTTCAAACTCAGCCCCTAATTAAGTTGGAGACATGAAAGTTTGCATAATTATAGCTGAACACTTGCGATAACACAATAAATAATAACATTTTGAAAAATTCATATTTAACCCTCCAGTCTCTAACTTCTGTATTTTAAACAATTTTTTTTAACTCAGCCCCTAATTATGTTGGAGACATGAAATTTTGCATACTTATAGCTGAACACCTCACATCAAACGACAAATAATAAAATTTTGAAAAAGGTCTAATATTTAAACCTCTGGGCTCTAACTTGTGTATTTTAAACAATTTTTCTAACTCGCCCCCTAATTAAAATGGAGACATGAAATTTTGCATACTTATAGCTGGACACATCACATCAAACGACAAATAATAAAATTTTGAAAAAGATCTGATATTTAACCCTCTGGGCTCTAACTTATGTATTTTAAACAATTTTTCTAACTCAGACCCTATTTAAGTTGGAGACATGAAATTTTGCATATTTATAGCTGAACACATCACATCAAACGACAAATAATAAAATTTTGAAAAAGTCTATTATTTAACCCTCTGGGCTCTAACTTGTGTATTTTAAGCAATTTTTGGAACTCAGCCCCTTATTAAGTTGGAGACATGAAATTTTGCATACTTATAGCTGATCACTTGCGATAACACAATAAATAATAACATTTTGATGAATTCATATTTAACCCTCCATTCTCTAACTTCTGTATTTTAAGCAATTTTTTTTTACTCAGCCCCTAACTAAGTTGGAGACATGAAATTTCGCAAACTTATAGCTGAACACCTCACATCAAACGAGAAATAATAAAATTTTGAAAAAGGTTTATTATTTAACACTTTGGGCTCTAACTTGTGTATTTTAAACAATTTTTCTAATTCGCACCCTAATTAAGTTGGGTGCTGAACACCTCACATCAAACGGCAAATAATAAAATTTTGAAAAAGGTCTAATATTTAACCCTCTGGGCTCTAACTTATGTATTTTAAGCAATTTTCTAACTCATCCCCTAATTAAGTAGGAGACATGAAATTTTGCATACTTATAGCTGAACACCTCACATCAAACGACAAATAATACAATTTTGAAAAAGGTCTAATATTTAACCCTCTGGGCTCTAACTTATGTATTTTAAGCAATTTTCTAACTCATCCCCTAATTAAGTTGGAGACATGAAAGTTTGCATACTTATAGCTGAACACTTGCGATAACACAATAAATAATAACATTTTGAAAAATTCATATTTAACCCTCCAGTCTCTAACTTGTGTATTTTAGGCAATTTTTCAAACTCATCCCCTAATTGAGTTGGAGCCATGAAAGTTTGCATACTTATAGCTGAACACTTGCGATAACACAATAAATAATAACATTTTGAAAAATTCATATTTAACCTTCCGGTCTCTAACTTCTGTATTTTAAACAATTTTTTTTAACTCAGCCCCTAATTAAGTTGGAGACATGAAATTTTGCATACTTATAGCTGAACACCTCACATCAAACGACAAATAATAAAATTTTGAAAAAGGTCTAATATTTAAACCTCTGGGCTCTAAGTTGTGTATTTTAATCAATTTTTCTAACTCGCCCCCTTATTAAAATGGAGACATGAAATTTTGCATACTTATAGCTGAACACATCACATCAAACGACAAATAATAAAATTTTGAAAAAGATCTAATATTTAACCCTCTGGGCTTTAACTTGTGTATTTTAAGCAATGTTTCTAACTCAGCCACTAATTAAGTTGGAGACATGAAAGTTTGCATACTTATAGCTGAACACTTGCGATAACACGATAAATCATAAAATTTTGAAAAATTCATATTTAACCCTCCTGTCTCTAACTTCTGTCTTTTAAGCAATTTTTTTTAACTCAGCCCCTAACTAAGTTGGAGACATGAAATTTCGCAAACTTATAGCTGAACACCTCACATCAAACGAGAAATAATAAAATTTTGAAAAAGGTTTATTATTTAACCCTTTGGGCTCTAACTTGTGTATTTTAAACAATTTTTCTAATTCGCACCCTAATTAAGTTGGAGACATGAAATTTGCATACTTATAGCTGAACACATCACATCAAACGACAAATAATAAAATTTTGAAAAAGATCTAATATTTAACACTCTGGGCTCTAACTTGTGTATTTTAGGCAATTTTTCAAACTCATCCCCTAATTAAGTTGGAGCCATGAAAGTTTGCATACTTATAGCTGAACACTTGCGATAACACAATAAATAATAACATTTTGAAAAATTCATATTTAACCTTCCGGTCACTAACTTGTGTATTTTAAACACTTTTTCTAACTCGCCCCCTAATTAAAATGGAGATATGAAATTTTGCATACTTATAGCTGAACACATCACATCAAACGACAAATAATAAAATTTTGAAAAAGGTCTAATATTTAAACCTCTGGGCTCTAACTTGTGTATTTTAATCAATTTTTCTAACTCGCCCCCTTATTAAAATGGAGACATGAAATTTTGCATACTTATAGCTGAACACATCACATCAAACGACAAATAATAAAATTTTGAAAAAGATCTAATATTTAACCCTCTGGGCTTTAACTTGTGTATTTTAAGCAATGTTTCTAACTCAGCCACTAATTAAGTTGGAGACATGAAAGTTTGCATACTTATAGCTGAACACTTGCGATAACACGATAAATCATAAAATTTTGAAAAATTCATATTTAACCCTCCTGTCTCTAACTTCTGTCTTTTAAGCAATTTTTTTTAACTCAGCCCCTAACTAAGTTGGAGACATGAAATTTCGCAAACTTATAGCTGAACACCTCACATCAAACGAGAAATAATAAAATTTTGAAAAAGGTTTATTATTTAACCCTTTGGGCTCTAACTTGTGTATTTTAAACAATTTTTCTAATTCGCACCCTAATTAAGTTGGAGACATGAAATTTGCATACTTATAGCTGAACACATCACATCAAACGACAAATAATAAAATTTTGAAAAAGATCTAATATTTAACACTCTGGGCTCTAACTTGTGTATTTTAGGCAATTTTTCAAACTCATCCCCTAATTAAGTTGGAGCCATGAAAGTTTGCATACTTATAGCTGAACACTTGCGATAACACAATAAATAATAACATTTTGAAAAATTCATATTTAACCTTCCGGTCACTAACTTGTGTATTTTAAACACTTTTTCTAACTCGCCCCCTAATTAAAATGGAGATATGAAATTTTGCATACTTATAGCTGAACACATCACATCAAACGACAAATAATAAAATTTTGAAAAAGTCTATTATTTGACCCTCTGGGCGCTAATTTGTGTATTTTAAGCAATTTTTCTAACTCAGCCCCTAATTAAGTTGGAGACATGAAATTTGCATACTTATAGCTGAACACCTCACATCAAACGGCAAATAATAAAATTTTGAAAAAGGTCTAATATTTAACCCTCTGGGCTCTAACATGTGTATTTTAAGCAATTTTTGTAACTCAGCCCCTAATTAAGTTGGAGACATGAAATTTTGCATACTTATAGCTGAACACCTCACATCAAACGACAAATAATACAATTTTGAAAAAGGTCTAATATTTAACCCTCTGGGCTCTAACTTGTGTATTTTAGGCAATTTTTCAAACTCAGCCCCTAATTAAGTTGGAGACATGAAAGTTTGCATACTTATAGCTGAACACTTGCGATAACACAATAAATAATAACATTTTGAAAAATTCATATTTAACCCTCCAGTCTCTAACTTCTGTATTTTAAACAATTTTTTTTTAACTCAGCCCCTAATTAAGTTGGAGACATGAAATTTTGCATACTTATAGCTGAACACCTCACATCAAACGACAAATAATACAATTTTGACAAAGGTCTAATATTTAACCCTCTGGGCTCTAACTTGTGTATTTTAGGCAATTTTTCAAACTCAGCCCCTAATTAAGTTGGAGACATGAAATTTTGCATACTTATAGCTGAGCACATCACATCAAACGACAAATAATAAAATTTTGAAAAAGGTCTAATATTTAACCCTCTGGGCTCTAACTTATGTATTTTAAGCAATTTTCTAACTCATCCCCTAATTAAGTTGGAGACATGAAATTTTGCATACTTAGAGCTGAACACCTCACATCAAACGACAAATAATACAATTTTGAAAAAGGTCTAATATTTAACCCTCTGGGCTCTAACTTATGTATTTTAAGCAATTTTCTAACTCATCCCCTAATTAAGTTGGAGACATGAAAGTTTGCATACTTATAGCTGAACACTTGCGATAACACAATAAATAATAACATTTTGAAAAATTCATATTTAACCCTCCAGTCTCTAACTTGTGTATTTTAGGCAATTTTTCAAACTCATCCCCTAATTAAGTTGGAGCCGTGAAAGTTTGCATACTTATAGCTGAACACTTGCGATAACACAATAAATAATAACATTTTGAAAAATTCATATTTAACCTTCCGGTCTCTAACTTGTGTATTTTAAACACTTTTTCTAACTCGCCCCCTAATTAAAATGGAGATATGAAATTTTGCATACTTATAGCTGAACACATCACATCAAACGACAAATAATAAAATTTTGAAAAAGGTCTAATATTTAAACCTCTGGGCTCTAACTTGTGTATTTTAAACAATTTTTCTAACTCGCCCCCTAATTAAAATGGAGACATGAAATTTTGCATACTTATAGCTGAACACATCACATCAAACGACAAATAATAAAATTTTGAAAAAGATCTAATATTTAACCCTCTGGGCTCTAACTTGTGTATTTTAAGCAATGTTTCTAACTCAGCCACTAATTAAGTTGGAGACATGAAAGTTTGCATACTTATAGCTGAACACTTGCGATAACACGATAAATCATAAAATTTTAAAAAATTCATATTTAACCCTCCTGTCTCTAACTTCTGTATTTTAAACAATTTTTGTAACTCAGCCCCTAATTAAGTTGGAGACATGAAATTTTGCATACTTATAGCTGAACACCTCACATCAAATGACAAATAATAAAATTTTGAAAAAGGTCTAATATTTAACCCTCTGGGCTCTAACTTATGTATTTTAAGCAATTTTCTAACTCATCCCCTAATTAAGTTGGAGACATGAAATTTTGCATACTTAGAGCTGAACACCTCACATCAAACGACAAATAATACAATTTTGAAAAAGGTCTAATATTTAACCCTCTGGGCTTTAACATGTGTATTTTAGGCAATTTTTCAAACTCAGCCCCTAATTAAGTTGGAGACATGAAAGTTTGCATACTTATAGCTGAACACTTGCGACAACACAATAAATAATAACATTTTGAAAAATTCATATTTAACCCTCCAGTCTCTAACTTCTGTATTTTAAGCAATTTTTTTTTAACTCAGCCCCTAATTAAGTTGGAGACGTGAAATTTTGCATACTTATAGCTGAACACCTCACATCAAACGACAAATAATAAAATTTTGAAAAAGGTCTAATATTTAAACCTCTGGGCTCTAACTTGTGTATTTTAGGCAATTTTTCAAACTCAGCCCCTAATTAAGTTGGAGACATGAAAGTTTGCATACTTATAGCTGAACACTTGCGATAACACAATAAACATTAACATTTTGAAAAATTCATATTTAACCCTCCAGTCTCTAACTTGTGTATTTTAGGCAATTTTTCAAACTCATCCCCTAATTAAGTTGGAGCCATGAAAGTTTGCATACTTATAGCTGAACACTTGCGATAACACAATAAATAATAACATTTTGAAAAATTCATATTTAACCTTCCGGTCTCTAACTTGTGTATTTTAAACACTTTTTCTAACTCGCCCCCTAATTAAAATGGAGATATGAAATTTTGCATACTTATAGCTGAACACATCACATCAAACGACAAATAATAAAATTTTGAAAAAGTCTATTATTTGACCCTCTAGGCGCTAACTTGTGTATTTTAAGCAATTTTTCTAACTCAGCCCCTAATTAAGTTGGAGACATGAAATTTGCATACTTATAGCTGAACACCTCACATCAAACGGCAAATAATAAAATTTTGAAAAAGGTCTAATATTTAACCCTCTGGGCTCTAACTTGTGTATTTTAAGCAATTTTTGTAACTCAGCCCCTAATTAAGTTGGAGACATGAAATTTTGCATACTTAAAGCTGAACACCTCACATCAAACGACAAATAATACAATTTTGAAAAAGGTCTAATATTTAACCCTCTGGGCTCTAACTTGTGTATTTTAGGCAATTTTTCAAACTCAGCCCCTAATTAAGTTGGAGACATGAAAGTTTGCATAATTATAGCTGAACACTTGCGATAACACAATAAATAATAACATTTTGAAAAATTCATATTTAACCTTCCGGTCTCTAACTTGTGTATTTTAAACACTTTTTCTAACTCGCCCCCTAATTAAAATGGAGACATGAAATTTTGCATACTTATAGCTGAACACATCACATCAAACGACAAATAATAAAATTTTGAAAAAGATCTGATATTTAACCCTCTGGGCTCTAACTTATGTATTTTAAACAATTTTTCTAACTCAGACCCTATTTAAGTTGGAGACATGAAATTTTGCATATTTATAGCTGAACACCTCACATCAAACGACAAATAATAAAATTTTGAAAAAGTCTATTATTTAACCCTCTGGGCTCTAACTTGTGTATTTTAAGCAATTTTTGGAACTCAGCCCCTTATTAAGTTGGAGACATGAAATTTTGCATACTTATAGCTGATCACTTGCGATAACACAATAAATAATAACATTTTGATGAATTCATATTTAACCCTCCAGTCTCTAACTTCTGTATTTTAAGCAATTTTTTTTTACTCAGCCCCTAACTAAGTTGGAGACATGAAATTTCGCAAACTTATAGCTGAACACCTCACATCAAACGAGAAATAATAAAATTTTGAAAAAGGTTTATTATTTAACCCTTTGGGCTCTAACTTGTGTATTTTAAACAATTTTTCTAATTCGCACCCTAATTAAGTTGGGTGCTGAACACCTCACATCAAACGGCAAATAATAAAATTTTGAAAAAGGTCTAATATTTAACCCTCTGGGCTCTAACTTATGTATTTTAAGCAATTTTCTAACTCATCCCCTAATTAAGTAGGAGACATGAAATTTTGCATACTTATAGCTGAACACCTCACATCAAACGACAAATAATACAATTTTGAAAAAGGTCTAATATTTAACCCTCTGGGCTCTAACTTATGTATTTTAAGCAATTTTCTAACTCATCCCCTAATTAAGTTGGAGACATGAAAGTTTGCATACTTATAGCTGAACACTTGCGATAACACAATAAATAATAACATTTTGAAAAATTCATATTTAACCCTCCAGTCTCTAACTTGTGTATTTTAGGCAATTTTTCAAACTCATCCCCTAATTGAGTTGGAGCCATGAAAGTTTGCATACTTATAGCTGAACACTTGCGATAACACAATAAATAATAACATTTTGAAAAATTCATATTTAACCTTCCGGTCTCTAACTTCTGTATTTTAAACAATTTTTTTTAACTCAGCCCCTAATTAAGTTGGAGACATGAAATTTTGCATACTTATAGCTGAACACCTCACATCAAAAGACAAATAATAAAATTTTGAAAAAGGTCTAATATTTAAACCTCTGGGCTCTAACTTGTGTATTTTAATCAATTTTTCTAACTCGCCCCCTTATTAAAATGGAGACATGAAATTTTGCATACTTATAGCTGAACACATCACATCAAACGACAAATAATAAAATTTTGAAAAAGATCTAATATTTAACCCTCTGGGCTTTAACTTGTGTATTTTAAGCAATGTTTCTAACTCAGCCACTAATTAAGTTGGAGACATGAAAGTTTGCATACTTATAGCTGAACACTTGCGATAACACGATAAATCATAAAATTTTGAAAAATTCATATTTAACCCTCCTGTCTCTAACTTCTGTCTTTTAAGCAATTTTTTTTAACTCAGCCCCTAACTAAGTTGGAGACATGAAATTTCGCAAACTTATAGCTGAACACCTCACATCAAACGAGAAATAATAAAATTTTGAAAAAGGTTTATTATTTAACCCTTTGGGCTCTAACTTGTGTATTTTAAACAATTTTTCTAATTCGCACCCTAATTAAGTTGGAGACATGAAATTTGCATACTTATAGCTGAACACCTCACATCAAACGGCAAATAATAAAATTTTGAAAAAGGTCTAATATTTAACCCTCTGGGCTCTAACTTATGTATTTTAAGCAATTTTCTAACTCATCCCCTAATTAAGTTGGAGACATGAAATTTTGCATACTTAAAGCTGAACACCTCACATCAAACGACAAATAATACAATTTTGAAAAAGGTCTAATATTTAACCCTCTGGGCTCTAACTTGTGTATTTTAGGCAATTTTTCAAACTCATCCCCTAATTAAGTTGGAGCCATGAAAGTTTGCATACTTATAGCTGAACACTTGCGATAACACAATAAATAATAACATTTTGAAAAATTCATATTTAACCTTCCGGTCCTAACTTGTGTATTTTAAACACTTTTTCTAACTCGCCCCCTAATTAAAATGGAGATATGAAATTTTGCATACTTATAGCTGAACACATCACATCAAACGACAAATAATAAAATTTTGAAAAAGTCTATTATTTGACCCTCTGGGCGCTAATTTGTGTATTTTAAGCAATTTTTCTAACTCAGCCCCTAATTAAGTTGGAGACATGAAATTTGCATACTTATAGCTGAACACCTCACATCAAACGGCAAATAATAAAATTTTGAAAACGGTCTAATATTTAACCCTCTGGGCTCTAACTTGTGTATTTTAAACAATTTTTCTAACTCGCCCCCTAATTAAAATGGAGACATGAAATTTTGCATACTTATAGCTGAACACATCACATCAAACGACAAATAATAAAATTTTGAAAAAGATCTGATATTTAACCCTCTGGGCTCTAACTTATGTATTTTAAACAATTTTTCTAACTCAGACCCTATTTAAGTTGGAGACATGAAATTTTGCATATTTATAGCTGAACACCTCACATCAAACGACAAATAATAAAATTTTGAAAAAGTCTATTATTTAACCCTCTGGGCTCTAACTTGTGTATTTTAAGCAATTTTTGGAACTCAGCCCCTTATTAAGTTGGAGACATGAAATTTTGCATACTTATAGCTGATCACTTGCGATAACACAATAAATAATAACATTTTGATGAATTCATATTTAACCCTCCATTCTCTAACTTCTGTATTTTAAGCAATTTTTTTTAACTCAGCCCCTAACTAAGTTGGAGACATGAAATTTCGCAAACTTATAGCTGAACACCTCACATCAAACGAGAAATAATAAAATTTTGAAAAAGGTTTATTATTTAACCCTTTGGGCTCTAACTTGTGTATTTTAAACAATTTTTCTAATTCGCACCCTAATTAAGTTGGGTGCTGAACACCTCACATCAAACGGCAAATAATAAAATTTTGAAAAAGGTCTAATATTTAACCCTCTGGGCTCTAACTTATGTATTTTAAGCAATTTTCTAACTCATCCCCTAATTAAGTAGGAGACATGAAATTTTGCATACTTATAGCTGAACACCTCACATCAAACGACAAATAATACAATTTTGAAAAAGGTCTAATATTTAACCCTCTGGGATCTAACTTATGTATTTTAAGCAATTTTCTAACTCATCCCCTAATTAAGTTGGAGACATGAAAGTTTGCATACTTATAGCTGAACACTTGCGATAACACAATAAATAATAACATTTTGAAAAATTCATATTTAACCCTCCAGTCTCTAACTTGTGTATTTTAGGCAATTTTTCAAACTCATCCCCTAATTGAGTTGGAGCCATGAAAGTTTGCATACTTATAGCTGAACACTTGCGATAACACAATAAATAATAACATTTTGAAAAATTCATATTTAACCTTCCGGTCTCTAACTTCTGTATTTTAAACAATTTTTTTTAACTCAGCCCCTAATTAAGTTGGAGACATGAAATTTTGCATACTTATAGCTGAACACCTCACATCAAACGACAAATAATAAAATTTTGAAAAAGGTCTAATATTTAAACCTCTGGGCTCTAACTTGTGTATTTTAATCAATTTTTCTAACTCGCCCCCTAATTAAAATGGAGACATGAAATTTTGCATACTTATAGCTGAACACATCACATCAAACGACAAATAATAAAATTTTGAAAAAGATCTAATATTTAACCCTCTGGGCTCTAACTTGTGTATTTTAAGCAATGTTTCTAACTCAGCCACTAATTAAGTTGGAGACATGAAAGTTTGCATACTTATAGCTGAACACTTGCGATAACACGATAAATCATAAAATTTTGAAAAATTCATATTTAACCCTCCTGTCTCTAACTTCTGTCTTTTAAGCAATTTTTTTTAACTCAGCCCCTAACTAAGTTGGAGACATGAAATTTCGCAAACTTATAGCTGAACACCTCACATCAAACGAGAAATAATAAAATTTTGAAAAAGGTTTATTATTTAACCCTTTGGGCTCTAACTTGTGTATTTTAAACAATTTTTCTAATTCGCACCCTAATTAAGTTGGAGACATGAAATTTGCATACTTATAGCTGAACACCTCACATCAAACGGCAAATAAAAAAATTTTGAAAAAGGTCTAATATTTAACCCTCTGGGCTCTAACTTATGTATTTTAAGCAATTTTCTAACTCATCCCCTAATTAAGTTGGAGACATGAAATTTTGCATACTTAAAGCTGAACACCTCACATCAAACGACAAATAATACAATTTTGAAAAAGGTCTAATATTTAACCCTCTGGGCTCTAACTTGTGTATTTTAGGCAATTTTTCAAACTCATCCCCTAATTAAGTTGGAGCCATGAAAGTTTGCATACTTATAGCTGAACACTTGCGATAACACAATAAATAATAACATTTTGAAAAATTCATATTTAACCTTCCGGTCCTAACTTGTGTATTTTAAACACTTTTTCTAACTCGCCCCCTAATTAAAATGGAGATATGAAATTTTGCATACTTATAGCTGAACACATCACATCAAACGACAAATAATAAAATTTTGAAAAAGTCTATTATTTGACCCTCTGGGCGCTAATTTGTGTATTTTAAGCAATTTTTCTAACTCAGCCCCTAATTAAGTTGGAGACATGAAATTTGCATACTTATAGCTGAACACCTCACATCAAACGGCAAATAATAAAATTTTGAAAACGGTCTAATATTTAACCCTCTGGGCTCTAACATGTGTATTTTAAGCAATTTTTTTAACTCAGCCCCTAACTAAGTTGGAGACATGAAATTTCGCAAACTTATAGCTGAACACCTCACATCAAACGAGAAATAATAAAATTTTGAAAAAGGTTTATTATTTAACACTTTGGGCTCTAACTTGTGTATTTTAAACAATTTTTCTAATTCGCACCCTAATTAAGTTGGGTGCTGAACACCTCACATCAAACGGCAAATAATAAAATTTTGAAAAAGGTCTAATATTTAACCCTCTGGGCTCTAACTTATGTATTTTAAGCAATTTTCTAACTCATCCCCTAATTAAGTAGGAGACATGAAATTTTGCATACTTATAGCTGAACACCTCACATCAAACGACAAATAATACAATTTTGAAAAAGGTCTAATATTTAACCCTCTGGGATCTAACTTATGTATTTTAAGCAATTTTCTAACTCATCCCCTAATTAAGTTGGAGACATGAAAGTTTGCATACTTATAGCTGAACACTTGCGATAACACAATAAATAATAACATTTTGAAAAATTCATATTTAACCCTCCAGTCTCTAACTTGTGTATTTTAGGCAATTTTTCAAACTCATCCCCTAATTGAGTTGGAGCCATGAAAGTTTGCATACTTATAGCTGAACACTTGCGATAACACAATAAATAATAACATTTTGAAAAATTCATATTTAACCTTCCGGTCTCTAACTTCTGTATTTTAAACAATTTTTTTTAACTCAGCCCCTAATTAAGTTGGAGACATGAAATTTTGCATACTTATAGCTGAACACCTCACATCAAACGACAAATAATAAAATTTTGAAAAAGGTCTAATATTTAAACCTCTGGGCTCTAACTTGTGTATTTTAATCAATTTTTCTAACTCGCCCCCTAATTAAAATGGAGACATGAAATTTTGCATACTTATAGCTGAACACATCACATCAAACGACAAATAATAAAATTTTGAAAAAGATCTAATATTTAACCCTCTGGGCTCTAACTTGTGTATTTTAAACAATGTTTCTAACTCAGCCACTAATTAAGTTGGAGACATGAAAGTTTGCATACTTATAGCTGAACACTTGCGATAACACGATAAATCATAAAATTTTGAAAAATTCATATTTAACCCTCCTGTCTCTAACTTCTGTCTTTTAAGCAATTTTTTTTAACTCAGCCCCTAACTAAGTTGGAGACATGAAATTTCGCAAACTTATAGCTGAACACCTCACATCAAACGAGAAATAATAAAATTTTGAAAAAGGTTTATTATTTAACCCTTTGGGCTCTAACTTGTGTATTTTAAACAATTTTTCTAATTCGCACCCTAATTAAGTTGGAGACATGAAATTTGCATACTTATAGCTGAACACCTCACATCAAACGGCAAATAATAAAATTTTGAAAAAGGTCTAATATTTAACCCTCTGGGCTCTAACTTATGTATTTTAAGCAATTTTCTAACTCATCCCCTAATTAAGTTGGAGACATGAAATTTTGCATACTTAAAGCTGAACACCTCACATCAAACGACAAATAATACAATTTTGAAAAAGGTCTAATATTTAACCCTCTGGGCTCTAACTTGTGTATTTTAGGCAATTTTTCAAACTCATCCCCTAATTAAGTTGGAGCCATGAAAGTTTGCATACTTATAGCTGAACACTTGCGATAACACAATAAATAATAACATTTTGAAAAATTCATATTTAACCTTCCGGTCCTAACTTGTGTATTTTAAACACTTTTTCTAACTCGCCCCCTAATTAAAATGGAGATATGAAATTTTGCATACTTATAGCTGAACACATCACATCAAACGACAAATAATAAAATTTTGAAAAAGTCTATTATTTGACCCTCTGGGCGCTAATTTGTGTATTTTAAGCAATTTTTCTAACTCAGCCCCTAATTAAGTTGGAGACATGAAATTTGCATACTTATAGCTGAACACCTCACATCAAACGGCAAATAATAAAATTTTGAAAACGGTCTAATATTTAACCCTCTGGGCTCTAACATGTGTATTTTAAGCAATTTTTGTAACTCAGCCCCTAATTAAGTTGGAGACATGAAATTTTGCATACTTATAGCTGAACACCTCACATCAAACGACAAATAATACAATTTTGAAAAAGGTCTAATATTTAACCCTCTGGGCTCTAACTTGTGTATTTTAGGCAATTTTTCAAACTCAGCCCCTAATTAAGTTGCAGACATGAAAGTTTGCATACTTATAGCTGAACACTTGCGATAACACAATAAATAATAACATTTTGAAAAATTCATATTTAACCCTCCAGTCTCTAACTTCTGTATTTTAAACAATTTTTTTTTAACTCAGCCCCTAATTAAGTTGGAGACATGAAATTTTGCATACTTATAGCTGAACACCTCACATCAAACGACAAATAATACAATTTTGACAAAGGTCTAATATTTAACCCTCTGGGCTCTAACTTGTGTATTTTAGGCAATTTTTCAAACTCAGCCCCTAATTAAGTTGGAGACATGAAATTTTGCATACTTATAGCTGAGCACATTACATCAAACGACAAATAATAAAATTTTGAAAAAGGTCTAATATTTAACCCTCTGGGCTCTAACTTATGTATTTTAAGCAATTTTCTAACTCATCCCCTAATTAAGTTGGAGACATGAAATTTTGCATACTTAGAGCTGAACACCTCACATCAAACGACAAATAATACAATTTTGAAAAAGGTCTAATATTTAACCCTCTGGGCTCTAACTTATGTATTTTAAGCAATTTTCTAACTCATCCCCTAATTAAGTTGGAGACATGAAAGTTTGCATACTTATAGCTGAACACTTGCGATAACACAATAAATAATAACATTTTGAAAAATTCATATTTAACCCTCCAGTCTCTAACTTGTGTATTTTAGGCAATTTTTCAAACTCATCCCCTAATTAAGTTGGAGCCATGAAAGTTTGCATACTTATAGCTGAACACTTGCGATAACACAATAAATAATAACATTTTGAAAAATTCATATTTAACCTTCCGGTCTCTAACTTGTGTATTTTAAACACTTTTTCTAACTCGCCCCCTAATTAAAATGGAGATATGAAATTTTGCATACTTATAGCTGAACACTTGCGATAACACGATAAATCATAAAATTTTGAAAAATTCATATTTAACCCTCCAGTCTCTAACTTATGTATTTTAAGCAATTTTCTAACTCATCCCCTAATTAAGTTGGAGACATGAAAGTTTGCATACTTATAGCTGAACACTTGCGATAACACAATAAATAATAACATTTTGAAAAATTCATATTTAACCCTCCAGTCTCTAACTTGTGTATTTTAGGCAATTTTTCAAACTCAGCCCCTAATTAAGTTGGAGACATGAAAGTTTGCATAATTATAGCTGAACACTTGCGATAACACAATAAATAATAACATTTTGAAAAATTCATATTTAACCCTCCAGTCTCTAACTTCTGTATTTTAAACAATTTTTTTTAACTCAGCCCCTAATTATGTTGGAGACATGAAATTTTGCATACTTATAGCTGAACGCCTCACATCAAACGACATATAATAAAATTTTGAAAAAGGTCTAATATTTAAACATCTGGGCTCTAACTTGTGTATTTTAAACAATTTTTCTAACTCGCCCCCTAATTAAAATGGAGACATGAAATTTTGCATACTTATAGCTGAACACATCACATCAAACGACAAATAATAAAATTTTGAAAAAGATCTAATATTTAACCCTCTGGGCTCTAACTTGTGTATTTTAGGCAATTTTTCAAACTCATCCCCTAATTAAGTTGGAGCCATGAAAGTTTGCATACTTATAGCTGAACACTTGCGATAACACAATAAATAATAACATTTTGAAAAATTCATATTTAACCTTCCGGTCACTAACTTGTGTATTTTAAACACTTTTTCTAACTCGCCCCCTAATTAAAATGGAGATATGAAATTTTGCATACTTATAGCTGAACACATCACATCAAACGACAAATAATAAAATTTTGAAAAAGTCTATTATTTGACCCTCTGGGCGCTAATTTGTGTATTTTAAGCAATTTTTCTAACTCAGCCCCTAATTAAGTTGGAGACATGAAATTTGCATACTTATAGCTGAACACCTCACATCAAACGGCAAATAATAAAATTTTGAAAAAGATCTAATATTTAACCCTCTGGGCTCTAACTTATGTATTTTAAACAATTTTTCTAACTCAGACCCTATTTAAGTTGGAGACATGAAATTTTGCATATTTATAGCTGAACACCTCACATCAAACGACAAATAATAAAATTTTGAAAAAGTCTATTATTTAACCCTCTGGGCTCTAACTTGTGTATTTTAAGCAATTTTTGGAACTCAGCCCCTTATTAAGTTGGAGACATGAAATTTTGCATACTTATAGCTGAACACTTGCGATAACACAATAAATAATAACATTTTGATAAATTCATATTTAACCCTCCAGTCTCTAACTTCTGTATTTTAAGCAATTTTTTTTAACTCAGCCCCTAACTAAGTTGGAGACATGAAATTTCGCAAACTTATAGCTGAACACCTCACATCAAACGAGAAATAATAAAATTTTGAAAAAGGTTTATTATTTAACCCTTTGGGCTCTAACTTGTGTATTTTAAACAATTTTTCTAATTCGCACCCTAATTAAGTTGGAGACATGAAATTTGCATACTTATAGCTGAACACCTCACATCAAACGGCAAATAATAAAATTTTGAAAAAGGTCTAATATTTAACCCTCTGGGCTCTAACTTATGTATTTTAAGCAATTTTCTAACTCATCCCCTAATTAAGTTGGAGACATGAAATTTTGCATACTTATAGCTGAACACCTCACATCAAACGACAAATAATACAATTTTGAAAAAGGTCTAATATTTAATCCTCTGGGCTCTAACTTATGTATTTTAAGCAATTTTCTAACTCATCCCCTAATTAAGTTGGAGACATGAAAGTTTGCATACTTATAGCTGAACACTTGCGATAACACAATAAATAATAACATTTTGAAAAATTCATATTTAACCCTCCAGTCTCTAACTTGTGTATTTTAGGCAATTTTTCAAACTCATCCCCTAATTAAGTTGGAGCCATGAAAGTTTGCATACTTATAGCTGAACACTTGCGATAACACAATAAATAATAACATTTTGAAAAATTCATATTTAACCTTCCGGTCTCTAACTTCTGTATTTTAAACAATTTTTTTTAACTCAGCCCCTAATTAAGTGTGAGACATGAAATTTTGCATACTTATAGCTGAACACCTCACATCAAACGACAAATAATAAAATTTTGAAAAAGGTCTAATATTTAAACCTCTGGGCTCTAACTTGTGTATTTTAAACAATTTTTCTAACTCGCCCCCTAATTAAAATGGAGACATGAAATTTTGCATACTTATAGCTGAACACATCACATCAAACGACAAGTAATAAAATTTTGAAAAAGATCTAATATTTAACCCTCTGGGCTCTAACTTGTGTATTTTAAGCAATGTTTCTAACTCAGCCACTAATTAAGTTGGAGACATGAAAGTTTGCATACGTATAGCTGAATACTTGCGATAACACGATAAATCATAAAATTTTGAAAAATTCATATTTAACCCTCCTGTCTCTAACTTCTGTATTTTAAGCAATTTTTTTTAACTCAGCCCCTAACTAAGTTGGAGACATGAAATTTCGCAAACTTATAGCTGAACACCTCACATCAAACGAGAAATAATAAAATTTTGAAAAAGGTTTATTATTTAACCCTTTGGGCTCTAACTTGTGTATTTTAAACAATTTTTCTAATTCGCACCCTAATTAAGTTGGAGACATGAAATTTGCATACTTATAGCTGAACACCTCACATCAAACGGCAAATAATAAAATTTTGAAAAAGGTCTAATATTTAACCCTCTGGGCTCTAACTTATGTATTTTAAGCAATTTTCTAACTCATCCCCTAATTAAGTTGGAGACATGTAATTTTGCATACTTAAAGCTGAACACCTCACATCAAACGACAAATAATACAATTTTGAAAAAGGTCTAATATTTAACCCTCTGGTCTCTAACTTGTGTATTTTAGGCAATTTTTCAAACTCATCCCCTAATTAAGTTTGAGCCATGAAAGTTTGCATACTTATAGCTGAACACTTGCGATAACACAATAAATAATAACATTTTGAAAAATTCATATTTAACCTTCCGGTCCTAACTTGTGTATTTTAAACGCTTTTTCTAACTCGCCCCCTAATTAAAATGGAGATATGAAATTTTGCATACTTATAGCTGAACACATCACATCAAACGACAAATAATAAAATTTTGAAAAAGTCTATTATTTGACCCTCTGGGCGCTAATTTGTGTATTTTAAGCAATTTTTCTAACTCAGCCCCTAATTAAGTTGGAGACATGAAATTTGCATACTTATAGCTGAACACCTCACATCAAACGGCAAATAATAAAATTTTGAAAACGGTCTAATATTTAACCCTCTGGGCTCTAACATGTGTATTTTAAGCAATTTTTGTAACTCAGCCCCTAATTAAGTTGGAGACATGAAATTTTGCATACTTATAGCTGAACACCTCACATCAAACGACAAATAATACAATTTTGAAACAGGTCTAATATTTAACCCTCTGGGCTCTAACTTGTGTATTTTAGGCAATTTTTCAAACTCAGCCCCTAATTAAGTTGGAGACATGAAAGTTTGCATACTTATAGCTGAACACTTGCGATAACACAATAAATAATAACATTTTGAAAAATTCATATTTAACCCTCCAGTCTCTAACTTCTGTATTTTAAACAATTTTTTGTTAACTCAGCCCCTAATTAAGTTGGAGACATGAAATTTTGCATACTTATAGCTGAACACCTCACATCAAACGACAAATAATACAATTTTGACAAAGGTCTAATATTTAACCCTCTGGGCTCTAACTTGTGTATTTTAGGCAATTTTTCAAACTCAGCCCCTAATTAAGTTGGAGACATGAAATTTTGCATACTTATAGCTGAGCACATCACATCAAACGACAAATAATAAAATTTTGAAAAAGGTCTAATATTTAACCCTCTGGGCTCTAACTTTTGTATTTTAAGCAATTTTCTAACTCATCCCCTAATTAAGTTGGAGACATGAAATTTTGCATACTTAGAGCTGAACACCTCACATCAAACGACAAATAATACAATTTTGAAAAAGGTCTAATATTTAACCCTCTGGGCTCTAACTTATGTATTTTAAGCAATTTTCTAACTCATCCCCTAATTAAGTTGGAGACATGAAAGTTTGCATACTTATAGCTGAACACTTGCGATAACACAATAAATAATAACATTTTGAAAAATTCATATTTAACCCTCCAGTCTCTAACTTGTGTATTTTAGGCAATTTTTCAAACTCATCCCCTAATTAAGTTGGAGCCATGAAAGTTTGCATACTTATAGCTGAACACTTGCGATAACACAATAAATAATAACATTTTGAAAAATTCATATTTAACCTTCCGGTCTCTATCTTGTGTATTTTAAACACTTTTTCTAACTCGCCCCCTAATTAAAATGGAGATATGAAATTTTGCATACTTATAGCTGAACACATCACATCAAACGACAAATAATAAAATTTTGAAAAAGTCTATTATTTGACCCTCTGGGCGCTAACTTGTGTATTTTAAGCAATTTTTCTAACTCAGCCCCTAATTAAGTTGGAGACATGAAATTTGCATACTTATAGCTGAACACCTCACATCAAACGACAAATAATACAATTTTGAAAAAGGTCTAATATTTAACCCTCTGGGCTCTAACTTGTGTATTTTAGGCAATTTTTCAAACTCAGCCCCTAATTAAGTTGGAGACATGAAAGTTTGCATAATTATAGCTGAACACTTGCGATAACACAATAAATAATAACATTTTGAAAAATTCATATTTAACCCTCCAGTCTCTAACTTCTGTATTTTAAACAATTTTTTTTAACTCAGCCCCTAATTATGTTGGAGACATGAAATTTTGCATACTTATAGCTGAACACCTCACATCAAACGACAAATAATAAAATTTTGAAAAAGGTCTAATATTTAAACCTCTGGGCTCTAACTTGTGTATTTTAAACAATTTTTCTAACTCGCCCCCTAATTAAAATGGAGACATGAAATTTTGCATACTTATAGCTGAACACATCACATCAAACGACAAATAATAAAATTTTGAAAAAGATCTAATATTTAACCCTCTGGGCTCTAACTTGTGTATTTTAGGCAATTATTCAAACTCATCCCCTAATTAAGTTGGAGCCATGAAAGTTTGCATACTTATAGCTGAACACTTGCGATAACACAATAAATAATAACATTTTGAAAAATTCATATTTAACCTTCCGGTCACTAACTTGTGTATTTTAAACACTTTTTCTAACTCGCCCCCTAATTAAAATGGAGATATGAAATTTTGCATACTTATAGCTGAACACATCACATCAAACGACAAATAATAAAATTTTGAAAAAGTCTATTATTTGACCCTCTGGGCGCTAATTTGTGTATTTTAAGCAATTTTTCTAACTCAGCCCCTAATTAAGTTGGAGACATGAAATTTTACATACTTATAGCTGAACACCTCACATCAAACGGCAAATAATACAATTTTGAAAAAGGTCTAATATTTAACCCTCTGGGCTCTAACTTGTGTATTTTAGGCAATTTTTCAAACTCAGCCCCTAATTAAGTTGGAGACATGAAAGTTTGCATACTTATAGCTGAACACTTGCGATAACACAATAAATAATAACATTTTGAAAAATTCATATTTAACCCTCCAGTCTCTAACTTCTGTATTTTAAACAATTTTTTTTTAACTCAGCCCCTAATTAAGTTGGAGACATGAAATTTTGCATACTTATAGCTGAACACCTCACATCAAACGACAAATAATACAATTTTGACAAAGGTCTAATATTTAACCCTCTGGGCTCTAACTTGTGTATTTTAGGCAATTTTTCAAACTCAGCCCCTAATTAAGTTGGAGACATGAAATTTTGCATACTTATAGCTGAGCACATCACATCAAACGACAAATAATAAAATTTTGAAAAAGGTCTAATATTTAACCCTCTGGGCTCTAACTTATGTATTTTAAGCAATTTTCTAACTCATCCCCTAATTAAGTTGGAGACATGAAATTTTGCATACTTAGAGCTGAACACCTCACATCAAACGACAAATAATACAATTTTGAAAAAGGTCTAATATTTAACCCTCTGGGCTCTAACTTATGTATTTTAAGCAATTTTCTAACTCATCCCCTAATTAAGTTGGAGACATGAAAGTTTGCATACTTATAGCTGAACACTTGCGATAACACAATAAATAATAACATTTTGAAAAATTCATATTTAACCCTCCAGTCTCTAACTTGTGTATTTTAGGCAATTTTTCAAACTCATCCCCTAATTAAGTTGGAGCCATGAAAGTTTGCATACTTATAGCTGAACACTTGCGATAACACAATAAATAATAACATTTTAAAAAATTCATATTTAACCTTCCGGTCTCTAACTTGTGTATTTTAAACACTTTTTCTAACTCGCCCCCTAATTAAAATGGAGATATGAAATTTTGCATACTTATAGCTGAACACATCACATCAAACGACAAATAATAAAATTTTGAAAAAGTCTATTATTTGACCCTCTGGGCACTAACTTGTGCATTTTAAGCAATTTTTCTAACTCAGCCCCTAATTAAGTTGGAGACATGAAATTTGCATACTTATAGCTGAACACCTCACATCAAACGGCAAATAATAAAATTTTGAAAAAGGTCTAATATTTAACCCTCTGGGCTCTAACTTGTGTATTTTAGGCAATTTTTCAAACTCATCTCCTAATTAAGTTTGAGCCATGAAAGTTTGCATACTTATAGCTGAACACTTGCGATAACACAATAAATAATAAGATTTTGAAAAATTCATATTTAACCTTCCGGTCCTAACTTGTGTATTTTAAACACTTTTTCTAACTCGCCCCCTAATTAAAATGGAGATATGAAATTTTGCATACTTATAGCTGAACACATCACATCAAACGACAAATAATAAAATTTTGAAAAAGTCTATTATTTGACCCTCTGCGCGCTAATTTGTGTATTTTAAGCAATTTTTCTAACTCAGCCCCTAATTAAGTTGGAGACATGAAATTTGCATACTTATAGCTGAACACCTCACATCAAACGGCAAATAATAAAATTTTGAAAACGGTCTAATATTTAACCCTCTGGGCTCTAACATGTGTATTTTAAGCAATTTTTGTAACTCAGCCCCTAATTAAGTTGGAGACATGAAATTTTGCATACTTATAGCTGAACACCTCACATCAAACGACAAATAATACAATTTTGAAACAGGTCTAATATTTAACCCTCTGGGCTCTAACTTGTGTATTTTAGGCAATTTTTCAAACTCAGCCCCTAATTAAGTTGGAGACATGAAAGTTTGCATACTTATAGCTGAACACTTGCGATAACACAATAAATAATAACATTTTGAAAAATTCATATTTAACCCTCCAGTCTCTAACTTCTGTATTTTAAACAATTTTTTTTTAACTCAGCCCCTAATTAAGTTGGAGACATGAAATTTTGCATACTTATAGCTGAACACCTCACATCAAACGACAAATAATACAATTTTGACAAAGGTCTAATATTTAACCCTCTGGGCTCTAACTTGTGTATTTTAGGCAATTTTTCAAACTCAGCCCCTAATTAAGTTGGAGACATGAAATTTTGCATACTTATAGCTGAGCACATCACATCAAACGACAAATAATAAAATTTTGAAAAAGGTCTAATATTTAACCCTCTGGGCTCTAACTTATGTATTTTAAGCAATTTTCTAACTCATCCCCTAATTAAGTTGGAGACATGAAATTTTGCATACTTAGAGCTGAACACCTCACATCAAACGACAAATAATACAATTTTGAAAAAGGTCTAATATTTAACCCTCTGGGCTCTAACTTATGTATTTTAAGCAATTTTCTAACTCATCCCCTAATTAAGTTGGAGACATGAAAGTTTGCATACTTATAGCTGAACACTTGCGATAACACAATAAATAATAACATTTTGAAAAATTCATATTTAACCCTCCAGTCTCTAACTTGTGTATTTTAGGCAATTTTTCAAACTCATCCCCTAATTAAGTTGGAGCCATGAAAGTTTGCATACTTATAGCTGAACACTTGCGATAACACAATAAATAATAACATTTTAAAAAATTCATATTTAACCTTCCGGTCTCTAACTTGTGTATTTTAAACACTTTTTCTAACTCGCCCCCTAATTAAAATGGAGATATGAAATTTTGCATACTTATAGCTGAACACATCACATCAAACGACAAATAATAAAATTTTGAAAAAGTCTATTATTTGACCCTCTGGGCGCTAACTTGTGTATTTTAAGCAATTTTTCTAACTCAGCCCCTAATTAAGTTGGAGACATGAAATTTGCATACTTATAGCTGAACACCTCACATCAAACGGCAAATAATAAAATTTTGAAAAAGGTCTAATATTTAACCCTCTGGGCTCTAACTTGTGTATTTTAGGCAATTTTTCAAACTCATCCCCTAATTAAGTTTGAGCCATGAAAGTTTGCATACTTATAGCTGAACACTTGCGATAACACAATAAATAATAAGATTTTGAAAAATTCATATTTAACCTTCCGGTCCTAACTTGTGTATTTTAAACACTTTTTCTAACTCGCCCCCTAATTAAAATGGAGATATGAAATTTTGCATACTTATAGCTGAACACATCACATCAAACGACAAATAATAAAATTTTGAAAAAGTCTATTATTTGACCCTCTGCGCGCTAATTTGTGTATTTTAAGCAATTTTTCTAACTCAGCCCCTAATTAAGTTGGAGACATGAAATTTGCATACTTATAGCTGAACACCTCACATCAAACGGCAAATAATAAAATTTTGAAAACGGTCTAATATTTAACCCTCTGGGCTCTAACATGTGTATTTTAAGCAATTTTTGTAACTCAGCCCCTAATTAAGTTGGAGACATGAAATTTTGCATACTTATAGCTGAACACCTCACATCAAACGACAAATAATACAATTTTGAAACAGGTCTAATATTTAACCCTCTGGGCTCTAACTTGTGTATTTTAGGCAATTTTTCAAACTCAGCCCCTAATTAAGTTGGAGACATGAAAGTTTGCATACTTATAGCTGAACACTTGCGATAACACAATAAATAATAACATTTTGAAAAATTCATATTTAACCCTCCAGTCTCTAACTTCTGTATTTTAAACAATTTTTTTTTAACTCAGCCCCTAATTAAGTTGGAGACATGAAATTTTGCATACTTATAGCTGAACACCTCACATCAAACGACAAATAATACAATTTTGACAAAGGTCTAATATTTAACCCTCTGGGCTCTAACTTGTGTATTTTAGGCAATTTTTCAAACTCAGCCCCTAATTAAGTTGGAGACATGAAATTTTGCATACTTATAGCTGAGCACATCACATCAAACGACAAATAATAAAATTTTGAAAAAGGTCTAATATTTAACCCTCTGGGCTCTAACTTATGTATTTTAAGCAATTTTCTAACTCATCCCCTAATTAAGTTGGAGACATGAAATTTTGCATACTTAGAGCTGAACACCTCACATCAAACGACAAATAATACAATTTTGAAAAAGGTCTAATATTTAACCCTCTGGGCTCTAACTTATGTATTTTAAGCAATTTTCTAACTCATCCCCTAATTAAGTTGGAGACATGAAAGTTTGCATACTTATAGCTGAACACTTGCGATAACACAATAAATAATAACATTTTGAAAAATTCATATTTAACCCTCCAGTCTCTAACTTGTGTATTTTAGGCAATTTTTCAAACTCATCCCCAAATTAAGTTGGAGCCATGAAAGTTTGCATACTTATACCTGAACACTTGCGATAACACAATAAATAATAACATTTTGAAAAATTCATATTTAACCTTCCGGTCTCTAACTTGTGTATTTTAAACACTTTTTCTAACTCGCCCCCTAATTAAAATGGAGATATGAAATTTTGCATACTTATAGCTGAACACATCACATCAAACGACAAATAATAAAATTTTGAAAAAGTCTATTATTTGACCCTCTGGGCGCTAACTTGTGTATTTTAAGCAATTTTTCTAACTCAGCCCCTAATTAAGTTGGAGACATGAAATTTGCATACTTATAGCTGAACACCTCACATCAAACGGCAAATAATAAAATTTTGAAAAAGGTCTAATATTTAACCCTCTGGGCTCTAACTTGTGTATTTTAGGCAATTTTTCAAACTCATCCCCTAATTAAGTTTGAGCCATGAAAGTTTGCATACTTATAGCTGAACACTTGCGATAACACAATAAATAATAAGATTTTGAAAAATTCATATTTAACCTTCCGGTCCTAACTTGTGTATTTTAAACACTTTTTCTAACTCGCCCCCTAATTAAAATGGAGATATGAAATTTTGCATACTTATAGCTGAACACATCACATCAAACGACAAATAATAAAATTTTGAAAAAGTCTATTATTTGACCCTCTGCGCGCTAATTTGTGTATTTTAAGCAATTTTTCTAACTCAGCCCCTAATTAAGTTGGAGACATGAAATTTGCATACTTATAGCTGAACACCTCACATCAAACGGCAAATAATAAAATTTTGAAAACGGTCTAATATTTAACCCTCTGGGCTCTAACATGTGTATTTTAAGCAATTTTTGTAACTCAGCCCCTAATTAAGTTGGAGACATGAAATTTTGCATACTTATAGCTGAACACCTCACATCAAACGACAAATAATACAATTTTGAAACAGGTCTAATATTTAACCCTCTGGGCTCTAACTTGTGTATTTTAGGCAATTTTTAAAACTCAGCCCCTAATTAAGTTGGAGACATGAAAGTTTGCATACTTATAGCTGAACACTTGCGATAACACAATAAATAATAACATTTTGAAAAATTCATATTTAACCCTCCAGTCTCTAACTTCTGTATTTTAAACAATTTTTTTTTAACTCAGCCCCTAATTAAGTTGGAGACATGAAATTTTGCATACTTATAGCTGAACACCTCACATCAAACGACAAATAATACAATTTTGACAAAGGTCTAATATTTAACCCTCTGGGCTCTAACTTGTGTATTTTAGGCAATTTTTCAAACTCAGCCCCTAATTAAGTTGGAGACATGAAATTTTGCATACTTATAGCTGAGCACATCACATCAAACGACAAATAATAAAATTTTGAAAAAGGTCTAATATTTAACCCTCTGGGCTCTAACTTATGTATTTTAAGCAATTTTCTAACTCATCCCCTAATTAAGTTGGAGACATGAAATTTTGCATACTTAGAGCTGAACACCTCACATCAAACGACAAATAATACAATTTTGAAAAAGGTCTAATATTTAACCCTCTGGGCTCTAACTTATGTATTTTAAGCAATTTTCTAACTCATCCCCTAATTAAGTTGGAGACATGAAAGTTTGCATACTTATAGCTGAACACTTGCGATAACACAATAAATAATAACATTTTGAAAAATTCATATTTAACCCTCCAGTCTCTAACTTGTGTATTTTAGGCAATTTTTCAAACTCATCCCCTAATTAAGTTGGAGCCATGAAAGTTTGCATACTTATAGCTGAACACTTGCGATAACACAATAAATAATAACATTTTAAAAAATTCATATTTAACCTTCCGGTCTCTAACTTGTGTATTTTAAACACTTTTTCTAACTCGCCCCCTAATTAAAATGGAGATATGAAATTTTGCATACTTATAGCTGAACACATCACATCAAACGACAAATAATAAAATTTTGAAAAAGTCTATTATTTGACCCTCTGGGCGCTAACTTGTGTATTTTAAGCAATTTTTCTAACTCAGCCCCTAATTAAGTTGGAGACATGAAATTTGCATACTTATAGCTGAACACCTCACATCAAACGGCAAATAATAAAATTTTGAAAAAGGTCTAATATTTAACCCTCTGGGCTCTAACTTGTGTATTTTAGGCAATTTTTCAAACTCATCCCCTAATTAAGTTTGAGCCATGAAAGTTTGCATACTTATAGCTGAACACTTGCGATAACACAATAAATAATAAGATTTTGAAAAATTCATATTTAACCTTCCGGTCCTAACTTGTGTATTTTAAACACTTTTTCTAACTCGCCCCCTAATTAAAATGGAGATATGAAATTTTGCATACTTATAGCTGAACACATCACATCAAACGACAAATAATAAAATTTTGAAAAAGTCTATTATTTGACCCTCTGCGCGCTAATTTGTGTATTTTAAGCAATTTTTCTAACTCAGCCCCTAATTAAGTTGGAGACATGAAATTTGCATACTTATAGCTGAACACCTCACATCAAACGGCAAATAATAAAATTTTGAAAACGGTCTAATATTTAACCCTCTGGGCTCTAACATGTGTATTTTAAGCAATTTTTGTAACTCAGCCCCTAATTAAGTTGGAGACATGAAATTTTGCATACTTATAGCTGAACACCTCACATCAAACGACAAATAATACAATTTTGAAACAGGTCTAATATTTAACCCTCTGGGCTCTAACTTGTGTATTTTAGGCAATTTTTCAAACTCAGCCCCTAATTAAGTTGGAGACATGAAAGTTTGCATACTTATAGCTGAACACTTGCGATAACACAATAAATAATAACATTTTGAAAAATTCATATTTAACCCTCCAGTCTCTAACTTCTGTATTTTAAACAATTTTTTTTTAACTCAGCCCCTAATTAAGTTGGAGACATGAAATTTTGCATACTTATAGCTGAACACCTCACATCAAACGACAAATAATACAATTTTGACAAAGGTCTAATATTTAACCCTCTGGGCTCTAACTTGTGTATTTTAGGCAATTTTTCAAACTCAGCCCCTAATTAAGTTGGAGACATGAAATTTTGCATACTTATAGCTGAGCACATCACATCAAACGACAAATAATAAAATTTTGAAAAAGGTCTAATATTTAACCCTCTGGGCTCTAACTTATGTATTTTAAGCAATTTTCTAACTCATCCCCTAATTAAGTTGGAGACATGAAATTTTGCATACTTAGAGCTGAACACCTCACATCAAACGACAAATAATACAATTTTGAAAAAGGTCTAATATTTAACCCTCTGGGCTCTAACTTATGTATTTTAAGCAATTTTCTAACTCATCCCCTAATTAAGTTGGAGACATGAAAGTTTGCATACTTATAGCTGAACACTTGCGATAACACAATAAATAATAACATTTTGAAAAATTCATATTTAACCCTCCAGTCTCTAACTTGTGTATTTTAGGCAATTTTTCAAACTCATCCCCAAATTAAGTTGGAGCCATGAAAGTTTGCATACTTATACCTGAACACTTGCGATAACACAATAAATAATAACATTTTGAAAAATTCATATTTAACCTTCCGGTCTCTAACTTGTGTATTTTAAACACTTTTTCTAACTCGCCCCCTAATTAAAATGGAGATATGAAATTTTGCATACTTATAGCTGAACACATCACATCAAACGACAAATAATAAAATTTTGAAAAAGTCTATTATTTGACCCTCTGGGCGCTAACTTGTGTATTTTAAGCAATTTTTCTAACTCAGCCCCTAATTAAGTTGGAGACATGAAATTTGCATACTTATAGCTGAACACCTCACATCAAACGGCAAATAATAAAATTTTGAAAAAGGTCTAATATTTAACCCTCTGGGCTCTAACTTGTGTATTTTAAGCAATTTTTGTAACTCAGCCCCTAATTAAGTTGGAGACATGAAATTTTGCATACTTAAAGCTGAACACCTCACATCAAACGACAAATAATACAATTTTGAAAAAGGTCTAATATTTAACCCTCTGGGCTCTAACTTGTGTATTTTAGGCAATTTTTCAAACTCAGCCCCTAATTAAGTTGGAGACATGAAAGTTTGCATAATTATAGCTGAACACTTGCGATAACACAATAAATAATAACATTTTGAAAAATTCATATTTAACCCTCCAGTCTCTAACTTCTGTATTTTAAACAATTTTTTTTAACTCAGCCCCTAATTATGTTGGAGACATGAAATTTTGCATACTTATAGCTGAACACCTCACATCAAACGACAAATAATAAAATTTTGAAAAAGGTCCAATATTTAAACCTCTGGGCTCTAACTTGTGTATTTTAAACAATTTTTCTAACTCGCCCCCTAATTAAAATGGAGACATGAAATTTTGCATACTTATAGCTGAACACATCACATCAAACGACAAATAATAAAATTTTGAAAAAGATCTAATATTTAACCCTCTGGGCTCTAACTTGTGTATTTTAGGCAATTTTTCAACCTCATCCCCTAATTAAGTTGGAGCCATGAAAGTTTGCATACTTATAGCTGAACACTTGCGATAACACAATAAATAATAACATTTTGAAAAATTCATATTTAACCTTCCGGTCCTAACTTGTGTATTTTAAACACTTTTTCTAACTCGCCCCCTAATTAAAATGGAGATATGAAATTTTGCATACTTATAGCTGAACACATCACATCAAACGACAAATAATAAAATTTTGAAAAAGTCTATTATTTGACCCTCTGGGCGCTAATTTGTGTATTTTAAGCAATTTTTCTAACTCAGCCCCTAATTAAGTTGGAGACATGAAATTTGCATACTTATAGCTGAACACCTCACATCAAACGGCAAATAATAAAATTTTGAAAAAGGTCTAATATTTAACCCTCTGGGCTCTAACATGTGTATTTTAAGCAATTTTTGTAACTCAGCCCCTAATTAAGTTGGAAACATGAAATTTTGCATACTTATAGCTGAACACCTCACATCAAACGGCAAATAATACAATTTTGAAAAAGGTCTAATATTTAACCCTCTGGGCTCTAACTTGTGTATTTTAGGCAATTTTTCAAACTCAGCCCCTAATTAAGTTGGAGACATGAAAGTTTGCATACTTATAGCTGAACACTTGCGATAACACAATAAATAATAACATTTTGAAAAATTCATATTTAACCCTCCAGTCTCTAACTTCTGTATTTTAAACAATTTTTTTTTAACTCAGCCCCTAATTAAGTTGGAGACATGAAATTTTGCATACTTATAGCTGAACACCTCACATCAAACGACAAATAATACAATTTTGACAAAGGTCTAATATTTAACCCTCTGGGCTCTAACTTGTGTATTTTAGGCAATTTTTCAAACTCAGCCCCTAATTAAGTTGGAGACATGAAATTTTGCATACTTATAGCTGAGCACATCACATCAAACGACAAATAATAAAATTTTGAAAAAGGTCTAATATTTAACCCTCTGGGCTCTAACTTATGTATTTTAAGCAATTTTCTAACTCATCCCCTAATTAAGTTGGAGACATGAAATTTTGCATACTTAGAGCTGAACACCTCACATCAAACGACAAATAATACAATTTTGAAAAAGGTCTAATATTTAACCCTCTGGGCTCTAACTTATGTATTTTAAGCAATTTTCTAACTCATCCCCTAATTAAGTTGGAGACATGAAAGTTTGCATACTTATAGCTGAACACTTGCGATAACACAATAAATAATAACATTTTGAAAAATTCATATTTAACCCTCCAGTCTCTAACTTGTGTATTTTAGGCAATTTTTCAAACTCATCCCCAAATTAAGTTGGAGCCATGAAAGTTTGCATACTTATACCTGAACACTTGCGATAACACAATAAATAATAACATTTTGAAAAATTCATATTTAACCTTCCGGTCTCTAACTTGTGTATTTTAAACACTTTTTCTAACTCGCCCCCTAATTAAAATGGAGATATGAAATTTTGCATACTTATAGCTGAACACATCACATCAAACGACAAATAATAAAATTTTGAAAAAGTCTATTATTTGACCCTCTGGGCGCTAACTTGTGTATTTTAAGCAATTTTTCTAACTCAGCCCCTAATTAAGTTGGAGACATGAAATTTGCATACTTATAGCTGAACACCTCACATCAAACGGCAAATAATAAAATTTTGAAAAAGGTCTAATATTTAACCCTCTGGGCTCTAACTTGTGTATTTTAAGCAATTTTTGTAACTCAGCCCCTAATTAAGTTGGAGACATGAAATTTTGCATACTTAAAGCTGAACACCTCACATCAAACGACAAATAATACAATTTTGAAAAAGGTCTAATATTTAACCCTCTGGGCTCTAACTTGTGTATTTTAGGCAATTTTTCAAACTCAGCCCCTAATTAAGTTGGAGACATGAAAGTTTGCATAATTATAGCTGAACACTTGCGATAACACAATAAATAATAACATTTTGAAAAATTCATATTTAACCCTCCAGTCTCTAACTTCTGTATTTTAAACAATTTTTTTTAACTCAGCCCCTAATTATGTTGGAGACATGAAATTTTGCATACTTATAGCTGAACACCTCACATCAAACGACAAATAATAAAATTTTGAAAAAGGTCCAATATTTAAACCTCTGGGCTCTAACTTGTGTATTTTAAACAATTTTTCTAACTCGCCCCCTAATTAAAATGGAGACATGAAATTTTGCATACTTATAGCTGAACACATCACATCAAACGACAAATAATAAAATTTTGAAAAAGATCTAATATTTAACCCTCTGGGCTCTAACTTGTGTATTTTAGGCAATTTTTCAACCTCATCCCCTAATTAAGTTGGAGCCATGAAAGTTTGCATACTTATAGCTGAACACTTGCGATAACACAATAAATAATAACATTTTGAAAAATTCATATTTAACCTTCCGGTCCTAACTTGTGTATTTTAAACACTTTTTCTAACTCGCCCCCTAATTAAAATGGAGATATGAAATTTTGCATACTTATAGCTGAACACATCACATCAAACGACAAATAATAAAATTTTGAAAAAGTCTATTATTTGACCCTCTGGGCGCTAATTTGTGTATTTTAAGCAATTTTTCTAACTCAGCCCCTAATTAAGTTGGAGACATGAAATTTGCATACTTATAGCTGAACACCTCACATCAAACGGCAAATAATAAAATTTTGAAAAAGGTCTAATATTTAACCCTCTGGGCTCTAACATGTGTATTTTAAGCAATTTTTGTAACTCAGCCCCTAATTAAGTTGGAAACATGAAATTTTGCATACTTATAGCTGAACACCTCACATCAAACGGCAAATAATACAATTTTGAAAAAGGTCTAATATTTAACCCTCTGGGCTCTAACTTGTGTATTTTAGGCAATTTTTCAAACTCAGCCCCTAATTAAGTTGGAGACATGAAAGTTTGCATACTTATAGCTGAACACTTGCGATAACACAATAAATAATAACATTTTGAAAAATTCATATTTAACCCTCCAGTCTCTAACTTCTGTATTTTAAACAATTTTTTTTTAACTCAGCCCCTAATTAAGTTGGAGACATGAAATTTTGCATACTTATAGCTGAACACCTCACATCAAACGACAAATAATACAATTTTGACAAAGGTCTAATATTTAACCCTCTGGGCTCTAACTTGTGTATTTTAGGCAATTTTTCAAACTCAGCCCCTAATTAAGTTGGAGACATGAAATTTTGCATACTTATAGCTGAGCACATCACATCAAACGACAAATAATAAAATTTTGAAAAAGGTCTAATATTTAACCCTCTGGGCTCTAACTTATGTATTTTAAGCAATTTTCTAACTCATCCCCTAATTAAGTTGGAGACATGAAATTTTGCATACTTAGAGCTGAACACCTCACATCAAACGACAAATAATACAATTTTGAAAAAGGTCTAATATTTAACCCTCTGGGCTCTAACTTACGTATTTTAAGCAATTTTCTAACTCATCCCCTAATTAAGTTGGAGACATGAAAGTTTGCATACTTATAGCTGAACACTTGCGATAACACAATAAATAATAACATTTTGAAAAATTCATATTTAACCCTCCAGTCTCTAACTTGTGTATTTTAGGCAATTTTTCAAACTCATCCCCAAATTAAGTTGGAGCCATGAAAGTTTGCATACTTATACCTGAACACTTGCGATAACACAATAAATAATAACATTTTGAAAAATTCATATTTAACCTTCCGGTCTCTAACTTGTGTATTTTAAACACTTTTTCTAACTCGCCCCCTAATTAAAATGGAGATATGAAATTTTGCATACTTATAGCTGAACACATCACATCAAACGACAAATAATAAAATTTTGAAAAAGTCTATTATTTGACCCTCTGGGCGCTAACTTGTGTATTTTAAGCAATTTTTCTAACTCAGCCCCTAATTAAGTTGGAGACATGAAATTTGCATACTTATAGCTGAACACCTCACATCAAACGGCAAATAATAAAATTTTGAAAAAGGTCTAATATTTAACCCTCTGGGCTCTAACTTGTGTATTTTAAGCAATTTTTGTAACTCAGCCCCTAATTAAGTTGGAGACATGAAATTTTGCATACTTAAAGCTGAACACCTCACATCAAACGACAAATAATACAATTTTGAAAAAGGTCTAATATTTAACCCTCTGGGCTCTAACTTGTGTATTTTAGGCAATTTTTCAAACTCAGCCCCTAATTAAGTTGGAGACATGAAAGTTTGCATAATTATAGCTGAACACTTGCGATAACACAATAAATAATAACATTTTGAAAAATTCATATTTAACCCTCCAGTCTCTAACTTCTGTATTTTAAACAATTTTTTTTAACTCAGACCCTAATTATGTTGGAGACATGAAATTTTGCATACTTATAGCTGAACACCTCACATCAAACGACAAATAATAAAATTTTGAAAAAGGTCCAATATTTAAACCTCTGGGCTCTAACTTGTGTATTTTAAACAATTTTTCTAACTCGCCCCCTAATTAAAATGGAGACATGAAATTTTGCATACTTATAGCTGAACACATCACATCAAACGACAAATAATAAAATTTTGAAAAAGATCTAATATTTAACCCTCTGGGCTCTAACTTGTGTATTTTAGGCAATTTTTCAACCTCATCCCCTAATTAAGTTGGAGCCATGAAAGTTTGCATACTTATAGCTGAACACTTGCGATAACACAATAAATAATAACATTTTGAAAAATTCATATTTAACCTTCCGGTCCTAACTTGTGTATTTTAAACACTTTTTCTAACTCGCCCCCTAATTAAAATGGAGATATGAAATTTTGCATACTTATAGCTGAACACATCACATCAAACGACAAATAATAAAATTTTGAAAAAGTCTATTATTTGACCCTCTGGGCGCTAATTTGTGTATTTTAAGCAATTTTTCTAACTCAGCCCCTAATTAAGTTGGAGACATGAAATTTGCATACTTATAGCTGAACACCTCACATCAAACGGCAAATAATAAAATTTTGAAAAAGGTCTAATATTTAACCCTCTGGGCTCTAACATGTGTATTTTAAGCAATTTTTGTAACTCAGCCCCTAATTAAGTTGGAAACATGAAATTTTGCCTACTTATAGCTGAACACCTCACATCAAACGGCAAATAATACAATTTTGAAAAAGGTCTAATATTTAACCCTCTGGGCTCTAACTTGTGTATTTTAGGCAATTTTTCAAACTCAGCCCCTAATTAAGTTGGAGACATGAAAGTTTGCATACTTATAGCTGAACACTTGCGATAACACAATAAATAATAACATTTTGAAAAATTCATATTTAACCCTCCAGTCTCTAACTTCTGTATTTTAAACAATTTTTTTTTAACTCAGCCCCTAATTAAGTTGGAGACATGAAATTTTGCATACTTATAGCTGAACACCTCACATCAAACGACAAATAATACAATTTTGACAAAGGTCTAATATTTAACCCTCTGGGCTCTAACTTGTGTATTTTAGGCAATTTTTCAAACTCAGCCCCTAATTAAGTTGGAGACATGAAATTTTGCATACTTATAGCTGAGCACATCACATCAAACGACAAATAATAAAATTTTGAAAAAGGTCTAATATTTAACCCTCTGGGCTCTAACTTATGTATTTTAAGCAATTTTCTAACTCATCCCCTAATTAAGTTGGAGACATGAAATTTTGCATACTTATAGCTGAGCACATCACATCAAACGACAAATAATAAAATTTTGAAAAAGGTCTAATATTTAACCCTCTGGGCTCTAACTTATGTATTTTAAGCAATTTTCTAACTCATCCCCTAATTAAGTTGGAGACATGAAATTTTGCATACTTAGAGCTGAACACCTCACATCAAACGACAAATAATACAATTTTGAAAAAGGTCTAATATTTAACCCTCTGGGCTCTAACTTATGTATTTTAAGCAATTTTCTAACTCATCCCCTAATTAAGTTGGAGACATGAAAGTTTGCATACTTATAGCTGAACACTTGCGATAACACAATAAATAATAACATTTTAAAAAATTCATATTTAACCTTCCGGTCTCTAACTTGTGTATTTTAAACACTTTTTCTAACTCGCCCCCTAATTAAAATGGAGATATGAAATTTTGCATACTTATAGCTGAACACATCACATCAAACGACAAATAATAAAATTTTGAAAAAGTCTATTATTTGACCCTCTGGGCGCTAACTTGTGTATTTTAAGCAATTTTTCTAACTCAGCCCCTAATTAAGTTGGAGACATGAAATTTGCATACTTATAGCTGAACACCTCACATCAAACGGCAAATAATAAAATTTTGAAAAAGGTCTAATATTTAACCCTCTGGGCTCTAACTTGTGTATTTTAAGCAATTTTTGTAACTCAGCCCCTAATTAAGTTGGAGACATGAAATTTTGCATACTTAAAGCTGAACACCTCACATCAAACGACAAATAATACAATTTTGAAAAAGGTCTAATATTTAACCCTCTGGGCTCTAACTTGTGTATTTTAGGCAATTTTTCAAACTCAGCCCCTAATTAAGTTGGAGACATGAAAGTTTGCATACTTATAGCTGAACACTTGCGATAACACAATAAATAATAACATTTTGAAAAATTCATATTTAACCCTCCAGTCTCTAACTTCTGTATTTTAAACAATTTTTTTTTAACTCAGCCCCTAATTAAGTTGGAGACATGAAATTTTGCATACTTATAGCTGAACACCTCACATCAAACGACAAATAATACAATTTTGACAAAGGTCTAATATTTAACCCTCTGGGCTCTAACTTGTGTATTTTAGGCAATTTTTCAAACTGAGCCCCTAATTAAGTTGGAGACATGAAATTTTGCATACTTATAGCTGAGCACATCACATCAAACGACAAATAATAAAATTTTGAAAAAGGTCTAATATTTAACCCTCTGGGCTCTAACTTATGTATTTTAAGCAATTTTCTAACTCATCCCCTAATTAAGTTGGAGACATGAAATTTTGCATACTTATAGCTGAGCACATCACATCAAACGACAAATAATAAAATTTTGAAAAAGGTCTAATATTTAACCCTCTGGGCTCTAACTTATGTATTTTAAGCAATTTTCTAACTCATCCCCTAATTAAGTTGGAGACATGAAATTTTGCATACTTAGAGCTGAACACCTCACATCAAACGACAAATAATACAATTTTGAAAAAGGTCTAATATTTAACCCTCTGGGCTCTAACTTATGTATTTTAAGCAATTTTCTAACTCATCCCCTAATTAAGTTGGAGACATGAAAGTTTGCATACTTATAGCTGAACACTTGCGATAACACAATAAATAATAACATTTTAAAAAATTCATATTTAACCTTCCGGTCTCTAACTTGTGTATTTTAAACACTTTTTCTAACTCGCCCCCTAATTAAAATGGAGATATGAAATTTTGCATACTTATAGCTGAACACATCACATCAAACGACAAATAATAAAATTTTGAAAAAGTCTATTATTTGACCCTCTGGGCGCTAACTTGTGTATTTTAAGCAATTTTTCTAACTCAGCCCCTAATTAAGTTGGAGACATGAAATTTGCATACTTATAGCTGAACACCTCACATCAAACGGCAAATAATAAAATTTTGAAAAAGGTCTAATATTTAACCCTCTGGGCTCTAACTTGTGTATTTTAAGCAATTTTTGTAACTCAGCCCCTAATTAAGTTGGAGACATGAAATTTTGCATACTTAAAGCTGAACACCTCACATCAAACGACAAATAATACAATTTTGAAAAAGGTCTAATATTTAACCCTCTGGGCTCTAACTTGTGTATTTTAGGCAATTTTTCAAACACAGCCCCTAATTAAGTTGGAGACATGAAAGTTTGCATAATTATAGCTGAACACTTGCGATAACACAATAAATAATAACATTTTGAAAAATTCATATTTAACCCTCCAGTCTCTAACTTCTGTATTTTAAACAATTTTTTTTAACTCAGCCCCTAATTATGTTGGAGACATGAAATTTTGCATACTTATAGCTGAACACCTCACATCAAACGACAAATAATAAAATTTTGAAAAAGGTCTAATATTTAAACCTCTGGGCTCTAACTTGTGTATTTTAAACAATTTTTCTAACTCGCCCCCTAATTAAAATGGAGACATGAAATTTTGCATACTTATAGCTGAACACATCACATCAAACGACAAATAATAAAATTTTGAAAAAGATCTAATATTTAACCCTCTGGGCTCTAACTTGTGTATTTTAGGCAATTATTCAAACTCATCCCCTAATTAAGTTGGAGCCATGAAAGTTTGCATACTTATAGCTGAACACTTGCGATAACACAATAAATAATAACATTTTGAAAAATTCATATTTAACCTTCCGGTCACTAACTTGTGTATTTTAAACACTTTTTCTAACTCGCCCCCTAATTAAAATGGAGATATGAAATTTTGCATACTTATAGCTGAACACATCACATCAAACGACAAATAATAAAATTTTGAAAAAGTCTATTATTTGACCCTCTGGGCGCTAATTTGTGTATTTTAAGCAATTTTTGTAACTCAGCCCCTAATTAAGTTGGAGACATGAAATTTTGCATACTTATAGCTGAACACCTCACATCAAACGGCAAATAATACAATTTTGAAAAAGGTCTAATATTTAACCCTCTGGGCTCTAACTTGTGTATTTTAGGCAATTTTTCAAACTCAGCCCCTAATTAAGTTGGAGACATGAAAGTTTGCATACTTATAGCTGAACACTTGCGATAACACAATAAATAATAACATTTTGAAAAATTCATATTTAACCCTCCAGTCTCTAACTTCTGTATTTTAAACAATTTTTTTTTAACTCAGCCCCTAATTAAGTTGGAGACATGAAATTTTGCATACTTATAGCTGAACACCTCACATCAAACGACAAATAATACAATTTTGACAAAGGTCTAATATTTAACCCTCTGGGCTCTAACTTGTGTATTTTAGGCAATTTTTCAAACTCAGCCCCTAATTAAGTTGGAGACATGAAATTTTGCATACTTATAGCTGAGCACATCACATCAAACGACAAATAATAAAATTTTGAAAAAGGTCTAATATTTAACCCTCTGGGCTCTAACTTATGTATTTTAAGCAATTTTCTAACTCATCCCCTAATTAAGTTGGAGACATGAAATTTTGCATACTTAGAGCTGAACACCTCACATCAAACGACAAATAATACAATTTTGAAAAAGGTCTAATATTTAACCCTCTGGGCTCTAACTTATGTATTTTAAGCAATTTTCTAACTCATCCCCTAATTAAGTTGGAGACATGAAAGTTTGCATACTTATAGCTGAACACTTGCGATAACACAATAAATAATAACATTTTGAAAAATTCATATTTAACCCTCCAGTCTCTAACTTGTGTATTTTAGGCAATTTTTCAAACTCATCCCCTAATTAAGTTGGAGCCATGAAAGTTTGCATACTTATAGCTGAACACTTGCGATAACACAATAAATAATAACATTTTAAAAAATTCATATTTAACCTTCCGGTCTCTAACTTGTGTATTTTAAACACTTTTTCTAACTCGCCCCCTAATTAAAATGGAGATATGAAATTTTGCATACTTATAGCTGAACACATCACATCAAACGACAAATAATAAAATTTTGAAAAAGTCTATTATTTGACCCTCTGGGCGCTAACTTGTGTATTTTAAGCAATTTTTCTAACTCAGCCCCTAATTAAGTTGGAGACATGAAATTTGCATACTTATAGCTGAACACCTCACATCAAACGGCAAATAATAAAATTTTGAAAAAGGTCTAATATTTAACCCTCTGGGCTCTAACTTGTGTATTTTAGGCAATTTTTCAAACTCATCCCCTAATTAAGTTTGAGCCATGAAAGTTTGCATACTTATAGCTGAACACTTGCGATAACACAATAAATAATAAGATTTTGAAAAATTCATATTTAACCTTCCGGTCCTAACTTGTGTATTTTAAACACTTTTTCTAACTCGCCCCCTAATTAAAATGGAGATATGAAATTTTGCATACTTATAGCTGAACACATCACATCAAACGACAAATAATAAAATTTTGAAAAAGTCTATTATTTGACCCTCTGCGCGCTAATTTGTGTATTTTAAGCAATTTTTCTAACTCAGCCCCTAATTAAGTTGGAGACATGAAATTTGCATACTTATAGCTGAACACCTCACATCAAACGGCAAATAATAAAATTTTGAAAACGGTCTAATATTTAACCCTCTGGGCTCTAACATGTGTATTTTAAGCAATTTTTGTAACTCAGCCCCTAATTAAGTTGGAGACATGAAATTTTGCATACTTATAGCTGAACACCTCACATCAAACGACAAATAATACAATTTTGAAACAGGTCTAATATTTAACCCTCTGGGCTCTAACTTGTGTATTTTAGGCAATTTTTCAAACTCAGCCCCTAATTAAGTTGGAGACATGAAAGTTTGCATACTTATAGCTGAACACTTGCGATAACACAATAAATAATAACATTTTGAAAAATTCATATTTAACCCTCCAGTCTCTAACTTCTGTATTTTAAACAATTTTTTTTTTAACTCAGCCCCTAATTAAGTTGGAGACATGAAATTTTGCATACTTATAGCTGAACACCTCACATCAAACGACAAATAATACAATTTTGACAAAGGTCTAATATTTAACCCTCTGGGCTCTAACTTGTGTATTTTAGGCAATTTTTCAAACTCAGCCCCTAATTAAGTTGGAGACATGAAATTTTGCATACTTATAGCTGAGCACATCACATCAAACGACAAATAATAAAATTTTGAAAAAGGTCTAATATTTAACCCTCTGGGCTCTAACTTATGTATTTTAAGCAATTTTCTAACTCATCCCCTAATTAAGTTGGAGACATGAAATTTTGCATACTTAGAGCTGAACACCTCACATCAAACGACAAATAATACAATTTTGAAAAAGGTCTAATATTTAACCCTCTGGGCTCTAACTTATGTATTTTAAGCAATTTTCTAACTCATCCCCTAATTAAGTTGGAGACACGAAAGTTTGCATACTTATAGCTGAACACTTGCGATAACACAATAAATAATAACATTTTGAAAAATTCATATTTAACCCTCCAGTCTCTAACTTGTGTATTTTAGGCAATTTTTCAAACTCATCCCCTAATTAAGTTGGAGCCATGAAAGTTTGCATACTTATACCTGAACACTTGCGATAACACAATAAATAATAACATTTTGAAAAATTCATATTTAACCTTCCGGTCTCTAACTTGTGTATTTTAAACACTTTTTCTAACTCGCCCCCTAATTAAAATGGAGATATGAAATTTTGCATACTTATAGCTGAACACATCACATCAAACGACAAATAATAAAATTTTGAAAAAGTCTATTATTTGACCCTCTGGGCGCTAACTTGTGTATTTTAAGCAATTTTTCTAACTCAGCCCCTAATTAAGTTGGAGACATGAAATTTGCATACTTATAGCTGAACACCTCACATCAAACGGCAAATAATAAAATTTTGAAAAAGGTCTAATATTTAACCCTCTGGGCTCTAACTTGTGTATTTTAAGCAATTTTTGTAACTCAGCCCCTAATTAAGTTGGAGACATGAAATTTTGCATACTTAAAGCTGAACACCTCACATCAAACGACAAATAATACAATTTTGAAAAAGGTCTAATATTTAACCCTCTGGGCTCTAACTTGTGTATTTTAGGCAATTTTTCAAACTCAGCCCCTAATTAAGTTGGAGACATGAAAGTTTGCATAATTATAGCTGAACACTTGCGATAACACAATAAATAATAACATTTTGAAAAATTCATATTTAACCCTCCAGTCTCTAACTTCTGTATTTTAAACAATTTTTTTTAACTCAGCCCCTAATTATGTTGGAGACATGAAATTTTGCATACTTATAGCTGAACACCTCACATCAAACGACAAATAATAAAATTTTGAAAAAGGTCCAATATTTAAACCTCTGGGCTCTAACTTGTGTATTTTAAACAATTTTTCTAACTCGCCCCCTAATTAAAATGGAGACATGAAATTTTGCATACTTATAGCTGAACACATCACATCAAACGACAAATAATAAAATTTTGAAAAAGATCTAATATTTAACCCTCTGGGCTCTAACTTGTGTATTTTAGGCAATTTTTCAAACTCATCCCCTAATTAAGTTGGAGCCATGAAAGTTTGCATACTTATAGCTGAACACTTGCGATAACACAATAAATAATAACATTTTGAAAAATTCATATTTAACCTTCCGGTCCTAACTTGTGTATTTTAAACACTTTTTCTAACTCGCCCCCTAATTAAAATGGAGATATGAAATTTTGCATACTTATAGCTGAACACATCACATCAAACGACAAATAATAAAATTTTGAAAAAGTCTATTATTTGACCCTCTGGGCGCTAATTTGTGTATTTTAAGCAATTTTTCTAACTCAGCCCCTAATTAAGTTGGAGACATGAAATTTGCATACTTATAGCTGAACACCTCACATCAAACGGCAAATAATAAAATTTTGAAAAAGGTCTAATATTTAACCCTCTGGGCTCTAACATGTGTATTTTAAGCAATTTTTGTAACTCAGACCCTAATTAAGTTGGAGACATGAAATTTTGCATACTTATAGCTGAACACCTCACATCAAACGGCAAATAATACAATTTTGAAAAAGGTCTAATATTTAACCCTCTGGGCTCTAACTTGTGTATTTTAGGCAATTTTTCAAACTCAGCCCCTAATTAAGTTGGAGACATGAAAGTTTGCATACTTATAGCTGAACACTTGCGATAACACAATAAATAATAACATTTTGAAAAATTCATATTTAACCCTCCAGTCTCTAACTTCTGTATTTTAAACAATTTTTTTTTTAACTCAGCCCCTAATTAAGTTGGAGACATGAAATTTTGCATACTTATAGCTGAACACCTCACATCAAACGACAAATAATACAATTTTGACAAAGGTCTAATATTTAACCCTCTGGGCTCTAACTTGTGTATTTTAGGCAATTTTTCAAACTCAGCCCCTAATTAAGTTGGAGACATGAAATTTTGCATACTTATAGCTGAGCACATCACATCAAACGACAAATAATAAAATTTTGAAAAAGGTCTAATATTTAACCCTCTGGGCTCTAACTTATGTATTTTAAGCAATTTTCTAACTCATCCCCTAATTAAGTTGGAGACATGAAATTTTGCATACTTAGAGCTGAACACCTCACATCAAACGACAAATAATACAATTTTGAAAAAGGTCTAATATTTAACCCTCTGGGCTCTAACTTATGTATTTTAAGCAATTTTCTAACTCATCCCCTAATTAAGTTGGAGACATGAAAGTTTGCATACTTATAGCTGAACACTTGCGATAACACAATAAATAATAACATTTTGAAAAATTCATATTTAACCCTCCAGTCTCTAACTTGTGTATTTTAGGCAATTTTTCAAACTCATCCCCTAATTAAGTTGGAGCCATGAAAGTTTGCATACTTATAGCTGAACACTTGCGATAACACAATAAATAATAACATTTTAAAAAATTCATATTTAACCTTCCGGTCTCTAACTTGTGTATTTTAAACACTTTTTCTAACTCGCCCCCTAATTAAAATGGAGATATGAAATTTTGCATACTTATAGCTGAACACATCACATCAAACGACAAATAATAAAATTTTGAAAAAGTCTAATATTTGACCCTCTGGGCGCTAACTTGTGTATTTTAACCAATTTTTCTAACTCAGCCCCTAATTAAGTTGGAGACATGAAATTTGCATACTTATAGCTGAACACCTCACATCAAACGGCAAATAATAAAATTTTGAAAAAGGTCTAATATTTAACCCTCTGGGCTCTAACTTGTGTATTTTAAGCAATTTTTGTAACTCAGCCCCTAATTAAGTTGGAGACATGAAAGTTTGCATAATTATAGCTGAACACTTGCGATAACACAATAAATAATAACATTTTGAAAAATTCATATTTAACCCTCCAGTCTCTAACTTCTGTATTTTAAACAATTTTTTTAAACTCAGCCCCTAATTATGTTGGAGACATGAAATTTTGCATACTTATAGCTGAACACCTCACATCAAACGACAAATAATAAAATTTTGAAAAAGGTCTAATATTTAAACCTCTGGGCTCTAACTTGTGTATTTTAAACAATTTTTCTAACTCGCCCCCTAATTAAAATGGAGACATGAAATTTTGCATACTTATAGCTGAACACATCACATCAAACGACAAATAATAAAATTTTGAAAAAGATCTAATATTTAACCCTCTGGGCTCTAACTTGTGTATTTTAAGCAATGTTTCTAACTCAGCCACTAATTAAGTTGGAGACATGAAAGTTTGCATACTTATAGCTGAACACTTGCGATAACACGATAAATCATAAAATTTTGAAAAATTCATATTTAACCCTCCTGTCTCTAACTTCTGTATTTTAAACAAATTTGTAACTCAGCCCCTAATTAAGTTGGAGACATGAAATTTTGCATACTTATAGCAGAACACCTCACATCAAATGACAAATAATAAAATTTTGAAAAAGGTCTAATATTTAACCCTCTGGGCTCTAACTTATGTATTTTAAGCAATTTTCTAACTCATCCCCTAATTAAGTTGGAGACATGAAATTTTGCATACTTAGAGCTGAACACCTCACATCAAACGACAAATAATACAATTTTGAAAAAGGTCTAATATTTAACCCTCTGGGCTTTAACATGTGTATTTTAGGCAATTTTTCAAACTCAGCCCCTAATTAAGTTGGAGACATGAAAGTTTGCATACTTATAGCTGAACACTTGCGACAACACAATAAATAATAACATTTTGAAAAATTCATATTTAACCCTCCAGTCTCTAACTTCTGTATTTTAAGCAATTTTTTTTAACTCAGCCCCTAATTAAGTTGGAGACATGAAATTTTGCATACTTATAGCTGAACACCTCACATCAAACGACAAATAATAAAATTTTGAAAAAGACTATTATTTGACCCTCTGGGCTCTAACTTGTGTATTTTAAGCAATTTTTCTAACTCAGCCCCTAATTAAGTTGGAGACATGAAATTTTGCATACTTATAGCTGAACACATCAGATCAAACGACAAATAATAAATATTTGAAAAAGATCTAATATTTAACCCTCTGGGCTCTAACTTGTGTATTTTAAGCAATGTTTCTAACTCAGCCACTAATTAAGTTGGAGACATGAAAGTTTGCATACTTATAGCTGAACACTTGCGATAACACGATAAATCATAAAATTTTGAAAAATTCATATTTAACCCTCCTGTCTCTAACTTCTGTATTTTAAACAATTTTTGTAACTCAGCCCCTAATTAAGTTGGAGACATGAAATTTTGCATACTTATAGCTGAACACTTCACATCAAACGACAAATAATCAAATTTTGAAAAAGTCTAATATTTAACCCTCTGGTCTCTAACTTATGTATTTTAAGCAATATTCTAACTCATCCCCTAATTAAGTTGGAGACATGAAAGTTTGCATACTTATAGCTGAACACTTGCGATAACACAATAAATAATAACATTTTGAAAAGTTCATATTTAACCCTCAAGTCTCTAACTTGTGTATTTTAGGCAATTTTTCAAACTCATCCCCTAATTAAGTTGGAGCCATGAAAGTTTGCATACTTATAGCTGAACACTTGCGATAACACAATAAATAATAACATTTTGAAAAATTCATATTTAACCTTCCGGTCTCTAACTTGTGTATTTTAAACACTTTTTCTAACTCGCCCCCTAATTAAAATGGAGATATGAAATTTTGCATACTTATAGCTGAACACATCACATCAAACGACAAATAATAAAATTTTGAAAAAGTCTATTATTTGACCCTCTGGGCGCTAACTTGTGTATTTTAAGCAATTTTTCTAACTCAGCCCCTAATTAAGTTGGAGACATGAAATTTGCATACTTATAGCTGAACACCTCACATCAAACGGCAAATAATAAAATTTTGAAAAAGGTCTAATATTTAACCCTCTGGGCTCTAACTTGTGTATTTTAAGCAATTTTTGTAACTCAGCCCCTAATTAAGTTGGAGACATGAAATTTTGCATACTTAAAGCTGAACACCTCACATCAAACGACAAATAATACAATTTTGAAAAAGGTCTAATATTTAACCCTCTGGGCTCTAACTTGTGTATTTTAGGCAATTTTTCAAACTCAGCCCCTAATTAAGTTGGAGACATGAAAGTTTGCATAATTATAGCTGAACACTTGCGATAACAAAATAAATAATAACATTTTGAAAAATTCATATTTAACCCTCCAGTCTCTAACTTCTGTATTTTAAACAATTTTTTTTAACTCAGCCCCTAATTATGTTGGAGACATGAAATTTTGCATACTTATAGCTGAACACCTCACATCAAACGACAAATAATAAAATTTTGAAAAAGGTCTAATATTTAAACCTGTGGGCTCTAACTTGTGTATTTTAAACAATTTTTCTAACTCGCCCCCTAATTAAAATGGAGACATGAAATTTTGCATACTTATAGCTGAACACATCACATCAAACGACAAATAATAAAATTTTGAAAAAGATCTAATATTTAACCCTCTGGGCTCTAACTTGTGTATTTTAAGCAATGTTTCTAACTCAGCCACTAATTAAGTTGGAGACATGAAAGTTTGCATACTTATAGCTGAACACTTGCGATAACACGATAAATCATAAAATTTTGAAAAATTCATATTTAACCCTCCTGTCTCTAACTTCTGTATTTTAAACAATTTTTGTAACTCAGCCCCTAATTAAGTTGGAGACATGAAATTTTGCATACTTATAGCTGAACACCTCACATCAAATGACAAATAATAAAATTTTGAAAAAGGTCTAATATTTAACCCTCTGGGCTCTAACTTATGTATTTTAAGCAATTTTCTAACTCATCCCCTAATTAAGTTGAGACATGAAATTTTGCATACTTAGAGCTGAACACATCACATCAAACGACAAATAATAAAATTTTGAAAAAGTCTATTATTTGACCCTCTGGGCTCTAACTTGTGTATTTTAAGCAATTTTTCTAACTCAGCCCCTAATTAAGTTGGAGACATGAAATTTTGCATACTTATAGCTGAACACATCAGATCAAACGACAAATAATAAATATTTGAAAAAGATCTAATATTTAACCCTCTGGGCTCTAACTTGTGTATTTTAAGCAATGTTTCTAACTCAGCCACTAATTAAGTTGGAGACATGAAAGTTTGCATACTTATAGCTGAACACCCTCGATAACACGATAAATCATAAAATTTTGAAAAATTCATATTTAACCCTCCTGTCTCTAACTTCTGTATTTTAAACAATTTTTGTAACTCAGCCCCTAATTAAGTTGGAGACATGAAATTTTGCATACTTATAGCTGAACACTTCACATCAAACGACAAATAATCAAATTTTGAAAAAGTCTAATATTTAACCCTCTGGTCTCTAACTTATGTATTTTAAGCAATATTCTAACTCATCCCCTAATTAAGTTGGAGACATGAAAGTTTGCATACTTATAGCTGAACACTTGCGATAACACAATAAATAATAACATTTTGAAAAATTCATATTTAACCCTCCAGTCTCTAACTTGTGTATTTTAGGCAATTTTTCAAACTCATCCCCTAATTAAGTTGGAGCCATGAAAGTTTGCATACTTATAGCTGAACACTTGCGATAACACAATAAATAATAACATTTTGAAAAATTCATATTTAACCTTCCGGTCTCTAACTTGTGTATTTTAAACACTTTTTCTAACTCGCCCCCTAATTAAAATGGAGATATGAAATTTTGCATACTTATAGCTGAACACATCACATCAAACGACAAATAATAAAATTTTGAAAAAGTCTATTATTTGACCCTCTGGGCGCTAACTTGTGTATTTTAAGCAATTTTTCTAACTCAGCCCCTAATTAAGTTGGAGACATGAAATTTGCATACTTATAGCTGAACACCTCACATCAAACGGCAAATAATAAAATTTTGAAAAAGGTCTAATATTTAACCCTCTGGGCTCTAACTTGTGTATTTTAAGCAATTTTTGTAACTCAGCCCCTAATTAAGTTGGAGACATGAAATTTTGCATACTTAAAGCTGAACACCTCACATCAAACGACAAATAATACAATTTTGAAAAAGGTCTAATATTTAACCCTCTGGGCTCTAACTTGTGTATTTTAGGCAATTTTTCAAACTCAGCCCCTAATTAAGTTGGAGACATGAAAGTTTGCATAATTATAGCTGAACACTTGCGATAACACAATAAATAATAACATTTTGAAAAATTCATATTTAACCCTCCAGTCTCTAACTTCTGTATTTTAAACAATTTTTTTTAACTCAGCCCCTAATTATGTTGGAGACATGAAATTTTGCATACTTATAGCTGAACACCTCACATCAAACGACAAATAATAAAATTTTGAAAAAGGTCTAATATTTAAACCTCTGGGCTCTAACTTGTGTATTTTAAACAATTTTTCTAACTCGCCTCCTAATTAAAATGGAGACATGAAATTTTGCATACTTATAGCTGAACACATCACATCAAACGACAAATAATAAAATTTTGAAAAAGATCTAATATTTAACCCTCTGGGCTCTAACTTGTGTATTTTAAGCAATGTTTCTAACTCAGCCACTAATTAAGTTGGAGACATGAAAGTTTGCATACTTATAGCTGAACACTTGCGATAACACAATAAATAATAACATTTTGAAAAATTCATATTTAACCTTCCGGTCTCTAACTTGTGTATTTTAAACACTTTTTCTAACTCGCCCCCTAATTAAAATGGAGATATGAAATTTTGCATACTTATAGCTGAACACATCACATCAAACGACAAATAATAAAATTTTGAAAAAGTCTATTATTTGACCCTCTGGGCGCTAACTTGTGTATTTTAAGCAATTTTTCTAACTCAGCCCCTAATTAAGTTGGAGACATGAAATTTGCATACTTATAGCTGAACACCTCACATCAAACGGCAAATAATAAAATTTTGAAAAAGGTCTAATATTTAACCCTCTGGGCTCTAACTTGTGTATTTTAAGCAATTTTTGTAACTCAGCCCCTAATTAAGTTGGAGACATGAAATTTTGCATACTTAAAGCTGAACACCTCACATCAAACGACAAATAATACAATTTTGAAAAAGGTCTAATATTTAACCCTCTGGGCTCTAACTTGTGTATTTTAGGCAATTTTTCAAACTCAGCCCCTAATTAAGTTGGAGACATGAAAGTTTGCATAATTATAGCTGAACACTTGCGATAACAAAATAAATAATAACATTTTGAAAAATTCATATTTAACCCTCCAGTCTCTAACTTCTGTATTTTAAACAATTTTTTTTAACTCAGCCCCTAATTATGTTGGAGACATGAAATTTTGCATACTTATAGCTGAACACCTCACATCAAACGACAAATAATAAAATTTTGAAAAAGGTCTAATATTTAAACCTGTGGGCTCTAACTTGTGTATTTTAAACAATTTTTCTAACTCGCCCCCTAATTAAAATGGAGACATGAAATTTTGCATACTTATAGCTGAACACATCACATCAAACGACAAATAATAAAATTTTGAAAAAGATCTAATATTTAACCCTCTGGGCTCTAACTTGTGTATTTTAAGCAATGTTTCTAACTCAGCCACTAATTAAGTTGGAGACATGAAAGTTTGCATACTTATAGCTGAACACTTGCGATAACACGATAAATCATAAAATTTTGAAAAATTCATATTTAACCCTCCTGTCTCTAACTTCTGTATTTTAAACAATTTTTGTAACTCAGCCCCTAATTAAGTTGGAGACATGAAATTTTGCATACTTATAGCTGAACACCTCACATCAAATGACAAATAATAAAATTTTGAAAAAGGTCTAATATTTAACCCTCTGGGCTCTAACTTATGTATTTTAAGCAATTTTCTAACTCATCCCCTAATTAAGTTGAGACATGAAATTTTGCATACTTAGAGCTGAACACATCACATCAAACGACAAATAATAAAATTTTGAAAAAGTCTATTATTTGACCCTCTGGGCTCTAACTTGTGTATTTTAAGCAATTTTTCTAACTCAGCCCCTAATTAAGTTGGAGACATGAAATTTTGCATACTTATAGCTGAACACATCAGATCAAACGACAAATAATAAATATTTGAAAAAGATCTAATATTTAACCCTCTGGGCTCTAACTTGTGTATTTTAAGCAATGTTTCTAACTCAGCCACTAATTAAGTTGGAGACATGAAAGTTTGCATACTTATAGCTGAACACCCTCGATAACACGATAAATCATAAAATTTTGAAAAATTCATATTTAACCCTCCTGTCTCTAACTTCTGTATTTTAAACAATTTTTGTAACTCAGCCCCTAATTAAGTTGGAGACATGAAATTTTGCATACTTATAGCTGAACACTTCACATCAAACGACAAATAATCAAATTTTGAAAAAGTCTAATATTTAACCCTCTGGTCTCTAACTTATGTATTTTAAGCAATATTCTAACTCATCCCCTAATTAAGTTGGAGACATGAAAGTTTGCATACTTATAGCTGAACACTTGCGATAACACAATAAATAATAACATTTTGAAAAATTCATATTTAACCCTCCAGTCTCTAACTTGTGTATTTTAGGCAATTTTTCAAACTCATCCCCTAATTAAGTTGGAGCCATGAAAGTTTGCATACTTATAGCTGAACACTTGCGATAACACAATAAATAATAACATTTTGAAAAATTCATATTTAACCTTCCGGTCTCTAACTTGTGTATTTTAAACACTTTTTCTAACTCGCCCCCTAATTAAAATGGAGATATGAAATTTTGCATACTTATAGCTGAACACATCACATCAAACGACAAATAATAAAATTTTGAAAAAGTCTATTATTTGACCCTCTGGGCGCTAACTTGTGTATTTTAAGCAATTTTTCTAACTCAGCCCCTAATTAAGTTGGAGACATGAAATTTGCATACTTATAGCTGAACACCTCACATCAAACGGCAAATAATAAAATTTTGAAAAAGGTCTAATATTTAACCCTCTGGGCTCTAACTTGTGTATTTTAAGCAATTTTTGTAACTCAGCCCCTAATTAAGTTGGAGACATGAAATTTTGCATACTTAAAGCTGAACACCTCACATCAAACGACAAATAATACAATTTTGAAAAAGGTCTAATATTTAACCCTCTGGGCTCTAACTTGTGTATTTTAGGCAATTTTTCAAACTCAGCCCCTAATTAAGTTGGAGACATGAAAGTTTGCATAATTATAGCTGAACACTTGCGATAACACAATAAATAATAACATTTTGAAAAATTCATATTTAACCCTCCAGTCTCTAACTTCTGTATTTTAAACAATTTTTTTTAACTCAGCCCCTAATTATGTTGGAGACATGAAATTTTGCATACTTATAGCTGAACACCTCACATCAAACGACAAATAATAAAATTTTGAAAAAGGTCTAATATTTAAACCTCTGGGCTCTAACTTGTGTATTTTAAACAATTTTTCTAACTCGCCTCCTAATTAAAATGGAGACATGAAATTTTGCATACTTATAGCTGAACACATCACATCAAACGACAAATAATAAAATTTTGAAAAAGATCTAATATTTAACCCTCTGGGCTCTAACTTGTGTATTTTAAGCAATGTTTCTAACTCAGCCACTAATTAAGTTGGAGACATGAAAGTTTGCATACTTATAGCTGAACACTTGTGATAACACGATAAATCATAAAATTTTGAAAAATTCATATTTAACCCTCCTGTCTCTAACTTCTGTATTTTAAACAATTTTTGTAACTCAGCCCCTAATTAAGTTGGAGACATGAAATTTTGCATACTTATAGCTGAACACCTCACATCAAATGACAAATAATAAAATTTTGAAAAAGGTCTAATATTTAACCCTCTGGGCTCTAACTTATGTATTTTAAGCAATTTTCTAACTCATCCCCTAATTAAGTTGAGACATGAAATTTTTCATACTTAGAGCTGAACACCTCACATCAAACGACAAATAATACAATTTTGAAAAAGGTCTAATATTTAACCCTCTGGGCTTTAACATGTGTATTTTAGGCAATTTTTCAAACTCAGCCCCTAATTAAGTTGGAGACATGAAAGTTTGCATACTTATAGCTGAACACTTGCGACAACACAATAAATAATAACATTTTGAAAAATTCATATTTAACCCTCCAGTCTCTAACTTCTGTATTTTAAGCAATTTTTTTTAACTCAGCCCCTAATTAAGTTGGAGACATGAAATTTTGCATACTTATAGCTGAACACCTCACATCAAACGACAAATAATAAAATTTTGAAAAAGGTCTAATATTTAAACCTCTGGGCTCTAACTTGTGTATTTTAGGCAATTTTTCAAACTCAGCCCCTAATTAAGTTGGAGACATGAAAGTTTGCATACTTATAGCTGAACACTTGCGATAACACAATAAATAATAACATTTTGAAAAATTCATATTTAACATTCCGGTGTCTAACTTGTGTATTTTAAACAATTTTTCTAACTCGCCCCCTAATTAAAATGGAGATATGAAATTTTGCATACTTATAGCTGAACACATCACATCAAACGACAAATAATAAAATTTTGAAAAAGTCTATTATTTGACCCTCTGGGCTCTAACTTGTGTATTTTAAGCAATTTTTCTAACTCAGCCCCTAATTAAGTTGGAGACATGAAATTTTGCATACTTATAGCTGAACACATCAGATCAAACGACAAATAATAAATATTTGAAAAAGATCTAATATTTAAACCTCTGGGCTCTAACTTGTGTATTTTAAGCAATGTTTCTAACTCAGCCACTAATTAAGTTGGAGACATGAAAGTTTGCATACTTATAGCTGAACACTTGCGATAACACGATAAATCATAAAATTTTGAAAAATTCATATTTAACCCTCCTGTCTCTAACTTCTGTATTTTAAACAATTTTTGTAACTCAGCCCCTAATTAAGTTGGAGACATGAAATTTTGCATACTTATAGCTGAACACCTCACATCAAACGGCAAATAATGAAATTTTGAAAAAGGTCTAATATTTAACCCTCTGGGCTCTAACTTATGTATTTTAAGCAATTTTCTAACTCATCCCCTAATTAAGTTGGAGACATGAAATCTTGCATACTTAAAGCTGAACACCTCACATCAAACGACAAATAATACAATTTTGAAAAAGGTCTAATATTTAACCCTCTGGGCTCTAACTTGTGTATTTTAGGCAATTTTTCAAACTCAGCCCCTAATTAAGTTGGAGACATGAAAGTTTGCATACTTATAGCTGAACACTTGCGATAACACAATAAATAATAACATTTTGAAAAATTCATATTAACATTCCGGTCTCTAACTTGTGTATTTTAAACACTTTTTCTAACTCGCCCCCTAATTAAAATGGAGATATGAAATTTTGCATACATATAGCTGAACACATCACATCAAACGAAAAATAATAAAATTTTGAAAAAGTCTATTATTTGACCCTCTGGGCTCTAACTTGTGTATTTTAAGCAATTTTTCTAACTCAGCCCCTAATTAAGTTGGAGACATGAAAGTTTGCATACTTATAGCTGAACACTTGCGATAACACGATAAATCATAAAATTTTGAAAAATTCATATTTAACCCTCTGGGCTCTAACTTGTGTATTTTAAACAATTTTTCTAACTCAGCCCCTAATTAAGTTGGAGACATGAAATTTTGCATACTTATAGCTGAACACCTCACATCAAACGACAAATAATAAAATTTTGAAAAAGTCTAATATTTAACCCTCTGGGCTCTAACTTGTGTATTTTAAGCAATTTTTGTAACTCAGCCCCTAATTAAGTTGGAGACATGAAATTTTGCATACTTATAGCTGAACACATCACATCAAACGACAAATAATAAAATTTTGAAAAAGGTCTAATATTTAACACTCTGGGCTCTAACTTATGTATTTTAAGCAATTTTCTAACTCATCCCCTAATTAAGTTGGAGACATGAAATTTTGCATACTTAGAGCTGAACACCTCACATCAAACGACAAATAATACAATTTTTAAAAACGTCTAATATTTAACCCTCTGGGCTCTAACTTGTGTATTTTAGGCAATTTTTCAAACTCAGCCCCTAATTAAGTTGGAGACATGAAAGTTTGCATACTTATAGCTGAACACTTGCGATAACACAATAAATAATAAAATTTTGAAAAATTCATATTTAACCCTCCAGTCTCTAACTTCTGTATTTTAGGCAATTTTTCAAACTCAGCCCCTAATTAAGTTGGAGACATGAAAGTTTGCATACTTATAGCTGAACACTTGCGATAACACAATAAATAATAACATTTTGATAAATTCATATTTAACCCTCCAGTCTCTAACTTCTGTATTTTAAGCAATTTTTTTTAACTCAGCCCCTAACTAAGTTGGAGACATGAAATTTCGCAAACTTATAGCTGAACACCTCACATCAAACGAGAAATAATAAAATTTTGAAAAAGGTTTATTATTTAACCCTTTGGGCTCTAACTTGTGTATTTTAAACAATTTTTCTAATTCGCACCCTAATTAAGTTGGAGACATGAAATTTGCATACTTATAGCTGAACACCTCACATCAAACGGCAAATAATAAAATTTTGAAAAAGGTCTAATATTTAACCCTCTGGGCTCTAACTTATGTATTTTAAGCAATTTTCTAACTCATCCCCTAATTAAGTTGGAGACATGAAATTTTGCATACTTAAAGCTGAACACCTCACATCAAACGACAAATAATTCAATTTTGAAAAAGGTCTAATATTTAACCCTCTGGGCTCTAACTTGTGTATTTTAGGCAATTTTTCAAACTCATCCCCTAATTAAGTTGGAGCCATGAAAGTTTGCATACTTATAGCTGAACACTTGCGATAACACAATAAATAATAACATTTTGAAAAATTCATATTTAACTTTCCGGTCACTAACTTGTGTATTTTAAACACTTTTTCTAACTCGCCCCCTAATTAAAATGGAGATATGTAATTTTGCATACTTATAGCTGAACACATCACATCAAACGACAAATAATAAAATTTTGAAAAAGGTCTATTATTTGACCCTCTGGGCGCTAACTTGTGTATTTTAAGCAATTTTTCTAACTCAGCCCCTAATTAAGTTGGAGACATGAAATTTGCATACTTATAGCTGAACACCTCACATCAAACGGCAAATAATAAAATTTTGAAAAAGGTCTAATATTTAACCCTCTGGGCTCTAACTTGTGTATTTTAAGCAATTTTTGTAACTCAGCCCCTAATTAAGTTGGAGACATGAAATTTTGCATACTTATAGCTGAACACCTCACATCAAACGACAAATAATACAATTTTGAAAAAGGTCTAATATTTAACCCTCTGGGCTCTAACTTGTGTATTTTAGGCAATTTTTCAAACTCAGCCCCTAATTAAGTTGGAGACATGAAAGTTTGCATACTTATAGCTGAACACTTGCGATAACACAATAAATAATAACATTTTGTAAAATTCATATTTAACATTCCGGTCTCTAACTTGTGTATTTTAAACACTTTTTCTAACTCGCCCCCTAATTAAAATGGAGATATGAAATTTTGCATACATATAGCTGAACACATCACATCAAACGACAAATAATAAAATTTTGAAAAAGTCTATTATTTGACCCTCTGGGCTCTAACTTGTGTATTTTAAGCAATTTTTCTAACTCAGCCCCTAATTAAGTTGGAGACATGAAAGTTTGCATACTTATAGCTGAACACTTGCGATAACACGATAAATCATAAAATTTTGAAAAATTCATATTTAACCCTCCGGTCTCTAACTTCTGTATTTTAAACAATTTTTCAAACTCAGCCCCTAATTAAGTTGGAGACATGAAATTTTGCATACTTATAGCTGAACACCTCACATCAAACGACAAATAATAAAATTTTGAAAAAGTCTAATATTTAACCCTCTGGGCTCTAACTTGTGTATTTTAAGCAATTTTTGTAACTCAGCCCCTAATTAAGTTGGAGACATGAAATTTTGCATACTTATAGCTGAACACATCACATCAAACGACAAATAATAAAATTTTGAAAAAGGTCTAATATTTAACACTCTGGGCTCTAACTTATGTATTTTAAGCAATTTTCTAACTCATCCCCTAATTAAGTTGGAGACATGAAAGTTTGCATACTTATAGCTGAACACTTGCGATAACATAATAAATAATAAAATTTTGAAAAATTCATATTTAACCCTCCAGTCTCTAACTTCTGTATTTTAGGCAATTTTTCAAACTCAGCCCCTAATTAAGTTGGAGACATGAAAGTTTGCATACTTATAGCTGAACACTTGCGATAACACAATAAATAATAACATTTTGATAAATTCATATTTAACCCTCCAGTCTCTAACTTCTGTATTTTAAGCAATTTTTTTTAACTCAGCCCCTAACTAAGTTGGAGACATGAAATTTCGCAAACTTATAGCTGAACACCTCACATCAAACGAGAAATAATAAAATTTTGAAAAAGGTTTATTATTTAACCCTTTGGGCTCTAACTTGTGTATTTTAAACATTTTTTCTAATTCGCACCCTAATTAAGTTGGAGACATGAAATTTGCATACTTATAGCTGAACACCTCACATCAAACGGCAAATAATAAAATTTTGAAAAAGGTCTAATATTTAACCCTCTGGGCTCTAACTTATGTATTTTAAGGAATTTTCTAACTCATCCCCTAATTAAGTTGGAGACATGAAATTTTGCATACTTAAAGCTGAACACCTCACATCAAACGACAAATAATACAATTTTGAAAAAGGTCTAATATTTAACCCTATGGGCTCTAACTTGTGTATTTTAGGCAATTTTTGTAACTCATCCCCTAATTAAGTTGGAGCCATGAAAGTTTGCATACTTATAGCTGAACACTTGCGATAACACAATAAATAATAACATTTTTAAAAATTCATATTTAACCTTCCGGTCACTAACTTGTGTATTTTAAACACTTTTTCTAACTCGCCCCCTAATTAAAATGGAGATATGAAATTTTGCATACTTATAGCTGAACACATCACATCAAACGACAAATAATAAAATTTTGAAAAAGTCTATTATTTGACCCTCTGGGCGCTAACTTGTGTATTTTAAGCAATTTTTCTAACTCAGCCCCTAATTAAGTTGGAGACATGAAATTTGCATACTTATAGCTGAACACCTCACATCAAACGGCAAATAATAAAATTTTGAAAAAGGTCTAATATTTAACACTCTGGGCTCTAACTTGTGTATTTTAAGCAATTTTTGTAACTCAGCCCCTAATTAAGTTGGAGACATGAAATTTTGCATACTTATAGCTGAACACCTCACATCAAACGACAAATAATACAATTTTGAAAAAGGTCTAATATTTAACCCTCTGGCTCTAACTTGTGTATTTTAGGCAATTTTTCAAACTCAGCCCCTAATTAAGTTGGAGACATGAAAGTTTGCATACTTATAGCTGAACACTTGCGATAACACAATAAATAATAACATTTTGAAAAATTCATATTTAACCCTCCAGTCTCTAACTTCTGTATTTTAGGCAATTTTTCAAACTCAGCCCCTAATTAAGTTGGAGACATGAAAGTTTGCATACTTATAGCTGAACACCTCACATCAAACGACAAATAATAAAATTTTGAAAAAGTCTAATATTTAACCCTCTGGGCTCTAACTTGTGTATTTTAAGCAATTTTTGTAACTCAGCCCCTAATTAAGTTGGAGACATGAAATTTTGCATACTTATAGCTGAACACATCACATCAAACGACAAATAATAAAATTTTGAAAAAGGTCTAATATTTAACACTCTGGGCTCTAACTTATGTATTTTAAGCAATTTTCTAACTCATCCCCTAATTAAGTTGGAGACATGAAATTTTGCATACTTAGTGTCACCTCACATCAAACGACAAATAATACAATTTTTAAAAACGTCTAATATTTAACCCTCTGGGCTCTAACTTGTGTATTTTAGGCAATTTTTCAAACTCAGCCCCTAATTAAGTTGGAGACATGAAAGTTTGCATACTTATAGCTGAACACTTGCGATAACACAATAAATAATAAAATTTTGAAAAATTCATATTTAACCCTCCAGTCTCTAACTTCTGTATTTTAGGCAATTTTTCAAACTCAGCCCCTAATTAAGTTGGAGACATGAAAGTTTGCATACTTATAGCTGAACACTTGCGATAACACAATAAATAATAACATTTTGATAAATTCATATTTAACCCTCCAGTCTCTAACTTCTGTATTTTAAGCAATTTTTTTTAACTCAGCCCCTAACTAAGTTGGAGACATGAAATTTCGCAAACTTATAGCTGAACACCTCACATCAAACGAGAAATAATAAAATTTTGAAAAAGGTTTATTATTTAACCCTTTGGGCTCTAACTTGTGTATTTTAAACAATTTTTCTAATTCGCACCCTAATTAAGTTGGAGACATGAAATTTGCATACTTATAGCTGAACACCTCACATCAAACGGCAAATAATAAAATTTTGAAAAAGGTCTAATATTTAACTCTCTGGGCTCTAACTTATGTATTTTAAGCAATTTTCTAACTCATCCCCTAATTAAGTTGGAGACATGAAATTTTGCATACTTAAAGCTGAACACCTCACATCAAACGACAAATAATACAATTTTGAAAAAGGTCTAATATTTAACCCTTTGGGCTCTAACTTGTGTATTTTAAACAATTTTTCTAATTCGCACCCTAATTAAGTTGGAGACATGAAATTTGCATACTTATAGCTGAACACCTCACATCAAACGGCAAATAATAAAATTTTGAAAAAGGTCTAATATTTAACTCTCTGGGCGCTAACTTGTGTATTTTAAGCAATTTTTCTAACTCAGCCCCTAATTAAGTTGGAGACATGAAATTTGCATACTTATAGCTGAACACCTCACATCAAACGGCAAATAATAAAATTTTGAAAAAGGTCTAATATTTAACCCTCTGGGCTCTAACTTGTGTATTTTAAGCATTTTTTGTAACTCAGCCCCTAATTAAGTTGGAGACATGAAATTTTGCATACTTATAGCTGAAAACCTCACATCAAACGACAAATAATACAATTTTGAAAAAGGTCTAATATTTAACCCTCCAGTCTCTAACTTCTGTATTTTAAACAATTTTTTTTTAACTCAGCCCCTAATTAATTTGGAGACATGAAATTTTGCATACTTATAGCTGAACACCTCACATCAAACGACAAATAATACAATTTTGACAAAGGTCTAATATTTAACCCTCTGGGCTCTAACTTGTGTATTTTAGGCAATTTTTCAAACTCAGCCCCTAATTAAGTTGGAGACATGAAATTTTGCATACTTATAGCCGAACACATCACATCAAACGACAAATAATAAAATTTTGAAAAAGGTCTAATATTTAACCCTCTGGGCTCTAACTTATGTATTTTAAGCAATTTTCTAACTCATCCCCTAATTAAGTTGGAGACATGAAATTTTGCATACTTAGAGCTGAACACCTCACATCAAACGACAAATAATACAATTTTGAAAAAGGTCTAATATTTAACCCTCTGGGCTCTAACTTATGTATTTTAAGCAATTTTCTAACTCATCCCCTAATTAAGTTGGAGACATGAAAGTTTGCATACTTATAGCTGAACACTTGCGATAACACAATAAATAATAACATTTTGAAAAATTCATATTTAACCCTCCAGTCTCTAACTTGTGTATTTTAGGCAATTTTTCAAACTCATCCCCTAATTAAGTTGGAGCCATGAAAGTTTGCATACTTATAGCTGAACACTTGCGATAACACAATAAATAATAACATTTTGAAAAATTCATATTTAACCTTCCGGTCTCTAACTTGTGTATTTTAAACACTTTTTCTAACTCGCCCCCTAATTAAAATGGAGATATGAAATTTTGCATACTTATAGCTGAACACATCACATCAAACGACAAATAATAAAATTTTGAAAAAGTCTATTATTTGACCCTCTGGGTGCTAACTTGTGTATTATAAGCAATTTTTCTAACTCAGCCCCTAATTAAGTTGGAGACATGAAATTTGCATACTTATAGCTGAACACCTCACATCAAACGGCAAATAATAAAATTTTGAAAAAGGTCTAATATTTAACCCTCTGGGCTCTAACTTGTGTATTTTAAGCAATTTTTGTAACTCAGCCCCTAATTAAGTTGGAGACATGAAATTTTGCATACTTATAGCTGAACACCTCACATCAAACGACAAATAATACAATTTTGAAAAAGGTCTAATATTTAACCCTCTGGGCTCTAACTTGTGTATTTTAGGCAATTTTTCAAACTCAGCCCCTAATTAAGTTGGAGACATGAAAGTTTGCATAATTATAGCTGAACACTTGCGATAACACAATAAATAATAACATTTTGAAAAATTCATATTTAACCCTCCAGTCTCTAACTTCTGTATTTTAAACAATTTTTTTTAACTCAGCCCCTAATTAAGTTGGAGACATGAAATTTTGCATACTTATAGCTGAACACCTCACATCAAACGACAAGTAATAAAATTTTGAAAAAGTCTAATATTTAACCCTCTGGGCTCTATCTTATGTATTTTAAACAATTTTTCTAACTCAGACCCTATTTAAGTTGGAGACATGAAATTTTGCATATTTATAGCTGAACACCTCACATCAAACGACAAATAATAAAATTTTGAAAAAGTCTATTATTTAACCCTCTGGGCTCTAACTTGTGTATTTTAAGCAATTTTTGTAACTCAGCCCCTTATTAAGTTGGAGACATGAAATTTTGCATACTTATAGCTGAACACCTCGCATCAAACGACAAATAATAAAATTTTGAAAAAGTCTAATATTTAACCTCTAATATTTTGTCTCTCGCAATAAATTTAAACTGTTTTGCAAAACTATTTTTTGTTCATTTTCATAATAAGTGCAATGTGACGTAATTTCTTCTATTTAAGACTTGTAACGCATGTTAATGAATTTATTTTATAATGTCCTTTCTCTTTTAAAATTCCCATGTAAATATAGTTTTTATGGCGTAATTTCCAATAAGTGCCTGCTTTTTATACCTAATTATTTAATTCTAATTTGAAGGGTTTTTTTCTGTTTATAATAGTAACGTGTAAATAATTTTTTTTATTTGAAGCAAACATTATTGTTTGCGCTGTTTATACAGTTGGCAACAGTTTAAATTTCGATTTTCTAAAATATGTAAAAAATATCTTTCGAAATGCTGAATATTTGAATTTAAAATAGAAATAAAACTTCAAAAAATGAGTCAAACAAAAAAAAATTAATGGAATATGCACACCGGGATCTTCTATTGAATAAAATGATATAAAAATGATTAAATTCCCATGTATAGTTTTTGCTCCTATAAACCTTTTTTAATGGAGCGATTTTGTCCAACTTTAGCATTAAATATGTCTTAAAATAATTCTTCGATTTGAAAACTGTATGCATCAGCGTGTTGATCAAACATTTCTCTATAATACCACCGATTTTCATATTTTTGTATGCAATAGTTTTCTTAATATTAACGAAGAAAGACCTCCTGTCACAAAAAATTCAAAACCGGCGGCGGCGGTGACAGAGTTAGTTACTTCCTTTAGAATAGAGAGATATATAAAAATGAAAACTTGTCGATCTGTCTGTTTGTAATTCTATAAAAATCCACAATTTGGAAGCCAAAATTGTGAAAAGATACGTACATCGTACATGTGTATTAAAACATGGCCGAGGCAACCAAAAGTAATCCGGAATCGAAATAATTTATAGTTAATTTTTAATTAATAAAAAACCACCAATTTAACAGCAATTTCTTATCAAATTTAAAAATTTTTCGTTATAGCAGTTGCCAACAATTAAAATAAACAATAAAATTATTACTACAGCAATTAATTTTCTACTGCAAGATTTCCACGTGAAAAATGAAAATGAAATAAATAGTTTGCGAATTTAAAAAAAAGGTGAATATTACATCATAACTTTTCTATTGCAAGATATTCACGTGAAAATGAAAATTAAATAAATAGTTTAACGAATTTAAATGAAAGTGAATATAACTTCATAACTTTTCCATTTCAAGGTATCCACGTGAAAGAGGAAAATATTGCATCACATTGGAAATATAAAGGACGTGGTGGATACAGCATAACGTCATATGAGTGTGAAAAATGTATTGAAGCATGATATAAACCCGATTAGGGAAATAATGGCGTATTTTAACGTTATTGCTCCAATTATAAATTGAAATAAGTTTATTTATAGCTGTATTATTTTGCGTTTGTTATATATATTTATACATTTTTATATAGCGTTTTCATATCATTCATTCATACAACATTTCGACTGCTTTTTTTAATGTTTGTTTTGTGTTGTATGTTAAATTTTGAAATTGATTTTTCAGAACAAACATCCTTCAAATTCTGGACAACGCCGGTCTTTTTAGTTTGTAACAGATAAATGGCTTTTGTATCTGTACATGTAATGCTAATATTATAAAGCGTTATAATATTATAAAGTGTATAATATTATTAATGCTTGTACGTTTGTGAGGTGTTATCTCTGAAACTACATAGCCAACTTAAAAAAATGTTGGTGTTCATCTCTGCTTCGAAAAAAAGTCTGTTTTATGTCAGTGCAAGAACCTACATCGCTGCAGGAGCAAAGAAGTTCTAAAATTGCGATTTCTGCGATATTGATTGTGATAGAAACTTTAAATTTGGTGCGGTAGTTGCTTTTAAGATGTAAATACTCGTAATTAACGCCCTCTAAAAGGTTCAACTTGACGGATAAACGTAAAAATTTCTAGAAATGTTCTAAACTATGATTTATTTGGAATACTGAAATTTTTGGGATACTGTTGGGGTTAGAAACTAGAACTTTGGCATGGTAGTAATTTATAAGATGTAAATTCTCGTTGTAGAACAAATTCTAAAAAATCGAAAGACTAAACAAAGCGGAAAAAGATCTAAAGATGATCTAAGTAACGAAGTATATGGAATTGTTAGGAATATAAACATGAAAATTGACATGGCTGTATTTATCATGACGTAAATTCTCGCAATAGAATAATTTTTAAGAATGTCGCTATATAAAACAGTGCAGAAACAAAAAACTTTCGAAAATTTTCTATTTCTGTGTTACTGCTGAGCCCAAAATCTAGAAATTTTGCTTCGGGTTAGTTTTAAAATATACAATTGTTTCCATGAATGGTTTCTAAAAAATTTAAAATTTAAAAAGATGAAATTAACGGAAATCGATGTCAATTACCATTAATTTGGAATTATTTGGTATAGCAACTTTAAATATTTCATAATGCTGCATTTCCTTTGCAAAACATGCAATTTAAATGCAACAAAACTGATAGATACCCACCTAGCATTAAATAAATTATTTAAATATTGAATAAAGACCTGTATGAAACAGTGAGTAGGTTGCCCGAAAGTACTTGTTAAAGTGTTCCTTCTCTAGGCTTTTCTCTCTCTCGCCAAGGCCACTAACAGAGCCGTTTTAAATGGGATATGAATTTTTTATCTGATTCATTTTTCAAGACATTTTATCATAAGGTCATATTCTCAATTATCATTAGTAGATTTTTTATATATTAACTTATTCTGGTGAAATTTCATAATGGGGTCGGTTCATATTAGCGTATGTTAGCTTGCATGATTTGCTGAATAAATATGTATGGATTTGTAAATTACTTCAAATGACACTTTGACAGCCCAAAAGTTATGCAGACGATATATTCAGATCTTGTGTCATACTTTATGTTGCAATCATTGCCGATTTCTTTTATTTAATACATGCTACATACAGCTTAACTTGTGCAGAATATGTTTGAAAACAAAACAATGCAGCATATGTAGTGGCCAGCATACACTCATCATTTAAATCCGATCGAGCATATCTAAAACACACTCTAACGAATTATTGCATGCCACTGTTGATGTATTCGGTACTTTGACACAATATCAGATTTTGAAGAGAGAATTCCTTAAATGTCATCGATAACCTCATTGCATCCGTGGAAAACAGATCTTGTACAATATTAACTATTCCTAGGAGCACACACCATATAAAGTATAGTCCATTCTTTTTAAACATCATATATTTGTCATTTAAAGTTACTCAAATTGGTGCGGAGTGTCTGATTATGCTCTTGACATCATTTTATACAGTTAAAATTCCGATATAAGATAATTTAGTGTTTCATTTTCTATTTCACTTTTAATATATTGCGTACTTTCAATTTTATATCCATGCATGGCTGTCTTGCATGGTTTGATTTCCCATTTTTTTAAACAGTGTATACGAATTTATATGTAAGATTTTGTAATTTTACGATTCGTTTATTTTCATCATTTCAATTTATCGCAGTATATGGACAATTAAGTATAACATCTCATTTTCTTTGCTTCCACATGTTATTGTTAAATCTATGTTCTCAGCAATATCGCTCAGACTAATCCCTCTGAGGGAAGTCCTAGTTATATAAATACGCAGTACCTATAATCGTCGTTCATCCCGTCCGTCCGCATATAACAGAGCAATAACTACCCAACCGAATGGTTTGAAATTTTAAATATATAATTGTTGCAATATTTTGTCGAGTCATTTCAAATTTTATTAAAATCGGATGTATAGTTTAATTACAGGGACAGTTAAAAGTTTTCCGTTACATTACGGGCAATGGAAAAAAAAATTATTTCAAGTGCATTTTAATGATGTTACAAACTTTCGAACAGAATGAAATTGATATGCACTTATTGAAGTGCACTAAAATATGCATCAGTACAATATGTGGTGCAAAAAATATTTATAAAACTAGCTATAGTATGAACGCACTTCATTTGCCGCGTTTGACGTGTAATTTCCAACTCGTTGGATATGTGAGGGCGTATGATAATACATCTTTGAGTCATACTTGCCACCCTAACTTAGCTGGTCTTTCGGATCGAGGTCGGCTGGTCACGTAGCCTGTCTCCCTTAAATGTTTCACATACTTTATGACGGTTTTGTGAGAAGGATGCGGGACTGCAGAGAAACTCTGCCGATACAACCGCGCTGTCAATCGTGCTTTGCAACCACATTTACCGTACAGCAGAACCATCTCGGAATATTCATTTTTAGAAAATATCGCCATGATCTTTAACATACAACTCCGAGGAGATATCTCTTTTATAGCTGTCTCGAGTGAACAGGTGTGTGACGTTACATACGTATTTGCAGAGTGCACAAATTTAGCTCGCCACCCAGCTCAAGTTGCGATGAGTTGATACATTTTGCTATACGATTTGCATATTGTCTACTCTTTATAAAGACAATCAGTAGAAGAAGGCACCCAGTGGGCTTTGAACCATAGTCCTCTCGATGGGGAAGCAATGGGGGACAAGATGGGGAACAAGCGATACTACTGTGCCTTGATGCGTGCTCGTGTTTCGTCCGAACGATAATATTTTCTTCTTTCATTCAGTTTTCGTTACGTCGCAGTTTTGGAAATCACGAACAAACAAATGCCCGTTTTAAGCTTTATGTTTTTACCATTCATTTTCACAAGGCGTCTTTTCATTTTAAATCGATGATGCTCTACAACTTTGCAATTCACTTTTTCGTCATATCTCGTACCGTTTTCGAGATATCTACGCTGTTTTGCATCAGGTGGTTCTGTAAGCGGTCTCATTTAGTAGCACACGGTACTTTACTATACCTAGACAGCACTTTTATGACTATAGCTGCAGCCGTTCGGCAGTTAAGAGGGTGGGAACGGTCTATAGTGGGCACCCTGTATATTTATTTATTTATCCCTTGGAGATGTAGAAATATGGGGATTCCATTGTATTAGCCTATAAATTATACGCTTTTAAATATGTGAATTATTCAGCCTTTTATAGAAAATACAGTTTTTCGATATTTGTTAACTTAATCGTTTCTTAAAACACTTTGAGCTTACATGTTACAAACATAATTTCATAAATACCCAAATAAAATATACTGTCATAAAAACTAAAATATTTCATTCAATATATATTCATTTTTCTAAAAACCAAGAGCGGTTTTTCATATTACTTTTTTAAAACTTATTATTTTATCTTCTGTTTTACAAACATAAGTTTCAGAAATACTCAAATAAAACACATTGTTATTAAAACTACAAAAAACCTAATCAATATAAATTACTACTTTCAAAACAAAAAACAGCGTATTTTACATTCATAAACATTATTAGTTTCTAAATATTTTAGTTTTTATTTACAAACACAATTCATAAATCCTAAAATAAAACACATTGTTATAAAAACTAAAGTGTTTTTTGTTCAGCATAAATTCATACGTCCAAAACAAGGACAACATCCTTTGAATACAAAACTATGTTTTATTAAAACTTATTTTAACTTTGTTTTACATGCATAATTTCAGAAATACTCAAATAAAAATATAGTTATAAGAATTGGAACATTTTACCCAATAAAAATTCATACTTCCTAAAATATTTTAATCAATATAAACTCATACTCCAAAAATACAAAACACAGTTTTCTACATAAAAACTTATTACGTCTTAAATCAGTTTTTCTCATAATTTTAAGTAACATTTTCTAAAGTTTTCCAGTCTTTTCAAAAGAAAATAGGAACAATGGCAAACAACAATTGCACATATATTCCAACATAAAAGGAAATTGAGTGGAATGAGAACATGACTACCAGGCATATATTTTATACTAAGGTACTTTTACTTTCTACAACATTTACTTAAGCGAATTTTCCGAGGTTATTTTAGATTATAATGTATAAGGAGACTTAAATGTGATACTTTTAGTAAACAAAATAAGTACGGTAATCATTCACAAAGAAATCTCATTTTCTGCTTCATTTTCTAAGAAAAGTAACTCTGAAAATGTCACCCGATAACAACATTGGAAAAGACATCTTATGGAAACAAATGTATATTTCTATGTTTGTTAGTCCCTGTAAATAAAATACGTTCATGTTACTCGGCCGAATTAATTAGTTTAAAATTTCAAGAAACTAAAATAAATGAAGGAAAAAAAATCGGTTTTTGGCAGATTTTTCTATTTTCGCTGACTCATTAGTAATTAGTAATATAATTCTTAATCATCGTATCACATTAATCGTAATGCATCACTAATAATCGCAATTCTCTGAAATTCAGTTATTCAAATCTTTTACCTAAAATGCAGGTTGATGCAAAAGCCTTGTGACTGATTTTGAATTTCGCAATAATCTTGAAATTTGCAAAATTCTTTCAACACTTTGAAATATCGTTAAAATTCCAATTTTAAAATGAAGCATGTTCTTTTTCTAGGAATGAATTATACGTCTGAAATGGAGCTAGTTGTAAGAGCAAAAGTTTTGTATTTATGAGAAAAGTTATTTCAAATTCTTTATTAAGGGGTCTCAGGACTCATAAAGCTACACAATTTTCGAAATTATTATTTTTTTAGCTGTTAAACTTTTATCTGTTCTGAACATTTTGATATAACTATTTCCTTGAAATTCCCATTAGAACAAAAGTTTTGGTTTTTAGAATTACACCCGCCCAATAGCTAAAGCGGCCTTTCCGAAACTTTGAAGTCATTTTTCTTCAAATGACGCTTTTGGGCGTAACGCGCACGATATCTCAAAAACTTCTGAATACTTTTTCATGAAATTTTCAAAACATGTATTTCATGTAAGTGTGTATAAACTGAACCTAAAATTTCATTTTTATTATTCAAAAAATATTTGTTTAGATTATACTGTTGAAATTTTGAAAATTTTGTATTAACTAAATACAACTTTGTATTAAAAATGTAAAAATGCTTTAAATATAAATTTATTTAGGTTTAGGATAATTACTACAGTTTGAAGTATAATTAGGTACGAAAAATTTCATTCAAGTTTCAAAATTTATTTTGTAATCCTGTGCGTAAGCTGTTATGCCAATTTTCTGCTCGACATATGTCTCACAGTTTGGAGTGCCCTATAAATACTAATTCTGCATCTTGCAATTTTTTAATACAAGAAATGAAAGAACATACTTACATCTTTCATCCCAATAGAAATTATGTTTGCAAATCATATACATTTTATAATATTAAACGTTGAAAATGATCTTTTTTTTTTCATTTTATCCAATTTTAAGAGTCTTGAGACCCTTTAAATAAAGCTTTTGGCAGTCAAAGCAGACTTTTCAAATGGATTGTTGTTTATTGAATTTCTACGCTGCTATTCATGCATGTTCTTTCCTTCAATAAACAAGTTGAAAATTGCTCGTCAAAATTGCGTGGCAAATGAAGTGTGTTCGTACTATAACTAGTTTTATAAATATTTTTTGCACCGCATATTGTACTGAATGTATATTTTAATGCGCTTTAATAAGAGCATATCCATTTCATTCTGTTCGATGGGCTGTAACAACATTAAAATGCACTTTAAATATTTTTTTTCCCATTGGCCGTCATGTAACGGAAAATTTTTGACTGACCCTGTAATTAAACTATACATCCGATTTTCATAAAATTGGAAATGACTCGACAAAATTTTACAACAATTATATATTTAAAATTTCAGACCATTCGGAAGGCTGTAACATCATTAAAACGCACTTGCAATAATTTATTCCCATTGGCCGTAATGTAACGGAAAACTTTTGACTGTCCCTGTAATTAAACTATACATCCGATTTTCATAAAATTTGAAATGACACGACAAAAGTTTGCAAAAATTATATATTTAAAATTTCAGACAATTCGGTTGGGTAGTTTTTGCTTTGTTATATGCGGACAGACGGACTGAACTGTAGGACGGAACGACTGTAGGTGCTACGTATTTATATAATTACGAACGCACCTAAAAACTACTAAAAACAAATATTGCTGTTAGAGGATTCGCAAATGGCCCGTTTTGTAGAAACCTACCTTGAAGGTTATTTCTGTTGCAAATTCTGTAGAAACCCACGAAATTGTTTCTTCGAAAATACTGATATTCAAAAAGCGAACAACTTCCGACAATTTAGGTTTTTAGAATCCTTCGAAGAAAATATAAGAATACAGCTGCTATAAAACTCCACCAGGTAAAGATAGTACACTAGTGTGCAAAACTTAAGCAACGAACACAAAATGTCAATTTCTAAACACGTGAGTACTCAAAAGAAAATTCTATAACCAGCAAGTGTAAAAAAATAGGTGTTATCCTAACAGCACAGCCAATCTATAGATAGTCTCCATGATCCCACAAAAAGTCACAAGTCTCACAGTCACTACAATGAACTGAAATGTGATATTTTTCATTCGACTCATTCTTAATCTCATTTATCACCGAGAAGTCACCATGACTGCTGCTTTGTGACGAGTCACCAGATGACTTTACAATGAACTCACCTTGTGACCCCCATGTGAATATCATTTGGAGACTCCATTGTAAAATCATCACGATAGTTGTTTTGTGACGAGTTCACAAACGATGGAAAATGAAATCATCTGGTGACTTTTCACAAACGAGCATAATGGTGACTTCACAGTAGAGTCTCGATCACTTGAAAGTCAGCATGTGATTTCATTGTATCATTATTTAGAGACTCAGCACAATGTAATGCTCACGATGACTTCAGAATTGAGCCTTCAAATGGCAGTCACATCAGAATCACAATGTAACTGCCTTGTAATGTCACCTGGTGACTCACCACAAAGCTACAGTCACAGTGACTTCTCAGTGGAGTCACCGTATGACGATCCTTTTAGAGTAATAATGAGACGAATGAAATATCCCAAATTTTGTTTCTCCGTAGTGACTGTGACACTTGTGGCCATGTGTAACATGAAGATGTCACATCAACTAGGTGTGTTGTAGATATAATACCTATTTGTTACACCTCATGGTTATATCATTTACTTTTGAGTTCTCACATGTTTGTTAGAAAAATTATCATTTTATGCTTGTTGCTTAAGTTTTGCACACCAGTGTATTGAATAATCATGTGCGGCTATTTCATTTAATGCTGATTTATAATAAAATAGCAAGCCCCGCGGCTTTGCTCGCGTAATAGTTGAAATAGGCCAAGTGATATTTGCATGAATATTTTTTATTAGAAGAACACTTTTTGGAATAACTCAAAAATTACAATTTAAGCCACAGTTTAACTAAACTTCATTATAAAAGTGCAATAGACAGAAATGTGATTTTAATTAATAAGAAGAACTAAAACTAATTCCAAATAAATAATAATTTAGAAAGTATTTTGAAACTTTTATGCTCATTTCATACGCTCATTTCAGTATTAACCCTTTATCTACGGCATTATGATCTACTGCAATTTTTTTCATGTAATATTTTTTTTTCAGTTACCACAAGGAAAATTAAAGGATAAACATAAAAAAAATACTCACCCGAGAGAAATTTAATTATTTAGAGGCAATTAACTAAAGTGGTACTTTAAAGTACCGTCAGTACACTATGACTAAATTATCGTAACAGAAAATACACAAGTTATTTCAACTGGCACCAGAAAATATTTTCGATTTAATAAGTATATGAAATATAGGCCTTTTTGTTATTTACGAATAAATCGTTTGGCAAATTCCGGTGCCAATCATTTATTTCAACACTTTAGAATTGAAAATGCTTTGCTCCTGAAAGGGTTAAAAAAAAAACTATTTTTTTTTAGGTTTCGATCTTGTTAGCAGTCCTTTAGTTTTGCGACGTCAATATTCCAGGGACAACATGCTCTCTCGCATCTCCACATATGAAATATATGAATTTACATATGCCATTTCTAGCGTAGCAAAAACCAGCCGGTGCCACAACTTTTTCGATTTCCTATAAAAAATAACAATGAAACAGAAAAGAAATACCAGGGAAATCACTACTGCACTACATTTTAGAAATTGCATTTTAAATCCGATGAAAACGATGGATAACTACACAGACGAAAACTAAACAAGAAGTTTTTCTCCAGCACCCATTGTACTGACGGTACTTAAAAGTACCACCGAGTAATTCAACTGTTAAATCAAATACATACACCGTTTAACTAAAATAGCTAGTCAAATTGTATTCTAAGATCATAATGAACACATAAAAAAAAAATCCAACACTTATCTTATATCCTTTACTGTGTTTGCAGCAATGGAAAGACGAGCATGGCAATCTGTACAAAAAGTCGGCACAAAGCACATCGACTGCTTCAAAGATAGCCTCATTTCTCTCTAAAATAACAAACCTAGAACTACCGCTGCCATGTATTCGGATAAAGTGGAGTTAAAAGAGCGATTTTTGCAAAGTACCATTATAATATTATTAATATTCACTATGGTATAAAAGTTTAAAGTGAGTGGTACTTATAAGTACCGTCAGTAGATAAAGGGTTAATTTGAAGTTTTCAATTTTTTAGAAAGCATCTCAACACATTTACATCTTAAAATTAACCATCATATCAAATTCCAAATTTCTTGTCTAACAGTCTATCACCTCTCTGGTGTTAGTGGTATCAACATAAAATTCCGAAATAAGAGTTGAAATAGAATGTCTCGAAAAATGCTGAAACAGAGACTGTCACCACTATTTTTCCAACATTAACCTTAAAATCGGTCGGTATTTCCTAATATTCCATAGAAAGCCGAATTTAGATGTCTTTAAAGGCTTTCTTGTTGTTCCTGCCAAACAGGTGGTAGTGACACCGGCATAAAAAATAACCCGTATAGGATCAGGGACTATCACTCTTGATTCGCAACCAGTAACGTCTGAATCGGTTTATTATTTCCTGAGATTCCATAGAAATCGTAATTTAGGCTCTTGTAGAATGCTTTTCACCCCTTCCCGTCGCTTTAGCCCTTTTTAATCTCGATTTTATTTTCGGCTGTTGTTAGAGGACACTTATATTTTATAACTACCGTGCTATATTTAAAGTTTCTAGCCTCTTCAGTACCGCAGAAATTGCAATTTAGAAAGTTTTTTGCTCTGCAACCCTCGACATAATATAAAGCTATGTTTGAACAGGTTGCCAACAATTTGCAATCATTATGTTTGAAATCGGATTCGTATTTCATAAAATTGCATAAAAATCGTAATACGCTTATAAAACGCTTTTCGCTCACTTTATCCTTTTAAATTTGGAATTTTCTTTCGACAATTCTTAGAAAGCATTTGCATATTTGAAGTAATTACCATTCCAAATTTAAAATATTAGACCCCCCCTCTTTAACACAAAAATGCAATTTAGAACATTTTTTGCCCTTGTAACCCCCGGGTGGTAGTAACAACAACGTAAAATATAGGCTATGTTGGAGCGGGGACTGTCACCATCAATTCGAAACCATTACTTTTGAAATCTGTTTATATTTCCTGAGATTGCGATCGCTATTTAGAACGTTTTTAGAACGCTTTTCGTTTATTTTCACTCCATTTAAATTTCAAATTTTTAAGGAACTCTTTTCAGAGAGCATTTACATCACATAAATAATTACCATGCCAAATGTCAAGTTTCTAGCCTCTTCAGAATCATAAAAGCCACAATTTAGAATTTTTTTAAAAATGCAACCGCAAGGTGGTAGTAATGCCGACATGAAGTAGATCCTATATTAGAGCAAGGGCTGTCATAATCAATATCTAACCATTACTTTTGAAATCGGTTGGTTACTTTCTGAGATTGCGTACAAATCACCATTTACAACGTTTTTTAGAACGCTTTTTTTGCGGATTTTCACCCGCTTTAAATTTCAAATGTTTTAAGAAATATTCATAGAGACCATTTATATCTAATAAATAACTATCATTCAAAATTTCATATTTCTAGGCCCTTCAGTAACACAAAAATCGTATTTTTGAACGTTTTTTTGCTTGGGGGTAATGGTACCGACATAAAATGTAGCCTATGTTGGAACAAGGGTTGTCACCATCATTTTGACACCATTGTTTTTTAAATAGGTTTTGTACTTCTGAAGATTGCGTAAAAATCGTCATTTAGAACGTTTTTAGAACGCTTTTTGCGCATTTTCACCCCTTTTAAATTTCGAATTTTTTAAGAAATGTTCTTAGAGATCTTTATATCTAATAAGTAACTACCATGCCAAATTCCATATATCTGGGCCCTTCAGTAACACAAAAATCACAATTTCAAACATTTTTTGATCCTGCACCTCTTTTAGGGGTAGTGGCACCGACGTAAAATGTAGCCTATGTTGGAGCAAGAGTTGTCACCATCATTTCGACACCATTATTTTTAAAATCGGTTTGGTACTTCTTGAGACTGCGTAAAAATTGCCATTTAGAATATTTTTTAGAAAGACCTTTTGCACATTTTCACCCTTTTTAAATTTCGAAATTTTTAAGAATATTTCTTAGAGATCATTTATATCTAATAAGTAACTACCATGCCAAATTCCATGCATCTGGGCTCTTCAGTAACACCAAAAATTACAATTTCGGACTTTTGTTTGCTTCTGCACACCTTTTAGGGGTACTGGCACGGACTAAAATGTAGCCTATGTCAGAGCAAGGGTTGTCACCATCATTTTGACACCATTATTTTTTAAATCAGTTTGGTACTTCCTAAAATTGCGTAAAAATTGCCACTTAGAACATTTTTTAAAACGCTTTTCGTGGATTTTCACCCCTTTTTAATTTCGATTTTTTCAAAGAAATGACGTTAGAGATCATTAGTATCTTATAAGTAACTAGTACTATTCCGAATTTCATGTTTCTAGGTCCTTCAGTAACACAAAAATCCCATTTTTAGAACGTTTTTTGCTCCTGCACCCCCCTTTGGCCAGTGGCACGGACATAAGACATAGCCTATGTTCTTAGTTGGACAAACATTATCATTTTGATAGCATTTCTTTTGGAATCGGTTCGGTAGTTCAAGGCATACCACCTACAAATAAACAATTTTCAGCTCTTTATGATATTAGTATAGATAACTAGGGGGCTCTACCCCCTGCAAGCTACGCTCGCCAATCCGCGTTCAGACAACGCATAATTTAAAAGCAGGCTAATATGATCGGTTTTTAAATGATTAGAGAAGACTGAATTATAATGGAAAAACCTATAGCGATCTCCCTCTAAACGGGTTTCCATTCAATTCCCATTGGTTTCGAAAATTTAAGGCCGTATCAATTGCTGGTTAAGACATCCAATAGTTGTTTTAGTGTTTGATTAAAGAAGATCAGTTAAACATTTGAAAAGAAGCTAAGATAAAACGAATTAAGTAAACAGAGTCTTTGTCGACCAGTATTTTTTAATAGAGTTATAAAAAGATTGACATAATACAATTTACTACAATTACTACAATTTACTGCTTTAACCCCTTCAAGGGCGGTGGTTGATTTTTGGACCACATAATTTTAATTCTTAAATCCCAGATTGGCACCAGAATATAGGAATGAAAGTTATCTTTGTATTAAGTAAGTGAACAAAAGCATTTTCGTATTTCGAAATTTGTTTGCAAATTCTGGTGCCATTCACTGATTTCAACATTTTACGAATAGAAGTACCTAGCCCCTGAAAGGGTTAAACGCATATTAATGTATTTATTATTTTAAAGTTGCCTTTCTCTTTTAATATGCACGTGTAACTACGATTTTCAAGAGATAATTTTCAATATTTTCCTGCTTTTAACACGTACTCATGTAATAGTAATTTTAAAGTTTTTTTTTTCTGTTTTTAATAATTATGTGTAAATAAATTTTTAATCGTTAGGGAATATTATTCTTCGCGTTGTTTTTAGAACTGAAAACAATCCCTATAATAACAACCTAAGTCATGTGACTATCATCAACAGTTCCTTCGCTTTTCATAAGAAAGGTTTCCATTTTGATTAAAGAATCAAAGTTATTTTTTCGAATAAAACTACATAAATGTTGACATGATTGCAAAGAATTCTTGGTACTTTTATGTTAGCCGGTCAAATCGCGCCAATAGCTCTTTTTAACTCGTCAGTTAGCATTTTTTTTATTTTTCGAGTGGTAAATTAAAGAGGTACTACTTGGTTATCCCATCGACCAAAAATCTATCGCCAGACTATAAGATTAAATGCCAATAATGGTTGATCGTAAATGTCACATTCACTTGACTGTAAGGAAGTTACACGTGTTTACGCCATTAAGTGATTTTTATTTTGACGCTTTATTTGTATTTGTATTTTTATACTAATTTATTTGTTCTTTCGTTATTTAAAATAAAAATTGCGTCAACTTGTATAATTTGGCGGTATTGGTCATTTGCTTTGAATTTGAAATAAAATGTCATGATTTGTTGCATTATTTAATATTTAACACATATGTCATATACGCAACGGGTTTGGCGTGATTTGTTTTACGACAATTTAGCGAAAACCTCGTTTTCGAATACCAGTTACATATGTATTTTTAAATGATTTTCCATTATTTTTTAAATGAAATAACAATAAATAAAAAATTTTAATTAATAACTATAGAGCAAAACAATTTATAACATTTTATTTTAAATGAAAAGAAAAGAAATATAAATAAACATTTATTAATAAATAAAGCAGCAACAGCCGGGATGCCATGCCAGGCAAAATAAAGCCATTTTGGCACCAATTAGGTACCTCTGTGTGTATATGACATCTGTGCCTAATATTTTTCTTTTTGTTTCGTTTAAGAAAAATAAAAAAGAAGTGAAAGCCATTAATTTTAAATGTTTCAGTTTTAAATGAAAGTTTTGTATTAAATAAAATGATAATGAAATAAAAAAAATAGCATTGTTCTTAGCATACATTTAAGGGAGGCCAAACTAGCCGCCAAATTAGTTAAAAATAATAACCTTTTCTAAAATAAAAAAAAAATATATATCTGTTACGATTGAAATTTGAGTTGCCATCATTAGAGAAAAATATATAAAATTAGAAAAAAAAATAATATTTAGAAAACTAATTCGAATTTAAAAATTCTAATACCAGTTTTGAGATCTGCGGATCAATACGGATTTTTGGTGTTAATTTCATTGCAAAGTATTCCATATTTTAGGAGAAATCGCGGTGAAACATAATCAGTTGTTTAATCAGTCGTTTCATAGAATCGTTTCATAAATTCGTTTCATTTCAGCCGTTTTATAAAATCCGTTTCATAAATTCGTTTCATTAGGATGTTATATATATAGGGTAGATATAATAAATCAATATAAATAAATTTTTACTGAATTACTATTGTAACTTTTTTTTACTAAAAGAAGAAAATATGTTTTAATATTTAGTCGTAATGGAATATTTTGTGTTGATATTTAATTAAAAATTACTTCCTTTGTTATCATAATAAGTGTGACAAGGAAATTTGACTGTAGGTACAAGTGCGACGTAAAATAAAAAAGAAACAATAATTTTTATATTACCTTTAATCATATTGCAATCCTTTTGACATCATATTAACATAATTTAATCTTAATATAAGGATTATACGAAATGCTCATCATATTTTAATCATATTTCAAGGTTTCTTTTAGATAGTTATTTCTGTTTTATATTAAAGTGAATGAGTACAGTTTAATAAGTAAGTCTTTAATACTTATTTACGATAATACCTTTGACATCTGTATAGGGGAGAGCTCTCTTTCTTTTTTTTTTTGAAAGATAAGTATGAAAGCTCTTCAGTGTGCCTGTCACGCTCAGCTTTTTTTCAACAGAACTTCTTCATGAGTCATGGTTTTCTCTTTAACGACAAAGACAGGACAGTCATTTTCTTTGTCCCAGAACTCAAAATGAAAGACACATAATTGCAGCGAGTATCGGGCTAAATATGATGTGGAACTAGATAATGCTGCCATATATTCCCAAAATAAATAATTAATGAAAAAGAAAAGTGCCCAGTTAAACTGACGGCATTGAGCTCATGGTCTATTCACACTAATTGTATATTATACTCTTACTTCAAAGAATAATGCCTATCGAAAAATAAATTAAGGGGGATTAGCTACCTTCTGTTTCACATCTTTATACTTAACCAACGAGCCTCCAAATCTCACCAGGGAAGCGCCTTATCAGAATAAACCGGTATACATACTTTGAAAGAAATTGGATTGAAAAAAACATTTATCTAAATTAAGGGAGGGGATTATTAGCACTCCGTTTCCCCCCTTTATACTTAACGAATGAACCTCCAAATCGAATCAAGGAAGCACCTTATCATAATAAATCGGTATACCAAATTTGAAGCAAATGGGATAAAAAAACCCATTTATTTAAATTAAGGGGATATTACCCCCCTGTACCCCTCTTTATATTTAACCAATGAACCCCCAAAACTACTCAGGGAAGCGCCTTATGAGAATGGACCTAGGAAAAAAAAATGAAGTTTATCGGATATTTCTATCAAGAGTTATCGTGTTGCGTACGTACATACAGAACCTTCGGGCACATTAGCTCTCAGGCTTTGATAGCCTGTGAGTTAAAAATGAATGTTTAAAACAAACAAAATGTGCTCCTTTTTCGCGTATTTTTTCTGCTTATATTACTTCTCAATTTTTAAGTCGCACTTTCGAAGAGCTAAAGTACTCATTTTTTAGTATATTCACCTTTATACAACTTCCCCACGGTATAATTTCGTTTTTACTATGCTCTTGATAAATTACTTCACTGCGAGAAATATAAATAAATGGAGAAGCATGAAGTCACACACAGATTCGGTATGATTTAGTTCGTTAAGTTAGATGCTCGCAACTTTTGTTTATCAAAATATTTCTGAATTGCACATGCACATTTATTTTTTCTTTCATTGCCTAGTCAGTATACGTCAGTAAATATATTTTTTCCAAAATTGTATTGTTTAAATTTGCGAAGGTTTCAGTGTATGTTCTCCATTGTATATGTTTCTTTTGCAATGTTATGTAAAAATGTGCCGTTTAGAAAACTTTTTTTTTTTTTTTTCAGATTTTTGGAGGGCATCATTTCGAAGTCTGTGTTCCTGTTTTGGCGTCAATCCGCTTAACCATTTAAGTTGCATAATGCTCTAACAAGCCACCACCCCGTATATAGCCGGGGAGCTACGGGAGCTAAAACTTTAGATTTATATTCAATGTAGTTGGAAGCATGTGGCTATACTTAAAAAAAAAAAAAATATGCAAAAAGATGGATAAAAAACCCCTCGTTTTTTAAAGCACATGGTGTCCTTAAAAGGATGTCCGAGTTATAAATTTTAATAGTACCAATTTTAAGTGTTGTAGAGTTCAATGCGAATAAAGAGTAACTAAAACAGTTTTGATAAGCGCATGCGCGAGTACTACATTGTTATTGACTCGTTTGCCGTGACACATACACAAAATGGCGACTCCTGAGCGTAAAGCGCTATTTCTGAGCTGAAGATTCAAATGCGTACACTACCTACACGGTGTACACCATGCGATTTTCTCCTTTGGGGTTTTATAAAAGATCGTGTCTACGTTCCGCCACTACTGAATAATTTGTCAGAGTTGAGACACAGAATTGAAGAGATTTGCTTCCATCACTCCGGGCTAACCGAAGTGTGGGAAGAATTAGACTTTAGGTTAGATGATGTGTGCCATATAACTAAAGGTGCACATGTCTAACATTTGCAAGAAAAACTAGGTTAGTTTACCTTCAATTTGATGTATGATTTGTTGTAAATAGGCTAATTGAAACTGTTATAATATAACACTGAAACCGAGGCATTCTTTTATGAACACACTGTATAATGAAAAAAAATGTCCAATTACCGACCAATCTCTTGTATCGAAAATGCAATATCTATTTACTGAAAAGTCTAAAGTTTGCTGTCAGTCAGGAAGTAATATTACAATTGATGAATAATAATTCGCATTTAAGGACAAGATGTAAAATTACTCAACAACTTAGACATTAAAATAGAAACTTTTCTCTTGCGGGATACAAATACATGTTTGCTAAATTTGGTGGGCCATAGCACATTAAAATTACTAAAATATAACAGAAAGACCCTTAAAATAGTAAGATAACAAAAGTAGAATAACAAAGTTATTTAATACATTTAATGTAATCAATTTTAGTTGTATAATAAATATTAAACATAAGAATATAATAATGCAGATTTCCCCAGTTTTAAAGATAAAAAATCCCGATATTTTCTTTAAGAAATTATAATTTTTCTCAATGCAAACTTTAAAAAAACATAAAATGTTGAAATATATGGTATAAATTTAATTAAAATAATGTTTGAGTAGTGTTGAAGAAAAAAATATATATATACACCATTCTAACGCAATTAAGAGTACTAATTTAATCAGTCAGCACACGCGTTGGGATAAAATCTTCCCAAACACATTTTTGCTTAAAAAAAAGGGATGAATTTTTTTGAAGACTCTTCTGACCTGCCTTGTACCTTTCAAGATTAAGGCCGAGAAGGGGTGGTTGAAGCAGTATCTTTTCTTTGTTCGTTAAGAGGGGAGAAATTTACCTCGTGGGACTAAAAAATCCCGCACGTGTAGAAACGTTTCATTTCGATACATTCATTTCTTATGAGATAAGACACACTAAAATAATTTTAATGAAAGACTAACATAAAACCTACTTGTATATATAGATGAAAGGGCATTAAATGTAATTAATATAAATTTTGTGAAATAATGCATCTTTTAAGGTGTAAAACAAATCGTTTGCATATTTTCTAAAAAACGTGAGTTTTACAGAAACTGCAACAAAATCTAAAAGTAAATATGAAAAGCATAATATTTTCCCTAAAAGAAGTAGTACTGATACATTTTACAATATAGAGCTGTAGGTTTGTTTTGAAACGCATTTAGTCACAAATATAACCGGAGAAAAAATGGGGTGAGATTTATTTCCACGCGTGTAATAACGTAATAGAGACGGGCGCGTATGCTGACGGGTTAAAATGCACTGTAAAAGAAACATGTGACTAAGCAAATGAAACTTAAGATGTTTTAACATCATCTATATATATATATTTCTGGTTCAACATTATTTAGCTGGATTTATTATCTATTGTCTTTAATCCGACTTTATCAAAAATTGGGTTGTCTTTTTTTTTTTCATATGTTTCATATAGATTTATTGACAGCAATATGCTAGTGAATTAGTTGCATTTAATAAAATTCTGTATTACTAGTTACATGTTCCTTCTCTATTCTGTAAAATGTCTGAGTTATGAATATTTGCTATATTATAAGTTTAATTTCAATTATTCGAAATCGATGACGATTTGTTATATATTATGGTTATATATATATATATATATTACACTATCGTACGTGACACAGAAATCGCGATTATTTGTTAATTGTTTAATAGGAAGGCCCGAATGAAACGCATCTCATTGGTTATTGGACAGCATTTAATGCATCTCCATACCTATAACGGGGGTTACTGTAAGGGGGACCCTGTTCTGTCGCCAACTTGGCCTTACCTCTAATATTTCGCCCAAATTCCCACAGACTTCCATTGTAAACCAATAGGCTTTACTTGCTTGCAGAAAATCAACAAATTGAGATATTTTAATGCAACAAAAACTAATGTTAGGCTTAAGAGATTATATTAATTATATTTAAGGGAGTCCAAGTAAATTAAATTAGGAATAAAAGTAACATGATACAATGTTTAGAATGTTTTCCCAAACATAAATTTTAAGGGAGACCAAATTGGTTGCTAAGGGCGGCTAGTTTTAAATTAATTATACATAATTGGTAGATTTTTTCTTCCTATAAAAACATTAAATAATAGTAAACGTTTTAAATATCTTTAATGCGCATCTCAAAATTCTATAAATCGTAATAAATGATTGTGTGTCTCGTACCGCCTATAAAAGTTAGGCAGATCACATACAGGCTGAGTGTGTCATTATTAATCGGAGTTAGTATTATTTATCGGATCAGGAAAAAAATTTCTATACACCTGAAACCTATGTTTGGTAGCATTCATTTCATCGAAAATTGTAGAACACAAAAGATAGTTACTGCAGATAAAACAAAAAGGGACAAACACGTGTTTTAATGAGTTCATTACATCCGATGGTGAAAAGTAAAAAAAGTTTAAAATATTTCTCCTAATCATTCATTCATCATAAATAAAATCTTTTGATAAGATGTATATTAATTACGCTTTTCAATGGTATCTACAAAAGAGATAATATTATACTTAATACTATAGCAATTTGAAAAGAGTTACGTTTTAATTTCGATATAACGGGGCTGATTTAAATTGCAAAAGAGAATTAAAACTGAATCATTATTTTTATCATTTATAATCAAAAATATAATTTTCAATGAACTAGAATGAGTGTATAATTGTTTAATACAATGTAAGATCCAATTGTTTAATACAATGTAGTAATTCTTTATTTCAATACATCGTATCTCAGTTTTCATCATTTCATTACGATAAAAGTTCAAAATCTTTTATTCTTTTCATTGATTATTTCTCTTTTCATGGGAAGAAAGGCAAAATTCTCTTAGAATTATTGATCAGAATTCGGAATACGCTCTTGAAAATTTGCAACAAACTGTTCAGTCATTCTAAAATTTTTATAGAAAATGGTTAAATAACCGTAATTTATTTTTGTTTTGACCATAATATGGTCAATAATATGGTCAGATATGCTTCATAATATGGGCAAGTAAACGTAATATTTAAAAACTGTCGAATAACTGGGCAGTTTGATGCTGATTTTTAACAGTGTCATAACATATAATTAAATGGAAGTTAGAATGACATATGATGTATGCATTAAGTTTTATTTGCAAAATATGCACCTTACAAATTGGAGTATTTAAAACGAATATCGATTTAGTTTAACCTTCTCAGCACCGCGAACTGATACATCCGTTCTCTAAGTTGTAGGTTTCATTGCAATAGAAGCATTATTTAAATTAAGATATAAGGCAGTTTTAAAACGTTGAGTAAAAATTAATACTCTTAAGGATTATATTCATATAGGTAATTAGGTTTTTTTTATATCATGTTTGAAAAATCATCTTTTTTTTCGATTTTTAAAAAAATTACAAAGAAAATAACATTACAATGTTGCCCTTTTCCTCGGCAGTCAGGGAATTAAAGAATATTTGTTACTCCTGTATAAAAGATTTGTTTTATTGATGGGGAAAATGAACTGAATTGCGTTCATTCTTGTATGCCGGTTTGTATTTTTATTTAGGATATAGAACTTTTATAAGTTTTTCATATTAATGTGCTTTAAGAAATTTTCTTAGGAATGTCGATAGAGTCAGAGTCAGACCGAGTGCGACTGCCAACCTGTGGAGTTCATGACATCTGTGCTCCATTGGTATTCATCTCTATCTTGAAAATAAACGTAAATTTTTACCAAAAGAAACAAGCTTTCATTAAAATTCACAAAAATGTAGAAAAAAAAATATTTTTTAGGAATTTCGTCAGATTAGCCAGCTATCGCCAAGTTGGCTTAATATATGATAACCTATTTTTGTCGCCAAATTTGGTGATATTTCGCCAAGTTTGCCAAAATTTTGCGATATTTCACCAAGTTGGCCAAAATTTGGCGCTATTGTGGTAACCCTGTATTGTAATTTTCAACTAATACTCATTATTCTAGCTAAAACTGATTTCTCCATTGGAAATAAACGATTTCCTCCCTTGGGGGTCGAATTAAAAAAAAAAAATCAATGTTCAATTCATTTGTTGCCCTAGGGAATACATATACAGGGTGCTTCAAAAGGCCATGTCAAACCGGTACGTGCGGGTGTGTCAGGTAATGAGGAGCAATAATTACATAGGAACTGAGGGTCGGAAACGTGATCGTGACGGTGTAATAGCATTGTGATCGTGATGCAAAGAAAAGATAACAAACGATGTAAAAAGACCTTTCTTTTACAAAAAAACTTAATCGAAGTACAAAACACAAAGGAAACCTGTTCCTCACCACAAGGGCTCAAAATGTGCCCCATTGGCCATGATGCATGCTTCCCATCGGCACCGCATGGAATCGCGAACACGTTCCAATCGGCCTTGTAACGCTGCCACCGCGATCCCCGGAACTAAACCCCCTGGATTTCTAACTCTGGGGGTATCTTGAGTCTCTGATGTACGAGACATTGGCCATGGACCTCATGACATGGATCGCTGAAGCGACAGCGCGTGTCCAGGAGACTCCTGGCCAATTGGAAGTGTTCGCCGTTTGAATATGACCTTTTGAACTACCATGTATATTAAAAATTTCAAAGCTCTATGTCAACAGGAAGTGGGTGAAAAATGAGTCACAAAATTTAACTGCCACACACAAACGTAATTGTAAGTTAAAAGAAAGCATGTAAAAATAAGTAACTAATGCTGCTAATGCTGCTGTCGCAAATGAATATGCTGTGACCTTTTCAATTTCTAGGCGGATACTGCAAAACCTATTGCATATAAAAGTATGAAAGCTGGTAGTTTTTGAAGGGAAATGTATGAATAATACGCTGAAGCAGACATTTTATAAACTGAAGATTTATTTTTAGACTATTTAATGTTGAAATCGGTCAAGATAGATGAGTTATATAAGTTTTATAGGATTCAAAACCATACTTAGCAATTATACCATTTTTTAAAGGCACATACTTAGCCAGATTGTGATGTGTAGAGTCCAATAATTTTTTTAATTTGTCGAATTTTTCAAGCTTTTTCTCAATTTTATATTTAAAATTTTATTATCTGAATTGAGATTTAACTTATAGTTTGAATTAACGATTTTTACCTGCGGTTGCCAGCTTTTAAAAAGCTCAAATAATAATATTTACAAATGCTTTTCAATGGAAAAATATAATATTTACACGTGAACATTAAAAAAGAAAAAAAATGAAAGGAATCAAATTACTACGTGTGAAAAGCATTTAATGGTGAAAATTACGTCATGTTTAAGACGATACATTTAAAACATCGCATTTAAGGGATTTTCTTATAGCGTCTTTATAAGATTCCGGGAGGCAGCGGCATTTCTTACTTTATAAATTTATACGCTGACTTTTAAATACGTTTTCAACTTAAATGAACTCTTACTTAATCAGTCACGAAAACAGCAGCCAGCTATCTCGACAATGGTTGATTCTGGTTTAAAAATTGAAAAATCCCGCAGTCAAAGGGGAATGAATGATATCTCGATTAAAGAAGATCGCCACTAGCCGTGATAATATAATTTTATTCGGGTTAATCGCGTAATTATTAAATTATCTAAAATTTCTTTTAATATCATGCCAGGGGCGCGCCAGTAGTAACCGGCGCCTGTGTGCAGAACTTCGTTTGGCGCCCTATATACAGTGAAACTTCTCTGTGCGACCACCTCCATTAAGTGACCACCTCCCTGAACGATATACGTGACGCTCGTCCCCAAGGAGTAAAATACACTTGGAATGTTTTTTTTTGTTTTTTTTCCATCGACCGTAACGGCATACGTTTGATTGTCTCTGTAAATCTCTATCTCTGTTTGACAGTTTGACTGTCTCTGAATTATAAATCCTACACACTTAATTTTCAAGAACGATAATGCTATAAATAAGTCAATAAAATAAAATTACAGTGAAATCCGAATATATTTACGAGAGTTAGAATGCGCACAGACGGACAGACAAAACCGAAGCCAGAAACACTTTTCAGTTATATTGGAAAGTGTTAAAAATGAACGGTGTACAAATATATAAAATAGGAACTGTTATTTTGCAGAGGTAGGCATAAGGAATAGATATACAAATATATTAGATATAAACAATGCATAAGGTTAAAATACGGACAAAGCATAAAAGCATGAAATGTAAATTGTTATAAACATCATATGATAAATATTTAAATAAAAATTTAATTTAAAAAATATTCGGGACACTGAACTTATGTAGCTTTCAACAATGAAAAAGCTCGAATACTTATTAGGAACTATTACTTTTAAAGATATATATAAGAAACAGATAATATATATATATATATATATATATATATATATATGTATATGCATTATTTAAAAAGTATTATAAAAAACTGGAATTACCATCTAATATAGATATTGCATTGCATATTTTAAATCTTTAACTAACTTCATTATCTATAATAATTATATATTGCAAGATAATACCTTATATTTACAGCATGTCGGTATACCACAAGGCGGTTGTACTTCCAGTTTACTCTCAGATTTATACTTATCTCATTATGAACGTAATTTTACTAATAATAATCTACATTTATATCGTTATATTGATGACATCATTTTAATTGATACTGATCAATCTGCAATTACTCGATTTCCAGTTGATTATCCCACTAATTTGGAATTAACGGAAAACCTTTTATCTAACAATACAATTAACTTCTTAGATCTTAAAATTAATATAAAAGACAATAAAACAATCACAGATTTATATGACAAACGTAAAGAATTTAAATTCACAGTTAATACATTTACAAATTTTAAATCTTGTCTACATCATTCTGTATTTCGTAATATAATACTTAATCATTTATATAGAATAAAATGTTTATGTTCTTCTCCTCTAATTAACAATAATATTAAAAAACTAATTTATGATGCATTAAATCATGGTTTTCCAAAAAAATTCATATATTCATTAATATACAATTAGTACTTTTCTTACATGATCTATAAAAACAAATTAACACATGCGTAAACAAAATTACAAAAAAATTAAAAAAAAATATATCTATAAAAAATTAAAAATTGTAAAATAATATAAAAAAAATATTATAGGTTGGTTGGGTGGGTAGATGTTAGAGTACGGAGGAGGGTGGTGTTGTCTGGATAATACGCAATGGTTAATTATTTATTAAAAAAAAATGGGGCTCTTGTATTATTACTATATTTTTGTTACGTATTTTATATGGATGTTGATTTGATATTTTATATGTAATTGGAGAATTTCATTAATATTATAATTAGCTTAAATATTGATTAATCTAATTTACAATTATTTGTTATTAAATTTTAATTTACTAAGGACAATATCATATTAATTACTAATAGCATGCCATTCTTATAGTGAATAATATACATATAAGTATGTTTAATATAAATATAGTTATACTGTATGCATTAAAATTGGGTAATTATTTTTATTATTATTCCTCTATTCTTTTTAATATTTATTATCGGTTTAATGTTTTTGAATGTCCCACATTCATACTTTATGGATTTTTATGGATGCCTGAAAATAATCCACAGTCTATATTTGTGCTTTTTAAGTAATGTCAATTTAAGTATCATTTAACCTTCTATATACTTCCACATGTTTTTTATTTCCTGTTCATTTTATAAATATCTTATATATAATTCATTAAAAAATAATTTTTATATTATTTTTAATAATTATTTATATTAATTATTACTGAATTTATTTTGTTTTATAGAATATAGCTATATGCTATATATTATCAATGTTCTAGAATTATTTAAATTCTTAGTTTAGTTTAAATAAGTTAGCTAATAGAATATATTGTATGCTTTTAAATTTTATTAACAATAGTTTTTAAATACATTGTGTGGTTTATATTAGGTTTATAATTCTCTATATATAAGGATATGTTTGGTTTTGCTGTTTAAACAGTTATTTACATTCAAATGCTTACAAATATTTATCTTGCGATAGATGTTTAATATAAGTAATAATAGATGGCAGCACGAAATTTGTCTCTTTAAGATTGCTCTAATTTTTAATTTTTCTAGCTCCATTTCAGTTATAATTTATACACCAGGGGGTATTTTTAGCTAAATTTTGACGATATTGTTAAACTGTTATCAATTAATTTAATAGTGCATTTTAAATAGTGTAATTAATATCTATTTATTTTATATTAGATTAAATGTGTTTTACAAGGTATTTCAAATTTTATTTCAAAATGTATTAACTGCATCCTTTGGTATCATTTACTGTGATTTTTTAACTGTTTTATTCACCTTAATCTTTTTGATGTACTGGTAGACATGTGCGCATGGATTTTTGTAAAATACTGAAATATTAATCGGTATGGTGTTTATTATTTATATTTTATATCCTATAAATATTTAAATACGTTTTACTGATTCTTCCATTTCATATTATTTGTTTCTATTCTGTTTTCATTTTTAATCAATTCACTTGATTTTAGTGGTTGTTCGGGCACAGGGGAAAATAATTTTTAGCTTTAGCTTATTTTTCCCACAGAAAACAACCATTTTGCTTATATCATTGAATTCTGTGCCCTTGATAACGTAATTCAATGTATAAGCTTTTCAATTTTTGTCGGTGTCCACTTTTTTTCTTTTTTCTTCCATAATAATTCTTATAATAATTTTTTTTTTTTTTAATACTTACAGCTTTAATTCATAATAATTGACGGTGGTAGGTTATGTTTAATTAATGGTTATATATATATATATAGATATATATATAGATGAAAAGTAAGTAAACAAATATTTAAACAATGAAAAAAATCACTTAATAAACTTAACTTTTCGCGCTTTCATTAATGAAAAATTTCTAATAATATGGTGTATATCAAATTCATTCAAAATATCAGATTCTGTTGATAGAGTGGCAAGATTTGAAAGCCTGTCTTGAACCATTGTGGAACGTAAGTAATTTTTTATGATTTTCAGTTTTGAAAATGACCGTTCTGCAGATGCTACCGATACTGGCAGCGTCAAAAGAATCCTAAGAGAAATTGTAAAGTTTGGATAAACAGTGGTAAGGTCGTTTTCATAAATGTATTGAATAATTTGATGTATATCGTTTTTTAAATTGGAAATAGATGGCAGGCAATGTAAAATTTCTTCACACAAATCCTCTGAGTCAATGTCTGTTTGGTTTTCGTGAATTAATTTTTGTTGTAACTGTTTACAAGAACGTAATAAAGATTCTTTATTTTGTGAAGTACTTAACATATACAAAAACTGGAATGAATTCATATGTTCTTTTAACAAAGTAAATCTTTCCTGCAAAGAAGCTAATGATTGATCGATTATGCGGAGGAAAAAGTTTACTTTAAATGAAATTTCAGGATTTTCTATAATTTCATCTTCATGTTCGTAATCAAATTGCTTTGTCTTTTTACGCCGTCATAATGGTCGTTTACTAAAAAATGCACATTCTGCATCAATTTCTTTTGCAACTAATTTTGAACTCTCTACAATTTCCTTGAAACTGTCATCAGATCTATAGTCATTTAAAAACTTATTTAGATCATTGAGTGCATCTAAAGCAGGTTGAGTATTCATAGATGAAGTTTGCAATATTTTATTGGCAAAATTAACTTGATTTAAAATATCATGCCAAATTCTAACACAACAAATAAATGGCAATGTAGCGATTTTTTCAGCTAGACATTTAGCTTGATATTTGATTTGTTCATCTAATTTTGAAGAATCATAAATTTCAAATAAGGCATCATACACCTCAGGTAAATGTTTGAAAAATGGTTTTATAGCATCGATTCTGCTGGACCACCGTGTTTCTGATAATGGCTTTAAAGTTAAACCATCTACATGCTTAGTTAAAATGTCCCATCGGTAAGTAGAAGATGAAAACAATTTGTACAATTCTTGGATTATAGTAAAAAACCCAATAGTTTCATGATTAATATTAGCAGCATCATTGATTATGAGGTTTAGGCTATGATTGGAGCATGGAACATAAAATGCACGAGGATTTAAATTTAAAATTCTTTTCTGTAAGCCGATGTTTTTGCCACGCATATTAGCGCCATTATCATCCCTGGCCTCTTAAATTACTTATATCTAAGTTCAAAGTTTTCAGTAAATCCGTAAGGAATGAACACAAGCCAGCCCCTGTAGCATCCAAAATTAGAAAAAATTCTAAAAAGTGTTCACATACTTCAACCTTTTTCGTTTTCGAATTAAAGTGAACAAATCTGAATATCACACTTATTTGTTCAGTATGTGAAACGTCTGGAGTGCAGTCGAGAATAACTGAAAAGTACTTGTTTTGTTGACAGATCAATAATATGATTTTTTATGTTTGATGCCAATAAAGTGAGTATTTCGTTTTGAATTTTGTCTCCTAAATAGGAAAGCATATTTTTAAAATCAGCATCTTTTGTTACGCGCCGTGTATGTTCTAATATGAACAGATCAAATTTTTCAAGCATTTCAATACATTTTTAAAAAATGCCGTTGTTGCGTTCGTAAAGCTTGTTGCTTTTACCACGAAATGCTAAATTTTGGGTAGCTAAAAATTGCATAACAAAAATAATTCGTTTTATTACTTCGTACCAACGTTTTTCTTCTTTATCAATAGCCATTTGTTGCAAATGATCAATGCAAGTCTTGCTTTTTAAGGCTGCAGTTAATTCTGTCCATTTTTTGTAGTTATTCAAATGACTTGATTTTTTCTCATGACGATTTAAATACATTGCAAGATGTTTCCAGTCATTCTGTCCTTGGATAAATTTATTATGCTTGGAATTACGAAGTTCGAAAATTTTGCAGCAAAAGCAGTAAACTGAATTTTTTGAAATAGAATAAATTAACCAATTTCTATTAGATTCTTCACCATTTTTTAAATGCCTGTTATAGTACGTATTTGAAAATTTTCTGCCGGAACAATCACGTGGGAAATTTAAATCTTTAATCTGTTTAGGACCCATTTCTAAAATGGCTTGCCTTATAGAATGAGAAAACGTTTCTGGCCAAAGTCCAGGATCAACAAAATTAAATACATCTGTTGAATTTTCAACGGCTTCCTCGTGTTCTGAATTAGCTAAACAAACCTTTGTATTTTCTTCTGTGTGGCCTTTTAGCTGCGAAAGCGCAGCAGCTTCTGCAACATGTTCACTGTCTTGAAGACCAACAGTTTCTCCTTCATGTTTACTATCTTGAAGTGTAGCAGGTTCTTCTGCGTGTTCACAGTCTAGAACAGCAACAGCATTTGCTACATGTTCACTATCTGGAAGAGCATCTTCTACAGCATGTTCATCATCTGGAAGAGAACCGGCTTCTACAACATGTTTAGTATCTGGAAAAGCAACAGTTTCTACAGCAAATTCACTATCTTCTCTAGAACTAGTAACATTACTACAAGGAGCTGCAAACGTCTCTGAATCACTCTTCTTTGCATCTTTAGCATAGTACTGAGTAATTTTTGGTGCATTTTTCTGTTCCTCATCTCGTTTTCTTTTATTCATTAAATTATCATATCCACTTTTCTTTTTCTTTTTCAAATGTGACATCTAATTAAAGGAAATATACGCAATTACTCGTATAATATATTTTATCAGAAAAATTCGAAAATAGGTTTATTTTTTATAGGTAAAATGTGAGATACTGTGCAAAATATTTAAACTTCGTTTAATACTAAAACCTTTAACGTAATTTGTCGATTTTGGTGATTAAAAAAAATATTTTTAACTAGGGAACTTGCCCGCGTTGCCCGGGTACGTCAAAAAACAGCAGAAATTACGAAAAAGTTCTGAAAATCACAATAAGATATAGCGAAAATTTTTTAAATCTTAAATTTTCTTATACCTATATTTCAGGCATTATAGTAGCCACCAGTATAGACACTTTTACCACAGTTGTTTGAACAAATGTGGTAAAAGTGTCTATACTGGTGGCTACTATAATGCCTGAAATATAGGTATAAGAAAATTTAAGTGTAATATGGGCATTAAATGAGACAGAAATTACTGTTGAAAAACACTGGCTAAATTTTTTAAATCGCTTCTCAAATTCTGAAAAGAGAAAAAACATATATGTATTATGTTCGAAGATTGCAAGTTGATTCCTTTCATTAATGTGGAAAAATAGTAGCAAATCGCTAAAATACACTAAAAATCCCATACAAAATTCCCGAAAAATTCGAAAATTGCTATACGAAATCCGAATAAACTTTATTGAAATGAGGGCAGAATGTACTTTAGGTGAAAAATGGAATGTCAAAAAATTGCAGCTGATCGCGAAGAAACGTAAAAAGCACATTAAAAATTACAAAACGTTCAATAATCATGAAAGTCAAAATTTACTATAATTGGATAAAAGTTTCAAATCTAATTTTTTTGACCTGTGGGCTCTCTTAAAATTTATGTTTTGGAAATCATGCTAAGCATTAGATCATGTTACTTTTATCCGTAATTAATTTACTTGGACTCCCTTAAATATAATTAATATAATCCCTTAAGTTAATATTAGTTTTTGTTGCATTAAAATATCTCAATTTGTTGATTTTCTGTAAGCAAGTAAACTCTATTGTTTTACAGTGGAAGTCTATGGGAATTTGGCGAAATATTAGAGATATCGCCAAGTTGGCGTCACTTTTGGCGGCTCATTTTGCTCGCCAAATTTGGCGATATATCGCCAAGTTGGCTACAAACTTGGCATTATTTGGCGACAGAACTGGATCCCTCCTAAGGTAACCCCCCCCCCCTTTATAGGTATGGACATGTATTACATGCTGTTCAATAATCGCATGAAAAGTTCGCTAAAAATTCAAAAATCGCTGCACGAATTCCGAATAAACTTTTTTGAAAAGAGAACAAAATTTACTATACTGGGTTAAAAGAAAGAAACTGTATTTTTTTTGCTAATGTGAAAAAATCGAATTAATATAATCCCTTAATATTGGTTTTTGTTGCATTAAAATATCTCAATTTGTTGATTTTCTGTAAGAAAGTAATCCATATTGGTTTACAATAGAAGTCTATAAGAATTTGGCGAAATATTAGTGATATCTCCAAGTTGGCGTCCCTTTTGGCGACTCATTTTGGTCGCCAAATTTGGCGATATACTGCCAATTTTGCGATTAAGTTAGCTGCATTTGGCGACAGAACTATGTCCCTCTACGGTAACCTCCTTATAGGTATGGAAATGTATTAAATGCTGTTCAATAATTGCATAAAAAATTCGCTAAAAATTCAAAAATCGCTGCACGAATTCCGAATAAACTTTTTTGAAAAGAGAATAAAATTTACTATATTGGGTTAAAAGAAAGAAACCATATTCTTCTCACTTATATGGAAAAATCGCCTCGAAACATAAAAAAGCGCTAAAAATCGCATAAAAAAATCTAATCAAAAAATCGAAAATCGGGCTTCGAGGTGCAAAACTTCATATATAGACGTACCTTTTCGCCAAATTTTGTAGCTCTACGTGTAGTGCTCTCTTCAGAACACCGTCGACACACTCACTCACTCACACACAAACTTCTTTCTTTATTATTATAGATATTTAAATTTTTGATTTTTAATCATTTTCGAATTTTAATTTTTATCCCCAGCTCCTAACTTCAAGAGAGAAGTTATCCAAATTTAAAAGCAATCAATTCCTGACACCATAGTAGAAAAACTGAAATTTTCATATTTATTTTACTTACTTTTCAATAATTAAGCATCTGATAATTCTAGGTTATAAATCAGATATGGTATCAATCTATAAAAATCATCTACATCTTAAGAATAAACAAACAGCTCCTTTATGGCTTGATATTAGGGCGTGTGCAAATTAAAATTAGCTAAATCTGTTAAAAAAAAAAAAAAAAGAGAGGTCAAGATTAAATTTTTTGAGACATATTGTACGCCATTTAGAACTATTACACATACATCTTAAGGTTCCTGTCGCGTCAGGCAAAGACACTCACGAGCTAATGCTAAACTTATGGGAAGGTTCTTTGCCAATATCTCGTTTGCATTTCGACTTTTTTTATTTGCATTTGATAGTAGAAGTAGATCTCTACAGTCGCCCCTTTTCTTACTTTTTCGACTTGGGTTGCAGATATATATATTTTTTTAATATAAAGTTCGTTTCTGTTTCGGAACCGGCTCCAAAAGTGAAAGTGTCAATTAAAAAAAAAAAAAAAAAAAAAAAAAAAAACTGCAGTCAAAATTGAAAAAGCCAAAAAAAGTCGACTGTAGGGATGTCCATTAAGAAAATATTTTTAAATGTCGAAATGCAAACGAAATCTTAGTAAAGAACCTTCCCATAGGTTTAGCTTTAGCTCGCATCTGTCTTCGCCTGACGGGAAGGAAGGAGCCTTAACGGACATCCCTAAAATGTATGTGCTTCAGCTGCTTGCTCCCTCTTCTTACAATGAAATACCTCCTACGTAAATTAGCTTATTTTACCTGCATCTCTCCCAGGATTTTTAATAGTTCATCTTTATTTATATTTGTATTTAAAACAGTTCGAATAAACTTCAATTTAGAAATATACCTGTGTTGAATTAATCAATGGTAGAACTATGACACAAAGAAAGGGGTGCTTGTAATATGGTAAAACACATAAAAGTAGAAAAATATTTTCTCAAATTATGATGAGCGTAATACACCGGAGCGCGTTATACTACTTTTATTTCATTTGAAATAATGTAACATCAATTAAGACGCGCTTTAAATAAATACCACACGTAGATCATAATTAGGGGGTGGATTTGTAATGTGTTCGTTTGAATTTTTATTAGGAAATATCCAACCACTATGCTGGCTGTATAGCAGTTGTTATGAAAAATGGACATTCATTTCGACGTTTAGATTACTAAGAAGCAAAACGTATCTTTACCATGTCACATGCTTAAACCTTCCGCCGTTGGATTTTTTTATTTTACGAATTTTTAATTATAAAAATTATTTTTTTATTGCTGAAAATTAATATATGTTATACCTGAATCCGAAATCGCAAAATATTTTTGTCTGTAAACAAGTAAGGAGATTTTTGTTTGACCTGCTGTGGTCGTACATGTAATATACCATTTCACTGATCTCCAGTTTTTCATGCAATGCACCCAAGTTCTAAATTAATATATATACATATATATTTATCAAATGTATTCCGTTAAGGTTTTCTGTAAGTAAAACTGAAACGAGGAGGATCAGGGCATATTGATTTTTTTCAACCTTACTGAGTTCATACCATTGTCTTCTGATTCTGATTCACTTGATTTAATAAATGTCATTACTAGATAAATCACAACTATTATCCTCTAACTGAGACATATTAAACTTACTAACTGAATCTATCAGAAAAGCCATTTTCACATGCAACAATAACTAACGAAAGCTGACATTACAGATAATACAAACAAACATAAATCGGATTTAAAAATAAAAAAGTAGGACTATAGTTGCACAATCTCTTAGCAATATTGCGAGGCAAAAAAAAAAAAAAAAAACAATTTAAGAATATAACGATATCTGTAGGTAGCGATGAACACTCTTTCAACTATGCAATTTTTCTCTTGGTTGCGATGCCGACGTACGGGCATAAAATAGTCGAACCTATGACTGCAATGCTGGCCAAAAAGGGTTAACCGTTTTCCGTGAATTAGATTTTTAACATTTTATTTTACTGTCGATTTGCCAACAGAATTTCAAAAGATTAGACTATTTTCTTACGATCTGATTTTTATAATTTTATAATTTAATTACATCTTTCACTAAGAAATACAATAACCCTACAATAGATCGTAAGACATAGGAATTATTTTTTGGCACAACTGCCAACTTGTAAAGACTTTTTTACCACTAAAATGTAATACAATTTTTTGTTTTATTTAACCATTTAAAAAATGTTTGATTTCGGCGATTGAATTAGGCAAAATTTACTATTAAATTTTAGTAGTAAAAAAACAAAAAAACATAACATACACGATACACGATGGCAACTATGTAATAACGTGATATTTCAACAAAGAAACGTTTACCATCCAACAAACAAAAATTATCAAGGAGTTCTTCAAATGAACAATTTCATTCCCAATTTTTATAAAAGAAATTGAATTTACATCAAAGAATTATAAGTTTTATAATAAAAATAGATAAATTGCGTGTAAATTTATATTTCCTCTTCTTAGTTAATGACGATTTATATAAATCCAATTTAACCGAGTTTTTTGTTTATCCGAAGTAAATTTGACCCATAATAACTCAGATAATCGGGGCTCTACTGTATACACAGCAGTTTTTATAATGAATATATTGTAGATTAAATTGTCTTAATAATAAAAATTATTATTATTATTATTATTTGCGAAATATTTGAAAAAAGTGAAAATTTAATTTTTTCATGACAACTCTAGTGAATTAAAAGATAAATAAAATACATCTTTTTAATGTGAACTCCACAGGAGGCAGTCATATAAAATGCTCCAATTATATAAATTTTGAATTGCTAAAAATCGTGGCTATATACACTATATTTCATATTAATACTATCAATGAATGTACAGTTCCTTTGTCTTAAATAGCTAAATATTTTTTGTGGGTTCAATAAAAAAATAAATGATTTAGCTGAACAAAACAAGATATATTCGCACTATTCTTTTTAAAAACTAACAAATTTATCTGTAGTTTGCTTTTACACGATTAAAAAAATACTTAATTTCTTTCATTCATTAAAATACACCATTGCTGTTATTTACTAGCAACATACCAACTAAAATTCTATTTATAAACATGATTTCTTCGAGAAAATTAAAAATACATAACATAAAACTACACTTTTCTGGCATCTGCCTGTGCAGAGCATAAAATTTTTTACAAGAACTCAATATATCTACATATTATCCAAACACGTTGTTCAAAAATTAGAGATTGTTACACAGTGTTTTTAAATACAGCTTCCAAAAAAATAATCTTAAATTCGAATTAACTAGTATTTCAAATTATACAAGTTAGCATTAACAAAAGACAACAGTATAATGTTAAATGTACATGTAAAGAATGAGTAACTTACCTTATTATATTAATGAAGCATTAAAATTTACGTCTTGGATCCAATTATAAATGAATATTTTTTTTAATCTCTTTTTATTACATCTACTTTAACAGCCGAAGGCAGACTAAGTTGCAAGATCTTCAGAATTTCATGTCTCAGCAAAAGTGAGTATAAACATACTACGGCACCGATACAGGTCGGCGCCAATACAGTATTGCTGGATATAGAAAGAATGGTTTGTGGTTTGTCTTAAACAAAAAAGAACAACATGGTTTAATCTAACTAGGCAAAAAAGATTCGTAGTCAATTCATTTGTTAATTTTAAATGAAATAAGCAATTTCTTCTTCGAAAAAATGCGACATTTTATTTTTCACATATTTTTATTATGTTCCCACAAATAATATGATAGTCGTAGAACAAATTATTTTATCTGCTTCAAAGTGTTTCTTAAAAAGAAAAATCTAATTATATTTACCACATCAGTATGTCCTAGCATCCTAGCATAACGAAATATCTTCAAAGAATTGAAATTTTTTTTGAATTAAAATCCATTAGGCATGTGCGGTGTTGAATTCAGACTTTTTTCTCCGGGGGGGGGGGGGCAATCTCCTCCCTTGACCACACCTTGAATTCAACACTGGGTGTATATAAGCTAAAAAAGAATTAATTTTGGCTTCCTTCATAGTTTAGAAATTTAGATAAATAATCAAAAATCTCATGTTAATCCAAAAATATTAAAAAATATTAATTTTTCATCTTGAGCGATTCCCGTTACTTTATTGATATTTCAAATGTTTCATTTTGAACACCAGAATACCCCAAGTTACTACAGTATATAATTCAGATACATTCATTTAAATGTACTCAAAATGGGATAACAAAAAATAATTTTTAAGAGGCTAAATGAAATTAGAAAGCATGTATTAAGATAAAATTTAAAAATTCCTTCATAAAATTTTTAGATTATTATATTTTGAATATTAAATAAGTGTATTTTACTACTATTAATATTTTTTCAGCGTTCAAAAATATTTTTAAAATTATATGTATAATAAAAACATATTATATCGAATCTACGTACATAACTACTTAATTATACAAATATATAATAGAGAAAACAATCTGTAAACTTTTGCATACATTGGTAAGTCTTTCTTTCAATTTTTAGGGCTCCGTACTTAGAAAATAAAAACGGAACCATTATAAGATCGTATATTTGTACTCGTCTGTCACAGTTTTTTTTTTTTTTTTTTTTGGAAAACTATGGAACTTGGAAAGTTCAAACTTGGCAACATTATAAACGCTATTAACTCAAATATTTGTAGATTATTAGCTAGTCACAAATATTTTAATGAAAAATTTAAGAGTGCTAAATTAAATAACTTGAAAAAGATTGTCCTGGGGATGGGGTGGGGGCATCGTTCGTAAGATCTCGTAACATCGAACTCAAAAATATATTTGTTTCACTTTTAGATAACATATTTTCAGAAATTCGTTGAAAATGTAAGTCAAAATTATGACCCCATTCCTATTTCCGAATCTACTGAAACTAAAATTATGAAAAAAATTAGAAATAACAGGAATTTATTTACACGTTGGAGGAAAACTGTAGCGATTAGCCTGTGTCATATAGTTTTCCAGAAAAGCGCACTTTTCCGTTATATATAAACTTTACGGGCACCCAGCGGTGGAGTTGAGGGAAGTTTGAGGTACTTATCGACGCGAAATATTTCAAGGATTTTGATAACGATTTTCAATAAGAATTGTCGGTAATCAGCAGAGATATTAATTAAAAACATATCTAGAAAAACGTGGCACAGACCAAGGCGGCGATGCAACTTTGCGACCTGCTTTCGACGAGCACTTGGCCCAAATCCCAATACAAAGTTTAAACTATGCACAAGATCTAAGTTTTAGGTAAGGTGAATCACAATGATATAGTCAACCTGTTTCATTCCAATTTAATTCAATTATTGATGGCAGTTATTAAAAAATGATTAGTAGTCTAATTCCAAGTTTTTTATAAAGTCTTATTATTCGTTTAATAATGATATTTTGTACGAGTGCAACTAGTAATTCATAAATTTATTGTACGGATCCCTTTGTACGCGAGTAAAACTCGCACTTGACAAATTATTCTTTGTTCGAAAAAAATCTATAAAATACAACTGAAATTTCAGTAAAACGTAATTCATTTTGAGGTTTAAGGTTGTTTTCAAAAACATGTTTCCATCCTAAATAACATGAAACTTTCTTACACGTTCACGGCTCGATTTTATACGTAAAAGCATAAAATTATAGGCAGTGGTTTGGAATTGAATGGCGCTTTTAATTTTTTTTAATGAATTTCTTTATGAGTTATATCCTATTATAATACATTTATTTATTGTTTGAGTTATATGTAGCCGATTGATATGATTAATTTGTGCTTTTTTCAGCAATTTACTTTTACGTGAGAACCGGGCATAACCTGTAGGGTTATACTGCTTTACCATTGTGCAATATAATATATTACTCGTTTATATACCATCAGTATGTATATCTCGCTACGAGTACTATACTACAGCAAAATAGAAGTGTTACATATCTTCAATCTTTTGAATAATGGAACCCTTCCGTGTTTGCCACGAGCTGTAGTGCGCCCCTGTCTTCTGAAATGTTGGACAGGCCTGATCTAAAGCAACATTTATTAAACGCAGTATTCACAGCCGCCCTTCCGAATTAATTCATGTTTCTAGCTTTTTTTAATGTATTTCAGGTGTTTGATGGCGCCTTTAAGCCTTTTGTGGCGCCTTTTGATCATGACCTTGCGACACCGTGGAACTTTTCAGTCCCCCCCCCCCCCCCCCCCCCAATGCGACGCCACCGATGAAGAGCATCTGCTAATTTTCTATATCTTAAAAAAGAAATATGTCAGAAATAATCATTTTCGATTTAAATACTTCTTTAATGAATTTAAAAAGCACTCAAATATTTCAGCTTTGCTTAAAATATTTGGCGCCTTTACTATTCTGGCGCCTGTGTGCGGTGCACACTTTGCACACTGGGTCGGCGCGCCCCTGTATCATGCTATTTGTTAGCCTTCATCGATTAGAACTTAATACAGTAAAGCCTGTGAAAACAAAACCTATCTATAACGGAAAAATTTTATAGTCCCTTCCAAAAGGTTACCTTTCAAATCTACCAGCCTGTCTAAAACAGAATTATTGCGGTTTTTAGAGATTCTGTTTTACTGAACATTGTTCCTGTAAAAACGGAACTTGTTCATAGTGGAATTGTACTTTATAAGCAAAAATGTAATTGTCCCTTAGTATAGGAATACTTTATAATTATACCTGTTAAATTGGAATTTTGTTTCACTCTCTAGCGATTTCGTTTTTACAGGTTTTATTGTATAAGATTGTTGTGTTTATTTAGTATAATAAAATCTGTTATGACGGAATCGCAAAAGGGCACAAGAAAAATACCGTTTTAAACAGGCTTTCGTCATAGCAGGTATAAATGTAATTTCTATCTAAGGGAAATGAATTTTTTTTCGGAGGCAGGAGTAGACAATTTTCGTATCAACAGGATTTACTGCAATTTTATGCCCAGATTTGGAAGCGGCTGTCCTGCTTTTTATTCTTTCCCTGTACCGCTTTTTGTGACATTGGACCTGGCAACACTAATCCTGAGGTACTATCAATAAGGTTGTGTTTCCTTTGGTGAAAAAAAACTTGACCAAATTGGCAGTGTATATTATCTAAAATCATATCCTGGACTTTCTTTTGAAAAATTTGATGTACCCAAACCCGACCTTCAAGAACCCAAGTCCAACTCGAAATCGAAAAATATTAGGGTAAGCAACCATACTCGATCCACGACTCTAAAATAATCATACGATTGAATTGATCTATAAATAGTTTTCTTTGTTTATCTACCAAAATACTTAATATTTATTTAAATATGATCCGAACAACATGCATTTATAAAGAAAAATGCATTACCATGCAAAATATCTTTACGACATTAATATTTCAGTAAAAGGTTTCTCATGTCGTCTAATGCAAACCGAATGATATTCATCTTTTATTTTTTCTCTATTGGAGATCGAATGTATAATGGAAAGGAATGCTTTAAAATTTTGAAAGTTCGAAAATTTTGATCTCCTTTTCGTCAAATTAGTAACATTTTTGAATAAATTTCTTTCAACTGCGAAATTGTTAAATACATATGGGAAGACACATCCGTTAGTTTAAAGACAATCTCTTATGTTTATTAACATAAAGGAAAAAACAAAACAAAGAATTTGCATAACTTACACATACGTCATTGTAGAACTTCAACATTCTACAACTAAAGCATGCCATGTCATATTTCGACAAATATTACAATAACTTTTCTTACGTCATTATCTATACTAGTATTATAAAGAAGTAAAGTTTGTTTGTAGGAGGTAAGCTCTGGAACTACCGAATCGATTCCAATAGTAATGGCATCAAAATGATGGTTAGTCTAACTTAGAGCATAGGCTATAATTTATGTCCGTGCGACTGGACCTAATGTGCAGGAGCATAAAAGTCCTAAAAATGTGATTTTTGTATTACTGAAGGGCCTAGAAACATGAAATTTGGAATGATAATTACTTATAAGATATAAATTATCTGTAAAAACATTTCTTAAAAAAAATCGAAATTTAAAACGGCTGAAAATGCGCAAAAAGCGTTCTAAAAAACATTCTAAATTGCGATTTCTACGCAATCTCAGAAAATACCTATTCGATTTTCTAAAAAATGGTGTGAAAACGATGGCGACAGATCTCGCTCCAACACAGGCAATACTTTATGTCGTTGCCACTACCCTTAAATGGGGTGCAGAAGCAAAAAAGTTCGAAATTGCGATTTTTGTGTTACTGAAGAGCCCAGATACATGGAATTCGGCATGGTAGTTACTTATGGATATAAATGATCTCTAAGATTATTTGTTAAAAAATTCGAAATTTAAAAGGGGTAAAAATGCACAAAAGGAGTTCTAAAAAACGTTCTAAATGGCAATTTTTACGCAGTCTCAAGAAATACCAAACCGATTTCAAAAATAATGGTGTCAAAGTGATGGTGACAACCTTTGCTCCAACATAGGCTACATTTTATGTCAGTGCCACACCCCTAAAGGGGGTGCAGGAGTAAAAAAACGTTCGAAATTGCGATTTTTGTGTTACTGATGGGCCCAGATACATGGAATTTGGCATGGTAGTTACTTATTAGATATAAATGATCTCTAAGAACATTTCTTAAAAAAATCGAAATTAAAAAGGGGTGAAAATGTGCATTAGCGTTCTAAAATCGTTCTAAATGGTGCTTTTTTACGCAATCTCAAGAAGTACAAAACCGGTTTCAAAAATAATGGTGTCAAAATGATGGAGACAGCTCTTGCTCCAACAAGGTCTATATTTTATGTCGGTGCCACTACTATCAAATGGGGTGCAGGAGCAAAAAAAAGTTCGAAAATGCGATTTTTGTATTACTGAAGGGCCTAGAAACATGAAATTTGGAATGGTAGTTAGTTATAAGATATAAATGATCTCTAAGAACATTTCTTTAAAAAATTCGAAATTTAAAAGGGGTGAAAATCCGCGAAAAGAGTTCTAAAAAACGTTCTAAATGGCGATTTCTACGCAATCTCAGAAAGAACCCCACCTATTTAAAAAGTAATGGTTGGAAATTGATGATGACAGCCTTGCTCTAACATAGGCTCTATTTCATGTCGGTGTCACTAACACTTAGGGGTTGCATAGGCAAAAAACGATCTAAATTGCGATTTTTGTGTTACTGAAGGGTCTAGAATCTGAAATTAGGCAGTGCAGTTATTTATAAGCTACAAAAGATCTCTAAGAACATTTTCTAAAAAATCGAAATTTAAAAGGGGTGAAAATGAGCGAAAAGCGTTTTAAAAAACTTTCTAAATTGCAATTTCTATGCAATTTCAGGAATTACCGAACCGATTAAAAAAATAATGGTGTCAAAATGATCGAGACAGACCTCGTTCCAACAGGGGCTGTATTTCATGTCGGTGCCACTATCTCAAAGGGGGTGCAGGAGCAAAAAACGATCTAAATTGCCCTTTTTTGTAACACTGAAGGGGCTAGCAACTTGAAACTAGGCATGGTAGTTACTTTTAAGACATAATTGTCTCAAAGAACATTTTCTAAATAATTCGAAATTTAAAAGGGGTGAAAATGGACGAAAAACTTTCTAAAAAACGTTCTAAATTGCGATTTCTATGCAATCTCAGAAAGTACCCATCCGATTTCAAAAGTAATGGTTGGAAATTGATGATGACAGCCCTTGCTCCAATATAGGATCTATTTCATGTCGGCGACACTACCATCTTGCGGTTGGATTTTAAAAAAGTTTTAAATTGTGATTTTAGTGACACTAAAGGGGCTAGCAACTTCAAATTTGGCATGGTAATTACTTATGAGATGAAAATGCTCTGTGAGAAGAGTTCCTTAAAAATTTGAAATTTAAAAGGGGTGAAAATGAACGAAAAGCGTTCTAAAAACGTTCTAAATAGCGATTTCTACGCAATCTCAGGAAATATAAACCGATTTCAGACGTAATGTTTTCAAATTGATGGTGACAGTCCCCGCTCCAACATAGCCTATATTTTACGTTGTTGTCACTACCACCTGGGTGTTACAGGAGCAAAAAATGTTCTAAATTGTGTTTTTTGTGTTACTGAGGGGGCTCTAACATTTTAAATTTGGAATGATAATTACTTCAAAGATGCAAATGCTTTCTAAGAATTGTAGAAAGAAAATTCTGTATTTAAAAGGATGAAGTGAGTGAAAAGCGTTCAATAAGCGTTCTAAATAACGATTTTTATGCAATCGTATGAAATACGAAACTGATTTCAAACATAATGGTTGCAAATTGATGGTAATAGAACCTGCTCAAACATAAGCTATATTTCATGTCGGTTTCACAACCCCTAGAGGGTTGCAGGAACAAAAAACTTTCTGAATTGTGATTTCTGTGGTACTGAATAGGCTAGAATCTTTAAATATAGCACGGTTGCATAAAATATAAATGTCCTTTAAGAACAGTCGAAAATAAATTCAAAATTAAAAAGGGATGAATCGAAGGGAAGGAGCGAAAAGCATTCTAAAAGAGTCCTAAATTACGATTTATATGGAATCTCATGAAATAATAAACCGATTACAGAAATTATTCGTTGCGAATCAAGAGTGATAGTCCTTGATCCTATACGGGCTATATTTTATGCCCGTGTCACTAAAACCTAGTTGGCAGGAACAACAAGAAAGCCTTTAAAAACATCTAAATTCAATTTTCTATAGAATATTAGGAAATATCAACTTATTTCAAGGTTAATGTTGGCAAATTAATGGTGACAGTCTCTGTTTCAACATTTTTCGAGACCTTTTATTTCAACTCTGTATCGACATTTACCAGACAGGTAGTAGACTGTTAGACAAGAAGCTTGGAATTTGACATGATGGTTAATTTTAAGATGTGAATATGTTAAGATGGTTTCTAAAAAATTCAAGACTTCAAATGAATACTGAAATGAGCGCATGAAATGAGCATAAAAGTACAAAATACTTTCTAAATTATCATTTATTTGGAATTAGTTTTAGTTCTTCTTATTAATTAAAATCTCATTTTTGTCTGTTGTAATTTTATAATGAAGTTTAGTCAAACCATGGCTTAATTTGTAATTTTAAATTATTCTAAAAAGTGTTCTTCTAATAAAAAATAGTCATGCAAATGTCACTTGGCATATTTCACCTATTACGCGAGCAAAGATGCAGGGTTTGCTAGTAATTAATGAAAAGATCATCTCTAATTGTCGAAAATATATTTTGTTTTCTTACTGCGTCGTTCCGTCCACAGCATGCTGCCGCTTTCTACGAGGGTCACTCTGAAAGTTTTGCAATACCAAAAATCAACAACATATGAAAATTTTATTTTTTCTCCGAATAATCTCCTTTGCAACCAAAACCTTTATTCAATCTTTGAAACCAGATTTCAATTTTTTTGTTTTTGAAATCTGAATGTTTTTGAAAGCTGATTTTTTCGTGGAGTGTTAAATAGTGTTCCTGTGCAACATTCACACTTGTAAATTTTGCGCCACGAAGGTTTTCCTTGATTTTGGTATACAAATACAAGTTACATGGAGCAAGGTCAGGACTGTATGATGGATACTCAACCAACTGGATCTTATTTGCTTTTAAAAGCCCTTTGTTTTTGAAGAAGAATGTGCTTGGACATTGTCATGTTGAAGAAGCATGCCTCTTGTTCCTATCTTTGGTCGCATTTCTTCCAACATTTAATGACCCCTGGTAGACAAATCTCTGTATACCAGTTGGTAGTAACTGTTTTTTGCTCTTCCAGAGGTACTGAGGCAATAGGGCCACTTAAAAAAATGTGGCCACCATTTTTTTGCCGAGGTTCTTCAGTTGCTTGAATTTTGTTGGCGGTTCTTTATTTTCAAACACTTTATGTGTTCTTTATGTTTTATCTCCTGTAACAACTTCATAAAGATGTTTGGAGGTACCAGAATCAAATTTTACCGACATGTCTTGGCAACATGACACTCTAGTCTGATTTTGCTCCTCGATCAGCTCATGCGACACCCATCTGCTACAAAGCTTCTTCACTTTTAAATCTTTATGTAGCAACTTAAATGTTGCAGCTGATCCAATATTCAGAGTCCGCTGAATGGATTTACATGTAATATGTGGGCTATCTTTTAAAATTACCTTTAGCTTTTTCAGCATTTTCATTTCAGGAGGCTGTTTAGAACCTCTCGCTTAGCACGTCATCTTTGAAATCAGATTTTACGTGGTTAAATTCACGAAACCATCAAAATATGGTAGCATATGAAGGACGATAAGTTAGAAACACCTTTCATATTCTTTTAAAACAGTCTTTTTCATTCAAACCCACTTTAATCCGTAAGCACACACATTGGTATAATTCTCGCCCCAATCACATTTTTTCTTCGAAAAAAAAGGATACATTTTTTGAGGACGCTTCTGACCTACCTTGTACCTTTCAAGGTTAAGGGAGAGAAAGGGTGGGTGAAGGAATGTCTTTTCTTCGTACGCTAGGAAGGCAGAAATATACCTCTTGGGATTACATAATCCCGCGCGTGCACAGACGTTTCATTTCAATACGATCATTTCTTACGGGATAACACGCACTAAAATAATTTTAATGAAAGAGTAAAATGAAAGCTACTTGTATACAATGTTGTTGAAAGGGTATTAAATGTAATTAATATCAATTTTGTGAAATAATTCATGTTTTAAGGTGTAACGCAAATCGTTTCATATTTTCTATAAAAAAAAAACCTTGATTTTTATAGACACTGCTACAAAATCTGAAAATAAATATGAAAAGCATGATTTTTTCCCATAAAAGGAGTAGCACTGATCAATTTTGCAGTACAGAGCATCAGGTTTGTTTTTAAAACGTATTTAGCTAAAAATATAATGGTAGACAAATGGGATGAGATTTATTCCACGCGTATGCTAATGCTACAAATGTAGGTGAGTGTTCTGACGAGTTAAAAAAATAAAAAATCATCACGTGGAGATTTTCGCGCAAAGCGATATAGGTAAGCGTCTTATCTTAAATGGGAGAGGTAAACGCAAGATTAAAGGCGAGGTCACATCAATCAAGGTCGCACGCCACGTAGCGGACGGAGTGAACAACAGAAATATGCCTAACTGTTTTCTTCTTTATGGATAATCTATTAATTGCACATCTATGAAATAACTGCGCAAGCGCCAACATCGTGTTTTCATTTGTTTGTAGCATTTATATTCTGACAGTAATATAATGTTCTATTAATTTTTATTCGTGTTTTTTGACTTATTTATTATAGTTAATTATTTAAATAAAAACAGTTCTTTTTAAGAACTAATATTATTTGTTAAAATGGCAAAATGTTGCCGATCGAATAACTCTAGTTTTCGAAATTGTAAGAAAATTCTTTTTTCTTATAGAATTCATATGTCCTTTTCCAAAGAGCAAAGCAAGTTAGTTACGTATTTTAACTTTAATTTATTTAAAAAAAATAAAATATTATTTGATATATATTAGAAAATGTTGTTGATTTAAATACGCTCGATTTTAATTATTTTCTTTTAATGAAATGAAAAATGACGCATAAAAATTAATAAGTAGTTAATGTGTAAAGATTGAATTTTGTAGTTTTATTTTTTACTCAATTCTTGATGTGCTAAAGTTATAAAAAATGATATACACGGTTCTATTCCAGATGAAAATAGAATGTTTATCAAGGTTTAGAATATGTAAAGAATTTAATAATAAATAAAATATTCAATTTAAAGTCCTTTTCTTCGTTTATCAAGCGCAGACGATACATCGAAAACTTATTCCAATATTCTTTTGATCCTATTGTATTCATGTTATTTAAATTATAAATAGTTCATTTATTTAATTTAAAATTCATTTTATTTTATATTCAGAATCACTTTAATTTAAAATGCATGCATTAAATGTTGTACTATTAAACGAGCAAGTATTGTTAATTTAGTATTTGTTTAAATATTTTGCGAGTCCAGACAATAACTGCAAAAATTTTCCCAAAATCGCCAGATTAGATTTTTTTTTTTTCCTTGAAGCAGACAAAGCCATTTAGAGAATCCCTGTTAAAAATTCTATTACGAATTTCATTTTGTTACTTACTCACAGAAGATGAATCTTGTTTGCCAGATATATTGCAAAATATTTTTGTTACAGCCTGTTTTGATAAAAATATGTGTTTTCTAAAAAAAGTCGCAGTGTCAATTTAGTTTAAGGGGCAGTAATGCTTTCGTAGCATTAGTGCTTTTCTCCCGAAATTGAAATGATATTGCGATTATTATTTTTTTAAATGTGCATAATTTTATCAAAACAAACTGTAATAAAAATATTTTGCAATAAAACTGGGAAACAAGATTCATCTTCCATAAGTGAGTAAAGAATCAGAAAATATGCGCAAGAGATGCGCAGATAGTAGATATTCTGTCATATATGACGTCATACTGAAAACCCGCGTATTTACATTATTCACTCCGTCAACTAGATGGCGCAGATGTGTCAGTATACTCCAGATTCCAGTATTGACATTGTACGCTTACTTATATCGCTTTGTTTTCGAGCTGAATCGAGATCTGAGTTGGACTGATTTCAGCATAGGAACCGGTTTCAACTAGCTCTGGCCGTCATGTGACAGGCAGTGGGCGGGAGACATTTGACGCGCCACATAGTGAGGGTTCATATTTAATTAAACGACCGTAGTTAATGGTATCTTGCCTGCCGATTTTTCGTATTGCAAAACTTTAAGAGTGATCCTCGTATTTATGTTTGTTCTTTAATCTCCATCACAGGGTCGTTCTTTAATTACAAAACTAAGTTCTCCTTATTACAGCGCGCGAAACCAGCACCGGGTGCCGTTCACTTGGACTTCAAGGGTAGCTTGTGAAGCTCGCTCTGAGCCCCCCCCCCCCCCTAATATTTGTATTCTGAAGCGAAACTTCTTAAAAGTGAAAATTTGATAGAAACGCTGATAGTATTTAGTAAATGTAACGAAAATTTATTTAATTTTATTTTTAATTTAAACAGTAAAACGAGATGTTGAATTCGTATGCTTTTAAGAGTTGAAAGTATTTAAACTATGAGTGTTATACTATGTAAAATTACTGTTTTACTTTTAAAGATAAAATTATAGGTTAGGAAATCAATCACTTTGAAATATAAAACACTTTAAGTATACTGATGGGTGTTATAGACATGTACACTGTAAAAAAAAAAAAAAAAAAAAAAAAAAAAATGCGACCAGTTTTCCTGTAGGAATCGGGAAAATAGTTGTCATTATCGTACCGGAAAAATTTCCGACCCAGCTCGGAATAAAATCCATAAAATACCGTTTTATTGACTATTTCCTTTTTATTAAGGATTTTATTCCGAGCCGGGTCGGAAAAGTTTCCGGTACGATAAGGGCAACTATTTTTCCGATTCCTACCGGAAAACTGGTCGGATTTTTTTTACAGTGTAGTTGTGTTTGGAATGATGAATCTTATTTTATCATTTTAAAAAATATATATATAAATAGTAAAACGGGATGTTCAATTCGCATGCTTCTAAAAGTTGAAAGCATTTAAACTATGAGCGTTATACTATGTAAAATATAAATATTTCGAGATATCGCAATCAATATATTTTGATGAAATTAGTGCTTGAGAAAGAAAAGAGCTGTATTTGAAAAGTTTTTCAAAGACATTAATTTCTCTTATTGTTTTCTTTTAAAGATAAAATTAAAGGTCGGAAAAATCAATTACTTGGAAATATAAGACACTTGAAGGGAAGTGATGGGTGTCATAGACATGTGGTGTGATTGAAATGATGGATCTTGTTTTATCCCCAGGTCTTATCCTTTCATATTTTTGTGAAATAATAAAATGATATTTCTACGATATTGCAAAGTAGTTTTAGGTGTTTTTTCAAAGAAAAAGATAAAAATAGTAAAACGCATTTTCTACGTCGTTGAAAGGGATAATAAAAAATATATTTAAGAAAAGTCATGCAGAATAATTATTAATAGAAAAAATACATCAAGTAAAGTCTGTTGGCAGTGAATCTCTCTATAATATAATATTCCGTACCGGAGCACAATCCACCAGTTAGAAGCATGTTTACAAAAGTAAAAATGTCGTCATATTTAAAAGAAATATTGCATTAATAAAACTCAAATATTTTAGAATGGAATTTGACCTAATCTGGCAATAACGGAATAGTACCAGTGATAAAAACGGCGTCATTCTCAAACGAAAAGCTCATTTTTACGCATGAAAATAAAATAGTTTAGTACTGGAATTCCTGTCAAGTCGAATTGTCGGAGCTATGTGGGTTATATAGGAAGTTTCTTTAAAAGGAAAAAAAGTTGAAAGAGCTATCTGGGTTACATATGAAGTTTCTTTAAAAGGAAAAAACTGAAAGAGATTGCAAATAGTCAAAACTTTTAATGAAAGACACGACCATTAAACACAATTAAAAATTTTACTTGCCGAGTAGGATTTTAAAGTTACTTTCAGAAGTGATGGAATGATACAAATCGATCATATGTCCTATTCGATTTTAGTGTATCTTAAGTAAAAGCAGTACCAATAATTATATTTTTGAGTTTCTTTATCCAACTGAAAGCAACCTATAATGATCCTGAAGGGTTTAGCTGGTATTTGATGGTGATACAGATTTTCAGAATAGCCAAATTTTGACACTTATTGATTAGAGATGAGACGGGCTTAGCCCGGTTCCGACACGGGCTCGGGCTCGATTTTTATACTAGCCTTCAGGCTCCTCATTCTTTCTGAAATTGACAATTTTATTTGTTCTCGTTCAAGTATAGAAACAAAAAAACATTTTCGCTCTTAAAAATTACTTATTCCATTGCAAGTCGTTTTAATGCTATTTTAATGAGAATGAAAGAGGAATAGATTTTTTTTCCTTTTTTAATAGTAGTAGAACACGGTTTTAAAAGGAAAGTTGTGATATTTGTAGATTTATGTCTGAAGTTGACGGCAAGTAACGACCTGCTGATGTGGCGTCAATCATAATATGGCGACAGTAGGGTAGTTTTTAATAGGAATGTTTATTTATTATTACTTTTTTTAGATATCTAACGCGAAATAAATATTTTATTTTGAGTCAATCAGCATTAACTTAAGGTTTGCAAATTTTTAGTCGTCAAATGTCTGCGAGCGGTAATCGCTCTTTATATGAAAATAACATTAGTGATTCTCTCCTTTTTTTTCTTGAACTCTGCTCTTCATATTCACGAAGTCACTTTCATACATAAGTAGATAAAATTGGCATTATGTGCGAGTTATGAACAGTTATTTTCATGTAAGAAGTTTTTAAAAAATGGGATATGTTACATTTAGAAGTACTTTAAAATATTATGCAAATTTTTTGTACTTTTTTTCGGTATCGAGCTCGGACGGGCTCGGGCCCTGATGACACAAAATGTTTTGGCTTCGGGCAGGCTCGGATTTAAAATCCTTGGGCTCGGGCTCCGAAAAGGGAGCCCGAACTCATCTCTATTACGGATCCTAAAAATATAAGAAAATGACAAAGGTATTGGAGTTCCTGAGCAAAGTATCTCGTTATGGGTCCATGACTTTGTAATCAGTAAACGATGAAATATTTGTTCTATTATAAAGGGGCTGGGAAATTATCAAATTCAACCATAACTGCAATGGGTCGAGCAGAAAGTGAAACATATTCTTTATAGGAGATGTCGCACACTTTCACAAGAGATTGTCTTCAAAGGATAGGCATTTCAGTTCCTTATCTAAACCAGATTCTTTGTCGCCTTTGCAACGTTGTTAATATACTCGCCCACAATTTTTGCTACCGGAAGCTTTAACTCTTCTAACTTTTTATTCATTATATTCGTGAACCATGGTTCTTGAGGGGTACAATCGAGTATCGCCCTTGAGTTGGTTTGCTGCGGAGTGACTTAATGTCGACTACTCATTATAGTGTATTCTGCTCTTTGGTTATATGTCGCTAGGACAAGTCATTCAAAAATGTACCAAAAGCAAAATAAAACATCTTATTTCTATGGTAAGTTTAAAGCATTTTGCATATTTATTGCTGTAGGAGTACGAAGAGTTCTTTCATTTAACCCTTTGGTTACGGTTTGAGACATAAAAACGTCTCAATGATTTATTTTTTGTTATATTCGTACCACATTTTGTAAAATAATCTCTGCTATATCTTATACTAGGATATTTTCAAGAAAATATACCAGAAAGAAATATTGGTACGATTGGATATAAAAAAATAGTCACTAGTCCTGGTCCGTAATATAAGGGTTAACTGTTATGACTTAGTGAAAAGTGGTTTGTCTTAAACTAAATATCACTACTAAGAGAAACCAATAAGCTACTGAAAGACGCTTGGAAGACAGCATTAGCCTCTTGCACCGGTTTTGAGATGCAATTTGTCATACTACAATCAATATTTTAATACTTGTCAATAATTAAGAACAATCTTTCTGTTCAGGAATGACCTGGCGAATGAACAATGTAGAAAATGTTTTAAGAATATATTTGCCAGTCTCGAGGCTGACTTCAGTGTTCTGCCATTTCATTATCAAATGATCGTCTCTTTTGCATTATAATATAGATTCCCTGATTTTGCAGCATTTGAAGTGTTAGTTCTGCTAGAACATCTGATTAACTTTGCGTATGATTTTTAGCAATGTGGGCACTTTGAGTATGATTTGATTCTAATCTTCATCATCCTGATAAGATAAGAAAAAGTAGATTTACATTGAAATAACTACAAAAATCTACGCAATTGTTATTATTAAAAAAAGACTTTGAAAATAAAACAGAACAAAAATGAAACATGCTTGGTAGCTACACCTGTTAGAAATGAAACTTAAAGTAATGATTTAGAAAAATTATTAAAAATTACAAAAATGTGCTTCACTAATGATGACGTTATAACGATAATGGAAACAGTGAAGTTACAAATGAATGAAAGTTAGAACAATGAGTGGGGATTTCATGCACTTTCAGCAGCATTTGGAATCGGAAAACATTTTTTTCATCAAGCTAATAATCGGAATGTTATTTCTATAGAAAATAGGCAAATCTTAACTCCCTCTTCACACTCACCAGGGGCAAACATAGGTCTGTCTTACAAACTTAACTTACTTTTTTTACTGGGTAACTACATTGTCCTGTTACATAGCTTTAAATTAAGACAAGTCGACGCAGGCGCTTAAGGAGTACTTAAGGTGAGTCGCAACCTTTGTTAAACCTCCATCGAACGTGAAAGAACATAACATTAAATTTTAAAACAAAGCACTGCTTAGTAAATATGTAATTTGAAGATTCAGATGGAGCGTAGAAAAACCTTCGTATGCATTCCAGAGTTGGGAAGCATCGGTGTTAAATATAACCAATGTGACGCGATGACTATCAAATCAATGTTAGTTAATCATCACTTCGTTGACAGACTAAAGTGATCGAGTGAAGGCGGGAAAAGAGGGGTTAGATCGAGGGGTACCACGAGGCCCAGAGAAAGTCCGTGAAGTTCTCTATGAAAACTCTAAAAACAAAAGCCTAAGGTCACATATTTAGAAATTTAGATGTATAGGATAGGTTTTCCTTTCCATTTCAAAAATTCTGCCCCCCTTTACGTATCTCAACTGGCAGCACAAACTTAATAATTTGGTAGAGCCGGAATGATGATCGAAAAGAGGATGCAATTTGCATTTTTCTCCTGGTATGATTGGATGCTGCGTCAGTGATTGTGTCAGTATGTTAACTCATCTTAATTTCTGCACGAAAAGAGAGCTGAAGTACCATTATTTATTTAAAGATATATTACACAGAATATAACGTTTCAAAAAATTATGTCATTTCCTTGTAATCCTAATAAGTATTTAATGAAGCCAAAACTTTTAAAATGATTGCAGTAAATGGCACATTAATTAAGCGTTGGAAGATTCTAATGCTGAAAACAACGTTATTGTTAAACAAAGAAGGGATTTTCAGAGAAAAAAAATATTTTACTATGATTGTGTGAATGGGATGACATATTCACTGGATTTTACTTTTGCACGTAAACAGACGGAAACATCTACAATTCATCAAAAGAACTTTGCTATGCATACTTGATAAGCAAATTAGAAAAAGAAAACATAAATTATGTACAGCGCAAGATATTTCTTGGATTAGTAAAAAAATAATATAACCAAGTTTTATGTGATTTTACGTGGATTTTACAGCGGTGTGGTTTGACGAGCAGGGGATAGAGTCCCCTAAGTTTTGTCTAATAGTATTGTTGAGTACTAATACGTTATTACTATGTATTTTGGCAAACAAAATAATATAGGAATATAACAAGCTTCATTAAAATTTGGAGGGGATATCTTCTTAAGTTTGTCTTCTTTGCAGCTTCCATTATTTATCTATTTAGGCATGATTAATTCATATGAAGAAGGCATATTTTACGTAGATAAATCTACATCACAGTTCTAGTAATCCTAGTAAATAAAATTGCAAACAAATTATCTCCCCCAATAACGTCGCACTGTTTCCATTTCTGTTTAGATTTTGATATTTTTTGGCATATAAATAAATATGCAAATTGGAGAGATGCGCCAATGAAGTCGTTTAACACTAGCTCTATTGTTGTCAAAAAAACATCTTTTAAAAGATTTAGATTTATGGTTATTTTATATGTTAATATTTAGGTTAAAGCAATCACAAATATTATTAATACATTGAAGACTTATTTTTAAACTTATCAGCTTTAAAAATTACTACTAAAATAAACATAAATCAAAACTTGAAAAGGTGCCATTTGTCATCTGTAGAAATAATGTTAAAATATTCAAATCCACTCATGACAATACAAAGGTTGACGATTCTTGATCTAAAGAAATCTATGACTGATAAACGTGTTTCTACTTATTTTTGTTGTGAATAAATAAATAATCTGAAGTTATAGGCATTACATTTGAATTTACCGGGTCCTATAGATTTGTGACATTTCAAAATTTCACAAGAAGGAATGTGTATAACTGAATGTGTTTTTCATAAATCTTTTGATGAATGAGAATTTTCTTTTAATGTGGTACAAAATTTTAATTCAAAATATTTATTAATAGAAGGTCAGATAAAAGCCAGATGTTCCGGTGGTAAACAATGTTTATTTGTATCCAGGTTTACAAGAGTTTTTTCAAGTTCGAAGGCTGAATAAGTACACTGCCATTAGCAATTACATTTAGAGTGATTAAGGCTTTAACCCATTAAGGTGAGCCTCTTTTACATTTCTTTTAATTTTTTGACACCAGTTTTTTCCACATTGTAATTTTGATTTATTTATTCCCCCCAAATCTGAGATTAGAGAATGTGAAAATTTCCAAACTAAAATACTGGTATTCAAATTTAAAGGTTTTGTTCGTCTTACATGGCAAGTTTTCTTGCCAACCGACTTTAACGAGTTAAATTCGCCCATTACGTAGCTATGTCGGTTGCTCCAGCTAAAGGCGGTCTCATTTGCCTTCAAAGTATAATCATTCAGCATTTCACATATTCAAATGTAAAGTTTATCTGGACGCAAATAACTGTTATTTATCACAAAATGATCAGGTTTTAATTCATACGGCCCTCGTTCAGCGCTCTATGTTGGCAAATATTGCAACACATTTTTTTATCGTACTAAAATATCCCTCTTTGTTAGACTAAGTTTGCTGAAAATATCATCCAGTTATACTAATTACTTCTATTTTTCTGAATATTTGAAATGTTAACAAATTTCTAGAAAAACTAGTACCTCAAAAAATGTTTTTATTAACAGAACTCATATTTAGGTTCAGAGATTGAGAAATCAATGTGAAAAGTTTCACTTTTGAAATATGAGAATTTCTAATAACACATATATTTACAAACTAGGATTTGTAGGGGTAAAGTGGTCAGTGCAGAGAGAAACATTCTTACAGTTAAAATTATAATAATAATAATTTTCTTTTCACTTAAACTTATATTTTTGTTATACTGACTACTTTAAGATAAAAAAATGAATGGCAATATTATTATATGTTTAAAATTATTTTATTCCGTTTCATTCGAAAAGAATGTTTTTTACTAATTGTAAAACTTTTTATCTCAAGCTGTTTTTAGAAAAAATAAAAGACTTTTTATACCTCTCTCATAACCAAATGAATCAAGTAAATAATTCAAATAACCAGCTAAGAAATTCAGTTAGTATTTATTTATTAATGCTTTTGGGGAGTGGGGTAAAGGCGTTATAGTGTAGCATTAACAAATGCATATGGATAGTAACATTTTTACAAAAATGAAAAACATTTAAAGATGGCGGACTATTTAAGCTTTTTCTAGGTATCATTTTAAGAAAGAATACCCAGAGTAAGCTTAAATAGTCCCTCCCGCCATCTGTAAATTTAGGAACAGACATTTTGTCTGACTCTTTTTATTAGACATGCCATACACTTACTTAACAAATGCTGTTACTTCACTTAAAATTAGAGTTGTTTTCGGTATTATTTTTTAAAATGCATAAAACTGAGTGATAACGAAATTAAATATATAAAGTGAATTAATTTTTTTTTCATCTGACTTTACATTGCAGCGGGTTGTGTGTTCTTGCGGTTGCATTAAAACTCCTCGCCTCCACTGGTGCGTCAGCTGACTGGCAGTTCTGTTATCTACATTGGCTATCCTATATCCTGAGTCGAACTCAGGGTGTGGCAGGGGGGGGGGGGCATTTATCCCCGGAGCAATGAGATGTCCCCACCGAAAGATTTGAGATTTTGTGTTTTCAATGGTCAAAAAGTGCAACCTCCCCTCCCGGCGCCACAGAAATTCCTCCCGGAGAAAAGTGTCTGAATTCAACAAAGAACCTCCATATGTACCAAAATCATTGATTTAAAAAATGTGAGGCTGTCTCCCGGACTGTAATGCGTAGTTAGAACCAAACTTAGATAACATTCTTCTAAATAAAATAAATACTAATGAAATATGATTTAATTTTTTTTAATCCGAAAGTAATGTAAACTATATCTACAGCCACTTTACTGCACAGTTAATACATTTTACCTCATCCGTGGAATGTATATTCAATGCAGGTTTTATTAGACATAAGTTCAAGTACTAATTATGTAAATATAAGAAACAACACTTACTTTAATTTTTAGAAGATTCAAATGTATATATTATGGATAAAAGTATACATTAATTTGTTATTATTTTTAAATTTTGCCAAAAATTAAAACAGGCTTCATTTTAGGAACATTTTATCCCCTCTCCCCCATGCATATAATACGAGCAATTTCAAATAAATATCTTAACAACGTAATTGTGTTGAAATAAAAAACTTGCTTTTCATTAATACTTTCTACGTTAAATCAAGTCGGAAATTGTACTTCAAACATGGCAAATGAGATGAGTTCGTACTATAACTATAATTTTATAAATATTCAGATCTTGGTGCAATATCAGTTGCACTCTTATAGAAAAATGCATGAATACAAAATTTATTATGATTATATATATTAAGTTCAGTAATATGGAAATAATATGACAACATCTTAAATAGGACGTAATCACCATGGCAATCTAGAATCACTACCTATCATGGGTAACCATTGGATTAATTACGTATGATAGCATTTAATAGAATGATGAAAACTTTTATTAATATCTTCTTAAGTTTTGAACTGATTTTCATAAAATTTGAAATGACTCGATAACATTCTGCAACGATTATATATATTAAATTTCAAATCATTCGCTTGGGTAGGTTTTGCGCTGTAACATGCGGACAGACGGACAGACAGACAGATGGAAGGACTCAGCAGACGACGACTATAGGTGCTATCAGTACCTACTTAAAAAACTAAAAAAGCCATTGGGATTTAAAAAATATCGAAAATCTGAATATTTAATTAAATGAACTTTTAAAACGTCATTTGTCGTCTGGCGTTCATTTGTCAGACTTACTTTAATGTCAGAATAAAGATAAAACTGGAACGTAATAGCCATAGAGATGCATTTATTAATTCTTCTGGAAAAATTGTTTTATTAACATATGTCTATTTTATGTTCGGAATATGAAGTAGAATTTGAAAAACTTCACTTTTGAATCGTATTTCAGAATATTAATAACCCAAACGGCTTAAAAGCAGTGCAATTCCAAATAAATATTCTAACAAAGAAATAGTTTTAAACAGAAAAAGCAAGTTTCAGTCAATACTTTTTTCCTTAAATAATAATAATAAAAAAAAGCAAAACACACTTTCACAGCTATATGAAGGCTGATTAAAAAAATATCGGAAATTTCAATATTTAATTAAATGTGATTGAGGAACGTCCTTTTATCGTGCTACGTTCCGTTTAATAACCCCTTTCTGCAATTTTATTTCTGTGACAATACAGCTTTGCTTTTGCCATCTAGATAAAATCAGTATTTATTAAATAAGTTCTATCGGGAATCAAAGAAAAATAGGAACCTAATTGTCATACAGATATGTTTTTTAAGCCTTATCAGGTAAAATATTTTATTAACAAAATTCAAGTACGAAATTTTCTATCATCTCTGGCTAATCAAAAAAATTTGAGACAGAATTTTTTGCAAATGGATTACAGTTTCTTTTATATATACAGTGAACTCAAAACAAAATTGGACAGCAACAAGATTCGATTTTGCTACTTAATATTGTTTTAACAAGTTGTGATATCGTAATCTAACAATATTTGAAAAAAAGATAATTTCTTCAAAGATTGAAATAGTTTTATTTAATCTTAATAAAATGTTCATTAAATTTTAAAGTAATTTAAAAATAAATTGTGCGTTTTTCACTGCCAAAATAAAACTTGGACATTTATTTCATTTTCACTTTGGATTGCCATTATGCAAATTTTTAACAGAGTGTTGATTTCTGGCACGAGTCTAAGTCAAAGTTATGAGACTGAAACGTGTTGAAATTTCCTTTTGCAGGATTAAAAATTCCAAAAACGGAAAAAAACCTTCTGTTGATATGAAAAACTTTATTGTTAATATATGGAAAGAGCAGAAAAGTATACGATATATTGCAGAAACTGTGGGCCTGTTCAGAAGTGCAGTAAACGCCGCGCGCGCACTCAGAAGTTTTTGCCATGGAGTAGGCCTTATCGGAGTAAGGAATTTTTAAATAATTCAATTATTTCATTATTTTTGTGGTTCAAAACAGGTAAAAACAAAGACTATATTTCTTTATCCTTCCAAAACTTGCTTTTCGTAACAGAAATACATGCCTATGTTCACTCAGATAAAATCCAAAATATTCCAGAGAAACATCACGTGACCTACTTCATCTACTTTAGCCCGTGCAGTATTTAAAATCAATAAACCAACCGCACACAAACTTGACGCGGGCGGCTCAAAAAATTCATGTGGGCGATTTGATCACGTGATTGTGCATTTTATACTTATGTTTTATTGGTTGTGCTTTGTTTGGTAGGTTGATTGATACAATTTAACAATTCCATTGGTGCTATAAATTTTTTTTTAACTTTTTAACAATTTTCTTTTAATCTATTTAAAAATGATTTATCAGTTTCTTTACATTTTTCGTGATAAATAGAAGGCTGTTAATAAACCAAGATTGTGATATCACCATATTACGAGATTTATGTATAATCTACTATATTGGATAGTGGATTTCAAGGGAATTTGCACTGTTAGTTAGACAATTTTTCAGAGAAGTTTTTAGTACATATATTTCTTATTTTATGATTGCATATTTTAATACCGTGTGGATAACAGACCAAAATACATCATAAAACATGAGAAACAAATGGCACTCAAAATCATGTTAGTATCCAGGGACCGATTAACCTCTGAAGTTATGGGAAGCACAGTTTCATTTCGGAGGTCCCTTTCATTCGAGAAGTGTTTTCTATTCGACATCCCGAAAACTTGCCAATGCTACAAATATTATTCACTGGCTCAGTTGAATTCACATTAAAGAAAGTTTTTTTATGTTCCACTTACAAAAAAATAGGATATAATCAGTGCAAAAATGATTTTGTACGGTATTAGCATAAAAATGTAATTTGGATAAAAAGTTTGAATTCAGAATGCATGCACAACATAAAATATTAATATTATACGTTGTACTCGCAAGCTAAATTCAATTATATTTAAATGCAATATGTAAAATAAACAATGCATCTAAAATAATGGACAGACTGGAGAATTGTGATCATGTGGTTGAAACTGACCTACTAACGAAAAATCAATTTGTAATGAAAGGTATTTTTATGAAATGCTTTAAAGAAAAAGAAAACATATATATATATGTGTGTAAATTTGAAAAGAAATTAGATAGAATTTTGGAATGGAATTAATTCTATATAAAATTTGGGGGCTTCTGTTTTCTCAATTTCGTGTCCTTTCTAATTTTCTAAGGGAAGCACGTGCTTTTCGTGGCTATTTGATAATCAGGACCTGTTAGTATGAGCAAAATACTTCTTATACGTTCAGTAAAAAGTTTATAAACATTCTAATCATACTTTAATCACCACAAAACTAGACGCAAAACGCCATATATTTTATATCTTTAAAAAATATATGTGCAGATATTTTTAGTTAAAATAATGTACATCTATTACATTTATTTTTATAATATTTTCCATGTTGATTTTAACACCGTAAAATATGATTTGCATCCCAGTCTTAACAAAAATTCACTCCTAAAGTACTCCAAAAAAAAAAAAAAAAAAAAAAAAAAAAAAGGAAAGGAAAGGAAAACATCAAGAAATTATCCTAGGCACAAACGTATATTTTCATTTGCTTAATATCACTTTGAATATTAAAAGGCTTTCAAATGTAAAACTTTCACCGCGAAATACCTCATTTTCTCGTATTTAAATAAATATTTTATTATTATAATAGAAATACACTTCTGTATTATTAATATAAAAATTTATCTTTATCAAAAATATCTTATTTATTATGAAAAATATAAAGCAACCAATAATAATAAAAAAAAATTACAACACAATTTGGAGCGCGAAGAATTCGAACCCATAGCCCCTAGTCCCGAGTTCAAAGCGCTATCCATTCAGCCATCTAGCTCGTCTTTCATTTTCAACAAATTATCTTTATAGCACCATAATTAATCAAATCGTGATTTGTTCGTGAACGCGCTAAACGTTTATTGCATCCAGGATAAAGACCCACCCATGTTCCTGCCTCCTGCGCTCGCGCGCGCGGCGCGCGTGCTTCTTGAACACACTCTGTGAAAAAAAGCCACGTTGAACAGTGCATTACATAATAAATACATACAAAAAGTACAGATTTTTGCAAAGACCTAATGGAAGTGGTAGGCCCAAAAAGATTTCCACGTCTCAAACAGAAAGGCGGATTGTGAGATTTGTGAAAGAGAATCCTAAAATTTCTGCAGTAAAGATAGCCAGAGAGTTGAAGGAAGCATCTATAGTGCATATATCTATAGTTGCATCCACAGACTACAAAAAGTTTCTTACATTCCAAAGACTATAGAGCATACACACCACAAACAAAAGCCATATTTGTCTCTCAGAAATGTAAAAAAAGCCTTGAATTAGCTAAAAAATATGTTGGAAAACCGCAAGAATTCTGAAGTCTGTTAGTTTTACAGATGAGTCGAAATTTAATTTGTTTGGATCTGATTGTCGGCGTTTTGTTTGGCGAAGGTAAGAAACAGCGCTAAAATCAGCATGGTGGCGGATTCGTTATGATATGGGGTTCAGTGGGAGCTACTGATGTTGGAATTCTAGAGTTCATTGAAGGTATAATAAACAAAATGATCTATATGAACATTCTAAAAGAAAATTTACCAGAAACAGCTTCAAAATTAAATTTAAATGGAAATTATTCTTTGGTCCAAGACAATGATCCTAAGCATAACGCTCGGATTGTAAAGGAATGGTTATTATACAAAGTGAAAAAAGTGCTACCCCATCCTCCAATGTCCGGATCTAAATCCTACAGAACATTTGTGTGCTTATATGGAGAAACAATTACTAGAAAAGGAGATTAAGAATAAAAATGAACTAAAAACTACTATTTTCAATAAATGGCAACATATACCATCAGATTTAACAGAAAAACTAAACCTTTCGAGGAATAAGAGGCTACAAACTGTAATAGCAGCAAAAGGACATTACACAAAATAGTAGATGGTTTTGTTTTAAATTAATTTTTTTTTTTTTTTTTTTTTTTTTTTTTTTGGCGCATTGATTAAGTGTCCAAGTTTTCATTTGGTGCTGAATGTTATAGTATCACCACGTTTTATAAATTTATAATTTAGATCTAAGTTTTATTAAAGTAAAATAAAACTGTGTAAATCATCTTAAAAATTGCTATTATTTTAAATAAACTTTTACTTTTAAAGAACAATACAGAGCAAAATAATTAAACAATGAATTCAATAGAAGCTGTTGTCCAACTTTTTTTTTTAGTTCACTGTATGTAGGTTTGCACATATAAAATGTGGAAAAGATCTAAAATGTTCCGTAAACGCATGTTTGTTGAAATTCTGTGGAATGATACAATAATGATAGTAATTACTGAATGTGTTAATAAATAGCCCCATTTACCATATACGATACATTGTCAAAGTGGCTGTCGTATAGATGGCTGGTGACTTCCCCAACATGGTTTATTAGTGAGAAATTGCAGACTCAGGCATCGGCAGGAGTAGCTCAGTGGTTAGATCAGCAGTCTTGTATACTGTGGTCCCGGGTTCGATTCCTGGCTCTGGCTGAGTGTTTTATTATATACAGGGTGTCCATAAAAGAATGTCCCAGTTTCAATGGTATATTCTAAAAGTTTAATTTAGGCTATTTACAACAAATCATACATCAAATTGAAAGTAAACTAACCTAGTTTTTCCTACAAATTTTCAATAGGAGCACATTTAATTATAAGGCACACATTCAAGTCCAATTCTACTCACAGTTTTGTTAAGAAGTCTGGAGCAATGGAAGCAACAGCTTTCCCAATTCTATGTCTCAACTCTAGTAAATCATAAAGTAGCGAAGGAAAGTATGACACGATCTTTTACAAAGCCCCAGAGGAAAGAATCGCATGACTCTAATGGCTTTTAAATCTTCATCCCAACAATAACGCTTTACGTTTAAGAGTCGCAATTTTGCGTATGTGATACTGCAAGCGAGTCAATAACAATGCAGTACTCGCGCATGCGTTATCTAAATCTGTTTGAGTTACTCTTTATTGGTGACCTTGAACCAACACTCTACAACGCTTACAGTTGATACTATTAAAATTTATAACTGCGACATTCTTTTATGTACAGTCGTGGGAAAAAAAGTAAACACCCCCTACTAAATCCTCAAGAAATTATAGTAGAAGAAAGTTGCTGGTACCGAACGATTGGAAATAAAGCCTACTTTTAAATGATGCACATAAAATTTGTTTAGGGGGCCATCTACATATTAAAACGAACCCAAACTTCATTACCCAATTTTAAAAAGATATTTCAAATCTTCGGTTCAAATTATGCCTAGAAACCGAATTTAAAATCATTTGAATGAAAAGTTTTTGAGTTATAAACATTCAAAATTTAGTGCTTTTAATGTTAAATTACATTTTCATATTTTTAATATCTCCTGAAATAATACTCCTAATATGCTAACTTTTTGTGTAATTATAATACTACGTTGAATTTGCAATTTTTTATCATTTTATGATATGAATTATGAATTATGAAATTAATATTTGAAAACATTATGAATTGCACTCTAAATTTTTTTTGAAGGATTTAGATTTACTAGGACTTCCTTTTGAGGGATTAGTCTGAGCGATATTGCTGAGAACATAGATTTAATAATAACATGTGGAAACAAAGAAAGTGAGATGTTATCTTTAATTGTCCATATACTGCGATAAATTGAGATGATGAAAATAAACGAGTCGTAGAATTACAAAATCTTATATATAAACTCGTATACACTGTTTAAAAAAGTGGGAAAGCAAACCATGCAAGACAGACATGCATGGATATAAAATTGTAAGTACACAATATATTAAAATTAAAATAGAAAATGAAACTCTAAATTATTTTATATCGTAATTGTAACTGTATAAAATGATGTCAAAAGCACAATCAGACGCTCCGCACCAATTTGAGTAACTTTAAATGACAAATATATGATGTTTGAAAAGAATGGACTATACTTTATATAGTGTGTGCTCCCCCGGAAAAGTTAATATTGTACAATATCTGTTTTCCATGCATGCAATGAGGTTGTGGATAAAAATTAAGGAATTCTCTCTTCTAAATCTGATGTAGTATCAAAGTACCGAACACATCAATAGTGGCATGCAATGCATCGTTAGAGTCTGTTTTAGATATGCTCGATCGGATTTAAATGATGAGTGCTTGCTGGCCACTACATGCGCTGTATTGTTTTGTTTTCAAACATATTCTGCACAAGTTTAGCTGTATTTAGCATGTATTAAATAAAAGAAATCGGCAATGATTGCAGCATAAGTATGACACAAAATCTGAATATATTGTCTGCGTAACCTTTGAGCTGTCAAAGTGTCATTTGAAGTAATTTACAAATCCATACATATTTTTTCAGCAAATCATGCAAGCTAAAATACGCTCATATAAACCCGATTACGAAATTTCACCGGAATAAGTTAATATATAAAAAAATCTACTAATGACAATTGAGAATATGACCTTATGATAAAATCTCTAGAAAAATGAATCAGAAAAAAAATCATATCAAATATAAAACGGCACTTCCCGCTTTTAGTGGCCTTGGCGAGAGAGGGAAAAGCCTTGAGAAGGAACACTTTAACAAGTACTTTCGGGCAACCTACTCACTGTTTTATACAGGTCTTTATTTAATATTTACACAATTTATTTAATGCTAGGTATCTATCTGTTTTGTTGCCTTTAAATTGCATGTTTTGTAGAGGAATTGCGCCATTATGAAACATTTAAAGTTTCTATATCTCATAATTCCAAATTAATGTTAATTGAGAACGCTTTCCGTTCATTTCATCTTTTTAGATTTAAAGTTTTTTAGAAACCATTCACAGAGACAATTTTAAATTTTAAAACTAACCCGAAGCAAAATTTCAAGGTTTTGGGCTCAGCAGTGACACAGAAATAGAAAATTTTCGAACGTTTTTTGTTTCTGCAGTGTTTTATATAGCGACATTTTTAGAAACTGTTGCGAGAATTTACGTCATGATAAATACAGCCATGTCAATTTTCATGTTTATATTCCTAACAATTCCATGTACTTTGTTACTTAGATCATCTTTAGATCTTTTTTTTTCGCTTTGTTTAGTCTTTCGATTTTTTTAGAATTCATTCTACAACGAGCATTTACATCATATAAATTACTGACATGCCAAAGTTCTATTTCCTAACCCCAACAGTATCCCAGAAATTTCCGTATTCCAAATAAATCATAATTTAGAACCTTTCTAGAAATTTTTACGTTTATCTGTCAAATTGAATTTTCGAACCTTTTAGAGAGCGTTCATAACGAGTATTTACATCTTAAAAGTAACCATCACACCGAATTTAAAGTTTCTAACCCAATCACTATCACAGAAATCGCAGTTTTAGAACTTTTTTGCTCCTGCAGTGATGTAGGTTGTTGCACTGACATAAAATATAGTCTTTTCTTCGAAGCAGAAATGGCCACCAACATTTTTTTAAGTTGGCTATGTAGTTTCAGACTTAACACCTCACAAACGCGCAAACATTATTAATATTATACACTTTATAATATTATATAGCTTTATAATATTAGCATAGATGTACAAATACAGAAGCCACTTATCTGTTACAAACTAAAGTTTCCGGCGTTGCCCAGAATTTCAAGAATGTTTGTTCTGAATAATTAATTTAAAAATTTAACACAAGTAAGAAAAATCATGCGTACAGCATAGATTATGAAACACTTTCCAACACTCCCTGAAGGCTTTAACGAAACTTCGTTACTTAGGTAAATAAGGTAAATAAGATAACTAAGTAAACATTTAAAAATCTGATTTCAGTAGTTACCGCCCATAGCCAAATATGCATTCCAATCCTTTTGAACAGCCGTGTATTCGATCTGTATGTTGATATATATACTATATAATGGGAAAATTTAGTTTAGCAAGAAAATGCATAACAGGTTGAAATTCATCTTTCAGTAATTTATACTAATAGATGGAAACATACTTGAATACTTTTGTACAGCCCTGTAATTTAGCTAGTACCTTTATTACATGCCACTATTTAGCTAAAATTTAATTCAAACTAAAACACGCTTAAAACTACTGAAATTACATTTCTAGAAATTATCACCCATAGACGGCCACGTATCCAACTCTTTGCGTGGCCCTGTATATAATTTTATCTATATTTTACAAATATTTCTTTATACACTAAATTCAGTTCAGCGTAAAAATGCATAACTCCTTTAAAATCCACCTTTAAGCAATTTATGCTCATACTCAGTAACCTTTACTAATTCATTTTTGTAGCTCTGTATATGAACTATAGCATTTATATGCACTTTATAGTATGCATAAATATAGTGAACAAGTAGGTAAGTGTGATCACAGATCGCACAGAGCGTTTCGTTTAATATTCCTTTCAAAACACTTTATCCTTTTGAAAAATCTTGTAGTTCCACATTTCGCAACCAGGGGCGCACTCTATTCTAAACATCCCTCTATCCGAACGAAACTTCTTTTTATAGACTATCCGTAGATATATTAGTCGAGGGGATTGAGCCGATAGCACCCGAGATAAGAAGGCGCCCCTGGCGGTAAACAGTGGGACTAAAATATGTAAGGCTATGGTGCATAATATGAAAGAACGGTCAAAGGGGTGTCGCAAAAGTTGGAAAAGTGCTCCCCGTGTGAAAAGGGCGGAGGTTAGAAAAATTGCTTAAAAAACACAAGTTAGATCCCGGAGGAGTAAATAATATAAGACTTTTTGAAAATTTTATGATTTGCCGTGTGGTCTGAGGTATTCAGCTATACGTATGCAAAAATTCATGTCTCCAACTTAATTAGGGGCTCTCTTAGAAAGAATTGCTTAAAATAAATATGTGGTAGCTCAAAGGGTTAAACGTAAGACTTTTTCAAGATTTTATGATTTGTCGCTTGGTCTCAGATGTTCTGCTATAAGTATGCAAAATTTGAAATCTCCAATTTCTCAGTTAGAAAGAATTGCTTAAATTACGCATGTGGGAGCCCAAAGGGTTAAATGTACGATTTTTTCAAAATCTTATTATTTGTCGTATGATATGTGGTGTTCTGCTACAAGTATGCAAAATTTCACGCTTCCAACCTAAGTAGGGGCTGGCTCACTTAGAAAGAATTGTGTAAAATACACATGTGGGAGCTCAAAGGGTTAAATGTACGGCTTTTTCAAACTTATATGGTTTGTCATTTGATACGAGGTGTTCAGCTATAAGTATGCAAAATTTCACGCCTCCAACCTAATTAGGGACTCACTTAGAAAGAATTGTTTAAAATATTCACGTGGGAGCTCAAAGGGTTAAATGTACGACTTTTTCAAAATTTTATGATTTGTAGTTTGATGTGATGTGATCAGCTATAAATATGCCAAATTTCACGCCTCCAACCTAATTAGGTACTCACTTAGAAAGAATTGTTTAAAGTACACATGTGGGAGCCCTAAGGGTTAAATGTACGACTTTTTCAAAATTTTATAGTTTGTCATTTGATGTGTGGTGTTCAGCTATAAGCATGCACAATTTCACGCCTCCAACCTAATTAGGGCTCACATAGAAAGAATTGTTTATAGTACACATGTGGGAGCCCGAAGGGTTAAATGTGCGACTTTTTCAAAATTTTATAGTTTGTCATTTGATATGAGGTGTTCAGCTATAAGTATGTAAAATTTCACGCCTCCAACCTAATTAGGGCTCACTTAGAAAGAATTGTTTAAAATACATATGTGGGAGCTCAAAGGGTTAAATGACCGACTTTTTCAAAATTTTATAGTTTGTCATTTGATGTGAGTTGTTCAGCTATAAGTAAGCAAAATTTCACGCCTCCAACCTAATTAAGGCTCAATTGGAAAGAATTGTTTAAAATACACATGTGGAGCCCAAAGGATTAAATTTACGACTTTTTCAAAATTTTATGATTTGTCGTATGATATGTGGTGTTCAGCTATAAGTATGCAAAATTTCAAGTCTCTAACGTGTATAGTTTCTCAGAACGGGCTTTGTGACAGACGGACAGAGAGAGGAGCGAGAAGAATAGGCTTTTATCAGATGTACGAAATTCTAAAAAATAAAGAAAATAAGAAAAAATGATGCTTTAAAGCAAAATATTTTATTAAGCATCATATAATTGTTTCTAATTTTCACACACGAAATATAAAATATGCTTTTGGCGATTAAAAAATGCTATTGAAAGATTATCGCAAAATCTCAAATCAAAGTTTTTATGCCTTTTTTCGGTACTTGTTAGTTATCCCATCGAACAAATTATTGTCGCCAAATTGTAAGATTAAATGCAAATAATGGTTGATCGTAAATATCACATTCACTTGACAACATGTGTTTACGTCATCGAGTGATTTTTATTTCGATGTTTTATTTGTATTTTTATTAATGCTATGCTAATTTATTTGTTCTTTCGTTATTTAAAATAAAAATTTGTCAATTTGTATAATTTTGCGGGTGGTTTGGCGATTTATATAATTTGGCGAAATTGGTCGACGGGATAACTAACAAGTACCCTTTTTTCTTTTTAATGGAATAACAAACAGATTTCTTTTCCTGTTTGATTAAATTTAAATTTTTTTATGGCACTTCATTATTACTGCGTGCGTTTTTTTATTATTATTATTTACTCCAGGTTTTCAAACCAGTTGACTACGAAAACATCTACCAGTGAAAGTGACGCATAACAAATATCTGTGACGTATGCAGATAAATTTTGCTTTTTTATCAGTTTTTTTAAGATAATTTTTAAGCGGTTTGGAACTTATTTTTCACAGTAGGTGCATTCAGTAGGCGACCCTCATAGGTACCTTCTGGTGCAATCAGAAACGAAATCCGGCAAGTAATTTTTGAGTTATGCGTGACGAAAGTTTTATTGGGGAATTTTTTTTAGTAGGACATGGCCTTAATATCAATCGTAGCTGTAATATTGCGTTGAGTATTAGCCTTCGCTTCGCTCAGACAATTAAGTCCTGCTTTATGAAAATCCAAAAATTTCACACTTTTCTTCCAAGTAGTTTTCAAATTATTCTTAAAAAACGGCAAAATGATGGTTTAAGGGGCCGTCTATGATAGAAGTGACTAGATATTTTTAAATTTCTTAGGCTATCCTGTAATCTAGCAGTCTTCAATGATTGCTTGAGTGGCGCTTAAGATGCCTTGATCAAGAAGGGGTCTTTCTTGGTCAACAATCGACTACCGCACTTTAATTTGGATACAGCCTATAAAATAGGCTCGTTTTAAAATAATTAATTTCTCAGAAAATGTATCGTACGAATTGCATAAAATTTTGTTTTTAGGCTAATTGAAGGGTGTGGAGTTCATTTATGCTGTCAGAATTATGCATTGCTATTAAAAAAAAAACAAAGTTATGTTTCTTTTTAATATATAGATGGCCTCCTAAGCAAATTTTATATACATCATTTAAAAGAAGACTTTATTTCCAATCGATCGGTGCCAGTAACTTTCTTCTACGATAATTTGTTGAGGACTTAGCAGGAGGTGTTTACATTTTCCCCACGATTGTACACCCTATAGAATAGATGATAGAAAGTGTCAAATGCACTTTTATGATATTTGGCATTTAATATTTACGTGTTAACTAATGAACAGCGAAATTATTTTTTTAAGTATCAGAAAATAATAATAGAATATATTAAATATAATACTATTAAAAGAATTTCAAAAACCATACATAAATTATCAGTAAACTTTTTTGGTTGTAATTTGAATAATTTCGAGTCAGTATTGTATTCATGTTTTTGAATATCTAAAATAAAATTTTCTTTGAAGTAATGGGAAATGGGAAATCCGAACCGTTGCTCCAAGCTGTAAGCCTGGTGGAATATTTTCCAACGGACCGCCGAAACCCATTTGTTAGTCCATCCTTTTGATAGCATTTTTTTCTAAAGGTCAATTATGCTTTAGTAACTCAAAAAAATGTAAGATTTTCAACATAGCTGCCTGGTTCAAAACATGACGATTTATAAGAAATACAACATATTAGTAACAAAAACATTACTTGCAATAACTATAATACCAATAATAATAATAATAATTAATGAATGTATATGAAAACTATTTACAATGAAAACAAAGAAGATAAAATAATCATAAATCATCATCTGAAGAAGTGTCCGAAAAGTATGGATAATTATTTCTAAAAATGACTTCATTTTCCTCTATAAATCTCATTAGTGCTGATATTCTTTTCATCAGATCAAGACTTTCACTAATATAATTAATTCAATCCGAATCGCCATATTTATGTGTTTTTTAACATGGTAATATGTTGTTAGAGGACAATCCCATACGTAGTGAAGAGAGGTGGAGGGGAGACCACACACACAAAGAGGGATCACGTTTACCTATATCGTAAAGATATTTTTGGAAAGGGTCGTGGTTTGTGAAAAAGGTAAAGATTAATTATGTCTTTGAAGAAAAGAAAAGGTAATGATTATGTCTTTGAAGTAAAAAAAAAAAAAAAAAAATCTTTGAAATTTATTGTCAGAGCATATTTTCGACATCCCTGTCAAAAATTACACTTTTGCAATATCACTTATTGGTTCCTATTGGTTCGTTTTTTGAATACTGGTATTTTGAAGAAAAATTTTCGTGGTAGACTTTTACATTTGTAACAAAATTAATCTTCGAAGTAGGTTTCTTCAAAATTTTCAAGAGAAATGCAAAAAGAAGGTTTTTTCGAAAAAGGTAGTGTTTGAAAAACGGACCGAGTGGGTATCCTATTATTACTTTCTTTCATCTTATGTAAAAAAAAAATATTAAATAAACCCGCGTTCTGAAGAAACATAATTATTTTATTGGCATAATATGAACGTGAACATTAAAACTATTCAGTTGAATAAAAGGTGAAAATATATAGAAAATGATATACATGAAATTCTATGGTTTCTTCGGCCACTGTTACGAGGTATTTGGGTTGGCGAAAGTTTTTGATCATCAATCTCCGGCACGATTTTGGAACTATAGACTTCCAGTCATTATTTTGTGTGAATGAAAGTAATATTTGAGATATCGTGTTGATAAAAGTGCAGTGTTTTGATGGACAGTGGAAGTTGCGCCCCGACAATAAACAGTCAAACAAAGTAATGTGTTAAACTGGAAAACTCGGTCAATTACTATTTTGTACTTTAACATAAACCAAACAAAGCGCAGCTATATGCGAACTGATTCAAAGAATATGGAAAATTTTATTATTTACTTACATTTTCTGGAAAAATATCATTTGTTGTGACATATTCCGTTTAACATTAAAAACTATTTAGTTGAATAAAAGGTGAAAATATATAGAAAATGATATCATACATGAAATTCTATGGTTTCTTCGGCCAATGTTACGAGGTATTTGGGTTGGCGAAAGTTTTTGATCATCAATCTCCGGCACGATTTTGGAACTATAGACTTCCAGTCATTATTTTGTGTGAATGAAAGTAATATTTGAGATATCGTGTTGATAAAAGTGCAGTGTTTTGATGGACAGTGGAAGTTGCGCCCCGACAATAAACAGTCAAACAAAGTAATGTGTTAAACTGGAAAACTCGGTCAATTACTATTTTGTACTTTAACATAAACCAAACAAAGCGCAGCTATATGCGAACTGATTCAAAGAATATGGAAAATTTTATTATTTACTTACATTTTCTGGAAAAATATCATTTGTTGTGACATATTCCGTTTAACATTAAAAACTATTTAGTTGAATAAAAGGTGAAAATATATAGAAAATGATATCATACATGAAATTCTATGGTTTCTTCGGCCAATGTTACGAGGTATTTGGGTTGGCGAAAGTTTTTGATCATCAATCTCCGGCACGATTTTGGAACTATAGACTTCCAGTCATTATTTTGTGTGAATGAAAGTAATATTTGAGATATCGTGTTGATAAAAGTGCAGTGTTTTGATGGACAGTGGAAGTTGCGCCCCGACAATAAACAGTCAAACAAAGTAATGTGTTAAACTGGAAAACTCGGTCAATTACTATTTTGTACTTTAACATAAACCAAACAAAGCGCAGCTATATGCGAACTGATTCAAAGAATATGGAAAATTTTATTATTTACTTACATTTTCTGGAAAAATATCATTTGTTGTGACATATTCCGTTTAACATTAAAAACTATTTAGTTGAATAAAAGGTGAAAATATATAGAAAATGATATCATACATGAAATTCTATGGTTTCTTCGGCCAATGTTACGAGGTATTTGGGTTGGCGAAAGTTTTTGATCATCAATCTCCGGCACGATTTTGGAACTATAGACTTCCAGTCATTATTTTGTGTGAATGAAAGTAATATTTGAGATATCGTGTTGATAAAAGTGCAGTGTTTTGATGGACAGTGGAAGTTGCGCCCCGACAATAAACAGTCAAACAAAGTAATGTGTTAAACTGGAAAACTCGGTCAATTACTATTTTGTACTTTAACATAAACCAAACAAAGCGCAGCTATATGCGAACTGATTCAAAGAATATGGAAAATTTTATTATTTACTTACATTTTCTGGAAAAATATCATTTGTTGTGACATATTCCGTTTAACATTAAAAACTATTTAGTTGAATAAAAGGTGAAAATATATAGAAAATGATATCATACATGAAATTCTATGGTTTCTTCGGCCAATGTTACGAGGTATTTGGGTTGGCGAAAGTTTTTGATCATCAATCTCCGGCACGATTTTGGAACTATAGACTTCCAGTCATTATTTTGTGTGAATGAAAGTAATATTTGAGATATCGTGTTGATAAAAGTGCAGTGTTTTGATGGACAGTGGAAGTTGCGCCCCGACAATAAACAGTCAAACAAAGTAATGTGTTAAACTGGAAAACTCGGTCAATTACTATTTTGTACTTTAACATAAACCAAACAAAGCGCAGCTATATGCGAACTGATTCAAAGAATATGGAAAATTTTATTATTTACTTACATTTTCTGGAAAAATATCATTTGTTGTGACATATTCCGTTTAACATTAAAAACTATTTAGTTGAATAAAAGGTGAAAATATATAGAAAATGATATCATACATGAAATTCTATGGTTTCTTCGGCCAATGTTACGAGGTATTTGGGTTGGCGAAAGTTTTTGATCATCAATCTCCGGCACGATTTTGGAACTATAGACTTCCAGTCATTATTTTGTGTGAATGAAAGTAATATTTGAGATATCGTGTTGATAAAAGTGCAGTGTTTTGATGGACAGTGGAAGTTGCGCCCCGACAATAAACAGTCAAACAAAGTAATGTGTTAAACTGGAAAACTCGGTCAATTACTATTTTGTACTTTAACATAAACCAAACAAAGCGCAGCTATATGCGAACTGATTCAAAGAATATGGAAAATTTTATTATTTACTTACATTTTCTGGAAAAATATCATTTGTTGTGACATATTCCGTTTAACATTAAAAACTATTTAGTTGAATAAAAGGTGAAAATATATAGAAAATGATATCATACATGAAATTCTATGGTTTCTTCGGCCAATGTTACGAGGTATTTGGGTTGGCGAAAGTTTTTGATCATCAATCTCCGGCACGATTTTGGAACTATAGACTTCCAGTCATTATTTTGTGTGAATGAAAGTAATATTTGAGATATCGTGTTGATAAAAGTGCAGTGTTTTGATGGACAGTGGAAGTTGCGCCCCGACAATAAACAGTCAAACAAAGTAATGTGTTAAACTGGAAAACTCGGTCAATTACTATTTTGTACTTTAACATAAACCAAACAAAGCGCAGCTATATGCGAACTGATTCAAAGAATATGGAAAATTTTATTATTTACTTACATTTTCTGGAAAAATATCATTTGTTGTGACATATTCCGTTTAACATTAAAAACTATTTAGTTGAATAAAAGGTGAAAATATATAGAAAATGATATCATACATGAAATTCTATGGTTTCTTCGGTCAATGTTACGAGGTATTTGGGTTGGCGAAAGTTTTTGATCATCAATCTCCGGCACGATTTTGGAACTATAGACTTCCAGTCATTATTTTGTGTGAATGAAAGTAATATTTGAGATATCGTGTTGATAAAAGTGCAGTGTTTTGATGGACAGTGGAAGTTGCGCCCCGACAATAAACAGTCAAACAAAGTAATGTGTTAAACTGGAAAACTCGGTCAATTACTATTTTGTACTTTAACATAAACCAAACAAAGCGCAGCTATATGCGAACTGATTCAAAGAATATGGAAAATTTTATTATTTACTTACATTTTCTGGAAAAATATCATTTGTTGTGACATATTCCGTTTAACATTAAAAACTATTTAGTTGAATAAAAGGTGAAAATATATAGAAAATGATATCATACATGAAATTCTATGGTTTCTTCGGCCAATGTTACGAGGTATTTGGGTTGGCGAAAGTTTTTGATCATCAATCTCCGGCACGATTTTGGAACTATAGACTTCCAGTCATTATTTTGTGTGAATGAAAGTAATATTTGAGATATCGTGTTGATAAAAGTGCAGTGTTTTGATGGACAGTGGAAGTTGCGCCCCGACAATAAACAGTCAAACAAAGTAATGTGTTAAACTGGAAAACTCGGTCAATTACTATTTTGTACTTTAACATAAACCAAACAAAGCGCAGCTATATGCGAACTGATTCAAAGAATATGGAAAATTTTATTATTTACTTACATTTTCTGGAAAAATATCATTTGTTGTGACATATTCCGTTTAACATTAAAAACTATTTAGTTGAATAAAAGGTGAAAATATATAGAAAATGATATCATACATGAAATTCTATGGTTTCTTCGGCCAATGTTACGAGGTATTTGGGTTGGCGAAAGTTTTTGATCATCAATCTCCGGCACGATTTTGGAACTATAGACTTCCAGTCATTATTTTGTGTGAATGAAAGTAATATTTGAGATATCGTGTTGATAAAAGTGCAGTGTTTTGATGGACAGTGGAAGTTGCGCCCCGACAATAAACAGTCAAACAAAGTAATGTGTTAAACTGGAAAACTCGGTCAATTACTATTTTGTACTTTAACATAAACCAAACAAAGCGCAGCTATATGCGAACTGATTCAAAGAATATGGAAAATTTTATTATTTACTTACATTTTCTGGAAAAATATCATTTGTTGTGACATATTCCGTTTAACATTAAAAACTATTTAGTTGAATAAAAGGTGAAAATATATAGAAAATGATATCATACATGAAATTCTATGGTTTCTTCGGCCAATGTTACGAGGTATTTGGGTTGGCGAAAGTTTTTGATCATCAATCTCCGGCACGATTTTGGAACTATAGACTTCCAGTCATTATTTTGTGTGAATGAAAGTAATATTTGAGATATCGTGTTGATAAAAGTGCAGTGTTTTGATGGACAGTGGAAGTTGCGCCCCGACAATAAACAGTCAAACAAAGTAATGTGTTAAACTGGAAAACTCGGTCAATTACTATTTTGTACTTTAACATAAACCAAACAAAGCGCAGCTATATGCGAACTGATTCAAAGAATATGGAAAATTTTAATATTTACTTACATTTTCTGGAAAAATATCATTTGTTGTGACATATTCCGTTTAACATTAAAAACGGTCATATTCAAATAGAGTAGTACGAGCAATATTGTTTTATGCTATATTGGCACTAATTAATGGATATATGGATACAACCCCTCATCTTTTTACTTCATTTTGGGAACAACGGATTTAGAGCTTATTCTATCAAAGATAATTTTCAGAATTTTCAAGCTATGTTTTTGAGACTTTCACAAAAGTTGCTGTATACACTTTACTAATACATTATGCACATTATATTTTGATTGCATTCGCGCATACGCAGTGAAACATTTTTTAGTGAACCTGCTCATTTTTCATCCAATTTTTATTATTTTTTTTAATTCTGATTGCAGAGTATTGTGTACAATATCGTTTGTCATATTTTCTTAAAAGAACTTTTTAATATTAAGAACTCTACAAATTATAACCAAAAAAACTTGGCAAAATTTGGGACTCTTTTTATAAAAACCTTAATTTTTCTACGAATATACATGCTATTCTCATAAAAATGAATACAGTTTATTGCAATAAGGCACTTAATCATAATCTACTGTGTTAAACGCTTTTGCTACGTTAGTTTTCCAAAAGATATTCGTTCTTTTTCAATTTGTTGACGGCCCCGTACGGAGTTTCGGGAAGAAATCTTCACGGAAATATATGACCTGTGCTATTCTGTTAACACACCTGGAGTTTCAAGATAATTCCTCATGTATTTTTCTAGATATTTAAGAAAACGTCTAAAATCGCAAGTGGCCGGTCACCTTTGGCCATATAGTGTATACCCATACATATATATGTATGCTCGTATGTACGAACATATGTCGTTAAGCTGAAAAGCTTTCTCAGTGAACAGTTTCTATGTTATATATCCTCTTTTGACCCTCCCCCTCTCAAATAAAATCTGTAATTCAATTTAATTTCACATTTTACATTTAGCATTACACCTCTGTACTTGTTCACCTCCCCCCCCCCCTGCTCACATTTGTGCAACTTAATTTAGCACTTTTAAGTTTCTTATCAATTAAAGGGAGCACCCCATTAATAAATGGGGTGCTCACTTTAATTGAAAAATTGTGAAATATCACAATTTTTCATTTTTCTTAACACTTTCACACAGACATATATGTAGATGCGAATCTTAACCGCCAATTATTTGCGTTAATATAAAAGTAGAATATAAATGAACTCCCTTTTCATTGAAGCCGGCAACGTGTAATACATACATTGTGATTTTAGCACAGAGCTGCGCCACTTTAATTCTCATATAGTTTTTATTGACGTGTTAGCACCATAGCTCACCCGCTTCTTATGACAGATGAACTCCAGATGCCCCTCTGAGTAATGCAAGCTTTTGTCCAAAATATTGTAATGTACGTGTAAAAAGCATGTGTAATGTTATTTTCTCATTTGCCTCACCTGACTACAAGAATTCATTATCATACAACGCATAAATTATACATACAACATAAATTATACTCTGTGGCGTATAATTTAACCTCTGTGAATAGTTTCTGTTGTCCCTCCAAGACTTTGTCTACTCTCCGCATTATCGTCAATTTCTTATGTGTTCTTTTCTGGTACCCGCCAACTGGCGGCCGATTATAACTGAGCCTTACGTCACTATGCTTCCAATTCGTCATCAGTGCAGACGTGCCTGATTGAAGCGCCTCGGCGCGTGCCCCCGGGCTCTGCCACCTCTCCACCCCCTGTATTTCACGACTTCTAAAAACTTTTAATAAATTGTAAAGTCCCTTTAAAGGTCTGTTGGAGTTTTTGTGCATGTTTTATGGAACTGGGTATGGAATAAACACTACATTGCTGTTATTCATAAAAGGAACAATTTTATTGTGTTAAATGTCCATAAGCTAGTACGTAGTAAATATACGGCATATAAAAACCAACGTAAAGAAAAGCAAAAACAACCATAATAAATTTAGCATATATGTGTATAAAAGTTTCATGAAAGAGCATCTTCTTGAATCTTCAGAGAAAAAAAGAAGAGAAGGAGTAAAAGCAGAAGCAGTAACTACGTACTACTTTACTTATATTGTTTCTATCCTTTTCTTTCATGAATTTTGTTTCGAAATAAATGCTTCTATTATGAAGCTTCGAAACAGCTGAATCATTTTCTTTACTTTGGTTTTGACACATGAGATTTTTATCTTAATACACAAAGTTTTGTATGCATCTTATCAATTTTTAAATCCTCTGAGAGGTGCTTTAACTCTGAAATCCCCTCCCCCTTTGCTACGCCAATGTCATTTTTCGAACAAAATTCATTAAAAAGTGTTTTATGTAAAATACTTATTTTTTTAAACGGCATAGCTGTTGTCTGTCAATAAAAATACCTTTATTCTTTAATGGTTCTCCAAGTAATCGCTAACAAAGTTTGTTAAGCAAACGAAGACTATTTCTTTTACTATTCCGCTTTCCATTTATTTGTGTATTTTCTATTTGAGGGCTATAATAATGAAAAGATTTTCTCTGACGCCATTAACAGTAAGTCAACGAGTAAGAGAAAATTGGATAATGCTCTACTGGGAATAAAACAATAACAGAGTGAGACGTGTTCGTCCTTCTAACTAAAATATTTTATTTGTTGAGAAAACATGAATATTTATCTATTCAATAGAGATAATAGAAAGTTCTGTGAAAAGAAGTTTGATTTCTAATGTAAAGTCTTATATGTAATGTTTACTATTTAATGTAGAATTTGTTTATGTAATAAATAAATATAATATAGGATTTGTTTTGTGAAAAAAAAAGTATATTACTGATTACCACTTACATTATTTGTAAAAGGTTTCTTGACGAATCCTAAAAATAAAGACGAATGCTCAATCAGTGTTGATGTTTTAATTATGGACTACGAATAATATTTTGTTTAAGACATTTCAATCTATAGAGATTGCATTATTAACAATAATGACCGTTAATTTTGCAGAAAACATTTTTATCCCGGAAATAATTTAAAAAGCATATTTTGCTGTAAAAAACTGTACTTATTAAATCGTAAAATAAACTAGTGATTTCTTTTTCATTAAATAAATAACTTATATATTGGACAAAAAAGTTGATAAAATACAAACATTTTGGAGCACTTTTTGAAATCGTTAGTCACTTAAAAAATCTCTCTTTTCAAGGATTCAAAAAGGCAATGTTTATATGTTACTTACAAAAATTTAAGGACAAAATTATTTTGCAGCGTTTAATTTTTTTGTAATTATTTAAAAATTTATGTTACAATTTTTTTTATATGCAAGACTGAATTTAAAAAAACCATTAAAGTAAAATTTTATGAACAAACTTTTAACCCGGGTGAACTCGCTAGTGAGAATTTTTCTCACGGTTGTCAATTGCTTTTCTTTTACTTTACAATCGCTTAATATAATTTTTTTTTGCTTGGCTTAGTACTTTTACTCACAAATAGGTAAAATAATTGAAATAACATTTTAAAATTTTAATTAAAATGAAAAGTGGTTTAAATAAGAGTCTTAAAAGAAGTACGACGGTGAGAGAAAATCTCATGCAGCGAGTTCTCCCGGGTTAAATACTTTTCATTCGTAAAGAAATATTTTACTCTGCAACTATTTTTAGATTGTTAAAAACACTGTTCGAAAATCAAAAACTGAACGTACAGTCGTGGAAAAAAGTAGACATCTCTACTAACTAAGCAACAAATTACAGTAGAAGAAGCTTGCTGGTACAAAATGATTAGAAATAAAATCTTCTTTTAAACGAGGTATATAAAATTTGCTGAGAGAACCATTTACAAATCAAAAACAGCCCAAACTTTGTTTTTTTCCAATAGCAACACACAATTTTGACAATATATTTTAAATCTTTGGTTCAAACTATGCCTATTTACGAAATTTCAAATCATTTGGATGATAAGTTTTTTAATTATAAACATGCAAAATTTAGAGCTTTTAATGTCAAATTACATTTTCATATTTTTATTACTATTTCCTGAAATTATAATCCTGACGTTCTAATCTTCTGTGTGGTCATATTATTAAAAAAATCTACACTTAAATGCATTGAATTTTTAATTTTTATAATTTTATAATATGAATTATGAAATTAATATTCGAAAAAATTATGAATGGCAACGTACAATTTTTTCATGGATTTATTTTCATTATTATGTCCTGCTTTAACCGAATCCAAAATTTTAAATTTTTCTTCCAAGTATTTTTCAAATTATGCTTAAAAAACATCAAGATTATGGCTTAAGGGGTCGCCTATGATGTGCAGAAAAGCATAAATTGAAAAACAACAACATTTTATTCATTTTATTGACTCATTTGGGTTGGCAATAGTTAAAACATATTAAGTGAGTGAAATGATCATATTGGCAAAAAATAATACATTAATAGAAGCGACTTAGCCATTATGTTGCATTTCAATAATCGAGTGCCGAACTTCAATTTGGAATTGGCCAAAATATAATCATTTGAAATAATAAATTTCTCTCAAACTGTTTTATGGAATTTCATGCAAATTTGTATTTAAGCTAACTGAAGGGTGGAGAATTTATTTACGGTGTCAAATTTAGGTTTTGCTATTAAAAAAAGACACAGATTGTGTTTATTTTGATATGTAATTGTCCCTAAGCAAATTTTATATACATAATTTAAAAGTAGACTTTATTTTCAATCGTTTGGTACCAATAATTTCTTCTATGATAATTTGTTCCAGAATTAACAGGTGGTGTTTATTTTTTTTTTTTCAGGACTTTACTTGTTTTGTTTTAAAATGTTAATACCTTTGATGCCCTGAAATTTAAGATGTTATCGAAATTTTATTTTATTTTTTATGGAATGCGTAGTTGTTATAAAAAATGATTTACAGTAATGCATTAAGCTTATATTAAGGTAGAAAACAGCCTTTTGTTCAATTGGTGTATTTTAAATTGGTGGTTTGACAGCTGGTAGGCGAGAGCTCTTCGAAAAAACAGGGTCAAGCGGTCGACACGATAAATCATTGTTGACTTGACTTAGAACAATGTAATAAAATAATTTTGAAAATTTGGTGGAATTTAAGTATCTATCGATTGTGAAAATGTTGTTATGAAAAAAAAAAGTGATTGAAGTTTTCGTTACTGCTCACTCATTGTAGTGCGTTCTACTTTCCTAGCAATAAGCTTTACCTTTCACTTTCGATATTCATTTCTAATTAATAAAATATGATTTACGTCTATATAAAAAGTAATTAAAGCGAACTTTTACCATCCATATTTTTGACCAGATCAAAGTTGCAATACACTTTAACACTAGAATTACCAAGGCGGGTCATCTGTGACCCAAGGCGTGATTTTTCGCTTGTATCACAATTGTTTTTCAAGATAAAATTTCGAAACTTTTTGACTTTTCCTAAATACCCGGTACAATGCCTTAATACGAATTTAGTTGAAATCCAACGAAGGCTTTTTTATCTGTAGGTCTGTGTTAGAATTGACGTTCTGGCTCATAGATGAGCCGAACAAAAGAATGGCCTTTTTCTTTTATTTCAACAGGGCTTTCATCTATATATTTTTCAGTAGCAGAAGAATAATGAAAGGACATGCATCACACTTGCTCGTCACAAATGGAAATGACTGAGGGGGGACATGAACACACATCTCTCATTTACCTGCAAGGCAAATGTGTGAACTTTTATCTGATTTCAAGCTATTGTTGAGATGTTATATAATGTTGTTATATATAATATAGCTTAGAAACAAAGTAAACTAGTCGGATGTACCAATCCCAAAACTTTCTTCTATCTCATACATGTTAATACTTCAAAATTCGCTATCACACTGCCAAAATTAAATGGCAATCTATGCATCTCATGAGGATTCTAAAGATATGAAATTCCGTGCATTAGTTCTTCAGATATGACTATCGCTGAAATCGTCTAAATCCAGCAAAATGCTGCCTAGCAGCGCCATCTATTGGGTGATTTATACCAAATCCTAATCAGCAACAATTTATGTCAACGTCTGACTGAATTTGAAGTTTGGAGAAAAACCGTGCATTAGTTTTTGAGATAGAGCTATTACGAAAACCGTGAAAATTCCTGCATAGCAGCGCCACCTACTGGGTGATTAACACCAAAATCTAATTAACAAAAACTTCTGTCAACATATAACTAAATCTGAAGTTAGATAAAAATTCGTCCATTAGTTCTTTAGATAGAGCTATTGAGGCAATCGTGAAAAAGGCAGCACAGAAGCGTCACCTGTTAGGTGATTTACACCAACATATAATCAGTAGCAAGTCATATCAAGGACTAACTGAATCTGAAGTTTGATGAAAATCCGTGCGTTAGTTCTTAAGATAGAGCTATTGGGGAAATCGTGTAAATCCTGCAAAATTCATCATAACAGCGCCACCTGTTGGGCGATTTACACCAAAAAGTAATCAGCATCAACTCATATCAAGGACTAACTAAATCTGAAGTTTGATCAAAATCCGTGCATTAGTTCTTGAGATAGAGCTATTGCGAAAATCGTGAAAAATGCAGCATAGCAGCGCCACCTGTTGAGTGATTTACACCAAAACCTAATTAGCATCAATTTGCATTAGGGACTAACTGAATATAAATTTTTATTAAATTCCGTGCATTAGTTCTTGAGATAGAGTGCCCACAAAATTTGTGTCACATACACACAGACAGACAGACTCACAGGCTCACAGACAGACATTTTGTAAAAACATGTTTTTTGGCATGTCTGACCCCTAAAACGTGTAAATCCGTCGAAAACCGGAATTCTAAAATTTTCATGAATCCAATACTTTTTTCTTGTAAAGATAGAAAAAAGTAAAAAGAATAATTTGTTTGTTGTAAACCGCGGTGGGCTAAAAAAAAAAAAAAAAAAAAAAAAAAAAAAAAAGAATATGTTAGTGACATTCTAGTTTTACACATTTATAGTGATGATGTCGTGACAGAGGTCTTTCGAATGAGAAAATTGTAAAATTGCGAAGCGACATTTCAGAAAATTATACTAGAGACTAAATTACAATTGATAATAATAACAATTTTGACATAAATGACGAAACAACTTTTTGTTATAATGCCCATAATAATCTTATCGTGAGACTTCAGTTCAAGTGAAAGTGAGCTGAATGAAAATAGCCAAGTAAATACTGTAAAGGAATTGATGAAACACCAATAAATCTTAACTGTTTTGAAGAAAATACAAAATAAAGGAGAAAATTAAAAAAAAGGAGAAAAATATACAAAATAAATTACACCTTTAAAGCGATTTGGAAGAATCGAAAGAGGGAACAATATGGAAGATAGAGCTGCAGTATTCAGTGTCTTCTGGACGATGATTTATACAAAATATAGTGATTCAAGATCTAGGTGTCGTAAATGCTTGGGTAGTTTTTAAAAGATACAACAGGTTCTAATATAAAGAGAAGAGTCTATATTTTAAAATTAGCAGAGGAGCTCAGATAGAAATAAATTGCAATTGAACCCGAAGTTATCCGCCCATGGACTACCCTAGAAGTTTCAAACAAATAAAAACTTTTTGCCAAATGAAGCAATAAAATTAATCCTGTGTGTGGAAATTGTTTATCAGTTTATAATTCGTGTGTGGATTATGCACAGCTAAAAAAAAAAAAAAAAAAAAAAAAAAAAAAAAAAAAAAAGAAGAAGAAGAAGACCATAGAATTTTATGTAAATTGATTGGATGGAAAAAAGTATAATGCAAGTAAAAACAAATCACGGATCTGTACTATTTAAATTTATTTTGTTTTAATATATTATTAATCTGTAAAAACATTATTACAGAATTTAAATTGGTAATTAAAAAAAATATATATACTATATGTAAAAGGTGTGAATATCTCGAAGTATCTATACTGGAATTAGAAATAAAATTTTGTTTGGATCTATTCTGTTATCTATTTTGTTGTAATCTATTCACCAAATTTCATATTATGTAATGGTCTAGAAGCTAAATTGTATTAATCATTATTTAAAAATAATTGTATCAATCATCAAAACTTATTACATGCCTGTATCTCCCATACAAAGCAAGAATAAGATCACTGAAGAGCATGGGTCATCTAAAACCCTCCCCGATTGTTCTAGGTGTACAAGGAACGCACTAATTCTAAGTACATTTCAAAATTAATCTTTCATTACATCGCACTCCGTTTTATTGTTTACTCGGATATACACTGATCAGAATAAGTATTCGACATACATGTAGCTTTCAATGTTTTGTGTTATATCTTTATTAAAATAAACAAAAACAAATACATTCTAGCAGTCGAAATTAGGATTATGACATTATTTTTATTGCAATCAGCGGTTTGTTAAAAACTTTTAACAATAACAAACATATCAATAAATACATTAACATTCATAATTACAAAACAAAAAAAAAGTAGTTGACAAGTAACTTTGAAATTATTTGTTTATAATAAATGATATTGCTAATACTTTGCACCTTTCCCTCGGCGGCGAATCATATCTCTTAAACGATTTGACATCGATTTGTCATCAAAGTAACATTTTTGTAAGTTTTTAGTCATTTTTCTATCACCACTTCCTTCATTACCTGTTTTTGAAGAAAAACCGTTTGCGTAATTTATTTTCCAAATTACCACATGTGTTCTATGGGGAGTCTAAATCTGGAGACTGAACTGGAGTTTTAATGAAATTAGCACAGTTGTATAGCAACCAAAGTCGTGCATTCGGGGCGTATGTTTAGAATCATTATCCTGGTAAAATTTATAAGTTTGCGTAACACCCAATTTATCTGCACTTTGTAGCAAATTTTCTTTGAGGATATCAATGATAGTACTGGGTCATGGTACTTTCTATTACACCTAAATTTCCGTCTCCCGAAGCTCCAATACATCCCCATGGCAGCACTCCACCACTACAGTGCTTTACCGTGGGCACCACATTCTTTTCCTTGAACTCTGTATTTGGCTTTCCATACTCTAAAATTTTGCTATTACATCAAAAAAGATCTTTGATCCGTCTGAAAATATAACATCCATCTAGAAATTTACAGATTTATTGACGTGCGCTTTAGCAAACTCTAGTCTAGCTAGCCTACTTTTCTTGAAGATACATGGCTTCTTCCGGGCAGATCTTGCATGAAAATTTTATTTTCTCAAAGTGTTCCGAATTGTTTGAGGAGTAACACTTATGTCCACGTAGTCTAATGCAATTTTTGTTAACTTCGGTGCATTGACTCGAGGATCATTTTTAACCTTCAACTGATGTTACCGGTCTCTCAGTCCGCGGCTTTTTTCCATTTTTATAGTTTAACTTGCAATTTTCAGTTTAACTACAAACTCTACCAAAAGTTTGCTCCGTTTGGAACTTTAGTACTATCACCAGAGGCTTTTGAATAGGTGAATTTTAATTATAAGACTCCTGTACAAAAAGTTTAGTACAAAAACACCATCGTATGAGTTAATCGTACCTTTTATTTGTCTTTCGATGGAGCGACCTCACAGACCGCTTCACACTACTTATGTGACAATTTCTGTGACATCAGTTAAAGGATAACTTCTTGCACAATTCCTCTTTCATAAGCCTCAGACAGTTTTTCAGGGTGACCACTTTTAGACTTATTTTCCACCGTTTCATCTGATTTATACTTTTTAATTACATAGTGGAGAGTTGTTATAGGCTGTTGCACAATTTCAGCAATAGCATTTTCTGTTTTTCTTTCAATTAAATGGAGAATTATAATATTGTTGAGTTCATTTGGTGTATCTTTGCTTTTTTGCTCCATTTTTCACAAATTCTTAAAAAATCACAAATTAATCTTGCCAAACTAAATGTTTGTAATTTTCAAAACTTTGAAGGTCGATTTTTGGCAAAAAAGCAATCCCAATTTCCAACAATATTACCGATGACAAATACTTTTTTGATCTCGTAATAATGGGGTTTAATAAATTAAGTCGTACCCGGTTAAGACGATGAGGGTTAATACACGATCCCGCTTAATACGCGGATTTTTTCTGGTCCCTTGAACATCGCTCATAAGGCTAATGCAAAAATATCACTTTTAATACGCGAATGGCTATTACGCGATGACGCTTAATACGCGATAAATTTCGGTCCATTTAGGGAAAAATCACGTTTAAGACGCGAATACATTGAATAAGATGCGAATTCATTCTCTTCAAGAATGTTGTCAGTTTAACGGATTATTTTTATTCAGATAAAAAACACTGTTTCCGAATATTATTAAAGGCGAAAATTACTAATCTGGAATAGTGGTAGATATATGAATAAAACAAAACCCCGCTAAATTAGCAAAATTGCAATTCTTCTTTGATCCCGCCTCCTAACATTATTTGTCTCTCGCTTCGTGTATATTTTTACTGTAATAGAGAGATATAGACAAATTCAGAAAACGTCATAAAAATTATCATGATTAGAGATTATCATACCCGTTATTAGTGAGGTTTTTAATGTACGTTATAGCACTATGAATGTATATTATAGGCCACAGAAAAGGAAACTCGTAAAGATGAAAAAAGTACGACTGCGGTAGGATAATTCTTTTATGTTTTCTTTACTTTTTGCTATGCTAACAATACACGGAGATTAATAAGGATTTTTACATAAAGTTTAATATAGTTTTTTCTTATATGGAAAGAAGGAGAGATTGTAATGGTATTCATTATTACAAGTATTAAATAGGATTTTAAAACTGGGTTGGTTTTCAAAGATTTCATATTTTTTTTTTCTGTTTAAAAAGAAATTGTAGGACTAGAGAACAGGAATTCTGCTGTTTCAGAATTTAGTGTCGCCCCCGGCATTTCCATTACTTCATTTTCTTCTGATGGACTGATGGCTCCTATTATTATGAAACAGCCATTATAAATGAAGTGTTAGGTGAAGATGAAAGAGCAGCCGTAAAAAGTTAGAACTCTGATTTTCTGGTCAGAATGGGGGAAAAAATGGCCTTTTTTTTTTTTTTAACGGCTGCTCTTTTATCTTCACCTAACACTTCATTTATAATGGCTGTTTCATAATAATAGAAGCTACCAGTCCATCAGAAGAAAGTAACTCGGTTAAGCGGGACTCTACTGCAGTACAAAACATATTTCAATTTTAAGACTTAAAGCACACGTTTTATTTTATGTAAAATGACGTCATTCGCATCCGCTTAAGAATTCCACATTTACAATCTACTCTTAAACATCTACAGTAAAGCATGCTTAGCACATCACTATCGCGAAATAATGCACAAATGCAGCAAAAAAATCCCGTCATTCAAGAAAATCGAAAAAAAAAAAAAATCCCTGCCGGCTCGGGCCTACAGGCGGAGGTAGATTTCGAAGTTAAGTACTAAATTCACCAACAAAATTTAAGTCAAGATTAGAGATAAACCCAGTTATTTCACTAAGAATGAGCTCTAGGGAGCTAAACATTTTGTGAAAATTTTAATATACACGAATACACACAACCATGTATATGGAATAGGTTTAAAAATGGCTAAAACAAATTCAGAGAACCTCAAAGTGCTAAAATATGTAAATATTTCAATAGTCGGGTTTTTATCATGTTTTAGTACGTTTCTTCAAACTCACATGACGTTACATATGCACCTGCTGAGGTCCATTATATTTCCAATATGACGCAATATATGTATATTTTTTAATTCCTCAAACTGTTTATTTCATTTTGAGTTTTCATGCTGAAATCTTGCTCTAGAAAACTTATGGCGTAATATTCAATTTGGTTTCAATTCTTCAAACTATTTATTTAATTTATTTTTTCACGTGAAAACTTGAAATAGAAAAACAATTGTTGTGGTGAGAATTTTATTGTTTTTTTTTCTTAATTGTTGGCAACTGCTATAACGAAAAATATTTATTTTTCCTGTCATTGTTGAGTAAAAGCTGGTTTTATCAGAATCTTCTTAAGACGGTATTCAAAATTTTGAACTCTCCCCATTTCCATTCCCTTGGGCCGATTTTGCCCATTTTCAATCCCCACCGAGATATTAGCCATCTGAAAGTTGTTGGCGAGTTTGAAGACGATCCGTGCATAATTGCGACTTTTATCGTGCGGACAAAATTTAGTACATACATACATACATACATATATATATATATATATATATATATATATATATATATATATATAAACTTTTTAGGTGGGGGTGGTTTTGGGTTCCTGGGGTCCTATAATGAAAAGTTATGAAGGAATTTTTCAAAAGTCGCACCATGGTAACGACTGCAATAGGTAGTATTTCTTACGAAATCTACCTAAAACGGCTATCTAATGATGGATACTTGCAATTAAATATAGTATATAATAGCTGCATTGTTTTAACAGAAATCATTCGTTCAAAATAGCACGTATTTTAATTACATTTTCTTTCGGTTGTTACCGGAAAAGGGCAGCAAAAATATATAATTACTATTTAAAACTATTTTTCATTTACTTTCTACAGAAAAGGAGTACTTCCGTTGCCAATATCCAAATGGCTCCAAAAACTACAAAAAAATTAATATTTCAAAAATAAATGAAGATACAGTTTTCAAACAAAATGCATTTAAAAGAACTTTTTTTTCCAATACGATGGTATAAAAATTGAAAATGTGCGATGCTTTGAAGTTTAAAAAATTGCTAAAGAGTATTTCATCGTAATGCTTTATTTTACGGCTAGCTTCGGTAAGGTTACGTTATTTTTCGGACACAAATAAACTGGGAGAAAGAAATAGCATACCGTACCGGAGGCTAAAAAGTGTGTAGGAGAAGTGTAGGAAAATTATTTTTATTGTTTTATTTTTGGTTGCAACATATTAATCGACGATAAAGCCATGCTGGAATCCATGTTCCCATAAAAAGAAACAATGAGTTAAATTGGAATGCAATTAAATTTTAATCTAAATTTACAAAAAAGACAATTTTCGACCGTAAACACATAAATAAAAGCTCTAAAGTTCCTTTAGACGATTAAATGTGTAAATAGGCCTAATTCCTGCAACGTTATCCCAAATCACATTTAATACGCGATCCCGCTTAATACGCGACTTTTGTCCACTCCCTTGAAACGCGTCTTAACCGGGTTCGACTGTAATTGCTAATTGCTATTTTTCGTTATTTCTTAAATTTATTAAGATAATATTGATTGAAATAAAGAGCAGTGCACATCAACTGGAATCTAGCGGTCTTCACATTTATATTTTAATATAAGACATAACATTGTAAAATTCGTGCATGTCGAATACTTATTTTGACCACTGTATCTCTTGGTATACACGTTTCCAAGAAAATAACATTAACCACACTTTTAAAGTAACTTAGGAGAAAGGAGGTTAAGGAGTACGCAGTCGGATAAGAGCATGCTTGAATTTTTTTTTTCGCGCTTTCAACAATGCAGGCAGAAACGGGCATAATCACGTCAGCACGTGTGTTTTTAAGCCATGGTGGTTTTATTTATTTAAATTGGTAACGTACATAAAATGATTATTTAACCCCAAGCATTGTCCTTAATCATGAGACAAGCTCTTTATTTATTCGAAAGTATATTTTACTTCGTACAAGAAACAATCGTGATTGATTTTCAAGACAAAGCTTACTCAGAGTTTGCATTTTTCCTAAATTTTTCGACATTTCCTACCACCATTTTAAATCAAAAATCTTCAGGGTAGATTCCTTAATATCTGCAATAGAATTCTACATTAACGATTATCGTTTTAAAATAGTAGAAGCAAAATTAGAAAATTTTAGGAACGCTTGAAGCCCTGAAAAGACAGCACGAATATTATTTTTTAACCCCTTGAGGGGCACCGGTATATATTATATACCACCTACGATTAATGAAATTTTACACCAGAAAATTTTTATTAAATTTTACTTTTCTAACTGTGGTGGAAAAAAACCGTAAAATTGCTTTTACTTCCTTTTAAATAGTATTTTTCAAAGATTCCGGTGGGAATTCAGCATTTCACGAACGTAATTGCTTGCCCCTCAAGGGGTTAAATAAATGTTTCTATGATGGCTATTTCTTTTCAAATGAAATGGTCACGTTAAATCTAGAGTGAATGGTATTGTTATCTAATTATGATTTAGTGAAGTAAAACATCGACATCCAAGAGTACACACAGACCAAGATATAGGCCGGAAAAAGCCAAGCGAACTCTTAAAAAGGAGAAAAAAACCATAAACTTTTTTGGAATTCTATCAAAAATTCAGTCCCCTTAAAAAGTATGACTAACAATGATGAGACAGTCTATAATATCACATAATCACCAAACAATCATATGATAAAGATATGATCTAGTGCGAAATATATAAAGCATGGTGGCATAGTTAATGTCCTAGTTACGACAGTACTGGAGCGTTTCGAATGAGATTAGTGCTAAAAGTTTTAGATACGCGCCCTTGGCTTCTTGTCCGTCTTACTGTTACCCAAAAGTACGGTCGGAAGTAGCAAAACTACAGTAGTCGTTACTTTTTACAGTAGTTTGTAAGTGTAGTGCATCTTGAAAAATGCAGTGTAGCGTCCTACTTTTCAAACAATATGTAGCGAGTAGCACGATACAAAAAATGAGTAGTTTGAAGTGTGAACCGATGCTACTTTTAACGCAACTTCAGAAAAAAAGTGCCATTCTTAAATCCCGTAGCCGTAACTTACTTCTTTTGTGGAAAATGTTCCCGCAAAGAAAGGGAATTTCTTCTGTAAATATCGGACGTAACACATTCTTCTGAGAGTATAACGAGTTAATTTTCACATTTTTTCCTATTCCTTTTTTTTTTATTTTCCCATTGCAAGAGAAACCTACGACAATCATAAATCCTTTACTGAAACTTTCTGTTCAGTCTCCGAATAAAGTTTTTTTTTCCTTGTTTTTTCTTTTTTTTTTTTTTCTACGTGCAAGTAGTGGTTGACGGGATTTTTCTTTCAGATTAATAATGTTGTTTATTTTGCCCTTAGAAACTTTTATGCCATGCGTTTCACATTTTTTAAAATTACGGAATAAGAATATCTCTCCCTGAAAAGCAAAAAAAAAGTATCCTCTGATCCACAGCTTGTTTACATGCGCTATTTTGGAAAAATAGTACATTTGATAGTATAAGACGATAATTTCAATTACAAAAAAGCTTTTGCAAGAAATTTACCCCCAAAAACATTTTTAAATTTTTAAATACTTTATCGAAATCGTGACAAAAATGTGTGAACACGTTCTGTAGATTATATTTTATTCTGGCTCGCCATCGTGTTTGACGAAAATGTTCTATTTCTTTTATTACGCAATTAAACACTTACAGGGCGATTCCACGCTCATGTGTGGTACAATTAGATTAAATTTTCATGAAAACTTTTGCAATTATGAAACTCATTTAAGGTAAATTTTTTATTAATTTGATGACCCAGAGTAAGTGCTCTACTTATGAGTTATTATAAACAAAACTAGACGGATGTGGCAATCCCAAAACTTTCTTCGACCTCATACATGTTAATACTTCCTGAATAATGCAACATTTTCAGCGCCACTCGTTAGGTGATTTACACAAAAATTTAATCATGAACTACTTATGTCAACTTCTAACTGAATCTGAAGTTTGATGAAAATCCGTACATTAGTTTTTGAGATAGAGCTATTGCGAAAATCGTAAAGAATTATGCACAGCAGCGCCACCTGTTGGACGATTTAGACCAAAAACTAATTAGGACCAATTTATACGAGAGACTAAATGAATCTGAAGCTTGAGGAAAATTCGTGCATTAGTTATTGAGATACAGCTATTGCAGATATTGGGAAAATGCAGCTTAGCAGCGCCACCTGTTGGGCGATTTACAACAAAAAGTAATAAGCACTAAATTATATCAAAAACTAACTGAATATGAAGTTTTATGAAAATCCATGCATTAATTCTTGAGATATAGCTATTGGGGAAATCATGAAAAAGGGCAGCATAGCAGTGCTACCTGTTGGACGATTTACACCAAAATATAATCAGAACCAGTTTATATCAAGGTCTAACTGAATTTAAAGTTTTGTGAAATTCTGTGCATCAGTTCTTGAGGTAGTGCCCACAAAATTTTTGTCACATACAGACTCACAGAGTGACAGATTGACAGACAGACATTTTCTAAAAACCATCAAATCGTGTTCAGGAGCTTCTAAAACGAATAAATTCATCGAAAACCGGAAGTCGAAACTTTTCACAATCCAATACTTTCTTCTAAAGATAGAAGAAAGTAAAAAAAAAATTATTCATGTTTTTAAATGAAAAAAAAAATAATAATGAATTAGAGCTGTCACGTGCAGGACACATTATGGGACAGGGCTTCAAATACTTTTCTTCTAACAAGAAGTCTTCCGAATCTGCTGTGTTTGTACAGCTGTAAAATGTTTTATTATATGCTCAGGCTCCTTACTAACTACACAGCTAAAAAAAATTAGGGGAGCAAGCAAAAAAGTGAAGAGAACAGTACAAGACAGCCATCTATGGGCATAAAATGGATAGTACACGTGTATCAATGCGCAATACAGAAAAAAAGATGCAAAAAATTTGTAAGGGCGCTTTTATTCTTTGAAAAGATGAAAAGAACATGAAAATATGGTTTAGGGCAACAATTTGGTTTCATGTAAATGATAAAAAAATGTATTGTTTAGAAATGATACAAGATTTTTAATATGGCGTGTAGTCTCCTCGAACAGCTATGACTGCTGCACACCTGTTTTTCATGGATGCGATGAGGTTATCGATAAGACTTCGGGGAATACTGTTCCACTGCTCAAGAATTGCAATTTCCAAGTCCCGGAAAGTAAAAGAAGGCCTCGGTCTCATAGCAATGCGTCGTCTGAGTATGTCCCAAACATGCTCGAATGGATTTAGGTTAGGAGAGTATGCTGGTCATTCCATACGCTCTATTGTTTTAGCTTCAAGCATGTTTGCCACAAGACGAACTGTATGAAGTCTGGCATTATCAGGCATGGAAAAAAAACACTAATTGTTGCAACATAAAATACGACATGAGGTCTCAGTATTTCGTCTGTATAACGTCGGACCGCCAAAGTGCCATTCCGAATGATATATAGGCCCGTACATCCACCTACGCTGATTCCAGCCGATAGCATCAACCCATCTCGTCTGCAATGTGATCTTCCACGAACGAATGTGGGATTATTTTAAGTGCCTCTTTCTCTACATGCCAAAACACACCAGATGTCACATCCAAGTTGAATCGAGACTCGTCTGTAAACAGAATTTGACTCCAACAACATTGCCTCCAAACTCGATGTTCAGTTGCCCACAGTCTTTGGGCCGCACAGTTGCTTGAGATCAACGGAATACAGACCATTGACTTACGTGCATAGAGACCACCCTGTTGAAGCCTATTTCGGACTGTTTGACTGGACACCCTTCGTCCTGTGGCCAAGAACAACTGTGTTTGCAGCTGAATAGCATTGCCCGCTCCGCCTCGACGAGCTGTTAACAGGATATATCGGTCATCAGTTTCTGTGTTAGCACATTTTCGACCTTGCACTTGTCGATGACTACCATTCCATGTGTCTTCGAATCGTTTCCACAGCCTTTCATGGACTCTTCTTGCGACTCCAACAGCGTTCACTACACTTCGTTGTGTTTCCCCAAATTCAACTGTCCTGATAACACGCCAAGCCATAGATTGCGGTAAATCATGTTGTTGTGACATTTTCAAGCCACATTTTCTCAAAACACAAGCTGAGCAATTGAATTTTACAACTGAGGCAGTGAAACAGACGTTTCTGCAAAATCCCGATTTCTGCACTTATCTCCTTTTTCTAGTTTTTGACGTCATAAACTTTAATTTACATGTGAAGTTTTCTTTATCTGTTTTTTATAACACTTTAAATTATGGATGTTTTATTTACCGTTACTTGTCGGTGTAAATATTTGCGTAATTTCGTTAAAACCATGTGCTCCCCTAATTGTTTTGAGCAGTGTATTTATTATGTTATTTGTTTGAGAAATTAAAATTTAGTACAAGTGATAATTTTTGTAATAGATATCACGTGCAGGAACATGTGGGACAACGTATGAATTCTTAATTTTAAGAGAAAATATATCAATTACTTATTAATTGAAAAAGTTAATTTTATATTCATTTAAGAAAATTTCTACGTTAATATGAAGAAACTAGTATAAAATACAAAAAATGTACTTTTTAAAATTAAATTTTCATGAATAGAAATCGTATGGAATAAACAACAATTCCAACAAAGTAATAAAAGCAATGTATTAATGAGAAAACAAGTTTTATTGTTTTGTTTTAGAAGTTTGAATGCATAATTCGATATATCTTCATATTTATAAGTGCCTTTACTATTAGCAACAATTCTCGCATAAATAGCTTTTACGAGGGGGAGTCGGAAAATAAGTTTCCCCTGGCGACTGTGGACAGAGGTGTGTATGAAAGACAAAAAATGTAATGAGACATTAAAGATAAAACATAACTTTATTTTTCCACATAAGTACCAAGTCCATTGAAACATTTGCCATACCGCTTTATAAACTTCAAAAAGCCCTCCAGGAAAAAATCAGGGCTTTGCATACGGACGAAGCGTTGAACGGCTATGGGCGAAAGACGACACAGCAGGTGAACGTGAACGAGCAAGACACCGATTCACCATTGGGTAGAAGTCGACCGGATTGTGACGGGGTATGAAACGTGGTTTCGCCATTTCACGCCCGAATCGAAGACATCCATGAAGTGGAAGCATCCGTCATCACCTGTGTGAAAGAAGTTCAAAAGAACTCCGTCTGCAGGTAAAGTGTTCCTCACCGTTTTCTGGGGGGGGCCCAAGGAGTTTTGTTGCTGGACTTTTTGGAGGACGGAACCATCAGTGCTGCGTGGTACTGTGACACTCTGTCGAAATTGAAAGAGGTGATTCGGAAAAAGCGGCCTGACCTTCTCAGATCTGGTGTTCTGCTGTTGGATGACAATGCGATACCACACTCGGCGACGGCAACGCAAAACCATATTGCAACTGTTGGTTGGGAGCGCCTACACCATCCGCCTTACAGTCCGGATCTCGCACCACGTGATTTCCATCTGTTTCCAGCTTTGAAGAAGAACCTCGTCGGAAGGCGCTTTGGAAGCAATTCTGGAGTCAAACAAGCCGTTCAATGCTTTTTCCGTATGCAAAGCCCTGAGTTTTTTCTGGAGGTCTTTTTGAAGCTTATCAAGCGGTATGACAAAAGTCTCAATGTACTTGGTAATCTTTGGGTCTTATCTTTAATGTCTCATTCTATTTTTCGACTTTCATACACAACCCTGACCACAGTCGAAAGGGGAAACTTATTTTCCGACTCCCCCTCGTACTATTTCTTCATGTTTGCATGAAATTTCATCTTAATGTTTGGGTCATTTGAAAAAATCTCAGATTTTTTTACTCTTCTATGGCATTTACAAAAAATGTATCTTTTAAAAGACTAAATAAAATAAATAATGCAAGACAGGCTTGAATACAGTTTAAAATAAAATTCGTAAACAGTTTTAAAAACATTAAAAATACATTTAGTAGACGTTTCGCCAAGCGACAACAAGGCCTCATCAGTACAGTTTAATCATTGTAAAACAAACAGCAGAACAAATCAAGTACAATTAAAGTTAAAGTTATTTTTTCAGAAACACACAGTTTTCCTGTTATTTAACATATGCATGTCATGTATATTTAACAAATTTCAATTTTAGAGCAGTTAAATTGTACTGACGAGCCCTTGCGGTTGCTTTGCGAAACGTCTACTAAATGTATTTTTAATGTTTTTAGTATTTTAAACGTTTTATAAATTTTATTTTAAACTGTAGTCAACCCTCTCTTACTTTATTTACTACATTTAATCTTTTAATAGTTTTAAATTCAGACGTTAAATTTATGTACATTGCAAATGTATCATTTGTTTATTAGTAATTTTTCCTGGATAAAGCTTTCTCTCATAATTCAAAATATTCTATTTTCCAAATTTTAGAACTTCATTGAGAATTAAGATTGTTGAATTGTTTGATTCAATTTATTTTTCTTTCGACAGGCAGTGGTTGCGACAAACTATATCCCTTTCCTTGTGTTCAATGATATGGGAGCTTGATATTCTTTGATTTTAGTTACATTTCTCTAAGGATTTTACTTATGTAGTCTTTCTTCAATTTCTTCTTTTCGAATGTAGAATAATTTCGTGCTTTCGAATATTTTCGAAAGGTTGACCACTAAGTCAGAAAAATCTTTTGCCGTTTGAACTGTGTGCATTTTGCTCAAATTAATCAACGTTTGGTGCAGAAGTGTTTTCATAAAGTGAAAAACGTACTTGCATATAATAAACTGTAATAGCAAAAATCTCAACATCAAAAAGAAAGCAAGGTTCTTTTGAAATTAATGAGTTTTAGTGGCATGGTGTTTTGCTGATAGCGGCTATCTTTGAAGCACTGTTGCCACTATCTAAAAGCAAAATATTGAAAAATTACTCTTATATGTGTATTATTTGGACTTTGAAAAATAACTTCAGCAATTTATATAATTACTTTTACAATATTTTTCTCTGCCAAACAATGTCTTGTTTTTCATGGAATGGCCCTACACCTAGCAGTCCAGGCAACAGGGGATTTCATCTGACAAAATTAATGGTAGTTCTGGAAATCGGCTTACTTTATGTTTTTTGGGTCGCTGAATCCGAATTTGTTACTTCCCACCAAAATTTCCCCAGACAACAACACCCCCCCCCCCAAAGTTTGGTAAAATGACCCCCCAAAAAGGGTTTTATTAAAAAAATCAGTATCTAGAAATTCAGAAAGTAGACAAAATTTGCAAGAAATAAGATATATGACATTATGACTGTGATGAATGGGGAGAGGGAATCTGCCTCGGAACATGCGCCGCGGTGCTGCGTGAACTAAATTGCGCAATTCCACTTAACTACTCACATCGTTTACATTCGCCCTCTCGTCTCCCCTCCGAACTTTTCCTATAAGGTTTACTTTAAGTTTTTTGGGTGGCTGAATCCGAATTTTTAACTCCAACCCCCACTCCCCCCCAATATAGTTTTTTTAAATTAAATTTTTTATTGTTTTAGGGAAAAAGTATGTAGAAATTCAGAAAGTAGACAAAATTTGCATCAAATAGGATATATGACATTATCACGTAGGATAAATGGGGAGAGGGGACTGCCTCGGAACATTTCCCGCGCGTGTTCTCAAAAACCAAATTTTTTCAAAAAATCAATTTTTTGGGGGGTTTGCCGAGTGAAATTTGGGTGGGAAGTTACAAATTCGGATTCAGCGACACAAAAAACATAAAGTGAGCCGAAATCCAGGACTAGCATTAATTTTATTAGATGTAAATTTTCAACTGGGCGAAAAATGTCCGGACCAGGAATCTCCTGGCTGAAGCCGCCAGTGCTCTATCATCTGAGCTATCCCGGACGAATCCGGTGGAACTCTTTCACCCAGATAGAAGCCCAGCTATCATCGCTGGAGTTCCCATGCCTGTGATTTATTCTGTTGAGCTGAACCAGGTTTCAGACCAGATGCTATAATCATTAAAGTTAGCTGGGTGAAAGAGTTCCACCGGATTCGTCTGGTATATCTCAGATGGTAGAGCACTGGCGGCTTCAGCCAGGAGATCCCCGGTTCGAATCCTGGTCCGGACATTTTTCGCCCAGTTGGAAATTTACATCTAATATGATTTATTTACCAATTAGAATAATTGTGTTAAAAATTAATCTAGTAGCATTAATTTTGCCAGGTCAAATCCCGTATTGCCTGAACTTGCATAACTTAGTGCACGTAGCACCGCAGTGCATGTTCAGAGGCAGCCCTCCCCCTCCTCGTTCATCCTACGTCATAATGTCATATATCTTTTTTGTTGCAAATGTTGTCAGTAGTGTGGTTTTGAGAGTTTGGCGGCGTCTGCGTTCCTGCGTTGTGGAGGTTTGGATGGTGTGGTGGTGTGCAGGCTTGTGGTGGCGCACCGCGCGCACGCGCCGATAAGAGTCGGTGGTGGAGGAAACTCATGTTGGTGGAGGGAGAGGCTCTGTCTGGAAACTGATAAGAACTTGTATTATAGTACGAGGGTATTTATTTTATTTTGAGGAGTTAGAAATTTTTCGAATTTTATTTTGAGGAGATAGAAATATTTAGCGAAAAAAAATTTTTTTTCTCGAATTTTATTTTGATGAGATACTCTCTTACAGTACGAGGGTATTTTATTTTGAGGAGATAGAAAATTTTTTCGAAGTGAATTTATTTTTCGAATTTTATTTTGAGGAAATAGAAAATTTTTTCGAATTTTATTTCGAGGAGATAGAAAATTTATTTTGAGGATTTTATTTTTCGAACTTAATTTTATTTTGAGAAGATAGAAATTTTTCGAGGAAAATTTTTTTTTTCGATTTTTATTTTAACGGAACTTTATTTTACGAATTTTATTTTTCGAATATAATTTTATTTTCAGGTGTTAGAAAATTTTTGCGAATTGAATTTATTTTACGAATTTTATTTTAGGTGTTAGAATTATTTTTTTCTTTTTAAAAATTACTTAGAGATAGAAATTATTTGCGAATTAATTTTTTTTTTCGAATTTTATTTTAACGGAACTTTAATTTTATTTTACGAATTTTATTTTTCGAACTTAATTTTATTTTCATGTCTTAGAAAATTTATTTTACGAATTTTATTTTTCGAACTTAATTTTATTTTCAGGTGTTAGAAAATTTTTGCTAACTGAATTTATTTTACGAATTTTATTTTGAGGAAATAGTCTATTATAGTACGAAGGTATTTTATTTATTTTCGAATTTTATTTGAGGAGATAGAAATATTTCAAGAAAATATTTTTATTTTGCAAAGTTTATTTAGCAGAGTTAGAAAATATTAGAGAATAATTTTATTTTAACGGAACTTTATTTTTATTTTACGAATTAAATTTTAGAGATGTTAGAATTATTTTAGGAACTTTTATTTTTAGAAGTTAGAAAATTTTATGCGAATTGAACTTTATTTTAGGGGAGATAGAAAATTTTTTCGAATTTTATTTTGAGGAAATAGAATTATTTTGCGAACTTTATTTTTATTTTAGAGGAAATAGATTTTTTTTAGAGAGGAATTGCTATTTTATTTATTTAACGGAACTTTGAAAATTCGCGGGAATTCATTTTTATGTTGGTATTTAGTGGAGATACTCAATTTTCAATGGATGACTTTCTTCGAGAAGAGGTATTTTTGCGTGATGTATTATCATGTTCGTGTTAATTTTTGGACGATGTGTACTTTAACGTGGGGATAGATTGATTGAAATTTATTTTGTTTGCATGCGCATAGAAAACATTTTAGTTGATTTTGATAAACGCCATGGGAAAGATTGATTTTTTTCAATTTTAATTCAACAGCAAATACAAAATTGACTGGAAATGATTGTAACAACATTTTTAAACCAATCATGTTTGTGCATTTATAATTTTCTGCACTCGTTAGATACAAAATTTATGCGAACTTTATTTTTATTTTAGAGGAAATAGAAGTTTTTGAGAAGAATTGCTATTTTATTTTTTTAACGGAACTTTGAAAATTCGCGGGAAAGAATTTTATTTTGGGGAACTTAATTTATTTCATGGTCTTAATTTAGAGGAAATATTTTTTATTTCGAACTTAACCTATTTTTCAGGAAAGTGTTTTCTTATTTTGAGAACTTTTATTTATTATTTTTCGTAAATAATAGATGTGTGTAGAAAATTGAGAGGATTTGTTTTAGAATGGAGTAATATTTTGGAATTGCAAAATTATTTGATTTATTATGTTTTTAAAATAATATGAAATAAATGCTTACTTGAGGCTCACATGAGTAGAAAATAGATCTTGCGCATTCATCGACTTCAGGTTGTAAACGAAATTAACGCTCACAAATTATAAAAATACGGAAGAAATATTATTTCAACTATGTAGCATAAAGATTTTACACCAATGCAGATGTTAATGAATTCCTACAGATGTCGTGATGCTTCTGTTTATCTCAGTCGAAGTAGAAAATCTGACTTGCACGCACTTTTAGAGCAGATAACATTTGAGTTGCCATTTTTAAATTACAAGTGTTTTATTATAATAGCATTGCCACATTTCGACAAAAGTCTCTTATCAACTGGCTTAGTATGACGCCAAGGATAGCCTCGTTCCCAAATAAAGTAATCTCGAACATGAATTTTATCAAAGTTCACCCCTTTTTCGCAGACAAAAATACTGCACACTAATGATAACATCTGTTTTTAATATCACTCAATGACCGGCAGATTAACTTAGAGTAAAGCGGTATGTGTTATCATTTTGCAGTGGTGACATTCAGTCTATGCGGGTGACACCCAGTCTAAGCTTCTTGTTTGTGGTGGACCACTATAACGCATTATGCTTTTCGAGTAAATTTATTAAAACTAGATTATTTAAAGTAAATACAAAGGTTTTAAAACTTGCAAGACTATAATTTATTTAAAAGATTCTTTCTTTTAAATGAATGGCCATTTGAAAAATTTTGCGGAAAGATTTTAATTTTGTGAACTTAATTATTTTTTTTCGATTTAAATTTTCATATATACATTCTTCGAGAAGGAATGTATATTTTTAGATGCGTTAGTTTTAGATAAGTTATATATATGACATGCATTAAAATTAAATTTGTAAATTTAAATAATAATAATAATAATGACAACATTGAAATAATAATGAAATAATAATAATAATAACAATGAAATAATAATAATAACAACATTGAAATAATAATAATAATGACAACATTGAAATAATAATAATAATAAGCAAAAGAAATACTTCGTTAGTTGAAAAATAAAGTTTTCTCTTTAGAGTTGATATATATATTTTCAGTGCTTACTATCTATTCACATATTTATCGATGTGTTAGATCTTTTCAGAAAATTGATTTGATTTTTGCGTAATGTTTGTGAGAAAAAATTTTTCTTCTAAGGGAATCATTTGAAGTTTCTTTTATAAAATGCCATGGTTCGACTTCGGAAATAATTTTACTTATTACATAAAATGAATTTTTCACACTTCTGCTTGAAGAATCGCTTATGTTAGAGTTGAAACAAAGCAACTTAAAGATTAAATAATTCACTTTTAGACATTCTGCGCATTTTTAGTAAGCATTAAATAAATTTTCAGGAATAAAGGTCACGAAATTTCTGTTAACCTTACTCGCCAATCATCTTACGTGATTTAGGTCACGTGACTAGCAAAATATTTTAAACCAATCAGGGTTGAGTATTTATAATTTTCTGCACACGCGCGCCCTCTATGATTGTATAAATTTGCATGGAAGGAAGTAATTTCACCATTCTGTGTATTGTCATTGAAATGTTAGAACCTGCTCAAGTGATTCAGTTGTTTTAATTTTTGTCGTAATGGAACGAAGCATGCAATCATCTTTGTTAAGTGTTGCTGATAACTCCAACTCGAAAAGTCAACCCTTATCATCAGGATTTAAGGATCAATACATGGAATTTTTATCGTCACCTGTTTCGAATGATGTGAAACCTTCTTCATCAGAATTGAAGAAACAGAAGTTACAAGAACAGAAGTTGAAAATATAGTTTTTCTATATTTATTTAATCAGAAGTTACCCTTCGTGTGTACTACTTGCAACCAAGGCTTTTCCAGAAAGTTTGTGTTGATTAGACATATGAAATCTCACCTCAAGAAAAAACCATTTGCTTGTGATTTGTGCGAAAAATCTTTCGTTCAAAATAGTCATTTACAACGACATAGGTGGATTCATTCGAAGACCCCTATAATGTATAAGTGTGATTTTTGCAATGACGCATTTTCAAGAAAATATGACTTATTAAGGCACAAAAAGAGTCACAAGACCCCCGAACAACATAGTTGTGACGTCTGCAGTGCCATGTTTTCGGGAAAGCCTGACTTATTTAGACACAAGAAGAGTCATAAGATACCTATACAATATAGTTGTGATCTTTGCAGTGATGTATTTTCGAGAAAATATGACTTATTAAAACATAAGAAGACTCATGTGAAGTCCACCCCAAAATATCCATGTGATGAATGTGATGAAAGTTTTCCTAGCAAAAGTGTTTTACTCAGACATAAACGCACTTCACACAAGGTTTTACTCAAACAAACTGATTCTTCGGTAAAAGATGCCTTGTTTGAAAAAGTGAAGCATTTTCAAAGACAAAATGCTCTTAATTCGCTTTCTGTAATTAATCTCACACCTGACGAAGGGAATGATAAAGACTTACACATATTTTTTAATAGTATAAGATCAGATCTTTTGAATGAATTGCATTACCAAATGGCAGAAAAAAACTCATTGAAATGGTATACAACAGTTCATGTGGTTGTTAGCCATTTAACACATGATGGTGAAATGGACTATGCTACTCCCTTTTTCCGTTCAAGAGCAACTCTGGAGATGACGAATGATAATATACCTCTACATATTGAGGAAGCATTTGCCAAAATGAATAACTCCTTTGAAAAGTTCACGCAGCAAGGTACTGGATGGATCTTAGATAGAATTTTGAATTTAGAAGTGTATTCAGCTAAACTTGGCATGTATTAAAACTTGTAAATCCTGTTTAAACTCTGTTTACTTATGTACTTGATATTGTAACTTTGAAAATAAATATTTTGTGAGTGACTATGCTTCGTGTTTTGTATTTTTTTCACATATTAACATACTTTACTATTATCATATATTATGTAAATTACTTTTAACGTCTGAATTGGTTACAAACTATAATTTTTTTCTTTACTTAATTTATTTTTCTTAATTAAAATTTCTTTTTTCTTAATTTAATTTTTTTTTCAAACCTTTAAAAATTTTTAACGTAATTTTTTTTTTCTAAACTAAATTTGTTTAACTTATTTTTGCAAAAACTTTGCTTTGTTAACTAACAAATATTTTTTAAATTAGTTCCGATGAATTTTCCAAGGACTCTCATCATTATTTCTTTCATGCATGTGTTTGACCCATGCATTTACCAAAAACTTTTAAGAAATCAAGCAAACATTCTAACCTTCCAAGATTCTCATCTTTCTTTTTTCGAAGCAAGTGTTCAATTCATAAAATTTTTAGGAAACATACATATGTTCTCATGAAACTAAGGACTCTCGTGTTCTTTCTTCCAAATGTGAGTTCAACTCATGCAATATTTATGAGCATTAATCAAATAAACCTCCTCAGAAAACAAGGACATTCATTCTTTTTTCCTACAAAATCATGTCATTAAATAGATTTTCAAAACAAACTAGCATGACTCAGATGCCATGATGTATCAAGAAAGGTTTTTCACGAATGAGTTCACAAAAGGTAACCATGAACTCTCATCATTTATTCTTCCAAGCAAGTGTTCAATTCCTAAAATTTTTAGGAAACATGCATATCTTCTCATGAAACTAGGGACTCTCATTGTTCTTTCAACTATGAAAGTGTTCAAAAACTTGAAAAAAACCAAGGGTGGTTCTCCTCGTTCATTCTACCGAGCATGCAATTTTCGTAAAATTTTTAGAAATTAAGTATATGTTTTCAAGAAACCAAGTTCTTATTCAATGAAAACGTTTTCAAATATTTTACAACTCAAATAATTTTTGTGAATATTTTTCAACTCAACTTCGAGCAATGAAATCATTTTCAATTCTTCAATTATTTTACAAGTCAAATATTTCTTCGAGATATTTTCATGTCTTTCAAAAATTTTCAAGACAAATAATTTTCGTGAATATTTTTCAAGACTCATTTTCTAGGAATGGTCTGTTTCACAAATACATCATTCAATACTTTGAAATAATTTCCAACATACAAAACAAAATTTTAAAGACTTAAGTGAATGAAATTTAAAGAAAATTAAGTTATTTCTAAGATCAACACTTAATGAAATTTAAACAATATAAAAATAAATCACTTATTATTATAAAAATCAATTAATGATCTAATTACAATTAACAGTTGGTGATTTTAAATATCTAAGTAATTAAAAATAAACTTACATTACAGGCAAGGTAGTATAAGCAAGTTCAAACAAGCTTCGGATAGCAATGCTATACACCACAGAGTCTAGCTATTCTTACCGCCTACTAACGTCGTTGATAACGAATAACGTGTTTGCCCTATGAAGGACAAATGCATTATCAGCCACTCACCTGGAAGATGGAAGTCACGTGGTTTTCTAACTGATAAAGAATACGCCATCTTTTATTTTTCTTATTATACGATGAGTCGCTGTTCGAAGAAGATGAATTTCAAGTAAGTGGATTTTTGATATGTCTAATTAATCTCTATAGAATTCTAATCTTTAGCATTCATTTTTCAAATGAATTTTATTTTTGCAATATAAGAGATTTATGTGTGATATAATAAATGTTTTTGAACTCAGATTATAGTGTTTGTAACCAATTCAGACGTTAAAAGTAATTTACATAATATATGATAATAGTAAAGTATGTTAATATGTGAAAAAAATACAAAACACGAAGCATAGTCACTCACAAAATATTTATTTTCAAAGTTACAATATCAAGTACATAAGTAAACAGAGTTTAAACAGGATTTACAAGTTTTAATACGTGCCAAGTTTAGATGAATACACTTCTAAATTCAAAATTCTATCTAAGATCCATCCAGTACCTTGCTGCGTGAACTTTTCAAAGGAGATGCTTCCTCAATATGTAGAGGTATATTATCATTCGTCATCTCCAGAGTTGCTCTTGAACGGAAAAAGGGAGTAGCATAGTCCATTTCACCATCATGTGTTAAACGGCTAACAACCACATGAACTGTTGTATACCATTTCAATGAGTTTTTTTCTGCCATTTGGTAATGCAATTCATTCAAAAGATCTGATCTTATACTATTAAAAAATATGTGTAAGTCTTTATCATTCCCTTCGTCAGGTGTGAGATTAATTACAGAAAGCGAATTAAGAGCATTTTGTCTTTGAAAATGCTTCACTTTTTCAAACAAGGCATCTTTTACCGAAGAATCAGTTTGTTTGAGTAAAACCTTGTGTGAAGTGCGTTTATGTCTGAGTAAAACACTTTTGCTAGGAAAACTTTCATCACATTCATCACATGGATATTTTGGGGTGGACTTCACATGAGTCTTCTTATGTTTTAATAAGTCATATTTTCTCGAAAATACATCACTGCAAAGATCACAACTATATTGTATAGGTATCTTATGACTCTTCTTGTGTCTAAATAAGTCAGGCTTTCTCAAAAACATGGCACTGCAGACGTCACAACTATGTTGTTCGGGGGTCTTGTGACTCTTTTTGTGCCTTAATAAGTCATATTTTCTTGAAAATGCGTCATTGCAAAAATCACACTTATACAATATAGGGGTCTTCGAATGAATCCACCTATGTCGTTGTAAATGACTATTTTGAACGAAAGATTTTTCGCACAAATCACAAGCAAATGGTTTTTTCTTGAGGTGAGATTTCATATGTCTAATCAACACAAACTTTCTGGAAAAGCCTTGGTTGCAAGTAGTACACACGAAGGGTAACTTCTGATTAAATAAATATAGAAAAACTATATTTTCAACTTCTGTTCTTGTAACTTCTGTTTCTTCAATTCTGATGAAGAAGGTTTCACATCATTCGAAACAGGTGACGATAAAAATTCCATGTCTTGATCCTTAAATCCTGATGATAAGGGTTGACTTTTCGAGTTGGAGTTATCAGCAACACTTAACAAAGATGATTGCATGCTTCGTTCCATTACGACAAAAATTAAAACAACTGAATCACTTGAGCAGGTTCTAACATTTCAATGACAATACACAGAATGGTGAAATTACTTCCTTCCATGCAAATTTATACAATCATAGAGGGCGCGCGTGTGCAGAAAATTATAAATACTCAACCCTGATTGGTTTAAAATATTTTGCTAGTCACGTGACCTAAATCACGTAAGATGATTGGCGAGTAAGGTTAACAGAAATTTCGTGACCTTTATTCCTGAAAATTTATTTAATGCTTACTGAAAATGCGCAGAATGTCTAAAAGTGAATTATTTAATCTTTAAGTTGCTTTGTTTCAACTCTAACATAAGCGATTCTTCAAGCAGAAGTGTGAAAAATTCATTTTATGTAATAAGTAAAATTATTTCCGAAGTCGAACCATGGCATTTTATAAAAGAAACTTCAAATGATTCCCTTAGAAGAAAAATTTTTTCTCACAAACATTACGCAAAAATCAAATCAATTTTCTGAAAAGATCTAACACATCGATAAATATGTGAATAGATAGTAAGCACTGAAAAATATATATCAACTCTAAAGAGAAAACTTTATTTTTCAACTAACGAAATATTTCTTTTGCTTATTATTATTATTATTTCAATGTTGTCATTATTATTATTATTTCAATGTTGTTATTATTATTATTATTTCATTGTTATTATTATTATTATTTCATTATTATTTCAATGTTGTCATTATTATTATTATTATTTAAATTTACAAATTTAATTTTAATGCATGTCATATATATAACTTATCTAAAACTAACGCATCTAAAAATATACATTCCTTCTCGAAGAATGTTTATATGAAAATTTAAATCGAAAAAAAATAATTAAGTTCACAAAATTAAAATCTTTCCGCAAAATTTTTCAAATGGCCATTCATTTAAAAGAAAGAATCTTTTAAATAAATTATAGTCTTGCAAGTTTTAAAACCTTTGTATTTACTTTAAATAATCTAGTTTTAATAAATTTACTCGAAAAGCATAATGCGTTATAGTGGTCCACCACAAACAAGAAGCTTAGACTGGGTGTCACCCGCATAGACTGAATGTCACCACTGCAAAATGATAATATATACCGCTTTACTCTAAGTTAATCTGCCGGTCATTGAGTGATGTTAAAAACAGATGTTATCATTAGTGTGCAGTATTTCTGTCTGCGAAAAAGGGGTGAACTTTGATAAAATTCATGTTCGAGATTACTTTATTTGGGAACGAGGTTATCCTTGGCGTCATACTAAGCCAGTTGATTAGAGACTTTTGTCGAAATGTGGCAATGCTATTATAATAAAACACTTGTAATTTAAAAATGGCAACTCAAATGTTATCTGCTCTAAAAGTGCGTGCAAGTCAGATTTTCTACTTCGACTGAGATAAACAGAAGCATCACGACATCTGTAGGAATTCATTAACATCTGCATTGGTGTAAAATCTTTATGCTACATAGTTGAAATAATATTTCTTCCGTATTTTTATAATTTGTGAGCGTTAATTTCGTTTACAACCTGAAGTCGATGAATGCGCAAGATCTATTTTCTACTCATGTGAGCCTCAAGTAAGCATTTATTTCATATTATTTTAAAAACATAATAAATCAAATAATCTTGCAATTCCAAAATATTACTCTATTCTAAAACAAATCCTCCCAATTTTCTACACACATCTATTATTTACGAAAAATAATAAATAAAAGTTCTCAAAATAAGAAAACACTTTCCTGAAAAATAGGTTAAGTTCGAAATAAAAAATATTTCCTCTAAATTAAGACCATGAAATAAATTAAGTTCCCCAAAATAAAATTCTTTCCCGCGAATTTTCAAAGTTCCGTTAAAAAAATAAAATAGCAATTCTTCTCAAAAACTTCTATTTCCTCTAAAATAAAAATAAAGTTCGCATAAATTTTGTATCTAACGAGTTCAGGAAATTATAAATGCACAAACATGATTGGTTTAAAAATGTTGTTACAATCATTTCCAGTCAATTTTGTATTTGCTGTTGAATTAAAATTGAAAAAATCAATCTTCCCCATTGCGTTTATCAAAATCAACTAAAATATTTTCTATGCGCATGCAAACAAAATAAATTTCAATCAAGCTATCCCCACGTTAAAGTACACATCGTCCAAAAATTAACACGAACATGATAATACATCACGCAAAAATACCTCTTCTCGAAGAAAGTCATCCATTGAAAATTGAGTATCTCCACTAAATACCAACATAAAAATGAATTCCCGCGAAGTTTTAAAGTAAATAAATAAAATAGCAATTTTTCTAAAAAAAAAATCTATTTCCTCTAAAATAAAAATAAAGTTCGCAAAATAATTCTATTTCCTCAAAATAAAATTCGAAAAAAATTTCTATCTCCCCTAAAATAAAGTTCAATTCGCATAAAATTTTCTAACTTCTAAAAATAAAAGTTCCTAAAATAATTCTAACATCTCTAAAATTTAATTCGTAAAATAAAAATAAAGTTCCGTTAAAATAAAATTATTCTCTAATATTTTCTAACTCTGCTAAATAAACTTTGCAAAATAAAAATATTTTCTTGAAATATTTCTATCTCCTCAAATAAAATTCGAAAATAAATAAAATACCTTCGTACTATAATAGACTATTTCCTCAAAATAAAATTCGTAAAATAAATTCAGTTAGCAAAAATTTTCTAACACCTGAAAATAAAATTAAGTTCGAAAAATAAAATTCGTAAAATAAATTTTCTAAGACATGAAAATAAAATTAAGTTCGAAAAATAAAATTCGTAAAATAAAATTAAGTTCCGTTAAAATAAAATTCGAAAAAAAAAATTCAAATCGCAAATAATTTCTATCTCTAAGTAATTTTTAAAAAGAAAAAATAATTCTAACACCTAAAATAAAATTCGTAAAATAAATTCAATTCACAAAAATTTTCTAACACCTGAAAATAAAATTATATTCGAAAAATAAAATTCGTAAAATAAAGTTCCGTTAAAATAAAAATCGAAAAAAAAATTTTTTCCTCGAAAAATTTCTATCTCTTCAAAATAATATTAAGTTCGAAAAATAAAATCCTCAAAATAAATTTTCTATCTCCTCGAAATAAAATTCGAAAAAATTTTCTATTTCCTCAAAATAAAATTCGAAAAATAAATTCACTTCGAAAAAATTTTCTATCTCCTCAAAATAAAATACCCTCGTACTGTAAGAGAGTATCTCATCAAAATAAAATTCGAGAAAAAAATTTTTTTTTCGCTAAATATTTCTATCTCCTCAAAATAAAATTCGAAAAATTTCTAACTCCTCAAAATAAAATAAATACCCTCGTACTATAATACAAGTTCTTATCAGTTTCCCGACAGAGCCTCTCCCTCCACCAACATGCGTTTCCTCCACCACCGACTCTTATCGGCGCGTGCGCGCGGTGCACCACCACGAGCCAGCACACCACCACACCATCCACACCTCCACAACGCAGGAACGCAGACGCCGCCAAACTCTCAAAACCACACTACTGTTGTCTACTTACTGAATTTCTACATGCTTTTCCCCTAAAACAATAAAAAAAAACAGTAGCACTCCGGGAGTGCCAATAGAAGTGAAAACTTCAACAATTACGTGTGTGTTTTTTAATCGTCAGGAAATGTTTTATGCGTTGAATTGTGTAGCAGCACTAATGAAAGCATCTGGGGACACGGCAGTGCCCCTGCCAAGTCTTGAAAGCACAGCCGTAAGCATCTTTTTCTGGAAGCAACTCAGGGTACTTTTGACCCCCCAATATCTTTGTGTTGGTGATTCCCAGAAACTTGAAACTTCGTAAATCTAAAGTAATGTGGAAATGGAACTAAATGCTGAAATTTCACGTTTCTATCTTTTTTATTTCAGAAGATATATGAACTTAAACTTCCGCCTTTTCGACACTGATTCACCGATCATCAAAACTCAGAGGTACGTCCTGTATCCCTATAATCTTGAAATTTGGTATGAAGGTAGTGTTTGGGATACAATTAAAGGGAAAATTTAAAAAATCCGGAAAATTTGGATAAAAAGTCGAAAAATCAAAAAACCGAAAATTTGGCAGAGATGTGATATACGAACCAGGTTTGGCGCGATTTTTTAACGTCAATTTGGCGAAAGCCCGTTTTCCAATACCAGTTACAATATGTATTTTTAAATTATTTTCTATTGTTTTAAAAAGTAAACAACAATAAATAAACGGTAATTTCATTAATAACTATAGAACAAAACAACTGTACAATTAAAAAAAATAAAATAAAAGTAAATGAACAATTTTTTAATAAATAAATAACAGTAGCCGGGTTACCTTGTAAAATAAAGTAACGCCATTTTGCTGTCAATTAGGTAACCAAGTGCGTATCTGACATCTGTGCCCCGTATTTTATCTTCCGTAATCGAAATTCCCGCCAATACTGTTGGCCATTGACCAGACCATCAACACGATAAAATACAGCGTTATCGGTTTTTAGTTACATGAAATAGGTAGGTCACGAATACGGTATAATTCATTTTAACTGACGAAAAACAAAATAATAATTTGTTTTAGCAATACGCTGGGAGAAAAAGTGAGTTTTAGCTTCCTTCTTCTTTTGCATATTGAGCTGAAGAGGGAAAAGTTCCTGTCATTCACGCTAGTGAATTCTGCGCGCTAGTGTCTATGTGTCAAAATGCTAGCATGTTGGTTACGTTACAGTGCCTCGAAATCAGTGGTTTTTCCCCATCTCAAAAAAAGTTCAACGCGCCTAAAGAAGTTTTCACTTCAAAAATTTAATTTAAAAACAACTATTTTGGGGGGGGAGGTTGCGGGGGGGGAGGGGGGATTTTTGAGAGAAGCTGAAAATTCGGATTCCGCGACCCAAAAAACTTAAAGTAAACCTTATAGGGAAAGTTTGGAGGGGAGACGGGAGGGCGAATGTAAACGATGTGAGTGGTTAAGTGAAAATGCGCAACTTAGTCCACGCAGCACCGCGGCGCATGTTCCGAGGCAGATCCCCCCCCCTCCCCATTCATCCTACGTCATAATGTCATATAATTTATTTGTTGCAAATTTTATCTACTTTCTGATTTTCTAGATACTTTTCCCCTAAAACAATAAAAAAAATTGATTTTTTTTAATAAAAACCTTTTTTTGGGGGCTTTTTACGAAAATTTGGGGGGTTGCCGGGGGAAATTTTGGTGGGAAGTTAAAAATTCGGATTTAGTCACCCAAAAAACATACATTAAGCCTTTTTCCAGAACAACCATGAATTCTGCTAGGTAGAGCCCCCTATACGCTCTCTATTGCCTGGACTATAGCGTCTATATCAGAAATGTGTACACCATTTAAATATTAAAAATATATCCTTCAAAATAACATGGTGCGCTGATGATCATTTACTCTTCCGTAACTGCGTTCACTTCCAAGCATTGCCATCATGACTACAATGTCCTTGTCCTTTAAAGTGAATGTGGATATGATTAAAAGTAAAAAAAAAAAAAAAATACTTTTGTGCAAACTTATATTTGCATACAGGTACATTGGACAGTACATTGGTTTGTTGGATATAAAGGTACTCCATAAGGTTATTGATTTGATGACGACATATTAACCATAAGCAAGGCTAATGAGAAAGACAGGCTACCGCGTTGCATTCCAAGTATCTTTTTTACAGACCGCTGGAGTCACGTGATGCTCGAATGCACCAATGAAGGTGTTCCAAAAGAGCATCGCGTCACTCTAGCGGTATGCGGGGCTAACGTACAGGGCTCCCGCAGTTGAAAGTCACGTGACAGTCGCGGTCTTAACCAATTACGACGCGCAGCTTTTAACAAAGGAATTCTACTACTTTGTTTTAAGTGCTGTAAATACACTTTTTGTTGTGAATAAGTTATTTTAATTTTGTCAAATTGACATTACTTCACTACTTTTAATCAACTTGTAATACGACGAGAGCGTGGATACATCATTATGCTAATCTGTTGAATGTAAGTAATCCATTTTACTGTTCTAGTGTGATTGATGTCTGATGTATTCATATGATTGTTTGTTTTGTATTCTTTAGGTAAACATAATTTATTTTAAATGAATTAATCTTTAAATGCACTATTTATACTAAATGTTTTTCATTTTCAATATAAGCAGGAAAAGAAAAAATCATTAATAACATTCAATAATCATTAATTACATCTATATTATTTGCCTGAACATTAAGCTCGTGATATTACCCTGTGTTGTTTTTACGCTTTGGTTTCATTAAATGATTCATATATTTTTTATGTGTTCATCGAATGAATGTTATTTTCATTTATTTATTTGCAATTTATTTATTTATTTTTTTTTCTTTCAAGAAGGTTTTCTGTAGATGAGATTTTTGTTTTCTTCATGGGTAAATACAAGGATTTTTTACGTTCTGCAACCTTCTGTTAAAATATTAAATTTTGTAACAGAAGATGAAATCTAAATTAAGTATTTATTAACGCTAAATTATATAAATTATCATGGTAAAGCTTTCTTTCTAGTGAATTTGTTTAGTTTACAAGCACATTGCTGATAACTTTTATTTTTGCAATAAAGTAGTTCGTAGCTCGGTAAAATTGTAATCTAGAAGATCTAGCAAATGTTTTAGTAGATAATAAAATACGATTCTGGTGTAATTTTCCCAATAACTTAAAATTTTTCTACAGCTGTAAAATGTTTATGTGATAAAAAATCATTCTTAAGTAGTCTATGGTGTGTTTACAATGATTTCTAGCTGACAATTAGCTCAGTTTTTTTTTCACTTTTGATAACTTATACCTATACTTACAAATTATTTTACTTAATATACATAAAATTATGTCAGTGTTTTGAATTTTTTTATAAGATCTGAGAATCATAATTCTACGGCTTGGAGAAAAAATTTCGATGCGAGAATATTAATTTTTAGATATTCTTGTGTGCTAAAATTGTTTTACTTCCGTTTTTAACTATTATGCCGAAAAATAAATATCGAACACATTTTTTAAATACATAGTTTTGTATTAAAGTTTTTAAAATTTTATATAATAAATAAAATATGTATCTGACCAGATCATGTATAATTTTCGTGCATAAATATTAATATTTAGTGTATAAAGATCCTGTTTGGGAAAAAAAAAAAACTCTTATTTTCTCTTTTCTTTCAACGATCATGTTTTTTTCAATAACTTAAAAGTGTACTAAATCTTCGAAATTTTTATTATTATTTTTTTTAATTTAAAATGTTTATATCTTTGAAATTGTTTAAATCATTATTAAGTAGTCGTGTTTAATTTTGCGGTATTTACAATGTTTATTTATAGGATTAAAATGTCCAGTCGATTGTTTCCCCATTTTTGACTACATTATTATCTCCTTACAAATTATTTTGTTTGATATACTTAAAATGATGCTAGGGATTGAACTTTTTATGAGATTTTATAACCATACTTTTACTGCTTGAGAAATCTTCTGGTTAAAATATTCTGATTTTTAGATGTTTATAGTGTGCTAAAATTGTTTTATTTTGGTCTTTAACTCTTATGCCCAGGAGTAAGTATTTGAACACATGAAATTATTTTTAAGTACTTATTTTTATACCAAAACTGTTTAGATTATATATTAAATTGAATATGTGTATGATGACCGTGAATAATTTTCGTGCACACATATTGATATTTAAAGTATAAAATGCTCATTTGAAAAAAAAAAAAAATCTCACTTTTTATCTGTTTTTGACAATTGCATTTTTTAATAACATAAATTTGTGTTAAAGCTTTGAAATTTTTATATGTTAAATAAATCTTTCTTAAATAGTCAGTCTTCAATTAACGTTTATTTACAATAATTATTTCTAGAGTATAAAAAGCTGAGTTGAGTTTTTTTACTTTTGACAACATTATGTCTGTTTATAAATTATTTTATTCGATATTCTTAAAATGATGCCAGTGGTTTCGAATGTTTGTAAGATTTTACAATTATAATTCAGGGGTCTCCTGGAAAAATTTTTCGTTCTTTTTTAATTTTTAGGTATTTTATGTGTGAAAATTGTTTTATTTTTGTTTTTTACTATTCGACCCAGAAGTAAATATTAAACACATTTAATTATTTTTAAATACTTATTTTTAGACTAAAGTTTTCAAAATTTTAAATAATTTAGAAGAATTTGTTTTTCAAAATTTTAATCTTTTTACAAAAAGATTAAGTAAAATATGTTTTTAGTGACCATGTTCATGCGGATATATTAATATTTAGTAAATAAAGATCCTGTTTGAAAAAAAATTCTCACTTATTTTTCTCTTTTCTTTCGACAATCATTTTCTTTCTTTTTTTCAATAACTTAAAATTGTGTTACAGCTTTGAAATTGTATGCGTTAATTAAATCAGTGAATTTGGCCTGTTTAAAATAATTATTTCTAGGCCATAAAAAGCTCAGTTGATTCTTTTTCACTTTTTACAACATTATAGCTGTTTACAAATGATTTTATTTAATAAACTTAAATTTATGCTAGTGTTTTGGAATTTTTATAAGATGATTGATATCATGATTGCCGCTGCTTGATAAAATAACGAATTTTATTGAATTGAAGAATGGTTTTGATGAGATAGTAATTTAAAGCCGGGAGAATAATCTATTTTGTCAATTGATTAGCGTAGCTCAGCTGAGACCGGGAACGTCACGTGACTGCTCTAAATTGGAGAAGCGCGGTAGCCCGTCTTTTTCGTTAGCCCCGAGCGGTCTGTAAGAAAAGACACGTGTGCACCGCGGTAGCCTGCCTTTTTCGTTAGCCTCGAGCCATAAGATACGATCTTAATATTATTATTATTTTTATTTATTAGAAACGAATTTATTTCAGCATGCCTCGTAACAATGCTTTGGCACTAAACTGATATCTGTCAACGAAATATGATCGCAATATGAACGAAATAGATCATGGATAGTGATGTATAATCTTTCGTATTTGCGTTTACGTCCAAGAATGCCATCATCACTGCAATGACCTTTAAAGTGAATGTGGATACGATTGAAGGAAAAAAAATATATAAACTGACATCTGTCAACGAAAAGGAAGATTTGGAACATTAAAATAACATAAAGTTAAATTAAATTGGTTAAAAGATATATTTTTAAATGCGTTCGTAATTACATAAATACGCAACAAGTCGTCGTCTGATCCGTCCGTCTGTCTGCCCACATATAATAGCTCAAAAACTATCCAACCGAATGGTTTGAGATTTAATATATATAATCGTTGCAGGATTTTTTCGAGTCATTTCAAATTTTATGAAAATCGAAAATAAAAACTTACAAAGATATTAATAAAAGTTTTCTTCATTATATAAAATCTTATCATACGTAATTAATTCAATGATATCCTACGATAGTTAATGATTCTAGGTTGCCACTCGGATGACATCCTATTTAATATGGAGTCCTATTATTTCCGTATTACTGAACTTAATATACACTGAGGTGACAAAAGTCATGGGATAGCAATACGCAAATATATAGATGGCAGTAGTGCTGCTTACAAATTGTATAAATGATCAGTGCCTGGGCAGGACATTTATTTGTGTTCAAATGCTTCGTGTGAGTAGGTTGATTATGTGATTATGGCCACACGACGAGAATTAACGGATTTCGAACGCGGTATGCTAGTTGGCGCTAGACGCATGGGACATTCCATTTTGGAAATCGTTACGGAATTCAACATTTCGAGATCCACAGGATCAAGAGTGTGCCGAGAATACCTAAATTCAGGCATAACCTCCCATTATGGACAACGCAGTGGTTGACCGTCGGCACTTAATGACCTCGACCAGCGACGTCTGCGTAGACCTGTCAGTGTGAACAGACAAGCAACACTGCGTGAAATAACAACAGGAATGAATGTGAGACGTTCGACGGGCGTGTCCGTTAGGACAGTCCGGCGAAATTTGGCTTTAGTGAGCTAAGGCAGCCGAAGACCGACTCGGGTGCCAAGCACGACATCTCAAACAGCGGCGCTCCTGGACTCGTGACAATGTCAGTTGGACCGTAGACAACTGGAAAAAAGTAGCTTGGTCAGATGAGTCACGATTTCAGTTGGTAAGAGCTGATGGAAGGGTACGAGTGTGGCGCAGACCCTACGTAGCCATGGATCCAAGTTGCAAACAAGGCACTGTGCAAGGTGGTGGTGGCTCCATAATGGTGTGGGCTGTGTGTACATCGAATGAACTGGGTCCGCTGGTCAAACTGAACCGATCGTTAACTGGAAATGAATACGTTTAGCTACTGGGAGACCACTTGCAACCATTCATGGACTACATGTACCCAAACAACGATGAAATTTTCCAGGATGACAATGCGCCATTTCACCGGGCCATAACTGTTCGCGATTGGTTTTAAGAATATTCTGGAGAATTCCAGCGGATAATTTGGCCACCACGATCGCCCGACATGAATCCCATCCAACATTTATGGGACAGATTCGAGAGATCAGTTCGTGCACAAAATCCTCCACCGGCAACACTTTCGGAATTATGGCCGTCTATAGAGGCTGCATGGCTCAATATTTCTCCAGAGGACTTCCGTCGACTCGTAGAGTCCATGCCACGTCGTGTTGCTGCACTTCGCCGGGCAAACGGAGGGCCGACACGCTATTAGCAGGGTATCCCATGACTTTTGTCACTTCAGTGTATATATAATCGTAATAAATTTTCTATTCATGCATTTCTCCATAAAAGTGCATCAGATATTGCACCAAGATCTGATTATTTTAAAAACTAGTTATTGTACAAACGCACCTCATTTGCCACGTTTGATGTATAATTTCTGATTTGCTTATATATGCATTTCTTTTGGTTTGCTAAAAAACGAGTAATTAAGTTTTTTTAAATTAAGATTTAAATATTTTCAAAATTACGCTATAATACTAGAGAGTGCTAAAAAAATGCGTACATGTTTCTTATTTTTTCTTATTATCTATTTTTAACAGTGCAAAAATATAATAAAAAATAGATTAAATAAATACAAAAACTGGTCTAAAAATATTCTTATTTTGAAAACTTCCAAAATTTTTTTCTCTATACATATTTTCATAAATTGTCTCCTGATGTACGATAAATTTATAACGACGTGTTTTTTTATAAAATAAATTTTATTACATGTCAAAGGTTCACTTTAAAAACATTCTCTAAGAACTAAACGTATTTTCCACGAATACTCTTCATATTTCACTTTAAGACCTTAGGTGCTGAAAAAAAAAAAGACTTAAAAGTAATATGTTTATGGCATTTTCTAAGATAAGTTTCTCAGTATGTCTGCAGTGTCCTAGAGCAGCATGTAAGAAAAACGTTTTCAAATAGCTGTATTTGACTTCAGGATTTGATTTATGAAAAGTGTGAGGAAAATAGGTCGTAAACAGTTGTGGAAAAAAAATGTTTTGTACTTTTTAGTTTCAAAAATGTTTCGTAAGTTTTTGAGGAGATTTTTATGAATAGAATTCTAAAAAATAAAGTGACTTTTTTATATTCAAAACTTAAAAACAGTAATTCTAACAAATTCCCTTTAAACAAATCGAGAAAATTTAATAAAAGTTGGAAACATTAAAATACTGAAATGTTAATTTATTACATTTGTACTGTTCCTTCTCTATTAGTAAACAAATACTAAATATTTTGGTTATACTGAGTTAAAACGGAATTACTTCTAAAGAAATTCCGATATTAGCTAATTGGTTTCCATTTGATAATATTTTCTATGGAATGCCGCAATTGTAGAATGTGGGCTTTAAATTATACAGTTACAATGTTGGCAGTGAAATGACAAAACATTTCTTGCAAATTTTACAACAATATTGACAAACTGTAAACACACACGAACAATATTGGCCGGATATAGTTACTGTATTTTTTAAATTCCTAAGGCAGAATTTTGTGACCAATCTTCCATTCAACAAAGACAATTTTAGCCTCCAACCACACTCGTGTACAAAAAGCACTGGAAGGGTAAAAAGAACTGAACAAAATGTAAAACTAATGCTTCGAAACAAAGATGCATGTCTTTAGTAGTGTCGAATACGTAAGTGTACAACATGTGTATTGGTTGAGTGGGTCATAGAAAAACATACAAGATTGGACACTATCATAGAGTAAAGTGATGATGATCTCAGCGCATGTAGTGATGACAAGGGGGAAAAACTTTTCAGTCATGGAATATTTCTGCTATTGAGCTTCTACCATTGCATGATCTTCTTTAATAAAATGCTTATGTTTTTAGTAAAACGTTTTTCTTTTCTCTTATTATGTGTGCAATATTAGTAAATAAATAAAAAAAAGCTAAAAATTTAACCCTAATAAAAATGATTCTTTTTTTCACAGAAATAATAAAAAGTTTGAATAAGATTTTAAGGGGAAAATAGCTACATTCCTGTTGAGTTAAAAATACATATATGTATTGAATTATCTTGATGAATAAGCGGCATTTAGGGTTATCTTTACTTTCCTTCCCCCTATTTTTGAACTTATATGTTATACAATCTTTGCTAATTTTCATCAACAAATTTGAATTGTATTATCGTAATGTACGTAAATTTACCACGATTACGTATATTATTATAGTTGCATGCAAAAATATCATGAATATTTTAATTTCCACATTTCAGATATATAAATATTTAATTAGATGTTTAATTTCGTATCAGATTATTTTATTTAACTATATACCCACCAAAAATGCATAAAACCCAACTAAATGCTATACATATTATAATATTGTATTAATATAAAGCATGCAAGTAATATTTGGCGATAAAAGTTAGTGAAGTACTCACAGTTTGTGTTATTCGTAGTAAAAGCGACAAAAGAATTTTTCTATTTCCTATACAGACATGATTCTGATGGACATATTTATGATTAAGAAAGGTTTTGAAGAAAAAAATTGTTATTTCCTTATAATAAAAAGATATTTAAATTCAAACGATTTCTAACGACACATACAATGGTCAATTTAGAGAGAATCGTCTGTCTCGAAAAGAATACAATCGAATCAAGGAATAGATGATAAAAGTATAGAATAGAGTATAAAGAAATTTCATATACATAGATAAATTTCGGAATCTTGCTAAAAAAAGATTATTTTTTCAACAGTATATAAAAAACTGAATTACGTATATGAATATAATCCTTGTGACACTTGATAATTAGTCAATGGTTTAAAACTTCATTATATTAGTAGAATTATATTAATTTAAATAATACATTTATTGCAGTGAAACCAACAGATTAGTCAACAGATATATCAGTTCACGGCGCTAAGACGGTTAAATACACGTAATTCCACCTATACAGGCCACAAACAGTATTCAAAATCTTGCGGGGTTTTTTATTGAGAAGTTTAGAGCTCATAGCAGAAATTTTTTAACATTAATTTTCCTTTATTTTATTCCCGATGCCATCGCGTAGCCCATACATTACTATAAGGAAAGGGCAGTTGACGTTCACTGCTGGTCAAATTACTGTGGTTCAGCAAGAAACACTTGTCGTTTTTTAGGACTCCTACTGTACGCATGAGTTCGCGCAATTTGATTAGACTACGTTCAACGTGTCTATCATATGATTGCCTATCATAACGTGTCTATCATATGAGATATCGCCATGACAATCAGTACCAATATAATTTAATAAGAATTTTCGTTTATTTAAAGTCTCTATTCATGTAAAATTACTGTCAGGAATAAGAAAAAAAAAAAAACTCTTTTCTTTTTTACTGGTGGAATATTGCCCCGTAGGTAATCGGGGCCTGATTACGATTCCTGCAATGATCACTATGACAAAAATATAGTGGTAGATTGGTTGATGAAAGTGTTTGTAAACAGGTCCTTTCATTATACATACTCTATGTTCTTGAAATAGCCGACGCCGCACAGTGGAGTATTTGACCCGGAATCCTGGGCAAAAATATTCTTCGCTGTAAATATAGTCCGATTGACTTGAAATTCTTAATTGTTATTGGGTATCACTATGGCATGTTTGGTATTGTAAATGAAGTCTATAGCCTTTACGGTTCATTTACAGAGATACCCAAAAGGATTCCCTTACATTATGGTCTATGGGGGAAAATGTTTGCTCTGTATTTTAATGATATCACACTTTTAAACGTGCTGAAATTTATATTCATCACTAAGGTGTACTGAGGCACTTATCGTAGAATATGATGTGCATAAAATATATCGTTCATTTACAGGGACACACAAAAGAAGATGGCTGAAGAATAAATTTATCTATTGAAGTCTATGACCAATAATTGCTGGAAGTGCGTTTGTAGTTGTGATAGGCGTTTTAAAATAGAACAAATTTTTTTAAATATTACTTGGTGTGGATACATTCTATAGATCATATACAGGGCTGCAGAAAGTTCTCAAGTACATTTCCGTTTATTCACGAAAATATCTGAATGGACATTTTTAACTGTGCTATGCGTTTCACTGAACTAACGTTTAGCATACTATGAAGTATACATACAAATCTTAAAAGCTCTTAAAAGCTACAAATCTTAAAAGCTGACGAAGTGTAAGTAAGATTTTAACACTTCACATAATAATAAATATACATTTTATAAATATTTTGATAATTAAGAAAAAAAGAGTCATCATTTAAGAAGAGCACAAAGAAAACAGAAGTTAAAATATTAATTTACTAAGTAGATATTTTAAAAAGACGAATAAATCACATGTGCATTGACTTAACATTACCGAAGGGAGTTTGGAAGTTGAGCGATTTGTAACCTTAACTATTTACTGTTTTTAAGAGGAAAGTAATTGTTGATAGGTTTGTCTTATTCACTATTAATGTTTAATTAAATGTACTTAATTTTATTATATATAAAACTTATTATTTACATTTAATAATGCTTATTACATTCAAATTACATTTAATAATAATTATTGCATTTAATTTATGTTTAATAGTGTTATATTTAATAGTAGGTTCAGTAAAGTGGAGTCTATATAGTATAGATTGCTAGTTTTTGAATGTAATATATTACCAGTTTCAAAATGATTCTTCAGAACTCTTCTTCATCTTCTTCATTACACTCTTCTTGGCTTTTATCGGGACTACCATCAGACATTGCTGGAAGAAGAAGTTGTAGGGTCTCGCTACTGTATGGCTTGCTCTTTTTAGCTCACAGGCTATCAAAGCCTGAGAGCTAATGTGCCCGCCCGTTCTGTATGTATGTATGTATGTATGTATGTATGTATGTATGTATGTATGTATGTATGTATGTATGTATGTACGTACGTACGTATGTACGTAACGCGATAACTCTTGATAGAAACATCCGATTTGCTTCAAAATTTTTTCCTAGGTTCACTGTGATAAGGCGCTTCCCTGATTAGTTTTGGGAGTTCATTGGTTAAGGATAAAGGGGGAAAAACGGGGTTAGTCCACTCCCCCTTAATTCAGATAAATGGGTTTTTCATGCAGAATGATTCGATTTGCTCCGAATTTGGTAAACCGGTTTATTATGTTAAGGAACTTCCCTGATAAGTTTTGGGAGTTCATTGGTTAAGGATAAAGGGGAAAAACGGGGTTACTCCACCCCCCTTAATTCAGATAAATGTGTTTTTCATGCAGAATGATTCGATTTGCTCCGAATTTGGTATACCGGTTTATTAAGTTAAGGAACTTCCCTGATTAGTTTTGGGGGTTCATTGGTTAAGGATAAAAGGGGAAAAACGGGGTTAGTCCACCCCCCTTAATTCAGATAAATGTGTTTTTCATGCAGAATGATTCGATTTGCTCCGAATTTGGTATACCGGTTTATTAAGTTAAGGAACTTCCCTGATTAGTTTTGGGGGTTCATTGGTTAAGGATAAAAGGGGAAAAACGGGGTTAGTCCACCCCCCTTAATTCAGATAAATGTGTTTTTCATGCAGAATGATTCGATTTGCTCCGAATTTGGTATACCGGTTTATTATGTTAAGGAACTTCGCTGATTAGTTTTGGGGGTTCATTGGTTAAGGATAAAGGGGGGAAAAACAGGGTTAGTCCACCCTCCTTAATTCAGATAAATGTGATTTTCATGCAGAATGATTCGATTTGCTCCGAATTTGGTATACCGGTTTATTAAGTTAAGGAACTTCCCTGATTAGTTTTGGGGGTTCATTGGTTAAGGATAAAGGGGGGGAAAACAGGGTTAGTCCACCCTCCTTAATTCAGATAAATGTGTTTTTCATGCAGAATGATTCGATTTGCTCCGAATTTGGTATACCGGTTTATTAAGTTAAGGAACTTCCCTGATTAGTTTTGGGGGTTCATTGGTTAAGGATAAAAGGGGAAAAACGGGGTTAGTCCACCCCCCTTAATTCCGATAAATGTGTTTTTCATGCAGAATGATTCGATTTGCTCCGAATTTGGTATAGCGGTTTATTATGTTAAGGAACTTCCCTGATTAGTTTTGGGGGGTCATTGGTTAAGGGTAAAGGGGGAAAAACGGGGTTAGTCCACCCCCCTTAATTCAGATAAATGGGTTTTTCATGCAGAATCATTCAATTTGCTCCGAATTTGGTATACCGGTTTATTATGTTAAGGAACTTCCCTGATTAGTTTTGGGGGTTCATTGGTTAAGGATAAAGGGGGAAAAGGGGGGTTAGTCCACCCCCTTAATTCAGATAAATGGGTTTTTCATGCAGAATCATTTGATTTGCTCCGAATTTGGTATACCGGTTTATTATGTTAAGGAACTTCCCTGATTAGTTTTGGGAGTTCATTGGTTAAGGATAAAGGGGGGAAAACGGGGTTAATCCACACCCCACCCCCTTAATTCAGTTAAGTGGGTTTTTCATGCAGAATGATTCGATTTGCTCCGAATTTGGTATACCGGTTTATTATGTTAAGGAACTTCCCTGATTAGTTTTGGGAGTTCATTGGTTAAGGATAAAGAGGGAAAAACGGGTTAGTCCACCCCCCTTAATTCAGATAAATGTGTTTTTCATGCAGAATGATTCGATTTGCTCCGAATTTGCTATAGCGGTTTATTATGTTAAGGAACTTCCCTGATTAGTTTTGGGGGTTCATTGGTTAAGGGTAAAGGGGGAAAAACGGGGTTAGTCCACCCCCCTTAATTCAGATAAATGGGTTTTTCATGCAGAATGATTCGATTTGCTCCGAATTTGGTATACCGGTTTATTATGTTAAGGAACTTCCCTGATTAGTTTTGGGAGTTCATTGCTTAAGGATAAAGGGGGAAAAGGGGGTTAGTCCACCCCCTTAATTCAGATAAATGGGTTTTTCATGCAGAATCATTCGATTTGCTCCGAATTTGGTATACCGGTTTATTATGTTAAGGAACTTCCCTGATTAGTTTTGGGAGTTCATTGGTTAAGGATAAAGGGGGAAAAACGGGGTTAGTCCACTCCCCCTTAATTTAGATAAATGGGTTTTTCATGCAGAATGATTCGATTTGCTCCGAATTTGGTATACCGGTTTATTAAGTTAAGGAACTTCCCTGATTAGTTTTGGGGTTTCATTGGTTAAGGATAAAAGGGGAAAAACGGGGTTAGTCCACCCCCCTTAATTCAGATAAATGTGTTTTTCATGCAGAATGATTCGATTTGCTCCGAATTTGGTATACCGGTTTATTATGTTAAGGAACTTCCCTGATTAGTTTTGGGGTTCATTGGTTAAGGGTAAAGGGGGAAAAGGGAGGTTAGCCCGCCCCTCTTAATTTAGATAAATGGGTTTTTCATGCAGAATGATTCGATTTGCTCCGAAGTTGGTATACCGGTTTATTATGTTAAGGAGCTTCCCTGATTCGTTTTGGCGATTCATTGGTTAAGGATAAAGGGTTAGTCCACCACCTTAATTTAGATAAATGTTTTTGTTTTTTTGCAAGATTATTCGATTTGCTCCAAATTTGGTATACCGGTTTATTATGATAAGGAGCTTTCCTGATTAGATTTGGAGGTTCACTGGTTAAGTATAAAGGGGGAAACGGGGACTAATTCCCCTTCACTTATTTTTTTGAGTGGCATTATTCTTTAAAATAAGAGTATAATATACAATTAGTGTGAATAGTCTGTGAGCTCAATGCCATCAGTTTAGCTGGGCACTTTTCTTTTTTTTAGTTGATAAACGGAGTTATCAGAAAATATGAAGTTGCTTATTTTTATGTACATTATAAAAGGAAAATTTTAATTAAATTTTCTTGGTGCTGTTTGTCAGTTTTGGAATTAAAATTAGGTGTCCCTTTTTAAGGAAACCGCCCACGAAAGGGTTAATTCCCTCCTTTCTCTCCTTATGTTACACACACGAGTCCCAAGAACTAATTAGGGAAACCTTTTTCAATAAATAAGTATATACAATTGGAAGACGATCGGATATTTCTATCAAAAAATATCGAGTTGCGTTCGTATGTACGTACCTACATACGTACGTACGTACATGCATACAGACAGAATATGTAAGTGCAAAAGCTCTTCGGTAATATCCTATGAGCTAAAAACCTGCAATAAGACAGTAAATATAGGGTAATTCCGGGATTTATGCCGCACATTTTTTTGAATTTGCGTATAAAGTTCCATGGTGAACATAAAATAAAAAAAATCATGCTGTGCTATTTAATGCTAAATATACAACGCGTATACTGTGACAAAAAAAAAATCAAAACAAATAATTAATATTTTTTAACAACTTTTTTCTGAAACATTACACAGCGGCGCGTCACCCGTATATTCACGCTGAGACGCCGCATTTGTGCGGTAGTTATGCCGCGCTTGTAATAAGAACAGAATAAAATTATAAATAAAAATATTTAAAAAAATATTCATATCTGGACTATAATTTGCGATATAATAACAAAACGAAACTAAAAGAGTACAATGAAACGTATTGGTAGATTCAAATTAATAATTGTTTGCCTACTTTCACTATTAAAATTATCGCCTTATTTTTTTACATTAAATTTTAATTGTTATTTCAGCAACAACGTTACATCAATGTATTAGAGAAGGAAAAGAAAAAAAAGTAAAATTGTGTTTACATAATTAATTTGTTAACCTTTTCGGGAACGGTGGCTTTTACACAAATTTTATTCGGTTGGCACCACTTTTTTAAAAGAAGTTAACTTTATTTAAATAATCATGAAAATTCTCTATTAAAGAAAGCAAATATTACTTTTCCTTTTTACTGGTGCCAGAAACAAATTTTGTATGCTGTTTATGAAGGTGTTTATATGCACCTATGGTCCCGAATGGGTTAAGAGACCTGTTTTTTCGACTACAATCTACAGAAAAAATGTCAAAAAAGTACAGTCTTTATGTAACTACATTTGACACATGATGCAACGAAGCCAATTACACTTCCTCTTTTCTGGAGTAGTTTTCTAAACATTCCTTCAAAGAACGTCTGTATTACGCGTAATCCAATTTTTCATTATTATCATCTTGACTTGCTTTTTTCTTTCCCTTCTTACTTTTTATTTTTCCCTTTTTCTCCCTTTGTTTTAGTAAACTTGATAACATGCCTAACATGGTTAGTCTGTTCATAAAGAAAAGGAAAAGTTAATAACACTTACTCATTTCGTACAAAAGAAACTGCGGCATGTATTGCAGTGCGGCATGTATCCCATTTTGCATGGTGCAGACGCCCACCATCACAGTTACCTGCCATCGCTAAGAGGGATGGCGTAACCATACACACAGTACTCTATACAAATACTACACTTAGTCTTGACTTTGAAATCATGCATGCATTTAGTAATTAGTGTATGAAAAGTATTTAAATATAACGTGTTTAAAAGTTTGGACAGTGAAATCATGCACTTACGTCAAAATAAGAATTGTACTTCTACAAGTAAACACCGAAGTGGGATTCACGCTATACACTGGTTAAAATAAACTCATTGCGCACCTATACTATGCGTTTGACGACCATCTAGCTATAATTACAAGAAATACAAGGGGTGCGGCATCTATCCCGTATGCGGCGACTCTCCCGGAGTTACCCTATAGTTCTTACCTCTTCAATTCGGTGGCCGCAAAACAGAGCATTTAAATAATCATCCCGAAATTTTTTTTTATAAAAAAATGGCAACAATATGCGGAAGATTTTTTTGCAGAAATTGACACTCAAGACTATAACTAATACGATTATAATTCAAACATGGCTGGGCAAAGCGCGGCACATATTTAAAAACCTTTCGACATGTATAAATTAGAGCCAAAAACGCTTTAAAAATAACTCTTTTACACATTTAATGTTTTTTCATTACATTAAAAACGAAACTATTTAAATGAACACATAGTTTAACACTAAGCTTTGACCTTTGTTAAACACGTAAGCCCTGTTTTGTTTCAATTCATCAATTCATTGAGCCACAAAAAAATTAGATTTAAACATAACAACACTGCCAAAAAACAACAGAAAACCATGTCTTGTCACAAAGAAACTTCCTCTTCAGCTGATGCCAGGGGCCACCGGATATAACTCAGGTTCTTAAAATAGACATAGATCGATGCACCAATTAGTTAGTTATTAAAAAATATCATTTTTACAATTGTTGACGAAATTTTAATTTTTGCATTTTTGGCCAGGTTTTTGGGTCAAATGCTCCACTGTGCGCCGCCCTGAAGTTAATGGGGGAAGGACAGGGCTTTAGTGGGCACTCTGAATGTTTTTCAGAAACTGCCTTATCATATACGATAACTTAATAATGAAGTGCTTTCTATATATTTTACTGCTTTGTAAGGTTTCTTTTTAAAATAATTCCCCAAGAACTGAATGTATTTCCAGAAACATTTTTAGTATTTCATTTTAAGACCTGTAGTTCATATTTTTTAGAAAAATTGATATTAAAACTTTAAATGACATCAAAAAATAAAGTAACAGTTAAAGTAATATCTTTATGGCTTTTTCAAAGATAACAGCCAATATTTCAGCAGATTCGTAAAGAAACATGCAAGGAAAACGTTAAAAAATAAATAAATATTTAATACCTTACTTCAGGATTTGATTTATGCAAAACGATGAGAACAATATCTTCGAAAAATTTTTATGACGAAGCTTTATACTTTTGCTTGGCTGAGAAAAGTTCCACATACAGAATTTTTAAAAATTTTTGTGATTTCTTTTTTTATATTCAAAATTAAAAGTAGAAGATTAATTTATTATTAATTGAAACAATTGAGCAATATTTAATAACCGTTTTTGTGCAAATAAAGCATTGACATTCAGAAATTTTAATATTATATTTTTATATTCTATCTTAATAGTTTTATTCTTTCTTTCTAATGTGCTATTATTCATTGAAGTAATGTTTTAATGTTATATAAAAAATTGTGTTTTTAATATATAGGGTGAACCTAAAATAACTGGTTAATTTTTCACGGTCAAGTCGGTCAAGTGCGAGTTTTACTAGCACACAAATTGTTCCGTTCAGCAAAGACCTTGTACAAAGTTTAAACTCGGTATTGTACGAAGCGCGCTTCGAAAAGCGCTTCGAAGTTGCAACACCACCTTGGTCCGTGTCACTGTTTTATAGATAGGTTTTTAATTAATTTCTCGGCTAATTACTAACAAATATTTTTGCTAAATCTTTATCCTTGATCATTATCTTTGATTAATCCTTGGATGATTCCGCTTCGATAGGTACCTCGAGCGCCGCTGAGACACACAAAGTAAAGTTTGTGTATAACGGAAAAATGTGATTTTTTTTTTTCAAAAACGATGTGACCTAGGATAATCCGTGTAGTTTTCCTGAAAGGTTTGCTTAAACTTCTACTACCCCTAATTTTTTCATAATTTTAGTTACAGTAGATTCGGAAATAGGGGGCATATTTTTGCAATACATTTTCGACGATATCGCTGAAAATATAATACCTAAAGTTGAAATAAATATATTTTTAAGTTCGGTGTAACGAGATCTTTCCAACGATAACCCACATTATAACTTAATTAGCCTCCTTAATTTTTTTCTAAAAATACTTGTAAGTGGCTAATAATCTATAAATATGTGGGTCAATAAACTTTTTAACTCTGGCAAATTTGAACTTTCCATGCTTTTCGAGAAAAAGGGCTGTGACAGACGACAGACACGAGCCACCTTATAATGGTTCCGTTTTTCCTTTTTAAGTACGGAACCCTAAAAAAAAAAAAAGCCAAATCAGGTGTGCGGATTTTCATAAGCAGAATTAATTCCTGAACGGCGTGTAGGGTTGCATGAATTGTGAACAAAGTTTCATTTTCTTTATAACTTCAAGAAAAATAAATACCACGTGAGCCAAAAGTTCGTTAAAACTTTAAAAACTCATAATTAAGGAAGACATTATGATAAAGGAGTGCGGTTTGCAAGAAAGGGTTCGCACGGTTGTCGGATTTTTTTAGCAGTAACGAAAAAAAAGGTTAAAAAATCACATGTAGGGGGCGCTGACGACCCGAAACGCAATGAAAGGACAACAATACGCTTCATTCATTTTTTTCTTTCAATAACAAATGTTCAACATGACCTCCAGAACATTCTACGACACAACTGTTGTCCTGTTTATTGTGCTTCGGGTCGTCAGCGCAATTTACGTATGATTTTTTAACTGTCTTTTTTTTTTTTTTTTTTCCTTTTGCTGCTGAAAAAATCGGACTACCTTGGACTGCCCTTTCGTGCAAAACTCTCTCCTTTATGATGATCTCTTCCCCCTTTTATGAGTTTTTAAAGTTTTAACGAACTTTTGGCTCACCCGGTATTTTGTTAAATTTATGAACAAAACTCTAAGTTCAGAATAGTAATGTATACCTGCATTAATAAAAGTACTATGGCTCTGATTTCCATATAAAAATTGGTTATTGTAGTACATTGTTGAACATTTTGTGTTGGGTTGAAGAAATATTTGACGTTGCAGTAGCTGCAACCATAAGAAAGTAAAAAATCCTTCCAATATTTGGGTCTATATGGTTCAACTGTAACTACAAATGTTGGGATGAGATTTCACCATCTTATGGTTGTAGCTATTACAGCGCCAAAAGTTAGTGTAATCCAACATAAAAATTAAAAAGTGTATGATCTACCGCTTCTTTAGGTTTACTCCATATTTTTGTAAACACTGTGATATCCATATCTACTCCGGCGTATTACAATAACATATCTATTAAAATAGTAAAACTAACTGACATTACCGATGTGACATGTATGGTTTATGATTCTTGACGAGATTAACTCACATTTCGCCACACCCACATACAAATTAATATTAAACTTAATATTTGATAAAAGTGATAAAATTCCATTTAAAAGGCCAATAAATACATTTATTTATTCAGATCGACAGGTTTCATTGCTCTGACGGCAGCATTCTTTGAAAATCTATACTGATACAAATATTTTCGCAAAAAATTAAATTGAAAACTGGTAAGCAAAATAAAACTGGAATTCATGCATAATTAAATTAACTGCAATATTAATAAACAGTCAAGTGCGAGTATTACTCGCGTACAGAGGGTTCCGAACAATAAATGCATTAATTAGTAACTGTATTGTTAAAAGTAAATCGTTGTTAAAAGAATGATAAGACTTTATAAAAAACTATACAACAGGGCTGGGTATAGCTATATGTACTACAAAAGTATAAATGAATATACCACGAAAGTTCAGGGAGATAAGAAGCCTAAATAGTATCAAATACTGCTATTCTGTATAACTCATTATTTAATCTTATCCTAATCTGTTTATGATGAACTTAATTTTGTGCTAACAATAAAAGTAGTGCATATATAAACTTCATTTGTGATTTCCTAAACCCAAATTCAGCGAAGTAATAATCTTTTCTTTTTGCAGTGTACCTAAAACGAAACCCTTGTTTAAAGTTAAAACTTCGCATTGTGCTAAGCGCGCTTCGAGAGGAGGTCGCAAAATTGCAACGCCGCCTTGGTCCTTGCCGCGTTTCTCCAGATAGATTTTTAATCAACCTTTAAAGATACGGGTGGTGTTTTAAAGAGAGCCAATTAATGCAAACTAGTTGCGAATCCCACAGTAATTATGTGTGAATCTAACTAAATTAGTCTGTGTTTAACAGTTTGATAGTTATTGCTATTATACTGCTACTGGACATTGCGTTGCACATATGTATCATTAAAAGTTGTTATCTAGGCTTTAAAAGCCTGTGGCGTATAGAGTACGCCACATGCGTCTTTATGTATGTCCAAACCGTCCGTGTGTTTAAGGGTTAATATCTCGGCTAATTACCGACGAATATTTTCGAAAATCATTATCAACAATCCTTTTTATACTTCTCCGACGATAGGTACTTACAGTGCTCCACAACCCCTTTGCTGAACGCCCTCAAATCGAAATTTGCGTGTAACGGAAAAATGCGATTCTCTCAAAAAACTGTGTGACCTAGGGTAATCGCTATAGTTTTCCTGCAATGTTTAAATTAACTTCTACTACCCTTAATTTTTTCATAGTTTTAGTTTCATTAGATTCGGTAATAAAGAGGGGGGGGGGGGCATATTTTCGTATTAAATTTTCGACGGTATCACTGAAAATATAATACTAGAACACGTCTAGTATGATCTAGTAATTCGAGAACGAGTTCTAGAACGCTTAATTTATTTCTCTAAAACTGTGATTACTGTTCATTTACACACACACACACACACACATATATATATATATATATATATTAATGGTTTATAAATCTATATATTTAAAACACTAAGCGTTTTCTTTCGACAGTTCGTGAGAAGAAACTACTGCATTAACTTACACCAATCTTTTTTAAATGAAAGATATTTGGCCACAGATTTGTTATCGTCCATTCGTTTATCCAAATATTTTATTAATTAGTCGTAGTTTTAAATTAAAATTATCCAGTTGCGCATGTGCAGTATATAAGTACAAGCCTGCCTTTGGAGTGACGCGCTGTACATGCGCAAAGATGCTCGTTCAGTTGAACTATCACATCACAGGTAGAAGTTGTTCTAAGTTCGTCTGCTAATTCGGTCTTTCTGTAAACAAGGTTTTCTTTCTTTCACAAAGTTAATATTATTTGGCTCTTTCAGCGTTATTAACAATTCAAAAATTTATTGTGTCGATATTAAGAACTACATAGGGTTTATTTCGGGGGTGTCATATTCTTTTGGTCATATTACACACAGAAGCTAAACACCGTAATTTGTGGCTAAAAGTAGTCTGGTGATCCGTATTATGAACTGCCAATAGTTACACACGAAGATTGGGAAACTAGCATGTTAAGTTCTAGCTGCTTCTTTAAAAAATAAGGTATCGAATATTAAAACTCAAAAGAATTTCTGTAAGATCAAAACTCAAATTCGAGACAATTACGTATGCGTCAACCGTTTTGCGAACCGCTTCAATTTAGAAGAAAGTAAAACGAATTCCTAAGTTAAAATATTTGCATGTAATTATTAATTAAATAAATTGAGTTGATTTACAATTTTCGTTATATTTTCTGACCATTATCAAGAATATATATGTGTCAGAAAGAAAAGTTTGTCATTCATTTTCATAAAAAATAAAACGGAACGAAAGAAAAATATTCGTATAAAAGCTATAAAAGAAATTACCTTGATATCCAAGTTTAATATTTAAAAAATGTATAAAAATGTAAAATAAAATTCAAGTAATAAAAAATATATATTATAAATTGTTAGCTGCATCAAATTTCAAATTTAGGTTTTTAGAAAATGAGACAGATAAAAATAAAATTCATGGCAGCTTTTAATGGTCGTGCAGTTTAAAAAAATAAATAAATGAAAAAAAAATATTGTAATTTAAAATATGAGGCCATAGTCAGTAAAAATAAATTCTCTACCTATTATTTTTAAGTAAGTGTCTGATAAAAAGCAAGCATAATTGGTTGTAAAGTATAAACGTAAAATTCTTTCACTTCATTGAATAGGTTAGACTAACAGCACCATCTATCGCCTTAAAGAAATAGGAATCACTTATGCAATATCGGAATTCGTCACGATTTCAACAATTAATTTAAAAGCAACTAATTATAAATTCAAGAATTTTTCTAATGAAACATTTAATTTATTTATCTTTAAATCTTGACGGGCACTATCTAGTAATTTTTAATTTGAATAAATTCCTTTATATTTTATACATTCATATTTGGTGTTGATAATTTGTATTGGTTTATAATGGTTATATAAATATATAAATATATATATATATATATATATATATATGTACACTAGTACGTGGCTTTGCTTATACAGTTACTATTTTACATTTTATTAGACATTATTAGTAGTTGAAGTATTTTATGAAACCTATAATATTTAAATACAAAATGTATCTCACCCATAAATATATTGATTTTTTTTACATCAGAAAACCACAACAAGCTTCATTTTAACCAAAAAATTCTTATGCCAATGAAATTTACGGGTAAAAATTCTACCGTAATCCCCATAATGATGCTTTTAATGAGAAAAGTAAATCTTGCTGACGTTGCTAGCTCGTTTATAGCTCTAACATAACTTTACTCATAAATAACAAAATGGCTTTAATGAAGCATACCTTTTTAAAGTGCATAGTTCATTAAATTACTTCACGAGACATTAACTGAACACTGATTCGTAATTTATGAAGAAACAAAACCAAGCAAAACAAGACATTTTACGACACTTAATTATTACCAAATCGCAGAATACATGCAATTTAAATCATTATTAATTTATGCAGATTATAACATTTTTTTTTTCTTTACAAATGCAAAATATGCTACAAGACGAATGTTTTAAAATAACATTTAGGATAGTCGTTATTTGCAATAGCAATATTGTGTTATTATTGACTAAAGAGGGCGTGGCAGTGTGGGTACCCTATAGCAACAGCTCTCAAAGGTGTATGGGTAATTTTCAAAAAGTGTCGTGTTTTGCTGTCCTTTCACATTTGCACAGAAAAATAGTTACTATTATAAATTTAATTATTGCATTTTAACAGTCATGTTTTTTAATGATAATTTACAGATATATTATTATTTATAAAAAAAATTGATTTTGTTATTCCAAAACATGGGCAGATTTTGAAAATGACCCGTATACCTCGTGTAACTCTTGAAGAACTACAGTACATTGAAAAATATAGTAAAATAGACTCCGTATATTGTTCCTAACAGTAAATGAATATCTAGAAAATCATAACATTTTAACTCCTACTCCTTGAATTAATCAGATATTTTTTGCTATCAATTTCAATCGCCATTATTGGTAAACGTGCTATGAATTTCGTTTGTCCATCATCAGTTTTTTCATTTTTTGATAATTAGCTGAGATATTAATTAAAAACCATAATGAACATCGCAAAATGACGCGCTGTCACAGTTGCCCGACTTAAAACCGCATATCCGAATTGCTTCAAGCAGTAAGTAAGGAAACGGAAAAAAAGTTCCATTTTTCGCATTTTGAAAGCGCCACATCTTTTCATGTAAAAATGCGAAAAAAGAAAAAAAATACGCCCTTATTGATGGTACCTAAGCCGTTCTATTGATGCTTTTGTTTTACAAAAATATTAATATTTACCAACAGAAAAATATTTTTCAAAGGTCGATTTCATGTTTTTTTTTCTTCCACATATTTACAAGTTCGCATCTGGACTTCTGATAAAAACAAACAAACAAACAAACAAACAACAACAAAAAAAAAATACCCACCAATTGCTGGTAATTTAGCATTTCAGACGATGTCTTTGTTAAAAAAAGTAATATTTAAAATATAAATAAATAAATATATATATATATATATACAGGGTGTCCGGTCTCAACGGTGTCCAATGGCTAATTCCTAAACCGTTAGTCATAGACATATAGTTCCAATTAGAAAAATGCTTTAAATCAGGTAAAGAAATATTTTAAAAGCGATTTGGGTCAATAAAAACGTTTCTTAAAAAATTACGAAATTTAAATTTTTATACGGTCCCCCTGTCCTATAAGTTATATTTAGTAAACTTTTCCTATTACACTGACAAGTAAGACAAAAAAAGTCCCATTCATATAACACTAAAATTGTGCGAGTTATGAAACTTTAAAAATGCATGACTTATGCCACTTTTCTGCTCTCAAAACAAATGAGTTCGGCTTGACTTTGAGGGGTCACATTCCAAGTGCTTAAAGTATTCGAAGATCTCATTTCCTGTGTATCTGCGCTTTGAAAAAAATCGTACAAGTATTACGATTAAGTTAACATTTATTAAGTTTCAGATTGACTGAAATAACAGATGTTTTATTTTGTCAGGATTTAAGACTGTTTCTTTTAATAAAATTATGTTATTTTTATAAGTTTTTATGTTACTTCAACGATCTTATGTATGTTTTTTCAGTCAAAATTTGTATTCGAACTTTAACCCACTTTCAAATATCTGATCGAGATTACATTTTACATACTGGCGCTAATCTGGTGACAGTTCTAATATTATTGCGATTTTCGGTGGTTACCATTTAAACTTATTTTACAGGATAACACAAAAAATTTCGGATAGATTACCGCCAAGAAGTTTAAGAAAAAGTTTTTGATTAGATAATACAAGACGGAGATTGTTGTTTTTTTTTAACTTTTATGTATTTTTTAGCACTGAATCCGAAAATTGCCTTAATTTTTAACCATCATGTCAGGATATTTCGCAAATCATAAATTATCGAATTTAAAGAATAACAAAAATCGGATACTATAAAGTAGAGGAGATGGTTGTATTTTTTAATTTTTGATAATTGATTTTTACGTACTTTTTAGCACTAAATCTGAAAATGACTTTAATTTTTAACCATCACGTTAGACTTTTTTTGCAAATGTGTAAGTTAAAATATAGCGAAAATCTCATACTATAAAACATATGTAAAATTTATTTTATTTTATTTTATTCAATAATTAATTCGATATTTTTGCTTATCTTGGGATTCTTAGAGCTGGGTGGTGTGATGAGATGGGAGAGGAGATTCAATTATAACTTTGAACTTTTTAACTTTGAAATTTACAATTTGCGAAAAATCCTGATGTGATCCTGAAATGAAGGTCAATTCCGGATTCAGCGGTACAGAATACATAAGAATCAATTATGAAATAACCCAACTTTTTCAGGCTAGTGTAATCTAATAATATTTTATAATACGTATCATTTTGTAAAGTATTGAGGCTGTTAATTTAGCATCATTTACTTAACAAAAATTCTGTTTTTTTTCTTTCTTCTTAAATGTTTATTACAAATTGTATATTTTGCATTAATATGTCAGAATGACTAAAGATTTCAAATTTATATTGCAATGTTAATTTTACTCTCAACTATTTTTTAATATATCTGACGAAATCATATTTTGACTAAATTTGTGAATGACCCCCAATTTGCAGCAAAAAATATGCTCCAACTTTTAACAGGTATTACTCGGTCAATTTTAATCGTAGAACAACGGGACTTTTTGTATTACTTGTCAGTGTAAAAGGAAAATTTTACTAAACTAGGGGGCTCTGCCCCCTACGAGCTACGCTCGTCAACCCCCGTTCAGACACCGCAGACTCTAAAAGTACGCTAATTTGATCGGCTTTAAAAAGATTTCGGAAGATTGAATTATAATTTAAAAAACAGTGGCGATCTCCCTATAAACGGATTTCTATTCATTTCTCTTTGAATGGGGAATTTTAAGGCCAAATCCGCCGCGGTACTACTTGATGAGCCCGTCGACCAATTTCGCCAAATTATATAAATCGCCAAAGCACTCGCCAATTATATAAATTGACTTAATTTTTATTTTAAATAACGAAAGAACAAATAAATTAGTGCAACATTAATAAAAATACAAATAAAACGTCGAAATAAAAATAACTTGATGACATAGACACGTGTAACTTGCTTAAAGTCCAGTTAATGTGACATTTACGATGAACCATTATTGGCATTTAATCTTATAGTTTGGCGAATGATAGAGTTTTGGTCGACGGGATAACTAAGTAGTACCAAAAATACATATGTACGAATACAAAATACATACGAAAACAGCGATGTCAATCGCTGTTTTCGTCTTTGACGTAAACACGTGTAACAACATTTCAAAATAAGCTAATATAAAAGGAATTAATAAACAGAGTCTTTGTCTCCCGGTATTTTTTAACAAAGCGAAAAGAAAGTTCTTTTAAATAAGACTTTTTAAATTAATCGTTTTTAATCTGACGTAATTTTGACCAAACTATTCTTTCTCTTTTTAATATTCACGTGAAAATGCCTGTTTTAGAAATGAAATATTATTTGCACTTTCCTAACAAAAATAGTTGAAAAGTATCCGCTCAAAATATCAAATAAATGTCTAGCGCAATTTCTGAATTTAAACCTTTTTGCAATATTATTTTGTATTCATTTTATGTAATAACTGTAATGTGACGTAAATATGACGTAATTTCTCCTATTTAAGACTTCTAACGCATGTTAATAAATTTATTATTTTACAAATTCCTTTCTCTCTTAAAATTCACGTGTAATTATAGTTTTTATGACGCAATTTTTAATAAGTTCCTGCTTTTTGTACATAATTATTTAATTCTAATTCCAAATGTTTTTTTCTGTTTATAATAGTCACGTGTAAATAAATTTTTAATTTATTTACAAGTATAAATATTTTTTTTTTTTGAAGCAAACATTATTATTTCCACTGTTTATACAGTTGGCAACAGTTTAAATTAATATCACTTTCTAAAATCTGTAAAAAATATATCTAGAAATGCTGAAAATTTGAATTTAAAATAGAAATAAAACCTCAAAAAATGAGTCAAATTAAAAAAAGAAAAACAGTCTGCACACCGGGAACTTCAAACGTATAAAATGATCTGAAAATGATTAAATTCCTATGAATAGTTTTTGCTCCTATAAAACTTTTTTAGTGGAACGATTTTGTCCAACTTTAGCATTAAATATCTCTTAAAATAATTCTTCGATTTGAAAACTGTCTGCCTCAGCGTGTTTATCAAACATTTCTGTATCATACTACCGATTTTCATATTTTTGTATGCATTATTTTTCTTAATATTATCGAAGAAAGACCTCCGGTCACAAAAAATTCAAAACCGGCGGCGGTGACAGCGGTAGTTACTTTTTTTAGAATAGAGAGATATAACTTATAGGACCGGGGACCATATAAAAATTTAAATTTCGTAATTTTTTAAGAAATGTTTTTATTGACCCAAATCGCTTTTAAAATATTTCTTTACCTGATTTAAAACATTTTTGCAACTGGAACTATATATCTATGACTAACGGTTTAGGAATTAGCCATTGGACACCGTTGAGACCGGGCACCCTGTATATATATATATATATATATATTATACATATATATATAGTATTCTGAATGCCGTTTTCATGCTTCCTATAAATTTTAAAATCGGCATCCATTTAATATACAGTGGTGGCCAAAATTGTGGACATTTTTTTGAAATTTTCATGTGTTATAACTTTGTGTGCTTATAGAATATATTATTTTTCACTTAAACACAAATGCTTATATATCAAATTCAAAGAAATTTAATGTAGAATTTAATTAAAAAAATGAAATAAAATATTTACATTACAAAAAAAAGTTACACTTACTTTAGTCTAAAATACAAACACAATTAGTCATGAATGCTGAAGTGTATTGTAATAAAAGCTTCCTAGAAATCGCAATAACTGTTCTGGTCACCAATGTCTGTAACTAAACTGTAGTTTGTTTTGATTTGCAAAACCGGCATTTTGTTGGAATGAATTTTGCTGAAGGTAACTAAATAGAATAATGTTGTTTTTTAAATATTTCTATATATTTTTTTAATGCAAATAATTTAAAACAATGTCATCAACAACAAGAACTGATTGGACACCTACAAAAAGAAGCAGAATTGTCATATTGAGAGAAAATGGTCTCTCTCAGGCTGAAATTGCAAGACAGGTTGGTGGATCAGTCAGTTTATCTGGCGTACGAAAGCTGTGCTTACGTTATGAAGAAACTAAATCAGTGATAAATAAAGCAAGATCAGGCCGAAAAAAAAAAGCACAAGTGCTTCTCACGATAGAAAGATAAAAAAGATATGCCTCAAAGATAGAAGAATTTCATCAGATGCTGTTAGATGTGAAATGAATGCAATGGGTATTTCAGTTAGTTCAAGAACAATAAGGAGAAGATTAGTAGGTTTTGGACTGAAAGGTAGAATTCCGAGGAAAAAGTCATTTTTAAATCATCAGCAATGCAAGAAACGAGTTCAGTGGGCAAAAGAACACATTAATTGGTCAAAAAATCAGTGGAAGCAAATAATCTGGAGCGATAAGAGTAAAATATCGCTCTTTGCTAGTGATGGGCAAAAATATGTGAGACGTAGAGTAGGGGAAGAGCTCTGCATCCTGATTGCATTGAAGCAACTACATAGAACCCAACAAATGTCATGATTTGGGCCTGTATGTCTGCAGATGGTGTGGGCCGCATTTAAGTGACTGATAGCATTCTGAACGCAAAAAAAAACAAAAAAAAAACAACATCGAAATAGTTCTGGAACCAAAATTGATACCTTCCATCAGGGATCTCTTCCCTAATAAAACACCATTTATATTTCAGCGGGATTCAGCTCCATGCCATGCGGCAAAAATATGCTAAGAATGGTTTAAAAATAAAAGTATACAATTATTACCCTGTCCAGGAAACAGCCCTGATCTGAATGCTAAGAAAATTTGTGGCGACGTTTCAAAATCCTTGTACAAAAAAAGTGTCTATCGAATAAAACGCAACTTATTGAAGTTATAATTGATTCTTGGCATTATGTGATTAAAAAGGATGAACTCCGAACACCAGTACTCTCGACGCTGTAAAGTTGTAATAAAAATCAAAGGTTATCCTATTAAATATTGAATATGTAAGTGCAAATTTAAAATACAATGAAATCTAAGATATATCTTTTTTTTTTTTTTTTTGTAAACATGACTTTTAATTATTATGATATTTTAATTATGTTTTTTTAATTAAATTCTACATTAAATTTCCTTGAATTTGATGTATAAGTATTTGTATTTAAGCGAAATTTATTGTATTCTTCAAGCACACAAAGTTATAAAACATGAAAATTTCAAAAAATGTCCACAATTTTAGCCACCTCTGTATATATTATACATACGTACTGATGGTCTTTTTCAGTTTTAATGAGGCCTTCTATTAAAAGAAAAATACTAATATTTACTGTCTCATAAAATTTATAATATGAGTGCCTATTTCATAATTTTCGTTTTTTCTGCACATTGAAAATTCCGCAATTGTTTTTTGAAATCGAAAAAAGAAAGTTAAATAAATACAAAATACTCAAAACTACCCAGTTATTCCTTATACATTCAAGGTTTCAATATTGTTTTGTGTTTTAAAAAATACGCATTATTAAAAAATAATATTGTTTTTTTCAGGAAGTCTTTTCGCGAATTCCCCTGTTTTTTTTTCTCAGAATCTTTCCAGATATTATTTTGTGTTGCGGCAGAAACGCATCTTTGCAACTTTATCGCATTCGCGTTTTAAAAGAATTAAAAGAGAACTAGGAAATTAAAGGAGAATTAACTTTTTGTCAGAATTGAAAATTTAATATATCTAAACGTCAGGCATTTGCAATCCCTAGAACAAGGAGGGGGGGGGGGAGGGTAGTTCGTTTGGAAAGATTTTCGTTTAAAAATGTAAAATCATGAAATTCGAGGGTGTATGCTGCCGAAGTCATGCGGATCCCCCAACACTAAGTTCGTTTGGAAAGGGTTCCGTTTAAAACTATAAAAGCAAAACAAGGCAGGGTCTAGCACGCCCAGTGACAACAATTCTATGCCCTTTTAAATAGATTTTCATTTAAAAATGTAAAATCGTTCAAATTCGAGGATATATGCGTTTAAGGCAGTGGTTCGCCCAATATTAAGTTCGTTTGAAAAGATTTTCATTTAAAAATATAAAACCATTCAACACTGATTTTATGTATACTTAAGGGTATTATGACGGTCCCGGGGAAACGCCAAGTGGATCAGCTAATTATATAAGCGGTATGTAAGCTAAATAACTAAGCGGTATAGAATAAAAATCCTATTCTTTCCACGTCAAATTTTGCATAATTTCAGATTAATACCTTCAGACTATGTTTAGTAAATCCTTACAGCGCGAGTTGGAAAAATGCATAATAGTTTGTTTTAGGTCATATATTGGTAATGTTGAATAGTTAGAAAATTAAATTTCTCCTCTGTTATCAAGTCATACACTAAAAATATCTATTTTTAGAGAGATATCTTTTTTTATTATCTTAAGACGCATGGAGTTGCGAAAACGCTGCATCAATCGATTTCAATTGTAAGGGGTATATAAATATTTTTTTAAAAAGCCATCAAATAATTAGTAAAATCACATTTAAATACATATTTCCCTAAAAGAAGAAATTGAAATTTAATCATACTCCATAGAAATAATACATGTGTCAGAAATGTCTAATATTAACATTAAAAAAATTTAAATGTTAACTGATTTTAAATGTTTTAATTGAAAGTAATACAGCTTTAATATTTAATTATTTCAACTACTACTTAAATTTTATACCGAGGCTTACAAAATTTAACTAACATATACCAAGTGAAATCTAAGTTTCATAAAATATTGGCCAATAGTAATTTAGTCACAATCCTCATGTCCATTTGCTTGTTTTCGGAGAAAATTCAGAAAAGCAGAAAGTGATTCAAATTCTGGTCAAGATTTCAGAAAAAAAATCGTCACAAAGTTTTTGGATGCTACCAATTCTTCAAGTAAATATTTTCGTGTTCAACAAACATGTTTTACAGACAAACATGTCAAATTAACAGCCTTAACATTATTTTAAAATCAATTTTACTTCGTTACTATTTCAAGTATAAATTCAATTTCGGAACTGAAGGTGTTTAACACTTAACAGTTTTTCCCGAACGCCGCTCGGGCAAAAAGAGTTTGTTTGCTTCGTTACTAAAAGCTTTTGTATACCACTTAAGTTTAATTGCAATATTCGCCTCAGTAATTGGCAGACATTTTTCGATTATATAAGCCAAATATTTTAGTACAGAAAAAAAGTGGTGTCTTTCCCTATTTTTAATTTATTGTGTCAAAAAAAAAAAATAAATAAATAAATAAAAAATAAATAAATAAATAAAAGAAACTGCTAAGGGGTTAATTGAGTATTGATAACATCTTAAAAAACCGAAATTCCAGTTTCAGAAAAACTGATTAATACACTGGAAAAAATACACAGAATCGTTTCCGAAAATCAAAGGCAGAAAAAGAAACTTTGTTTTTATAAATGAATCTTCAAATCTTCAAATTATATTGGTTTCGGGAGTTTATAACGATAAAGAACACATTTCGGAATCCTGGATAACTCGGAAGGAGTGTCGTCAAACCTGACGGATGTTTTATTCAGAAATTTTGAATGCCTACACGAAATTTTGAATAGTGATTTTTTAAAGTTTATTCACAAAGTATCTATCATTATATGAAGCAAAAATAACTATTTAAAATTTCTGCTGCGAATTTGGAATTTCTGAAGAAAAAATCCGCCAGAATTGGCAATTCTGACCCGAAGTGGTTAATCGATCAATTAATTTTCAGTCGTGGTTATAAAGTACAATTTCCATCAATTAAGAAACATTTGTCTTTTCTTAAAGTGTAATTTGTTTTGGGCATATTAAGAAATTCTTTTTCCTATCTTTTTGCATACGGAAACGAAGAACCGCTCACCGCGGTTTTCTCTTCTTTTTACCCGACTGAAAAGAAGGGTTATGTGTTTCACGCGTATCTGTGTATGTGGATTTCTTTATACCCTCGAAACATCCCAACAGCTGGATGGATTTTAATGAATGAGGTCTCTATCAATTCGTCTTAACAGCCCGATGATTATAGGCTAGGTTTTGTTTTTATAAATTCAAAATGGTGGCCATAAAATACAAAATGGCGGTAGAGACGAAAAAAAAAAATAACGCACCCTATTGAATGGCATATCATTGGATAGGTCTTTCAAAATGAAGACGATGTTTCATTGACTATTTTACAGTCAGAAGCTCCGTTAAAATATTATACAACCTGGAAGTTGTGTATATATTATGGATCTCTAGCTTTACTGAAACTCTAACCATCATAGACATCTATAGACCTTATCAAAACAGTGTTTATAGATAAGAGCTAACAATTAAGCACAACTTAAAAGTCATCAATACAAGAGGGCTCTCTCGGTCTTAAAATAACCTTGATCAAGAAGAGGGCTCTCTCGATTATTGAAAATTAATTAATTTAATTTAATTAATGAATGAATATTTGATAAAACTGGATTAATATCAAGTGTCATCCACTACAAGTTTAAAAAAAATTATTTGAGCTTGATAGGATGAATAATAAGTATTTTATTAACGATTGAAAATTTGAACAAGATATATATAACGAGAGTGTGAGCTAATAGTAGGAATTGAAAAAAATTAGTTTCACATTGATGAGAAATAATTAATTAGTTCGCTTTATACTCAGTCGGGTTTTTTGATTTTTTAAATTTAATTATGTTTATTTCATAATTTTGTTTAAAACTAAATCGACAAAGCCGCTTGATAGGTTAAAATTGGAAGAACTATTCCGAAAGATCGTACTCTTATGTCTCAAAGCCGCAAACAATTCGAAAAAATATCCCAGAAATTTTTTTACAAAAAGGGTCGTTTTTCCCCTTATCGCAACACCCCTCCAGGGCGCAATTGTAGAGATACCAACAAACGAAAAATATGCTCTTAAAGCGAAAGCGATCTTCTAATCGATGGTGCAATCTGTTTTAAAAAATAGGATTGTTAACTCTTTCAAATACACCGGCGAACTCAGGTCCCTTCGCGACTCACAGAGACTATATTTGTTCTACTCTAAAAGTAACTAAACGTCCGGATTTTAATACATTTTTGAGAGTATCTGAATAGACCAGATTTATATCACCTACAAAAATTTCAAAACGTTCGGACGGGTAGAAGTATTTTTTACAAAATAAAATGTGTGAAAATTTCAACTAAAACTGTAAAAACATAAGTTTTTTGGGGCAAATAGTTCTGCGTAAAACAGTGACTTTTACAACTAAATATCAATATCTTTCGCACAAAAATTACACACTGTCGTCGGAGAAAGTTGGTTTAGAAAATATAAGATATGGAAGGGGAAAAATGAGTTCCAATTAAAAAAAAATTGCAATATATTCCACCCATCAGAAGAAGAAGAAAAAAAGAATGAAAAAGAAAAATAACAGAAGAAAACGCTGTTTTTTACAACTCAGTTTCAATATCTTAGCATGAAAATTATACACTGGCTTTGAATTACTAGAAATATATTTTTAACCCCTTGCTTGTTGAATATATTTGATAAAAGCTTGCCAAAAATGAACATTTTTTTTTCTCTGAATGGTTTGAATAAAATTTAGGAAAAACAGCAAAATTACAAAAATCCGACAAATGGCGCGAAACTGCCGAAATTTTCGCGGGAATGTATTGCCATCTATTGGGAAAACGGTAAATTGCATATTATGCATTGGACGAACTGAGTTTGGGCTTCACGGAATTTAAACACCGATCATTCTCTTGCCCGAACTTAGGTCGTGCATTCCAAAATTGGCGCATTTGTGATCCCCGAACTGAGTTCGGGTAACTCTCCAGTAAACGATTTTCAAAATATGCTAAATGGCTGCCATAAACTGCAATAATGATACGTTTTAAAGGCTGAAACGTAGAACATTTAATTATAAGTAAAAAATGAGTGTAATCCTTTTTTTAAATACGCTTTTATCAATTAATAGTTTAAGATTAATTACTTTACGATTAAACATCAAGAAATCAATTTATAAATCCTAAAATGATATTTGGAATAATGTTTGATATTTTCTTTCCCGTTGCCCTATGTTAAAATAGAAAGAAAGCAAAAATTATATTCTTTTTAATAAATCCTCTTGTTTGCGTTTTCTATAAAACATAAAAAAAGCAGTGGATATTTCATAATCGAGTTGGATGCTCACCCCAAATTGACATACCGCCGACAGGCAATTTTTATCAAATCTGAAGTTTAAAAGAGTAGAAGCTTCTGCCTGTTCAGAAAGTCTTTTGTAAATCGGTGCTCTAGATAGGTTTCCCAAGTTTATGCATCGGTAAATATCTTTCAATGTACGAATTTAATATAAAATTGTCTTACAATCTAAAAAAATATGGACAACATGATATACATGCATTTCCTGTAAGGCAGAAGCCACGCCCTTAGTCAATGATGATTTTTTGAATGAAAACGAGAACTCTAGTTTCTCCTCGTGAATGTGTTAATGTATTGTAACGTAACGGAGAAAAGACAGGATTTGCAGCCACAACATTCACTAGATTTTGAAAATGAACATTTAACGTTTATAAAAGAGAGTTTTTAAAACATTATTTTAACTCTTATACTTATAAGCTTACGCAATAAGCTTAATATTTCAAAACTTAGATATGTTACATTAAACACCACATTTTAAGTATTACAGAAGTTGTACTTATTTTATTAAAATATTTTTACTAATAAAATAACTTTTTTAATGTTCACATTATATATTTTACATTTTTACTGAGTTATTGTTAAAATAAACGAAAATGTATGTGAAGAAAAAATCTTAAGGAAATAATTAAAATTATTTTTCTTTGAGTGTGATAAAACGATAAAACGACGTAGTTGTAATTAAGATAAACAGTGGGAATAAAATACTTGGTAGTAAAGGGAAAATCCATTAGGAAATTATAAGCAAGCTAAGGAGTGAAAAAAGATTCATCAAGAGAAAAAAATGCCAAATGAAACTGAAAAAATATTCAATTAGTTGTTTGCTATTCTTCATCAGAGAAAAAGTAATAGCTCACTTATCTTGGATATTTATTATTCTGAGAAATGGCGTGTCTGGAATAAATGAAGTCTATATTTATCTTCGAAATAAACGACTGCATTAAAGTAAATGTGTTACTATTTGCTAATTTGTTTTATTCTTTTAGGCTGTGTTATGTTATTCAGTATTTTTGGAAAAAAATAGGCATATCCACATCTAAATAAAACGACATGCATTAAAAAATACGAAAAGGAAATTTATAACAAATTAATCCGTCCAAAACAAACTACTGCAACAACACTACTGTAAACTAAACTTCTGCATGAAGCAGTCATTATTAACTTACTTCTAATATTCATTTAGCTGTCATATAGGGTTGGGTAGTGCAAGAGCGCACGGTGTACAAGACTACGCGGAGGATTATCTGATCCCAAAACAAAGTTTTGGTTTTAGCTACACCTGTAAAAGATGTAATGAAAAAGCTTATGCCGAAACAGATCTGCATAATTTGGTGAAATTTTTAAAGATTTAGAAGATAAAAAGCGATTTGGGCTTTCTCGTTATAATTAGGATACTCTACTAGTCTACTCAAATTACATTTTGTCGTAGACTTTACAAAAAAAAAAAAAAAAAAACTATTCAGTATTTTGACTTGAAATTAAACGTAAAAATACATTATGACCTGTAGATTTGCACAATGTTATTTTTTTTTACAGAATAACCTTAAAAAATTTGTTATTTTAATTAATTTATTTTACATGTTTTTCCATTACGGACGTATTTTGCAAAAAAAAAAAAAAAAAAAGAAACACGTATATTTTCAAAAGAAAAAATAATAAGTCATGGAGTCAGTACTTATAGATAGAATCATGATTAATTAAACAAATAAAATATATTTTCATTATTCCGCCAAAATATCTCAAAAACTGTTTTCTTTAAATTTAACTAGCTGTTTAACCCGTTCTATGCACGGGAGTTCATGAATTGAATTCTAAAACCAAAATTAAAAATAACTATTCGATTTAGTAAAATATTTTTCTACTATTGCTCATTTTTTTAAATAAAATTTGATTTATCATGTTACTATGGCAGCAGATGATAAAGCCGTATCTTTGGAATAAGGAATAAATAGAATAAAAAGTTTTGTTGGAGTTTGTGATAAAATGTTTGCGTTTATCTAAAAAAAATTGTAATAATTAAGCGGAATTAAATGATCTCTAATTATTTGCATGTGAGGTAAAATAATTATCGTAATACCCGCTGGAGCTTTTTAAAATTGCAGCGTGGCATACATAATATGTATATCTCTAATTATTTGCATGTGAGGCTAAAGAATTATCGTAATACCGGCTACAGCTTTTTAATATTTCAGCGTGGCACACGTAATATGTAAGGTAAAAGAATTATCGTAATACCGGTTACAGCTTAAAACTTTACTTACATTAAACTTTCTTATATTAAAAATGTATGTTACTTGAGAGGAAAATATACATTTTAATAGAATACTTTATTAAGATTGGTTGGATATGGCGCATATTTTGGCTCTCATTCCTTTTAATCATATAATAGTTTCACGATTTCTTTTGTGAAATGTTTAAAATAATTTTTTTAGTAAAATTATAGCATATTTTTAATGAATTAAAATTTGTGAAAATTCAATTATTTAATTAAATTAAGTATTTTTTAGTGTTAAGAATTCAAATACACAACTTATTCTTATTATGTGAAATAATTTACGCAGACGAAACTTACGCATTTTAAAAGAATTATATTATGATTTTTTTTTCTTTTTTTTTTGTAAAGTGGCAACAAAAAAATTGTAAACAAATAAAATTAAAAGATAAATTCGTTTTATAAAGTGTTATTCGAATTCGAAGGTTGAAAATTTAACCAAATGAAACATATTTACTATTAAAAAGTAATTACTATTAGTATTATTCTTAATATGTTGGTCATTTAAAAACAATTTATGGAATGTATTAGTTCTATTATAAAGAATGCCGAGAAAACGTACACTTACTGGTCGAAAAGAACGCGAACATGATTTAGCTTTAAGGTAAGAGACTAGATACCAGCTCAAAAAACGACCACATGACGAATCTCTTCTGACAGATAATGCATGCACTCGGAAATATGCTTTAAATTTCAAAGATGCACAAAAAAAAATTAAATTATATTTTTGTAAAATTTGTCATCGACGTTGGTTTGACATGCATATTCAATCTGACGGATCTTGTAAGACTTGCACTAAATGTATAGTAAATAATGAACTAAACATTTTTTCTGTATTTCAAAAATATATATTCTAAAAACACACTCAAAATATGTATTAAACATTTAATTGCTAAAAAGGACGTCAAACGTTAATAAAATACATTAAAAGATCTTAATAATTTGACATGTTTCGATTGAATTTACTCAATCATCATCAGAAAAACAAATAAACACAAAGATGGAAAATGACAATAAACTATTACAAATGAAATTTAAAAATAAATAAATAAAAATCACGCGCGTAATATTTTAACATGTTTCACGTTGCCCTATTTTATTTTTTAAATTATCTAACAATTCAATCCAAATATTTGGGATTTGAAATGACAAGGAATCATTGCAGACCATTGAGTTTCTGACGTAAATTTCAATAGATTCTCTAATAAAAAGTTGCAAATAAAAATCTGACCTATAAATTAATCTACTTTCATTAAACAAAATATTTATGTTTTCTATTTTATTTAGCCTAGATAATGCGGTTTTACCTCTATTAAATTTTATGTCTGCAATGTGCTCTTTACATCTCACTTGGAATTTTCTCTGAGTCATGCCAATATAATAATTTCTATAACCACCTTCTTTAAGAAAAGGAATGATATAAACACCGGAAAGGTCAAATTTATCAATAGGGTCAATTCTAGTGGTTAAAATTGATTTTAATTTAGGAGGGGGTCTAGCAATTAAATTTACATCAAACTTTTTAAGTTGAGTTTTAGCGGATTCAAAGAAATTTGGATAATAATTTATAACCACCCTTTTCATGTTATTTTCTCTGTCGGTTTTATTCTCAAAAACTGCATCGCTGCTTTTGTTAATAAACTTTTTAATTAATTTATTAACTATTTTAACATGATATCCGTTGTTAATAGCTATTGTTTTAATTTTATCTAATTCATCATTTAAATATTCAGGGGAACAAATTCTAAAAGCTCTGTTAATAAGGAATCTAAAGGTAGATAATTTATAAGAATATGGAGTGCAAGCATCAAAAGGTATAACATTTAAGTTAGTTATTGGCTTACGATATATTGAACGGATTAGTTTATTATTTTCTCTTTTTAATTCAACATCTAAAAAAGGTAATTTCTTATCGGTTTCAAGTTCAAAAGTAAATTTAATCTTATTATCTAAATCATTTAACTGTTGAATAAAAACTAACAATTTATCAACTTCTCCCTGCCAAACAATAAAAATATCATCTACATAACGTAGCCATACTAAAGGTAATACTTTAAAAGTACTGAAAAATTTTGATTCAAGGGGGCGTAATTTGAATTCTGCTAGGAGGCCTGAAATTGGAGATCCCGTTGGGGCACCGTCTGATTGTTGATAAATTATATTGTTAAAAATAAAATAATTACTATTAATTATTAGGTTTAGGCCACTTTTTAAAGTGTTTTTCATTGGTATGTCAAAATCTTCTCTATTGTCAATGAACTGTTCGATGGTTTGAGCTACTTCTGAAGTATCTATCGATGGATATAATGACACAATGTCTAAGCTTGCTAAAATGCAATCATCTGTAATGTCGATTTTCTCTAATCTTCCGATGAAGTCAATACTGGAATCAACCGTGAAAGTGGAGGGAGGCAATAACTGTTTCAGTAATGGAACGAATGCACGCTCTAAGTAATATGTTGGGCCTTGACATTTAGTGACAATCGGGCGAAGAGGATAATCTTGTTTATGGTCCTTCAATCTGCCAACTAATCTTGGAATAACTGCAACTTTATTTAACTTGAGGTTAACTTTCATAAAATCTGGCCATTTACCTTTCTCGATTATTTCTTTCGTTTTCGCACATATTTTATTTATTGGATTATGTTTTACTGCTATACATTCCATCTTATCAGTACAATCCTGCATTTTACTAATATAGTCTTCTCTATTGAGGACAGAACGGTGATTAGATTTATCAGTCAAAATAATAGCAATATCATTATATGATATTGCAATTTCAGGCCTCCTAGCAGAATTCAAATTACGCCCCCTTGAATCAAAAATTTTCAGTACTTTTAAAGTATTACCTTTAGTATGGCTACGTTATGTAGATGATATTTTTATTGTTTGGCAGGGAGAAGTTGATAAATTGTTAGTTTTTATTCAACAGTTAAATGATTTAGATAATAAGATTAAATTTACTTTTGAACTTGAAACCGATAAGAAATTACCTTTTTTAGATGTTGAATTAAAAAGAGAAAATAATAAACTAATCCGTTCAATATATCGTAAGCCAATAACTAACTTAAATGTTATACCTTTTGATGCTTGCACTCCATATTCTTATAAATTATCTACCTTTAGATTCCTTATTAACAGAGCTTTTAGAATTTGTTCCCCTGAATATTTAAATGATGAATTAGATAAAATTAAAACAATAGCTATTAACAACGGATATCATGTTAAAATAGTTAATAAATTAATTAAAAAGTTTATTAACAAAAGGAGCGATGCAGTTTTTGAGAATAAAACAGACAGAGAAAATAACATGAAAATGGTGGTTATAAATTATTATCCAAATTTCTTTGAATCCGCTAAAACTCAACTTAAAAAGTTTGATGTAAATTTAATTGCTAAACCCCCTCCTAAATTAAAATCAATTTTAACCACTAGAATTGACTCTATTGATAAATTTGACCTTTCCGGTGTTTATATTATTCCTTTTCTTAAAGAAGGTGGTTATAGAAATTATTATATTGGCATGACTCAGAGAAAATTCCAAGTGAGATGTAAAGAGCACATTGCAGACATAAAATTTAATAGAGGTAAAACCGCATTATCTAGGCTAAATAAAATAGAAAACATACATATTTTGTTTAATGAAAGTAGATTAATTTATAGGTCAGATTTTTATTTGCAACTTTTTATTAGAGAATCTATTGAAAATTACGTCAGAAACTCAATGGTCTGCAATGATTCCTTGTCATTTCAAATCCCAAATATTTGGATTGAATTGTTAGATAATTTGAAAATAAAATAGGGCAACGTGAAACATTTTAAAATATTACGCGCGTGATTTTTATTTATTTATTTTTAAATTTCATTTGTAATAGTTTATTGTCATTTTCCATCTTTGTGTTTATCTGTTTTTCTGATGATGATTGAGTAAATTCAATCGAAACATGTCAAATTATTAAGATCTTTTAATGTATTTTATTAACGTTTGACGTCCTTTTTAGCAATTAAATGTTTAATATATATTTTGAGTGTGTTTTTAGAATATATATTTTTGAAATATTTTTAATGGACGTATAAGAGAACTTCTGCTTATAATTTTTTCTGTAGCTAATAATATGGATCCAGGTCCACAACCGGAAATATTGAAGAACTTAACTTTCGTTGAGAAGCAATTAATTGCCCAAGTTCATCCAGTTATTACTGTTTATTGCATTAAAGGTGGTCAGCATGGATACAGTGGGCAAGTTATTAATTTTCATCAAGATATTACAGAATTTTGTACTTTATTACCTCATTCCATAGATACTATATCACAGTACATCTTTGTTAGAAGACAAGATGATGAAGAATTCAAAGATTTTATAGTAAATCGTGAAAACGTTAAGTCTGCTTTAGAATATCCAAAGGAAAATAATCCTTGGTATCGTTATATTATTATTGATGAAAATAATTTGTAAAGCTTACCTGAAAATGAAAATATTTTTCAGCGAATAATACTCAGTCAAGAGCAACAGCAGATTTATTTACCATCAGTTGAAAAAACTTTGAATTTTGTAGATGACCAATGTCCATGGACAAATAATATATATGAATCCGGAATCCCAAAAGTGACTTTCAGATGTAATCGAGAGGCAATAAATAGTATGTTAGGTATTAAAGAAGGAAAAGATGAATGGAGTGTCATTCCTTGGCCTCAGACAGATACTAAGCCTATAAATGAATTTTCATGTGATGAATATATTTGTAGAGCTTTTCCTACGTTATTTCCAACAGGAAGAGGTGATCTTAGAGATTCTAGAGTTCGTAAAATTACACCAAAAGAATACTTTAAATTTCTCATGATATATGACGATGGAAGAGTTGCACGGTGTCCAAGATTTAGATTTTTTGCTTTCAATAGCATAATGCGTTGGACAGCATTACAAAATGGAATTATTTGTATTAAAAAAAATTCTCGCCTACATGATGTTGAAACAGTTGAAAAACTCCAGGAACGGTTGCAGAAAGATCCTACATTTTACAAGTCAATTTTATCGTTCAATGCTAATTTAGGATCATTGAGCTCTTATTGGTTTATCAGATCACGAGAGTTGTTAGACATGGTTGAGGAACTGGGAACTCCTACTGTTTTCATTAAACTTAGTGCAGCTGATTTATACTAGCCTGAAATTTATCGCATTATTGATGCAGACTATGTTTACACTAATTGTAACCAAATTTCTGAATTAATCAGAAAATCAAAATTGTTGAATTGTAATCCTTTGATCATTGCTTACTTTTTTCATAAGCGGTTGGATTTTTTTATGGAACATTTTTTCAAGAAATATTTCAAAGGACTTTTGGTTTCGTATTGAGTTTCAACATAGAGGTAGTCCTCACATGCATGGTCTTTTCTGGTTTGGAGATGCTCCTGATGTAAACAATCTTGGTTCAAATAATGATGAATATATACGTAAAATTGTAAAATACTTTGACGAATTCATATCGACTTGGCAACCAGATCCTAATCAAGTTTATGATATACATCCATCTAAATTTGATTTTACGGATGAGCCTGATGAAGCTGCTGACTATAATCACTTAATACGTGCAGTACAAATGCATAAATGTTCTAAAACTTATTATAAGAGAAAGAAAAAAGATTCTTCTGAAGTCACATGCCATTTCAAATTTCCCAAAGAATGTTCTTACGAAAGTAAAATTCAGTTCCTTACTAATGAACCCGAATACATTTCAAAAAGAAATAGTTCTTATTTAAACAGTCATAGCCCACAAATTTTAAAAATTTGGCGAGCAAACATGGATTCTCAAGCAGTCATTTCCATTCACGCAGCTCTAAAATATATTGCTAAATATGCTAGCAAAGGTGAACCCTGATCAGAAGGGATGAAAGATTTCATCAGACAAACAGTTCAAGAATCACGCGATAATATCAATGTTCAGCAAATAATTCAGAAGATTTTAATAAAAATGCGTGCTTAACGTGATTATTCTGCCCAGGAAATATTTTGGGGTGTTAATGGGATGGCCTTTGTATAAATCATCTCGTCAGTTTGTCACCATTAATTTAGCAAGGAACGCATGAGAACAATAAGATATGAATAAGGAGGATGGAATCATATCCGTTTCAAATATTTTAGAAAAGTACGAGCAACTCCCAGTGAGATTTGAAAATATGTCCTTGCAGAATTATTTCACAAACGTTTATAAAAGCGATGAAAATTTCAGTATCAAAGAAAAACCATTTATCCCCAGAATTGTACCGAAATTGAAATATGATCCCAATAATGAAAATAATGAAGATTTCTATAAGCAACAAGTTATGTTGCACATTCCTTGGCGTGATTTTCAAATTATGAATCCAAATAATACTTCATGGAAAGTTATATATGAACAGCATTTTGAGAATAATGAAATTCAGAGATTGGATTTGGAATATCTGTTGCAAAATTTACAAGATGAGGAAGAATTTGAAAAAATTGAATCTACTGAAATAGATCAACCATTTGACTGGATGAATGTCGCTTCAAGACAAAATAATGCACAGGATGAATTAGATTTGGACAGAAGGGACATTGATATAAGGTATAACTGGCATACCATTCAAAGTGTAAGATTTGATTGATAAATTACAGAATTTTATTGAAAATGAAAAGGTGAAAGAGAGTGAAAAAAGTGGTTGTGTCACTGTTCCTTCTAATTTGCCAAATTTCGTCTTTTCCCATGTACAGAAAAATATAATAAATATTTTTGAAGAACAGCTCAATTTTTTACAAGGTCATAGGCGAGAAATGCCAATAAAAAGAATTGCTGTCCAAGGAAAAGCAGGTTCTGGAAAAAGTACTTTAATACATTACTTCACTTCTTGATTAAATGAAACATTTGGTCCATCTTCTTTTCAATTTCTTGCACCAACTGGTGCTGCCGCAGTCAATATAAATGGATCAACGATTCATTCAAAACTTTTATTGGGACTAAATCAAAAGCTAAGAGATGTTAGTCCATATTCGATTGGTAAACTTCAGAAGGAGTTTCGAAATTCTAAATTCATAATTATAGATGAAATGAGTATGATTGGATGCAGTCTTTTGCAAAAAATAGATTTACTATTACGCAGTGCTGTGCCATCGAAACAAGATAAACCTTTTGGTGGAATGTTCTTATATCTATTTGGAGCTATCAAACAACTACATCCAGTAAACGACAGGCCTCTTTACAGCGACAGAAATCAAGGAAATGAGTTTCTTTTGGAAGGACAATTGTTATTTTCTTCGACTATCCAAAAATATTTTTTTTATCATCATCCTTCCGGCAAGATGGAACTCAACAAATATTTTGTAGCATACTTGATCGAATTAGAAATGGAGAATGCACTACTGAAGACTATGAAATATTAATGAATCGAAGATTACAGTTTCTTTCAAAAAGCGAACAGCATTTATTTAAAGATGCAATTAGGCTGTTTTCAACGAATAAAGGCGTAAAAGAATATAATATTGAAAAATTAAAAGAACTGCGTCAACCTGTTGCCCTGATTCAAGCTCTTCATAATTGTACTAAAGCAAAGTTGGCCGATTCTGAAATGACAAACGGACTTGAACCATTTCTTACTTTATCAATTGGGTCTAAAGTAATGTTACGTTCTAATTTGTGGACCGAAAACGGTTTAGAACACGGGGCTTTAGGCTATGTTGCAGATATTATTTATGAAGAAAATCACGGGCCACCAGACAAGATGCCGCGAATAATCATGGTTAAATTTGAAAACTACAGTCATTCAACTTATGAGAATGGCTGCGTTCCGATTCCACCAATAACTAAATTCTGGAAAAATGGAAATATAAATTGCTCAAGAAAACAATTTCCTCCGCAGTTAGCTTTTGCAGTTACAATTCATAAATCCCAAGGTTTAACATTAGATAAAGCAGTCGTAGATATTGGGGATAAAGAGATATCAATTGGCTTAACGTACGTAGCGTTGTCGAGAGTGAAAACCCTTCAAGGTTTAGCATTCAACAGAAAATTTCCTTACGAGAGATTCTACAATATCAAAAATTCTCGTATGGTAACATGCAGAAAAAAAGAAGAAATTAGAATGAAAAGTTTTACAGTTAATAATTCTTAGTATCAACGAGGGAAGATTTCAAATGTTTTTCCAGAAAATAGGATTTTGAAGAAGTAACTATCTTCAAGCTCTCTTCGAATATATTATTCTAAGATTGCTATCAAAGATTACTTGATGTGAATTACAAAGTTTGGAAACACCTATTTCAAACCATTTGAGAAACCACCAGAGGCTATTGTAAAATGTAAAAACATCTTTAAAAGAGCTTTTAGTTGAAAATTTAAAAATATTTTGTAAAATTTTGCTTAGAAAATATTTTTATTTATACCAGTCTTACATCACAAATAAAAAATTCCGAGGAAATTCTTAGTTATTTGGCTGAAATTACATTTCTAAAATTAAAATGCACCAAAACATAAAATAACGTTCTTGCTTAGTAAAGATGAAAAAATCCTTCTATATATATATAAAAAAGTTTTAATTTGGAAATGGACCAATAAAAAATTTGCGTAGATACCGTGAAATGCATCTGATTGGTCAGAGCTTTATGACGCTATAAGAGAGGTTACCAATGGGGGACCCGTCTCTCTGTCGCCAAAAGTGACGCCAACTTGGCACTATTTCCAGTATTTTGCCAAAATTATGGGTACTTTTTGTTATACGGACAGCATGCCAAAATGTATGCTAATGCGCCAATTATTTCAGCCCTCATCGTGAAAAGGATTTTTCTTGTAAATCATGCGAAACATTGTGATTTGTTATTTATGAAACGTGAATTCCCTGAATGATTATTATTTAACCTTAACCTTGGAAAGCTTTTTAATTTGCTATTATTCGAAATAAAAATGCCTTTTTTAAATAAAATTATAATTTACTTTTACTGCTGATGCTGAGATGGATTTTACCATTTGTCAATTACCAGATGATGAGAAAGTTGCGATAAAACTGTTTCAGGAATTTGGAATTCTGCATAATAAAAGGTTGTGTTCAAACAACCATGAAATGAAATTATGGATGAGTTCTGGAAATCCGAAATGGAGATGTAGCTTACGATCATGCGAAGAAAGCGTAGGAATACGACAAAAAACATGATTTGAAGGATCGCGGTTGTCTTTTCTTGATGCTTTGAGGTTTATATATTTATGGTGCCAAGAGTTGACATCGATTGAGCTTTGTGAGCTGCAACTTGATATGAACCACAACACAACAGTGGACTGGAATAGTTATTTTAGAGAAGTTTGTGCAAATGCTTTATGTTCACGACCCAATAGAAAAATCGGTGGATCTAATAAAATTATAGAAGTAGATGAAAGTCTTTTTACCAGAAGAAAAAGCAACGTAGGGGGTGTTCGTTAGGGATGCAACGGATATCCGGCATATCCGGCTGATTTTTCAATATCCCAAATACCGTCGGATATCCGAATCACAATCACCGGATATCCGACTTCTCTGCCGGATATCCGGCAATACGTAGCAAAGCAAATATATAAGGATAAGAGAAATCGTTTGACCCAAATAATGGCGAACAACTTTTGTTTATAATGCAAAATATGAAAGTAAGTCCACTATTCATGAGTAAAAGGTAATTCTCAAACGTTTAAAGAATTGTCAGCTTTCCCAACATTGGTATTAGAACTCTTTATAATAAATTTAAGAATTTATGTTTACATCTTTTAGAAAACTGTACCTTTACTTTCAGAATGTGAAACAAAATCTGAAATTGTTTGTTAAAGTATGACTTTATTAATTTTCTTTCTCTCTTTTAAGTTTAACAATTAAACAGGCCTATTTTTACTTTCTTCTATCTTCAATAGAAGAAAGTATTGTAACTGAGATTTTTTTTTATTTCTGGTTTTCGGTGGGCTTAGACGTTTTAGGGGTCAGAGATCCCAAAACATGTTTATACAAAATGTCTGTCTGTCTGTCTTCATACCATCAAAAAGTGTATGAAGTTATGCATAGAATTGAACCAAATTTTTTGTGAATGTTTTTGGCTATAGCCAGCTGGCCCTCCTTCAATATTGGAACATTCCACTGGAAGGGGGCGCTGTAATCATGATTTTTGTGCCATTTTCATTATTGCACCATAAAAAAGTGTATGAAGTTATGCATAGAATTGAACCAAATTTTTTGTGTATGTTTTTGGCTGTGGCCAGCAGGTCCTTCTTCAATATTGAAGCATTCTGCCGGAACGGAGTGCTGTAATTGCGATTTTTGTGTCATTTTCATTATTGTACTATCGAAAAGTGTATGTTAAGTATGTAATGATAAGTTATCCATATAATTGAACAAAATTTTTTGTGTATGTTTTTGGCTATGTCCAGCAGGTTCTCCTTTAAATTAGAAATATTCTGCAGAAGGGTGTGCTGTAATAGTGATTTTTGTGCCATTTTCATTCTTGTACCATCGAAAAGTGTATGAAGTTATGTATAGAATTGAACCAATTTTTGGGGGTATGTTTTTGGCTATGGCCAACTGGTCCTCCTTCAATTTGAAAATATTCTGCTGGAAGGGGGCGCTATAATAGTGATTTTTGTGTTATTTCCATTATTTTATCATCGAAAAGCGTATGAAGCTAAGCATAGATTTGAACCAATTTTTTGTGTATATTTTTGGCTATGGCCAGCAGTTTTTTCTTGAATTTGGAAATATTCCGCCAGAAGGTGGCACTGTGACAACATTTTTTGTAAAATTTTCTCAATTTTTCGCAGGTTTTTGTACTGTATATTGGTGGCTCGTGAAGCCATGGGAATTTCACATCCTGCTAAACTGGCTATTCACTGATGTACAACAGAATAAGGAAAAAAATTACTGATTTTAATAAATATCATGATCGAGATTAACTTATTCTTATTTTGATTAATTGACGAGCAGAAATTTTAGATCAAAATCAAAGTTTGTATAAATAATATCGAAGTATCAACATTTGGAACTACTTTTTGAAATATTAAGATGTATGAGATAGAAAAAAGTTTTGGGATTGGCACATCCAATTAGTTATTTTTGTAACTTCATTATAAATAAAATAATTAAAATTAAAAGTAATTTCCTTTTTACTTATAAATATCACAGTAATTTAACTTAAAATAAAACTAAATGTGACTCAAAGCAAAACAGTATTAAATAATTAAAACAGAAAAAAGACATCAACTAAACCTATATTTGGAGAAAATAACTCTTTAATCATGGGTATATTAGTAGATATTTTATGTTTAAATTATAAAAAGAACGTAAGTATTTCTTTGTGAAAATACTCTACAATTATAAGTTTATTAATTGGTTAAAATTTGTTACACAAATTATCAGCATTTCATCAATCCCATATCCAAATCCAGTAGCAATTATCAGCATTTCATTGTACAAATAAACAGAATATTTTAATGTTTAAATTACATTTTTTATACAACATTATTAACATACATTACACGGCTTGAATGGCAGATATATGTCTTGAATTTCGAGATGGGATGGCAGGATTCGTGCCCTAAGGAATATTGGGGCGGGAGGATCCTGTTTCCAAAAAATCATTTTCTGAAAATGTTTCTTTGTAAAACGACGATGAAGTGTCGGGACCGACTGACAAATTTCATGATATTTTCCACTATCGATTTGCAGATTTCACAGTTTCTTCTTACAACAAATTGACAAAATTAGTGTTTGTTTTTCTGCATCTGACCAAAAAAGTTTGTGATTTTTCTCCTCGACCGACTGACGAATTTCTTGATTTTTTTCTGGAGACCGATTGGTGAATTTCATAAAAAAAAAAATTCGCAATCAACTGACAAATTTAGAAATTTTATTCTGTGACCGATTTGGCAAATTTCCCTGTTTGTTCTTGACACATACTGATGCAAGTAACGATTGTTTTTCTGCATCCTGTTGAAACATTTCGCATTTTTTCTCTGTGACCGGCTAAGGAATTTCACGGTATTTGCTCGTGATAGACTGGCAAATTTCACGATACTTTTCCATGATCGATTGGCGAATTTCGCGTTATTTTCCCACTTTCGATTTCCCATGAACTTCAGTTTTTTTCTCGCAACCAATCGACAAATTATTTTATTTATTTTCACCATGATTGACGGAATCAGCAATGTTTTTTTCTATGACTGTTTTACGTACTGTTTTTCATGTGTGCCCAAAATTGGAAATAACTAAAAGGGCAGCAACGGCCACCGGAGACTAAGCTCTACCAAATTGGACAATAGTCAGCACTAAACAAAATGAGATTACACTTGTGGTGCACATGAAAAAAAAAAAACTTTGATGAACTTAAAAAAAACATATTTATAAACAACAAACCAGTGGTTTCTCGCAATTAACAGAAATTAGGACGTGACTTTTTGAAATCAATCTTTTCTCGTGTAATAAAAGAAATCAATTACCTATTCCCTTTTCAAACTTTGGATATGGATTTAAAATTCCAATGCATAGAACATAGTTCAATTAATGAAAATACCAGGGATTACAGTTCTGAATATAATTCCATTAAGGATATAATAAAACAAATTTGTTCAGCAGTGACATACCATCACCAATATGCATTATTCATGTAAGTTAAAAATTAGTGCACATCAGATTTTGCAAAGTTTTCTAAAACTTTTTAAGAGAGCATAACCATGTGTTTCCGATAATTTCTAAAGTTATAAAAGTCGCTCTGTGCTGTTTGTCAAAAGTGTAACTTGTGAAAGAGGCTAAAGTACGCAAAATAGAATAAAATCTAAATTTAGAAATTCATTTAACAACCCGATTGATAATTGCCCATAACATTAGGTGAAAGTTGAAAAACAGACATGGTATATATAAAGCTTGATTCTGTTCCTTTGTTTTAATAAAATAAAAAATTTTCATAATTATCTTGAGTTGTTAATTTAAATTGTTTCAATGGTATTTTGTCATGTCTATGTAAAAGTAATTCTTTAAGTAGCACATAAAAAATAACGGGGTTTAAAGATTTTTATTCCTTTCTAACAGTTCAACTCCCTTGCATTTATAAATTTTGGGTATGAAACTCCCCTCCTGGGAAAACTTGAATTGCGAGCCCTGATATTCAAAGAGATATAGTTTTTGTAAATTATATTTTAATACATTTAAAATGTTTCAATGATGTGTGAAACATGTTTGTAATTTATTGTTCTGAGATGACATTATATAGAGAAATAATTCACTATGTAACTAAAAACATATCTAGTGCCGGATATCCGGCCGGATATCCGAATCCGGCAGGCGAAGGAGCTTCGGATATCCGGTATCCGATATCCGGCAAAATCAATATCCGGTGCATCCCTAGTGTTCGTCTTCCTCAATGGATGTTAGATGGTTTATGCCGTGAAACACGAGGATGTTTCCTTACTCCTATTTCCGATCGCACAGCTGAAACTTTAATGGCGGCAATAGAAAACAGTGTAGCTGATGGAAGTATTATTTATACAGATTACTGGAAAGGATATAAAACAGATGAACTACGAAGTGCTGGTTATGATCATTTCACAGTAAATCACAAATACAATTTTGTCGACCCTAATACTGGATGTCATACTCAAAATGTTGAGAGATTATGGGGCATCGCAAAATGGCGCAACAAAAGACATCGGGGAACAGTTCGTCATCATTTAGAGTCGTATCTCATAGGGTTTATGTGGCGACGTCTTCATTCAAAAAATGAAATGTTTACTGCAATGCTAAAAGATATGGCACAGATGTCATATTCGCCCCATATTGGCGCGATTTTTTCCTGACGCCAATGTCATATACGCAACGGGTACTTAACTGGCGCCAAAGTGTCGTTATTTTGTTTGATGTCGTAACCCGGATTATGTTGTGGCACAGATGTCATATACGCCCCATATTGGCGCGATTTTTTTCCGATGCCAATTTGGCGAAAATATCAACAGCATAAACAGCAACATCCGGGTTACCATATCAAGCAAAATAACGACACTTTGGAGCCAGTTAAATACCCGTTGCTTATATGATATTGGCGTCAGAAAAAAATTGCGCCAATATATGTGTATATGACATCTGTACCTATGTTTTTTATGCTGTGGATGTTTTCGCCAAATTGGCAACCGAAAAAAAATCGCGCCAATATGGGGCGAATATGACATCTGTGCCAAAGAGATTTGTAATTTTGTGGCAGCAGTTTAATATGATTTTTTTATTTTATTACTTTATTGTATAACAGTTATTTGTTCACTTATTTTAATTATATATTTGTGATTTAATAAAATAGTTTGTAAAATTCTGTAATTTTCAAATATTATATTTTTAAAATGCTCACTTTACTATCGACAATGTTTTTCTTTTATTTTTCAAATGTTTCAATTCACGTGATTTTCATTTTGAGCCAACTATTGCGCTTGGCGACAATGCTGTCCGTATAACGGAAAAGTACCAAAAAGCATAGCCTACTACGATATATACGGCCCACGCATTTCGCCGAAAACCGTCGAAAATGTGAAGTCGGATTCAGCTTCAAACCCTGAACCAAAACATCACAACGTGCTCTTTTTTGTTTACATTTATACCCCGCCCAGATAGCGGCTTGTTTCTCATCGTCGAAGTTTCAGAATCATTGATCGTATTTTCAGAATAAAAAATTAAATACTTATATTCTTCAATTTCCTTCGATTTTAAAGGATATTTTACACAGCTTGTAGTATTTTAGTGTTCACATACTTTTAAGATTAGCTAAATTACTTATTGTTTACTTGATCGTTTGGTTCATTCTGTTATTCTTTTTTGAATGTCCCGTATTTACATAAAAATAGCTTGTGTTTCATATATACGTTTTAAAATTAAAATTTGGTTTTTATCAAACTACAGTTCACTTAACTGGCTTGAAGCAGTTATTTTTGACGAATTTATTGCTACCCGTAAAATGTTTGTGTTTGATATCGTCGATAATTTTCATAAACTTTGGTGTATTTGTAGAATTTTTAATGCTGATTTCAAAAATGTCAATCATATTGAAATTGATCAAACGGTTTGTCAGATATGAGCCATTAAATGTCTTCCAAGATGGCCGATTTGCCGCCATTTTGAATGGCACATGTGACAACATGAAGGTCTATAACTTCTTTCAGGTTTATGCTAGAACTTTCAATTTTTTTTTGTTCTATTCAGAATAAAGTAAACTTTCGTCTAAGCAGATTTTTGTGCAATTTATTCCATTAAAATGCTGTCAGAAAATGACTTTTTTGTCATTTTTTAAATAAAAAAAAGGCATAACTTTAATGGCTGATTTCCCCCATTGTTCCCCCTTCAATTTTCATCTAATTGCATAAATAGGCAGCTCAAAGTGAGTTTTGATGCCTGATAAGAAAATTTTAATGGGCAGTTCGCAGGTGTTTTGTTTAAAGAAGGATTTCAATTTTACTGACCTTCCATAAGTAATGGGAAGTACAAGATAATGTTTATATTTCTTTTAATACCAAAAATACCATACATATTTACATCTAAAAGTTTGATAAGGCTTTATCTTACATAAACATATACATATTTTTTAATATGGCTATAAAGAAGGAGAATCCCACAGGAATAAATAGGAATGCTAATAATGAATTCCTGCAAGACATAGAAGTATTTTCCTAACAAATTGAAATCTATTGCAAAGTTTCAGTAAATTATAAGTAAAAAAGAAATAATGGGAAAAATTCTACAAATAGTCACATTTTATAGCAAAATCATACTTGTATATAATACAAAATATAATTAAAAAATATATACATATTAAGTAAATATTATCGTACTTTAAAATTATGCAAAATAACATTTAGCACATACACAGTAAAAATGCTATTGAAAACATGTCTACATCAATAACAATTAAAAATAAAGATAATTAATAAAATTTGTTCTCTTTATATTTCGATTTTACTTCCTTCTAATTTTATGTTTTGCCCACTTGGTGCTTATTAAAGCACTAAATGCATCACAAATTTTATATATTCTACCATTTGTAGTATGTACCAATTGTCACATGCACAAAAGATATGACTGAAAGGCACAATACAACTGTCATTTTCTGTCCAATAATACGAAGGTGATGGGCCATTGTGGATGCATGAATTTAACAGTTACATCGCCTTCTTTTTTGTGGACTTTTGACACTAAGCCTATATACCAATTCCATTCATGCATACATGCTACATAATTTTTAAGAGATGGAACATGCAAAGTCTCTTTAATATTCCTATCAAAAGATGAACAAACAGAAAAAGTTTCATCAGTATTTATTCTTTTTCCACTTATTAATAAGTTTTCTGTAGATCCATAATATGGCATCATTATGTAGCTTATGCCTGTAATTCTTAGCTTGATCCACACTTATCACATGTAAGGATACTTTTCTTGGTCTTGTTAGGATGAAGATTAAATAAATGAAAACATTTTTTTTGCTGAACTTACATATGCAGAAAGTGTTCTCTGTGAGCAAAGCATATTGTTGAGTTTTCGCTATCCTCTAAATTGCATCTTAATGCATGAAGTTCTTTATTTTTTATGGATAACTCATTGCGATGGTGGATAGCTTGAGGATTAGTTAAATCACAATTTGGATTATTAATATTTAAACTAATATTGTACATTTTTTGTTTACCCATAAGAAAACATCTAACTTAATACAACAAAGCAGCATCATTTATAGTTATAAGATCAAAAGAGAAACTTTAATCTTTTATAACAGACAACTTTAACATAACAAGCTGTAAAATTCTGCTTAATCTGGTTGGTTGAAAAAATCTTCTGAAAAGTAATTTTAGTCCGATTCGTTGAAAATCTCTTTCTGGCAGGGTTGCCGGCTTTTAGCCAGGCTAAAAAAAGCCGGCCGGCTTTTTTTGGTTTTAGCCACTTAAAAAAAGCCGGCTTTAATTATTAAAGGTTGGTTTACAGTTAATTTGTGTTAAATATGGATTCATTATTTTTTTATACACTTATAAATATTTTCTACTAAAAGAATTACAAATTTCTATTAAATTTTGTCAAATAAATCTTTATAACTGCTACAAGGCAACAGTAAAGGCATTATATTTAATAAATAAATATATATATATATACTATTGAAAAGAATATAAATTAGACTTTAAACTGGTGTTTTAAAATTCCTATTACATAGCCTCACATATGCTACACATTTTAAAGATTACATTTCATTAAACAATAACAAAATGAGGCCCATCGAGACGGAAACATTCTTAAGAGTCCGTATGGAGAGAACGAAGGATTATCTTATAAATATTAAAAAAGAAATTAATTAGTAAGGGTATAATGTTTAAGGAGAGTTTGGTACATGAGTGTATAAAAATAAATCGAGCAATTAAACAATAGAAACAAAAATACGTTCTCTAAATAAAATTTTGAAAAATTTGTTGCTATTTAAAAGTGTGCATATTCATGCATATGTTGTTCCTTATATTGTTTTTAATAGTAAGAAATGTTGTTTTTATTGTGATTATGTATGATTTTAAATGTTAATGAGAAATAAAGACTTGTATGTATATTAATAGCTCTTAATATTCCTTAAGTAATAAATCATGTAACTTAGTAATCATTGTCCTCTTTAATTTTATAAAGCAGTAAAAATGGCATAAAAAAGGGGGAGTCGGGGTAAAAGGACAGTGTAAACCAGATAAAGCAGTTGGTATGACTCTTTTAAAATTTAGCTGACATATTTCCAATTCTCACTTAAAAATTCTAGCAGCTCCATCCAATTCCCCCCCTCCCCTCCCCAGTATTATGGCTTCATTATTAAGAAATTGGGTTACTTATTATATTCTAAACCAGTTAAAAATGTCATTAAAACTAATTAAAAACACTTTAAAATGTGTAGTCTATAGTTAAAATGCTTCACTGTATACAAGCCAATTTTGGCCAAAAAGGCCAATTTTGGCCAATAAAAGCCGGTTAAAACCAATAAAAGCCACCGGCGTGGCTTTTTTAAATTTTAGCCGGCTTTTTTGCAACCCTGCTTTCTGGTAAGTACATCTATCTGGTTGGTTGAAAAAACCCCTTCTGGCAAACCAAAGTGATATTATTGGTTAAAATTCTGTCTTCTGGAAAGTTCTGATAATAAATTAACCCAATCAGATAATTTTAGCAATTAATTAATTAGAAATTTCATATTTTGGGCAGCAATTTTTGATTTATAATTCAACAATAATTACAGCTTTAATGTTAGTTACATTTAAAAAATAAACCAAAGTGAAATAAAGTATATAATTTTTTTTATTTTGAACTAAATTTTAAAATTTTAAATCGCCCATTAAAATTTTTTTAACAGGTATCAAAACACACTTTGAGCTGCAATATTAATACAACAAAGTTAATTTTTTAACTAATTATATTTATTTTGAATGTAGATATATTTTTAATAGTATTTTTACTGTGTATATGCTAAATGTTATTTTGTATAATTTTGAAGTACGATAATTTTTACATATTGTATTTAGTTAACAATTGTAATTTTATCATTTTGCATAATATGCAAGTATGCTTTTGCTATAAAATGTGACAATTTGTAGAAATTTTTCCATCATTTTTTTTTATTTAAAATTTACTGAAACCTTGCAATAGATTTCAATTTGTCATGAAAATACTTCTATGTCTTGCAGGGATTCATTATTAGCATTCCTATTTATAATTCCTGAGGCATTCCCCTTCTTTTTAGCCACATTAAAAAAATGTATGTGTTTATGAACGATAAAACCTTACCAAACTTTTAGATGTAAATATGTATGATACTTCTGGTACTTTCCGTTACTTATGGAAGTCGGTAAAATTGAAATTCTTCTTTAAACAAAAAACCTACAAACTGCCCATTAAAATTTTTTTATCAGGCATCAAAACACACTTTGAGCTGTCTATTTATGCAATTAGATGAAAATTGAAGGGGGAACAATGGGGGAAATCGGCCATTGAAGTTATACCTTTTTTTAATTAAAAAAATGGCAAAAAGTCATTTTCTGACAGCATTTTAATGGAATAAATTGCACAAAAATCTGTTTAGATGAAAGTTTACTTTATTCTGAACAGAACAAAAAAAATTTGAAAGTTCTAGCTTAAACCTGAAAGAAGTTATAGACCTTTATGTTGTCACATGTGCCATTCAAAATGGCGGCAAATCGGCCATCTTGGAAGACATTTAAAAGCTTATATCTGACAAACCGTTTGATCAATTTCAATATGATTGACATTTTTGGAATCAGCATTAAAAACTCTGCAAATTCACTGACTTTTATCAAAATTGGTGATGGTGGGTGCCATGCCCTGGGTGATTTGACATGGAATGACCCTGTATTTGTTACTTAATAAATTATATTTATTAATTATTACAAGAAATTTTATGAGTACTTTAATATATTAAAAAGATATTCCATTAGTTTTATTGTTTCAGCAGTGAAGATAGCAAATAAATTTGTGACATTGATGTTTTTAGACTATGCATGTTTTTATTTATTAGGGTGAATCGTAGAGTACTCTACTTTTCCCCAACCTGGCGATAAATGCGCCAAAGTGGCAACCTTGGTATTTAGTATTAACTTGGTATTAAGTAGCAACCTTGGAAGTATTCTCCGGTCGCACCATTTATTATTCCGATAATTGTTAAAATGATAAGGTTTTTTTTTTTTTTTTTTTTTTGATGATTAGAGTTAATATTTTTATTAAACTCTTTTGAATCATATCTATACGGGGAAAAAAATGTAAACACATTGGAATTCTCTGAACCCTGCCCAGAGCGGTTTGATTGGTTCTCGTCGTTGAAGTTACGGTCAGAGTCAAATTTCTGTGTTGGGCAGCGTATCAGAGTCCTCTGGCGAGCAACTTCATACATTAAATGCAAATCGGTCTGCCGGTAGTAGTATCTAAGTATGCCTTGCAAAAAGTAATGCTTTGGAAATGGAACAATGAAAATCTGCGTAGATACCGTGAAATGCAACTGATTGGTCAGAGCTTTATGACGCTATAAGGGAGGTTACCAAGGGGAGACCCGTCTCTCTGTCACCAAAAGTGACGCCAACTTAGCGCTATTTCTAGTATTTCACCAAATTTCCATAGACTCCCATTGAAATACAATAGGGTTTACATGCATGCAGGAAATCAACAAATTGAGATATTTCAATGCTACAAAAACTAATATTAGCTTATGAGTAGAGCTTAATTGAACTATTTACATTATTTTTAAGCACAAACAATAATCTGGGGTTGGCTAGAAAATAGGAATTGCTTCGCTATAGCGAATGGAATAGCTAAGCGATTACGCGGGGGGTTGGTGAGCGTAGCGAGCAGGGGGGCAGTGCCCCCCTAGTAATATAAAAAAAAATTGTTACTTTTAAATATTTATCTTATTAAATAATGCTTCGCGAATCCAAACAAAGCATGGCTTTTGCTAGTATGTATGGTTTTTGAAAACAGAATCATAATACAGATTACTTCTTATATTCATTTAGCCATCATATAGGGTTGGGTAGTGCAAGAGTGCACGGTGTACAGGAGTACGCAGAGCGATTATCTAATCCTAAAACAAATTTTTGATTTTAGCTACAGCTGTAAACGATGTAATGATATAAGCTTATAGCGAAACAAATCTGAGTAGTTTGGTGAAATTTTTAAAGATTTAGAAGTGAAAAAGTGGTTTAGGCCTTCTCTTTGTAATATTTATGGTTTTTGAAAAAAGGATCATAATACAGATTACAAAGGTAATTTACTTTTTTTTCCGATTACGTTATTATTGAACTACCTATTACCCAAGTAATTTAGATTTGCTTTTCAATAGATATGGCATTATTGACGTTTCAAAGTTATTTAGTGACGATAGTGCAAGAGCACTCTTGTCCAGCTGTATGCTGTCTATTTTACTTGTCACTTATAGATGCAAAATAATTTTTAAATACTTACAGTTTTATACACCACATATGACAGTAGAACCACAGAACGCTGAAAATGAGGAGGAAAGAAAATTGATTTTAATAGAAAATTATATTTTAGATTGCATTCAATACATAAGTCTGTTTCTGGGTATCGCCGAGCGCTTTTGCGGACTCGGAATGAAAGTGATGAGTTTTTGATGATAGTACATTGTCTCTTTAATGGTATCTCCATTAATTAACAAAAAAATGTACACAATAAAATAAAATCACAATAAAATATATTCAAATGCCTGTAGACGTTTCCGTAAAATATGTCCCTCATCAGTACCGAAAAAAAAAAAAAAAAAAAAAAAAAAAAAAAAAAAAAACGTTTAAGTCAAGAAAGGTAAAATTAAAAGCAACTTACAGAAGGAACCATAGAGGAGAGAGCTTTGGTAACCCGAAAGTGGAACTAATATAATAGTTACGTGAGTAATCGTGGGATTTTTTGTCGCCAAGAGCTAGCATATGTTTGCGAAAGGAAAATAAACAAATTACAATATATGTAAATAAAAGTGAGACGCTTAATTTAATAATTTAAAATAGCTTTGTTTTACTTCCTTTATATTTTTTTCACTAGTTCACATGAATAATGTAGATATTGACTATTTTTGTAATTTTTTTTCATGACTGGCAACAATTTTGAAATTGCCAAGAAAGCGATAACATGCCAAATCTAGAAACCATACATGAGTCGGACCGATATGTTGGTGCCACTTTTCAAAGGACGGAATAATTGGGAAAACCTGCACCCCATGCAGCTATTAATAAAGGAGAACTGATATATCCAAATAGTAGTGAAGCTTCAACTGTAACCGCTTTCGCAGGGGTTGATTACTTCCAGGTCAAACTTCCAACAGTAAATTTAAATAGAAATTTTCTCCTTATTTAAATGATTTTTTATCGCAAAATTTCAGTCATAAATAATGGCAAAAACTATTTATTTTTACTGGTGGAAGCTTACTTTGACAGAAGGCAGACCCTGCCTTTTTTAACTATAGTGTGATAACCTAGACTGCCTCCTGTCAGTATCAGTGAAAATGTTTATAATACGTGGGTAAACTGCCATCAGTAAAAATAAATAGAAATTTTAACCATGTTTGTGAAAGAAAACTTTCATGAAAAAGCCACTAAAATAAGGCAAAAATTTCAATTTAAAATTTATTGATGGAAGTTTGCTTCGGCGGTTATGAGAAACTGTCTATCCGATGTAAAAAAAAAAATCAGCCGCCATATTGTGACAACATCCTCAGTTACTTCACTCGCAACTGGTAGGCTATACACAATATGTCCCCTCCTGTTTATTCATACCTCCATTGTTCACCCCTGTCTCTTCTCTACGGAAGGAACCACGTCAAAAAATTAAGATCGGAGTTAAAATCATTGCAAAACCGTGTACTCTGAACTATGTTCTTCCCAAAAAATCTTTACGATGTTTTCTGCGTGGTTTAAAACATCAATATCCGATCTCGTAATCTAAAGGCGTTGTTTACTATAATATACCCAGCAAACAGTGTGAGTTCATGGAGGAAAGAAATAGATGGAGATGCAGTATGAAGTATGCTGTAAAAACGGTTTGCAATATGATACACATTATCGCTCAAATTTAAATGCTCTCACTCGGCCCAAACAAAACAAGTACCTGGAACAAGGACTAAATTCTTTGACATCTCTCGTGCATTTTTTTCTCTCTAAATGAAAGTGGTCTGCTTATTTTTAAACATTCTAAAGCAGCATTCCATTCTATTATGAATTAAAAACTGTGTTACTAAAAGTTTTCTTCTTTTATTCGTGAAAGAACTTGCTTGTGTTTGGCCGACTGTAGCTGATTTTAGGGTTACTTTTTGGCATCACCCCAGCCACCTTACTGCATCTCCATCTATCTCTTTCCTCCATGGTGTGAGTCAAGTTATATTAGTGAAACTGGTCGCACCTTTGAAATTAGATTAATAGAAAATAAATGTGCATTTAAGAACCGCAATTTAAACTCCAAAATTTTTGTCCACATCCTAGATACAGATAACATGCCGGATTTTGCGAACTTTAACCATAATTAAACTGAATTGCCATACATACTTAAGCCAAATTTTTCTTGAGGTCTGATACACAAGATTAGTACCAGGTATCCTAAAAAGGACTGACTGATTTTAAAATTCAATAACTTGCAAACGGTGACAGATATTTAAAAAATTCTTGCAGGGGGGTTATGCATAAGGTCAAAAGTTTTTTACAGTCATTTTAGATTTTAGTTCGAATTACAAACAATAGATGGCGCTATAAGCAATAGGCGCTAAAAACAGGCTCGATATTTTGGTCGATCTCTTCTTCCATGCGGAAAAAGGAGATGGAAATATATTGAGCGGGCCACGAAGTACCAAAAATCGAGCCTGAATTTAGCGTCTATCGATCACAGCGCCATCTATTGTTTGTAATTCTAACTAAAATCGAAAATCATTGTAAAAAACTTTTGACCTTATGCATAACCCTCCTGCAAGAATTTTTTAAATATCTGTCACCGTTTGCAAGTTATTGAATTTTAAAATCACTCAGTCCTTTTTAGGACACCCGGTAAGTTCACCCATAAATGATGCAGTTCAAGTTTAGAGTACACGGTTTTGCTATGACTTGCTAGGCTATGGCTATAACTTTGCTAGCTTTAACTTCGATTTTATTTGATAATACATGGTTCCTCCTGTAAATTGTTTTTTATTTCATCTTTCATGAATTGAACGCTTTATTTTCTTTTACTGTACTGATGACGTCTACAAACTTTTAATGTTTTTAATGTGGTTTTAATGTTTATTTTATTAAATAGTCTGAATTTAGAGTGTTAGTTTCATATTCGAAGGTTTTTTTAAAGCATAGATAAACATACAAGGTAAGACACTTCAATAGAGTGTAATGGTAAAGCGATTGCGATCGCAGCGCCTTTAGTGATAATGGGGAAGAACTTCCCATCCTTGAAATATTTTTGTTATCGAGCGTCTACCTTATTGTGATCTTTCTTTTTTTAATGTTGCATGTTTATATTTACAACAGAATTTTACACGGATACAAGAACATAGAATAGATATTCTATTTTATATATCTAATATCTATTCTATGTTCATGCACGGATATATATATATATATTTCGTACATAAAGCATGAACGATTTAAGTGCAACGATAAACAAGCTAAAAATTTCGTCTTGAATATTATACGTCAAGTAAATATGATATAATTGGATTTAAAGCTACATAAAGAAATTGTGTAGTATAAAAATATACGAAATATTGCACTCTATAAGTCCCAGAAAGTTTCATAAATATTCCCATTTGCTAGGAAAATTTTTATAGTCGATGTTTTATTAGTTTATGAAGTTTAATGTATTAAACAATCGTTACAATAATCTTTTAAAATTTACGCATGTTCACTTTCTCACATATAAAACTAGTATCCATCAGGCCGAAATGTCGGAGAATGGAGATGCGTAAACTTAAAAGATATTATTTAAAAAAATGTTTATTTTCTAGATTGCTGTTTAATAGTATAAAAGTAAGTGTGAAATAACAATCGTAGAAACTTCATTTTAAAGTGTTTAATTCAGCCGTCAGTTGCCTCGGGTAATGCACAGATGCTAGTATGTCAGCAAGTGCTCCCATATTTCTAATTTGGTAAAGCCTGTCCTTAGCGAAAATGGCTTCCATTACAACTTCTTCTAAATGACAAACTACTGTAAATGTGACATAAGTTGTTTTACGTGACAACACCTTTAGATGAATGTCCACAGCAGTTTTTGACAAAGTTAAACTCTGGGATTTGTGTATGGGGGCAAGGTATGCAACAGTGAAAGGTACCTAACTTCGTAAGAATGAGGCTTTTTCTTATTTCCAATATTTATAAAAATAATTGATAAAAAAATTGTTCCAGTTCGAAATGGCACATGGTACTCAACAATATGAACTATTATAACATGTGGCAAGCCTCGAGGTTGAAATCCTGGTTCATAGGTAATATCTTTTATCGTACTTTGTGCATCGTTTAACAATCCTCACTCCGTTCAGAAGTGTGTATCATAATGCATAACCCTGAATCCAGCTGATGAGGAAAGTTCAGACTGAAGTCCAGACGCGTGATCATCTTCCCTCCATCTTTCTATTTAATCATTGTGATCTGCTAAAATTCTTGTCATTGGCCCCCGCATTGATTTAAGAATTACTTCTTTATTATATTCTTTTGCTTGCTTGAGTTTGAGAAAAAGACATATGCCATCTTCAAATCATTCAAGTTAGCCGAAAGCAGTATATCTTTGCGTCGTTGCATAAGAAGTGAGAGGTAGTTTAAAACTTGACTCACGCAAAGTAAGTTAGGAGTCTTTCGGAACTGTGTCTGCTGATCGTCGTTTTCTCTCAATGTGTTTGTTAATATGAAGCACTTTTTAAAAATAGCTCTAAGCATTTTTTTGTCCGCGAAGAACCAAAATGACTTATATAGAGGGATGTCTTTTACGCGATGTAACTACCTAATACGTCCAAGGATTTAAACAAATAAGCCTCTAAAAAGCTCAATGCTATCTATTTTACCTTCGCGACATCTTTGTTCAAAGTCGGCCATAAGACGACATCCTATCATTGAAAATTCGACAATAATGAGAAATAACACTGGATCCATGCTGAGCTGTAGCTTTATTGCTGATTTTTTAAATTAGCGAACTATTTAAAACACGTTGGTTCTTTAAGCGCTGAGTGAATTGCTTTGTCTTTGACATTATATGCAACCGTACCTGTTAGTGCCAAAAGAATGATAGCTTCTGATCCTAACTGCTCTATGATTGTTTTACTAATTTCTTTGATTATTGTACATTTTCCAGCTTTTCCGTTTCCAATAATAAAAGTTGACTTAGGGAAATTTGTAACTTTTGTTTGCAAAGGTAAAAGATGTTCAGCGCATAACTGAAGTATTTTCTGCTGCTCATCTGTAAATCTGATGTCAAAATTTTCATGCAGCGTAATTTCTTGTTCTTTAGAATAATTCAGAAATGTTAAAAGTAAAGAGAAATCGTTGGATAAGAGAATTTATGGTAAAGATAAAAAATTAACACCTGATGTATTTGAGCGAATTTGATTTGTTTAATGTAGCTCCGATCTTTGAGACAATCACAAATTGGAACTTGATCCATCGAGTTAACGGCAAATTTTCAAAGCTCCTTCAAAGACTTGCTTGTCTGGCACAGCCCACACTTATTTAATATGGTAACAGGTAAATGTTTGTAACAGTATGTAACACACACATATGTAGTCTGCTATACTCCTCTATCAAACTTGATACCTTTATTCATATGAGTTGTTGTTATATCGTTATTCTGCAAATACTCGGATGGCATCTGGGTTATTCTGATGCGACTTTTCCGCATAGAATTACGCTGAATAACTCTTTACATTTGAATTGCTTTCTTTTAACTGGCATTTCGAAACTTCTGTGTATAACGCTACAGATGTAAATAATATATATTTCTTAAAATGTACACTAAATCAAGACAACAGATAAAAAAAAAAAAAAAAAAAAAAAAAAAAAAAAATCAGGGATTGATTTATGACTTTTAGTGAACATCATTTCTCACGAATTATCTTTCATTGCTGTATCCATTTTCCCGATCTTAAGCATAAAACTATATAGTCATATACATTAACGTCTAATTTCTTGCTAAGCTTCGCGACATCTGGCGAAATATTGCCAAATTTGGCTACCAAAAATTTGTCGCAATAAATTAAGACAATTTGGCTGTAGCTGACTAATTTGGCAAAATTTCCATTGAAATTCAGTACTGATGATTCTTCTCTAATCGGGTTCTTCGCATTTTAGCTTCGTGTTCTCCAGTAAAATTAGCTAAAATCTTAAATCTAAGAAGTATGCTTGCTTTTCTAACCCGTACAGGAATTTTTTATTTCGTAACCTACATATTTCCGTTTTATAGTGTACATCTTGACAAAAATGCTTATCTCATTCACTTCGGAATGTCCACTTGCATTTCAGTTGCAGCACATTCACTTACGATGAATTAAAAAAATTGAGTATCTTCAGTAATTGGGACCGCTAACCAAATTATTAAATATGCGCGTCAAACAACGCTCAGTAAATTATGAAATTGCCTAAAAACCCGATTACGAAAATTTCCCAATAGAAACATATATTCGTCTAAATACAAACATACATACATAAGAATACATACATAGAAGTAATACATACATGACATTATATTTTTCTCGATGTCTTTGAGTATCACTCGTCGCCATTCGGCCAATACCTAAAATCGTAATTTCCGTATTCGATCTCTTTTCGTTTCACTTAATTTAAAATACAAAATGAATTGCATCAATTTGGAAGCTTTAGTAGAATGAAAAGTTCGAAAAAAATAGTGGTCGTTACGTACGTAGAAGGTAAAACTTCTGAAAGGGAGGGGGGGGGGGTGTCGATCTATATCATCTCTGCTCACCAATGTATCAACATCGACTTCAACATTCGACTCCATAATGATCCGTATGAGGTTAGAGTGCATAATTTACAGCAATGGATCTAATGTTTTAATTAATAACGGGATTAATCTCGTCGAATTTCGAGGAAAGAAATTGTTTAAAAACGAACTTATAAATAGGTTAGTACTTAGTCGCTTAAAACATATATTATTTTTAGCTTAAATTTCCAAAATACTAATTGCATACACTTCGACTGTTCAAAGTATTAAAAAATTATCTTTATTATTATACCTAATCAAGATAAGTAATTTTGATGAAATTACGCATTGAGGATGTTATGTTTAAAATTAGCGACTGAAAATCAGAAAAAATGATTTCACCTTAAGTAAATCATGGCATTATTTTTCGCGTAAAATCTAAACTTAACGTTATTTTCACCGTCTCAAAATTTGCATACGCATCTCTGATATTTAGATTCACCATTTCAAAAATTCTGTAATGCACAATATGGGATTAATACATATATTTCTAAACTTGAAATCAAGTTTGTCAACTACGACTTTGCATGTGAACATTCGCACTCTTCACTTGTTATTCTTATCTACATATCGGCGAGTAAAATTCCAGAAATTTATATCTTTTAGAGGCGTTCGTTGTAAAATATTTATTTTATCAGAGAAAAGGATCGTTTTCATTTAAATATGATGTCATTTTGCCTCATTGAAGCATTTCACCAAGCGCCTCAAACTCAATGAATAAAAAAGAACTGAATTATAACAGCTTTTAGCGGAAAACATGAGTATTTTTTTAAAGCGTGACGTCATTTTCTGCTCATCTTTTTTCAGAAAGTTTATTTTGAATTTTATGAGAAATGGCATCAATAAAGATACGCAGACCTTATTATTTTTCCTTTCTTTACAACGATGGAAGTAATCCAATTGCTACCATTTTGAAACAAATTCATAGAAATTTTTTTAATTTTAAATTTAACTATAAAAATGGGAATATTTAAATAATTAGCTAGTGCGGGCAAATCTACAAAGGAACAGCTTTCATTTAAAAAAAATGAATTATTAAAATTGGTTAAAATAAAGCTCAAGTTAGATGACTAAAAAAAGAAAGCCTTATCTTTCAGATATACAGAATTAAATTCGCAATGTTATCTCTATGGGAAAATTTTGAGCCGATATTTCAGGGTGTTAGGGTTGACGAATATTTATGATTTTCAATACGCGCCGAGATTTTGGCACTACCGACGTCCAGCCTATTTTTTGTGTCGATGCGACAAATATTTTGGACGCTATCTAGTTAACAAAAGCGTAATTTTTGCAGGGAAGCCGGAGCTGAGCTCCGACAATAAAAAAATTATTTTTAATATAAATAACGTACAATCAGTTCAATAATATTTATAATATTAACATATAAAAAAATAATAAAGTTACAGATGGGGAAAAATTTCTTTTTACAAATTTTTAGAACTAGTAAATCTGCAGATCAGGAACCTCAACGTCAGCTTTGCAAGTCATTATTTTTAAACACACTCTTGGGTAATATTCAACTCCCTGCAAACCGCAATTTAAAGTTTTCAAACTCCGTAATTATTTATAAGAATAAAAAACACGAAGTTTTCAGACATTAGAAGCGTTAATTTAAAAACGTCATGTAAGGATATTCTGAAATTTTTATGAGCTGCTAATTCTGGTATTTTTTTTTTTTTTATATAATAAAGTAGATTTCTTCAAGGTAGCTTCGCCGTCCCTGAACCTCCCGTGGTCTCATTAAATTTACAAATGTAACTTTTATTCGTTCTGCTAGTGGTTATCGTATATCTTAGATTGATTTTTTACACTTCCGACCCTTACTTTTTAATACCGGTGAACAGAAGATAATTTACATTGACGCAATTATATTAAAAGTTTAGGTTTTATGAACGCAAAAGTAATTTCTTTTTAAAAATAAAATAATTTTTATTCATATTTTATGAAATGAGGCTACATTAGGAAGTAACACTCGTCAAAAAATATTTTTTCAGGCAATCTAGTTAATGCTTGACTTTTAAGAATGAAAATATTTATTTCTTTATACAATAACATCAATTTCGACAGAGATAATTTTTCGGTGCATAATTTTAACATTTACTATCTATTTGCTTTTCAAAAGTTTTTTTCTTATTGAAATTTTCGATTAAAAATTAAACATTTGTTAGCCGTGTGTAGACGATAAACCGTGAGATATTGGTAACATTTTTTTTTAATATTAAGAATTAATATCATAACACAAAGCCTTTTTATTTCAACCTCAAAGCATATTCGTTTTGTTTTTGATATATGAGGTCAAATTCACCTGCTTTTCGTATTTTCGTTTTATTTCCAATATGAAGACGTATATTCATGTCTATTGTTTATTTCATTTTCCTCTTGCACATTATAATCTTTCAAATCAAAATTAACTGTTTACGGTGAATTATTATTTCGGGATCTGATTTTCTTGGGAACGGTTAAAAAAAAAAATGATTGTTAAATTTTATAGAAAAATTTCAATTTATTATTGTCAACTTTTTAATTTATAAGAAATATATTTGAACAAATTAAATAGAACATAGCCTGCCTTTATTTCTGGGGTAAAACCCATCTATATTTTTGTAAAGACAAAAAGGCATTAATTCATCCCTTTTTGACGTTCATTTGACTTCAAACAATTAAGGCTCGTTTACACGGAGCTAGTTTACTAGCTACAAGCCGGCGAGAAAAGAAGCGAGCGAGTCAGCTAGCGAGATAGTGGTCGTTTACACACGAACTTGTTTACTCGCTCAGTAGCCAACTCGCTATTGCATCACTTGCTGCGTTCTAAAGCTTTCTTTTATGTTTTTTTCTGTAAACAATGTTTGTTTTTATATTAAGTGCAGAGTTTTCCTGCTTTTTTTTTCTTTTGTGTGTGTGTTCGTGGAAAAATGAAGTGGAACGCAAATGATATTGCTGATTTTTTAAATGTATTACCAAGAGTACACTGTGTTATGGAACATAAAACACACAGATTACTGCAATACGAAATTAAAAGATGAAATTTGAATTTTATATTCTAATGCTCATTTATAAAATTTCATTAATTTTTAAGGTTTTAAGACCCGTGTCCATTATTGTAACGCTTCATTTGTCTATTTTCAGTAATGGACACCCCATGAAATCACTGTTAACTAGTTTGTTGTGTCCATCACAAAACTTTCTTCTATATAAATCATATCAATTAAATCATTTAAATAGTACAAGAAATTACATCAATTTAGCACCATTTCATATCTGAATTTGAAGTTTGATGAAAATTCGTGCATTACTTCTTGAGTTGGGTTCGGTTGATTGTTGACAGCCAATTATCTACACGAGGGATATAGGCCCTAGGGGGAGTGTCTTCCGTGGAGGTCTTTCTAAGGGAACCTAATCCGTATTAACGCATGGAAATCCACGGTTCGAAGAAAACCACGAAAACTCCGAACGATTAGGCCGACGGGCGCGATTGGGTCATTACTTCTTGAGATAGAGCTGTAGGGGAAATTCTGAAAAATGCAGCATAGCAGCGCCACCCGTTGGGCGATTTACACCAAAAACTAATCAGCACCAATTTATATTAGGGACTACTTGAATATAAATTTCTATTAAATTCCGTGCATTAGTTCTTGAGAAGAGCGCCCACAAAATTTGTGTCACATACAGACACACAGACAGACATTTTGTAAAAACATGTTTTTCGGAATCCCTGACCTCTAAAACCTGTAAATCCGTCAAAAACCGAAGGTCGAAAATTTTTACGAATCCAATACTTTCTTCTTGTAAAGATAGAAGAAAGTAAAAATGCAATTTCAATGATGTTTAATAGGGCATAAAATCTTTTAACTGAAAATCTAATTAATCACATTTAATTTTTAAATTGCACTTATTGGAATATTAACTGTGAAAAATAGTGGAAAATATACGAATTTATGCACTGTTACAAAACTTTTTTTTCAGATTTTTTTTTTTCCAATTATTGCCCTTTAAATACCCTGTACAGTCTCAATAATTTGATAACTGCAATTCCCCGACTTTAGTATTTTAAAATATCTACCTAAAATAATTATAACATTCACCTTGTGATAATTATGGTAGTTATTTCAAACAGTGAATAATTCTCAAAAATATTTTATTTATTGGTATCCTATTTGTTAATTTTGTTCGAAAAAATCTATTTTGTTTCATTCACGCCGGCACGAACTACTCCAGTCGACATTGTTTACATATGCAGAACCACGAAACCACTGAATACTCGCAGCGATTTCACTAGCAACACCGTTTACACACAGCTAGTTTACTAGCCAGGTAGCTAACACGCCAGCGAGTAGCGAGAAAAGTAGCCGAGCTTTCAACTTTTTTCCCAGTCGCTGAGCTGCCAGATAGTTCGCTAGCGAACATGTTTACACGGGGCGAGTTTACTAGCAGCTAGTGAATTCGCCGGCTTGTAGCTAGTAAACTCGCTCCGTGTAAACGACGCTTTACACATACTTTCACATCTAAGATATTTTTAGGTGTAGTTCCGTTGCTAGGCAACAGTTAAAAGAAAATTAAAACAATGAAATGTGTACATTTAAAAGAAGTAAATTTATAAAAATATTTTATATTATTGGAACGCATATATAAAATCCCTCCATAAGTTATATACCGAATTTAAAAACTCTGACAAATGTATATAGAAAATTTCAAACTAATATGAATAATGAATGATTCCAATTAGGAAACTTCATCATCTATAATTTACCATTTAAATCATTCAATCATAAGAGCCATTTCCTTTCAACAAATGAAAATGGAAAAATCGCCTGAATTGCCATAGAAAAGCATTACTGTGGAAAATCAAATAGTCTATATTTATCGAACGAATGAACCAAATGAAACAAAAAACTATACAGCTAATTCCGAGTACTCATCAACATGCCTCCTTACTTTCAAGCTAATCGGATGCTTTTTACGGCAGTTATCGCGGAACAGACAGACAGACAGACTAACAAACAGACGGAAACCAAAAACTTTTCGGGTCTCACAGTAAGCCTTCACTGATGTTTCGGCAATTATATAAATAAAAAAAACTAGAAAACAGGAATTCTGCTTTTTCAGAATTTAGTGTCGCCCCCGATGAAAAGAAATATATGTATATATAAATGGTACAAAACCTATTTCAATTTTAAGACTTAAAGCGCACACTTTTATTTTATCTAAAATGACGTCATTCGCATCCGCTTAAGAATTTCACATTTACGATCCACTCTTAAACATCTACAGTAAAGCATGCATAAGGATGTCACTATCGCAAAATAATACACAAATGCTGCAAAACGATGCCGTCATTAAAGAAACTCGACAAAAAGGGCTATCTAATGATTCATAGGCATTCATTTGTTTGTAACATTAATATAGACGATTTCAGTCGTGACGTCAGTCATGACGTTTTGGTTGGAAACTCACTCCAAACAAACGGTTGCTATGATATATTTTCTATTTTGTTTGTGTGTTGCAGCTATATCTTATATCTATATCTCACATCTAACTGTTTTAATACTTGATATGTGCTGGTAACATTTTCCACAATTTATATTTAGAAAGAAATAAATGACGCATAGCAACCGTTTGTTTGGAGTCAGTTTCCAACCAAAACGTCATGACTGAGGCCACACTGAAAGCGTCTACAGATACTTAAAATTAAATATAATTTATAATTGCTCCATGTTTTAACGAAATTATTCGTTTATATTTTTTCAAAATAGCACGTATTTTAATTACATTTTCTTTCGGTTGTTATGAGAAAATGGCAACCAAAAAGATATAATTGCTATTTTTCAACTATTTTCCTTTTACTTTCTATATAAATGGAGTACTTGAGTTGCCAAAATTAAACAAATGGTGCTAAAAACTACAAAAAAAAAAAAATAATAATAATAATAATATTTCAAAAATAAATGGAGATACAGTTTTCAAAAAAATTCCATTTAAAAGTACTTTTTTTTTCCCAATACGACGGTATAAAAATTTAAAATGTGCGATGCTTAGAAATTAAAAAAATTGCTATAGAGCATTTAATCGCATAATGATACATCTGCTTTGTTTATTGCTGCCTTCTGTAAGCTAACGTTATTTTTTGGAAACAAAATAAGCTGGGAGAAAGAAAAAGTATACCGTCCCGGGGGCTAAAAAAAAAAAGAATACATATACTGCTCTTACACTTGATAATACGATGTGAATAACTTAACACAATACCTGAAGTTGATTTTTTACAATTCAATCTCATAAACTTACATATTTACGTTTTCAACAGAATTTTCTGTTGTTTTTCTTTTTAACCATTTGGAAAAATGGTTATTATCCACGGTCAAGATCGGAAATCAAAAACATATCTGAAGTGTTTTATTGGTTGAATCCGCATTTTATTCGTTTTCTGATTGGTCTATACTGTAATCTGTATTTTCCCTTTACTTTTAACAAAGATGAATACTGTTGTTGCCACTATGACAAAAAAGTAATAAAAACTACAAAGAAAAAAATAATAACTCAGAAACAAATTAAGATACAGTTTCAAACAAATTGCATTTAAAAGTACATTTTTTTTTCTATACGACGGTGTAAAAAGTAATATTGTGGGATCTTTAGAAGTTTAAAAATGAAATTTCATTTAAAATTGGTCCAGGAATATTAATGTTTAATCCGTGGCGTTCGTAATGTATGACCAAATCCGCAGAAGTTAAAAAATTTACAGTACCGAAAAATGTAATCCATGGCGTACGTAATGTATGATCAACTCCGTGCGATTTTTTATGTCTTAAATTTTAGTCTTTGAAAAAATCATTTTCCAAATGCTCGTTGTAATTTATTAAATTGCATTTTTTTAAATTTTATATTATTATTATTATTTTGTATGTTAATGGTGAACGATACAAGTACGAAAAAAAAAAAAATAAAAGCAGCTAAATAAATCAAGCATAAATACAATATCGCCTGTCTCGTTTAGGTAAGAATAGATATGCAAAACGTAGAGCGTAAACATATTTCATCAACACAAGTAAATTTCGGAGGCTTGTTAATTCCATAGATTAACATACAAGATGGGTCATTTTGCGGCAAAATCTGTAATGGCAACAGTACTAGCGTTACTACCGACAAGGGGGAAGAATTATCAAGTCTCCGAAATTTACCTATGTTGATGAAATATGTTTTCGCTCTGTGTTTTGAATATCTATTCTTTCCTAAACGAAGAGAGGCAGACGATATTTTACTTATGTTTGATTTATTTAGTTTTTTTTTTTTTTTTTTTTTTTTTTTTTTTTTTTTTTATCGTACTTGTTCGTTCAGCTTTACCTTACAAAACGATAATTATAATAATAATATAAAAGAAAAACCCCAGAAAATTCTGTTGAAAACGTAAATATGTACGTTAATGAGATAAAATTGTAAGAAATTAAATTCGGGCATTGAGTTAATTTATTCTCATCGAATACAATTTTATCAGTATCTGTATGTTTTGCTTTTTTTTTTTTTTTACTTTTAGACTTATATAATTCTAAAAATATGTAAAAAGGAATTTTTCACTATCTGTAATTTTATTATTATTTCTTATATGTTAATACCATAAATATTATTGAACTGATTGTACGTTATTTATATTAAAACCTACCATTTTTCGTTATCTGTGAGAAAGGGAAAATGCGTAAATTAAAAAAAAATATTGTAACTATTGTTTAATACATTAAACTTCATAAATTAATAAAACATCGCCTGTAAAAATTTTTCTAACAAATGGGAATATTTATGAAATTTTCTGCGACTAGTAGAGTGCAATATTTCGTATATTTTTACATTACACCATCGCTTTATGTAGTTTTAAATCCAATTATATTATATTTACTTGACGTATAATACGGCGTATTAAGACGAAATTTTTAGCTTGTTTTTCGTTGCACTTAAATCGCTCACCCATCATATACGAAAAATACCGGGTGTCCCAAAAAGGACTGACTGGTTTTAAAATTCAATAACTTCCAAACGGTGACAGATATTAAAAAAATTCTTGCAGGGGGGGTTATGCATAAAGTCAAAAGTTTTTTTACAGTGATTTTCGATTTTAGTTCGAATTACAAACAATAGATGGCTCTGCGATCAATAGAGGCTAAATTCAGGCTCGATTTTTGGTACTTCGTGGCCCGGATAATACATTTCCATCTCCTTTTTTCTGCATGGAACAACAGAAAGGACCAAAAATCGAGCCTGTATTTAGCGACTATTGCTTACAGCGCCATCTATTGTTTGTAATTCGAACTAAAATCGAAAATCACTGTAATAAAACTTTTGACTTTATGCATAACCCTCCTGCAAGAATTTTTTTAATATCTGTCACCGTTTGGAAGTTATTGAATTTTAAAATCAGTCAGTCCTTTTTGGGACACCCGGTATATATATATCCGTGCATGAACATAAAATAGATATTAGATGTATAGAATAGAATATCTATTCTCTGTTCATGTATCGGTGTAACATTCTGTTGAAAACGTAAACATGCAACATTAAAAAAAAACTAGCCGGATGTATCCCGAAACTTTCTTCTATCTGATACATGTAGTACTTCAAAATTCGCTAGCACACTGACAAAATTAAATGATAATCTATGTCCTTCATGAGGATTCTAAAGATATGGACTTCCGTGCATTAGTTCTTGAGATATGACTATCACTGAAATCATGTAAATCCAGCAAAATGCAGCCTTACAGCGCCACCTATTGGGTGATTTATACCAAAACCTAATCAGCAACATCTTCTGTCAACGTCTGACTGAATCTCATGTTTGAAGAAAATCCGTCCATTAGTAATTGAGATAGGGCTATTGCGAAAATCGTGAAAATTGCAGCATAGCAGCGCCACCTATTGGGCGATTAATACCGAAACCTAAACAGCAACAACTTGTGTCACCGTCTAAATAAATCTAAAGTTTGGTGAAAATTCGTGCATTAGTTTTTAACATAGAGCTATTGCGGGAATCGGGAAAAAGGCAGCTCAGCAGCGCCACCTGTAGGGCGATTTACATCAACACGCAATCAGCATCCAACTTATATCAAGGACTAATTGAATCTGAAGTTTGATGAAAATCCCTGCCTTAGTTCTTGAGATAGAGCTATTGTGGAAATCATGTAAATCCTGAAAAATGCAGTATAGCAGCGCCACCTATTGGGAGATTTATACCAAAAAGTTATCAACATCAAGTTATATCAAGGACTAACTGAATCTGAAGTTTTCTGAAAATCCATGCATTACTTCTTGAGATATAGCTATTGTGATAATCATGAATAATGCAGCATAGCAGTGCCACCTCTTTGGCGATTTGCACCAAAACCTAATCAGCATTAATTTATATCAGGGACTAACTGGATATAAATTTTTATTAAATTCCGTGCATTAGTTCTTGAGATAGAGCGCCCACAAAATTTTTGTCACATACAGACTCACAGAGTGACAGAGTGACAGACAGACATTTTCTAAAAACCATCAAATCGTGTTCAGGACCTACTAAAACGTATAAATCCGTCGAAATTTTTCACGAATCCAATACTTTCTTCTTGTAAAGATAGAAGAAAGTAAAAAGATCACAATAAGGTAGACTCTCAATAACAAAAATATTACAAGGATGGGAAGTTTCTTCCCCATTGTCACTAAGGGCGCTGCGATCACAATCGCATTACCATTACGCTCTATGGAAATGTCCTATCTTGTATGTTAATCTATGTTTAATTCTTCCTCCTTTTCATTAGTGTCGCTAGTCATGGAGGAAAGAGATAGATGGAGATGCAGTATGCCGTAAAAATGGTTAGTAATATGATGTGCTTTATCGCTCAAACTTAAATGTCCTCATTCGGCCCAAGCAAAACAAGCTCGTGGAACAGGGACCGAATTCTTTGACATCTCCCGTGCATTTTTTTCTATAAATGAAAATGATCTGCTTATATTTAAGCATTCAAAATTAGTATTTCATTGTATTATGAATTAAAAAGTGAGCGATAAAATTGTTAAAGTGGATTGATAATCCCGCCGACTGTGAAGTACGGTCTTTAACCCTCTGACTGCCCAATTTTTTTCCAAAATCCTTTCGACCAATATGTAATGGACGAATATGTCCTCTATTATTGCATATTTCAAATCATCATGTATTTGAAATATGTAGTATATTTATCATTCGCACTCTTAACCTTTGACTATAGAATTTTTAAAACAAAATCGATACTTAATTTTATAAAGAAGTAAAAATTGTTTATTTGTAGGAGGTAAGCTCTGGAACTACCGAACCGATTCCAAAAGTAATGGTATCAAAATGATGGTGTTAGTCCAACTTAGAACATAGGCTATATTTTATGTCCGCGCCACTGGCCAAAAGGGGGCGCAGGAGCAAAAAACGTTCTAAAAATGCGATTTTTGTGTTACTCAAGGACCTAGAAACATGAAATTTCGAATGGTAGTTACTTATAGGATACTAAAGACCGCTAAGGACATTTCTTTAAAAAAAAAAATCGAAATTAAAAAGGGGTGAAAATGCTCGAAAAGCGTTCTAAAAAAACTTTCTAAATGGCGATTTTTACGCAATTTCAGGAAGCACTAAACCGATTTAAAAAATAATGGTGTCATGAAGGTGACAACCCTCCAACATAGGTTGCATTTTATGTTGGTGCCACTACCTCTAAATGGGATGCAGGAGCAAGAAAACGTTCGAAATTGCGATTTTTGTGTTATTGAAGGGCCCAGATACATGGAATTTGGCATGGTAGTTAATTATAAGATATAAATGATCTCTAAGAACATTTCTTAAATAACTCGAAATTTAAAAGGGGTGAAAAGGCGCAAAAAGCGTTCTAAAAATGTCCTAAATGGAGATTTTTACGATATCTCAAGAAGTGCCTTACTGATTTAAAAAATAAAGGTGTCAAAATGATGGTGATAACCCTTGCTCTAACATAGGCTTCATTTTATGTCAGTGTCACTACCTCTAAAGGAGCTGTTGGAGTAGAAAACGCTCGAAATTGCGATTTTTGTGTTACTGAAGGGCCCAAATACATGGATTTTGGCGTGGTAGTTACTTATTCGATATAAATGGTCTAAGAACATTTCTTAAAAAATTCGAAATTTAAAAAAGGTGAAAATGCGGAAAAAGCGTTCTAAAAAACGTTTTAAATGGTGATTTTTTACGCAATCTCAAGAAGTACCAAACCGATTTCAAAAATAATGGTATCAAAATGATGGTTATAATCCTTGCTTCAACATAGGCTTCATTTTATGTCGGTGCCACAATCCTTAAAGGGGTGCGGGAGCAAAATAACGTTAGAAAAGGCGATTTTTGTGTTACTGAAGGGCCTAGAAACATGAAATTTGGAATAGTAGTTACTTATAAGATATAAAAGATCTCTAAGAACATTTCTTTAAAAATTCGAAATTTAAAAGGGGTGCAATTGCGGGAAAAGCGTTCTAAAATACGTTCTAAATGGCGATTCCTACGCAATTTCAGGATGGGTTGATTTTTGACGGCCAATTATCTACACGAGGGATATAGGCCCGGGGGGAGTGCCCTCCGTGGGGGTCTTTCTAAGGGAACCTAATCCGTATTAACGCATGGAACATCCACTGCTCGAAGAAAACCACGAAACTCCGAACGATTAGGCCGACGGGCGCGATGGGGATTGAACTCAGCACCTCCCGTCTACCAGCTTCGAGAGCAGAACCTCTCGGCCACTGGTGGGGCCGCAATTTCAGGAAGTACCCAACCTATTTCAAAAGAAATGGTTGTAAATTGATGATGACAGCCCTTGCTCCAACATAAGCTCTATTTCATGTCGGAGTCACTACCACCTAGGGGTTGCAGAAGCAAAAAAACTTCTAAATTGCGATTTTCGTGTTACTGAAGGGCCTAGAATCCTGAAATTAGGCAGGACAGTTATATATAAGACACAAGTGCATTTTCTAAAGAACATTTCCTAAAACAACATTTCCCAAACAAGAACCTTTTCTGAAAAATCGAAATTTAAAAGGGATGAAAATGAGCGAAAAGCATTCAAAAAACCTCTCTTAATTACGATTTCTACACAATCTCAGGAAGTACCGAACCTATTTAAAAAATAATGGTGTTAAAACGATGGTGACAGCCCTCGCTCCAACATAGGCTGTTTTTCATGTCGATGCCACTACCCCAAAGGGGGTGAAGGAGCAAAAAGCGATCTAAATTGCGTTTTTTGTAATACTGCAGGGGCTAGCAACTTGAAACTAGGCATGGTAGTTACTTATAAGATAAGGGCGAAAAGGGTTCTAAAAAACGTTTTAAATTGCGATTTCTACGCAATCTCAGAATGTACCCAACCGATTTCAAAAGTAATAGTTGGAAATTGATGATGACAGCCTTTGCTCCAATATAGGATCTATTTCATGTCGGCGTCACTACCAACTTGCGGTTGCATTTTAAAAGACTTTCTAAATTGTGATTTTTGTGATACCGAAGGGGCTAGCAACTTGAAATTTTGCATGGTAATTAAATATGAGATGTAAATGCTCTCTGAGAAGAGTTCTTTAAAAATTTGAAATTTGAAAAGGGTGAAAATGAACGAAAATCGATCTAAATAGCGATTTCTACGTAATCTCAGGAAATATAAACCGATGTCAGAAGTAAAGGTTTCAAATTGATGGTAACAGTCCCCGCTCCAACATAGCCTATATTTTAAGTTGTTGTCACAACCACCTGGGGGTTACAGGAGCGAAAAACGTTCTAAATTGCGTTTTTTGTGTTACTGAGGGGTCTAACATTTTAAATTTGGAATGGTAATTACTTCAAATATGCAAATGCTTTCTAAGAATTGTCGAAAGAAAATTCCAAATTTAAAAGGATGAAGTGAGCGAAAAGCGTTCTATAAGCTTTCTAAATTACGATTTTTATGCAATCGTATCATATACGAAACCGATTTCAAACATAGTGGTTGCAAATTGATGGCGATAGAACCTGCTCAAATAAAAATTATATTTTATGTCGGTGCCACCACCCATAGAGTGTTGCAGGGGCAAAAAACTTTCTTAATTGCGAAATCTGCAGTACTGAAGAGGCTAGAAACAGTAAATATAGCACGGTAGTTACTTATAAAATATAAATGTCCTTAAAGAACAGTCGAAAATAAATTCGAAATTAAAAAGGGGTGAAGCGAAGGGAAGGACCGAAAAGCATTCTAAAAGAGTCCTAAATTACGATTTCTATGGAATCTCAGAAAATAATAAACCGATTACGGATGTTATTGGTTGCGAATCAAGAGTGATAGTCCCTAATCCTATACGGGCTATATTTTATGCCGGTGTCACTACCACCTGGTTGGCAGGAACAACAAGAAAGCCTTTAAAAACATCTAAATTCGGCTTTCTATGGAATATTAGGAAATACCGACCGATTTTAAGGTTAATGTTGGAAAAATAATGGTGACAGTCTCTGTTTCAACATTTTTCGAGACAATCTATTTCAACTCTGTTACGGCATTTTATGTTGGTGCCACTAACACCAGAGAGGTGGTTAGACAAGAAACTTGGAATTTGACATGATGGTTAATTTTAAGATGTAAATGTGTTAAGATGGTTTCTAAAAAATTCAAAACTTCAAATGAATACTGAAATGAGCATAAAAGTCTCCAAATACTTTCTAAATTATCATTTATTTGGAATTAGTTTTAATTTTTCTTATTAATTAAAATTTCATTTCTGTCTATTGCACTTTTATAATGAGGTTTAGTCAAACTGTGGCTTAATTTGTAATTTTTGAATTATTCCAAAAAGTGTTCTTCTAATGAAAAATATTCATGCAAATATTACTTGGCATATTTCAACCATTACGCGAGCAAAGCCACGGGGTTTGCTAGTTGCTTATAAATTATATATTATATTAATTTTTCTACAAATGTTTTACCCATAGAAATCGCGGGATAATCAGTCAGGGGGTTAATCCAGATTTTTGCAACATGAAACACGACAACAGCGGAGGTGTATGACCTGTGAGGTGTATGACCTCAATGCAATGAGTGCTCACACACTGCTGCTCAAACAGAAATTCTCATAGAATCTTTTAAGTGGGAGCAATTTGAGCACCCACCATACAGTCCTAACGTTACGCCGAGCGACTATCAGCTCTTCCGATACTTGAAATCATTTCTCGGAGGAAAGATATTCAACGCTGACGAAGAAGTGGAAACAGCAGTTAAGCTTTCCTCACAGGCGGCGGCATTTCTACGAGGAAGAGTTACAAAAGCTCGTGGGACATTAAAACAGATGGACAGACAAGGAAAATATGCAAAAAAGTAGAAAAAGGTAAGAAGAATCTTATCAAAAATAAATTTTCTAAATATCTATATATATATTACGCTAACGTACGTGGCACAGATATCGCGATTATTTGTTATTGTCTAATGGCAACGCCCGAGAAACGCATCTCATTGGTTATTCTGAAAAGTCCTTTGGCTGGTTTTAGGGCGATCGGGTTTATTTACATTTCGCTGTAGAGGAAAGAGCTTCATGATGTTTCCCTCATTTTCTGCAATTATAGAGCTTCAAAATATCATTTGAAATGCCCGTAAAAGATCTCGGCGAATGCTTGAAAGTGAAGAAGAAGCCGAATTAAGAACAGAAAATCGAAATAGATTGAATCGGAAATAAAGTTAAACACAGAGCATAAGCGATCGCTAAAATAGGCTTAATAACCGCCGAGTGCACGCGTTGCTTCTGAAATCCAGATTATTGATTTAAACGTTCCCGGGGGGGGGGGGGGATAACTGTGGAACTTTGAGTAAAACGTGCAATTTCTGCAAAGCACTATATTGGAAATGCGAATTAATCAGCAGCAAGAAATTTAAAAATGCTGTCATGACGTTAAGTAATTTTGTTTACCCCCCTCTGTACGGATCTGCGATACGAATTTCAGGTTCATTTAAGAATATTATTACGGGCCCACCAGAAGTAAGATACAATAAAACCCGCTTAGACGGAAACGACCAGTGATAAATTCCGTTTTATGCAGGTTATTTAAATTGAACAAAGCATAATAACATTTTGGGGGAGAGAGAGAGGCTAGAACTTTTTTTTGTTTGTTTGTTTATTGCAGGATTCCATTAGAAAAAACAGGCTTTACTCTATTAGAAAATAAATTTGCTGGACGGTACTTTTTAAACGATTCTATATAGTAATATTTGCTTACAATTTTATTATTATTTTTAAATTATTACAGTTTATGTTGCATTTGTAATTGCTTTTTCATCCAAAGATTTTAAATAAAAAAATTAAATTATTGAAAATATAATTAAATTTTAATTGAGTTCATCAATTAATTTGGAATAAAAAAAGCATGAGACATATAAAAATGAAAAAACTTAACCTGTGAATATACACAACTTTGGAACTGAACAAGAGTCGGGCCCTGGTAATTCCCCCTCCCCCACTCCCCTCTGTACGCATCTGCGATAAAAATTTCAGATTCATTTAAGAATATTATTAAAGCCCGGGCAACGCCGGGCGGGCCAGCTAGTACTTAGTATTTCTTTTTTTATTTCAAAACTGACATTACTTTAAAAATAACTATCGTAGTTAATTTGATCATACTTAGTACGTTAATCTATCTTAAACAGTTATTTATTTTGAAAATGAATGTGGTCATCATTTGTTCCAGAAACAAAATTTCCGCAGATTGATAAATATTCAAGACAAGTAAGCTATTACACTGTCTCTCTTGAAAATAGAAAACAGATAATTGAATATTTTACACTTTTATTTTGTAATTGTTTTCTCTTGGAAAATCTCTTTCCCTCATTTCCTAGTTTATTTATAATCTGCTAATGGAATTTCTCTTTACTACCAAATCTCATTGTTTATCTTAATTACAACTACTACTTCTTTCCATCCTTTTTTATCACACGCAAAGTAAAACAATTTTAATATATCTTAAATAAATTTGTGGCATTTCAATATCCATCGTAGTTAAAAAGTTTTTAATAAAATAAGTGTAATTTACATAATACGCAAATTACGATGTTGAATGTAACATGTTTACATTTCAATATTTCAGCATATTAATAAAAATATATATATTAATAAATTCAGCATATTAACAAAAAGCTTCATACATAGTTGAAATTTATTTTAAAGGCTTTTGCACCAATTTACTTTAAATAAACAATATTTTTTATGAATTAAAAAAAAATAATTAAAAGATTTTATGTTGTACCATAAAACGGAAATTCCATTTTAGAGAACAGCTTTTAAATTCTAACAATAATTCCGTGCTAATAATAGTTTCGAAAGAATAATACCATTAAAACAATAATGTCGCAAGTTCTGTAATGCAGTAATGTATTTTGAAGATGTTCAAAGCTTTAGTTTGTCCTAGACCCTCCGTTTTACAGACTGATAAACATATAAGACAAGTGAACTTTTATACTTTTGTCTTCTTAAAAAAAAAAAAAAAAAAAAAAAAAAAAAAAAAAAAAACAGCAAACAGCTAAAGTAATATTTTTCATTTTTATTTTGTAAAATTTACCTCTTGAAAGATCTTTTTCTCCCTTAGCTAGCTTATTCATAGTTTGCTAATGGAATTTCCTTTTATTACTAAATATTTTATTTAGTATTTTACCATAAAAATTAAATTAAATTTTGGAGAACACCTTTTAAATTCAAACAATAATTCTGTGCTAATAATCGTTGCACAGGAATAATATCGATAAAACAATAATGACGCATTTTCTGTAATGAAGAAATGTATTTTGAAGATGTCCAAAGCTTTCGTTTGTTCTAGACACGCCGTTTTACAGACGATTAAGTTAATTTTGAAGCCAATGCCCAATGCTACAATTATTTATGTTATGGATCTAACTATTGAAAACAAAATTGCACTCATGCGCATACGTTAGCGTCGGAAATATGCAAATTAGGTGATTGACAATTTCGTGCGCAATGGACGTATGTTGGAATTCTGGTCTGTAGTGTTATTTAAAGTGAATGTGGTGTCTGAGAGTGATCAGTATTGAATAGTCATGGACCAAAAGCATCATTTAAGTGAAGGTCAAAGTGACGAATAACTGATAGAATCGAGGGAGGTCAAACATAAATGGAGGTCGCCCAAGATTTGAATATCCCTCAAAGTGTAATATCAAGAATTTATCGAGCCGCTAAGAAGAATAACGAGCCACTCTTTAAGCACTAGATCCGTTGATAGACAGCCTGGTCAAGGGAGACCAAGCGCAACAACTGCATCCGACGACTGTTTTCTGTCATTGTTGGCTCGAAGAAATCGCGAAGCGACTACAAGAGATTTAGTTTCAGACCTTCGGGCTGCTACAGGAACTCGAATTAGCCGTTCTACTGTTGCACGAAGGTTTAACAAGAGTGGACTGTGTGCGGGAAGACCAATAGTTTGTGTCCCACTTACTCCAGCTTCCAAACGGGTAGTTTAAAGTGCTACCGTCGTCATGTTCAATGAAGCCAAGAAGACTGGACTCGAGAATTGCTTACTGACGAGTTCAGATATAGTCTGAATACTGATTCTAGACGTGTTTTGATCTGGAGAGAGGAAGGAACATGCAACTTGCCTTCCCTTGTCGGTGAAATATCTTCTTCGAGCCCAATATTCTTGGTCCATTGAACATGACGACGGCAACAGTTTAAACGGGCCTTATGGAAGATGGAGTGAATGGGACACAAACTATTGGTTTTCTCTCATACAGTCCACCCTCGTTAAGCCTTCGTACAGCAGTAGAACGCTAATTCGAGTTCCTGTGGCAGCCTGAAGGTCTGAAACCAAAGCTCTTTTAGTCGTTTCGCGGTTGCTTGGAGCCGACAATGACAGAAAACGGTCTTCGGATGCAGTTGTGTCTTGATCTTCTTTGACCAGTGTTTTTATCAACGGCTCCAGTGCTTAAAAAGTTTCTCGAAGCTCTTGATATGGCACTTTGAGGGATATTTAAACTTTGGGTGACCTCTATTTGTGTTTTACTTCCCTCGATTCTACCAATTATTCGCCACTTTTGACCTTCACTTAAATGATGCCTTTGGGTCATAATTAATGAATACTGATCACTCTCAGACACTGCATTCCCTTTAAACAACACTACAAAGCAGAATTCCAACATACGTCCATTGCGCCCTACGTTGACAATCTCCTAATTTGCATATTTCCGACTCTAACGTATGCACGGAAGTGCAATTTTGTATTCTATAGTTAGTTCCATAACATAAATAATTACAGCATTGGGCATTGGTTTCAAAATTAACTTAGTGAGCATAATTTTACTCATTATCCTTTAATTTTGATGACTAGTGTATAATTTACTAATAGCGATTCATTTTATCACTAAAATTTTATTCCATCTTTTTTATCTTCATTATAACTACTCCTATTTTTTATCGCACTTAAAGAAGAGAGGTTTAGTTAATTCCTAATTTAGTTAAAAAATGTCTACTTTCATTTATTTTAACAAGAACGCAGTTAAGAAGTTTTCAGTAAGGCTGAAATGCTTTGTTGAATGTATGATGTTGATCGCTTAAAACCTCAGTATATTTAACTATCAGTAAAAGTCATGCATTCTGTAGTAGTAAAACAAAGGATACGCCTGTCTGTCTGTATGTCTGTCTGTTTATGTTCTCACGCTGTGATTGATAAGGCCAATGCTAAAGTATCTGACATGAAGGTACCCGAAGATGCATTCGTGAATCCATTCAAGAAATATTTTACAAAATTCGATTTAGATTTTTTTTAAATCAAGTTTTAAGGGACTATTTTCACTAGGTATTTTCTCCATTCGCATCCTTAATTCTAAATACCGTGTAATTTTCGTATTCATAGCACAGAATAGAAAGAAAAATGCGCAATTCAATCAAAAATATAAGAAAACTTAAAGATTTTTAACGATTTAAAAAAAAATGAAGAATGCAATTTTTCGCTTTTAATTTCGATAACTGTCAATCTAGAAGTCATTTTCTTATAATATGGTTCCTTTCACAAGGCTAAAATAAATATATATTTTTTTTAATCATGTGAAAATATTATACTAAAAATATATATGCACAATTCTGATTATTTTATGTATATATATATATATATATATAAGGTAGGTTACACTAAACGAAGGTTAGAAATTAGCCGATATATAAAACAGCTAATCTGAAGCATAAATAGGGGGTTTCATGTAATTTTTTGCTTTTATTAGTATTTTACTGTTGTGCAGAAAGAAAAATATTTTTTTGCCGTTTGACATTTATCAAAATTAAAAGTATAAATTTACATTGAGTATTTTTAAATAAAAATATAAGGTTACGTGGGGCAACTGCGCCATGATTCTACAATGTGACTCTGAAGATTCTGGGAATTCAGCTTCAAAAAAGATAATTTTCATTTGAATTAAGGTCTGAACTTTTGTAAATGTGTTCAGTTAGGTTCCCTCTATCAGACAGAAATGCTCAAAATTACATTTAATAATTAAAAATTAAAAAAATATGCAGATTTCATCTTTTTTTCCTCATGAGACCAGTTGCCCCATAAAAATAGGGTAAGTAGACCAGGAGGGTCTATGTTCCACAAGCGTTTATTTATTTATTTTTTTCATATGGGATATCAGGTCCTGTTTGAAAAAGTGTAAACAACTTAAAAAAATTTAAACCAGGCAGATCATGTAAATTATATATCAACTAAAGGGCATTGTAAGGGAAACCTTTGCTGTCAATGTGTCTAAAAAAGCATTAAAAGAGAAAATATTAGATTTATTTATACCAAAAACATAAAAATTAAGTAACTACTTATGTACTTTAGTATAGGTAATAAGTATAAAAGTTACATGGGTATTTTAATGAAAAAAATAACAAGGTAAATGTATGACAAACGGCTACGTAAGTACTTAAGTACTTCATCTGTATCGTACAATTTCAAGGTTTAGCTATCTCGCTTTTAAGGGCAAGGTACTTGTATTCGTAAAATGTTGAAAAAATTTAATGACACCAGAATTTACAATAGAATCTATTTGCAAATAAGTAAAAGTATATTTTCGCGTACTTCATAAAAGTGAAATTTTCATTATAAAATTCCAGTGCCAATGTAGCAATCAGGGATTAAAATTATGTGATGCCATAACGGCATCACCGCCCTTCATGTGGTTAAGAAATTTGGTTTGATACCACCCAATATGCTTTTTTAAATTTTTATTACGTAATTTTAATAAGGTATTCTATACTTTTCTTTATTGAGGGCAAAAAATGGAGAAATTTATTTCCCGTAGTAAGAGAAACTTAAAAAAAATTATTTATAACTATTGGGGTAACTGTATCCAATATGGTCCAGTTACCCCGGATACATGTCCCAGTTACCCCATCCTTGAAAAATTTATGGGGTAACTGAGACACCCGCTCACATTTGAAACATGAAATAAATATGTATAGATACCTTATAATATTAATGTAGTTATATGCCTAATCTTTAGAAAAAAAGATTGTTTAATAAAAGTACTTATAGTATTTTAATAAAAAGCCGAGGAAGTTCAACCATATTGGCGTTGTTTTTAAAAAAAGAAACGTAAATTTTCGACAACCTATCACAGCAAAGAGTTGACACACGTTGTTTTAGGAAGTAGAGATTAAGGTGCATTGTTCACAAAAGCTAAAACTTAAAAAAACATCAACAGTTTTTTATAAAATAGCCTATGGCCCAGTTACCCCAACAAACATTAAATGATATAAACAGCATTTATTTACAGACATCACTCATCTTTTGGAATGTTTGTGGTGTTCAATTCTTTTTGACGATATATCTTATTTTCAAAAAAAATTTCATTCTTGTTTAAAAAAAAAAATTACATTATTATTTTTTAATGAAAATGTACATAAAATAAACAGTACTTCTTTATAGACATACAGTAAACTCTGTCTAAGGCGGAATCGATCGGGACTCAGAAAATTTTCCGTGGTAGACAATATTCCGGCTTATGCAAAAAAGCTCCCGCCCCCCCCCCCCCCCAAAAAAAAAACAAAATCCCTCGAATTTGATGATTTTTTATTGATTTTCCTGGCTGGAAAATCGGTTGAAAACTGAAATTCGGAATCTTTTGTCTTTATAGATAAATGAGAAACGCTATTCAATTTCTTAGTACTGTTGTAATACATGCAATTGAAAGTTTACACACACACAGAAAAATAAAATAAAAAAATACCCCCCCCCCACCCCCCCTCCTTCCAAAAAACTTCGAGAATGAGACAGAACGCTATAACTTTGAATTTCAGTGCATCCTTAAAGTATAATACACTGCTCAAAACAATTAAAGGATATTTGAAGTTTTATATAAAATAAAGATATAAACGAAATTTTTTTTGCCGAAAATAGAAGAAGAGAATCACAAATGCAAATTTTTCTAGTTTTCAAACTGTGGAGTATGCAAATTTTGAGTTCGACGTCAAAAACGTCGCTTCAGCGGCAGCGAATGAAATTTGACTTTCAACTGGATAAAAGAGAATGAAGACAAGGATGATCGGCATTCAGTGATTGCTTTGTTTCGATGAGTACGATGTCTCAACGAAGTCATTTGACAGATTCAGAAGCTTTGAGAATTGTTGGTAGGTTAGAAGGGGGCCAAACTCAAGCCGAAGTAGCGCAAGCCATTGGAGTGTCACAAAGTGTCATTTCCAGGATCTGGAACCGTTTTTTGGAGAGTGGATGTGCACAGTGGTATAGTCCTGGAAAAAAAAGTGGGGGGACGCTCATAATTTCGAACATTAAGGTCTGTATTATCCATAGGGCAAACTTTATTTTGAATCTTGCTTTTCATTTTCTATTTCAGAGAAAAGTAATTGAAAAATTAAATTGAAAAATTAAATTTAAATTAATTTAATTAAAGTTATTTTATCTGTTTAACATTAAATAGCTTGCTGTAGAATTCAAAAAATTTAAACCTTATTTCATGACTGAAAATTTTTGGAATAGAATTCGTAATTCCGTAACGCTAATTCAACCAACGAATTTTTTATTAGAATTTTTTATTAATTATTTATTTTGGAAATAGTTATAAAATAACTGTTTTCCACTGAAAGCATTGAAAATTATTGCATTTTTACTTTATGGTCAGATATAGTGTAAGGAATTTATTGTAATCATGGCAAAGAAAAATAAGACTGAAATTTTGGTATATCTTTACTTTTTGAGACCCGCTGAATTCATTTTGTCTATTTTCACAACAATTCTCTATGTATTTACGTACACATGTGTGTATGTTGGTTTTTTTTTTCAGACTCCCGAAGTCTTTTTTTTTTCCATGAGTCAATATGTGTAAGTATTTGAACATGATAGCGTTCAAACGGTGTTTTCCACTGGGCTCAAATTTTGCAAGTATGTTATACATTATGAATAGACTATTTAATATTCTGAGACTATATGCTACTGTCCAAACACTAACTTGGGAGAAATTCGACACGGTTTTCGCATCTAGGCAATTTTTTCATCAGAAATAATTAGTAAGTAACTGTTTATGTGAGAAAAATTATCAAACAATATGACCAAAGCAGAAGATAATCGATAAATAATGCTTTTTATTGGCTCGAAGAATACGTTTAGTGCTCAAATGCTGGCCCAAATCGGATTTTTTAAAAATATGAATTTTAAAGAGGGGTCTACAGACCATTTCCGAAAATTGCATTTCATCAGAGTTTCTGTAAAAGAAACTTGAAATAGAAACTTAATATAATAACTAGGTTGCTTCTAATCAGTAAATGCAATACTTGAATTTTTTTTTCTTCAAAAATTAGAATTTTAACGCTATGAAATGCGGAGAGAATATTCTAAAATTTCAGTTTCATCATAATTTCTCAAGAAACTTAAAACATGGCACTCATGTATTTTCAGGATGTACATGCTCGCTTAAAACGTTTTTTTAAGAATTCAAATTTAAAATAAAAAGTGAATTGGTGAGAAAATCTTCTAAAATCGTCTGATCACGATTTATTTGAAGCTATTTTTTACAATAAATTTGAAAATAAATATAGTCGTAACTATTAACAAGTAGATGCTCACAAAGAACGGATTTTAAAAATTTCGAAATTTGAAGTGATGAAATGAGCTGAAAACCTTCTAAAATTACCATTCTTCTGAAAATATCAGAGCTAGAAACTTAAAATTTGACATTGAAGTTATTTTTAATGCGTTAATATTCCGATTAAAAAAATGAAATAGGATTGGAAATTGAATGTGTGAACCGGCGCAATGAATGTTATCACATTATTAACAGGAATAAAATCTACTCAAATTATAAATTTATTGGAGTTGATGGCATTCTATAAACTGCTTAAAGGGTCGAGCGGAAATTTTTTAAATATAGCTTTTTGAACTACAGTTTAGATAGCAAATAACTTATACTTTTCAAAATTATATGTCAAAAATGTAATGACAGATAGAGCGGACCTAAGTAAGCAGATTTCGTACAGGAATGTGGGTGCGGAAATGCAGCAAATAGGTAGTAGAGAGCGCTGTTGAGTTCGGTAGATAAAAGCATTTCGCTGGCTTAATTTTCATTCTCCGTATGGATTTTGAGCAACATGCGTCGTTACACCAATGTTGAGCTTGCCGACATCCATTTCATGTATGGGGCTGCATAAGGAAATAAAACGGCTGCTCAAAGAATGTACATGGAACGATCCTCGGATAGAAATCTGCCAGATCGCCAAACATTTCAGCGTCTTCAACGGATGTTATGCGCGAGTGGATCGTTTTATGCTTCGAGTCGTGATACGGGCACTGGAAGATATCACAGAATTCCTGCAGAGGAAGACGCAGCATTATGCACAGTTGGTGATTGTCCTTCGACAAGCTCGAGAACCGTTGGACGTGCGTTGGATGGGAGCCATTTACTTGCGCATCCCCATACATAAAATGCATGTCGGCAAGCTCCGCATTAGTGTAACGATGCATGTTATTCGACATCTGGGCGGAGAATGACAATTCAAGTCAGCAAAATGCTTTCATCCGCCGATCTCAACAGTGCCCTCTACTCCCTCAACGCTGCATTTCGCACCCACATTCCTATACGAAATCTGCTTATTTAGGTCCCCTCTACCTGCTTTTACATTTCTGACACCTGATTTTGAAATACCATGTATTTGTACCAAGTTTTGAAATCAATTAAAAAAGAGAGTGGTTTAAATTAACTTCTTTTAGTTATTAAATATTTAAATAAAAGTGAAAAATCGTTTTAAAACAACAATAATATACTTAATTTTGTCACAGTTTAATAATATGCATTACTTTTCCTCTCACAGAGAACTTTTCAGAAATGCTTGCTCTCAAAAAAGTCCTCAACTCTTTATACTTTTCTAGATTTTGTGTCAATAACCATTCTATATTTTCCAAATTTTGAGTAAACCGGTGGTTTTACCTTGGATAAGTATGGACCGCTAATGATTAACATTGGAAGATTAAACAGATTATACATTAAAATGAAATTACTATTAAACATTAAAAGCGCTAGATTTTGTCACTAAAAATACAAAGTTGCTATTAAAGTCTGGCAATCTTTTAGACTTCTTCAAGTTTTAGCTAAGGTCGGTCTGTACAGTGTGCTCGAAAAAATTTAAGCACGATTTACTCTTTTTTACTTGTTGAAGATAAGCAGGCAATGTAAGATGCCAAAACGTTTAAAGTAAGGTAGAGAATATGCAAGGGGGGGGGGGGGGAAGGAAGATGACAATAATAACAAATTCGAAAAGCTATGCGATATATTCGAAGAAAAATGTAACGGACGGTACTAAGCATATGCAGTTGACCTTAAGTAAAATTCAATATATGCCATCAACAATATTAGTGAGAAAGAAATCTAAAATATTTACAAATGCATTTTCAGAAGAGCTCCAGTTACTGGAGCTGACGGTAAACAGTTACAGAATGCTTAGGCAGTTATTATTATTTTTTTAATTATGTTTTTAAGTTTTAAAACTACATTGTCTCTTTACAATAGCTGCCCGTGTAGCTTTTTACATAAATATTCTTGTAATGCATTTTTTTTTATTTTTACACTTGTTATTATTTAATTTTGTTCTGAAATTTTATCCTATGAAAATGCTTCCTATTTTCACTGGTGAAATAATATTTAAATGGTTCCAAAAAGCTTTATAAGTCAGCTTTCTTTCTTCATGTTTTAATTTATTTTAAAGATACAGATAAGTAGTTTTATAATGATTTTGTTGCAGCAAAAATAAAATTTTCCTAACTGACAAATTTTGAGTAAGAACAGTCGTACAAAACTTTTTAAAAAATTGTCCGCATTTTTTAAAAATTAACGAGAATATTTCACACTCATAATATTTCAATACTATTTAATTATCTTATTTTTATAATTTACATTTATCTCCAAAAGGTAAAATGTTAAAGCGCGTATCAATCTTTATGGTACACCCTGTATACCTGTCAATATATTAATTATTCACAAACATTTGTAAAATTAATTTTAGAGCAACAATGTGTGATGGAAAGACATGTGTAGCATTTCTTATCAAAAATAAAATTTCTTTTAGTTTAAACATACATATCAAGGAATAATTGCTTACAAATGGTAACGTATTTATTTGAATTATTTTAAGTGGCCATCTATAGAAATTAACTATCATACGCGCATCACATAACACACTAAAATTTAAATCAGCTGCAAAACGAATTTAAAGAAATATCCGGTCATAGATAGAAGTGTATTTGATTTTTTTTTTGTGTTACTCTATATACAAATATCTATATACAAATATACAATCATTTACATATCACTCGGCTAATTAAGGTTTTGTTCAGCATAATAAATAAAATAGAAAATACATCAAATGCATAATGCAGAGCTCCGAAATGGTGCCCTTTCCTCCTCCTAAAGTTCCCTTTTAGTAAAATGTCCCTTTGGTCCACTTCGACCTTTGTCGGTGACTGAAATTTTTTTTCAAAAAAATTACTAAAGTGGAAAAATCGCCACAAAACTCTAAAAATCTTTAAAAGATAAAAAATCGTAGAGGACAAAATGTACTATAGTACGCTAAAGCATTGTAACCGAATTTTTTTAAAGAATATCAAAATACTGCTAAGGAATGCGGAAAAACGTTAAACATAATGAAAATTGCATTAAAAAACACTAAAAAGTCAGAAATCGCAGAAAACAAAATTTACAACATTTATTATACAATTTATTTATTATTATAATTAATTATAATACAACATTTATTATACATTTATATACAAAAAAAAATTACAACATACTAGAAGATTGAAACCGCATGACAAAAAATCGACGCAAAACACAAAAAACTCAAAAATTGTATAAACAATTAGCAAAAAATTCAAAAATTGCGGTACGAATTCCGAAACTAATTTATTGAAAAGAGGACAAAATATATTAAACTGCATTAAAAGGTTAGAACAGATTAAAAAAAAACTAAAAATCGCATAAAAAATTGCGAAAGATTAAAAAATAGCTGTGCTAATTCCGAATAAAGTTTATTGAAAAGAGGACAACATTTACTATATTGGACTAAAACATTTAAACAGGATGCCTATTACTAATGTGGAAAAATCAACGCGAAATGTATACAAATCGCTAAAAATTCGAAAAATCGCAGAGGACAAAATTTACTATAGTGCGCATTGTTTACTGGAATTCTTTCACAAATGTCAAAAAATCATCGCGGAACGAAAAAAAAAAAAGTTAAAAATCCTTAAAAATTATGTACGTACAAAACTTTTACGTTCCCTACGTACGTACGTACAAATCTGAGGGCGCAATCGCGAAAGGAAAATATCTATTACATTAGGGTTAAGAGTTGGAAACCGAATTCCTTTTTCGAATATCATAAAATTGAAACAAAACGCGAAAAGAAAGGCTGAAATTTGGATAAAAACTTGCCAAAAATAAATCGTTGTACAAATTCTGAATAAACTTTATTGAAAAAGTTGAAAAGAGAACAACATTTACTACTATTGGGCTAAAATATTGAAACTGAATTCCTTTTATTAACGAAAAAAATCATCGTGAACGGTAAAGAAAAGAAAAAAGTTAAAAATTGCAAAAAAATTTAGGCTTTGAAGTGCATAATTTTAGACATAGATATACCTCTCCTCCATCTTGCAGCTTATGTGCAGCAGTCTTTTCAGAACATAGACCACACAGACCAACTTGTATCTTTATTATTGTAGATTTAGTTTTGATTTCGATTTTGATGTAGCAGCATATCCCTCTATTAAAGGAAATCTTAATTAAGATTTATTCTTGTTTTTGTTATACTTTTTAAATACGTTTTTATTAGAAGGAAGTATTGGGATCTTTTTGAAGGATTTACACATTTTAGGTTGACCTGAATATGATTTGACAATTTTTTGAAAATCTCTCTCTGTGTATGATACAAATTTCGTAGCCACTCTATTCCAAAAACTAAACCATAGAATATCATCCAATACCATATTTAATTAGACCTTAGCACATGCAAGTGCTAATTAGGTTTTGGCGTATGTGTCCCAACAGGTGGTATTGCTATACTGCATTTTTTCACAATTTACATAACTATATCTCAGCATCTCTGGTATGAAATATCACCAAACTTCACATTCACCTAACCCTTGACATAAATTGATGATGATTAGATTTTGGTGTATTTTGCCCAACAGCTGGTGCTACTGTTTCGCATTTTTAACGATTTCCGTGATAGCCAGATTTCGGCATGTTTGGGGTGGAATTTCACCAAATTTAATATGTAAGATGATTATGAATAATTGTTGATTCAATACTGATTTTGATCGGCTTTGACGTACTATGCTATTTCTGATGAACATCATAGCTTATCTCAGTTTTTTTTTGTAGAAAGGAACTAACAATATACATGTTAATTTGAATGCTCAGCAATTTGAATTAAAAGTTCATGCTTCTTTAAGGGCAATTATAAAGGTTGAGTGCTGAATATTGAATACTTTGTCTTCTTGCAGTAGAATATTTAACAATGTTTAAATAAAGCTGTGTACATTGCTTAATGGCCATCTTTATAACATATTTTCTGGGGTATTTTTAAAAAATGCGCTTGCATATTTCGGAAAACTCGGTGCAGTATTTTTAGACGAATGGCCCCTTTTAATATAAATGTTCCTTGAAGTCCCCTTTTTAAATAAAATGCCCCTTTCCCATTTTTGGAGGAGTAAATGTGTTGGGAACCCTAATAATATAATCGAAAAGACGTTTAAGCAACTGAACCCATAGATGACAATGTGATGGATTCTTTTGTAAGTCTTGCAAAAGTACTATAAATGTTTTGCGCACCGTTTTCCATAGTATCGTTTTCCATAGTTTTCCATGCATTTCAAATAATTATCGGATTATGGTATTTGGAACGTCCCTGGTATTTTTTAATGCTCCTGTAAACGAACGATAAATGCTATTTCCGGCAGGGAACAGGTAACGAATTTTAAATGTCATTTTCGTTATATTTAAAATATTATAACTTCTTTAATGTCTATTTCAAACAATTTCTGCCAATAAAACGTGATATGAAACGACTCTCTTTTTGTTTTCACATAAACGAAATACTGATGCTATACTCATCATTTACAATAGTGATATATTACATCGAACCTCAAAAATATACATAAAATTTTGCCACAATCCAGGCAAACTTATGGAAGTTAAAATGTGAATAGCCGAACCAGCACAGTAAATACTTTTCAACTTTGTTGAAAAGCATTAAAAGTCAATATCTTATTTCTAAAATTGTTAATTTATTGCTGTGTTCATTTTTTAAAAAAATTAATAAGTTTGGAAAATCTGAGTCCTCCCGCGTCTCTAGCGTCCCCCTTGAAAATAAAAAGTAAGGGGACGCTCGAGGTAAAATAAAAAAGTAGGGGGACGCCGTCCCCCCGCGTCCCCCCTCGACTACACCACTGGATGTGCAGGCCGAAGACCAGGGCAAGGTCGTAGACGGGCAACAACGCCCAATGAAGATCGGTGTTTAGCGTTAACAGCTCGGAGACACCGAACCATGAACGCTACTCTTCTCCAACAACACCTTCGCTCGGCTACAGGCACCACGATTTCAACTCAGACTGTCCGAAACCGACTCCATGCTGTAGGTCTGTATGCTCGCCGACCGATGGTGTGTGTTAGATTAACATCAAGGCATCGTCGCGACCGCAGGGAGTGGGCAACCGAGCATGTCAACTGGGGGAGAAATGAATGGAGCAATATTCTGTTTTCTGACGAGTCCCGTTTTTCTGTGCATCCGGATAATAGGCGTATTTTTATCTGGAGGGACCGTGGCAGTAGGAATAATCCTGCGTTCGTGTACGAAAGTGTCAGATTTGGCGGTGGAGGAGTGTTGGTGTATGGTGGCATCTCCATTGACGGGCGCACTGACCTCTACATCTTTCGAGATGGAGCTCTGACTGGTCGCCGATATAGGGATGAGATCCTCAGACCTATTGTAGTCCCTTACGCTGCAGCAATCGGAGATAACTTCATTTTAATGGACGATAACTGCAGGCCACATCGTGCAAACCTGGTGGAGGATTTCCTTTTCGAGGAAGGAATCGTTCGAATGGAATGGTCAGTGTGTTCTCCAGACATCAGTCCAATCGAGCACGTTTGGGACGCTCTAGGAAGACGAGTTTCTGGCCGCCAACAACCCCCACAAACTCTCCAAGAACTGGAAAGAGCTCTTCTGGAAGAGTGGGGCAGAATACCCCAACTAGTCATTAATAGCCTCATTGAGTCCATGCCTCAAAGGTGTTCAACGTTGCTGGCCGCCCGTGGAAACCATACCCCCTACTGAAAATGATTTTCTTTGAAGAAAACACCTTTTCTTATTCTTTTTTTCTCATATGCACAAATTGTGTTTTTTTTCCTTTAGTACACAAATGCGCAATAAAATGCATTTTTTTCTGCCAAACACGTGTAATTTATTCTCATATAACCTACTATGTCTGTCGACCATGTATCAATCAGCTAAACAGTTTACCAGATACAAAATCCACCTAAAACTGCAGTATCCTTTAATTGTTTTGAGCAGTGTATATTGCACTTTCGAAAATATGTATTTTGATAAATGTTCATTCTACTAGAAATATTAACTTTTAAATATAATTTTGCATATGAAAAAATGGCACAAGCATAAATTCCTTAAAATTTAAACAGTTTCTGTCCTTTTGAATTAACTTTTCCAAGTGTTACGGAATTTAACTAACTTGCACGACATTGAGTATTTGACTTATCAGTTTTAAAGTTTAATAAACAAAATGCCTTTCATTTTTAAATTATCCTTTTTTCCGCCTTATGCAAAATTCTGGTTTCGGTGGGACCTTCAAAGGCTTTCCGTTTCCGCGTTAGACAGATTCCGCCTTATGCAGCCTGAATTAATGTAATTTTCTATGGGTTCGCCGGGACTTGAAAATTTTTCCGCGGTAGACAGATTTCCGGCTTATACAGAGTCCGCCTTAGACAGAATTTACTGTAACTCATTTTCCCAAAATCTGCGATAACGAAGCGGTGTCTAAAAGAATAAAAGAAAAGAGCAAATAATAACACACTTACTTTAATGCAATAATTTATTTCGAAGATGAATATGACATTCATTTGTTCTATGCACGCCGTTTCTCAAAATGATAAACATCCAAGACAAATGAGCTGTTACTTCTAAGTTATCGGAGAAGAGCAAACACCTAACTGAATATTTCTTCAATTTTACTTGGTAATGCAGGGTTTCCACATGAAACCTCTCTGATTTTAAATGTTAATAGCACGGAAACCGTCCTAGAGATTTGCGGTTTGCGGTTGCATGAATAGCAACACAACAAGTTTATTTTGCTGCAATTTTTCTTTTCCCGAAACAATTAATTTTTGTTGTATGCATTATTGATATGTTATGACAACAAGTTTATTTTGCTGAAAACATTTATTTGTCTAAAAAAGTTACATTTTTGGTCTATGTATGCACTTCGATATGTGCTCGGATCGTAGATCTCAGAATGTCCAGTCGTAATCAATCTCAATTCACGTGTTACGCAGCATGTCAGGTGTGACTGAATCGATGGTTACCTCTATTTTGTTAAAAATTAACCATTTCGAAAAAAATAATGGTAGCAAAATAAACTTGTTGTGTTGCTATTTGTAGTGAATACTGCAGTGTTGAATTCAGGAGGTGGCCCGGGGGCACATGCGACGAGATGCCCCCCTTCCCGGAAGAATTTAGTTTTTCTGTTTTCAATGGTCAGAAAGTGCAATATTTCCCCTGGAACTCTATGATGTCCCCCCCCCCCCCGGAGGCACAAAAATCCCTCCCGGAAAAAATTGTCTGAATTCCAGACTGGAAGAATCTGTGTGTGGTTATCACTGAAGAGAAATCATTGTTTCCCTTTTTAATATATTTTAATAACACAGCACACAAATGTAGCAATCACAAAACACTGATGAAAACATAGAATTATAAAGTGACTTTGGGGAAAAAAATCATCTGCTACATGGTTAATTGGCATTCGTAAAGCATTATGTGGGGAATATTCCCGCTGTAAAACAACAGAATAATTGGGGATAAGGCCCGCTAAAACACAGCCTGCCACAATAGCAGATAGGGAACAACAACTGCACTCGATCACATGACTTCAAAACTGCGGAGCTCGTTTGGCATGTGCACAAGGTTGTTTTCAAGGCATGTGCATGCACACCATTGATAACGCTGCAAACCGCAAATCTCTAGGAATCATAATTCCCGTACGAATAACATTTGAAATCAGGGAGGTTTCATGTGGGCACCCTGTACTTTCCTCTTAAAGTATCTGTTTTACTCCTTACCTAGCTTATTTATGGATTGCTAATGAAAATTCCAGTCATTGCTAAAAAAATTATTTCCACTATTTATCTTAAATACAAATGCTCATCTTCATTAATTTTTTTTTTAATCCTACGCAAAGGAAACGAAAATTAATTACTTCCTTAAGGAATTTTTATTTTCTTTAAGCTTAGTTAACATATTTTAATATAATAAGTATAACTTTCGAAATACACAAATTGAGTTCTTGAAAGTAACATGTCTGTTGAAAGTAACAGGTATTGAAATTTCACCATATTAATAAATACATAACAGAGAACCTTTACAAATAGATTTTAAAAATAATAGAATAATTTATCCATCCAGCTCTTATTTACCATCCATCATCAAATAATCAATAGAGATCATCTTACGCAATGAGAATGCTTGCAATGATTCAGCATCCATGGAGCTCCCTAAAATTTGGAAAGAAATGCTATACAGAATAATGAAACAATAATATAAAAAAAGTTACGTTCACAAATTTCCATTTTTAATATTGCAGTTAATTTCTTTATGCTTGTGTTCGCGAGATTTTTGTTTTTGTTTACTAGTTTTTCAATTTGAACTTTTGCGAAAATATTTTTATCATTTTATTTTCTTGAGAATATTGTCGTCTGATGGAATAAAACATGTCGAAATGTAAATAAATAAAGGTATTTTGCCTTTTTTAAAATTTATGTTTATCACTTATAGCATTAATGTGTAATATTATAAGTGATTTTATAGTTTAAAAACTTTAAATTTTTTATACTAAATTGTGAATTAAATTTTCGTTTTGGATCAATAATTGCATTAAAAAAAAGAAACACACACACACACACACGCATACACACACACACACAAAAAAAGAGAAACTTAAAACCAAAGATGTATACTCATTACAAATAATTCACTGATTTTATCAGAATCAGTATTTCAAATTACTGTTCAATTTTTTGCGCTTCTTTGAGTCTCTATGAAATTTACATTATATATTCTCAAAGGATTCTCTGAAAAATGAGTCTGTACAACAAAATGTCGCGCAGATTTGGGATACTAAGGTCTTTAGGTAGAAATAATTTCAGTAGTACCTCTGCTGAATAGCATGCGACATCATCAAATCAATATAACAATTTGTCACATTCACATCTTTTTTCGATGGAAATGTGTTGATCTACTAAAGTCGACTTCTTCAGTCATTGTTACGAAAATGGTGTTACGAATCAAATCAAAAACCTCCCACCTTCATACAGTCAACGACAGCCATATTTCACGAAAGATTAGTCATATGCGGAATTAGGGTTGGCGTCATTCAATTCAGGGCCCAAAGTTTTTGGTACCATAATCGACTTTTTAAAAAATATTTTATTTTTTTGGACTACTATTATTTAATTTTGGACTCTTTAACGGGATTTAATAAAACTGATAAAGCAAGTAATTTAACCGTTTGGTTGGATGTTTTTGTGGCCCAAATGTGAAATATCTAGCTCCTCTCGTTCAAAAGTTATTGATTTTAAATCACCATTTTTCCTGTTATTTCGTCCCTCTGTGAGACACGCGTTTTATAGAATCTTAAATCTCCAAGATATGTGAACTATTACTTTGTCTTTAATTAATCATAGAAAACAGATAATTGAATACATTTTAATTTCGTTTGGCATAAAAAAATCTTGAAGTATATTTTCTCTCCTTTCCCAGCTTATTTATCATTTGCTAATGGAATTTCACTTTGCTGCTAAGTATTTTATCCCCGCTGTTTATCTTAATTACAACTTCTCCTCTTGATGCTCTTTTTTTTTAATCACACGCATAGGGAAACAATTTAATTCTTTCCTAAAAGAATTTCCCTCATCTCTATTTTTGTTTGTACTTACAAGAACATAGTTAAAATGTTTTCAGTAAAATAAAGTACAACTTGCAAAAGATTAATTTGTTTTGTTGAGTGTAATATGTCAATGGTTAAAATTTGAGGATTGAGCTTCGAGCCATTATATTATGAAATATATAGTAACAAATAAATAGTACAATTTTCAAATTTAACAACGTGAAAATAACACAACTATAAATATGTCTGTTGAAAACCGTTGACAGTTGTTATGGAGCTTCTAAAGCTCTGTCATCAATTCAAAAGTTAAAATTACTAGAGGTAAGCGTTTAAACATAAAAGTTTGAGGCGAAATGGCGGTAAGTTTGATGAAATTCAAAATTACAGTGCATTCTTCCAAGTAGTTTATGCGGTATTGTTTAAAACTACCCACATTGCAATCTATTTTGCAACGATTAAAAAGAAAATTTAACATTAAAAGTGCAAAAATTTAAACCTTCGTTATAACTAAACTATTTGACAAAATTACTTCAGCGTTTGGTATCCTATAAGGGGCCGTACATATATAATGTTATGAAGTTTTTGGGAATTTTGGACATCATGCCCCTTTACGATATCAAACGTTATCAATCCTCGACCCGCTCTCTCCTCCTAATGATATCGCTACCAGTGTCTAAAAGTTCTTTTTATTTTTGCATTTTTTTTTCCTTTTAGACATCTGCAATGATATACATATATGGTTATACATTTATTATTCGCATATTTTATTGATTTAAATGTAGAGAAGAAGTCAATAAAATATCATTATTATATATTAAATAACTAATCAAATAGAACTAATAGTTATAACTTTATATCAAATAGACCCGTGAACAGTGAGGAAATAAGCAGAATATCTTTTCAAGAAAACAGACGGATAACATTCTTCCCCATTTTTTTTTCTAGTAAACATAACATGAACTTTTTCGAACCTGGTTTCTCTAACAAACGTATGGTTGAATAATAGGAAAGTCGAGCATTGGGATAGTCCATATTTTGGAATTAAATGATTATATAATCATTTAATTGTTTTATAACTTTTGTATTTTCATAAAAAAGATAGGACAAAAAGAAAAAGAAAAGATCACAGACTATTTTGATGTAAAGAAAAAGTTTTTCTTTGGTTGGATCAAAAGTGATAAGGATATCAAAAGACAACCCCTCTCCCCTAAAGATATCTTACGGTATCAAGTGATAGACCCCCACCCTCCCCTAACATGATAAGGTTATATATCTACAGCCTTGATAAAATTTTCGAAAAAAAAAATGATAAAAATTGGGTGTTTGTATTTGTAAGATTTTGGTACAATTTCAGACCGCCTAAGCCTTAAATGAAAAACATAAAATAAAAGAAGATGGAAATTATGACCATCTGTTGCCTTTTTCTTTGGCCGCTTGGCCCACGAATGTAATGAAGAATAATCTAAGCCATAATTAAAAAACTTATATGCATATACCCATTCAAATTTTGATACTGATGATTTTTCATGTATATTCGTAATGTTAATTTATACAAATATTTAAAAAAAATTCAAACATTTTTTAGAAAATTAAATACTTACAACATCACATGCGTTGTACGAAATCAGTCTTGTACTACAGTTTAGACTGCTAAAAACAATTAAAGGATATTGTATTATATAAAATAATTGTATAATCGAAAAATTTTTTTTAGCAGAAAATGGAAGAAAAGAGTCACAAATGCAAATTTTTCCCATTTTCAAACTTCAGAGTATGCAAATTTTGAGTTTGACGTCAAAAACGCCGCTACTGAAAGACAAAGCGGAAAACTATGATCGACATTCAGTAAATGCTTTCTTTTGATGAGTGCGATGTCTCAAACGAAGTCCTTTAACACCGAGTGGGAAGCCTTTAACGTGGCTCGGAAACACCGAAAAATGGCACTCTTCTTCAACAACACCTTTGCTCGGCTACTGGCACCACAGTTTCGACTCAAACTGTCCGAAATCGGCTCCACGCTGTAAGTCTGCATGCTCGCAGACCAATGGTATACGTTACATTAACGGCAAGGCACCGTGGCGCCCGCAGGGAGTAGGCAACATAACATGTGAACTGGATGAGAAATGAATGGCGCAATATCATTTTCTCTGGCGAGTCCCGTTTTTCTATTCATCCTGATAATAGGCATATTTTCATCTGGAAGGAACGTGGCACTAGAAACAATCCTGCGTTCGTGCAAGAAAGTGACACATTTGGCGGTGGGGGAGTGATGGTCTATGCTGGCATCTCCATTGATGGACACACTGACCTCCACATCATTCGAAGTGGAGCTCTGACCGGTCAGCGATATAGGGATGAGATCCTCAGACATTTTGTAGTCCCTTACGCTGCAGCAATTGGAGATGAAATCATGTTAACGGACAAAAATTGTAGGCCACATCGTTCACACTTCGTGAAGGATTTCTTTTTCGAGAAAGGAATCATACGACTGGAATGGCCAGCGTGTTCTCCGGACACGGACCTAATAGAGCATGTTTGGGACATTCTAGGCAGGCGAGTTGCTGGTCGCCTACCACCCCACAATCTTTCCAAGAACTGGATAGAGTTCTTCTGGAGGAGTGTGATAGAATACTCCAGCTCCCCATTAATAGCCTCATTGACGCCATGCCTCAAAGGTGTTCAACGTTGCTGGCAGTCCGGGGAAACCATAACCCTTAGCAAAAAGATTTTCTTTGAAGGAAACACCTTTTTTTTTATTCGTTTTTTCCATATGTACTGTGCTTTTGTTTTGTTTTGTACCCAAATGCTCAATAGTCATTTGATAATGATCATTTTTTACTGACAAACATGTCTAATTTTTTTTCCCATATAGCCTGTCAAGTCTGTTGAACATGTATGAATCATCTAAACAATTCTCCAGCTGCTAGATCTACCCACAACTTCAATTTCTTGTCACTGTTTTGAGTAGTGTATAATTATATTTTTTTGGAGAGGAGTGGTTTTGGTAACGGATTATTCATAAAAATCCCAGTTTTCAGAAAACACATTTAAAGTTTATATTTCAGGAAATCTGTTAGAAATAATTAACTGTATATTTACGTAGAATTGTCAAGATTTTTATATTGTCTCTCTTATGTTGTGATTTTATTTCTTAATTTAAGGTCCTTAATCAGTAACTTGTAGTTACTTAATAAACACTTCTGGTTTAAGACTTGAAACAAAAATAACCATTACTGCACTTCCAACGATCGTGAAAAAAAAAAGCTGTTACGTTGTACAGTTTTTGAAATTAAATAATAAAACTAATTATTGATATCTGCCCGTAAATGGTCATTCAAATATAGTGGCATACCTTAAATATCTACATTTTGCAACATTCTTTAAATAAAATGTACAATATTTTTTAATCACCAAGTTTAAAATTTTAAAATGATCTTCATAATGATTGTTCAATAAGAAACATAAGATTTTAATTTTGCAAATTATTAGGTAGCTTTCTTTACAAAAAATCTACCTATTGCAGCCGTTCGGAGGAAAGCGATTTCAAAAAATTTTGGTATATTTTCATCGATCATGACCCCCAGACCCCGAAACCACCCTCCGTTCAAAATTGATATATATATATATATACCGGGTGTCCCAAAAAGGACTGACTGATTTTAAAATTCAATAACTTGCAAACGGTGACAGATATTTAAAAAATTCTTGCAGGAGGGTTATGCATAAGGTCAAAAGTTTTATTACAGTGATTTTCGATTTTAGTTCGAATTACAAACAATAGATGGCGCTGTAAGCAATAGTCGCTAAATACAGGCTCGATTTCTGGTCCTTTCTTTTGTTCCATGCTGAAAAAGGAGATGGAAATGTATTATCCGGGCCACGAAGTACCAAAAATCGAGCCTAAATTCAGCGTCTATCGATCGCAGCGCCATCTATTGTTTGTAATTCGAACTAAAATTGAAAATCACTGTAAAAAAACTTTTGACCTTATGCATAACCCTCCTGCAAGAATTTTTTAAATATCTGTCACCGTTTGCAAGTTATTGAATTTTAAAATCAGTCAGTCCTTTTTGGTGACACCCGGTATATATATATATATATATATATATATATATATCTGACCTATGTCACACTGTAACTCCCGTAATTATGAACCGATTTCAATGTAATTCGGTGTGTACATAGTACATACCAATGTCTCGACCGAGTTCGTTGGCCAGCTTCATCTGCCATTTTGTTTCAAAATGGCGGCCATTTAAAAATGTTTAAAAATTTTAAAACTTGAAATGTGGTACCAAAAAATTAAAAATGGAAAAATATTTTTTTCTTACGTATTTGACCTTTATACAAAGATTCCGGAGCAGTTTTCATTTCGTCTATATCTTAAAAAATGGCTGAGTTATAGCATTTTGAATTTCTAGCGTGGCTGACATTTTGAAACGTCCTGAATTTTGTCACGCGATAAAAGGCGTATTTATGAACCGATTTGGATGTAATTCAGTGTGTAGATAGTACATACCAATCTCTCGACCGAGTTCGTTGGCCAGATTCATCCGCCGTTTTGTTTCAAAATGGCGGCCATTTAAAATTTTAAAAAAATTTTAAAACTTGAACTGTGGTACCAAAAAATTAAAAATGGAAAAATATTTTTTTCTTACGTATTTGACCTTTATACAAAGATTCCGGAGCAGTTTTCATTTCGTCTATATCTTAAAAAATGGCTGAGTTATAGCATTTTGAATTTCTAGCGTGGCTGACATTTTGAAACGTCCTGAATTTTGTCACGCGATAAAAGGCGTATTTATGAACCGATTTGGATGTAATTCAGTGTGTAGATAGTACATACCAATCTCTCGACCGAGTTCGTTGGCCAGCTTCATCCGCTATTTTGTTTCAAAATGGCGGCCATTTAAAATTTTTTTAAAAATTTAAAATTTGAAATGTGGTACCAAAAAATTGAAAATGGAAAAATATTTTTCTTATGTATTTGACCTTTATACAAAGATTTCGGAGCAGTTTTTGTTTCGTCTATATCTTAAAAAATGGCTGAGTTATAGCATTTTGAATTTCTAGCGTGGCTGACATTTTGAAACGTCCTGAAGTTTGTCACGCGATAAAAGGCGTATTTATGAACCGATTTGGATGTAACTTCGTTTATACATAGTACATACCAATGTCTCGACCGGGTTCGTTGGTCAGCTTCATCCGCCATCTTGTTTAAAAATGGTGGCCATTTAAAATTTTAAGAAAAATTTAAATTTGGAATGTGGTGCCAAAAAATTAAAAATTGAAAAAATATTTTCTTCTTATGTGTTTGACCTTGATAAAAAGATTCGGGAGCAGTTTTTGTTTCGTCTATATCTTAAGAAATGGCTGAGTTATAGCATTTTGAATTTCTAACGTGGCTGACATTTTGAAACGTCCTGATTTTTCTCACGTAATAACAGGCGTATTTTTGAACCGACTTGGATGTACCTTGGTGTGTACATAGTACATAGAAATATCTCGACCGAGTTCGTTGGCCGGCTTCATACGCCATCTTGTTTCAAAATGGCGGCCATTTCAAAAAATAAAAAAATAAAAAAATTTAAATGAAATACCAAAAAATTGGAAAGTGAAAAAGATTTTTTTGGTATGTGTTTCACTTTAATACAAAGATTCCGGAACAGTTTTTCTTTCGTCTATATCTAAAAAAAATGGCTGAGTAATAGCATTTTGAATTTCTCTTGTGGCTGACATTTTAAAACGACCTGATTTTTGTCACGCGATAACAGGCGTAATTATGAACCTATTTGGATGTAACTTGGTCTGTACATAGTACATACCAATGTCTCGACCGAGTTCGTTGGCCAGCTTCATTCGCCATCTTGTTTCAAAAGGGTTGCCATTTAAAAAAATTAAATTTAAAATTCAAAATGAGGTATTAAACAATTGGAAAATGAAAAAGATTTTTTTATGTGTTTGGCCTTGATACAAAGATTCCGGAGCAGTTTTTGTTTCTGAAAATTTGTTCTTTTGTTTATATCTTAAAAAATGGTTGATTTATAGCACTTTGAATTTCTAGCATGGCTAACATTTTGAAACGATCTTGTATTTGTCACGCGATAACACACTTATTCGCCTATTTCGATGTAAGAAGGCATGTGGATAGTATACATCAACACCTCGACCAAGTTCGCTGGCAAGATTCATCAGCCATCTTGTTTCAAAATGGCGACCATTAAATTATAAAATAAATATATATTTAAAGTGAGGTGCAAAAAAATTAGAAATTGAAAAAGGTTTCTTTCTTAAGTATTTGACCTTGATATAAGGATTCAGGAGCATTTTTTGTTTGTCTTTACCTTAAAAAATGGCTCAGATATATCTCTTTCAATTTCTATTGTGGGTGACATTTTGAAAAATCTGATTTTTTGCATGCGACAGCACTCCTATATATTAACCGATTCCGATGTGAGTGAGCATGTGCACAGCAATTACTAAGGTCTCGACCAAGTTCACTGCTTAGCCTCATCCACCATGTTGTCTTAAAATGACAGGCAATTTAAGAAATGTTACTTTAAAGAAAAGCAGCTTGGATAAAGCTGACTAATTTCGCGAAATTCTCATTCATTATATTGATAAAAATTAGTATTGAATCTTTTATATTCGGTTTCCACTAAATTGAGCTTCGTGTATTTGAATGATATAATTTGGTTTTTTTAAAATAAGGATTATGAAAGCTACCTCTTCCTCCCGGCACTGGCCGGAAGGACTTTTTTTTTAATATTACAAAATACTAATATTGCTAAAAAGCTTAAATTACATACCAAAAGTATATTTTTCATTCACACTTTTAAGAGCAAGAATTCAGGTTAAATACATGAAGTAATTTAATAATAATAATAATAAAAAAGGATTAATGAAATAAATTTGCAAATACATTCCAAAAATAGTTAGATGTTAATTTATTAAACATAGTTGCCATACATATTACTATTTTTAACAATGAATTGGATCCACCCTTTTGTAAATTTAACAATACGTCGTTTACAGATAATGTAATTTAATGATCGTCTGTTTCCGAAATTAACACATTCTCTAAAATAACTTGATATATTACCATGTCATTGATTTATCATGTGCTTTAGCCCATTGGACTCGCCTTGAAAATTTAATGATTTATTTGGGGAATTTATGCGTAAAGCAAAGTCAAATATTTCGCCCGATCCGTCTCGTACGATAAATATTTCGTCATACATTTTTACTTTCTTCTGTATGTATATAAGTATTGGAATTACAGAATATATGTTGTCTTCTATTTTTTAGTGGATATACACGTCTTGGATGCAATTTGACTAATTTTGTAAAATGTCTGTCTGTGTGTGTGTGCTACGTGAATTTTGTGGCCGTTCTAACTCAAGAACTAATGCGCAGAATTTTACCAATTTCATATTTAATTAATCCTTGATAGAAATTTGCACTGACTAGATTTGTGTGCCTATCGACCAACAGGTGGCGCAACCCTGGTGTGTTTATTTATCGTCACGATTTTCGTGATAGATATATCTCGGAATTTATTCGATGGAAATGCTCCAAATTCATTATGTAGGATGACTGCAATGAAAATCTATGCTGAATCAACTTTGGTTTTGATCACTCAATAAGGCGAGATTTTATGCTTTTTCCGATGAGCACAATAGTTATTTTTCAGTTTCTTTTCGGTTGAGATGCTCCCAATTAAATATTGGAGGTTACTTCTTAAAAATTTATATGCTGATCTAACTTTGAATTTTAATACTAAGCAAGGGTGATGTCGTGCTACATTCTTTTTTATTCACTAACCATTGTAACTCCAAGTAAATTCAAAGAAATGGAATATACTTCATATTCATAATTCTTGGTGTGTAAATGTGATATTTATATTAACACTAGCTGTTAGCCGTGACGTCATTCATGTAAGATTAAAAGAAGAATAAATGCATTAGTTAACCGCTTGAGGGGCAAGCAAAAATGTCTCTAAATACTGAATTCTCACCGGAAAAATCGAAAAATTTTATTTTTAGATAAGGCAAAGCAATTTTTCAACGATTTCCCCCCAAAAGTTAAAAATATAAAATTTAGTTAAAATTTTCTGGTGAGAATCTTGTTTAAATTAGGTGGAATATATTTTATCCCACCGCCCCTCAAGGGGTTAAGCAAAACATTTCACTCTCGTTAATTAAAAACATATACACAATTAACAAAACTCTTATCACATTGTATAGAAGACATAGGCTTTTACTTTGTTATAAAGGCCTTGGCATAACTCAATCTTGAGAATGTGAAATTTTCTGACACATAATATAAACAATCGCAAAAATGAAATTGAAACCAGTTAAAAAAGAGGGCCAAGTAAAACTGTGGAAACTAACATGTCCCTCTTCGCAAAACGCAAGTAAAACGCTTGGAGATTTCTACAACACAGTTTATTTTAACACTAAGCTGGTGAGGTGGGATGTTTTGTATGCCAGAGAAATTTAAATTCTAAAACATTGCCATTTTACATTACTAGATGGACAGTACACTTACATATGTATGTACACTTACAGTACTCTTTCAGTTGTTTTTATAGAAGTAAATAATGCAAAATTCACAGGAATTTTTTTTATTTTAATTCGCTAAATTTTGTGGAATGCATAAGAAATCAAATTTTGGGGCTACATACACCCCACTTCACCAGTTACGTAAAAAAATACCTCACCACTTCAGGGTTAAGTGGCATAGCTATTTCCTACCTACATACACTATGACGCAAAAGTTTAGACAATGAAAAAATTCTTACATACTTTTAAAAATATTTATTCAATTTTCAAATCACTGCTTGAAATTAATGTGCTGTACATATAAACAATATTTATAACAAAGAAAAGTGGAATTGTGCATATTGCAATAAATTAAATGGTAACAAAAATAAACTGCTGTCTCAAAAGTTTAGACACAAATTAAATAAAATCGAAATAAACAATTTTTAAAACCTGGTTGCGCATCCATGCTTATGTATTACGTCATATACACGAGATTGCATGGAAGAAACTAAATCTTGCATAGTTTGTGGATCGATATCGTACCATGCATTCTCAATAGATGTCTTAAGTTCCTTTTCAGAAGAGTATTGTCTAGCGTTGCTATAAACTTTGCGACACATGATGCTCCAAAGGTTTTCTATAGGGTTAAGATCTGGGCTACATGCTAGCCAGTCGAGAACTCTTATATTATGGGAATTAAACCAAGATTTTGAATGTTTTGCACTGTGAATTGAAGCATTGTCTTGCTGAAATTCCCACTGAGGACCCCCTAGAAGCTCAGCAAATGGCAGTAGGTTTTCTTCTAATGTCTGTGTATAATGCTGTGAAGTTTGACGACCACTGGTGAAGGTCAGAGATACTTGTCCATTATAGCAAAAGGCTGCCCAAACCATCACCGAGCCCCCTCCTTGTCTGCGACTGAAAAAACGTCGAGGTTCCTTCCGCAAGTCATGCCAATACGATAAACAACCATCTGGACCATCCAGATTCCATTTTTTTTCATCGCTAAATATGACTGACTGCCATTTCTCTCCATATGACATATGCTTTCGAGCCCACATAAGTCTTTGTAACTTATGATGTGGTTTCAGAGCTGGTTTCTTCTGCATTTTGCTATAAACTATTGTTCCTTTTTCCAAAATTCGTCTACAAATCGTATCCTTTGATACAGAGAGTCCCGATGAGCTTTGAACTCCACGTACGCTCATTTGTTGAGTACTCGCTAGTCTTTGTATCAGGCGATCCTCTCGTACATTTGTCACACGTGGCCTCCCAGACCGACATTTTGCTTTATATTCGGAACCACTCGATAAAACTCGATAAATAGATTTTTTTGACCTATTAATAATAGCAGAAATTTCAGAAACGCTCTTCCCTTCACCTTTCAACTGCCAAATCCTTGAAACCTCATTCACTTGAATTTCTTTAGCTCTCGGCATGTCGACTATGAAGCGCAATCGTTTGCAGAACTTAAGTACTCCAAATTTGTGACATCATCGATTCTAAATTTGCATATGCCAGCGAATATTCAAAGAAATTTAGAATAGTGTCTAAACTTTTGCGACAAGCACATTGGAATTTTTATGAAAAAAATTAGTATTATAGCAAATAAAACGACTGTCTTTTGTACATAGCATTTTAAATCAGTTTTTGAATATATTTACAGGTTTTTGTAATTCTGACGTCATAATTCTACATATTAAAGCTGAATGACGTCATTGTCTAAACTTTTGCGTCATAGTGTATGAAAAACGTTCTACTATATACAATGCGCTTTCACATTTATTATATTATGAATTGACACAATCCGCTTGTTCAAGTCTAAGCAAATCGAGTTGAGGAAAAGTTTCATTATTTCCTTTTTTCTTCATATTTGATATTGTTTTGCTCGAATTTTTCAACACGTTTGATTTTCTTTTTCGACATCCTTTTTTTTTTCTTTTTTTTTAAGGTTTTAAAAACATAGTAAATTTATTTAACATTGCATTGAAAGCTATGATATTTTTATCATCCTGTAAGACTTACTTTAAAATATTTATTATAAAAAAGAACTATTTTTAAAAATGACAACGAAGTTTTTACTATTTTCACTGAGCTTTAAAACTGCACGGAGAGCTAACTCACCGGTCAACTTTCTACCGTGACTGCATCATATTTTTTTTTAGTGCAAGTACTGAATGTGCACTTTTCTTAATATTAGAAGCATTTTTTGAAAAGTTTTCGCAAAAGTTTTCATCCATTTTGATTTTTTCTACAAGTTTTTGATATTATTATGAGTAACACTTAACAAATTTTTAATTTTTTTTTTTTTTTGAGATTACCTAAAATTCAATTTTTAACTATTTTGAAATTAAGAATTTGCGATGAATTCAGATAAAATTTCTTGTTTTTTTTTGATAAAAAATATATAGCAGTGAAAATTGTAGCGAATTCGTTTAACATTAAAAAAAATCCAGTTTGAAAATATCTACCATACTATGAGAGAAAATCTAGATTTTACCAAACATTTTCCTTGTGAATTCTTTATCATTATATTCCCTGCCGCTGGATTAAATGTATTAGAATTGGAAGTTAGCCCGCCGTTCTATTGTAGAGCTTGGGTATCTTAAAGGTAACAGAAATTTGGAATTAAAATCCGGTCGCCAAACCACAATTAACAAAAGTATCTTTAAATGTTTACCAAGTCCTCGAGCCTTAATTTCAATGCTAGCAGATAAACAATGGTGTTACTTTGACGCAATCATACCAAATCTTTAAGTTTTCCGGAACAAAAATGCAACTATCTTCTAAAAAATAAAGCAATTTTTATTCAAATTTTCTGAAATGAACGGCTTTAACAATGAGCTCTCATTAAAAATTGTTTTTTTTTCAGGCAGTCGAGTTATTCTTTTTTGTTTCTAAGAGTAAAAATAACTATTTCCGCTAACCATTACGTCATTTTCACTATCGATAATTTTGCCGTGCATATTATTGCATTTGCAATCCATTTTAGTTTCCAACTCTTTAAAAATTTAAATAAAAAATACGCTAGGTTCATGTTAGCCATGCGCAGACGATAAATCGCCAAGCATTATTGTCATCACTATCATTAGTATTGGATTCATTTCATTTAAAATAAAATTCTTTTACTTATGTCATTTAAATACAGAACTTTAATTTAAAACACATACATTTAAAATACATATAATACATACCTTTAAAATACACTCCTTTCAAGTAAAATACAAAAAGATAAAAGAAAGAAAAGAAAAACTAGTATGTTGTGGCCACCACAAAACTTTCTTCTATATAAATCACACCAATTAAATCATTTAAATAGTACAAGAAATTACATCAATTTAGCACCAATTCATATCAAAGTGTAACTGAAGTTTGATGAAAATTCCTGCATTAGTTCTAGAGATAGAGCTATAGCGGAAATACGGAAAAATGTAGAATAGCAGCGTCACCTGTTGAGCGAGTTACACCAAAACATAAATAACACTAATTGATATCAGTGTCTACCTGAATCTGAAGTTTGATGAAAATTTGTGCGTTAGTTATTGAGATGGAGCTATGGTGGAAATTCTGAAAAATGCAGCATAGCAGCGTCACCTGTTGAGAGATTTGCATCAAAATATAAACAGCACTAATTCATATCAAGGTCCTACCTGAATCTGATGTTTGTTGAAAAAAGAAGCATTAGTTCTTGAGATAGAGCTATTGGGGAAATTGCAAAAAATGCAGCATAGCAGCGCCACCTGTTGAGCGATTTACACCAAAATCTATAAAACGTCAATTCATGTCAAGGTATACCTGAATCTGAAGTTTGATGAAAATTCGTGCATTAGTTATTGATATAGAGCTATGGTGGAAATTCTGAAAATGCTGCATAGCAGCGCCACCTGTTGAGCGATTTACACCAAAAAGTAAACAGCACTAATTTATATCAAGGTATACCTGAATCTGAAGTTTGTTGAAAATCCAAGCATTAGTTCTTGAGATAGAGCTGTTTCAGAAATTACAAAAAATGCAGCATAGCAGCGCCACCTGTTGTGCGATTTACACCAAAATGATTAAAACATCAATGAATGTCAAGGACTAACTGAATTTTAAGTTTGATGAAAATCCGTGCATTAGTTCTGGAGAATGAGCTATTGTGGAAATCGTGGAAAATGTTGCATAGCAGCGCCACCTGTTGAGCAATTTGCACTAAAAACTAATCAACACCAATTTATATCACGGACTAACAGAATATAAATTTTTATTAAATTCCATGCATTAGTTCTTGAGATAGAGCGCCCACAAAATTTGTGTCACATACAGACAGACAGGCTTACAGGCTCACAGATGCACAGACATTTTGTAAAAACACGTTTTTTGGAATCTCTGACCCCTAAAACGTGTAAATCCGTCGAAAACCGAAAGTCGAAAATTTTCACGAATCCAATACTTTCTTCTTGTAAAGATTGAAGAAAGTAAAAAAGGAAGAAAATAATAAAAAATAATACCATAACCAAAGACCATTTTATTCCAACATCAAAGCATATCCGTTTTATTTTCCATATATGACGTGATATTCGCCTGATTTCCATACTTATTCATATTCATGCGCAATTTTTTGTAGAAAAAATACCTGAAAATTGTCTTTTTATTTCCAATATGACGTCATATTCATAGTTTTTAAAATTCTTATTTTTTTTTTATTTAATTCTCCTTTTTTATGTGAAAATCTTTTATATTAAAATTAATTATTGAGAATAAATTATTATTTAGGGTTTTAATTATTTTTGCAAACGAGAAAGAAAGGTGATTAAATTTTATTGGAAAAATGTCAAATAATTCTCTATGAGAAATAATGAAATTTTGAATTATTAAGAAAAATAGTTGAATAAAATAAGTAAAACATATCCTACGTTCATTTCCGGATTAATAATCCATCTATATGCAAAGATACAAAAGCATTAATTTATCCGATTAGACATTGACTTCATTCAAACTTTCATACATACTTTCGCATTTATAATATGATAATGATATCAAAATTAACAAGCGAGGGCAGGCAACTTAAATTCGGACTAGAGCAGAGTTAAAAGATAGTGGAAAATATTACCAGCTGAGAAAGGTCCACACCACTTATTCCTCTTTATAATTTTACTTTAAACCAAAAAAGTAAACATCGTTTCTTCAGGATCTAAACTTAAAAACCTTGAATAAAAAAGTAATACGACGAAAAACAATTATAATTTAGAATAGTAATAACATGTTCTACAGACAGACTTCAGGTCATTTAAAAAGAAATAGCTATTGCCATATACCACCACTAACAACACATTTTAATACAGTACCCATAATATGTTTATCTATTACGTAAAGCCAAACATTTTCCGAAATAATTTGGATAACGTAGTTTTCCCAAAATAAAATATCAGCTGAAAACTCCCTCGCATGCAGCTGCACATAGGCGCTCCGCAAAATGCGAAGTAAGTGAAAAAGTGAGGAAAAAGAAATGGCAATGGGTTGTTGCTTGCAACTCAGGAAAATGTATTGGCAGGTTGAACAAAAACACATGAAGGCATTTGAACTTGCGAAAACCTGTCTATGAAAAATGAACTAATAGATGGAAGGTAGTTTTGTGATGGCCGCAACATAATAGTAAAATTTAACTTTTATAGTATGCAGAAAAATTTAAAGATTTAATTAATGAAAGCTTTTCAAGTTACACTATATTGCCATTAATGACCGGCAACTTTCAATTTTAGACATCTTGTCGAATATTTAGAAATATAATTGGCAGATTCATCTGGAATTTCAGGATTGAAAAGAACAGGTATGACTTCATATTTAGAAATGTCGATTTGATAAGGGGGGCAATTAGGGGGGCAACAAAAAATCAAAGAAAAAATAATACTTGGGATCACCCTGTAAAATAAAATGCACGAAATGATCTATCGCTACCGAATATAAATAAACAGACATTGTGCAATATGTGTATTCTTTTGTGTAAGAATAACATGTATATTAATAGAGGTATAGCGATTTATTTAAAAAATTAAAAAATTCTTGCATGTTTTTTGCTTATAACATGCAGGGTTTTCAACCAAATTTAACTTCGGTTTCAGAAAAATTGACAAAATATAGTAGAAATAATATGGTGCAATTGGAATATAAATATATTAAATATTTTCGGAAATATGAGCAGTTGTAGAAAATAATTTTTATCTGCGCATGCGCGAACGATAACAAGGATCATTTTACATAATTTAATAGTCAACTCTATGGAGCAACTTATTAAAAAAAAAATTAGTCAAATATCGTAAAAATTCAGAAAGATAACGACGTTAGAGTGAGTAAATTTTTAGTTGTTCTCTAAAAGCAGCTGAATGATAAGGGATTTTCCACAAATTGTCATTTTTAATTTTTAATTTTCTTTAATTTTCATTTTTTATTGATGCTTTAGTTCTTCTTGGATAACCACTAGAACGAGCCTATACCATGATAAAAAAAAAGTATCAAAATCGAAGCATTTTCTTCAAAATCTACTCGTTGATACCCACTAAATACTAACTTTTTTCTGAAAGTCAGTTAATAAAAAATGACAATTTGTGTAAAATCCCTTATCATTCAGGTGCTTTTAGAGGACAACTAAAAATTTGCTCAGTTTAACGCCGATATCTATCTGAATTCTTACCATATTTGACTAGATGTTTTTAATAAGTTGCTCCATAGAGTTGACTATTAAATTATGTAAAAAAATCTTTGTTATCGTCAGCGCATGCGCAGATAAAAATTATTTCATACAACTGCTCATATTTCCTAAAATATTTAATATATTTATATTCCAATTACACTATATTGTTTCTACTATATTTTGTCAATTTTTCTGAAACCGGCGTTAAATTTGGTTGGAAACGCTGCATGTTATAAGCAAAAAACGTACAAGAATTTTTTAATTTTTTTAAATAAATCGGTATATCTCTATTAATATACGTGCTATCCTTACACAAAAGAATACACATATTGCACAATGTCTGTTTATTTATATTCGGTAGCGGTAGATCATTTCGTGCATTTTATTTTACAGGGTGATCCCAAGTATTATTTTTTTCTTTGATTTTTTGTTGGCCCCCTAATTGCGCCCCTTATCAAATCTACATTGCTAAATATGAGGTCATACCTGTTCTTTTCAATCCTGAAATTTCAAAAGAATCTGCCAATTATATTTCTAAATATTCGACAAAATGTCTGAAATTGAAAGTTGCCGGTCATTAATGGCAATATAGTGAAACTTGTAGTTAAGGACGTGAGTTTCAAAACTCGCCTTATCTAAAATGAAAAAAATCGACTTATCTCTATCAATCTATTCTAGTGGTGAAGCTGCATTGAAAAAACTCTACAATCTGGAGAAAAAAAAAAACTGGGTTTATCGTGTATTTGTGGCATTGTAAAATTGGTTTACAGTGAAAACCAATGAACGCAGGCTGAGGTTTTTCGCGATTTCCAAAAATTTGATTATCTGGATTAGGCGAGTTTTGAAACTCACGTCCTCAGTTTAATTTTACTAAAGAGCTTCTCTAATTAAATACCTAAAACATATTTATCAATTACACTTTAAAAAGATAAATGTATGGGATTGCTAATTGAATTATTTAACATTTTGCACCATTCCTGCAGTATACAGCATAGATTAATCGCTAAAACTTATAAAGTTTATAGTTTAAAAATCAAATTTAGTCTTCCTATTTGGCGGTTTAATGAGGAATAGAAATCTTCGTGACTGATTTACTAACACCTTTGTAGCATTAATAATGCATCGATCACACACAACGCAAAGACGTTAACAAGCACCTGTTTCTAAAATTAACACATTATACGAAAATGTTTGATACATCGTCTTAAAGTTGCTTCATGATATATACTTTGGCTTATTAGAAGTATTACAAAAGTTAATGATTTATTTGAATAAATTATAGGAAAACAATTCACTAGCATATAATTTGGCTCTCCTGCGTATATTTTTAAACTGCTTTTATTATCAATAGAAAATCTTAAAGACAACATATTTTCTGAAGGTAATAAAATATTAAAGTAATCCGAGGCACAAAAATCTTGAAAAATTAACATTATTATTCTTTGCTAACTGTATGTAAATACTATAATTAGATCAAAATATATTATAGTTTTTAAGTTACACTGTTTGCGGTAACTGCGCTCTTAAATTCGTTTATCTCAAAACTTATTTTTTGAAGATGTGTCACAATGATACTGATATATCTAATTTCCTATAAAAAAATTTCTTTCTTCAATTTTAATAGAAAAATGGCCAAAAAATCTAATAATGTCTATCATTTCCATATTTCTCACCTTTATCCACAAAAATTGAGTAATTTAGTTGCCTTCATTACAAAAATGTCATAAAAAATACAAAAAATAAAAAAAATCACGGAAACTTATTTTATTATAAAATTTTAAGATCTTATATGCTATCCTCGGATTCAGGCTGATAACTGGTTTAGTTTAATTGAAGAACATTCCATACTCTAGTAGAGGTAGTTGTGAAATACAAACAGATAGGCAGATTTTAATGTAACAGATAATTTAAATTGTCATTGGGGTGTTATTTTTTAGAGAAAATATGATTTACGTGATATGTACTATATATAATAGTATATTTCTTTTAAAAATTATAATTTTTTTTAATTAATATTTTTGTAAATACTCAAGAAAAATTAATATTTATTCGTTGATATACTCAAAAATAAAGGAAAGTAAAAATAGTTATTATTTTAAAGGATATATAAAATTTTAAACGCGGCTAAATTAATTTTTTTTTAACTTTAATTTTTCTTAAAGATTTTACGTATGAAAAAAAAAAAATGAAATGTACGAAATGAACAAGAACAAAAAATTATACAATAGGCATAGATTACCAAACATTTTCCTAACCTATCGGACAGTTGATAAAAAATTTCGTTTTCTTATGTAATAGAATGATATAGATAAATAAACAATAAAAAAACACATAATGCATATAGTCCAGGCAATAGGGAATTTTATCTAGAAAAATTAATGGTAGTTCTGGAAATCGATTTACTGTATGTTTTTTGGGTCGCTGAATCCGAATTTGTAACTTCCTACTAAAATTTCCCCCGACAAGCCCCCCAAATTTTAGTAAAAAGCCCCACAAAAAAGGTTTTTATTAAAAAAAATCAATTTTTTATTGTTTTAGGGGGAAAGTATCTAGAAATTCAGAAAGTAGACAAAATTTGTAACAAATTAGATATATGACATTATGACTTAGGATGAAGGGGAAGGGGGGATTTGCCTCGGAACATACGCACGGTGCTGCGTGGACTAAGTTGCGCAATTCCATCCTTATAAGGTTTACTTTAAATTTTTTGGGTCGCTGAATCCGAATTTTTAACTTACCCCTAAAATCCCCCCCCCCTCCCCCGAAACCCCTCCAAAATAGTTGTTATTAACTTAAATTTCTTATTGTTTTAGGGGAAAAGCATTACGAAATTAAGGAACTAGACAAAATTTGCAACGAATACGATACATGACATTATGACGTAGGATAAATGGGGAGAGAGGGGGCTGCCTAGGAACATTCCCCGCGCGCTTTTCTCAAAAACCAAATTTTTTCAAAAAATCAATTTTTTGGGGGGTTGCCAGGTGAAATTTTGGTGGGAAGTTACAAATTCGGATTCAGCAACCAAAAAAAACGTAAAGTGAGCCGAAATCCAGAACTAGTATTAATTTTGCCAGGTAAAATCCCCTATAGCCTGGACTTCATAACTTAGTGCACGTAGCGCCGTAGTGCATGTTCAGAGGCAGCCCTCCCCCTCCCTCTTCATCCTACATCATAATGTCATAAATCCTATTTGTTGCAAATTTTGCCTAGTTTCTGAATTTCGTAATGCTTTTCCTCTAAAACAATAAGAAATTTAAGTAAAAAACAACTATTTGGGGGGGGGGATTTTTGGGGGAAGTTAAAAATTCGGATTCAGCGACCCAAAAAACTTAAAGTAAACCTTATAGAGAAAGTTCGGAGGGTAGATGGGAGGGCGAATGTAAACGTGTGAGTGGGTAAGTGGAATTGCGCAACTTAGTTCACGCAGCACCGCGCGCATGTTCCGAGGCAGATCCCCCCTTCCCCTTCATTCTAAGTCATAATGTCATATATCTAATTTGTTGCAAATTTTGTCTTCTTCCTTAATTTCTAGATACTTTTTCCCTAAAACAATAAAAAAAATTGATTTTTTTAATAAAAACCTTTTTTGGGGGGCATTTTACCAAAATTTGGTGGGTTGCCGGGAGAAATTTTGGTGGGAAGTTAAAAATTCGGATTCAGCGACCCAAAAAACATATAGTAAACCTTTTTTCTAGAATTACATGAATTTTGCTAGGTAGAGCCCCTATACGGTCTCTATTGCCTGGACTAATAGTAAAAATCAATTTTCAGCTATTACTATTCATAGCTGGTAACGCGCGCGATTTTTTTTCATACACCCTTGTATGTCATTATCCAACTCATAATAACTAAAAGTTAGTTAAGTTGAAAAATGCATACCAGAGTTGAAAATGCAGATCCAGCAATTATTGCTCAGAAGGGGATATACCCGGGTTTCCCGAGTTACAGAGTATAAATGGAAACGATTTATTTAATTGATAATTATGTTAGATTTAATATATTTAATATATTTTTTTTAGAATGCGTACTAACAATGCCAAAAATCCTATTTATACGAAAAATAGTGATTAATTAAAGTAAATTGTTTTGAAATTTATTAAAAGCGATAGTTTTGTGTTGGTCTTGTAACTATTGAAGACCAACTAATTGAAATCAGAAACAATTTGCTTTTATACACTTATAAAAAACAAACTATAGGATTTAGTATCAAGTATCAAGAAATCAGAAATTTATAAAACAAGATTTTAAATACAATAGTTTTTTTATTTGAATTTTTTTTTACATAAATGTAAGCATGTCTTATTGTTTTATTTCCTAATATGTTGTACAGTTTAAACTCAACTGAACCAAAACCAGAAAAGATTCTTTTTAATAAAACTGTATATAACTGATTATCTAAATTAGACAGTTTATCTTACAATGTTACGTTTAAAAATAACATAAAGCTTGGAAAAGACATTTGTTTTCTTCTTTGGTTAAAAAGTGGCTGTCAGAGACAAAATTTCTTTGCCTACAAGACGACACAGTCAATAACAGTTGAAAATTTCATTTACACTTGTTTTGCCTGAAAATATCAAAAATATCTTGTAGGGTGATATTTTGAAAATAAATATCAAGTATATGAAAATAACTAAAATGTCAATAATTTTGATATTTTCAAAATAAATATCGGATATATAGCATGCTATGTATCTATTGATATATATCAATGTTTGAAGTATTGTAACATCATTAAAATGCGCCGCAAGCGATTTTTCTTATGGACCGTAGGAATTCTTTTGTGTTTCCCTGTAAATTAACTTAAAATGCAACACACTTCATTTTTAACCTTATATCGATTAAATGACAATCTGCGTAAATGTGAGAGTTAGACACGGACAGGTGGCTGAAACACAAACTGAAGTAATAAACGCTTTTCAACCATGTAGGAAAACATTAAAAAGAGAGAGAGGGGTAGGGAGAAAAATTAAATTGAAAAACATAAATTTTGTATCCCGTACCACTTTGATTTCAAGTAAAAGATTTTGTAAATAAAATATTGAAAGAATATTATTTATTGACAATTTTAAAAGTCAAAAGGATATCGTATAGATAATTTAAGAAGACATTTTGCACTGTTTCTATAAGCAAAATGCACAGCTTTAGTTTCACCACTAACCCTTTCAAAGTTCAGCGTTTAAAAGTCGAACTTAATCTTCATAATGATAGTGTAATGAGAAATATAAATTTCTGTGACATGGGTTACTGCTTTCTAACTTTAATAATTCATCAATCATATGTTAGTGTAATGACTTTAACGAGAATCTGTTTCCAAAATTAATACATAATCTAAATTTACTTGATACATAATCATGTCATTGATTTATGATATGCTTTAGCTCTTTGGAAGCATTAGAAAATTTTATAATTTATTTGATTAAATTATGAGAAAATCAAATTTAATAAGAAATAATTAGGCTCCCGTGGATACATTTTAAAGCAGTTTTTATTTCTTTAATGATATTTTTAAGCCATTTACTTTTTTAAGATAAAAAAATAATTGTAAGCGATTAACACGAAAGCGATTTTTGCAAAGTTAATATTTAAAGCATATTAATCACTCCATACGTTTAAAACATAAGATATGAGAGACAGACAATTGCATTATTTTAGAAGAATAATTGTATTTTGCGCTGCTCGTATAATATAAGTAGAATATGCAGAAAAGTTTTATTACTGAAAATTGTAGAAATTATAGTTAACCCAAACTTAATTTCTATATCGATAGTTTAATGAGAAATATAAATTTTGATCATGGATTACTAATTCCTTCGAAACTTTAATAATGCATTCATATTCATTACAAATAATGTAATGACTTTAGAAAACACATGCTTCAAAAATTAAGTATAACTTGTAATTACTCAATTAATTCTTTAAGATTACAAAATAAATATATCATGAAATAGTTTTGAGAATTTAATATTATGTCTAGAAATATGTTTTAAAGCAATTTTGCACACATGTTCAAAGCGTGCCTGTAAGTAGAGCGAAATGTTTTGCTGATATAGGGGAGACTGGGGAGGATTGACCTACATTTTACAAAATGATTTTTTATTTTTATTAAAATACTGAACCTAGAATAAAGTTTTATATATAATTTTATTCGTTATACTATAAGTTATAAAAATAAAATTGCGACATAAGTTTAATATAGAAGGAACTTTAAAAATGATTGATTTTAATAATGAGAAAATAACGGGTCAAAACTCCCCACATATGGGAGGCTAGACCCAGTTTATTTTGTATTGAAATATTTGTTAAGAGAAATAAAATAAGTTAAACAAAAGCAAAATAACTTCATGCTACAAGGTTTAATTATTATAAAAAATATTTTTGAAAATATGATCCTTAAATAATTCTGTTTAGACGGAATCGCAAATCGCAGGAGTAAAATTTCATTTTAAACAGGATTTTGCCCTAACAAGTATAATTGTACAGCAGGGAAAATGAAATTTTAATTTTAAGGCAGCATTCCATTACAGGCAATTTCCGTTTCCATAGGGTTTCGAGTATTTTCATGTCCCGATTCAGAAGCCACTGTTCTGCTTTTTTTGTCTCCTTGTTCTACTTTTTGAAACGCTCGACCTTGCAACACTAGTTGTCACATAGTTTAGCTTCATCTCACTATCATCTCACTCACTTCTTGGTGAAATTTGTTTATATACCTTCCTAAATTTTTCTGAGCAATGCTAAGTTTTTTTGCAGCCGCATGAGCAAAAACTTATCACTAACATATTTTAAGGGGGTAGGATACCTTTAAACCTGCAAAATTTTCGAAATCTTTTTAATACATATTTTGATTCCGTAATCATTTCTGAACAATATGCAAAAAACCGCAATAAAAAATTCCCATTAGTTGATAAATTATGGCAGTTTTATTAAGACTACATATTAAGACTACATAGGATAATTAAACTTTGCATTGCGTTTATTCAAAACGATGAATTTTGATACTGCGCGCAGTGTTACTAAAAAACTATGCATGGCAATCAAAAAATCTTTTCACCACATATTCATTACTGTATTATCTACAATTTAAAACCAGAAAAAAGTAAGATTTTATTTTACTTTTTGTTTTTACTTTCTTCTATCTTTACAAGAAGAAAGTATTGGATTCATGAAAATTTTCGAATTCCGGTTTTCGACGGATTTACACGTTTTAGGGGTCAGAGATTCCAAAAAACATGTTTTTACAAAATGTCTGTCTGTGACTCTGTGAGTCTGTCTGTCTGTCTGTCTGTGTGTATGTGACACAAATTTTGTGGGCGCTCTATCTCAAGAACTAATGCACGGAATTTAATAAAAATTGATATTCAGTGAGTCCCTAATACAAATTGATGCTGATTAGTTTTTGGTGCAAATCGCTCAACAGGTGGCGCTGCTATGCTGCATTTTTCACGATTTTCGCAATAGCTCTATCTCACGAACTAATGCACGAATTTTGATCAAACTTCAGATTTCGTTAGTCCTTGATATGAATTGATGCTGATTACGTTTTGGTGTAAATCGCCCAACAGGTGGCGCTGTTATGATGAATTTTGCAGGATTTACAGGATTTCCCCCAATAGCTCTATCTTAAGAACTAACGCACGGATTTTCATCAAACTTCAGATTCAGTTAGTCCTTGATATGACTTGCAACTGATTATGTGTTGGTGTAAATCGCCCAACAGGTGGCGCTTCTGTGCTGCCTTTTTCATGATCGCCTCAATAGCTCTATCTATAAAACTAATGGACGAATTTTCATCTAACTTCAGATTTAGTTGTATGTTGACACAAGTTGTTGTTAATCAGGTTTTGGTGTTCATCACCCAATAGGTGGCGCTGCTATGCAGGAATTTTCACGATTTTTGCTATAGCTCTATCTCAAAAACTAATGCACGGATTTTCTTCAAACTTCAGATTCAGTCAGCCGTTGACATAAATTGTTGCTGATTAGGATTTGGTATAAATCACCCAATAGGTGGCGCTGCTAGGCAGTATTTTGCTGGATTTAGACGATTTCGGCGATAGTCATATCTCAAGAACTAATGCACGGAATTTCATATCTTTAGAATCCTCATTGAGATGCATAGATTGCCATTTAATTTTGGCAGTGTGATAGCGAATTTTGAAGTATTAACATGTATGAGATAGAAGAAAGTTTTGGGATTGGTACATCCGACTAGTTTACTTTGAAAATGTTTTTAAAAATGTGAAAATTTTTAATTTTTTGTTAATTTTTTAATTTAGTCAATATTTTTTTACAAATATTCTGGTTTTAGTATAAAGGTAACAGTATTATGTATTTATTTTCCCCAAAATTTCCTCTTTGTATGCATATTTTCAGATTTTATAGTGCGAGCAAGATTTTTTTCTCTTATTATCTATCATATGTTTTTAAACTTATCGTTTCAATATTTATTTATGTATTTACAAGTATATTTATATTTTTTAAATTTAAATATAAATATGAGTTTTATATTTAAATGAAGTTTGATTTTTATTTTTGACTATTACACAAGTTTTGAAGCTTGGAACATAGTGGTATTTTTTCCATTTTCGATGTGTTCAAAGGTGTACTACCCCCTTAAGCTGCTTTTATTCTTTCTAGTCCTTTCTAGTCTTTTCCATTCATTTTATTTATCTACTGTAGGTTATATTTAAAGGGAAAAAAGTTCCTATCAACTTTTCCATTTATATTTCATTAATTCATTTCTTTAAGTGGATACTATAGGGATTTTTCCCATCTTCTTTTAATCAATTTTAAGCATTTCCTTTCTATCGCCTCATTTTACTGTAGTTTTACAGAATAAATGTACATTCTTTTAGCTGTATATCCATTAACCATTCATTATGTACAAGTATTATAAAAAGATTTCCAAAACCACTTAATTAAGGGAGCCTTGACCATCTGGTCAACCCTCCCTCACATTGATTGTGTCAAGCCCCCCTACATAGCCATTTTCTAAATAATAGCACACATTTAAGTTAAGCCTAACTTACTACGAAATCTTTATGCCTGGGATGAAAGCTCAATATTTCTGCATTATTTAAAACGCACTTACTTAAATTTCTATGACATTTTATCTGAGAAAAAGTTTACAATATATTTCTAAAAATCACAACTTTTAGGTTGAAAACTCTTCACAGTTGATTTTTCCAAACGTCTTTCAATTACCTGCATGGCATAAAGACTGTTGTTTGAGCATTCCAGTAGCTTTGATTTCCACCTATAGGGTAAAAGTCTGAAATTCTTTTAAATATGAAAACTGAGAGGTGGGTCAAGCCTGCCCTATGGTCAATCTTCCGCAGTCTTTCCATACATAGATCTTTTCAGCAAATTCTTATTTTGCGTTTGTTTGAGACGGATCTGCACTCAAGCAGTTTTGCAGTTCCTTGTCTGTAATGTTGGTTCTACTTTGTTTCTGATAATTAACATGGAAATTGTAAGTTTAAACTCTCCTGAATCAATAGTCAGATGTGCTTTTCTATACAATATTCTCTCACAAGTCAGAACGTGTTTATGTACAGGTTTTTCCAGCACTTTTATTTTCTTTGAAATTCGTAATGAATTCAGTGGCGAAAAAATCTTTCTCGCTACTCATCTTCCACTTGGCACTGTTCACGTCAGTTTTTTTTCAGTTAATGTATATCGGGTTACAACATTATTCTCTCTGAAGATAGTTCATTACACAGTAAAAGTTTTATATTTATATACCAGGTGTTCAACAAATTACTTCACGATTTTAAACTATAATAACTTGGAAACTGAGATCGATAAAAGAATGAAATACATGCTATGTTTATTTTGTAAAGCCTTAAAGATCTGATACAATAGTTTCCAAATTAGTTACAGATTGTGTCCATAGTTGGCGCTGTAGTCACAGACGGATCCCTAAGGAGAGTATTCTGAACCACAGAGTGGTCAATTTTTGTGCTAAAGGACATGAATGTAGTCATTTATTCCGTTTAGCAACGTGTGTCCCGCTACTTGAGTATCACCGGTTAAATTGCTGTCCTACGACAACAAGGTGTAGTTTTCAATCCCAATTTAAATTTGCCAACTGGTCCCGATGCAGACAAAATTTACAAGTTTTTCGAGAAATTTCAACGTGCAAGCAGCGTGGATGAGAAGTTAGTATGAAATGTTAATCCCAGGTCATCTGCAGTTATTCGTTAAAATGTCGAGACATCGGGACCCACTTAATACATTTCCATCTCCTTTTCTCACATGGAAGAAGAGATCGACCATAAAATCGATCCTGTTTTTAGCGCCTATTGCTTACAGCGCCATCTATTGTTTAGTTTCTGCAATCATTCATCATAATCCAAGGAAATCCATCAGAAGAGTTGTAATAGAATCCGGATTAAAGCGATCCACAACTCGCACACAATACTGAGCAACATGTTTTTACAGATCTTTTTGTGATGTTATAACATTTCCCACAAAACAAGGCACAAATCGTTGCATTTTCATTGCAATGTTTCTATTTTTCTCAAAATTATTACCGTCAACCCAAGTTAAGTTCGGATGAAACATCCTGTATTTGTGACTAAATACGTGCTTTGCGACTCTGTGTTCCTATATGATTTTTCATCCTTTGATACATACTATCACCCCTCTGAATTTGTTTTTACAGACCTTTTTGTGATGTTATAACATTTCACACAAAACAAGGTACAAATTGTTGCATTTTCATTGCAATGTTTTTATTTTTCTCAAAATTATTACCGTCAATCCAAGTTAGGCTAGGATGAAACATCCTGTATTTGCGACTAAATAAATGCTTTGCGACTCTGTGTTCCTATATGATTTTTCATCCTTTTGATACATACTATCACCCCTATGAATTTGTTTTTACAGACCTTTTTGTGATGTTATAACATTTCACATAAAACAAGGTACAAATTGTTGCATTTTCATTGCAATGTTTTTATTTTTCTCAAAATTATTACCGTCAATGCAAGTTAAGTTAGGATGAAACATTTGCGACTAAATAAATGCTTTGCGACTCTGTGTTCCTATGTGATTTTTCATCCTTTTGATACATACTATCACCCCTCTGAATTTGGTTTTACAGACCTTTTTGTGATGTTATAACATTTCACATAAAACAAGGTACAAATTGTTGCATTTTCATTGCAATGTTTTTATTTTTCTCAAAATTATTACCGTCAATGCAAGTTAAGTTAGGATGAAACATTTGCGACTAAATAAATGCTTTGCGACTCTGTGTTCCTATGTGATTTTTCATCCTTTTGATACATACTATCACCCCTCTGAATTTGTCTGTTGAATTCGGCAACACAATGTCTAAATTAGTTGGTTTTAGTATTGCCTCAGGAAGATTTATTTTTAAGGGCAAATTTGAAAAAAGAGAAAAAGGCCTCTTTAAGTCATATGTGCTCTTAAAAAAGTCTAAATAATTTTAAAATAAACAAAGAATAATAATAAAAAAAAACAAATATATTTAATAGGAAAGAAATGAAATAATCTTTTTAAGTTTAATTGTTTTATAATAAATAATTTTGAATTTTTGATTTAGTTTGTTGGAAATATTTGCATGTACTTATTTGCATTATTCTCAAAAGATTAAACTACTTCCATTTAATATCTTTTATCACAGAAATATTACGTTTGATGAACGTTTGATATAAAGTTAATTTTAATAGAATCAATTCGAAAATAAATCAAACGATCATTATAAGAAACAAATATAATGAAAATAGCTTCCAAATCACAAAATATAATATTTCAAGACGTTTACATTTGCACGCAATCTTTGACAGGTAAACATGGCGAACTTCAAAAGCAAACTAACATCAGAAAACACTTAGAAATGGTGATGTAAATAAATTGGATCTACTCTTTTAGAGAACATTCAAGTTACTCTTTGACAACCAGCAATGTTTCGCCATTAGGCTTTTGTCGGGAATTTTAGGATAAAATGTAAATAAATACAATCTAATTTTTAATAAAATTTGAAATTTTGAAGTAAAGTTTGTCAAATTAATATTCAAAGCAATTTATTTTGACATTTAACTGCTAAAATTAACTCATTTATGCCTAGGGTCCCATTTTTGGAACGTTTATAATTTTAATAATTTATTATAATTTTCTTCTTCTTTACATCATGAAAATTGTATGAAGTAATTGGCTATAAATGTTAATATCTATTACCGAGAGATGATAGCATAAGTTTGATATTTATTTGGTTAAATGAAGGTCTTTTTTCGGTGTTTATAAATTTTTCATTTTTCAAGATAGCGAAATGTAAAAAGTAAGTTTAGTTATATCTTTTTTTAAAATCAAGGATCCAAATAAATAAGTCATAATGTTAGCTTGTAGACTTCTTTGAAATACATATTTTTAAAAATTGCGAAATTATATGCTCAAGCCTATTTTTTATGCATATTTGTAACGAACAAAATATAGGGCGCTAGGCGAAAACGGATACATATTTCTATTAGCTATTTAGGCTATTTAGGGGGAAGTTATTTATGTAAAGTACTTTTCAAGGTGATTTTGAAATAAAAAGTTTTAAGCTTCAAATACGATACTTCTTAACTTATTATTAATCTACCTTATATATATAAAATCCTAATGAATCGAATTGAAACGAATTTATGTAACGATTCTATGAAACGACTGATTAAACAACTGATTACGTTTCACGGCGATTTCTCCTAAAATATGGAATACTTTGCGATGAAATTAAGACCAAAAATTCGTATTGATCCACATATCTCAAAACTGGTAATAGAATTTTAAAATTTGAATTAGTTTTCGAAATATTAATTTTTTTCTAATTTTAAATACTTTTTTTCTAATGGTGGCGACTCAAATTTTAATCATAACAGATATTTTTTTTTCATATTTTAGAAAATGTTATTTTAAATTAATTTGGCGACAAGTTTGGCCTCCCTTAGATGTATGCTAAGAAATGCATCATGCTACTTTTATTCAAAATTCAATTTGTATTTCATTATCATTTTATTTAATACAAAACTTTCATTTAAAATTGAAACCTTTAAAATAAATGGCTTTTACTTCATTCTTTTTTTTAAACGAAACGAAAAAGAAAAATATTAGACACAGATGTCACATACGCAACGGGGTACCTAATTTGCGCTAAAATGGCGTTATTTTGCCTGACATGGTAACCCGGCTATTGTTGCTTATTTATTAATAAATGTTTATTTGAATTTATTTGCTTTTTATTTACAAAAAATGTTATAAATTGTTTTGCTCTATAGTTATTAATTAATTTTTTTTATTTATTGTTATTTCATTTTAAAAATAACAGAAAATAATTTAAAAATACATATGTAACAGGTATTTGAAAACGAGGTTTTCGCCAAATTGTCGTAAAAAAAAAAAAAAAAAAAAAAAAAAAAAAAAAAAAAAAAAAATCACGCCAAACCCGGGTACGTATGTAAGAATGCAACAAATCATGAGATTTAATTTCCACTTCAAAGCAACGTTTTAATGATATTACTTCTCCCGTCGACCAATTTCGCCAAATTATATAAATAGCCAGATTATACAAATTGACATATTTTTTTATTTTAAATAACAAAAGAACAAATTTATTAGTATAACTTTAATAAAAATACAAATAAAACGTCGAAATAAAAATCACTTGCCCCACCAGTGGCTGAGAGGTTCTGCTCTCGAAGCTGGTAGACGGGAGGTGCTGGGTTCGATCCCAATAGCGCCCGTCGGCCTAATCGTTCGGAGTTTTCGTGGTTTTCTTCGAACCTTGGATTTCCAAGCGTTAATACGGATTAGGTTCCCTTAGAAAGACCCCCACGGAGGGCACTCCGCCCGGGCCTATATCCCTCGTGTAGATAATTGGCCGTCAAAAATCAACCCAACCCAACCCAAAAATCACTTGATGGCGTGAACATGTTTAACTTCCTTAAAGTCAAGTGAAGGTGACATTTACGATCAACCATTATTGGCATTTAATCTTATAGTTTGGAGACAGATTTTTGGTCGATGGGATAAACAAGTAGCGCCGTTTTAATTTACCACTCGAAAAATAAAAAAATGCTAACTGGCGAGTTAAAAAAAAGCTATTGGCGAGATTTTCACCCGGCTAACATAAAAGTACCAGGAATTCTTTGTGATCATGGCAACTTTTATGTAGTTTTATTCGAAAAAATAATTTTGATTCTTTAATCAAAATGGAAACCTTTCTTATGAAAAGCGAAGGAATCAGCCCGTTGTTTATGGCAGTTACATGACTTGGACTATTATAATATAAACGAAATAATGGGGATAGAATAATATTCGGCGACTTATCACACCTGTGGCTGGCTAACATTAAAGTACCAAAATGGCCGCCTGGAATATAAAAAGCGAAGGGATCCGCCTGGAGGTGTTGATGATAGTCACATGACTTAGGCTATTATTATAGAGATTGTTTTCAATTTTAAAAACAGCGCAAAGAATAATATTTCCTAACGATTAAAAATTTATTTTCACGTGACTATTAAAAACAGAAAAAAAAAAAACTTTAAAATTACTATTAAATGGGTACGTGTTAAAGGCAAAACAATATTGAAAATTATGTCCTGAAAATTGTATTTACACGTGAATATCAAAAGGGAAAGGAAACTTTAAAATAATAAATACATCAATATGCGTTTAACCCTTTCACGGACAAGGCACTTCTATTCGTAAAATCTTGAAATCAGTGAATGGCACCAGAATTTACAAACAAATTTCGAAATACAAAAATACTTTTGTTCACTTACTTAATAAAAGGGAAATTTTCATTCCAATATTCTGATGCTAATGTGGCATTTAAGAATTAAAATTAAGTGGTCCAAAAATGAACCACCGCCCTTGAAGGGGTTAAAGCAGCAAATTTTAGTAATTGTATTATGTCAATCGTTTTATAACGCTGTTAAAAAATTCCGAGAGACAAAGACTCTTTTTACTTAATTCATTTTATTTTAGCTTCTTTTCAAATGTTTAACTGATTTTCTTTAACCAAACACGAAAACAACCATTGGATGTCTTAACAGCAACTGATTCTACCTTAAATTTTTACAATCAAAGGGAATTGAATGGAAACCCGTTTACAGGGAGATCGCTACAGGTTTTTCCAGTATAATTCAATCTTCTCTAATCTTTTTAAAACCGATCAGATTAGTGTGCTTTTAGATTCTACAGTGTCTGAACGGGGGTTGGCAAGCGTAGCTTGCAGGGGGCAGAGCCCCCTAGTTATACTTATAATGTTATTGGTGTCTGTAAAGAAATAAATATATATTTTTAATAATTCATAAAAATTCTAAATATAGTAATGTTATACAATTTACAATCTTAATTTAGAGAAATTTAGAGAACACATATAATTTTGCATTCTTCCACATATGGATATTCCCATATTTAGCACCTTTACATTTTATCAAATAAATTGAAAAATATCTTAGTGCAATTTTTTTTAGTATTTTTCCAGTTCATTTTGCAACATTTTAAAGTGATTTTAACAACAAATTTGAGAGAAGAAAAATTTAGGCATAAATGCGTTAATGTTATCTATTTAATAATGTCATCTTTTAACGAGAAAACAAGTACAGCCGTGGAAAAAAAAAAAAAAGTAAACACCTCCTACTAACTCCTGAACAAATTATCGTAGAAGAAAGTTACTGGTACCGAACGATTGGAAATAAAGTCTACTTTTAAATGATGTATATAAAATTTGCTTAGGGGGCCATCTACATATTAAAACGAACCATAACTTTGTTTTTCTCAATGACATTACCCAATTTTAACGAGATATTTCAAATCTTCGGTTCAAACTATGCCTAGACACCGAATTTCAAGTCATTTGAATAATAAGTTTTTGAATTATAAACATTCAAAATTTAGTGCTTCTAATGTTAAATTACATTTTCATATTTTTATTTATATCTCCAGAAATTATGCTCTTTATGTGCTAATGTTTTTGTGTAGCAATAATATTAATATACCCAAACCTAAATACGCTGAATTTGCAATTTTTATAGTTTTATGATATGAATTATGAATTATGAAATTAATCTTCGAAAAAATTAAGAACGGCAACCTACAATTTTTTTGATGGATTTAGATTTATTAAGTCCTGCTTTATCGAAATCCAAAATTTCACATTGTTCTTACATGTAGTTTTTAAATTATGCTTAAAAAACGGCAAAATGATGGTTTAAGGGGCCGTCTATAATAGAAGTAACTAGATATTTTGAAATTTCCTCTCCTGTCCGGTAATCTAGTAGGCTTCATTGTAGGCTTTTAGTAGGCTTCTTAAGGTGCCTTGATCAAGATGGGGGCTCTCTCGGTTAACAATCGAGTTCCGAACTTCAATTTGGATACAGTCCTTAAAATACGCTCGTTTTAAAATAATGAATTTCTCAGAAACTTATGGTACGAATTGCATAAAAATTTGTTTTTAGGCTAATTGAAGGGAGTTCATTTATGCTGTCAGAATTGTGTACTGCTATAGAAAAAAACAATGTTATGGCTCGTTTTAATATGTAGATGGCCCTCTAAACAAACTTTATATACATCATTTAAAAATAGACTTTATTTCCAATCATACGGTACCAGTAAGTTTCTTCTACGATAATTTGGTGAGGAGTTAGTAGGGGGTGTTTACTTTTTTTTTCCACGACTGTACATGTGGGCGAATACGTTAAAATGTACTAGACTAAATTTTCAAATATGTTTTGATTATTTCAGTTTTGATGAACATCACCAAGTGCTTATATTTTTTCTTAAATTTACGCAGTTATAAAAAAAACCCCTGTTCGATAATAAGAAGGAAAACATACTTAAAAAAACAAACAAATAGTACAATTGTTTCATAACGATCGCATGACATACTCAACTATATGTATGCGGGTTTCAAAACAACTTTGTAGATAAATATGCTACAAAGAAAAGAAAATGGCAAAAGAATTTTCATATAGAAATCAAAATTTTTAAATGATAATGAATATTGCAGTTACCACTTTTCTTTTAATTTTGAAACATACTTCATAGGCAAAATTACTGTCAGTGTAATTTCATTAAATATAGGTTTCTTAAAAATATTATGAAAATCGAAAACTGAAAGAGACACCAAATTAATTGAGAATGTGGTATTAGGAGCAGAAAAGAGGCTAGCATGAGAACAGAAATATATAGGTAGAACAACAATTATTTCTTAGTTACAATGGACTCTTTTATATTTTTTCTGCCTTTGTGGAACACTAGGATATAAGAATGGAAGTATTAATATTCTTTAGAATATCGGGAAGAGGTAATAAATTAATACAGTACCAGATTCCGTATAAGCTAAAAATTTTACATTGAACGCGATATCTTCGAGGACCCCTAAAAACGCGCTTTGGAGACGCGAGCCACAGTTTAAGAACCGCAACGTTAGAATATGCTACAGTGAACTTCAGATTATCCGTTGCTCTGCCATTCATAACCTTCGGTTAAACATTACCCCCTCCCCTATTAAAAAAAAAAAAAATCAGAAACGAACATTGGCCTAAGATTGTTGGTAGCACACAATATGCTGAAGCACCTAGTGATGATTTGGAGATATTGATATTGGTGTCAAATGTACCATGTTTAAAATATATTTCTGAGGATGAAATCACAGACTGGCTTCATTGTGATAAGAATTATATTGGTTATCAAAAATAAACGGATGACAAAATTATTCAAAATGTTTTAAATCCAGGGAAAGCTAAAGCAGATAAATGTGATAAATCGGGGAATGGTAATCCAAGAGTAAGTCAAGTAGAAGTGAAGACTATCCTCTCTAAGTTCATTGATTGGTTTGGGATGCAAGAGGAAGCTGATACAACCCAAGTACTTTTATTACGTAGAATTCGTAATCTTCCTGCAGTAAAAGCGCAACCAAAACGCAACCAAAAATATATAATGGATTAATTTGGATGAAAACAGATTATAATATATTTATTCTGTAAAATTCTAAATTTGTAACCTTAATTGATTTCTTTTTATCAATGATGCTTTTTACAAACAAAAAATGATAAAATAGCGTTTAAACATTCTTTTTCATAAACTGAGAAATAGAATTCTAATTTTTGTAACTGTCTTGAACTGTCTTTCGATTATCAACCATACCGTCGGTCCCGTAAGCAGTGACTGGTAATCGAAATTTTACTGTATTCACATAGGAAAACATTTACATAGGATGAAGACTCTTAGCGAAAGGTTGAAACATGACGAAGATAGTTTTCAAGCTAATATTCTACGTCGTCTGGTGAAATTTGTAGTTTACCATTCAAAATACAGCCTGAAAGATACTGGAGTTTTTAATTTATACAGTTAAGAACAAAATATTTTCTGCTGATGCGGATGTAACGAGTTTTTGATTGCTTTCTGAAATTCTCTTTTGCTGAGCTAATGATTTTCTAAACTTTCTTTTAAAGAATTAAATCTGTTTCACCTGGCTCATTTGTATTCATGCAAAGTACAGATTGATGATAAAAGTTTTCTTTAAACGAACCTTTTCCCGAAAAATAAAATAAGTTAAGAGTTACTAAATGCTCATCGTTGTAACTATTTAGTAGATACTTAGTAGAACATGAGTTATGCAACTTGGAGCCAAGGTCCCGGAAAAAAAAGATCATCCCTACTAATTCTAATACAAATAATCGTACATAAAAGATATAGGTATAAATTGGCTGAAAATAATATCTACCAATTAATTGTATGTATAAACTGTTTTGGCGATCCATTAAATATTAAAAATTACAGCTAATTTCATTTTTATATGACTTTTGATACTTTATTTGAGTTCTTTGGATCAAATCAGCCCAAACAAGTATATGCATTTTTTCATTAATACCCATAGAGTTGGAGTGTGTAAACAGTTGAGGATGAAATTGTTAAATCTATGTGACAAACTTTAATTCATATCTTACCCCCCAAAAGCAATTGAAATGTTTTTTAAATGTGACATAATGATTGGATCCAAACGTAATCATAATATTACCATTTTTAAAATTTAAAAACACATTTTTAGTTATGAAAATTATAAACAAGCAATTAATATTAAAAACGATCGTGAATGGTGATGTATATTATTTTTTACATAAAAAGTATAAGAATCGTTAAAAACATGGCTATGTGAATTTACAGCTTATTCATATGAGTAGATTTCGAGACATACAGAAATTTTGCCTTTCGATAACAAAAAAATGTCTGCCATTGTTGTCACATTCACATACAAGTAAATATTATGTAAAATCGGAAACAATATAGGAAATGTTCTTTCTCTATAAATTTGGTTTATTTTAGCTATCGTAGGAAAAATGAAAATTGGTAAAATTTTCAATATGTAGTCCACTCTCGAAGTACAGATTACAAATAGAATTCAATAATAGATATTATTCCCAGTCGGTTGATCCCAATACCTTTTTTATCCGAATATTTTCAGATTAGAGGAGCATTAAAAATTTTTCATGACTGTGTGACATAACCCCTTCACATTATTTTAATTTACTGGAACACTATAGTTATGAAACCAGTTTTATAATAGACTATCTGTGTATTTTTTTTTATATGTATACAGGCATCCCCCGACTTACGTATTACGTGACTTACGCAAATTCGCAGTTACGTAATGAATCTCGAAAATTACATTTATGAACACACTAGTGCGTTTGATACGCATTTGCGTACTTTTGATAAATATTTTACAAATAAAATATGCAGACATATAGTTTCATATATTAGACAGAGTTATATTTTTATTGGGATATACAATTAAATCATTAACAAGACTCTCCCTCTACAGAACTAAATTAGCTGTTACAAGTGTCAATTCATTTTTGATTTTGTGTACTATACGTAGTATTGTCATAACAACTTAATCTTTATTGTTAGTTATTCATAGTAGTCATTTAATTCATAATAAATATTATGCTTATCAAGGATTATTTTATTTTGTGAGATCTGTTTATTTGTCTTGCCATTAGAAATTCATGCAGAAGAGATAATATATTTCTGTTTAATTATTTCTTATTTTTATAGTCATTTGATGCAGATTCAAAATTGTTATAAATCAATTCATCAATGTTAAATTTATAAATACCGTATTCCACAAGATATTTTTTGTTTGAAAAGTATTTTTTCACTTTGTTTTTATAATTTTCATGCTTTTATAGTTTATATCCGAGTAAATACTGCTGCAGGATGTTTTATTTATAAATAATACTGTATATAAATTTATATATGTTTCAATTTCTTACGAAATTTTACTTAAATAATTTACAAACCGAATTACGTAAAATTCAAGTTAAGTAAAAGTTTACGGAACGTATTAGTTACGTAAGTCGAGAGATGTCTTTTTTGTAATATTACATTCCATCTTCTATTTTCTATTAATTAAACCTTTTTTTCATATTTCTTATTTTATATAGTGAGTCACTTTTTGTTTACGATTATTACTTTATACAGATGCCATTGTAAAGAGTTCTTGATTTTTTCTGAAACTTCTAAAGTTATTTTAACTTTCTTTTTAAGAACTAAATCTGTTTCAACTGGCTCATTGGTATTCTTCCAAAGTACAACAGGCGAATAAACTTTCTTTCCTACAAAACTTTTGTTGGAGAGCATAATGAATTTAAAGCCAGTGAATGCTGCTCGTTGTTATTCTGTAGAAGATGTAATCAAAATCCGACTAGTTGCAGCTTAGGACCCAAGGTACCTGATATTCGTCCTTCCCCATTCTATTTGACTTGAAATTCACCGTAATTACAATAGAATGTCAGTGTAATCTTTTATATGTATCTCAAATATATTAAATGAACAACCAATTTTGGGAGTCCCAGTTATCTTAAAAACAGATTTAACGATTTCCACGAAACTTGCTTCCTATACTAAATAGAACGCACAAAAAGAAAGAAAAAAAAAGATCTAGCTAGGTCCCGAATTAAAAAAATTTCGTTTTGATTTAATACAAACTCATCACGGAAAATATTCGTGTTATATATTGAAAAGCGTAAACGATTTTCACGAAACGCGTTTTCAATACTAATTCGAGCATAAGAAAACGGTCTAGCTTAGTCTCAAATACGGGAGATATCGAAAATGGCTCTAACGATTTTTACAAAACGCGGTTCTATAATACTTCGAGAACGAAAAAAAAAAAAAAAGGATTTAGGAAATTTCTGATTTCGAGGAAATTTGTTTTGACAAATTTAAACAGACTCAGCACTCAAAATGTAAAAAAAAAAAAAAAAAACAGCAAAAACGGTTCTGGCAATTTTTATGAATCTTGTGTGCTCTTACGGTAGAGGTCTGCACGGGCCCGGGCTTGGCCCGAGGCCCGTACCCGGCCCGGCCCGCGGGCCGGGCCGGGCCGGCGGAATGAAGGCGAATTTTCATACGGGCCGGGCCGGCAGAATTAGGACAACTTTTTCAACGGGCCGGGCCGGGCCGGGCCGACAGACAAAATAAACGGGCCGGGCCGGCAAAAAAATTAATCGGGCCTATCGGCCCGATATAAGAATTTAAGCGAAGCAGATAAAATACCAGCCATTTTCAATGCATATGATTTTCTCGAGAAGTATAAATGTGCGTCACGAGCCGATGCGAGTTTAACAACATCAATACAGAAATGTAACGTGTCCATCGTAGAGATCGGCATCGTACAGTTACAAGATGTCTGATTCCGAGTTTAATTTTTTTTCAGCAGACTCGTGCCGGGAATGAAGTGGTCTTAATCGATCTCAGGATGTGTAGAACAGTCATTTTGTTTTGTAATATTAATAGTGATAATGCACTTCTCTTAACAGTATCTTTGGAAATATACCTTAAGGTGGTTCTCATATTCACTGCTCAACTATGCAAAGCTTTCAGACACATGTTTCTGACAAAAACTTTAACTATAAAGGCATAAAATTGACAGGCCTGCCTATTGAAGGCATTTGGAAACGAATAGCTTTTTCCATATTTAATAAATTACTTACAGAGATAACAGCGATTCCTGTCACGTGACTGTACGTTTTTCTCCTTTCCTGTGCTATCGCTTCCGGAAATTCGATTCAAAACGCTAACTTTGACAGTATTTTCATAAAGACATATTGCTTTTATCTATGAAAAAAAAACGACATTTACATAGCTTTTGAATAAGAATACCTGCCAATCTTACACGTTTCCGAAAAGAAAAGACTTCATAAATGTGTCGAAATGTAGCTCCTTTGGATTTGAAAGTCTTAAAAATAAGAAAAATATTTTCACAAATCTACTTCTTATTATACAGCTTCAAATGTTATCTTGTTTTTAATCCTTTATTCTGAACTATATTAATCTTTTAATGAATCCTTATTTGACACGATGACTGTAGACACGATGACTGTAAGTAATCGTTAATGTTTACTATTGTGCGTTTTCTGTTTTGCGAACATCATAGTAATGTAAAATATACTGTAAAATGTTCCCATAAATATGTATGTAGTATTCATTAAAAGAATCTTAATTGTATGTTGAGAAAAAACGGATTTTTTTTTTTTGTAGAAATTGTATCGGGCCGGGCCCGTTTTCACTGATTTTTGTACGGGCCGGGCCGGGCCGATCTTCCAATTTTTACAACGGGCCGGGCTCGGGCCGAACTTCCAATTTTTACAACGGGCCGGGCCGGGCTCGGGCCGAACTTCCAATTTTTACACCGGGCCGGGCCGGGCCAAGATAGCTTTCGTACGGGCCGGGCCGGGCCCGGGCCTGGAAATTCCGGCCCTTGCAGACCTCTATCTTACGGTCTTATGTGCTCTTTCGAATACAAGAAAACATCTAACTTCGGAAAAATTCGCTTTGATAAGGTTAACAAATTGTTTATTGTTAATCCTTTGTAATCGGTGTTTTTACCAAGAATATTGGTCATACATGAGTAACACGATTGCAGACGACGTTAAAATTTTTCTAGAGGCTCGCTTTCTATAGTAATGCGAGCACGAGAAAACTATCAAGCAATTCCCGACCCGAATACAGGAAACTTCATTTTGATAGGTTAAAACAAATTCAGCACTAAAAATGCTGATATAAATCGAAAACGAATTCTAGGAATTTTCATATTTTTTCTTTTTTTTTGTACTAATTCGAGTACGAGAAAACCATCTAACTAGGTCTCAAATTCTGAAAATATTGTTTGTCCGTGCTAGGAAAATACACCTCATCAGCAATGGTTTCGATAATACTAATTAAACTAACGCTTATTTTTTCTACATTGTAACGGCATAATAAATATTTTATAGTTGCGAAATTAAAGGCAATTCAGAAGTATTTACACTGTTTTAGCTAGCTTTCATTAATTTCCATTTTTAACAATGTTATGCATCTAATAAATGTATATTAAATTACTGTTTTTAAGACAATTGGCAATAGGCAACGGTAACACAACCGGTTATTTGCAACAATATTCAGTGCAAAATATAAATTTAAGGTTGACCAAATCAGTCGCATGAAGCTAATAGCACACTTATTTTTGACATATCATTCACCTTGCGTTGCATTTTTTACCCCGAAATTTTATTTGCGAATTCATTTTAAATAAAATATTTAATGTTAAGTTTATTTTAAGTTTAATTTTGTTATAGAAATGTAAGCAAAATATATTCAAGAATTTTACTTTTTTACTACACAGATCCTTTTAAATAAAGAATTTTTTGTAACGCTCATTTATTCTGCTTCTTCTAACAATATTATACTTAACTTTTGAAACTCTTGTTTCAGCAACGTAACTTAAGTTTATTAATTAGTTATTTCCCAAAACAGGAAAAATTTAATTAAAATTCTAATTGTATTTATTACTTTGCTTTGTGAAAACACTCAGCATAGAATACAAAACTTATTTAGTGAAATAAATAGAACTAGCACCATATTGAACTGTTTAACTGTTATCACAAAACTCATAATTACATCAAAAGGATATTTCGAAAGTTAACGCTTAATATACTGTATTTTATGCAAGTTTTTCTAAAATTTGTATAGATATTTTTAATAAAGCTTCTATGAACATTTATGGTTGTAAAATGGAAGGACATTCTTTAAATATTTCTAAAAATCCTCTTTATTTTGCATTGATTTTTATTTCAGTTTTACATGTAATTTTAAGAAAAGCACGAACAACTGGAATTTATTAAGAAATGCGGCGGTCAAAGTTATTGTGTTATGTATAATTCAAACTTTTCAGTTTTGCAAATTTCAATTTTAAATATTGCACTATAAAACTAGTCGGATGTGGCAATCCCAAAACTTTCTTCTATCTCATACATGTTAATACTTCCTGAAAAATGCAGCCTGTTAGATGATTTACACAAAAATCTAATCAGCAACAACTTATGTCAACTTCTAACTGAATCTGAAGTTTGATTAAAATCCGTGCACCCTTTCTTGAGATAAAACTACACTGTTAAAAATATCGTGAAAAATTACCTCTGTATATGAAAGTTATCTGTTTTCTGACCAATGAGAATGTTACTTAAACGCCTATGGAGCGTTCTCATTTGTCAGAAAATAGATAGCCTTTAAAAACAGAGGTAATTTTTCACGATATTTTTAACAGGTGTATTGCGATAATCAGGAAAAATGCAGTATAGCAACACCACCTGTTGGGCGATTTACAGCAAAACGTAGTCAGCGCCAACTCATATCAAGGACTAACTGAATCTGAAGTTTGATCAAAATCCACGCATTAGTTCTTGAGATAGAGACATTGCGGAAATCAGGAAAAATGATCTATATCAGTGCCACCTGTAGGGCGATTTACACCAAAACGTAGCGAACATCCACTCATATCAAGGACTAACTGAATCTGAAGTTTGATGAAAATCCAAGCATTAGTTCCTGAGATACAGTTATTGCGGAAATCAGGAAAAATGATATATAACAGCGCCACCTGCTGAGTGATTTACATCAAAACATAGTAAACATATCAACTCATATCAAGGACTAGATCACCCTAACCTAGGCACCAACCAGAATCTGGCATAGGTGTTAAAAACCTAGGCAGGAAATTCCCTTCCATGACTCAGCCAAAGCCACAACCAGGGCAACAGACCCAGAAAACCAGCAGGTATTTACCAAAGAAAAATTAAATATAATACATAATAAAAAAGTAAGTGCCCTGACACTTACAAAGAAAAACTTAATGGTATACAGAAATTTAGGACATTTACAATTTTTGACATATGTCTCAAGCTGTTAAAACAAGGCAAACAGGATTTATAGACAATGTTTTACAATATTGCAATTGTCTTTAAAATAAATTCCTAATACTATATAAAAACTAAAAATATATCCAAGCTTGAATTTAACAGATCAAATATCAGCAATTCTGATACAACTTTGTAGTTTTTAAAATGTTCAAAAACCATAAAAGCCAGTCCACAAAGTTCATAAAGTCATATAATGTTCAGAATTTATACCTTATGAATGAAAAATTTTTATTTAAATCATTGTAGATTCTACACAATGTTCTATAGTTAGATCTCGTCAGAAGAACACATCTTAAGTTCCACTCAAGTGTTCTATTGCGTATCATAGGAAAACAGTCCCTTGAAACACGACAACTCTGAAATAAGTAATGAGGCGTATCACCACGTTTTCCACATGTACATCTGTCGTTCTGTCGTTTACCAATTTTATGTAAATACGCCGGAAACGCTCCGTGGCCACTGATAAAGTATACTACGATTTGAGAATCACACAAAAAATCTAGGCTAACGTCCGGCAAAACTTTGTATGTGTCTCGACCTTTGACTGAATAAGACCAACGAGTCTGCCATTCTTTCATATTTTTCGTACGAAAATGGGATTTTAATACGCAGATAGGTATCGAAAGCTTTTCTTCTGAATCAAAAGTGTTATTTAAAATAACAGACTTTGCCAGTTCGTCGGCACGTTCGTTTCCCGCAATTCCTACATGCGATTTTATCCATCCAATATGCACCATCTTATTCCTCAGAAGACGAAGACTAGTAAAAAGTTCAAATAATATATCGTTGCTGGGAAAAAGTCTGCGAAGAGCAGACACTGAAGACAAACTATCTGTGTAAATATAAAGCTGACGATAAGAAACTACATTGAACCATCTAATTGCCTCGAGGATGGCGTAGAGCTCCGCTTGAAAAACGGTATTATACTCACATAATCGTATTCTCTTAGTAAAAATTTGCACATTTTGAAAATATACTACAAATGCTGCCGCCACTCCCCCAGGCATCCTAGAACCATCTGTATAGGCAATCGGAAAGTTTCTGTTAGGAACATACTTAATAACAGGTGCAATAAAGTTGATGTTATGCTTATCGTAAAAATTTGGATAGTTATATGTTGGCAGATTTTTCGAAACATCTTCGGAGTGTATCCGGTTGCCATCAATTTCCAATGAAATACCACCATGAATTATGTTGTGTAAGTGGCTAGAATTATTAAGCTCAATATCCATTGGCAATACTCCCGCTAAGACGCACAGCGCCTCCGTCGAAGTTGATCGATAACTTCTTATTAATGTCAATAGACAAATCATATCAAGGACTAACTGAATCTGCAGTTTTACTAAAATCCGTGCGTTAGTTCTTCAGATAGAGTCATTGCGGAAATCGTAAAAAATGCAGCATAGCAGCGCCACCTGTCAAGCGATTTGCACCAAATACTAATCAGCACCAATTTATATCAGGGACTAACTGAATATAAATTTATATTAAATTCCGTGCATTAGTTTTTGATATAGAGCACCTACAACATTTGTGTCACACACAGACACATGGACAGACACACAGACAGACTCACAGACATACTAACATACAGACATTTTGTAAAAACATGTTTTGGGGATCTCTGACCCCTAAAACGCGTAAATCTGTCAAAAACCGGAATTCGAAAATTTTCACGAATCCAACACCTTCTTGTAAAGATAGAAGAAAGTAAAAAAGGCAAATGTTTGTAAATCTACAGAAATATAACATAAACACGAACGAAACTATACAATAATGTCTTCGATTTACCCAT